>CM024542.1:24965730-26303230 GCA_014182365.1 Eucalyptus tenuipes
ACTCCAGTATGAGGGTTACAGAGGTATCAATGCGCCCACGTATCTCATCATCTGCATCGAGCGACCGGTTTTGCCTATTGCTCTTTTGTCTTGGAGAGAATGATGGGAAGATCTTCGAGCAGATGCAGCGTCGTCGTGTTTCTATGATATCATATGCCTCGACTTCTTCCTTATTCCTGATTTTCCTCTTAACTTTCCTAGAAGAGATATCCTAGGGTCGTCGCCGCCGCAGAACACTCTTGCCTTGCTTGGGGTGCCCCGTACCTTACGTTAGTCATCGACTAAAAGTAGAAAAACGAAATGGTTCGGGCTGTGCCATAGATGTGTGTGTTGTGCAAATCCCATGAGGGAAAACAAACGGGGCCATCTCTCTTCAGGTCGTGTGTATCACAAGGACTCTGCTGCATCAACGAGGCTGCAATTTGGAACACTGCTGAATCGGGGTACGCGAAGGCTTCGATCCCAAGTTGATGAAAGATGGTTTCGCCTTTCGAATGAAGAGATGGGAATGCCACTTTCGACGTTTCCTGATACGCAGTTTGTGTCGTCTGTAGAGTGCACGTCTCTCGACAGAATCAAGAGATATGGTGTCCACCGTCTTTTGGGTTTGGATCTCGGTGACAATCTACACAAGTTCATACTTAAAGCATCAATTCAACAATCAAATAAGAAAGCATGGACTTCTCTCTCGCGAGACCCACAAATGATTCCGGAACAAAGCAGACGAATCTGTCTGAATTCTTGTATTTTAGTCAACCTATCCCCGAGCTTGCTAGTTTTACTTCTAGTGCTTTATCTTTAGACTTGACATACGCAACACATGCAGAAACATCGACACGTGACATGACATTGAGGGCAAACCAGGAAAGGAGAACAAAAGAAAAAGGGGGAAAACAAGGAAGGAATCCGACCTGCCGGATTCGAACCAGCGACCTAAGGATTTATCTGCGAGTAACCACTACAGTCCTCCGCTCTGCCAACTGAGCTAAGGTCGGATTTGTGAACCAGGATCCATACAAAATATATATATTTAAACATTTCACGCAGCAATTAACTTTTGATCAAATATCGGCTTTTGTTTGCAAAAATATTTTACTCATTTCATATAAATTACGCATGAAATATTTTGATCCAAAATAAATAAATTCTAATTTACAATTCATAAATAAAGCTATTAAATATTCAACATGCACATGATATATGGATAAAGTCCATATGGATAAATTGGACTTCAATTTTTTTTTCAAAGTGTTTTTATTCGTTAAGAACACAGGACACAGACTCTTTTATTTGCGTACTAAAGAACACGAGTTAGCCTCCTTTTTGGAAAAGAAATTTACTTATCTCTCTTAATTTGGATTTTCATAATTAATAGAAAAGATTAATCAAACTATATTGTGCTGTAGAAAGTGAAATTGGAATAATTTTTTTCTTATGGAGGGTCACGGTATTTGTGTTGACACCCAAAATTACCCTTGACATCACGTGTTGGTCATGAGAGGATGATAAGAGCAAAACACCCATTTTGTTCATTAAAGTTAAAGATTGGTCATGAGAGGATGATAAGAGCAAAACGCCCATTTTGTTCATTAAAGTTGGTCAAAGATAAGAGCAAAACGCCCATTTTGTTCATTAAAGTTAAAGATAAACAGGTTCGTGAAGGTTACTTGAGCTAATCGTTGACGGAATTCTAGAAGCAAATTCCAAAGTCGACGGCTAGGTAGTTAATTACCACGTGTCAGGTTATGGGAATAATTCATCAGACTTGAAATTTAAGTGAAATTAGCATCAGAGCCCAAGTGAGGATAACTACTGCGTGAAATGCTCATAAAAATAGGGAGCTATTATTTACTTGATGAGCAAGCCGCACAAGTATCGTTGACAAGTTATGAATCAGTTGTTTATGGATAAGGGTGCTAAGAAGAAATGGAAAATGTGAAGAATATTAAGAGTAGCACCCAAGGAAGAGGCATTGTACCCTGAGATAAAGATTTTCATTATAGTCGAGTGCATTGAATCAAGTATCCAATCGATTAAATCACCATTTTTAAGACAGTATTATGCCTCAACCTGTTTTATTTCCCCCGCTTTCCGGTATTTTTCACTTCTATTTGAACTCTTCCAACAATAATTCGGCTTACATGTGAGGATTGGTATTAAAATAACATGCTACGATAAATACGTTACTGTTACATTTCTCGATAGCTTAAACCTTTTTTCAAAAAATCTACTTGCCCAGCGCACTAGATAGAAAACTTGAGCCTCTTTAAAGCGGACCAAATTTTTGAGGACATGAAATCCAAGGGGTTAGCCGAGTGGGAAAGAGACTCAACGAACACCCTCAAGAAATGCAAGATCTGCCACTTTCTTGTTTTCAATACTCAGCGGCTTGATCGGACCAAGCTTTCGGGAGCTAGGTCAATAGGTCATGGAAAAGTAATTCGCCTAAAGTTCTGACATGGATGGCATATCTATTTGTGTTTCCCTTGCTTTTGGCCACAAGGATTTGGCATCACTTGTCACGGTCGGTTCTGAAATGGTAAAACAGTAAGTGGGGGAGAGAGATGATATACCTGAGAAGCAAAACTCCATGCATTTCATTTACATAGCTAGATACCACGTAACAACAAAATGCATGCACAAAATGATTGGGTGACGATCTTTAATTTTGTGAGAACAACATTATGTTCTGAACAAAAAAAAAAATCAAATAATAAATAATTATAAATTATAATGGGTGCACTCCTTAAAAAACTTCTGACCTAAAAGAAGCTGTTATTCTTATAATAACCCGAAAACTATTTTGCTAGCAAAACCCATTATTTAAGTAAGACGGCCTCCTGTCAATAACATGTAGATATATCATAAATCAAAAGTGATGGTGATGCTTCTTTCCATGAGCCTCCTCATCTTCCCTCTTATCCTCCTTCTTCTCGTGATGCTCGTGGAAAGCATAGCCCCCCGCTCCGATCCCCGCCACCGCTGCTATTTCCTCCTCCACCCGGTGCTTGCGGGCGTGCTCGGGGTCTTTCTCTGACCTGTGCTTCTCGTGCTGATATATAGTAGATTCAATGACCGAAGCACCCCACCCCCCCCAAAAAAAAAAAAAAAAAAAAGGAAGCAAAAAGAAGCATAATTAATGGGGGAATCTAGGGTACAGGTGCAATATGATGATGGAGAAATAAAGTTCAGTCGGATCAATGTTTCTATTATACTTAAAATAAGTTATAATCTTTTTTTTTTTTTTTACCAATCCAACCATTACATCAATAACACGTTGAGTTTGCTTACTTTGTATATAAGAGACAATAAATTTGCACGTTATTAGACGCGATACTTGTTCTAGTTAGTTGGTTTTATTCATCACTACGAGATGAAAAGTCCAACCAGAGCGGGCAAATGTTACCACGGCGTAAGCACCGGCAGCGGCGGCACCAAGTTCGCTGAGTTCCTCGAGGCGTTTGTGGTGTTTCTCCTCCTTCTGGTAATCGACGCCCCCCGGGCCCGCACTCACCCCGGTCACCTCAGTGTAGCTACCCCAGGGGCCGCCACTGGTGTACGTGGTGGCCATCTCGGAGTAGGCGGCGTCTTCATCGTCCTTCTTGTGGTGGAAGAGGTGGTGGTGCTGCTTCCCCTCGGCCATGGTGGTGTGTAAGCGGCTGGCCAATGTGACGATTCAAACCACCAAATGACTAATTTGTTTTACGCAATGGAGGGCCAGGTGGGGATGTATTGATTTATATAGTGATGTCGGGCCTCCTTTTGGGGAGTCCGATCCAATCTCCTCCGACAACGTGGAAGGCAACGTGTGAAAGATTGGACGGTCAGGATACACTGGAGCCCGAGTCAAAGTCACTTGTAAAAATCAGATGCAGGCATCTTTTAAAACCACTGCCGAACTTGTGTCTATCCAACACTTGTTGCCACAATACAATTGCTTCACAATAGAGAAAAGATACCTGTTTCATAAAAATCTTGTTATATCTCAACGCTGATTCATACCGCTGATGCATTAGTTACTTTCTCAGCATTACAACGTGTAGTACATACTCGAGTTTCATTACAAAGTTGCAGGAAGATTATTCACTTTGGCCTTGCTTTATGGTATGTTAGTATGGAAGGAGCAGAAACAATTCGGCAATGGGCGTGGCTAACTCCTCTGACGGGATCTAGCAAAAATCTTATCATGTTATGGTTATTCAATCACACATTTCGCTATAGTAATTGTTCATACACTATGATTACGAACTAGTAACAAATTATATGATCACGTATAATCTAGACATGGTTAGATCGATGTTGCAAGTGTCATGACAGAGCATGATAAGGATGATGAATTTCTTCCATCCAAGCATTAACGGATAGGTGAGTTTGTGGGATTGGGAGTTGGAGCTAGCCTTGCCTATATTTGAAAGGTGCTGTCGGCAAGAGCATTGATTCATGTTTCATCAGCTGCCGTCTCCTACACGTACGGCTCGAAAGGTGGTAAGGTAACGTCACTGTCGCCCAAGGAGATTTAACCAAAAGGATAAAAGAAAAACTTCATCTGTGGAACAAAAGTTCAATTTGCATTTGAAGAACATGGATGGATGAACCTGCCCCCAACTCGAAAATTAAGTGAAGCCATTACGAGTTTACGGTAGGGTCATCATGCAATTCAACCGGCCACTTGGGTGACTTGAGCCAAAAACATATGATCAAGTTTAATGTCCAAACAGGAACTTGAGTTAGTTCTATGATATGATGCCATCACTTCTACAGAAGCTTCGCGAAAGAGGAAACGGTTAAAAATAAGTCAGTGCGAAGATTAGTGCCATCAAGCCTGCTCAAGTAGAACTTGCCTGTTAAAATGATTTGTGTATTCAAAAATTCTCTAATCGATCAAGTGAACAATCTGCCATGTCATTCTCATTGGACAACACGTCGAGAATGGGCGGAGTCCGACCATAGCATATACTCCAGAGCAGTCCTCCATACATTAAACAATGGACACCAAGCTGGAACAGAAGTGGTCTCCTTTCTTGGTCATACGATGCATGCAATTTATATGTTTGGTCTCTCTCACAATAAAAATCTAAACCAGTGTCATCTAAATGAGCTCCAAAATTGTATTCATTGAAGATTTCAACCGTCCTGAGCCACCCAAAATCAACAGGATCTTTCACTGCTTGCAAGTAACGACTACCACGAGCTAGGAAACCCCAAATCATCTTTGTCAGCACAGCAATACAGCCCATGAAATCCCCAGATATGTTTTCAAAATCCGCATATAAAGCTGGACTCCAAAAAGGCCGCACCTGAACTTTTTTCATCAAGGAGCATCTGCAGGCATGGGGCTCAGTAACTAATGAACGTGCAGTCTGTGGTTTTTCTGAAAATATACTCCATGCCGAGATTCTGGAAAGAGACAACAAGGACTCTCCTGCAGTTACCCAAAAGGTTGCTGCAGATGCCATTAGAGAAGATTCAGAGCGAAACAGATGATGGACTGCTCCTGCAAGAAGCAGCGAGTATGCCCCACTGATTCTGCTAAACTCCAAAGTTTTCGATACAAGAGCAACTGCTTGCATTTGTGGAGCAACTAATTGACTTGAACGGATCCTATAAGCGGAAGCCAATGTTATGTAGGCATTCAAGGAAAGATGGTGCAAGGGTTGCAGAAGAAACTTTTGCTTATATCCAGCCTTCGCTGCAAAGTCCTCATCAAGGACCCTTTCTGTAAGCAAACTCTCGAGCTTCTCGCAGCAAGACTTTGGATCGCTATCTGATAGATATTCAGATATAACATCATCCATTGACTCACTCAACCTTCTGGCAGCCTCATCCTGATAGATGCTGCAGTTGGCACTATCTTCACTGACATAGCCATAGGCAGCACGGAAATCCTGAAAGATTTGGGTTGTCTCAATAGCTTGAAAATTTTCAATCAGTGTCCTGTTTGTCAATATCTTTCCTAGTGGCCGTCATGAATTTGATGCTGGCTTATCATTTCCAGATCAGAAAAGTGATGTACTAGATAGTAGCTACAATGTGACTCTGAACAACATCCACAACTTCATAGGTTAAAAATCAGTTGTCAATAAGTATGAATGGGGACATACTAGAAATATTTCTTGAAGGATCTTACATAATACTCACCAATAAAGATACTTTATGAACAGATAATGTGTTATGCAACTAGCAGCATAACATGAACAAGATAAGATAAATTGTCAAAGAGATACATACATAGCTATGCTAAATAATCTACCTACAAAACATTACAACTTTGCTAAGACCGTTCAGGTGCATGGGCTAAGTGTATAGCTTACACAAGATAGCAATACTGCAAACAACATGTTCAAAGTATAAAGGAAAAACAGACACTCGAAAAAACACCAGGAAACCAAATCACTAAAACCCCATCAGCTGCAAAGTTGGAGTAATGAACTTCAGCTGAACTATGAACATATCAAGAGTTAGGAAATCTAGCATCTATAAATTGTCAAGCAACCACAAATATTGTGCGCAATAGGGACGGAAAGATAACAAAAGGTTCCTCCCTCCCTCTATCTCATTTCTGGAGAGCTTATTGTGAAAACTTAAACTTGCGGTTCTCCGTGTTCAGTTTACTAGAAGCTAGATCCTTGGTACCATGTAACTCTCCACTTTACCTCCACCATACTTATTCTTTTCTTTCTTTTAAAGAACCTAAAGGTTCCTCCACAATAACCTAGTCTGGAAAATAATTAAAGGACTTTTCGCTTCTGAAGTTCCTACGAAAATAAAAATTTTCTTCAGCCAAAGTCAGTCTTACCAACTTCCAAAGAATGAATGACTTGTGAAAGCCAGATGATATCAGTTAGTTGAAGCTTCAGGCCATAGAAACAGGCCTGGATATGTCCCTGTTTTGAGTATCATCCCATACGACACTTTGTGGTCACAAGTTGCAAAAACTCACATAAAAGCAGAGAATAATCAAGAAAAGGAAAGAGTCTATAAATTACCAAGAACACTCAGTCGGAGGATATTATTTGAGGGAAGGGTAATAAAGTTCAGATCTTTTACCTGCAAAGCGTGATCCACATATCCTAAAGGTTCTGCATCACATCTTGTACAGGAACATCTAAATTGATACTTAGACTGTAGCCCAGACTGCCTAGCTGCCTAAATGAATCAATAATACCAGGACATTACAAATGAGGTCAGGCACTAAGCAAAAGTTACAAATAAAAGCCAGAAAAGTTAGAAACTCCAAAGCAGTGAAAGACCAAAGGAGGAAGCTAGATTTGGAAGGGAAAAGAAAAGGGGAGGGGGGGGAGCATTTGGGGCTGCAAATCTAGTGATTGTCGTGGTGAGAGCATATGCGAGGACGACAATATGGTAATGCAGATCAACTCTTGAGGTTAGAGCATCCTAATTGTTAGAGATAATTAGGATAATTCTCCAGAACATGTTCCAAAGTCCAACCCAAAAACTTAAGCTATTAGAAGAAGATGTATTTAAATATTCCATCACTAACAATTTCAATAAATAACAATGAGTTGTTATTTCATTATGTTTACTTGCTCTCAGTACTAATATGAGATGTAAGGACTGAAATCACGATACCCACACAAAATCAGAATTATTCAATTGAAAAATTACTATGGGAGGACATTCTTTTCACTTGATGATGCTCAAAACTTAGAACCTTCAGGCAATAGTATTTGTACCCCTAAGTAAAGCATGATATTTTCTCCACACAACATAAAAGAAAAAAATACATCACCAGAAAACACTTTGCTTAGGCATGAAAAGACAACGCACCTTAGGCTGCAATAAGTCAGTGTATGCAACGGTCACCTCCTCCCCTTTCTTAATTGCCTTTATGCTGCGAACTATTATTTTCGGGCCGTAATCTGCATGATCTTCATAGAAACTAATAAAGTTTACGAATTCTAGAGAGAGAAATTTGACGAAGCTGTAGCTTGTCAAGTCATGTTCTTGCTACCTTTCCCAACTTCAGCAGGTCTGCAACCAACACTGTCCATCTGCAACATCATAACCCCAATTAACACAAGTTAACAACAACCGGCCCTTCATATGCAAACCACAGGAATATGCGTTCGAGTTTCTGCATGTTTTTACTTGATCTCGATCGCCATAAGGAACAATGCGAAGCCTCGATTCCCCGGAGCCGGGGCGCTTATCTCCGGTCCACTAAACTGAAACCGATAACAAGCATTGGCCGAGCAGCTGTGATTGATCCACGAGAACTCCGTACCATACACAGCAATCCCCAGGCCCCGACCGTCGACATCCTGGACCTCCACCGCATTCGTAATCGTAGCGCACAGCGCCGCTTCCTCCAAAACGGCATCGCCCTTCACATCGCCGCCGCCGCCGCCCCCCAGGCCCAGCTTCCTCCTCGCCGCCGCCAGGACCCTGGAGCCGCTCCGGATCCTCTCCACAACCTCGCCGTCGCCGGAGCTCTCCCCGGACATCAGCTTCTCGCGGTTCGTCAGGAGGCCGCCGATCCTCCAGCTCGAGGCGTCGAGGCCGCGGGCAAGGAGAAGGAGGAGGAGGCGGAGGGCCGCGCGGAGGTCGGAGGTGTCGCCGGGGACCGCCGCGGCGGCGGCCGCGGAAGGGGAGCGGAGGAGGAACTCCTCGGCGGAGGGGAGCCGGAGGGACTCAGCGGAGGAAGAGCAGACGGCGGAGCAGTAGAGTGGGGAGGAGGAGTGGGACGTGCCGGCGAGCAGAGATCGAGGAGGAGAGAGGGAGGAGAAGCAGGAGGGGCAGTGGGAGGGGAGGAAGGCGTCGTAGAGGGCGAGAGAGAGGGGCGCGATCGGCGGCGTGACATCCTCGCCCATGGCGACGTCCTCCGTCGCTCTCAGCGCCATCTCCATCTTCTCAGGCGACGGCTCCGCTCCGCTCCGTCGTCTCGCCGTCGCGCTGCTGTTCACCTGTAGAGAGTGCGGTTAACCGTCGTTTTTCCCAGAAATTGTGAGGAAGATATTTATTTTGACAAGGGAGAAATTGATAAAGTACCTTTTTTCATCTTATATCTTAATTGATAAAATTTAAAAGGATAAGGATGTGATCAAATTTTTCAAATTGATTTAAAGTTTAATTGCATTATATATATATATATATATATATATATTATTTTTGAAATTTTATATTTGATCTTCAGTTTTGAACAATGTAATATATTTGTCTGTATTCAGAAATCTTTTTAGCAATTCATCTTCGTTCAAAAAGTTATATGTCCATACTTATAAATGGAAATGGCCATGTCCATGCATGATTAACTTCCCCTTTCACTAAGTTTTGATATATTAATTTGAAATTGACATGTTTATTCATCAAGTAAATCTAAAATACACAAAATTTTGAGATTTGTGATTAAAATTTCAGAATTAAAGGCCCAAGAAACTTGTAAGGATTTCCAATTGTCAAATGTCGCCGGCAATGAGAATTAAGATTGAATTTTGAACCGACTTTTTAAAAATATTTAGGATTAAATTGAACATGAGTTAAAATGGTTGAGACCCCGCAAAGCGATGTCTCAGTCCTCAGGCAATAGTGGTCTATGGACATGAATCTCATAACATGCTCTCATCAAATGCGTATCTGCTATTCAACATTGAATCTATTACAAATACAACAGTCCCAAATGAAGCCTAGTGATTTTACACAAGAAGCAGTGGCAAAACTAAATCTTATGCTATGCTGAATACAATGGTCAGCCAAACCCTGATAAGAATGAAATGAATGATTTGAAACAAATTTGAAAAAAATAAAAATTGAGGGACAGAAAACAATAAGGAAGACATCTATCTCTTCTATACACCCACTCTCAATTTATCCAAAGGAAGGCCCCTATTTGCTACATGGCAGGCAGCACCACTTCTCAACTTGGAGGAAGAGCCACAGGAAGGGGTTGGGGTGCTCCTCATCGTCCGAGGACACACTCGGCGAGGGAAACTCTTCGGGCAGATGCCGATGAAACGCGTCGACAGCAGTCGCCACCCCATCCTCATTTTCTATCAGCTTCGCCATTTCCATCGCCCGAGACTTCACCTGGAAGCATTGATGCGCAGAGAGATATTACAAAGACAGGAGAGCATTTTTCAATCTCTGGAGCGAGCGAAACTGAGTAATCTTTTGTTCTGTTTTACAATCTTTTTTCTCATTTATGCAGAAGATTCAGCATGCCAATTTGCAAAAGGCAGCCTCCTTAAAAAATGAGACTAAGTTTCATCTCATTGAATTTCTGCTATTCAATTTGCTTTGGTCAGGAAAAAAGTGCTGAAAATGTAATCCAACAATCAAGACATGCTTCTTCACATACATACGTCAAGGACTGGGCTCGTCAAGACATCAGAATTACCTCAGGTTGAAGCATAAATCTTATGGCATCTGAAAGATTCTCGACGCTGAGCTGGGAGATTGGTATGGGTGCAGGGCCAAGGCCTCTTTGGTGGACCCTATCGCCCCAGAAGAACTGATCCCCAAAAAAAGGAACTATGGTCGTAGGACACTGCAAATCACACTCTCAACATTAGTTATCGATGAAGCACAAAATACTCTCGACATTAGTTATAGATGGAGCATAAAAGAGACGCTTCTAATTCTTTAGTATCAAAGAATCTGGAAGTGGCACCAAATCCTTGCCACCTGAGGATATTGCTTTATCTCTTCTTTGATTAATGGAATCAAATTTGCAAATTTGCCATTAAGCTACCAAAAGCAAAATGCAAGGCTCTAGTGTAAATTTTTACCCCAGCTTTTAGTCCTGTAGCTGTTGTTCCGGCACCACCATGATGAACCTGCAAGTTGAGCAATATGGTTTCACCTTAATTGGGTCTTATGAGCAGGAAGAAACGATGAAAATTTTGAACTGGCGTCGATATTTCATGAAACCACACTTCATCAGATCGAGCTATCAGAGTTCACTGACAAAATGACTAACGGCTAGATCCCATCAGGTTCTTGCAGTGAAGGTGATGTAAAGTTCTACATTCGTTCATGTAATAGACACATGTTGCAACTGATGATGATGCTACAGTATGAAGCCAAATTGAGTACTCTAATCTCTTAAGTAGGACAAACTCACCACAGCTGAACATTGGGGAAACAGCCAATCATGCGGACAATCCTCCAAAAGGAAAACACTGTCTGGAACATCCAGAACTGCAAGAAATAGAGTCACCGTTTATAGCATAAAATTATGGAAACCCACACATATTCCGTTTCTCAACATTAATAAGACAAGATAATGAATCATAATTGAATCTGACAAGAAATCCTGTTAGGTTAACATCAGGTTCCGCTACTCTTTGAGGTTTTACTTCATAATTTAGTCTAGGTATTCCAAAAACAAGTGATTACTGAGATCTAGAGATAGAAAACTTCAGAATTTTTTTAACGTAACAATGTTAATAAGAGGATAACACACAGAAACTAATGCATAAGTGTTCGAAAAATCACCAATAAGAATGCTTTAAATCAAGCTATATCTTTTGAAGCACAATAAGATGAAAAAGGGGAATTAAACAGCAAGATACTTACAGTTCCCAAGATCACCCCAACCTCGACCAACTATCCCTCTTTGTCCGGTATCCGTTAATGCCTTAATTATGATATCTGTAGTTTTCTTGGGATCATCAAGAGGCTTCAAGAGACCAATAAAATATTTATCATCAAACTCCAATTAAACTCATCTCCGAACAGAAAACAGAAAAAATTCCAGAAAACTGATTTTTCCTATAATCCAATAGCAAGAGTTATTCAGTATAACTCAGCAGAAATCTAGTTCTTAGAAGTACTTCAGACAGCAAATGCCTACTGATACATGCATGCATTACAAATCACACATACTGGGTTCATATGACTCATTAGCATATTAAGGATGAAGTAGTCAATGGATGCCAGAGCATACAGTCGACTAAACAGTTTCTTCAAAAACTATAAGGCATCCTTGAGATTACTAAAAAATAGCTGGGCCAACTAGCATAGGTGAAAAGAACAGATTCGCATCTAGCCACCTATAATGGCTATGACTGCTTTGCAGAAGAAAACTTCCCATCTGGCATAATCAAATAAATCAAGTATGTTACTCATATCCATAGTCTTATATACAAGCAAAAGGGTCCAACAAGAAGAAAACTTTGAAGCACAAAGAAATAGCCATACCATGCTCCCAAACCCGATATATATAGGTTTTGTTCCCTTTTGAATCCATTCAACAAATTCTTCCTGAGGTTTATACTTCGACCCGAGGTTAAGGAAACAGTAGCCAACAACATCAACTAACGGTCCCCAATCTGCAGTTATTTAGGAACGATACAATGACACAAGATGTGATTTTCAAACTAAGGAATTTCAAAGCACTGTTTGCAAAAATAGACATCAAGGCACAAGACCCAAAATTTAATTGCTGGTGGAACAAAGAACCTAATAGAATGACTGATTTCACACATAGCTACTACATCAAAGGCAAAGAAACATCAAAGCTTAACTTGACTTAAGATGTCATGAAATTTCTTAAGAAGTGATGTGTAGCAAGATAGATGATGAATACACGAGAAAATTTCCAGCAGAAACACTGGCTGCAAATTCATGCCATCCTGAGAGCTAGTTTTACTATCCCACAAGCCATTTTTAAATGCTATATTATCATTACGCTACACTAAGGAATGTACTAACTGCCACCATGATGATAAGAGAAGTCATGAAAAGTGCGATACTCAAGACAGTGAATTTACCCTTTATTTATAGTTCTCAAAGGTGAGGCTAGAGAGAATGCGACACAAGAATTGCAAATTGCTAGGAATTATTCAGGTTGCTTCGAAACACAAACTTATCAAGGTGCAGGTATAGCATCAGATTAACAAAATTTAGGAGGTACCTCGATAATTTATTTAAGTGAAATATTTCATATATGGAACAAAGTACTATGACAATGGGGATGTAGCAGCATCTGGATGCTCCCTGGTCAGAGGAAGCAGTGAAACTTTTTAAATTCTCACTGTAATTCTCTTAATTAATTCAGGTTTCTTCATGTCTACTATTCCTCCCCTTACATTTTTAGAGGTAGACAATCAGTTTCTATATGGGGCCACCAGCTTTTTCCAGCAGTCACATCCATGCTAGACACATTACCAAAAACTAACTGAACATGTGAAACACAACAAACACCAATTCTATTGCACCACTCCAAACAGCAGAACTAGTTTCCCACAGAGGAGAGAGATTGTTAGTCATAAAGAAGAACAGATCAAAATATTCTGGCAATAATGTCAATGACAAGCACTCTTGGCTAACTAGGGCCTTACCACTCGGCTTAGGCACAAGATGAGGACTCCACATATATCCTGTTGGCAAATGAGATATCGATCCACGGTATGTACTAAAATATGCAATAGGAGCTAGCTTCAACTTCCTTTTTCTGAAGTCATTAATATAGCTTCTTATGCCCCACCATATCAGGAGATCGACGATTACATAAGAAAGCTATATCCAGCAAAAACAATTTACTTATCAGTGCAACGAGTTGGAGACAAACTTATTCTATAGTTGAAATGTGTAATATCGAGAAGCATACCCAGTTACCCGCACTTTGAGGCACACGAGCCAATGGATGAGGGAATTCATATGTTGGCCTGCCTATCCAAAACATATGTGAAAAGAAGCATCCTTTCAAAGAAAATGTAACTCGTAGCTAAAAAAAAAATTGCATTTGAACAAAATTTAAGTTTAGCACCAAAATTACTTATTAGAGGATGCAAGGTAAAATGCTAACATGGTCAAATACTTACGTCCATGGCATGGTAAAGAAGATGTGAAGAGGTACATTAAGAGCTTCCGCCACATGTGTATGTCCTGCAACCATAACCACATGAAAAAAGTTTCACAAACCCTATCCAGGACAACAGGTCAATTTAGCTTTCCATTTTCCTGCCTGCCCTTCTGATCTGTTTAGTTACTTAGTATCCGTTGCACATTCAACCTGAACAGCCATGATGCTTAGTATCCAACGAATGATAACGACAACCACACCCTTAACAACACTGTCATGTACATCAAAGTGAGAGAAGAGAAAGAGGTGCATTCAGAATTAGGCGTAGATGATGATAAATATTTGGAACAGACTAAAGAAAGCTATGTAGTGTATGAAGAAACCCCATGTGAGAGAGAGAGAGAGAGAGACTGAAGATGGACTTTTTTTCTTTCGAAGTACTTACTTTGTTTTTATATGCAATTAGCTGCAGAAGGGATTTCTTTAAACACTACATGGTTTTCTTTCGTCAAGAAACTAAGGGCTTGGATCCTCTCTAGCAACAACAAAAGATTATGACTTTAAAAGTCAAACTTTCTTCAAATTAGAGATTCATCCATTGAATGTTAAGTATGGTATATATCCATTGTTGGCGACAATTTTTGTAAGGTTGTTGGGATAAATGATATGTTTAACATGATATTCAAGCACATTAACTGGTTTCAATCATGGTTCTCCCACTGTTTTTGACAGTTTGTCGCTCGCTATCTGGTTGACGTGGTTATTTCCACATCTCGTTTTTAACATATAAGGTCTGACCTATGCAAGACCGTCAGTTTTAAGACCTAGCTATACATACATTGTCACCTTTTCTGACAAATTAGTTTTTGGGAGAAAAATATGTCTAACAACCGGAGGGAAGTAACTTCTGGAAAATTCGAACGACAAAATTGGACTTTTCCAGTGTGAACTCACCATAAGCAGGAGGATTTGCGATAATTGCCTGAGCTCTAAAAGGCAATCCAGTTTCTGTATCCGGTTCTGTGCAGGCTGGAAGAAGAGATTCAATTATAGTCTTCAGCTGTTTTCTCTGAATAGATATTTCTCCGGGCCCAGATGGGATGAAACCTTTATTTCTGGCCATATCTACAAATAACACATGAGCACCAGGCAACTGGAATTTGTCAACTGAAAGTGCTAAGAACTAGACCAGAAAACTGAAGCTCGAGACAACATGATCAACATTCGATTCAAGAGGAGACTAGGACCTTACATCCTGCTAAAACTCGAGGATCACCACCCAAAGGATAGAAGTCTACGCCAGCTGACCTCACAAAACTCTTGAAATTGGCATGAGTGGCCAGCCTGACATGATGACCATATTCCTGGAAGCAAGGCCCAAGAAAAATAACTAAACAAAACTCAGCTCAATTTAATCATTTCTAGAATACCTAAATTCATGTACGTCAAGGAACATTTGTTTATCTCCATAGTAGTGATTTCAGCACATAGCTTCAGCAACATTTAGTGAAGTAATCCAAGGGCATTAAACAGGCAACTGCTGGAAGCACAGGAATCTAAATATTATCCTTCCCCATGATTCAATCTTGAAGAGAATAAAAGGGCTCAAATATGACTAACAGAAAGGACAGAAAGATTTCCCTGAATTCTCAAGAAAAGTTTCAGAAATTAACAATTGCTCGAAACCAGACAATAATTTATCCAATGTAGCAGATGCGGTTGCACAAAATACACTCTGGATTTGATTTATAGTCCAATTTCATCACCTACTAATGAAACCCCTGAGCAGCCAAGAGAAGTCCTATTTTAAAGGCTCTAACTCAAGAGGCTGAAATCAGCACGTGCTTATAATTAGAGAAGATGCATCTATTCTTTCCAACACTACTACTCGGTTTAACATGAATGCGTATTTTACAAGATGGACTAACAAACTAGGGTCTTCATGTGATAGTGCCGTACTAAGACAGTAGATTATCGGTAGCATTTGATATTTAGGGGAAATGACAAATACAAACTTAGCAGATATCCCCATAACACAGACTCTTGAACTTGCCTGAAGTCTCCTGGCCATAGCCAAGAAAGGCTGCACATCTCCTCTTGTTCCAACAATAAGCATGGCAATTTTCAACCTTGGAATCGATTTGTTTGAGTCCACAATAGAATCATCGACATTGATAGGTGTTGATTCAATAGACTGAAGATCCAGCAATTCTGAAGCCATACCATCACTCTTGGTTAAATCAACTTCCACCGTGCCATCATTTTGAATTTTGACTAGCTCTATAATGAGCTTCTTCTGAAACAAGTACAGGGGAATAGTCATTAGTGAAGTGAAGAATCACATACAAAGTTACTGTGAAATATTGCTTATTAGTCATCGTGATAGTAAAGAATTTATTTATGCTAACATTAATGCATGGAAATGTCTAGGATTTCCACGAAGCTTCTAAATGACCATATAGTTTGGAAAAATAGAGTAAAGAAGTCACATAATTCCTTTAAGTTCAACTAGCCAATAATCGCAAGATGCTCAAGAGCCCCACACATTTGATTATCGTACGCACCTTTTCACGTTCTGACAGCCTGTCAAACAAACTGTGCCTCAAAGTTTCCTTTCTCTCTGTCATGGATCTGTAAAATTTAATATCCTGACTATCATATTGAATATTTCTGTGAGGTCTGATAGGAGCACTGATGCTATGATCCAAACCTGGGACAGCAAACAACATGGAATAAGCAAAGGCTAATTGGAAACAGATATGGATGAAGCATATTGAATTTTTTATTTGATCAGCTAAAACATTAATTTGATATCTACACTTGAATACATGAGCATATTGACAAGGAAGAAAACTATTCTGTGAGGACGCTCATGGTAATTCCCAAAATTGATTAAAGTTAGAAAACATTGCTGAACAAGACATTCTTCTCTAAATTCACAAAATTTGGAATTGTTCTATGTGAATCCTTGGGTAAACAACTATTTTACCACAGGGGCTAAATCAAATTAGCATAAATAGATGTGCTAATAATATGGCGAACACTCTAGCAAGTGAGAAAAGTTTGTCCCCAAAAAGAGGCCCTAGAATTCCTATTCCTATTCTTCTGGATACCAAGGAGCCACTTTTTCTTGCCTATCTTTTTCTCGTGTTCCTCAACAGATTCAAATGGCAGAATTGACTCTGCGGGTTCAACCTTTTTGCCTTCATTTTTGGCAATTCGAGGCATTTTCCCCACCAGCTTGATAAACTCACAAAATGATAAACACATTACAGGAATTAGAACAGAAGGAATTGCTTGTATCTGTAGAGTACTACAACCACTCCACAAATGCAGACACACTATGATTGAAATCATAGTTGAAACAAAACTGTCATATGAAATGAAAAGAACAACTCAATGCCTAATGCCCTAAATCAATCATATATTATGTACTTTCACCGGTGATAATTTAACGACAGAATGCATTTGATAAGACCCCCGAAACAAAGCCTAATGGCACCCGCATCCAATATTCACGACATAGTAGGACTAGCTCCTTTACCGAGCGTGGTCCTGCAGTAGTCTTTACCATTTTCCCCCCTCAGTTTCTTCTACTTAACAAGTATAATTTCCACATTTTTCCTTGCTAATGCTCAGTTATGCAAAACGCGGCATTATATTAAGCTAAATCTTGCGAAACATATGCTTACTGCTTTGAGCTGAAGAATCAGCCTTGGATTCTCCTGATTGTGAAATCTCCAAAACTGATGATGACCTCTCAGAACCATTCTTCCTGTCTTCTTGCTCCATAGAAGAGCCAGCATCTTGCAACGCCCCAGACTCATCGCTACCATCTAATTGCAGCAAATCCGCGATCACTTCCTTGCCGCTACCAGTAATTCCCTCCTCTGATTCTTCAAGCGAGTGATCCACCCCATTGCTCCCCATATCACAGATCAAATAAAATTCCAAGTGCACCAA
This sequence comes from Eucalyptus tenuipes, assembly GCA_014182365.1. Taxonomy (NCBI): domain Eukaryota; kingdom Viridiplantae; phylum Streptophyta; class Magnoliopsida; order Myrtales; family Myrtaceae; genus Eucalyptus; species Eucalyptus tenuipes. Next base: position 24,983,459 of record CM024542.1, read on the forward strand.
AACTCCAGTTATTTCCGAGACAGTCCGACTTCGAAATCCCGCAATGCGAACCGATAAAAGCAGGAAAAAAGAAAAGAAACAAGACCCGCGATTGGGATATAATCGGAAAAGAGTTCACGACGTGAATCTTCAAATCAACCCAAATGAGCACAAAGACCCAGTCGACACCATAACCCAAAGCAAGCGTCGAAACTTGCCGCTTCAGCTTCTTCACAGCAGTTCCTACCGCGCTAAAGAAGAAAAAGAAAAAAAAAGAAGGATTCCGGAATTCCCGAAACTTAAAAGGCACAACTTCGTCGGACGTCAGATTCCACGAAAAGCAGAAGCACTCTGGAAACTCTTTGTTCGTATGCAAGAGCAATTGACCACGGTTGACCAAACGAACGAGCAGACCAACCGGTCAATCACTCCTACGCGTGGAACGTCCGGTGCAGCGAACGATGCCGTTCGCGGGAACCTTCTGAACCGAACCTAACTGAAAATTCGGACGATCAAACCCGGACACGAGAATCACCAGCTGGGTGTTACAAAAGGAGACTTTTTTCTTCCGTAGACGGCAGAAATTGAGCTCCTTTGAGCATACCCAGAACAGCTCATCCAGCACAGCTCCTTCCGAGAGAAAAAAAACTTGGCAGCAACGGAGCAAACAATTCGATCACTCCAGCAAATCACACTTCGAGCAACTAAAGAAATCTCAGGAAAGCAAAGATATTTTCTTTGCTTTTAGGGGGGAGAGAAGGACCGAGTCGGGGATGAACAGTGAGCAACATGGGAAGTTTCATTGTGGCCATCCCAATCAAAGGGCATGGTGTGGTGTGCCCGAGGAACTTTCAGTGTGTTTGAGCAGGCTAGCAACATCATTGCAACGAAACCTAAGAAACGAAGAATCGTCACAGGTTTGGGGTCAGTCATTACTGAATAAAAAAGAAAGAAAGATTGTTTTGGCCTAAATAACCTTCCTTTTTGCCCCCACTTTCGGGCCTGATTTTGGCCTAAAGCTGGAAAGCTTTTTTCCACGTTATAAAGAGATCGTGGGGACCCGAAGTGACGCATGGTGTTCAGAATTCCAAATTCGACTCAATCGCAGAGCACCAACGTCTTGATTTCTGTTCACGAGAATCCGATTACCGATATGGGGGAGGGGCTGCCACGTCTTAATTTCTGTTCCTTAGTCTCCTGATCTGTCTTTTTATCTCTTCATCGACAAAAGTTTACCGTTAGTAAAGGAAAAAATGACATAAGCGATACTAATATGATAACCAGATATAATGTGTTTGACTGTAATTTTTTGCAATGTTTAAAAATGAGCCTTGAATTTCGCATCTGAACTTGAATTAATGGAAATACAATATAAATATTTTTATATAATTAAATTGAATATGCAGTAAAAGTCAACGATGATATTGAACAAATTAAAATTTCATATATCATGACATTCAAAAAATAAAAAATATATAAACTACTACAATGCGTATTCGACCAAAATTCAAATATTATTTAGGTCATTATCCCTTAGTAAATTTTTTTTTTTTCCACAAAAGTTCATTTGATGAAATTGCGTCTCTCTGCTTTGATTCAATGATTCTCCAAAGCATAGAAAACTTCTTTGAGAAGGGATTAATTATTTTCTCGATAAGTTAGGTGAACGATGAACAGATAATTATTTCTGGTATTTCTGGAAAAATACTGTATGTTGAATTTCCCACTAATATTCCATATTCCATTTAATTCAATAGTATGGAAACAAAAATTCGACTTTTTATGTTAATATTTGTATTGGTTAAAACATTTTCAAGCATTTCAAAAATAAACGAAAGTTAAGTTGTGAGGTTAGCGAATAGAAAAGAATAAAAATATCAAGGCCGGGAATATTAAAATAAATTCGCGCCGAGGGGATTTTTTTTATTTTTTTATTTTGGTCAAACGCCAGCGGAATTGGAACACGGTAGGCCGGGACAGCGGGTGCTGAGCTGGCAGGTCCTAACCGGATTGGACGGTCGTCGTTCCTCGGATTCAACGCGGTCAAAAGGCCATAAATCAACCATCTACCAAATCTCCGGCGGATCGAAGTATAAAATGGACCGACCATCCTAATGCGCTGGAGGTGCTTCCTGCACGTTCGTGACGTCACCCTACCCGGACGTTCCCTTGGTATATGCAAACCGCGAATTACATTTTTTTTTTTAAATTACTAAAATGTCGACAATTTTATAAGAAAATGTTTTTCTCCTGAGGATGACATTTTTTATGAGGCTGTGTTAGTGTTGCGTTTACATTGATGAACATTTTCATGCAGGAATTTTAATTAATTATTGGCTGTAATTTCCCGAAACCTTTTTCCCCAATTATCTAAACAATCATGTTATTGGATTGGGAAATTTTCAAATAATGACATGAAGTGAAGTTATCTTTTGAAGAGCGGCTTAAAATGGACATTGTCTAAAATAAGAGTGTAAAATGATCAATTTGGTTTTAAACAGAGATCCAAACTCCCTATTGGGTAGGCTAAAACCGATTAGAGTTGGAGCAATTTTATTGAAAATATTTTTTATTTAATTTGAAGGGAAGATTCACGCTGGCCCATTGAAGAAAGGCCAAAGCCCCATCTGAGGAGTTTAGAGAAGTCAGCATGTTCACTCACTCAATTGAAAATGGAGGGTCAGCAATGCAAATGCAAATCATTTTGAGCGTGCCTCGTAAGTTCTTTGCAAATGAAGAGAAACGCATCAGAAGCATTGTGAACTCTCCAAACCTATTATTATGTTTATGTTATTACCGATTAATTGGACTTGATGAAGACGATAGCTTATGGCCTTCGGATGAAGATATTTGATGTGTGCACATTGAATTACTCAATTGATTGTCAACGACAAATCATATATCGGAAAAAATAAAACTAATGGTAAAAAATTGCATAGAACCGTATAGAAAAAATAGTAAAAATAAGGATCGCAACCCATACGAAAAAAGCCACAATGATTGCAAATCCAATTAAAAAATTCATGGTGGATATAGTTTATTATTAAAAGTTACCACTCGCATGCATCTATTCACAAAAAAAGAGACAAATTGTGCCCATAGATCCGACTAAACAAGTCAAAACAACATCAGAAAAATTAAACATCCCTCTCACCATGGTTGTTGTTATTGTCATTGACATGGTATTCCACAATATGCCCACGCTTTTGATGACATGCTACTTCAGCAAGAAACCATTGCCTTCTCCTGGACAAATGAAAGATCAATAGTGCCAATTTAGGAAATTGACTTCAATTGCAACAAAGGAAATTAGAGCACACTAAAATTTAAATGGAGTGCACGCTCTTCAGAAGAGGATGAAGCTTGTGACGATGGACTCGAGATAGCATGAGAGGAGAATCGATAGAGAATCAATGATGATAGAGACTAGTGGTTGTGGAGCTAACGTCAATCAAATCATCGAGCCAAGATCAGTGGACACGAACGACACGAGGAATCAAGAATCAAGGATCACACAAAAATGAATGAGCGAGTTCTTTGAGGAGATTAGAGGAATCAACAAAAAATTTCGAAATTCAATTTGAGGTCAGTGGTCCTTAGTATTTTACTCATTTTCAAGTTCATTACCACTTCAAGCCCCTTATTTTGAAGTCGCATCGAGCCTAAGGCTCTTTAAAAAAAAAGAAAAAAAAATGTTTCAAATTCAGGTCCAAATTTAATTTGATGACCATTTATGGTCATCCTACTTAATTTTGCAATTTTTATTTTTTTAAGCCGCCGCTGCCTTACATAGGCCCCAGTCGCCGGACGGTGGCACGACTGTACTGCCGCATTGGAGGGCGCAGCGTGGTAGGTGACGACGGCCGTGCAACTCCCCCTTCCCCTCTTCAGCTCCGGCGCCTCCGCGCTCCGCCGCTCTCTCTCTCTCTCTCTCTGGGCGGAACACCGCACGGCCTCCCAGTTTCTCTCTCCGATCCCGACACCCAGAACACCACCATCCCAAGAAATCCCCGCCCAAAACCCTAAAACCCTCGAGAAAAGAGGAAGCTCCCCGGAGTCGTCTTCGCTTCCGCCGCGATCGACGAAAATGGCGACGTAGAAGGAGGCGGCGGCGATGGCGTCTTCCAAGCCGAGAGAACCGGATCCATCCCGTCGGCTCTCTATCTCCTCCTCCTCCTCCTCCTCCGCCCCCGCCACCCCGCCTCCGCCACCTCCGATTTACTGACCACCATCGACCGCGCCCACAGCGTCGGCGTTGCCGCCGCCAACGGCGGTTCCGCCATGGCCGCCCGCGACGCTCCCTCCTCCACTCCCTCCTCCGAGTCGACCCTCCTCGACGCCGCCGCCGCAGCCGCCGCCCACCTCGGGGACCCACCGGTGCCCCTCGCCGCCGCCAGGACCGTCGACGACGTGTGGCGGGAGATCGTCGCGGGCCAGAGGGTGGAGTGCAAGGAGGAAATGCCGGACGAGATGATGACGCTGGAGGATTTCCTTGGTCAGGGCGGGCGCTTCCGCTGGGGCTGAGGAGGGGGAGGAGGAGGAAGATGTGGAGGTGAAGGTTGCCCCCTCTGAGAGGATGGGCAGCATGGGCAGCGGGGCGTTCTCGTTCGATGCAATGGCGCCGAGCACGATAGAGGCGGTGGAAGGGTCTATAGTGGGGTTTGGGAATGGAGTGGAGTTGATGGGGGGAGGGAGAGGGAAGAGAGGGGCGTGTGTGCTGGAGCCGTTGGATAAGGCGGCGCAGCAGAGGCAGAGGAGGATGATCAAGAACAGAGAGTCCGCGGCGAGGTCTAGGGAGAGGAAGCAGGTGATGGTCTTGGTCTTGGCTTTGAGCATTGGCTTGTTGCATTGCGGTTGGGGTTTCGTTTCTTATTTGTTCTTTTCTTCTTTGGTATGAATTTCTCTTTTACAGGCGTACCAGGTGGAACTGGAGTCCTTGGCTATGCGACTCGAAGAAGAGAATGAGCAGCTATCGAAAGAGAAGGTGCGCTTATCTACGAGCCCGGCTATTTTCTTTCGAGAATGGCGATATGCATTGATCCAGAATGATCGAATATCTGGAAACGAAGAGTTATCCAGAAGTTATTTTAGAATGCACTTGGATTTCTCTATATAATTTTTTCTAGAATGTAATAGTTCTTTTCCCTATTTCAGTTGATCGTAGTAATATGGATCATAAGTTTCTCAAGGTGGTTGTTGCTAAGATTACTTGCTCTTAGTGCTTTTTGATTTGTAATTCTTGCTAATCTCGAAAAGGTTCTTGGTCTTCCTCCTTGGATAAACGAAGCATCTATATAAATGGGTTTTCACGGATTTCAAGAGACAGAGCTGAAATAAACTAAAACGTTGTGGAAAAGGGAGGTGACTTGTCAAGCATGTTTTTGTGTTCATATTTCTATGCATGCAGTAATGTATGTTGTTACATTAAAACATATTGCATGCATCGCATCTTTCGGCCTTCCTTATGTTGAGAAAGAATTTGCCTATTTCTCAATCATCGACTGTGTACTTGCATTTTAACATAATTGTTTCTTTATCTGCAGGCTGAGAGGACTAAAGAAAGGTTCAGGCAGGTGCGATTTTTATCTGTTTTTCTTGTTGTTGCTTGAAGTTTACCTTCGGTATTTGATATTGTAATCCTTCTCTCTGTTGCACTCTCACGTTAAGCCATGCTAGAGAGTAAAGTCGATCCTGACTTATTTGGAGAAATGCAAGAGATGAAGTAGATTAGATTACCAACTTAGATTTTGTCATCTTTACTTGGCTGAAGTTTCTGAAAGGGATAGCACATTCTTTTTCTATAACGTCATTGAGATGATCTTTTTCATTTTAAAGTAGCTTTCCCCTTACATGAAAGTGTCGTGTAGAATTTAAATGGAGAGCAACATGGATCAGTTTTTGGTGTAAGGTTTATCGTACTAGATGCAATTCCTGCCAAAGCTGTCGGCTAGCTTAGCCAAGAAGTCCTCAGTTGTAGTTATGGAGGATGTGGGATGATATTTGCCTTCACATTTTTGGGAGGGTTTTTGACAAATGGGAGGGCTCTTCGTCACCTGAAATAAAAACATGATAATATGAGATAACAAAATTGTCTTGACCATACTTTCTATAGAGATATTTTAATGTCCAATGCACTGGTTGCACATCATACAAGAGACATAGTGCATTGGGAATGACGGCCTTTCTCAGGCACACTTGTTCGCAAAAAAATCTTTAACAAAATGAACAATTGCTGCTATGCCTAACAGTTGGTCTGTTTCTCTCTTTAAATTGTTTTTCCCATTTGTAAGCGTTGTGGTTCTTCTGCTTTTGGAGTTCTAATTGGTGCACTTGTCTGGACTTTTGGTATGAAGAAGAGTCATGCTAGGCTCCGTATACTCTCGGTAGCTTTCTGAGTCTTTTGAGCTGATTATAACGAAAGAGCAATTCTTTCTTTGCCCCAATATTGAAACAGAAACGTGACGTAGGTGAGAATAGTTCCCTATATTTGGTCTCTCAATGTAGTTTACCTGAACTTAGGATCATATCTACTCTGAGTCCAACCCATTTTCATCAAATATATTTGTACTTATTCCCTTGGTTTTTTGGCCATTAAACATATTGTACAAACTCACTATGCCAATTCTTTCTTTTCTAAAAATTGGCTCCCTTATTTGCTATGAGTGAGTTCGCCATTTAACATCATCTATCTTTGCAGCTTATGGAGAAAGTGGTTCCCATTGTGGAGAAGCCAAAAACAGCTCGGGTTTTAAGGAGAGTTCGATCACTGCAGTGGTGAAACATCATGCTTAAAAGTGCGAGATGGGAGATTCAACCTTCTCTGCCGTGGGAAGGGTGGAAATGAAGCATCCATATGATTATTTTTTTAGTTGGCTGCTGTGGCTGTGGCTTTGCTCATCAAAGAGAAAGGATTTTCTCCACGACAAAAGTAGCATAAAATGAGAGAGAGAGAGAGAGAGAGAGTGGCTACATGCAGTCTGCAAGAAAATATCGAAGTAGTGGGCATTAGAGTTTAGATAAGAGGTACTAGATTTTCATGAGTTGCTTCCCCAATTGGCAGACCTATGTGGTCTGAAGAGCCAGCTGTAAAGATTTAGTACGTTAGATTTGAATTTGATTATATGAAAGTTATGTAAAGATTTAGATGTAGTATGTGAAGCAACCCCGAATTTTGCTCTTTATCACGGAATCTTGTCTCCGTCGTTAGACAAAAAGCTATATGCTTTTGTACAAAGAAATGTAGTGTGCATGCAACAAAAAATACTCAAAAGGTTCTTTGCCTGAATCCCAGTGAGTTTTATCAAGAAGCAACGAATAGGTCCTTTCCTCCGTTGCGACAACAATGCTTGTGATGCTTCCTTCCTTAAAATGCCCCTTGCCTTGTTGTCTATTCGTTGAGAACTATCTAAACGTTCTGAGAAACGAGGTGATGGAGCTAGAATTAGGACTCAAGATCACAGAGACTCGAGATGATGTCAGCTCCTCGGCCGATCTTCGCATTGTAAAGGATGGAAGCGGAGTTGTTTTCTTGTCTAGAGAAACCGAAAACATGTTCACCCTCACTGCTCATCTCAAAGGTTCTTATCATCGGGCATGTTTTTGCAATCGTCTTTTATTAGGCATTTGATCTTATTTCTTCGTCCACTGGTCTCATATCTCATGAATAGATTTAAACTAAATTTCTGCAGGATACAGAAAAGAGCACTTCGACATAAATATAAACGAAGACGGAACTCGCATAACAATCGCTGGAAATAAGGCTGTGCAGGAGAAGGTGTTGCTCGGGTGGATCTTGTACAAAAAGGAGGTGGAATTGAGAGGGTTTAAAAAGGCTTTTAAAATTCCGGGAGGTGTGGTCTTAGATAAGATCAAGGCGAAGTTCGATGACGACGAAGCGATTCTCACGATTTTCATGCCCAAAATGATTCAGGGAGTTTCCGGGCATGTAATTGAGGAAGTTGAGGAACCAGAGGATGATCGAGGTCATATGACAATGGCGGACTATGAAGAGGCACCTGAATTGGCGCCCGCAAAGCAGAAGAAGCGGCGAGAATCTGAGATATCACATACATCATCAGCAAGTCAACGACTTCCTGGCGAAGGTCCCGTGCCAGGGCCATTGCCAAAGGAGGAAACTAAAATGGGGGCCCGGTCAACAAAATTTGAAGATAATCAAGGACAGGGGAAGGTGGATGATGTTCAGAGCGAATGTCCCGAGGATGACAAACATAGAGAGGTCAGTGAAGACACTGCCTCAGTGAAGAGCAAGCCAAAGAAAAGCAAGAAGATATGTGCTCCTGCTAAAGTTGCTGGGTCTGCATTTCTAGTCTCTCTTATAGTGATTGTCATTCAGTTGATTAGGGCCAAGAGATGAATAATTATAAGCACCTACAGATCTTTGGTCTGATTATTTGATTATTGAAACGAATGCCGGAAGTTAATTCATGCCACTGACCAGAGTTGGCAAATGCATTAAATTGTTTCATGTAACTACCCTACCAGATACTGCAATAAGGTAGCAAGATGAAACAGAAAGTATGTCCAGTCCACAACACTTGGTCGAGTACTTTAAAGAATGAACTGATGGATAGTTCATGCTTCTCTCTTCGATCCGATTCTTCTGTAAGAGACTCTGTAGGAGCATGCGCAACTGTCTTAAATTGTAAGAAAGAAGTGGAATATTTGCATTTTTCCTCTGAAGTGTCTCCGTTTCAGTCTGCAATTCAAGAGCAGGTACCTCTTGATAGAACTTGTAAAAGCATCCCTATTCTCTTGCATATATTGTAGAAGTGGAACACCAGACCACCACCTAAATCTGCATGTTCTGCCTGCTAAAGATCTGATTTCTTGCAAGCAATATCAATGATTTGCTTAATGAAATGAAGAATTCAGGATGCTTGCCAAGGCTTACTAAAACTGTATAGACTTTGGCAAAAGCCTGTCAAAATTACGAGGAGAAAGTACTACGGAACTGATTCATTGACAAAGGTTATGTGGAGGTTCCTTGCAATCAAAGCACTCATTCTTTTGTTTGTCCAAATGATAAAGAACTACAGAGCCGCGCTAGAAAACTGTGGAAGACTCCAATTCTTCATTTCTGTGATATCGATTTCCCATTCACATCAGCAATATTTGCAGTGAATAGAGTTACCATAGCCCAGTCTTTCTTCCGCAAACTGACCAAGTAAAGCAAGAGTTCCATATGTTTCTACCTTTTGAGACTGCAGTTTAGGCCATTGGACAAGTTGGCAAACATCAAATGATCATGATGATTTGGCTACGCACAGATCGTTGATGAACCTTCAAGAAGCACTTGTAGATAATGCATCTCAATCACTTTCATGAAATCCTTCTCAAGCTCAGTCATACTTAAAGGCTCTGATTAATCACTAATTGATCCATTCAGTGCTTAAAATTACACTCAAAGTTTCCGGGTAATCCTCAGATCCATCAACAAGAGCACGGGTTAGCTATTGTGCAGTCAGAGGAATTAAATCTCCCGCCTCCCGTTTCTCTTGGCCTTCGCTTTTCTAGGCAATTTTTTTTTTTTTGGTCGGATTTTTCTAGGCAATTGAAGTATGCCATTTTTCACCGGTAAAGTCGATCGAGTCTGAGAAAACATCGGGGTGTCAGAAAATTAATGTTATGACAGTAATTGTGGATATGCGTGTCAATGAAGCATGAGCTATCTAGACAGTTAGTGCCATTAAGTGGGGTTGTTGAGTATTTTCTCAAGTTATGAATAGACCTATCTTGTACTCATTCCCAGAATTAGGTTAATCTAATCTTATTTTGTGCATGTATATTTCCCCAAAAAAAAAAAAAAAAAAATTAAGCACTTTCAATTAATTGCAAGAACTAAGTTCCATATGTTTTACTGAAAAATTTTATGTACTTCGACTCCGAGCATCTGCTGTCCCTCAAAACAAACGGTAATACAGAAATACATCTGGTATAGGAAAGAATCAAAGGCAATTCGCCTTCTCAGCTAACCCAAATATACTGAATGCAAAGCCTCCTTTTTCTCCGTTGGTGTCTGCATAACCATAGCTTCCTCAATGCCACAGAATTTTTCTATGCATGCACATAAGCAGGGAATACATAATAAGGGCACAGCCATATGCACGTGCCTGTGCGTGCGATCATACACAAGTAAATGTTTTTCCCACATACAATATGTAATCTCACACAACTAAATGCCAAGACAACGTTCCGACCACCGTTTACGCAGAGATAGAAGGACAAACCCATGCCTGAAATTACACACGGGGGAACCGGAATTCAAACGTTGGGGCATTGGCGGACCGAAGATAGAATCACTCGGTTCTGAATTTCCTATCGAGGAGACACGTGATTTGGAGCCTGGACCACTAGTATGTAGGTTCAGGCACTGGAACATCTTTTTGGACGTCCCACCGTGCCAACGCACAATGTCGACGAAGCCGACAGATCTCTCGAGCGTTACCAAAGCGAAGGGATTCATCGGCAGTCACACACAGCTAACAATGTACTGTAACAAAGGGGCCACCTGAAAATATATTAAAAGCTTTGACAAAAAAACAATTCATCTTCTCAACGGTGAAGAAAGAAAGAGGACCCCCAAAACTTGCAAATGGGCATCTCCGAGATGTGCACATCCCACCCAACACCCGTGCCTGAACCCCATGTACTTGTTGTGCAGGATAAAGGTGGTGATGGGTCCTCCTAGAACTTGCCTTCTAACTAACACTGACAATGACATTGGGTGATAGCGTCTGTCGATGCACCTTGTTGCGATGGCGACGACCCAGTTGGCCCCCCATGACAGAACACGTGGCAGGCCGCATTATCACGAAAATACATTGCATCGGAGGAATATAGAGGTGACGGAAGAGACCGAGTAATCTGATACCGGGTTAGTAGGTTTTGCGAAAACCGACGCCAGGAGCAACAACTTTAGCTTTGAGAAAACAGCGGAAAATTTGCATCCATGATCCACATGGTGTGAAAGTTCCGATAAAGGTTCGATGCAGACGTGGGTCGAGGGCCATAATTGCACAAAAAGTGAAAGTTCAAAGAGTATAGACTTCGAAATTCAGATCGAGGAGGACCCAACTGCAAAACCATCAAACTCTAGGCACTACTGGTGGTCCTCCCCTGATAGAAAACTGGTCATATCAAGAGCACTAGAAACATTAGCATCAGCGTCGACAATCTGACGACGTTGGATTCTAAGAATGAGAAGTTCCTATCGCGTGCTTCCAAATACCATATTCCTCTATATCTTAAGTCACATAGCTTGTGACTGAATCACAGGGGGAAGGCACCTCCCTTGAGATCACTTTCAAAGCTTACATCCCGAAACACTGAAGCTTCTAAAAGGAACACCTGAGACAAATAATCTGCATCTGATGAAATTTGCATGCTAATATATATATGGATATTCATACATAAGAAGTGGAAAATGAAAGTGCCTACTCATTAGCCAGTAATCTAGGAATTTGAATACTGCCAGTAAATCTTGACATAACTGGCCTTCTTCAAATAAAGTTCAGGTCTGATCAATCTCCATCCGGGTAAAGTTCAGTAAATCTTGACATAACTGGCCTTCTTCAAATAAAGTTCAGGTCTGATCAATCTCCATCCGGGTAACAGGCAGACAGCCCATGAACATCAATCCAATCTTGCATAACTCAGATTTTTACGTGATCCTCTGTAATTCACTGATCCAGAAACTATAATAATCCTGCGCTTCTTCCATGGTGGCATGTCGTTTTGCACCACAGATTTGCCATCCAAATGGGGGTGCTTTATCGTCAAATAATCGACATTATATTTTTACATCAAAACAGTCCTCGGATCGTCGTGCAAAACATCACGTCACTGACGAAACACCCTCCTCGATCAATTATCTCCTTTTACAAGCGCACTAAAAATGTCTGCGGAGACATTTCCACCGAGGGCGCCTGATTTTTCCACAAGCAATTGGTCTTTGACAGGTCATTCTTGATTTTGCTTCATTGATTGCATTGATTCTCCTAAAGATGTCTTTATTTGGTAACAACTGGGCTGACTGGAAAGAAGAACCCTACCTTCTAGAATCCCACGTTTCTGATCGATCGATTCCTTTCTCAATCAGAAATGATATAGAAATAATTTTCCACTGCTCTCTAAATTCATGACCCTCGACTCAATTTGATTCAAACATTTAATTATCAAAGAATCGAATTCCAACGAAAAAGCAAGAAAAGCAGCAGAGTTTACCGAATTCACTAGCACAGAAAACTGAAAGTTGCCTATCTCATTGCAGAAGTCACGAAATCCGCTAGAATGGTTGAAACATAGAAGAATGACATCTTACCAAAAAAAAAAAAAAAGACTTCCGTAGTGGGGAAAAAGAAAAATGAAGAACGACCTTATCAAGTGCCTTAAAAAAAAGAGAATATGCAAACTATACTGATGCTGGAGTTGCAGATGATGCCATGCCACCTTACAGCAGGAAGCTGTAACTATACTAGCAGTCAGTACTAGGAATTGGCTCGTCAGGTTAAGTGCCATCGAAAGGATATAGATTTGAGAAGCAACAGGGTTAGGTGCTATTGAAAGGAACAGATTCGAGAGGCAAACGATAAATGACCATGGCACTTACAGCCCAAACAGTAACATATAAAACTCCATCGACCTAGATCATCTGCAGAATTAGAAGCTTGACATCACACAGAAGGAAGCATCTTCACATATTCTCTCGTTTCAAGTCATTGTGAAAAGTTAAGACCAAGCTGTTATACTCAACATTACCGGCCACTGCCCTGCAACCCAGAAATGGATTGAACATCCAACAGCCAAATAGAATGTAAAACGTACCCCAGCACATTACGAAACTGGAACAGAGAACCAGACGGTGAGGGATTGCAATACACTTAGAAAATTTGATTTAATAATCCAACAGAAGCTGAAGAGCGGCAAATGGAACCTAAGGGCTCCAATTTTCGGATCCTAAATCGTTCTAGCGACACAAATATATCCATTGATAAGTACAAATAGCCTCCTTATACCTTTTTTTTTCCCCATTTTGTACATGATCCTGATCATACTCTCCTCACTGCATTTCTTCCTCTCCCTTAAACTCGATGAATCTATTCAGGCAAATCCTTCCCAGCAGCAAATCACAAGCACCGACTCGTGAAGAACTTTTAAGTAGAGCTGGAGGAACCTCCCTCAGTTCGGCTCCTCACAATCCGGTGAAAGACCTCTCTCACTTGGCGTTCCAAAGGATCCAACCCCTCATTCACCACCTCAAACACCTGCCCCAATTCCTGCACTCTTTGCCTCACCTCGGCTTCTTTCTCTTCCATCAACGGGAAATTAACAGAATCCACCATTTCGCTCATCACCCTCGAGGACTTCTCAATCTGATAAATTTCCCTCATCAGCCCACAAGCATTCTTTCTCTCCCGCTTCTTCCACTCTTCCATGATCCTATCGTGGAGCGAATGTATCGGCGCAGCCCAAATGAACTGCCTCGGGACCGAGAAATGGACCTGCAGACCGCGATCCTGGCACGGAATCGCGGCCACGAGAGCCCACATTACAAACAACAGAACCATACCCATCGTGAAAATGGGAACAGCGAGCCCGTTCGTGGCCGCGATCTCGTTCCCCCTGGGGCCATTCAAATTGTTCCCAATCGCCTGAATCTGCTTCGCGGCAGACCAGGACCGGGAGACACTCCAAGAGAGGGATCGGAAATGGCCGATCGAGCGGTGATCCCTCGAAGCGTTGTTCCGGCCGAAGGACCGATTCCTATGCCCTATGGTCGTGCTGGAGTCCTTCTCGTCGAGCATCGCGATGGCCAGATCGATCAGGGCCTTCTTCGCGCGGCGGAACTGGCCCTCCCCCAGGCTCCTCCGATTCCCCAGAGCGCACATCACGATCTCCAGCAGCTTCTGCCACTGCCTGATCTGCTCAATCCCGTCCCTTATGGCATTGCAGACGTCGAGCGCCTTCACGCTCCTCTCGTGGAACTCGGTCAGCAGGCGCTCCGCGGCCGGCGATCTCGCGACATTAGCCTTGTTGTTGAAGAGGATGGCCCCGAACTCCTCCTGGCAGCAGAGGAAGGCGTCGAGGAGCTTCCGGACCCAGGCGAGGGAGAGCAGCTCGTCGGCGGAGGCGGAGGAGAGGTCGAGGAAGCGATCGGCGACCTGCCTCTGGAAGGCCTCGAGCTCGAGCTCCGGGGCGGCGGCGGCGGCGGCGTCGCGGTGGTGGGGGTCCATGGCGGGGGCGGCCTGGTCGCGGCGGAGGCTGAGGATGGAGCGGCCGGCGTGGGAGCCCTGGTAATCCGGCGTGTGCATTCTCCTCTCCCTCTCTCACACGGAAGGCCTCGAGAACCGCATCAAATCGAATCGAACGCGATTCCCGGACGAAGAAGAAGACACGGCGACGTCGCGACGGATTCAGGCGGCGCGATCAGACGGGTTCATCCGAAATTAGGGCGAAAAGCAGAGATCAAACTTAGATAGAGAGAGAGAGAGAGAGAGAGAGAGAATCGAAAGAGGGGATGGGAATGGGAGGAAGTTCGCCTCTCTTATTGCTTGAAAGAGGAAAGATTCAACCTTTACGCAGAAGAGAGAGAAAGAGAGAGATGATGATGATGTTGATGATGATGGTGTTAATTTTTAGCTTGATAAATGATGGGAAAAATTCGGACAAATATTCAGTATTCGGCTGTACGGTAAAAGCATCTGTCTGAGGAGGGAGGCTCTCCATTATTTATTCCAGCCTTCATTTCGCCCATTAAAAAAAAAACTAATTTCTGTTATTTCTTCTGATAATAGCGATAATCCGTTCCTTATTTGTTTCCGAAAAATTCGATGCAGGGTAATTACGAGAAAAGAGAGAGAGAGAGAGAGAGAGGGGCAGATCCCGGAGAATCTTGACCGACATGAGATCTCAGCCGTCGGATCGCGATATCACCGACCGTCGATGTCTCTGGGTAACCCCGCAGCGGAGCTCGGTCAAAGCCGCGACCCGGGGCGGCGGTGGTGACGTGGAGCTCGGGGGTAGGGGGTGCGCCTCGGTGCTCGCCACGTCCAACGAGCTCGTACAAAAATCCAGAAGATGATGACGTCACCCGCTGGGCGGGGCGGGGCGGGAGGAGGAGGCTAGTTGACTGAGTCGGGGTCTCCGAGTAGCGGCGGACGCCGGCGAGATCGACGACGCCGGCGGCGGCGGCGATGCTCGTTTGCTATCGATTGCTTTCGGTTTTCCTTCTTTGACCCGATCAAAGTCGACGTCTTGGGAAGGCCTTTTTTTGGGGGGGCAGCTTTCTAAACTGATTCGTTCTCGACGGGCGTCCGAGAATCGAAAACCGAGGAACCCCACTTCACAAGTTTTCGCCAGTCGGCTTCGGAGAAAACGAGAGGGTAATTCCAAATCCAGATTGACTTCCAGCGTTCGATCGTGTAGAAGTTTCCGCACGACAGCGATTCAACTGACGGAACGAAACGAAACCCCATCGATTCCCGTCTCTTTGTGAGGCGGTCGTGCAGCACGCGCGAATCGCTCTCTCTCTCTCTCTCTCTCGATCCCGCGTCACACGCATGACATGTATAAAAGAGGGTGCTAACTGCTATCTCTCGATTGAAGAATTCGATGCGGAATGAACGGCTTTCCGCTTTCAAGACGAGGGTTCGAACATCTTTTTCATAGGGATTAAGATACTTTAAAATTAACGAGGTGAAGTCATACCATAGGTTCGTTTCTCGATAGGCTGATGCATTGACCTGAGTGCGTTTTAATGACTTGATGGCTGAATGAGCGTATTAGATCCGGCTTGTTAGTTAATCAAAGTCATTTTTCTAACTTCCGTATTGTCAAAGGGTTCTAAAAAAATCCAAAAGTTAGCACCTTAAATTCAGCTGCCGAACTCCCGTCGCTTTCTTAGAAGAGGTCCATTCACGATAAATCAGACGATGGCTGCATCCTACTCCACCCTTTGTCAAGATAGTTAGAACGGAGGCGGCATTGACATTGACATTGCCATTCACCGGGTGTTAAGGGCGATGCTACGGTCAACATACTGAAGGCTCGGGATGCCTTGTAGGCACTTCCTTCATTTTAAGAAACCATCTTAGATTTCTCCTTTCCTTCGCTTTCTTTTTCTTTTTCTTTTCTTCTTTGTTGTCAAATGTGAATGCGAAACAAAAACATCGCGTGCGATGTTCTCGTTTTGCTGGATCACTGGTGCGCCATCACCCACAACTGTCTTGTGCGCGAGCCCCAAATGAAACATCACTATGCATAAGACAGTAGTCAGCGCTCAACATCACGCAGCCACAAACAGTACACACGCCCATGTGCTCTTTAATAAAAGGCCACCAGTACCCGGTTGTCGTGCTTGGCAGATTTTCCAAGCAATGCGTGAATACAACGTAGTTCGGTTCTTTTCACACGTCCCTTGCGCTACGACAAGGTTAGGACTTTGTTCTGTCTCCACAAAAACAAAAGACACTTAAGTATCAAGGGTTTGTTTTGCCCCCGAAAGGTTGATGTCCTAAAGCATTTAAGAGAAATGGCTTTATCAACTCAAAAGACCCATACCTCGAGTTCTTTTAGTTCTAGCTTGAACCTTTCTAAAGCCTCTGTGTTTGGTACACAATCATACCGACCATGTCAGGACACGTGTGAGGACATTAGTCGATTGTCAGCCGATACCTAATGCTTCAAATGATACAAAAGGAAAAAAAGACAAGCTGCAATAGTTGCAACATTTGACACATCCGTTTTTCCTCCGTAAAGCTGGGAATTCATTAATACGAGA
The DNA here is from genome assembly GCA_014182365.1 of Eucalyptus tenuipes. Taxonomy (NCBI): domain Eukaryota; kingdom Viridiplantae; phylum Streptophyta; class Magnoliopsida; order Myrtales; family Myrtaceae; genus Eucalyptus; species Eucalyptus tenuipes. The sequence continues at coordinate 25,000,236 of CM024542.1, forward strand.
CATTACAAGCTCTAGCAAGAGTTTAACATGGTACATGTGTATTAGTAGCAGCTACATTAGGCAAAGCACTGGAAGTTCCATAGGAATCGACAACAGATACAAACCCCAAATAAAGTAAGCTCAGCCTTTCATTCTTATCTAACTTAAATGGTCCCAGGAAAACCGAAGTTCGGTCAGTTCCCTACTTTCTCATTTCTTCTCTATCTCATATCAGTCCAGTTCTTTTCCAATCTATAAATGGCTCCCAAAGCTCCCAACCAGAAAACAAAATGGAGCTTGATTCATGACCGTCAAATTTAGCAATGGCACCGCCCCCAAGAACCTGAAAGGGCACCAGCATCAAGGAAGGACTGCTGACATGCGACAGCAAGAAGCACAACCAAGCTAGGTGTCCTCTGAAGTGTCATGACATATAAGACAGGCAACAGTCTACAAAGTCAAATTACTCGTGAAATTGTTAATACTTCATAGGACGTTCATGCATTCAAAGCATGCAGATCTCTACAATGAATCACGTTCTCTTGTTTGTTTCTGCCTCCCTTGTGTTTCATAAAAAATATGATCACATTAAGCAAAGAAAGTGAAAATTCTTTTGCAAAGTCGTCTCAGACGAAAATGAAGTACTTTTTCTTATTAAAACTTGTCAAATTTGGGAAAAAAGCTCAAGTTCCACATCACCGTACATTAAGTATGTGATTCAAGAACCTGCATCTGCAGAGTAACAGTTTATACATAAAACCGGAATTCCAATCAGCCCTCATATTTCTATAAGTACAGGTAGTTTGCACGTAACCTTCACTGCAAGCCTGTCCACATCTTATGAAAATATAAAGATCAGCAACAACAGCAGCAGCAGCAGCACCACCACCACCACCACCACCACCATCTCCACCACCACCACCATAACGATGTGGAGGCTCGTAATGAACATTAAAGAAACTGCCACAGAATATCTTCTAATCATGGGGCAGACGATTTTTTCAAAAGAGACTAGGAATAAAAACTATATATCATCCATCATTTAATTCAATTTATTGTAGGCATAGTCTTTGATGATAATCAGGTCAAAACTACAGAATCTAACAAAAGAATTTTAACCACCATAGGAGTGAAAAATATTATGTTGAAAAAAGAGGATTTGAGATTATTACAGAACTTTAAATGCAGGATTGTCACACCAGACGAACCAAATAGCAAGTTCATCATGCAAAAATCACCATCTCCCCAGCAGAGAGCAAGTCATGGTGGTTGATGCCTTCTTAGGCCAGGTCAAAGTCAAATCAGGACCCAGACTTGCTAATGACATTGTGAAGAAAGGCCCTCAGATCTCATAGCTTTTAAACAATCATCCATGGTGTAAAGCACATGGCACTCATCAAAAGCCCACCCAATATGTTGCCACTAACAAGATGCCACCACTCACACACACTCAAACGCACACGCAGGCACACGCAGGCACACACACAAGCACAACCACACCCATACACACAGAGAGGTCATCAGTCGCAACAATGGGTGGGCTAGTAATGAATGGTAACCATGCAACCACTCAATATTTCTAAGTTTCCATCATAGGGCAGAAGAAAGAGAGTGAGCATGACAATGCACAGACGGAGGGACGCCGCCGCATGAGCCAACTAAATTGGTCACCTTCTAAGACTCTCTTCTCATGAAAATCGAGAAAATCTCAACTTCCAATGACACACCAGACGGGAAAAGGATGCCGATCAAATGCGGGGAGTGAATGCAACTGATAAATTTCCCAACTTCCAACACAATCCCAGAGAACCGATTCAAAAAACGTACTTTGACATGAAAATCAAATAAGAAAAGCAAAATGCAAGCAGCTATCTGCAACAACATGATGGAAAAGCGATAAATAAACGCAGGGTGAAATGACATGCGCCGCAAAACCGAAATACCCTCCCCGACTTCCCTCCTGCATAAAAAATTTCAAAATCCACAGAAAGACCAAGATCAAATCAATCACGACCTCGAGCTTTGACATTATCCCATGCGAAGCGTCGGCGATTGCACGAGATAACAGCACAGGAACGGAGACCGAATAGAGAAAGGCTCGAATCAAACAAACGACTCTGCGACGACAAGCGAAACGATAAAGCCCCAGGAAAAAAGCCCTCAGATCTCATAGCTTCGAGCATCATTCGCGGTCCAAACCCCGACGGCGATCATCCGAAAGCCTCCGAACATCGCCGGGCGAGTGAAACGTGAGTGCAGGTGTACGAATGTGTACGTGGGTGCACGCGGTGCTCCGGTGACGAACGAAAGCCCTCGGGATGAAGCCGCCGGAACCGCTCAACACTTGTGAATTTCTGCATCATCGGGCATTTCCCACTAGCATTTCCCAAGAACCAGCAGAAACGATTCGTAAAGAACGAAAATTTCGAAATCGATGATCGGAAGAAGCATCCGATCGGTTTGGCTCCGTAGTCGCAGCGGTTGCAGCAAGCAATGCGATGGAGAGAGGAAGAGCGAGTAGGGAATTGGGTTTTTATCTTTACGGCTGCGCAATTAGGGTTCCGTATAACACTTGATCGGGTCGGGTAAAGATCCGGGCCCAAGCCTTTCACGGAGTACCCACCATCCCTAGTGAGCGGGAAGTATCTTGTTTTTTTTATTATTATTATTAAATATTTACTAATAAAACATACTTGGCAAGTATGATAGCTCTACCAAATGCTGCATGTATCTTGCAAGTGAAAAAAAGATATAAAAGTTTGGACTCTCCTTGAGTGTCATCATGACAAATTTATAAAAGCAACAGAAAAATCAACTAGATTCGAAATCATCTTATGTCATGACATGATTAGACCTTACGATACAATCGATACATTTCCAAGACAGAGGAGCAACCGGAGGGTTAAGCACTTTGTGATTTCAAAGTAAACCAAATGACTCGTCGCAAATGTGTCGAAAAGTTTTAGGGTAAGTTTCTATCTAAGGATCTACCCCATCATACCCGTTGAAATGATTCTCGCTCATTTACGTAGTCGTATATAATTCATTTTTGACCTTTCACAAATTAAATAATTATCTCTATTTCCGGATTTTTGGATAAAATCATAAATAGATATGGACATTTAAAAGCCAATTATGTCACTCCCCTTGGCTGAGCCTATACTCGCCCCCGTCTTCCTTTTTGATTTACCGATTTGAAGCTTTAAATTGCCTATCGGCTTCTTGAGCTCCGCACGAAAACATCAAACAAAGAACCGCCAAGCCGCTCAAACCTCGCAAGTTTCTGGCAAATTTCGAGCCTTACCATAAACGGGAAAAGACCAAGTTCAAATCTTCACTTTCTTCCTCTGTTAAAGGAACAGTTACAGGTACAACAATAACAGTAAGGAACAGATGAAACGCGACCCACTTAGAATGAAAACTACGCTGGAAAAGATTAGAAAAGAAAGAAGAAGAAAGAAGAAGGGAACTGAGGATGAGAAGAGAAATAGAAGACCCCTCCCTAAGCATCATGCAAACTTGTGCACTTTAAAAGAAGAGTTCACTATCATGGATTGTACAAATGGTTGCACACAATCCCTGGCGGTAGCTCTCAATCTCGACGTTATCATTCCCGACACAAATCGTTTTCGCAGGAGACTTCCTCGTTCCCTCACCCCCTTCGCCGTCTATTCACATGCCAGTTTGGTGTCGAAGCTGCTCAGACAAATGGCGAATGCCTGGAATGCAGACAAAGGGTACCGGTAGTCCATGGTGAACATGTCCTTTCCGACCTTACCAAACTGGAGGATGATCTTGTCATGATCGGACTGAGCAGGCTGCGACGGCGTTGGCGCGCCAGCAGACGGTTGATTGGCAGCTATCAGTTGGAAATTCTTGACTGAAGCCACAGTCACCCTTCCGCGGAAGTTGAGACACCAGCACTGCAGCTGCTCATGCCATCTCGGAGCCTTGTTTTTGAGAACCAGATAACTGTCCTTTCCGTCATCCTCTTCGTCCCGGGGCCCGATGATATCAGAAAACCGTGAGCTGCTAAACTCCGTGGAAGTATCTATTGATTTAGAGAAGGAGATGCTCCGGAACGAGTCTTCAAGCGAGCGAGGAAGAAGCTCGGCCTGGCCAGGGACAGTACCACCTGGCTCGAGGGCCGCGGCAGGAATTGAATGCATGGCACAGTGCATCCTCCGTGGCCCCCTGGTGCCCAGCACATTCAGCTCATATGCGACCTGAGCAATGTTGTAGCTACCTGTGGGAACTTTCGGAGAAACTTTCTTGGAGTAAAATCTACGGCTACGGCCCGGTGGAGATAACTGTGCGTTGTTGTATGGAGGTTGGGTGTCATAAATTATGAACTTAGTGCCTAAGAAGTTTGACCTGAAACAAGAGAAACGTGTATGAATATCTCCTCACATGACGCAGTTGACGTAACTCGTACTAACCATGTATCTAAAATCTTGCCCCCAAGTATATCGTTTCTTTCATGCAATTGCACAAAGATTGAAGATTTCAAGCAGTAGCTATAGATTTCCAGAAATAAACTATTTTTTTCACTCATGAAATATAGTCAGAAAGGAAAATTACTTTATCGTATGGTATGGTTTGGTGGCCAAAGAAAGTGCCTTAAAGCAAATTATTCACACTTCACGCTGATCTCTAGGGAAAAGTGTGTAGTGTAGAAGAGGAAAACAATGGCAATAGCCCCATCATCATGCAAGTGCCTCAGGAGCACCCATTAACAAGAACCGTATGAAAAACGAAAATCTGTTTGCCAGAGCAACAAGGGCATTCAATTCGATTTCTATAAATGGAACATTAGTTGGGTAGCCTCAGGCCCATACTATGTCTGCCCGAGAGAAAAGAACAATTTAGAGGCCAAAGGAGCAAAACGGAATAGAACAGATCTTCCATGAGCTTGACTCATGAACGGAGATTATTTCCCTCTCAAATAATCACCTTTTCAACTTAATAAGGCCGATGGAAGAGGTTAACCTTAGTATAGTAAAGCAATAAAAATGTCCAACTGAAGCCAAGAATAGAAACAAGAAAAAGAATCTCACCTTAGTTTTCCAATATATGTACTACTTGATCTCGATATATTATCTGCATCCATAGAGATTACATATTCTGTGCAGGTTGTTCTCCTTGTCCGCTTAGCAGAAAGAAGGAATTTTCCATTCTCAACAAGCAAAGCTGGACGTGGAAAGAAGGATAAATCAATTATTAGTCCAAAGTTGGAACATTAGGCAAGGAGACAAGGATAACAAGAGATTGCGACATCTAAACTATTGATAAGAAACCTCAACATCTAAATAAGGCAAGTCCAACAAATTTATTTACTGATATATGGAGAACACAAAGCAAACCTCACACCAGCAGGAATTTATAACACTTTTCTTTCAGAAATTTATGGCCATCAAAGTGTAATATAAAGTTATGTACCACCCGGTACTACCACCACAATCTTCTACCAATTCAAGCATTCATAAAATAATATTTTGGATAACCATATTCTAAATAGTGATTTATTGGATCAAATGGTATAAATCTTTTGTTTGTTGGTGGATTGGAGGTTTAGAAGTGAAACAATATAGCTTTACAAGCAACCATCTGAAAGCAGATGTTCACAGCTTCAAGCTAGCTTCTTATCAATCACAAGTTTGCTGCTGCTCTACTAACACCAGTAAACAGACAAGGAACTTGACGATAAATGTGAAGTGCTGCTTGGCTGCTACAATAACATCTGAAAGTTCTCGCAAAATGCTTGAAACCCTAACAATAGACTGAGCTTAATGAAATTCAATTTGGTAAGTCAATGTCCTCATCCCAAACCGCCAAAATTGAAGAGTAGTAAGCCATTCAATTATCACAAACTTCAGCACAATGATTTCACCAGCGCATATGGAGGAAGCAATAAATGCAAAATAAATTAGACAAATATAGGAATCCATGCTGATAACATGTCACAATAATAACAAGTAATCCTCTTAGATTCATAGGAGATTCAGCAGGCTTCATGTCACTAGAAACATTAACAAATGGTACACAATAGAATGGGGTCAAATTACTTCAAAATATCCATGCATACAAAGTGTTGCACAGTTAAGCCTGAAGTTTACCTGGGCTAAGGCAGAGGAAGAGGTGATAAGTCAAATTTGATTTGTCCCTTTTAATGAAGCACTGAATCGTTCCATCACGAGGCCCTGGCTGCAAGAAGCAAATATTTGAACACTTTTAGTATGATGGGAAGCAAGCACAAAGCATTGCATGCTCTTTAAAAGAAATTCTTATTATTCACGAATGACAGACCTGTTTCAGTGAGACTGGGAAGGTGATCTTCCCAGAGAGCTCAGGACTCTTAACAATTTCTTTGCACATTTCTCTCCAAGACCTGCAAACGGCAGCACATGAAACAACATGCTTGCGAGCAGGCCAGGTGCTCTCACTCGCTTCTAATCTCCTAATCACGTCATGTAGAAGCTCAGGTGGGAGACTGGCCCACCGGCTGCTCTGTACAAGCAAAGGTTGATCATGCAATTCATGCACTGAACCCTGTGATTTTCCTCTGTGATGACCAAGCAACCTCACATCGAAGCTCCTTCTCGACAAGCTTCCAAACCCATCCCTTACATCCCGAACAATACTGCGGAAAGACATTTACTCTGATTCACCAGTAGATGTAAAAGCTCATAGCCTTCTTTGGTGTGGGCAGGCAAAAAGGATGCTGCTTTAGCTGGGTAACCACAACAGACTATTAGTTACATGATAGAATGTTCATCAAACTGACAAAAACAGTTTAACTCCCAATACGTACTAGCAAAGGAAAGAGATAAAGGAAAGATAGGGATGGGGCAGAGGGAAGGAAAAGAACAAACAAAGAAAAAGCAGATTCCCCGAAAAGAATCCTCACATGGAACCAAAGCAACCTCAAAGTGCTAGACTTTTAGCAGAAACATCTTTTGGCGGGTATTTTGTGTCATTTAGGAAACTAGCTCCAATTAAAATTCGTGCTATTAATAAGTCAAGTTTTTCTATTGGGCCAAATATGTGAAGTTAACTCAAATGTAGAATCTTTGAAAGAAAAGCAAAGGAAGCATCCCTCCATGCAACCAATACACGAAAAACCTCCATAATAACCAAGTCAAAACATCGCTTAAGCAAAAAGCATCCAGCAAAAATCAAGCGTCTGACTCGAAATATGCGATAAAACAGCTAAAAGCACTTAGCTGGAGCACAACTGTCCAAACATAACAAAATAGAGCAGCAAAATGGGCTTTAAAAGCTATCATGGAAACTCAAGAGAACTACACTCCTTCCACTCTCATCTCTGATCTAACACGGAAAAACCCTCATGGAGTATCGCGACCGGCATAAACTATAAATACACAAAATTGTCCTTTCTTGAGCAACCAGAAGGCTCGCAATGGTAGTTTCCCCGATTCCGAGTAAACGTTACGTCTTAAAAAAACTGAGCCACGCATCATTTGATACTTGGAAATATCTATGTAGGCGTCTGTCGGTTCACCTATAAGCCTTCGGACACAAATGAACCGCGAAGGTCAAGGCTTCAGCGAGAACACACCGAAAGCTACGAAGTATTTCCTGAAAATGAGCAAACTTCCGCATATTAACGATCTCCCCGAAGACCAAAAAATGACATCCTATCAGCTCCGAACCACGACGATCAATCTCAATGGTCACAACCCGAAAAACGAGCAGACCCACGAGAAACGAAACAAGACCCAGTCCACCACAACCCCCGACCAGCGCAAGAAACATATCTTCAACATCCGGAGCTAAAGAAAAAGGAGCGTAAACGAAGCTGATTCTCCGTACACGAAGGAACCAGAACAGAAGACCTGAGACCGCACCCAAAGACGGAAAAAGGAAATGATCCAGCCGACCACCACCAATCTATCGAGGGAAACGAGGGTCGAGAACACGGGAGGTCAAGCACACAAGCGCATTCCACCGACGATCTCTCCGCCCAGATTTAGCTATCGATCAAACCCACACACGCGGAAGCTGGAAAAAGAAGAAAGAAAGAACAAAAAAAAAAGGGAAAAAACGCAGAAAAATCAAACCGCCTCTCGGGAACAGAGGCGATCGAGCAGAGCGCGAGATCGCGAGCAGCTCACCTTCTTCTCCAGATCTCTCTCTCCCCCCTTCTTCAGATCACTTCAAACTCAACACCAGCTCCTCTTCTTCTCTCTCTCTCCAAAAAGTCTCCTCTATCCGAAAAGTCTCTCTCTCTCTGTGACCGTGTGTGGAGGAATGGACGCCAAAATCTTATTAAATCCGCTTCACGAACTAAACACGACATTACAGAGAGAAATTCCTTAAAACCAAATCGGAAAAAAAAAAAGTAAACCTACGCCGGGGAAAAAACCATTTCTTTTAATTCCCCCCCGCCGGAAATTACGGCCCTGCCCCTCGGCAGTTGACCTTCCTCCCGGAGCGGCGTCTCCTTTAACCGCCGTTAGGGACACGCGGCGGGCTCCGGGCGACGGATCGGCGGCTTTCTCATTTCTTGGTGAGCTACCGTCTGGTGAGAGGGAGACATCGGACGGCTCAGGGCGCGGCGCGTGTGACCGGCACCGGTCGCGAAGCTTTTTCTAGAAAAGAAAACGGATTTTACTGGTACTTCGTTAACTAACCGGCAAAATCTTTTTTTTTTTTTTTTTTTTTTTTGACTTTTTGGTCGGCAACTAACTGAGTGGAGCTTGAACACGGAGAGATTAGGGCAAATTTTCTAAACAAATTTTAATTTTAGATTCAGCCTCGATTCTAATTTTCACTGTAATTCCAAACTTGCGCATACATAAAAAAATCGCTGCTGATTTCCTCAATATCATCAACGTTGGAAAGTCGTTATTTATTCATTTAGGATGAAGGTTTTGATTCTAATGATAAGTTTCTCGTTTATTTTGATGTCAATAATTTTGAGTATCCATAACTGATGACAATTTTTTGAAGCGTGAGCGGATTTAAGATTGGAGTGAAAATTTGAAATGTTTTTTATGAAGTTTGGATTTTTTTAGGAAAAAAGGTCATGGATATCGTGCCTTTTAAGATGTTAGTTCTTCATTAACCCAAATCGCCATTTTCAAGTTAAAACTAAACAATAATCATATATTCAAAATACATTCAGCTACCTATTCTTTAGATTGAGACTGTGAATCAGAACGATGACAACATCAATCAAAGAATGACGCGTGGGTTGTGAATTGAATGATGAAAACATTGACCAGAGAATAACGTACAAGTTGTAAATTAGAACGATGAAAACATCGATCAAAGAATGACGCGGTGATTTGTACATTTTGAAGTCAACTTTAACGTTTTCTTTTTTTATTCCTTAGTAATCGAGGAATCCAACATTTTCTCGATTGATCTAAGTATCGTTCGCTTGACACGACAACATTTTGTCTCGACGCGGTGTAGTTGTTTTTTCTATATGGTCACCTTAATAGAAAAAAATATGAAAAACGGTTTACTCTATCCTCGAATCTAAATTAAAGAAGCTAATTTCATCCGAATTCGAGTACGAGAAAGAAGATCCAAAATAAGATCCCAAAACCTTTGTACGAACGAAAATGGAAAATAAAAAAGAAAAAAAAAAAGAGATGAAAAGTCAAAAGAAACTTTATAACATTTTCAACGTACCGATGAGAATGATAAATTCATTCATGCATGTTACTTCATTAAGTGCTGCTAAGACTCCCGGACCGAGCGCGTGAAGGAGCGGGGAGCGTGGGGAGGACGCGCGGGGCTTTGGAGGCCGTTCCCGACGCGCGGGCACGCGCGGGTGGGCTCATGCGGGGGAAATTATTACATGGGCGGGCGGGGGAGCACGCTCGCATCATTAGGACTCGGCAAACTGGACACGCGAAATTCCCCTACTGCCCTCCGCTGGACCCGCGTATTTACGGAGGCCTGCCATCCTCCAGCCTTTTCTTTCTTTTCGGTACGTATTAGTTAGTTAGTAGGCACCATGATTGGTGGCGTCTTTTAACTTTCTTTTTTTGCTTTCTTCTCCAGACTTTCACGACACTTATCAATTGCCAAAAAAAATCGACAATGAATCCTCAAAAGGCAGATCCCCAATTAGCTATGTGCGGTCCTAATTACATTAGCAAGAGGATGCGAGTATATATGCTCTTTTATTCGTGATATCATTCATCTGAATAATGGCATAATCCGTACTAACTAGGAATTAAAATTTGTTCTAACTTACTCGTTGGGTATGCACCATAAAAGGGTCCTAACTTCTTCTTCTTCTTTTTCTCTTGTTTGATAATAAGTAATTCAGCGACGATGAAATTGTGAAAGAGGAGAGTAGTCATGTTCTCTTGTTTATTTGCACGAAGAATCCCAAGGCAAATTAGAGAAAAAACATTAGTCTCTCCATGCTGCTTTCAACTCGAATGAATAATAATACAAGTACGTTGGATATGAATTCGCGAACCATATTAAACAATCTGTAAATTCCGGGACAACATTATACGTCATACCAAACATTAGTCTCCCTCACCCGAGAGAGGGGAGGAGCTTCCTTGAGTTGAGAGATGGGTTTGAACTCTTAACCTTCTACAAATCAAGATTTGCTACCTTTTATTGACAAGTTTGATCAATGACAAGCAAAAGAACCCTGCTCGAAAGCCGATTTGCCAGCGATTGTCGAAATAACAATGATTTTTAACATTCTGGAAAAGGTATTTTAGAGGATGAACGTCATCCCGCTAGCAATCAAAGGTTTGATTGTCTTGTAGATGCCCGTTTGAGAGATAAGTCTTTGATTTCTCTTGGAAATGGACCGTTCCCATCACTTTTTCCTAGAAATTTCCACCGCCTTTTGACCGCGTGGAAAAAAGGCTGCGACCCACGCCAATCCGATGGCTCATCCATCTAACCTTGCTATTTCCATACGGGAGCATGCCCCGAAGCAGCAGGTTTGGTGGGTCTTTTTATTGACTCGGAGGAGTGAATAGGGGGGAGGGATCCCGTGGCGAGAGTCCACGGTACGAACCCCAACCCCCACCCGGTCCCACCTCTTGTATTTAATTCGATTATCTCCCCTTCTTCCTTTTTCCCTTCCTCATACATGTGATGACGTCGACCGTGACACGAATTTCTTTTTTATCTGATGTTTTCCAAACCTTGGTCTCAAAGATTTCATTTTAGGTATCGCCGCTTGGTTTAGAGAAATCTCATCGATGTGTACGTGTTGACTTTGACGTTTCAACGAAGCGACCCGGAAACAGCTGCGCAACAAAAAAGTAAAGGAACGAACAAGAAGATAAAAGAAAGATTGATGATTCTTGACCAAGAGAAACTTGGACCAAGCACCGAGTCGGTGGTGGTGGCTCTCGAGACGAGCCGCCCTTTTTGGGTTTTAGTGGTGGAGCGGCGTTCGGATCGGCACGGGCCGGTTCCGTGCACTCCAACGATTCTGGCTTATCCGAGGTGAATCGTCCTCTACTCTTGGATTTTTCAGAGACTGATTTGCATTAGGACTTTACCGAACCGATCTCTTTCTTTGGCCAAATTGACCTCATTTTCGTGACGGAAATTGATACCCACGGTTATGAGGGCAGGCATGAACCTAATTGAAATCATGGCAGACGTGAGCTTCGAAAGTCTATGAATCTGAGATTGCGCCTATACAACAGGATGCAGATAAGAACCTTGTCCGTGTGTGTGACAAATTTGAATGGAACTTTAGAGGAACTCAAACATCTTGAACGATTCCTTGATGTCCAACCCCTAAATTTATCTAAGTCTAGTCACACGGTACCCCGCGGTACCCCCGCATCATCTAGGGCTAAGCATTCCCATGTCGTTTGTTGACTAGGTATTGTTGTGGCCAACATGACCGAGCCACCTATCTTCTAAAGCTTCCGAACATTGCTTGACCGATGGAGCTGAGGACGTACCGTGCATGTTTGGAAAGCTAGCCCTGCTCTGTTCGAGACAACCCTTATGGAGCAAACTCGAGGATGCTACTGTCAAGCAGTAGTGCTGTTTTAATTGTTTAGGCAAAAAGGTTATTGATGCATGAGAGAACGAGAGAGGAGAGGCCAGTAACAAGAAAATTGGTAAATTTACAATACCCACGATGTCAATAATCCCTATTTTCTGCAGTATACGTATCCTTCTTCGAACGTGATGCCAGTATTCTATGCAAACTAAATGCTTCTGCACTCTAGTTTTCGTAGTGCTGATTATTATGAAGCACGTAAACAAACGAGTAGCAGGAAAATAACTCATTTGCTAGAAGCGTGTGATATAAGGAACATTCACAGACAAGGAAAAAAGAAAAGCTAAAGAGGAGATCTGGGGGACTTCCCTAAGGGTCGCCTTCGCCCTGATCTGGAGTGGAGTTTTTTTCGTCCGCATCATCCTTTTCCAGAGCCATCTCTTGAATCTCTGAATCAGCGCAGTGATCCTCCGAATGTTGTCCCTCATTGTCTGTGGTAGCACCTTGGAGTTGCACATGACCTGCTGGACTTGCTTGCTGCTCGGATACCAAACTCGCGAGACCATTCTGCTTCAAATACGTCTCCAACGGCTGGCTAGCCACCCGGAGAAGATTCATCATACTTGTTTGACTCGACCCCAATTTAAGATCTTCGTTACGGTCTGGTTGGCAATTCAGATCAAGTTGGCAATTCAAGTTTATCTGTCCTTTGCCTGTTTCAGCAAATGTGTTGGCCGAGTTGGTTGTTTGGCTCTGGGACTCCAAGTCATTTCCAATCCTGGATTCATTTTCTGAAGGATTGTGATGAGAAGATCGATGAGTAGAGGTACTATCAACTTCAATCTCATCCTTAGAGCCCCAGAGTTGTTTTCTCTGGGCAATCTCTGCTTCACGCTCTGATTGGCGCTTCTTCTTGCGCATCATTAGGGTTTTGAAGCGGCGCTTAACGGTCATGCACACATTGCAGTTGCACGTCGGCTTGTGCTTGCCCTTCCCACTAGGGGGCTGGATACAAACGATGCAAGAGCAACCGGGACGGTGCCTTGGGTGCTTTGTAGTCGCTGCAACTGATGTTGTACCTGGGTCACCATCATCTCCAACAATCGCGGCATTGGCCAAGGCATCTAGACCAGATGACTCGTGCTCCAGGGCCGGCCTGACGGTTGTTGCTAGTTTTCTTTTCTTGAATTCTGCAATGAGATGAGACATAAAAGATGCAATGTCCACATGAGCATGCAAGCCCCTCAATGTACACGTAGCAACCCAAAAATATTATCGCTCCATTGTGGACAAGGATTTCCTCACTCTCTTTAATAAATATAATTTTGGCAAGGGGGAAACTATACATTTCCTGGATGATACAGACTCTATCCCAGGGGTAGATTTGACATGCTTTAGTATTTATAGACATTCCGCCATTGTCCTAGTTGTAGTAGAAGAAACTCAAGGAAGGGTAATGAGAACTCAATGAGCTATGCTGGTTTCCATGTGGCAATAAGTAGCAGCAGGATAAACATAATAGACATTCAAATCTGTAATGGAACTACCAATATAAACTTCCAGATACTCTTAGTCACATTCTTAAGCATAAGGGGGTTAAACTAGGGTGTTCTGTGCAATAATCCAGCCAGGACAAAAGTGCTTTTCATTTAGACTTATTTTTTTGTCTCTGGTCAAAAGAAAGGAGGAATGGAGTATAAGCAGACACTGCATGCATCATTTCCATACCCTTAGTCAGTCTCGGAAGATTTTCCAGATCTCTGGGGGTCAATCCATCTGGTGCAGAACATGAACGCCTATAGCAGATTATACAAAAGTATTAGATCCAAATGTTTTTTTAATCACTTCCATCAAGCACCATATGTTGGCAAAGCAATTGCTGACCTGCTTTGGTCCCAGGCATTGTCTTCACAGGTCCACTTAGGAGGAAGAAGAACATCAACTGGTAACCTTCTCCATTTACCACAGCTATCACATTGAACCCATTGCTCTTGTCCCCTGTGTATGAACGAAATTCAAATTAGAAGCATCAAGTCAATTATACATTGACTCCAGGATAAAGATAGAAGAATGATAAAGTGGCCGAAATATAAGAATTATTATAGCTTGGCATCTGACAAGAATGGGAGAATAATGAAGCAAATCACAGTTTCTTCTTCTAGCACAGTAGCCTTTCTCATAATCTTGACAGCTCATTTCAGCGTGTCAAAGCGAAATTCATTGAAATTAATGGTGGTTCCAACTTCCAAATCCAATCCTTAAACCTCTTATGCAGAGCTCTGATGAGGTTCAATGAACATCAATGGGATTAAAATAGTATCACTTCGATATACTTCTACAGAACATACAGATCTATTCCAGAATCAATGTGCCACTTTCATCATCAACAGGAAACCACACTTTCTTTCTTCTCTTTCCATTTTGCTACTCCTGGAAGTTTCTTACAAGCATAGATACGACATGAATAATAGAAGTAAGCTGACCCTAAAGTAAATAAGGAACGTGTAAAATTAAACAACTTTGCCGATTCAATGTACAAGTGATAAGTGTGTCTGGCAAACAATGAGACAATAAAACCTTACAATAGCTAGCAAAACACATTGTCTTGGAAGTCCTTCTAAAAGATGTCATTTGCACGGGAAACAAGTGCTTTCATTAGTCATTTTACACGCCAAAATTCCATCACTCACAATTCTCGTCACATTGGTATTGCTCCCCAATTTCAATAATATACACGTAGAAACCTTAAAATTTAGATATGCAGATTGGGAAATAGAACTAACTTACCCAGTGGAGCGAAGTATAAAAATACTGCTTTTTCCAAAAACCGGAGGTTCCTGAAAATGTACCATAGGTGATACTTTAGATAATGGAGACTATATCTTTCTAAAACTGGGTGAAATCTGTGACTGTAAATTGTCAGCAGTTCCATATCATTTCCCAGGCCATTCGTAAATGTATATTTGACCACATACTACAGACTTGAAAAAAAAAAAAAAAAAAAACTTACAAACACAATGATTGTAAAGACACAAATATTGTATGTATACTATATTTTTTGCATGAGAGTCTGTTGTAGTTTCAAAGAAGCCACAATAAAATCACTTTCCGCCTTCTAAATTAGTTGACATATATGTCCGACGGCCTGATCCCAAGTAACCTCCATTAGCAGCTTCTATGCAAATTATCTATCCTAACAGCATAACTACTTTCTACAGATACATTGGATTTATCGTTATTTGGGTACTAATTGGCTCGCAAATATACTTTGAGCAGATACAAACTTTAATCACTGATTAACAAGCAGTAGCATTTTTAATCCACATGCTGTAATGGATTTGCCAATCAGACAATTTCCTGGATGCTTAAGTGAGGAGCCGATAGTATAAACCGCACAAGCATTTCATCACCAGATGGAGCTGTCTACATGGACCCAACAATCAACTGAAAAATTCTCTCGCTCTACCGAACCCAATCAAAAGACTAAACACTGATCAATAAGCACTACCATTTTATCCACCAACAGCTATCAAGCAATTCACTTATTTATCATAGAGTTAGACTGTAATGTTCCCAAAGGAGCTCACAGTATAACATCAAAATCATTTCACATTGACCAAATATTTTAATAAAAAAAATCTTAACTGCTCTACCATAACCGACAATAAGGTCTATAAAAGAATAGAATATTGAAAACTCACATCATACTCTTCAAACTCATGGTCTTCAACTGTAACGATGCTTGGGTTAACACGTGGGGGTGGCCGAAGCAAATCCTGGAGTTCTTCCCATGTCATTTTCAGCTCAAGAGCATCTTGACTGTCAATCAACAGCCTTTTACTTTTGGACCCAATGTTGCGTGCTTTTTTCCTCTCTGGGGCCAACATTCCGGGAAGCAAGAAGGCATCCCTAGGGAGTCCATGTTTCTCAGTGCCTTGCCAACTTATATCACCACTAGCTGAACTCCAGTGCTTGGATAGTGCATTTAGTTGGGGATCTGTGCTTCCTTTAAATGAATGAAGGAGACTCGAATACCCACTCATGATAGGTAGATTTTCAAAACCACCAGAAATCAAAGCTTCACTTGAATGGTTACCGTTAGAAACAGTAGCTAGTTGGCTGTCCTGCTTAAAATTACAAATAGCTATTTATGCAGCGATCTGCTAGCAAACAACTTGATAGTGGTTAATGAGAAACATACCTGCATCATAGAGGTCGATGCTTTCCGGAAACCCATAATAAGTTTCGCTTCAGGGTCCATGCGGCTAAAAGTTACTGCATCATAAGATAGCAAGCATTAACAACCTTCCGATGGTAACCAAAGAGGAGACCGTTCCAAGCAGCATACATACGGACTCTTCAGAAAAATTAGTGCAAAAAAAAAAAGGCCCTTGTAAGGGCAGAACTTTCTGAAGTACTAATAGAATTAAAATAAACACAATTATAAGTAAATTAGATGGTTCGGAAGCTTGAAAAACTACAAGATCAAGCATTTGAACTAAAAGTAGCCAAACTTTCTTAGAATGGAAAGTTCTTCCTTGAAAATGAACTATGCCCCTCAATTTTTTTTTTTGGTAAATTCTATGCCCCTCAATTTGTGCTCTCTACAATCCAAAGTACTAAAAGAATAAAAAATGAACACTATTATTGGTAATTGAGATGATTTGGGATCTTTACAAACAACAAGATTGGGCATTTGACTCAAGAGGAGCCAAACTTTCTTAGAATGGGAAGTTCTTCCTTTAAAATGAACTATGGTCTTCAACTTGTGGTCTAAACTCTCCAATCCATTCCATCACAAAGGCAAGACATTTTGGAATTGCCATAACCAAGGCCTTGTTTCCAAAGTTGCAGGTGGTGTTTTCTGACTGCTACATTGCAGGAGCATTCTGATGATGCTCAATATCAGTAGAAAAATTCCCTCCACAGTACAGTGAAGAGGAAAACCATATTTCTGTGAGCACATGCAGACGTCTAGAGACAAGAAACAACATGCAAAGTACATTAAAGATAAGTCCCATCCAGATTTGACCAAAGCCACACTATTAGTGGCTGTCATTCAATCCCTGGTAAATTAGTGCAAATTGGGATTAACATCATATGAAGGTCTCAACATAGCAGAATAATGTCAAACATGGCATTACACAAATGATAGCAAGTACTAGAAGATACCAGTGTCTCCAGCTTGTAACTGCATAGATTGTATGCAAGGAGTTACACCCTCCAACACGTACATTCTGCTGTTATTATTGGGCCAAAATCTGAACTGAAACACCCACTCCTTTCCCTTTACATCTTGAATCCGCAGAGGAAGGCCCTCTGGTTGAGAAATAGGTGGAAAATAAGCCTGAAAGGTTATCGGATAATTTATTGCTTTACACAAAGTTAATTAACAACATTGTATCCGGTAATGGAATTTAAAGAATCTAAATATAAGAAGAACAAACGGAGTAGCTTACTTCAGCACAAGCTTTTGGCAATACTAAACGGCCAATTCGACCCGCATCACTGGCACTCAGAACCTTTTCAAACAGTGGCACAATTGTGGAATTTGAACTTAGACAATTAAGAAAGTCAAGGAAACAGCATTGAGAAAGCATGAAATGTAGTGCTGTGTTCAACGAACAAACAGAAAACTAGTCAGCATGACTCTCCAATCCAATGTGTCTGTCCGATCATCTTTTTATGTAGCCAGGTAAATGGAAAATGTGCAGTAGAAGATGAGGAAACTTCACTCAAGGATACTCTCCAGATATTTGTTGTAACTCCTGGTCAGTAATCCGAGGCCAATAACGAGGAAGCAATTGATTTCTCCCACGACCTTCAGCAGGCGGCCTTGCAACTCGTATTTGTGAAACAACACCGGCATTTGACTCAAATCCACTTGCAAAGGCCGGCTTAGGTGGCTTATGCAAAACATGGCGAGATTTTGGTCCTTGCGGTGATAGTGATGGGGTTGTACTGTGGTCCCTTAAAGATGGATATGATTTTCCTAAAGGGACACCAATGGTCATGCTGAGGTCTGTCCGCGCATGGGGATCATCAAACTCTTTTGCTGCTATATTTGCTTTTAAAATGTCTGGTTGGGAAACATGAGTTGCTCCATTGGATGCTTTACTTGATAGCAGATAACATGAGCCACCCATTTCGAATGCAGAAGGCGTATTGATAACTCCTTCCCTGTTCGTTGGTTCATGTGATCTGTTTGTGTCATTGTACTGAGTCAGAAGCGACTGCCCCAGGCCAGAATCATCTGTACTGCTTCCCAATCGAATAAGCTTCATTTTATCAACCTCGTCACTATCAAAATGGTTGTCTGTGGTACTAGATTGCAGTTCACCAGTACGAACATTAATCATGCCAAACTCACTAGGCCTCTCATCACTTGTGATCTGTGAGCAGAAATTAAAGAACATTAGACTTGTGAATGAAGTAAAAAGATCTACGCCATCCTACATATTTTGCTTTGAAGAACTATGCTATAGGTTAAAGGTTCTTTTGCTTCGCAAGGCATCATTGCTTCTCTAATCACAGTCTCGTCAATCCTATCAATTCCTTGTCATCCTTGGAGTCCCGAAATCAATATAAGCATTGAAAAGCATCATGCGAGCTATCACTAGAGTACAAACATTCTAACAAGGAGTTCACCAAAGCTACGGCATCAATGACGTTCGGAGATTAATAAAGAAGCCCTGGTGCATGATGCAAAATAAGTATCAAGAGTACAATAAGGAAGAAACTATCCGGAACTCATGTAAAACATACACAGATATAGAGTGACAATTATATCTTACAGGCAGAAGTCCCGAACTTTTCGCACAGGTCGTGCAGTTGACCCCTCCGCAATCGAGCAGCTCCAGCAGCATCCTCGAAGCAATGCATCCGCAATGCAGGCGCTGCCAATTCATATCGGAATTAAAATCATCATAAACAGATTAAGCGGGCTCCGAGCCGCATCCTCAAAGACCGACTGCTCACCTTGCCGCAAGAAGCGCACTCCCTCCATCCGGAGTCCTTCGAGTGGAAAACATCGCAAAACGTGGCCTGTTCAAATGCAGACCTGGAAGCAGTCAAATTCGACATTAGCGACCGCTATTCAACCGCACTGCTAAGCATCCAAAGCACCTCTCCGCTCATTACTAGGACCAGATGAAGATTCAAAATCGATGTCACACCGCTTTGAAGCACGGAATAGAACTGAGAAAATCGAAAGTCAAAGGGGCGGACGACAGAGGAGGCGAGACAAGAGTTACCCGCACTTATCGCAGAGGGTGGCGAGTTGACCAGATCGGAGGGGCCAACCTCTCTTCCACTCGGTCGACCCCGTCTCCTCGCACAGCACATTCATGCACTTCTGCGACGACCCCATCCTCCGACATCAAAAAGCCCCCAACGGCGCGCAAATTTCCGGTAGAATCCAATCCCGACCAAAGCCCCAAACGACCTCCTCCCGAAGCTCGAGCCCGGTCAACCGGTCAAAACGCCGCGACCGGCCCGCAGCGGGCGAAGCGAGACGGCGAAAGAAGAGACGGAGATAACCGGCCTCGGTCCGCGGCTCGAATGACTGCCGCGAACAAAGCCCGGAGCCAGCTCGCCGAACGGCGAACCCGCGGAGCTATCGGCGGCCGGCGGAGAGGTCGCGCGTCGCTTTCGGCTCGGCCGGACAGCCGGCGGCGTGCGCAAGCTTCACTGAGCTGATCAGTAGGCTTCCCCGCGATCACCGAAGGGAGCGGGGGCCGGGACCGGAGGGAGCCGGAGGAGGCGAGGCGAGGGGAGGGATTGAATCGCCGGCGGCGGTGGCGGCGGCGGCGGGGGAGGGAGGGCGGTGCAGGCGCTGCTGCCATGCAGACGCGAGGAGGGGGGAAGGGGGTAATAATCTGGGGGAAATGGCTGGGTTGGGTTGATGATGCTTCAAGTCTCCGCCAACTCTGCTCCTGTCATTCTGCGCTTCTCTTTTCTCTCTCTCTCACTACCCACTTTTTCCCTTTTTTCTTTTTTAAATTTTTTTTGCTCTTTTCTCTGTTCTTAATTTCTTTTTTTTTTCCCCTCGTGCCATCGAATTTCGACAGAACATAAAATTCTTCGAAAAAGGATTTCTTCATTCCTCAATTATTATTATTATTTACAGTAACTTCGTTTTTCTCCTTATTTTAGCATTTGAAATTTGAATCCCGTGATACTAGAGACTCGAAATTCTCCAAAACTAAATGTTATTAAGATAAGTAATCACATTAATTCATCAAATGCTTTGTAGTATTTGCGAAGTGTTCATTGATATATTTTGTGTGTAATTTATGTTTCTTTCTATTCATCATTTATCATGAAATTATATGTCTTTATTGTCAAAATAATTATCAAAAATATATATCTTATTCGTTCAGATAACCCGAATCTTTTAGTGATTAATTAATGAAAACGAAGCTTAATCAAGACGAGTAATGTGATTTCAATAATTCTTCTAGGAACAAGGAAGCATCATACTGAACAGCTTATGAGAAGAGGTATTTATTGCAATTTCACGTATAATTAATACTATAGTATCAATTTTTTATATTAAACATGGTCAACAATTGTCCCCAAATCACTTAAATAATTTCGGCTCCAATCATTTGAATGTATTCATGAACAAGAGAGCCGAGGACGGCCGTTGTGCACGTCAATTTCGATCCCCAACGTGCAAATAAAAATTAGAATTATTCGTCAATGACCTAATATATCTCGAAAATCCTCATGAAAATAAAGAGTCTTTATTAAAAAGAAAAAAAGAGAGAGAGAGAGAGAGAGAGAAAGTGGGTGGAATGGAGGAATAGAAAACACGGCGGCTTTTGACAGCACCGAAAAGTGCGCCACTTCCGACGCTTTCCCCAAATTCTATCCCCGCCCCGAATGTCACGTTCGCATGCACTCCAATCACCCGAGCCGGTTTCCCCAAAACGCCCCTCGCTCGCCGACCTCGATTGCGGACCCCGCCCGCCACCGTAAACGTACCCGTGACGTGACGTCGTTGGCCACGCTGGTCTCGGCCCTCCCCCCGACATTCCGTCCGCCCGCCCGTCCGTCCTTCGCCGTCCAGAAACGACGCGTCGATGGAACTCGCGGAAATCATTACATGGTTGACTTGGACCCGGCTTCGCTGTACGATAATACCATTTTTCATGATGTCTTTTCTTATTATTTTTTTATAATTATTTTTATTGTGCTTATTATAATGATTTTTTTTTTCTTTGGGGGGGTGTGGAACAAGCAACTGTTTGCCGTTCTGACGTGAAGGGGAATTGTTGTTTGGTGGCCTCCAAGTGCGGGGATACCAACCACGATGAATGAGATGTGCCAACCACGCGCCCCAACCCTCCCCCTCCCCTCGAAAGATTTTTAGAAAAAAAAAAAAAAACATCGTGATCGTGAGGTTTCCGAATCCGATCGGTCGAGGAATCGAATTGTTGCTGTGCGCGTGATCTTCGGACGGATCTCCACCTCTCTCTATCGACAAATCGATCGCACCAAAGTGGGAATTGGGGGGATTAAAGACCTGTTTGGTAACCATCCCAACAAATCCAAATTCTTATTTTTGTTCCCTGCAATCGGGCCGACGAGAATCGAAATAAAAAAAAAGTTGATTCTTGTTCTAACAAAATTGAGAATCAAAACTCTTCTTCTCTTTTCTTCTTCTTCATCGACCGCCATCCCGCGTGTGGCACCCCCGATCTGGTAAGGTCGCCACAGGTACCTATCGCTCTACCTAATGAATACCAGTTATATGTCTTTGTTTCGGGGTTAAAGAAGAATCGTAGTTCATAGGCATTTTTTTTTTAAAGGAATCTGGCGCAGCTCATAGCGAAAATAAAGACAAGTCTCACCATCCCTCTACTCACGTAACGATGGTACAATGCATACCAACTACACATCGAAGGAAATCATAAAGCCGAGCCACTTTTTATTTATATTTTTATGATGGACATCACGGGTCGATACAACCAAAAAGCCAAGACTTTTAGCTAAACTTGGCTACAACTCAAAAGAGAGATCTCGACCCCCTACATTGATCATGTATAACCCTCCATCTGCAAGTGTCGGCTATCCCCAAAAAGTGTCAGCTCCCAACAGTCCTACATGCCATCACACCCAACCCGGTGCATCGGGCGACGGCGGCGACAGCATCCCTACATTCACTCCATTGCGCCGAACATGGACAGACACATATTCTTGAACAACAGAGCCCCCAGCTAGGCCTACATCATACATGACCAAAGACACGGACTCGCAGAATACCAAACCAGAATACTAACACGATGTGCTCGCGCACTCAACCTCGTGTCAATAGGTATACCATAGAAGGTACCACGCGCCACCGGTGATAACGGCATCTTCTAATCTGAAATGTTAATCCCCAAAGGGGTGAGTACAACCACTCAAAGAATAAAGATCCATCAAACTACTCAATGCATCAAACGAACACTCAAAATATCAAGAGAAGGTGCATATTATTCATACAGTTGAGCTTACCTCACCATGCAACGTGCATATGCCACCATGCACATGTACATATATCATCAAACAGTCATGCATATATGTCACCGCACTATATGCATATACCACCATGCTCATGTACATATATCATCAAACAGTCATGCATATATGTCACCGCACTATATGCATATACCACCATGCTCATGTACATATCACCATACAATATGCATGATTCCATTCCAACCTTTATCTTTCAATTGGATCACAGCATTTTTCTTTCCCTGACCCGCAATTGCATCCCCTATTTTATCGCCGCACCCAACCCGGCATCGCGAGGAACCTCCGCACACACCTCCGGCATCTCGAAACTCCCGAGGACATCCGGCTCACACACTCCGGGCATCCGGCACACACACTCCGGGCATCCCGACACTCCCGGGGCATCGTCGGCTCACACCTCCGACGGTATACACACCATCATCGCAATTTATTTTCATATATGTACCACATTATCCACATGATGAACGACATGATGGCAACAAAGGTCTATTTCGACTCTTGACATTATGTACCATGCCATAAGATACCATATATGCAACACAATACATCACATCACATGAGACCAATCCTTTTATTTTTCTGAAAATATATGAATGTTCGGATGAAACATTACACACAATTCCGCAAATGCTTTCAATTTAATGCCTAACGGACTCCAAAAATTATGAAAATTTGATAGATTATAAATAACACCTAAAGGTAGTTATCTCGTAAATACATTATGCCAAAAGAACTCTACAAGATTGGGTACGGTCCATGCATCACAGATTTCGAAATTCAAACAATCCTGTTTGCACAGTTTCAGAAAACATTTCGATTAAATACCCAAATGAACTTCAAAATTTATGAAATTCGAATATGTGATAAACAAGACTTAAGGGCAGATATTTCATGAAGAACGCTACATCAACAGAGCCTCACATAAATCAGCACAGTCCATGCATCACAGCATTAAAATTCTAACATTTCAGCTTGCACAGTTTTTGAAACAATTTCGGTTAAATAGGCAAATGAACTTCAAAAATTATAAAATTTTAATATGTTATAGACAAGACATAAAGGCAAATATATCATGAAGAACACTTCACCAGAAGAATTTCACATGAAACAGAATAGTCCACGCATTACAGCTTTAAAAATTCTAACAATTCGGTTTGCACAGTTTCAGAAACATTTTCGATTAAATAGCCAAAATGAACTTCAAAAATTATGAAATTCGAATATGTGATAGGCAAGACCATAAGGTAGATATTTCATGAAGACATCGAAATTAAATTCGTCCTAGATAAATAGATATGGGCGGTTAATACCCCCTGTTCTTGGTACCAATATTCCAGATCTAGTCTTTCTAAAGAACCACGATTTTCACCTACCTATTCTTGTTCGTTTTCTCTAAATTTTTGACATGTTATAATTAAAGATGTCCTTTACAACTTTTCTTAAGAAATCGAAGTGATATTCCAACAAAAAGGTTACCTTACAGTGCACGAATTCATCAAGAGTCGGTACCATAATTCCAGATCTAGTCTTTCTAAAGAATCACGATTTTCACCTACCTATTCTTGTTCGATTTGTCTCAAATTTGAGTATGTTATTCTCCAAGAAGTCCTTTACAATATTTATTAAGAAGTCGAAGTCGAATTTCAATTAGAACATCGCATGCAACTCACTAGAACATCCAAGGTCGAACTGTTTTTCTCAAGAACAGTACACTAGACTAGAGCACCACTCTTACAACTTCAGTTTTTCACATCCTATACATCCGAAATTGTTACCATTCAATCACACACACTAAGCACAGCATGCAAGAGTAGATCAAAGGATCCCACTTGCCTCCAAACGAAGCACAAACAGCAACAAAGATGGCGGGCAAAGCGGCGAACGAACAACGGACGGTCCTCCTCCTTCCTTTCGCACGCACGGCCTCTCCTTTCTTTCTTCCTTTCTTCCTTTCCTTTCTCTCTTTCTCTCCTCCCTCTCTCGGACGACACTCTCTTTCTCTCCCTCTCTCTCTCTCTTGGTCGATACTCTTCCCCCTTCCCCTTCGTTCAATCCGCCCCCTTCAATTCTTCCCCTTCATCATTAGCAATCATTAAGATTGCATGATTGACACTTGGCCAAAATTCATGCAAAAACCGGTTTCTCCCCCTTCTTCTCTTCCTTGGTCGACGGTAGCCCCTCTTGGGCTTCATGGGCCTACCTTTGGGCCGGTCTTGGGCCTTCATGGGCCAGTCGAATAGGGGGCTGCGTGGGCTGGTTGGACGGTCTTTGGGCCTAAAAATCAGCCCACCCTCTCCTATTCCTATTCCATTTAATCCTCATTTAAATAAACACCTAATTTCAACTTATAAGCCCACAAAACTTTGTAATTTAAATCAATAAAATTCTACTTATAAAGTGCACCACCAAGAATAAGATTTCTATATCAATTTGCACCTTAATAAAATCCTTGGGTCACTTGTAGACACATCTCCATCCAAACAATTGTTCATTACAATGCTCGGCCTTAAATTAATTGAAATTCATTGATTCAATGGCTAATACAAAATCCAATGGCACTTCCATTACCTAATCATGGTTCATGGTACTCCGAGGTTGTCGTGAGATTTTAGGATGCCACACCGCGATCGCCGCCCGCCGCCGCCCGCCGCCGCCCGTCTGTTCAACGCCGCCGGCCGCCGGCGAATCGGAGGTCCAACGAGCTCGCCAGAGGCTCGCTAGGCTAGGGCGAGGTCCGGTGAGGCCGAGCCAACGAGGGCCGGCCTCGCCGAGGGCCGACGGCCCGAAGAAGAATTAGAATAGGAGAAAAAAAGAAATAAAGGAAAAAAAGGAAAAAGAAAAAAGAAAAAAAAAGGAAAAAATATAAAAATTATTTAAAAAATAAAATAATTTGATTTGGAACAGAATCAATGAACACGGTGTACCAAACGCAATTCTATTCCGAATCGAAATTTTGTACGATTACCAAACGCGTTCTTTTATTCGAATCGGTTCAGGAACGTAATAAAAATAATCATTTATGATCAGAATTTGTTCCTGGGAACAGAATCGTTACCAAACGCGCCCTAAATATTTCGTCCATTAGAATTTATACTTTTCGAAGTAAAGTCCAGGACTTTACACAACAAGATGCTGCTCATTCTATTGAAAATATTTTTTGCAAAATACCATGAATGCGAAATTTATGCTTTACAGGATGATCAACACTACTTTTCCTTGGGCACAGGGGGCCGTGGTGGAGTCCTCGTTATCCAAAAAAAGAAATCCAAATTCATTGTGAGCTTCTTTTGTGAAAAAATTAATAATTTAAGCATGACTTTAATCCTTTATCTCTCTAGAGAAAAAAAGGTAAGTTGTTGAAAAATATTTTCGTTATTAAATACGACCTCAAGCATCTACTTTCCCCTCTCGAAATTTGAATTCATTGTAAGCTTGTTTGTTTCGCGAAAAAAATAATAATTTAAACCTAACTTTAATCATTTACTTAGAAAATTGAATCGAGAGGAAATCATCTTATTGTCAACTCAAATGCTTGAGGTCGTATTTAATAACGAAAATATTTTTCGACAACTTACTTTTTTTCTCAAGAGAGAATGGATTAAAGTTAGAAAATTAATTTCGAAATTATTGATATTCCACAAAATAAAGGGAGCTCGGTTTTTAATTGTTCTTATATCGGGCTCAGTGCTTATGCTTTATTGTAATGTTAAATAAAAATAACTTGTATAATATTTTCTTAAAAATAAGGGAAAATTCCAAATAAAGATCTGAAGTGAATCTATTTTCTCAAATAAGGAATCAAAGTGAACTCGTGTCAAATAAGGACCCGAATGGACCAATTGTTTCAAATAAGAACCCAAAGTGAATATTATGTCAAATAAGAACCCGAAGTGATCAAGTTAATCTCTATTAAGGACTTTAACTTGTCGGTAGACATTTTCCGGCAATTAAAATAGGGACAATTTTGTTAGCAATTTGTGATTGGAAAAAAAAAAGAAAATTCTAAATTAATTAAGTTTAGGTTGTTCATCTAGATGTTTACGTTTTCTTCTTTCTTCTCCCCCGCTGCTCCTCAACCAAATCACTGCCCACTCATCGTTGCGACTCGATTCTCGTCGCTCCTCGCCTTGCTCGATCGGTAGAGAATTTGGGTCTCTGCAAACAAAGAAAGAAGCATCTAGTTTTCTTCTTGTTTTTGTATTTGTGCCTCAACCGGCGGAGAATTTGGGTCTTCAAATAAAGACTTTAACTTGTCGGTAGACATTTTCCGACAATTAAAATAGGGACAATTTTGTCAGCAATTTGTGATTGGAAAAAAAAAAGAAAATTCTAAATTAATTAAGTTTAAATTGTTCATCTAGATGTTTACGTTTTCTTCTTTTCGCTCCCCGCCGCTCCTCAACCAAATCACGCCCGCTTATCGTTGCAACTCGATTCTCGTCGCTCCTCACCTTGCTCGATTGACAGAGAATTTGGGTCTTCGCAAACAAAGAAAGAAGCATCTAATTTTCTTATTGTTTTTGTATTTGTGCCTCAACCGGCGGAGAATTTGGGTCTTCGACTTTGCAGAGGATGGGTACAAGGAATGGGGAGACTGTAGAAAACCTAGGGTTTTTTTGTTTTTGTTTTAGGATTTGTTAATTTTCCCTAGATTTTTTTTTTGGACAAAATTGCCCAAACTCCAGTCATCAGAAATGTCACATGCTTGATAACCGACGAAATATTTGGCCGACTAGCAAGCTCAAGTCCTTATTTGGAATTGATTCAACCACTCCGGTCCTTATTCGAGACAATGGGTCAACTTTAGGTCTTTATCTGATACAAAATTCATTTCGAGTTCTTATTTGAAAAAATTGGTCCACTTCGGGTCCTTAATTGGAATTTTCCCTAAAAATAATTACTCATATCGCTTAAAATAGTTAAATGATAATAAATATTTTTATTATTGACAATAGTTTATGTCTAAATATTTTTGTAGATAGTGAAAATATTTTTCATTCGTTCATTTTTTTAAGTAATACATGCGATTATTTTTAGAAAAATATTTTATGAATCATTTATTTTTCGCAAAATAGGCGCACCGGAAATGTAATTTGAAGGCTTGGCTGTGGAGGAGAAAATAAAAGCTTAAAAAAAGAAAAGGAAAAGAAAAAGCCCAATTTGTTGCGAAGAATAGTACCTCGGGGCCTCCACACGTTTGTAGTTTCTGTAGTGGGCTTGGGCTAATAATTAGGCACTGGGCTTGATGCCATGACGTGTTCTTGACATTCATGTTATAAATCAATTACGAAAGCCCAGAAAAAGTGATTCCCCAATTCAAAAAATATATTCATTTCCACCCATCTACGCCAAGTGTTGGCAAATGCTAGACACGACCAGTTCGCACGATACGAACACGACACGAGATTAAACATGAATTACGTAGAAAAAGCCAGAAAAAGCCAGAATATGATCACATGACACGCCTAACTTTATATGTTAAATATAAATTGATATGTTTTCGTTGTAATTTAATTATTCGACATGTTGGTGGATATGAAGGTTTGTGACTATATGCTGAATGGAAATTGGAATTTTTGGATATTCCGAGGAATTTTATCGAGAGATATAATATGTCGAATTCAGATTGTCAAACCTCTTATAGCCTTCGATGGGCAAAAGAGTCTTTTGTGGTAGGGAACTAAAGCTGTTCTTTTCTATTAAGGCAGAGCACAAGATAATCGATGCAGTAAATAATTAAGAATCTGATAATATATTGCCAATTATTTTGAAGTGAAAGAGATCTCAATGCATTGGAACTTTTCTTTGCTAACCTCTCATCAGCAACTATTCACTAATGAACTAAAAATGTCTTGCAACTCGGGCGGAAACCTAAATTATTCGAGATGTGAGTCCTTTGTGGAGATAACATTATATGCTAAGAGATTGTCCCATTGTTCAAAGGATGTGACTTGAGTTTGTTTCATAATAATATTTGAAAGAGTTCTTCCAATGAGTTTATCTCAATGGTTCGATTCAAATCATATTGGCAAATGACGATCGAATTTTCATCATAATTGGATTATAATTTTTGGCATAAGTATGTGACTTTTTTGGCAATAGAGAAACAAGTCCCTTTTTCAATATAATTTTGTTTTTCCTTCAAATTTAATGCAAGTCATTTGGTCACACACAAAAGAACTCATCAATGTTTCGTTTATATATCGCTCAAGGTTCAGTGGATCAGACACTTCTCCAATTTTAATTAGTTAGGATATTCCACATTCAGGGTGGATTAAACTGAATAGTGTTGAGCGCTCAAAAGGCAACCCAATACTCGCAAGTGTAGGGGGATTATTTAGAAATGAATGGGGTCACTGGGTAGGTGGTTTTGCCACCTTTGTTGGAATATGTTTGTTGACATAAGTAGATTTTTGGACATTGTGAGTGGGACTCAATTTTGTAAAATAAATTTGGTTTTTATAATATCATCATTGATGATTGACTCAAAAGTCATTACTAATCCTATTAGTCTAGATTTATGGTTGACAATACCAACTTTGCTTTGCATAAAGATATTTAAAAACTATTAAGCTGTCACTTGGAGTTCAAAGTGCAGTATCACTTGCAAGAAGAAAATCATCCCGCTAACTAGTTTGATAATCTTGGAATTAGTAAGCATTTGGATGTCAGGTTCCTTTCATTACCTCCTCAAGAGTTACTTTGTATTTTCTTAGATGATAAATTACGGACAATAGATTCTCGATTTGATTGTCTATATACTATTTTACCCTTTTTTCAAATTAATAAATTACTTGACACGTAGAACCAAAATTAAAATATTTAAGATCGACTTGGATTGACTCTTTTATGACACATCAACACGAGTTACCTATACTAATACCAATCCCTTGGCGTCAATCTGAAGGAAAATTCAAAAGCTCATATCCAATAATTGACTTTCTCAATCGGAAAAATAACAAAGTTTAAACTAGAGAGCACATGTAAGTAAAATTTATAATTTTTGACATGGTTAGTCATTTTGACAAGATATACACAATGAACCAAGGCGACATTCTCTAGTAGAACCATACGCATTCCCATGCATGTATCTACATATCATTAACAAATCGAAGTGAAATAAATAAAAAATAATGATGAAACCACGCATATTAATTTGGATATCGGAGAATGTATGTGGGTGCATACCAAATTATTATTTTTTGATTGATCCATCTTCCGTATTTAAGGGCATCTTTCCAATTCAATTATTCAGATAGATTCGGACCACACGAGTTTGTGCCCTAATTTTTGAACGGACGTGGCGGACAGTTCTGCAATCCAACTTGGCCTCCTCTTTCGTTTACGGTCGCGGGTCATCTTTCCCATCTCCTTTGATCTTTCCCTACTATTCCGGTCGCGGGTCATCTTTCCCATCTTCTTTGACGGTTCCCCACAGTACAAAGTATCCCTACCATTCCGGTCGTGGGTCATCTTTTCCATCTTCGTTGATCTTTCTCCACAGAGTATAGTGGAGCCCACCACCAGACATCGACATTGCCCCAGCCACACTGCGCCCTCCAAAATGACCAAAAAAAAAAAAAAGTATAAAAAAAGAAAATCGTGGGTTTATTAGAAAAAAATAATAAAAAATATGAAGAATTATCATTTTCTCTTAACAAATTTTTAAGTATTTAATCGAGTTCATTCCACAATGATCACCGCTGCATAGGCAACCGCCAGATGCTGTCTTACTTAATTGTAGACTCAAGCCGACTTAGCTTGAGTTAGCTTGAATTTGGAGGGGGATTTTAATGATAATTAGTGATTTCTCTCTGATAAATTCTATTATTAGAAATTGTTTGATAATTTCGTTGATTATTTGTATCTCTTAAGATTGTATTACGTTGCACATACACATGTCTCCCTTCAATTGTGCAATCTTGATCAAGATATTATCTTATAATATGCATATGATAAACCCTATTTATTCTTTATTAATATATAAATCAAAATATATAGAAATTCATTTTTCCGCATTATTCTTAACTTGGTAAGAAATCATACATTTTCATGCATGGATACATAGCCTTGGAACTTAATAGTATGCATGGGTAACCAAAGAAGGTGACCAAGAAGATCTTGAAGAGTAAGCATGCGAGAGTCACCAGTTCCTTCTTGTAATTTTGATTAAATTAGATGATAAAAAAAAAAGACGAGAGTGACGTGGTTGTATCGAAATAGAGAGATAACCAATTCAAGACAAAATTAAGCAAAAATTACTTGATAAGAAAGAGAGTTTTTGAGGAAGAAGGCGAAGGGGGCAAAAATGAGAAAGGTGAGAGCTTGCTAGTACACGACATAGACGAGAGGGTTCATGCCCTTGGCAATGGCTGCCTTGGAGAACAAGGGCATACTTGCATAGACACACTGACACACTACATAGGCACCATTGCAATATAAGGCTTGTGCCTCCCCATTTTCTCAAGTTTTGAACCATTTCTCAAGTTTTGAAGAAGCCAAGGTACAGATACATGTATTGTGACTATAAAAAGAGTGACATGAATGTGTGTACATATATATGTGCATGTATATATATAGAATAAGATAAAGTGGGATTAGCAAATTTTTGAATATCTTTCGGATCACAGAATATCCTATCCTATTGGTTTCTCTTAAAATTGGATTGAGAATCTTTTCATATCTTCAAATATCCTTCGAATATCCTCTCTCTCCGTCTCTTAGATAGTATCTCCACTCTCAAGGCTTTACTATTCCCTCTTGTGGCCCTTTCAGGCTTTCAGCAAGGAACCAAACCGCCTCATGTACTTCCATCTATACAATCTGACGTTCGGATTCCTTGCCGTTCGGACTCCTTGCCGTTGCCCACTATCCCTGGTGCCAAATTAAAAATAAAGCGGAAATGAGATTTAGGGATTTTTTTTATATAATTCGATGTGTAATAATAAATAGTACACCAGCCTATTTATAGTTTTCATAGAATGATTATATCCACAGTAACAAAATCAATTACAACCGACCAGAAAAATATTCAAAATTTTTATGAATATTCAGAATATCATAAATAATTTAAATCTAATCCAACGGCGAGGAATCAAATGAGCGCTGGGCGCTTGATCTTCTGACCAATCTCTGCTTCTTTTCATCAGCAAATTGATCGCGTGGAGCAGGCACGGAAATTTAATGTTTTGTCCTCGAATTTGTGCTTTTCAAGATAAGCCAGGCCTCGGCATTATTGTCGAGTACTCTATAGCACTTTCACTTCTACAAATCTGAATTCATCCTACACTCGTTTCTTTCATGAAAAAGTTAATAATTTGAATAAAAACTTTCCTAATTAATAGTTTATATCCTTGGAAAATGAATTAGCAGGAAACGTTCTGATTATCAACTCAAATGCTCGAGGTTGCATTTAATAACAAATATATATTTTGGAAACTTTCTCTTTTTTTTGAGAAAGAAAGGATTAAAGTCAGGAAAATATTTTCCAAATTATTAGTATTTCATGGAACAAACGAAGCCCAGTTTTTAATTATTCTTCTATCAAGCTCAACGCTTGTGCTCTACTTATTGTGTTTAATTAAATGAAATGTAATTAGAAGGCTTGGTATTGGGAGAGAGAAAATAAGCTAGAAAAATAAAAAGAAAAAAGTCCAAATTGTCGCGCTAAATACCTTGGGGCCTCGATACTTTTCTAGTTTCTGGAGTGGGCTTGGGCTAATTTTTTACGAACTGGGCTTGATCCCATATCGGATTTTTAACATTCATGTTAGAAATCAATTGCAAAAGCCCAGAAAAGTGATTCCCAAACCCCCAAAAAGAAAAAGAATCTTCCCGGAGTATATCGATTTCCATCCGACTTCCATCCGACTCCGCAGAGGGCTTGCAATGCTAGACACGATCAGTTTGCACGATACGAACATAACATGAGATTAAACACGATTTATGTAGAGCCAACTAGAACGCGATGGCACAACACGGCTTTTTATGTTAAGCACGAGCTCGTATGTTTTCATAGTAATTCAATTATTCGACATGTAGATGGACACAAAGGTTTTCAATTATGTACTAATTGGTAATTCAATTTTTTGGCTATTTCAGGAAATTTTATCTGAAGATGTGATATTTCGAATTCGAGCTGTCATACCTCTACCCTTTAACGGGGAAGGTAACCTTTTATGGTAGGGTAGTGGATTAGAGTTTTTCTTTGGTAAATTAAGAGTGTGAGATAATTAATGGAGTACATAATCAAGTTTTTTTTTTTGGGTCTGGTTATATATTTTATATATTTTACAAGTCATCGTGTGTGCTATGTGTTTTGCACAGGTTGCGAAACTCTACTCTCTCACTCAAACTGCAATATAACTTTAGGGAAGGAAATGGTTCTGCTAATTAATTTGCTAGTCTTGGAATCAATGAGCATTGGATGCTTGATTCTTTGCACTCCTCCTCGAGAGTTACTTCATCATTTAATTGGTTCATGGATAGTAGATTCTCGATCTAGACTTTTTGTATATGGTTTCACCCCTTTTTCAAATTAATAAATTATTTGACACGTATAACCAAAATTAAAAAGAATTCAGATTGATTGGGATTGGCACGAACAATATAATTATGACATGCAAATGCGAGTCAACTATTCTAATACCGATCCCCTCGCGTCAATCTTAAATTAAAATTCGAAAGCTCAGGTCCAATAATTGGCTTCCTCAATCTGAAAATAGTGGACCTGAGAGTGGATGCAAATGACATTCATTTATTGACATCATTGTCATTTTGACATGATATATACAACAAACCAAGAAAACATTGTCTAGTGGAACCATACGCATTCTCGTGCATGTATCTACATACTTTTTGCAAATATGAAAAGAAATAAATAATCAAACAATAACGAAAACACACACATAGTAATTTGGGCATCGAAGAACCTTGTTGCATGTATCGGATGCATATGGATTGTACGTATTTCTAACTATTGATTTTGATTGATCGATTCTCCATATCTGATGGCACTTTCCAAATTCAACAATCCCAAAGATTCGGATCATGATTTGTGCCCTGATTCTTAGATTGATGTGACAACTTATCCCGTAATGTCAGACAGGTATGCAGTCTGACGTGACCTCCTCTTTTATTTCTGGTCCCGGGTTATCTTTCACTTCCTTGTTGTTCCCATCTTCTTTGATCTTTCCCCATAGCACAAAGTAGAGCCCGCCCACCATCAACATCGCCCCAACCACGCTACACCACCAAAATGGCAAAAAGAAAAAAAAGATGAAAATTGTGGGTTTATTAGAAAGGATAATAACGAAAGATATTATTAAGAAACATCATTTTCTCTAAACGAATAAGTAATGGTGTGAACCTTCCACGGAAGAGAGTTTCTTTCCACAAGAATGCGGAGAAGAAGGCGGCAATAATGAGCGCAACCGGAGTGAACATCGCCGTGAAAACCGGGCCTTTCTTCTCTATGGCCCAAACTTGAAGCCAGTATGAGATCGCCGTCACGATCACTCCCTGCCATTCCCAGTTTGTCACGTCATTCTTGAGTATAAATTTGGGATTTTAGTATCCCTAGACATAGTTCTATCTTGGAAGAATCTTAATGACCGATAGTGAGAGAACTGTACACAGTAAACTACGGAGAGAAGCTGCATGTCCCATCTGAGCTTCCATGCCACTGGATCTCTCTCCTTGGCAATGGCCCAAAAGGCCGACTGTATGCAGCTGAAGAAGCACTGAAGAGTGGTCAACCGCAACTTGGCTGGATATTGCTTGATGATCGGACGCTGTAAGGCAAATGATATCATTAAAGCATATGGGAAATATTTGTGATTATTTTTATCTTTCAAGACTGCACGAATATTGTAATGTTGCACATATGTTGCACGTATGTTTGCACACACATATATCTCCTTTGCATTGTGCATATTTTGATTGTGATATCATCTTATAATATATATCTAATAAATCCTATTTATTCTTTATTAATATATAAATCAAAATGTAAATAAACTCACTTTTTCGGCATTATTCCTAATTTGGCAATAAATCAGACTTTTTCATAATCATGAAATCTCTAATATCCAACTAGTTGTTAGCCAAAAAAAGCCTTGAAACTTAATAGTACGCATGGATACCCCAAGAAGGCACAAAAATTTCGTAGACTTGGAAATGCTTGCGAAACTGTAATGAGCTTTATCTAAACTAAGTGTGATTTCTAATGATAGTTAGTGCAGTTAACTTAATTCTAGTGCAGTGAACTTAATTCTAGATATTGAGTCATATTGACCTGCAAAATCAACCACAGGGACCAGAGGGCATTGGCGGAGAACATGATGAGAGAGCCCTTGATCCACTCCCCGGAGCTCGAGGGATCGCCGATGCCGCCGGATCCGGACGGCGGAGACTGCCTCGTGGGTCCTGGAGAAGACCAGTTGATCAAGTTCACGGGTGGCCCCTTCACGAACGCGTACACCAAAGCTCCTGAAACCCCCATCACCGATCCCACCACTTTTGCCCATCCATGCCACTTTCTCACACTAATGCCCTCCATCCTAACAAATACAAAAGAACAGATAAATATTTTAAATCGTTTTCATCTACGGATCCCTTAATATTTGCTTTTCCTAGACTTGTCGAATCAATGTTAATTTGTGCAAGAAATCACTTCTCTGCTCCTGCGCCGCAACGCCGTCGGGACAAATCAAATGAGTTTGCCGACGAAGTAACGGAAATTGCACGTGCCAACTACTTCATCGAGTGTATATATATATATTTCTTTTATGGAAGAGAAAGAAATTACCTTAAGAGAACAGCCATGATAAAAGTAATGGCAGGAATGGTGTTGGTGGTGGCTGCCGCGAAAGTTGCCGATGTGTAGTTGATGGCCACGCAATAGAGGTTTAAACTCAGCGTGAGCCTGTTCCGACATGAAAAAAATGTATGCTAATAAATCAGATATATTCATAATCATGAAAGCTCTAGCATCCAACTACTTGTCCAAAGTGGGAGCCAAAAACGTGTTGGAACTTATTAGTATGCATGGATACCCGAAAAAGGCGACCAGGAAGATCTTGAAGAGTAAGCCGTATGTGAGAGTCGCCGACTCCTTCCTGTAATTTTGATTTAATTAGATGATAAGAAAACCCTTTTTTCCTTAACGAGCACGATGTGGTCATAACGAAATAGAGAGAGAAATGATTCAAGATGAAATTAAGCATAAACTCCTTGATTATAAGGAGAGACCTTTCAAGGAAGAAGGCGAAGGGGGCGAGAACGAGGAAGGCGAGAGCTTGCCGGTACACGACGAAGATGAAAGGGTTCATGCCCTTGGCAATGGCCGCCTTGGAGAACAAGGCCATGCCTGCATAGACACACTGCACAGACACCATCACAATATAAGGCTTGTAGCTACCCATTTTCTCAAGTTTTGAAAAAGCCATGTGCAATGACTGTAAGTAGAGTGACATGAACGTGCATTTATATAAAGAGCCAGAGAGAGAGAGAGAGAGAGAGAGAGAGAGAGAGAGAGAGAGAGGGGCTGTGACTTAATTTGTTTGGTTCTGTTCCTGTCGAACACGGAAATCTGGGACAATGTGGAAGGCGTGTCTTACATAGTAGGAGCATTTGGGATGTCAGGTGTCCCTGTCTTGCATCTTGGACTAGCAAAACAGCGGCACTTGGGTCAGTGCTTGATGGGGGGAAGACTATTCGTGGGATACACTCATTGAACAGGTGGTGTCGGGCTCCGTAGATTCTCAATATGTTATTGGTTTGAACTAGCCAGTAGCCTGAGCATATCCACAGTACTGACTAGCGCATCATTGACTGGGGAAGAAAATCGATTCGCGAAGACAGGAACAACCCCGTTTCGATTTTTTCTCGTGTTAAGTCACATATATGTTTCCCTTCTCTTCCCAAATGAATCACACACGTGCCCAAACGAAACATTCATCGATCATTCGATTTTAAGCAAGACAATTCAAAAGGCATCACATGCTCCCTTATCATCGGCAAAATTGATTTTTTCCTACTGAATTGCCTCTTCAATTGTTTTTTTTTTGGAAACATCATTAACTGTATTATGACTCTATGAATAGTGCTACTTGTAATGTTTTTTATTTACTAAAATCTTCTTTACTCAGGATAACTTGACTTTCCATTAATTATATTGGCTCATCTTTTTAGAATATTTGTAGATTTCGTCTAACTTATTAATGCCAAACAAGTAAACTTGATTATCTTTAGTCTCAACCATCCCTTTTCTTTTATTTTGGGGGGCTTTAAGGATCAACAAACATAAGACTTATCTAGCATCACTTTAGCCACATTTATTTCAATGTTTTCATTCGGGTCAAATTCATACTCTCAATCATAATTTTTCATTAAAACCACATTTTGTGTAAAGCCTTAATGTGGTCATGTATCTTTGTCTTTTAACAATCGCTCATACTTAAGCACCTCGGTTGCCAATTGATATAAATCAACAAAGTCCTAGCCTTCAAATCTTTCTTGCAGGTTATTAACCATTGACAGCCAAATTTGTAAATTCTTTATTTGAGAGTGAAGTGAAGCATCTACTTTTTTTTTTTTTTTTGGTAAGGTAATAATATATAGAGCAAAAGCCAACTATACAAAAAAACCCGGCGCCAAAAATTTCACTCATGATGCATGAGCAAAAAGAGTGAAAGGGAGCCGAAGTAAAAGAAAACAAAAACAACGGAAAACAAGGAAGTGAAGCATCTATTTTTGGCCTTCTTAAACCAAGCAATAAATTGATTGATCAACTCACTATCATATTGATAAAAGTCTAGCCAAATCAACAATCCATACTTCAGATATTGTTTTATAAAATTGAGAATGGAATTGTCTCTCCATCTCTATCCAATTATACACCAAATAAGGTAGTAAATTAGTGTACCAGGGAAAGGGAAATTTTGACACGAACAAAGGAAATAACTAAGTCATAAAAACTCATTTCCAGTTTTGGATTATTGTTGCCAACAACATTATCGAACTTTTGTTGGTTTCTTGTTCTTGCCATTGCCTTCTCCTTAAATTAACAAAATGTGTCTCACCAGGCGAGTGAAAAAAGTTTCATCAACTAGCATCGATGAAATATCTTTTGAAGTATAGATAGACCAATAAGTTTATCGACTAAGGATGTGAAGGGTCCTTTTTGATGTTGGATAGAAAAATAAATGACATGAAATGGAAATGCAAGACGTTGGGAACAATCATTACCAGTGATGTAAATTGCAGCAAAGTAAAAATAAAAATAAATTTGCGAGAACGTTAAATTCTTTGATTAATTGGGATCTTTTACAAAGAGTACAGCATGAGTATCTATAGCCTACTTTCGGCGGGTTACAAACAACAGTTTTGGATTAAAATCAACAAATGACTTTCTAATCTTATTTGCGGTTACGGCTTTCTAATCTTATTTGCGGTTACGAGAAATTACTCCACACTACACTTATATACAAAGAAGTTATTCAACAACACTTGTCCACAAAAAGAATTACAAAAAAAATTAAAATAGAGGTAATAAACATAACTACCGAGTAGTTAGTTTTTGTGTCAGTTGCTTGGTAGTGATGATTTTGTCGATCAACTTCCTAAGTTTGATGAAGGCTTTCATCGTTTACTTTTAGAATGTTGTCGATGACTTCCTGGCAAGTTGTCAATTATTCTATTTATTTTTGTCTAAACTCAGCTCTTATCGATTAAGACTAGTACTTGTCAATAATAATCAAAAGTTGATTATGTTATTGTAACATAATAATCACATAAAATATTGACATAAAGGGTCTTACTAATATAATACTCTTTGGGTTATTATGATAATAAGAGATTGTTGTGAGGTGCAAATTCTTAAAAAAGTGGGCTCCACAACAATTTATAATTATTTGTTATTTTGTTTTTTGTAGTCCAAAATTAACCGTCATTCTCATAGTAAATTAAAAACTATTACACAATCAATTCCATCACATGAATGCACTCCACATGAACGCACTCCTGGATAGAGGGAGGAGAAGACTGGAGGAGGATACAGGGAACACTATCCTATTCCTAATCTGCTCTCTCAAAGATATGAGTCGCCAACTCATTCTTTGACAAGCGTGATGTATGAATCCACAGAGTAGTCTTTTCCAAACTCATCTCCCATATATCCCGCAAGAGCTTTCAATTTGATGTATTGTATGCACAATTTGCTTGTCTTTGTTATATAAAACCGACTAGTAGATGCTCATGCTTTGAATTGGTTTTGTAATTATTACAAAACATCATTACTCTCGGACTAAACAGATTTACACAGAATAACTTCTTGTTTGAATGCTACTGAAATTATTGTAAAAAATTGTGAGTATCCACAGTGAACTAAATAGTATATGAATTCAAATTACAAATTGAGACATGCTCTTAAGAGCTTCTAAATAAATAGTAAAGCTCAAATTTTACACTCACTTGGCGACATGGGACCCCTGTATAAGTGATATCTTAAGGGGCCTAGGGCTTTTTCACCAACCAGCTTAGAAGCTCCTGCACTTCTAGAAATTCATCAAGATAAGACAAATGATTAGTGAAGATTAAAGTTATAGTAGACATCTTTTGGGCATTGATATGTTAATTCCTAAATTCCATTACAGACCAGAAAGGTTGTGGAGGGTCATCGCGAAGCACTTCTTTGCGCACGTCTGAATTCTCACTAACGTCATGTCCAAGACAGAAGACACTGAGGCAAAAGCATGTGCAAAAAGGACGCACTAGATGATCAATCAATTAGTGAGTATCTAATGAATATGCCATGCCCAAATAAAAAGAGTCGAAAAGCAAATGGAAAAACCAGACCCACCTCCCCAAAAAGGAGAAGGAAATCGCTTATTGACCAACGTTTTCTAAAAGCAAGATAACCTTGTATGCTTTGTGCTTAGTTACCAATTCAAAGTTTAAATTTTTGGACATTGTCACGAAAACATATAATATATCGCAAGACTTAAGGCATTTAAGAAAGGAAAACCATATAAAAGGGTTTAAAGTTTGTGGCGAATCAACTATACATCTCTTGACTTAATTTGATTTCACGCAAAGTTAAGTGCGCACTTATTTACTCTTAAAACTCGAACTCCTTAGTTTTAATCTCGTGACATGGTGGAGAGTATAGTCTCGATCCAATTTCTGAAGCCATTTATTAATCAATCATTTCGCACTTAGATCTTTATCTACCTATACCCACTATTCTTGTACTCCACGCGCATCAGTGATCTCCTTTCGCCATATGCCATTTGACTATATGATGAGAAGAGACGTTAATTAGGTGTCCCGTATCATCTGAAGATGGAGTTCTATAGGGCTCCCAATATGGGTCCTTTCCTCTAATAAAACTGTTTGAGGTCAAATCCTGAAACAAGGTGAAGAAAAGGGTAATTATTGTGGTAAGCAGGTTAGAGACTCAGTAAGGACTCGAATGATGAATAACCAATCATACGAGAAATATATGGAAGAGAGAATTATGTGTAATTTCTGTATATTGCATTGTGTATCTAATGGATAGTATGGGAAAAATTACCAAAAAAAATATTAAATCTATTACATTTGTTTCAATTCAGTTCCAAACATTTTGATTTAACAATTGAATTCTAAGCCTTTTGAATTTGTCAATATAATCCAATTGGCCGATTTTGGCAGCAATCATTAATGCAAACGCTGGCCATCCTTTATGGTACTATAGACATTAGCATGGATAATTTTTGCAATTTTTTAGTCAATTAATTAATTATGTTTCCTTTTTCTTTTCCTTTATTGTGGTTGGCGATGGCTAACAAGCCTTGCAACTCTCGCCTAGCGATTGGTCGAGGGCTTAACCCTCGCCTAGTCTTCTCTGGCCATTGCTTGAGACCAACCATTGATGAAAAGAAAAGAAAAAAAAAGGAAAAATAGAAAAAATTTAGAAATTGTCCATGTGAGTGTCTGACCATGCCGCATAGGACGGCCGACATTGACCCATTTTAGTGTTTTCCAGTCAAAATAAGACTACATTGATGAATCGTCAATATATTAAGATTGAATTGACACAATTGAAATGTTTAGAATTGAATGGGCACAAGTTCAATAGTTTGAGATTTTTTTGACAATTTTGTAAGATAGTACGAGCCTATTTATAGGCGAACGTATCAATCAAGGATGCACAATCAAAAAAATTTATGGAGTCTTTCCTTTATATATGCATTATCACAAGAGATATAGAAAATCAAGAGAAATATCCTAAATATCTCTAAAAAAATCTTATATGCCTCTAACATTCTCAAACTAGTTGAGGTAAAAGAGGTCTACTTAAGTTTGGATAAAAGATATATGGTGGATTACTAAAGGAGTTTGGTGTGCTAAAAAGAGAACTGACGTTGACATGGCTACTTAAGTGGCCGTTATGTGTTGTCATGGTTACTAGGGGTGAGCAGTTCTAGGTTCTGTATAAGTTCCATCCAGTACTTGGACCTTACCCGTTAGAATAGATTCCTCATTTTTGGGAATCTAGAACTTAGTCTGCATACTTTAGAATCTAGAACCTATCATTATGTTACAAGTTCCAAGATTGGCTCCAAGGTCTGCCTAGGTCCTACCAATATAATTAATTGAACGATTGCAGTGATTTAGAACTTTAATAACCACCACTTGCTGCTACAAATCACTTGACCATGGAAAATATGAATATTGATAAAGTAAAAAGTTCTCAATCATAAAATGAAAGTTCAATCTAGTGCTTCCATATTATACATTGATCATAAAACGATATGGAATATTATAAGATTGTACGAAGATATGAACCAAGAAAAACATAAAAACTTGTTCCACGTTTTAGGTTACGGGTTTTAGTTTCTAGGTTCCTCCAACTTAAAACCTAGAACTTACCTATTGAAACAAGTTCTTCATTTTTTGGAACTTAGAACCTATCATACATACCTTGGAACATGAAATCTAAAGGTTCTCACTGGTCCAGTTTCAAGTTCTACCCTAGAACCATGCTCACCCCTAATGGTTACTGTGCAAAGCTACACGGTTGGAGACTGCTGTCGTGCAAGAGGCTATCGTGACTGCTATGTAGACTACATGCAATAGGGCAGCTGACAATATAGACATTGAGGATTCGACGTTGAA
This sequence comes from Eucalyptus tenuipes, assembly GCA_014182365.1. Taxonomy (NCBI): domain Eukaryota; kingdom Viridiplantae; phylum Streptophyta; class Magnoliopsida; order Myrtales; family Myrtaceae; genus Eucalyptus; species Eucalyptus tenuipes. The sequence continues at coordinate 25,041,880 of CM024542.1, forward strand.
GGAGGGATATTGATAGTTATTGGAAAAGAAAAAATACGAGACGAGAGGTATACTTTGGGTATGCCTGTGTGCACTGCACCTCAGGATTGTCTACCTCTGATAGAGAATATATGATAGCTTAAAATATGAATTAAGGATACATAATTAAAGGAAGATATGGAGAATCTCCTAAATATATTCACCCCATGAGAAATTATGAAAAATCAGGAGAAATATCCTAATTATCTTTAAAGAAATATATATTTATATATTTATCTAACATAACCCTTTTGCTTTATAATACACTTCTCATCTCCTTTATGCCAATACCGTCCAAATGAGCAAGTGGTCAGCTTAGTCGATGGAATGAGAAAACCAGGATGATTGGCCTATTGTCACGAGCACTAACTCGCGCGTGCCACTATCGGAATTGCCATTGATTTGAAGTGCCTTAGGTGCACATTTCGTGATATTTATCCATCCATAATTGGGGATGAGACCTTAAGAAAATACCCATTTCTTGTGGTTCGTCCTCGAGCTAGTAAAAAATTTAGGAGTGGAGATTTTTTGACACTACAGCTACACGACTGTTTAATCATCCCGTCACTTTTTGGGTGTGCCTAGAGAAACCACTGAACGGATGAGTGGATATCCACATAGCAAATGTATGTGCACTCATCCTAGAAACACCCCGTACCAGTTTCACATCATTCCGAACTAAAGTTTTAAAAGGATCGGACATGGGGTTGCTGGTGACGAATTGTGTCGGGGCAGGATCGAATTCTTTTGAGAAAGTCTGGCATTTACTAAAACTGGATTAGAGAGTTAGTTTATTGAGTAATGGTCTGTCCGTCATTGATTATTGGGTATGACCCGTTCGTTGAAATGCTCGCTTACGGGCTAGAACATCACTTAACTGACCGGTTTTGTAAGCCGATTTTGATAAGCTTATCATCGCTCCATCCCGTTTTGTTCTTTGCAAAAAGTTTGGGCAGTCTGAGTGGAACATGGTGATTCTTTTTTCAACAGATGCAGGGGCACTTTAGGAGGCCCCTCTTGCTTTTGAGATCCTCCAAAATACGATGTTCCTTTGGCCTTTTTTGCCCTTAGATTCGGGGTCGAATAATGGAGCCTTTTAGCTGTGCGTAGGACATGTCCAAAATGAATTGTCAGGAGTTGATATATTACGAAGATCATAATATCATAACTTAGTCTCTATCTGGTATCATGCGGTATCAATGATTCTTAGAATAAATTGAAGGAGTTGTTGCTATTGTTTTTACAGAAAAATTGTTCAAAAAGTGTTAAATCTATTACACTTTTGCCAATTCAATCCTAATTCTTTTAATTGTATTTTCACGTTTTACCAATTTGAGTCCATTCGATCAATTGTTGCTGATAATAGCTAACATGAACGCGAGCTATCCAAACTCTAACTAGTGAGGGTGCCGCGACCCTTGCTAGCCAACGCTTGGGCTTTGCCCATTTAGATGAGGCTTGACACCCTCGCTTGTTGGTTGGTAAGGGTTGCGATGCCCTAGCCTAGTTTGGGTGAATATGGTTGGCTAGAGCTTGTTAAAAATAAAAATAAAAAAATTAAATTCAATAAAAATATTAAAATATTATTAAAAATTATCTACGTTAGCGCCGACTGTGTCATGTCGGATAGGCGACGTTTATGTTAGTAATTCTTGGCTAAAACTGGTAGGATAGACTCAACTGGTAAAATGTGAAAAAGTTTAGCACAATTAATATGTTTAGGACCAAATTAGTAAAAGTGAAATAGGTTTAAGATTTTTTGGATTTTTTTGTTTTTTGTTTTTTGTTTTCACTGCACTAAGTTAGCATGGATGATATAATTGCGGTAGTAATGCGACAATGAAATTGATTTTACTAGACATTATCTTGTTTGTCATTACATAGATAGTTGCAGATAGACATGATGATAGTGGGATCTTCTACGGCTACAAGACCACACTGTCAAAAAGTGGAAAAGAAAGATAGCAAAGGATCTCGGCAGGAAAAGAGAAATTGGGCCAGCACACCGAATTTAAAAGCGATTGGCACCGTAAAAGGATAAAAGACAAAGGAGAGTCCAGCAGATATGACTTTCCTAGAAAATAAGCTTTTTAGATTCCCGTTAAAAAAATAGGAAAGCTTTTAGGTCCGAGTAAATTAACAACTTTCCAGTTGCGTGTCAGATAAGATTGAGTATTTTCAAATTTTAAAACACATTTTCATTCTTACTAGTTATGGGTGTCATATGGTTTGTTATGAAAGCTTCGAGTTTTGTTTGTTGACAACTCATGAGAAACTACCAAGCAAATGGTAAAATTTTTGTTGTGATTTGAAAGTTTCAAGTTTTGTTTGTTGACAACTCATGAGAAACTACCAAGCAAATGGTAAAATTTTTGTTGTGATTTGAAATATCAACTAAATACATATGATTATTGGGTAAAAGTGTGAGTGGTCTATGTATTCAAAATCATCGTTGAACTTATTTAAGTTGAATATAGCTACTGCTCATATATATTGCTAAACAAATAAATTTGTTGATGCACAGTAGGGTCTTGAGGAATTTGTCAAAGGTTCCACCTTGGTAGGACCTACACCAACGAATACGGACTTGGGCGTTTGTGTGTTAGGCCAGGATTCGCCCTTCGATGCTCAAGTTAGCAAGAGGAAAGTGTACATGTGAGAGTATGGACATATTGCGGAAGAGACTAACCTAAACTCTTGAATCTTGATTTATTGGTCGAAGTGATCCATGCTTGGATGTTGATTGATGGGTCATGATCCTATTATGAAAATGATAATGGCCTTGACATATGGTCAAATCGCCCTTACAGGCCAACGGAGTTTAGTGGTTTCACCACTAATCTTTGGAGAAAATTATCCAAAAAACCCAAAACGTATCGCACTTTTACCAATTCAGTTCTAAAACCTTTCAATTTTATCAATTCAGTCCTAAGCCTTTTTACTTCTAGCCAATTGAGTACATTTGGTCAATTTTGGCCGAAAACTGCTTACGTGGATGCTAATAGTGTCACATAGAATTGATGACATTAATGTAAATAATTTTTAATAATATTTTGATATTTTTTGAATTTTTTCTTATTTTTTGGTTTCTTCCTTTTCTTTATTGCTTCTTCTCTGTTTGGTGGCCAACCTCCAACCACCTGACATGCCAAGCCGACTAGCCTTGCCTGCCACAGGCGAGGTACGATTGAGTGAGGGCAAGCCTCGACGGGGGGAGCCCTTGCCTCGCTTAGGCCGCGTGAGGTTGGCCCTTGCCCAAACTATGCGAGGTCGATCGTTGCTCAGGCCAAGGTGTCCTGCTGGGCGTCAGTGTGGCGAAGGCAATGTCGAGCAAGGCCAATTGTAACCTAAATTAGGGCGGCCTCGCCGAGCCTCGAGGGGGTGAGGGCTCCCCTCATTAGGGCTCGCTCTCGCCCGACCGAGCCTCGCCCATGGTCGGAGGCTAGCCACTGGCCAAATGGAGTTGAAGCAAAAAAGAGAAGGAAGAAAAAAATCAATTTTTTTTTTAAATATCAAAATATTATTAAAAATTATCAAAATTAGTATCGATAATCTTATGTGATAACGTTGATGTCCACGTTAATAATTTCCAGTCAAAATTAGTCAAATGGACTCAATTAGCAAGAAGTGAAAATGTTTAGAATTGAATTAATAAAATTGGTAAATTTATGATTGAAATGGTAGGGTTAGAATTTTTTGGATATTTTTTAGACAATTTTCCCCATGTGTTCACTATAGGATGGATTTTTAAGTGGAGGAAATATTAAGGGCGCGTTTGGTAACGATTCTGTTCCCGAGAATAAATTCTGATTAGAAATGATTATTTTTTATTCTGTTCCCGAGAACTGATTATGAGTAAAAAAACGCGTTTGATAACTGTACAAAATTTCTGATTCTGGAATAAAATTGCGTTTGGTACCGTGTTCATTGATTACGTTCCAAATCAATTTATTTTAATTTTTAAATAATTTTTCCTTTTTCTCCTTTTTTTCTTTTTCTTTTTTTTTTTTTCTTCTATTCTTCTTCTTCTTTAGGCCGGTCGCCGGATCGGCGACTTCACCGAGTGTCGGCGGGTACCGGGTGAGGCCCGCCTGGCCACCGGCGGGGCTGGGCGAGCCTCGCCGGGGGCTGGGCTTGCCTCCGGCGAGCTTGCTGGATTGGTTGTCGGCGATCGGCGGCGGCAGGTGGCGGAACGGTGGCGGACAGCTGCGGCGGACGGCAGCGGGCGGCGGTCGCGGGATGGCAATCGATGAAGAAGAAGAAAAGAGAGGAAGAAGAGTTTTGATTCTCAATTTTGTTCCCGGAAACAAAAATCAACTTTTTTTTTCTTCTTGATTCTCTTCCAAATCTGTTCCTTGTTCTCGGTAACAAAAATTTTACTAAACGCGATTCTCGTCCTAAATTGATTCTGGAAATAAAAAATCAGAATCAGGCACTGTTTGGATAGTTACTAAACAGTGCCTAAGAGGTCACATGTTGGGAGTCGACAACTTGCCATGCCAGCCGAGGGGACGCATTTCTCCATAAACGCCATCAGATATAAAAGTTAACCCGTCGAGTACAAGGTAACACGCGGCGTGCATTCGTTAGTTGGCCAAATCTATAAGCACGGATAAACCGCCGAAAAGCTATATAGTTGGTTTTACAAACAATTCGATGAGGTGCCCGCGTGTATGATATTTCGGTTTATCCTGTTGTAAACAAATCGAAGAGCTTCAAACAATGGGCACTTCTTCCATCTCATTCCAGTGAAATGACTTGCATGGAATGTCTATGCTATATATATAAACCCGAACTGAATTGAATCATCGATAGGGGGATTGGGTCCAGAGTGGGTAGGTTCCAGACCTATACCATGTATCCGACCCTGTTATAATTGGTTTCCATTTTTTGGACCCTATATCCGATTCTCTTTGCATTGGATTATGTTTTGGAACCATCTTGTTTTTCCGATTCGATTCCAAGATCAACCTTGTCTTCACTAGGATTTGTTTTGCAACCGTTCGATATCCTATATGATTTTAAATTTTTCATTAATACGCGAGGAAACAATGTAATTCTCATAATTTATATCGAAACATTAAGCACGTGTAATTAATAAGTATATGAACTTTTTGACTAAACGAAACTAAGGATCCACAACGCTAGTCATCATAAACAAACATCATAAGGCAAAATAAAAATTCTATGCGATGGATGGTGCGACCGTGAGCCAGTGATGAACAGTGCGACCGTGAGCTGAGGAGGAAGAGGAACGACGAAGAAGGAGTGTCGTGTGAGAGGAAAAACTCAATTCTAAAATCAGAAATCAAGGGAAAAAAGATAGGGTTTTGGACTTTTGGGCTTACAAAACCGGTTCCCAACCCGGTCCGGTTGATCCGATTCCCGGGTAGGTATACACTAGGGACCGGTTCCGAATTTTGGGAACCGGTACCCGGACCAATTTTAATGGGAACTAATTACCAGACTTGTTTTTGAGATGGGCCAATTCGGTTCCCGGGTAGACTTAGTCTGGTTGCACATCCCTAATTGTTGACATATCTACCTATACATATGATCCTAATTAGGCATTCCATGCTATGCGTCTATATAAACGATATTGAAATTGAAAAAACCTCGTTGAAGAGTTTCATTCAGTCTAACATCTTGAAGTTCAAGAGTTTTATACATCACTAATGCATGAAGCGAACCGAAGTTATCCTCGTGCGACACAGGAACATTATTAGAAGGAACTGCACGTATGATCCACTTAATTAGGTTATTTATCACGGAAATATGAATTTGGATGGGCTTCATAAATTTCATCATGGCATCGTGGAAAGTTGCCGCGAGGGTGGATGATTAACTTCATTATTTAGCCTTTGAAAGGCGCGCGGGCTCAGACAGAAAAAAGTACCGTGCGGTGCCATCTCAGATGCAGCACCCAGAAAAGAAAAGCGTGTCTGAAATTGTGTTGGCGTTTAAGACATTAAGGGAGGCTCTTTTTGAAGTTGCTTTAGAGTCGTGGAGTGACGGTCTCTCTCCATGCTCGTGTGACAATTGAACGTTAACTGTAAACAATCTAGAAGAACTAAATGACACTATACATATGCATACTTGACACTAGAGAGAGAGAGAGATGGTTGACGTGAACAAGTGCCACAGAAGGTGGTGGACGATGGCTGTGGAGCCATGTAGCTTGGAGGATGATCAAAGAGGAGGGAGGGTGGGGCTTGATATTTAGGTGAGATTAGGGTTTCTTTTTGTGCACCTTTACATGTAAAGTTATGTCTATGTGTGCATGAACTATGTTCATAAGAAAATGAACATTGATATGTTGATGATGTAGGGAGTCCATTCACTCTGAATCGAATAGCATTCGGAAAGTCAGAATAATTCCGTCTAGAAATGGGTTTGATTGATTGTTGTGTATGCCCTTTAGAGAGCAGAGTCTAGTGACAACAGTGTTCAATTTGGAAGCTGAAAGAAACAAAAGAAAAATATGGTACAAATTGAATGTGACAATGATAGCTACAGCCACTATCCAAGTTGAAACGATTTCTGACGGTGGTAGGGTTCCCAAAATTATTTTGAGCAGAAATATGCTATTAAGATGAACAGATGTTTGCACTTGGAAATAGAGCACGTGCTTTGATAGAGCATGAGAGAAGGTGTCGAACGCGACAGAAGCGATAGAGGAAAGGTTCAAATAGTAGCGAGCGTCCTCCAACATGCACGAGCATCAAGTCATCACCAAAGAAACTGGCGCAATGGATAGATTCAGGCATTAGGGCAGCGCTTAGGCTACCACGTTTTTCTTCCCAACTTCACTTTTTCCCTCTTCTCAAGCCTTGTTTATGAGAAAAAGACCGTGTAGGAAATGAGAATCGATCGATATATCACAACATACTAACCTTTATTAAAAGCTCTAGAACTTTTACTTCGTTAACAAGTTTTGCATACACCCTCTTCACACAAGTGTTGGGATTTCTCTTATACTTATATACGAATATCGAAAAACTTATAGGCTTAAGTTGGGCAAAAGTGTTAAAAAAGTCATAAACCTTTTGTATTTGTGCCAATTTAGTCATAAACTTTTTTACTTGGTGCCAATTCAGTCATTTCTGATTAATTTTGGCTTGATTTTGCTGACTGGGCATCGGCCGGTTGACGTGACACGATCGGCGCTGACATGGACAACTTTAAATAATATGTTAATGTTTTTGAATTTATTATTTTATTTTTATTTTTTCCTTCTTCTCCTCCTTCCTCTAGCCTGTCGCCGAACCTTAGTGACCGGCTAGAGGCGACGGTTGGTGAGGCTTTGCCGCGAGGGCGACAAGGCTCACCCTGGTCGAATCTAGCGAGGTCAAGCCTCACCCATTGTCGGCAAGGCTTGACCATCGCCTGATCCGGCCAGGGCAAGCCTTGCTAGCCTGGTGCGAGGGTTGACCTCGCCGGTTCGCCGAGGGTGGCCTTGCGCCATGTTGGCGAGGGTCAAGCCTCACCACCCATGGGCGAGGCTTGACCTCGCCAGATTTAGCGAGGGCGAGCCTCGCTGCCCAGCGCGAGGCTGCCCTCGTGGCAGAGCCTTGCCAGCTATCGCCTTTGGCCGGTTGCCAAGGTCCGATGACCGGCTGGAGGAAAGAGGAAGAGAAGGAAAAAAAAAAAAAAAATTAAAATATTATTAAAAATTGTTTATGTTAGTGTTGACTATGCCACGAGTCAACCGGCCATCACCTAGTCAGCAAAATTAGCCGGAAATGACTGAATTGGCACAAAGTAAAAATATTTATGACTAAATTGACACCAAAAAATGATTTAGGATTAAATTTGCACATATGCAAAAAGTTTAGGACTTATTTAAAGCTTTTCCCACTTAGCTTGTCTATCTGGTCTTGTTGTTCCTACACAATTCCTTGATGAAAAACACGTTAACAATGCACTTCTCATTTTAAAATTTGCCATCCAATTTGTTTAGTGACCAAGTTATTTGAACAAGCTCGACAAGTTCGAACGAAGAGCTCCTGTTTTGGACGACACGTATGGCATATCGAGAATCAACCCTTGTTATTATCCAAAGAGTAGGATAAGGTGGAGCTAATTTTCTTTTGTGGGAATAGTTAGTTGATATTGTCCCTTGGAGCACTCGCGTTTGCATTTCAAGCATGTGCTCAAGAAGCTTAGTCAAGTCGACAACCTTCTGATGTCCCCGTCAGATCCGAAACCAATATTCCTGTATCCATAATTTCCATTTCCGAGAGTCCATGCGGCGCTAGTGGGATAACGGATATCGATAGGATAAGAACCCTTTGAAATTCGGATGCGGCTTACCCCTTGACTCAATCGAGATACACTGTTAACTTTAGATCGATTTGAGTCCCGCGGGTGTCGGCAACGTCGGTATTTCAACATGGCAAAATCAAGCGTGGCTCGCCCTCTCTTAGAGAGCCACGCGGCATGTTTCTATTGCAAAACGTCGATCGTTGGACTCACTAGGTCAATTTTCGGGAAAAGTTTAGGTTTTAGCTGCGAAAATTAAACGTTTATGATGATGTGTGTGATTGATAGTTAACTGAAGTAAAAGAATTTGGGTAATTTGTCGGTTCAGTTTAGGCAAGCTTTCGAATTTCGTCTTTTCTATTCGCTTCTTCCTCTTCCCTTCGCACCTGCTACCATCACAATAATAGTTCCAAAAAATAGAATGGGATATTTTACAAATTCACAACAAGCGACTTACATACTAATAATACCAGGTTGGGGTAAACAAAAGAAATCACTTGGACTTAACCGAACCAATTGGTTCTAGGTGATTCCTGAGGCTCTAGTCCAATTCCTAGTTCCCAAAAAGTGGAACCGGTGGTCCGGTTCTCAATTCTAACTGACAATTTAGACATATATTTAATTTTTAAATTTGCAAGATTGAAACCCTAATTCCCTCACTCTCATTCTCTCTCTAGGTCTCAACTCTCAAGACTCTCAAGGCTATCAATTTTGTGACACTGTCGTCTCTCATCTCACTTTTGCTCTCAACTCTATCGCTTTTAGTCTCAAGTTGGCCTCGCTTTCAGCCGTCCCTCGCAGTCATGTCCTCGCCTCCCTCTTTCACTCTCACTCTCAATCTCAAGTCAATCGCGCCTCTAGCTGCCCCTCGTGTCACAGCCTTGCCTTCCTTTGTCACTCTCACTCTCGGTTGCTTCCAACCTCGTCACTCTCTCTTATACGCTCAAAACCCTAATTGTCATTTGGAAGAGACAATTTGAGATCCCGTTGCTTTACTATGCAGATTTGGAACCAGGCAATTGTTGCCGATGTTGATTATTTATACGGAAGGTTCACTAAAAAGTTTTGAAAATGCTGGTGAGATGACTACTCTATTGTGTTATCTAATGAAGAGGATAGAGAACGACATTTTGAACTACTGCAAATTTTGCAGCATTTCTGAGTGTGCGTGGATGTAACGTCACTGACGATTTGGCTTCTCTCGGAGAGAGGCTATAGTGTGTGTTAGAGAGACAATTTGAACTGCAAAATTTCTGGATGTAAGAGATTGAAATGTCACCGTTGCTTTGTGTATGTGGATGTAAGATAATATTCTGATTTTTGAACTGTTGCAAATTTTGCCCATCTTTTATTTATTCAAAACAACCTGCAACTTCTAGTAGCATATTATGAGGCGATGTATATGTAGTATTTATACGTAGACAAATTTCACAGACCCACCCGAGAGTGGACCCACCGGTTCCCGAGTGGGTCTATGAAACCATTGGGCGGTTCCTAATTCTCATTTTGTGGAGCTGGTCCTTAGTAGATGGTTCTCAATTCCAAGATTGGAATCACCCACTTAACCGATCTTCCCTAATACTAGAAAGTATCATGACGATAGACACGGTGGGTAGCCCGCTCGATAGTAAACTGCTTGCCATCACCCTCGCCTTCTCGGCCCAGCTTAGCGACGTGGCCACGTAGTAGCCAAGCTACCCGTTGTCCCCCACCGCAGCCGCGAGCTTTTATGCGTACAAGGACGGCAGTGGTGAGAAGGCTGATGTGGTGGTGTAGCTTGATAGGACGGCAGGGAAGGGGATGCGGCGGGAGAGGAGGTTAAGGTTGTAGGAGTGGTGGTAGGGAGGGAGGGATCATGACTGCGGAGAGGGAGTCGTCGTCGGAGGGGGAGATGGATGCAACGGGCGGGGAGGAGGCGGCGGAGGAGATCAGGTCGGGAGGGCCCAATTGGGAACGGTTAGGTGGAGGGGCGAAGAAAGTGACCTGGCGAACCTTTGGGTCATTGACAGAATTAAGGGTTTCGTTGAGGGCCCATGAAAGACACAGATGAAGATAGGCAGCGTGAGCGGAGAGGAAGTGAGAGAGTAAAGCAGAAAGTGGGGAGAGAGATGGAGGCCCAAGCAAAGAAGCCCAAGATGCTCACAGACACTCAAATTGTGATGGATGCTACGGAATATAACTTAAAATAAGCAAGAACAAAGCCAGAAATAGAGGGCGTTGTATTACTGATTTATTGTCGGCTCCGCGCGTGGAGATCTAGATAGCCATGGAGCCTCATCATCTCTAGATTTGGAGGAGCGGTGTCGCCGGTGAACGTTAATGACTATGCAGAGCTTGTGCGCTCAGGGAGTTCTCAAGATCCATACTTGTCGCAAGCAATCCCAAGATCCGTCCATGGCGTTCTATTTTCTAGAGTTGCTGCCGTGATAGGTGCAAAAGGAACTAGAAGAAGCAAAAGGAAAAAGAAAAAACCCAAAATCCTGCCCGAATCTAATCCAACCGTGTTTTCAGTTCAGATCATATTCATTTCAGGTCAAGACATGCTCATATCTCACACAGTTTACTACAATTCCAGTATCATGGAAGCCCGAATCGGACTGTTGACAGCCCTACATGAGACCACATGATCTAACGAGCCTTTGTAAATCAAGCAACGCGGAAAAACTCCATTATCTCTGAGAGTCCTATGTACAGAAAATGGAACGGTTGGTTGGATTGGGCTGGATAATTCCTGGCTAAGCTTTGGAAATCAGCTAGTCCAGGCATGAGTTAAAAACTAGCTGAATTGAAGAGGTTGGGCTAAGCCCTCGGAATCCAAAAGTTCATCCTAATGAGCTGGGCTTCGATGGAGGAGGACATAGAGAGGAGGGGAAGAGTTTGAGGATTCTTAGTAGGTTCATTTCATTGTTGGCATAAACAGATCTTTACACACGCTCCTAGATGAGTGGCATGTGCATTTAGAGATAGTTTCATGATCCAGTTCTTTCGCTTATCAACCATCCGACAATGAATGGTATATTATTTTTCAAATTGGCAGTGAACTTCGTAAAAATCCAAAAGTAAAAAAGGTCTTGCACATTTAGCTCATTTGTAACTAGTATAAGACGCAACCACATTGAGCGGATGCAAATTATTGACTTGCAGTATCTTCTGCAAAATGGCCTCAATACGAAACATTTGAATTATCAATTGATTGGAAATAAAATTTTTGATACAATATGGTGAGAATATACATAGATGAATTACTCCAAGATTTAATTTTTTTTTTTTGTGAGACTTTATCGGACCTGAGAGATATAATTTTCAATATTAAAGCACGTGAAAGATATATTAATTTATTAACTTACACATTTGTCCAATGATATAATATTAATGGAATAAGTAATTGAAGTTACTTTGGGAAAAGAAAAAAGGATGGAAAACCCTTTAAGGTAGGAGGTTCTTTTGCTTTACATACTAGTATATATATTAAAAAAAAAATACAACACAAAAAAGAAAATGTTGCCCAAGACAGATAGAGAAGGTGAAAGCTGTTCTTTTTATTTTCTCCTTTTGAATACGGTTCCTCAGTAAAGACTGGAGAGTCGGAGGATTGCGTTTGATAATTCAGTGAAATTTATCACAACTAATCGTGAATTTTTGTGGAGTGTATGGATATATCTAAATGTGCCTATTTGTATGCATCTATACAAACAGCACCCTTTCTAGATTGCTTCTTGCATACAATTTCTCTTAATCCAATAAACTGGAAAAGATAAATATTAAATGCACAGATTATGAAACCTTTTTTTATACACATCCCGCATCTATTAACTTTGACGTGAATACTTAATTACTTGTTACTCGTATCATTGTAATGGCTGAGGACGTTAGAATAAAGTTATGCATGTTGTGTATTTAATATCAATCGAATCGGTATTACAGTCAATGTCATGACTCAAGGCAAATTGTCCATGTTACTATTATGGATGATCGGGTCTAGTGTGGGTAGATTCTAGACCTAAACCCTGTTTCCGATCCTATTATAAACGATTCCCTTTTTTTGGACCCCGTAGTTGACCCTATTTGTACTCGACCCAGTTTTAGAACCACCCTTTCTTTTCGGTCATGTTCAATAAGGGTTTAGGTCATGAGGATGGTGTGACCGGCGATGGATGGTTCTCACGATGATGGATGGTGCGACCATGAGTTGGTGAGGAAGAGGAACGACGAAGGAAAAGTACCGTGCGAGAGGAAAAACTCAATTCTAATATTAAAATCAAGGGAAAAAAAGATAGGGTTTTGGGTCTTTAGGCTTACAAATTCAGTTCCCAAATTGGTCTAATCGATCCGATTCTCGGATGGATATACATTCGATATCGATTCTCGGATTGGTTCCGAATTTTGGGAACCAGTTCTCGAACCAATTTTAATGGGAATCAATTTTCAGACCTATCTTCCAGGTGAGTTGGTCCAATTCTAGAGTAGACCTAATTCGACTGTACATCCCCAGTTGCCATGAGAAGATTCACAAGAAGCAATATTCCCATGACTTGCCTATACGAAGTTATGTCACACAAATCAAACCCATAATTCGTGATTGTTAAATTATATCATACTATTGTACTCAGCAAGAATGTGCATTTGAAATAATTGTTCATATCCATTTAACCCGTCATGCTCACATCCAAAACACATCTTTTCCACTTGTCCTGACCTTTATAATAACCTACTTCCAATCACTAAAAATGCGCCGTACATACCAAATTACATCTGCATCGTCTGACTTGATGGGTCCATGCGTGTTTCACGTAAACCCATTAAATTGAACGGTTCGAGTGAAGTTTGCCACATCACGACGCGCTCCCCCGATAATTTCTCCCGGTTTACCTACCACATTCATGAATAGTTCCGTCGGTCAAGTCACTTCCAAACTCCACACCATGTTGTCCTCCCGTTTTCTTTCTTTCCAATTACTCATAACTAAATCGACTGCAACCACAATGATGGCAGTACCTTTTGCTCCTTACGATGATCGACGCATTTAGTCTCTCGCTCAATTGAATGGTCCACATTGGAAGCATCACAAGGCTGTGCCCACCAGAAAAGGCGATTTCTCTCCGGTTTCCTGGCTCAATAATTATAGGATCGACTCCATAAACGGACGTATTCATTTCACCTGCCCTGCAATAGTAACTTTCCCTCGTCTCGACTGGGGCACGGGTGGTCCATCCGTGCGTACGCGGCATTTACTTCCCGCTCGAAACATGCCTCAAAAGTCGTAGGCAGACGCAACTACGTTTGAATCCACATGAGGGCGTGTAAAAAGCCCACGTTTGTTGGCATCTCCAGGGCCAATCTCCACGCGACGTGTTTCGACTTCAGGTAGTGCTCGCATCTCATCAATTATTGAAATAAATGAATGGACCTCAACATGTGTCTGCAGCAAGGAGCGTTACGTGGGAGTGCTGATCATCACGAATCATTTAGGGTAAAAATCCCATTCCCAAATTTCGCTTCGGGCACTTCCCAAGGCTACCCACCAATCAAATGCACTCACTTTAATTACTAACGCACTATTATAACTTTGGAATAGTTAAGCATAATTGATCTCTGAATTTTAATTTAATGTGTAGTGTTATCTTCGAACTTTTAACTTGTGTAACAGGATCCGTGAACTTATGTTGTCTCAAAACTCTTGTTTGGAGATATCATTGAAGCATTGGACCAAAGTTAAGGGGCTGCATAAAAAAATTAAAAGTTTAGAAATGGCATTGCAAATTGACCCAAAATTTGTAGACCATTTGTGTCATTTTCATTATATTTTTCCAATTTTTCTTCAAGTTATATAAATATTATATATGGTGGCCGAGGTAAGAACACGAGTACCACGGCACCAAGAAGCAAGAATTCAAATGAAAGAAAAAAGATATATTAAAAAAACAATTTATTGCATTGTCAACTCGTAAAAGTCATATGTGCATGCGCGCCAAACTGCCAGCGAAATCAATGACCTTTTGACCGCAGCAATTAATCTAGGGTTTCCCCGTATGAACTTAACCCAACGATGTCAACCATTTCTTGCGGAACTTAGGTCGACATGCTTTTTCTACTGAGTTCGAATTGCGTAGAACCCACAAAAGGAGTTCTCAAGCCATTTTATGAATAGTGCAAGACTTCCAAAGACACCACGTTCAACTCTATAGCACGGCCGGTTTTGACGGCTTGATAACTCAATCTTTTCGATTGTTTGTAATCCTGGTTTTACGACGAAAGAAGCTGTGTAAGTTTGAGAAAAGAGAGAGACCCGTTTTGCTCGGTAAATAGGTGATGAAAGGAGATATTTTTTTTTTGGGGGGGATGTGTATCTGGTTGTGGCCATGTATACGAGAGCAAGTTCCTTAACCACAGAAAGTGAGCCTTACCTTCGCTCTGCGTGTTTCTTTTGGGGATGGGGGGCCACTTTCTCTTGAGTGGACAACAGCATTGTAAATAATTCTCATCAAAGCGAACCAGAATGGTAGGGCATGCCCATAACCCACCTTGTAATAAAAGCCCTTCCCAATCTCGAAGTCCTAAAGATGTTGATACACACGGCTGACTAAGTGGATTCATTAGCCAAGATGTAGGGTCGGTACCCATATGTCCTCTCTATGTATCTTTTCTCTTATCAGTCTTGTGTGAATTAATCTAGGTTCGAAGGATACCACTAATTAACGACGGATAGATCTGAACTTCTCAAGGTTGGGGCATTTGTTTGGCAACCGGAGTGCATATATTCAAATTTCAACTGCTACATATAAACTGCTCTGGGATAAGGCTACTTATGTAGGCCAAATACAGGGGCTTGATCGGGTTATTGGGCCTACAAGTTGTTTCATGATGGCTTCTAAGTGTACCTATTCGATGGCAACCAAGAGTTTGGAGCAAAATTGTTTTGCATTGTGAAAAGAAGGGAAAGGGAAATTAAATAAGATGGCAAGAAAGGTAGAGGGAAGGTCTTTAAGACCAAAATAAATAAATAAATAAATAAATAAAAAGGGCACATGCTTTTTAAATGAAATCTAAACCTAACCTGTAGGTTGGAGTTAAATCACACATAATTGGCATGCCAAACCCCAATACAAAAAATCCCAGCAGAATGGGCAAAACTAGAAAGCGTAGAGATGTTGAAGCGTGTAAAGATGTAATTGCTGAAGAAGGGTCCAAAAATAGGAGGTAATATATTACCAACTGTCTGAATTTATTCTGAAATGAACTCTCAAGAACTAATCCATGACGAAGGAAGCACTTGTAGAGAAGAAGCTGCGAGGGAGCTTCGGTTTGTGATCTTATAGAGTACTATTTTCTAGGGCCACCCAAAAATGAATGATGCTGAAGTCATCTAGTGTCCAATATGCAATACTTTAGAGCAACACATGACCATTGATTCAAGCAAGCTAAGTTAATCGAAGATGGACGAATTCTTGGAACTCAATTCACAGATATCATTCAAGTCAAAATGATTTATTCTTATCCCATCTGAAAGGAAACGTATCGCTTCCTAGATCGTTTAACTTGGAGGCCGTACAAGAGCCGTAGATCGCTACCGATCGGCTCCTCAGGTTGTTTCACAGTTCGATGCGGACAAAACTCGCAATCCCTACTGACGACATGTTCATGTGGGGAGCTCGCGCCTAAAGCTCACGTCGGATCTGTCAAAGAAAAACAGTCGGTGGAAACGAAGGGTCCCTGGAATCAGTGCTGTTCGGGCGGAACATGAGCGCTGCACTGACATCAATGCGAACGCAACATCACCGCGAATACACCGAGGAATTGAGGTGACGTGTGCGCGTAGATCGACGCGAGTATCTTTTCCACTCGAAAGGAAAAGATGATGGAGAAGCTGGATAGATCGAAGCACCTGGGGAAAGAATAGATTCCTCCCTCGGGGCCTTCCCCCGATGTCCACATGCGGCGATGCTCTCTCTCTCTCTCTCTCTTTCTCCCTCCCTGCTCGTCTACGGCTGCAAAAAGTCCGTTATGCTTTGATTTCGCTGTCCTGTCAGCCCCGGCGTCCGACAGTTTCTGCGACGAAAACCCAACTCCTGAGACTTTTGGCATTTAACCCTAATGAAATGAGAAGGGACGATGTCAAGCGCCGATGGGAAAAGGGCCTCCGCCTATATTCATCTTGTCATTTCATCGGGTTCCGTCGGAAGAGCGATGTAACTTCGCGCGTGAAAATCAGCCCGATCGAAGAAGGTGTGAAAAGTCTTCGGTTGATTATTGAATATTCCGTGTCGAGAGATTTAAAAGTAGGAACACTCAGTTTTGTCGTTGCCGGCAATGAATTTGCACTGAAAACGTAATTTGTGGTGGAAATAGAGAGGAGCCACATTTGTTTTTTTTGATTGATTGGACCAACCTTTGCAAGGAATACCCTTGAGATATTTACGGTCCCCAACCAACGGTCATCTATGAACATATATCATATGTAGGGGTGTGCATATGTCCCGATCTAACACGAAAGCCAGCTTAGACCGAGTTGAACCGATTGGTTGTGGGTAATTCTTAAGGGATTGGTTCTCTGTTCTAATTAAGGAACTAGACCGAACCGACTAACCAATCAAGATTTTTTACTTTTTTATTTTTTATTATGACAAAAATATTAATTAATAAATTGTTATTTTTTCTTTATATGTTGAGAAACTCTCACTTGTAGATAATAGAAGAAGCAAAAAAAAAAAAATAGAATGAGAAGAAGAAGAAATCACCGGTTCCTGAACTAACCCTAGAACCAGAGCGGACTGAGTGGGCCAATTCCCCATTCCACAAATTGGTAACTGACGTTGCCCAGTCCAGTTCCAAGTTCGAGGGAGGGAACCAATCACCCTTAACCATACGTGATTTTTATTTAACAACAATTATCTATAAACAGTTTGAAATCACGAAATAATTGACTCTACTAATAGGCGATTACACTCTGCATTAGCTTTCGTGTATTCTAGTTGTTTGAAATGGCGTACGATGCTCTTGTCGACACCCTCCAACTAACATCGGGGCTCTTGTCGACCAAATTCATTTCACCGACCCGATAGTCTGATGCTTGGGATACTTTTCTGGTGTTATCACATCGATATGATTTGACTAGATAAAGATTCCAATATTAACATTGAATATAAGTAAATGCACAATGAACGAAATTGAAATGGCTTTCAGTCTAACACACTCTCGGCATGCATGGTGAAAGTACAGCCATCAGTGATCTTTTTCTGAAAAAAAGAGCCAAAACAATTACCTTTAAATAACTCTAAAGAATTACCAAGCTACATTAGAAAATAAATAACTTACTACGATAGAAAAATCCATCCTTCCGAATCTTAATTATCCAATCGGATGACCTCTTAAAATAAAAAAGTTCCCTTAAAATCATTTACCAATCTAAAATCCAAGGAATCAAATGCTCATCTTAAATAACAACCGTGTGTATTCATACTTGATAAAAAGGGTTTTCTAACACACGATTAGATCTACGTTTGACTTTCACCTCCCTTTAGCCAAAAAAAAAAAAAAAAATACAAATGAAAAAAGGAACAACAAAATTTCACCTAGGAAGTCCAAATTAGAACAAGAAATTTGTTCATCAAATTACTCGCTTGATCCGACTTCAACAACGAGACATTACCAAACTCCCCAACCTCAATAAATAGTCCAATTCAATCCGGCATCAACATTAATCAAACAAAACGTCCAACTATAATCGCAAGGAGAAGAGGTGAAAGCTTTGTTTCTTGCACCTTTATTCCACAATGTCCGCTAATTTAGGGTGATAAAACGAGCATTTAGTGAATTGCGAAATATCATTCTTCCATATATCTCATGCACAAAGCTTGTGCAAGTTCAACATTCACCCGGCCGGAGAAAAGTACATGCTAATGAAATTTCAAATTCACAATGTAACCAAATTACCAAATAATATGAGACCCATGTTATTGTTGGTGTCAAGCCTATACCGATTCATATAAGATAAATCTCCTAAATGTCTAATTTAACCAGATAAAAGGAGATCATTTTCAGCTTCCTTTTTCATAATTTTACGCTATTATTCAAATGGGTTTCCTCTCTTTTCCAACCGTGGAAGTGTTCTTAAGACATTCCAACAACATAGGAGGAGAAACAGCAGAAACCAAAGCGAACCGTTGTATTCGTTTAGATATACCAGTCATCATGAATATTTGGAACATCAACTGAAAAACATCTCTCCCTCTCTCTCCCTCTTTCTAATGTTTATTTATTAATTCCCTTGTGAAGAACCTGAACACCTCACTCTGTCCCACGATTTTTCATTTTTATTACCTGGGTACAAAATAAATTAATCATTATAAAATCAAACAAATTAAAAAGATGTAAACCCCATTTGACCATATGCTACAATCCCCCATCCTCGCAACCCCCATGTGATTTGACGTATAAATTCATCCCTTCACCTTGATTCGCCGCCGCCGGAGGGCGGTCTGACCCGCCCGCCTGGCCTAATTCTCCGGCCCGACCTGTGAAACGACCTGAACAATGGTTTTGCTAACAATCATGTGTGTCCTCGCTATTAGCACCCGCTGAGGGTGGCTTGTTCGCCACAACCTCGTAGTCTCCCTCGTCATCGTCCTCCTCCTCCTCGCCCTCTTCCTCATCAGGGTTGCGGTCGCTGTCCATGTCCTCCACCGTTGAGTCCACCATCCGCCGCTCCGCCGGGGGAGGCGGCCATTGCTGCTCCGGCGTCACCATCAGTGGCGCCATTGCCGAGCTCTCCGGCTTCGGTAATTGGCCCGCCAAGGCCTCGAACTTGTTGCTCTTCTCCTTGTAGATGGCGTCCAGCTGGTGAAAGTAGGGACAGGTCTTGGAGTCCTCAGGCCTTTGCTTGTTGGACTCCTTCACCTTCTTGAAGTACTTGTTGATGTTCTCCCACTTCTCCTTGCACCGCTTAGCGCTCCGGTTGTATCCGAGCTTCCTCATGGCCGCCGAGATCTCCTCCCACAAGGGCCCCTTCGGCCCGTTCTCCTGGTACTTGGACTCGAGGTCGGTCCGCAGCTTGATCAGCGCCTCGACCTCCACTTTCGGCCACCTCGAGGAGCTCCGCAGGGCTTGTTTGTCACCGTTATTTGCGCTCCGATGGATCTCCATGTTCACCACCTGTGACTGTGCCTGGGAGTACCTGATAATTTCTCCTGGTGTCGTGGCCAGGGCTGATATGGGCTGCGGCGACGACAGGTTTGGCACCTGTCGCACTGGTGGCTGCGGCTGCGGCTGCAGTGGAGGTGGCGACGGATTAGCTTGTGCCTGGCCCGGGAATTGTTGCTCGGCAATCTTCTGCAAGAACGACAACACGGCCGCATCCTTAGCTGCCACCACAGACCGCTCCTGCGCGAGGATCTCGCGCTCCCGGCTGATCCTGGTTATCTCTTGCACCCTCCAGGCCTCCTCCCTGACCATCCTCTCCTGCTCGCGCTTCTCGATCATCTCCATGAACTTCCTGTGCATCGCCTCCTGCTTGTCCATCACCTCCTTCGTCAGCCGCTCGAAGAAGCCCCTCCACTTCCGCTTCGTTCCTCGCCGTGTCGGGGGCCCCAATTCCTCATCCGATGAAGTGAAGGAAGATGAGGGCATGGAAGCATCCGAGATGGCCAAATCCCCAGGCATGCTAGGGAGCGCGGATGACGGGACCCCGCTGCCCCGTGCCAGGTTCACAGCCACATTCCCGGCCGAAGAAGGAACGCCCGCAGGAGGAACTGTCCCAGAGGGCGGCGCCGCACTGAATTGTGACGTGGCGATGTGATGATGGGTCGTGACCGATGTAACAGTGAAGGGCGGGCCAGCGGTGCTCACTGCGGCGGTGGCGGCGGCAGCCATCTGAGGCGGCGGCCGAGGAGGAGGGACGGAAGGAGAAGGGGACTGGTTCTCGAGAGCCTCCAGCTGGTCGAAGAAGCGGTAGGTCTTCTTCTCGTGCTTGCCGGTGCGACCGTCCTTGGTGCGCTTGTGGTACTTGTACACGTTCTCAAATTTCTCCTTGCATTTCTTGGCGCTTCGATTATACCCAAGCTCTCCTAGCTTCCTGATCCAAGCACACACGAATCAAATTTCTCTCTTTTACGATGGCAACAACAATTTCAAGACATTCAACTCTAGTCCTTAGCTTCTGTCTCTATCTCTCTCTCTCTCTCGGTCTCTCTAATTCGCTCTACCTGCGACAAATGCTAAGTACCCGAGAAAACCGTTTGAGACAACGGGCATGAAAAAGGATGAAAGTTTCGTAATTTGCAGACCGCGGACCCGAAAAAACAAGAGCGCATCCGCATGGAGGAGGTTTTTGGAGGAAGAACGAGCTGTCGAAGGTCGGTGTCATCAATGCATCAGAGATTCGGTCCATGTCTTGGATGAAATTCTCGGCAAGTGGGAAGGACAATGTCCAGCTCAATTCCATTCCCTTCCAAGAAAAGAAAAAATCGCCAGAAGAGAAAGTGGACATCTCAATGGTCCGGATTTTTTTTTCCAGATGCCATAAAAAAATTCCCCATCTTGCAACTCAAATCCCAACCCCCCCTCGAAAAAGAATCAGAATAAAAAATCACCCGCCCGACTTTTTCTGAAAGAAGAACAAGAAATCGAAACGGCGTGGAGTTCTTGGGTCGTCGAGGCTATGAATCGGGAGTTCGTGAACTGCGAACTCGGCAAGGAATTATCGAGGGAAGAAAAACAGTGGAGGGCGAAGATACCTCCGGCCCGAAAGACCCAAATGAGAGAGGAGAAATCGGGCTCGTTGTTCTCGCTCGGAAAAGTGCAGTTCACACTCCACTTTCGCACACGCGCGGAGAGATGAGAAAAAAAAAAACGATCGAAACGAAGCGAAGAATTCAGTCTTGAGAGTTTTGATCAAATTCACCTGGAGACGTCTTCCCATAGGGGGCCCTTCACGCTTGCGTCGCGGAACACGCAGTCCATGTCCGAACGAATCTTCAGGAGGGCCAGCGTCTCCTGCCTCGGCCACCGGCTCCCCCGCCCCCTCCGCCTCCGCCGCCGCCGGCCCCGCCCAAGACGCTCCGCTCGCCCCCCCTGTCCGACTCGCACAGCTCCGCCGACGAGTTGTTGTCCCCGCCGCCGCCTTCCGCGCCCTCACGCGCCGCCGCCGGGGCGTCGCCGGAGCTCGCCATGTACAGCAGCTCTCGCGGGTCGCGCTCCCTGTCTCTCTCTCTCTCTCTCTTCCCCCCTTCTCTCTCCTCGCCTCTCTCTCTCTCTCTCTCTCTCTCTCTCTCTTTCTGACGCAGCAATTACAGCCGAGAAAAAGAAGGGGAAAAATTATTTTATAACTCGAGAGAGAGAGAGAGAGAGAGAGAGGGGGGGTGAAATGTGAATGCTTTGGAGGATTTTTATGGAGGGGAGGGGAGGGGAGGGGAGGGCGTACGGTGAAGTTAATTAAATTGCCCTGCCTTTTTATTTCGCTTTTTGTTTTCCAAAATAATTAGATTCATTAAGATCTGATTAATCGAAGATTAACTGAGCAATAGGGCCGCATTTCATTTACTCCCTATTGCCCACTTTGACAATTTCCCAGCTTATATTGCCCCCCTCTTGCATATGCTTGATAAAATTAGGGGTAGCCTCCCTAATCTTGTTTAAGGGGGAAAAAGGTTCTGCTTCTCAATCTCATAAGTAAGCTTGTTTAATATAAAAATGGGAGTGTAACATAATTCTTGAACTTTAACTCATATTATATGAAAATATTTGGTATTATCCATGAATTTAAATTAATAAAAAGATGTCATTGGATATTTTTATATAATTTAGAAACTAATTTAAACAAATCGAAATTTCATGGATGACACTACATTGGATTAAAGTTCAGGAATCCTATTGAATAAATAAAATATTTATAGATAATATTGCATATTTAGTTAAATTTTAGGGATTATAAATCAAAATTACTTTTCAAATTTTCTTTTTTTAAAATTAGGAGGGGAGGAATCTTTGGTCTTAATCTAATGATTTCTCCACATCGTGTCAATCAAAAAGCACAGATCCAAGGGAAAAGGGTTAAGAAAAAAGAAAAAAAGAAAAGGAAATTGAAAGGATGCGGCAGGGAGGAGGTCGTAGTGCCCCCTCATTAATTAAAGAAAGCGGCACGGAAAGATATGAGTTAACAGCTCATTAAGCCCTTTCTTAATTACACGACCTCTTTTGGCTATTTCCCCGCCCCCAAAAACTATTCCCGAGGATAGCCTCGATTCGTGAATAGTGCTGTAGCAGAGTCAATTCAAATTTGGTATGCCTAATTGACTATGGAGATAATTATTCAAAGATTAATCGACTAAGTAACACGACGGCCATCAGAGGCTCTCTCGTGGCTTCGCTCGTCGCGCTGCAGCTTGGCTTTGCAAGCCGGTCCTGGCGTTCTCTAAGGCTTTATTTTTTTGTTTATCGGGGGTATGTTTAGGCCCCCTGTCCCTTTTCTCGTTAACTTTTGGTGAATCAGAATAGAGATGTAGGGAAAAATCGGATTTGATAATGGGAAAGGTATTCTCCTGCTGCCTTTCTTTCGTTTGCATAGGGATTGATGGGAATGAGGGAATTGAAAAAGGCCTGAAGGTACATGTATGGACCATCGGGTCGATGTTTAGAATTGGTAGAGAATTGACGCGGTGAACGCACTTTAGTTAATTTGCCTTTTGCTCCTATGTGTTTGCACTTTGATGTGATGAAGTCCGAAATCGCGGAAGGATACATTTTGACTTCGAGCGTCGCCGAAATCGTTAATTTTTTAAGCCGTTCGATTCCTTATATCTTATAATGATTACCACACACTCGCCAATCACACGGGGCAGTAGTATTGTCGTATCGCTTAAAGACTAGTCACAATGACGCTAGCAAGATATAAGCAAGGCAAAGAGAAGATGGGATATTCAAATATGATCGCATTAGCCATTTATTTGGTGGAGTGATGAATCGGGGTAATTACTTTTTAACAACATCATTTCATGCTATCAGCATTTCAATTAATGATAAGTCACATGTTGGATGCACAGATTTTTTTTTTTTCCCTAGAGTCTAGTAATCTTATTCTCAAATGGAGGAAAGAAAAAGTGGGAAAAATGACCTCATAATATATGTCCCTAAACCCATTGACCCTTTAATCATTGAGGCTAAATTGAAAAAAAAAAAATTATTGGATCCGCAGCCCACGTGTTATCTTGGATTATTCCATGAATATCAACAACAACAAAAATGTACAGCTTTCAATAAGTGGTGGTTAGAATTTTTGTCAATTAAGAAATAAAATCCCCCCCAAACATTTTTAAAAATACCGAGATAATAATAATTGCCCGGCCCGATATTTTTTTTTTCGGGCTTGTTGGGTGGGACTGTAGTAGTCTACCGGTGGCGCAGGAGGGGCCTACCGTGAACGTGACCACCGTAATTTCGCGATCATGTGGAGACCGTTCTTGGCGGTGGGACCCGCCCCGCCACCCCGTTGAATAACGCCCCCCGGTCGGATTTGCAAATAGAGGGAGGGCGGGGCCGGTTTCCGTTAGGTTGCGACCTACCCTATTTAATTATCCGGTTATTCTTCTTCTTCTTTTTTTTTTTTAAAAAAACTAATGTCTATCCCCACTCTTTCCTTCTTTTTTTCACCATCTTATTCATCGAATTCGCGACATCATTGATAAATCTTGGGACCAGATCTAAATGCTCTCGAAGAAGAGATATTTAAATGCACTCAAAGGGTCATGCCAACCGTCTTATTCGAAATGACCGATTGATTGACTTTTCCACTTTTACAGAAATTTCTATAATTTAGCACGTGATAATTTCGGTCAAGGGAATTTAATTGGTTCTTTTGATTTTCAAAATTTGAAGGTAGTTTTTTTTTTTTTTGGGTAAATGGTGAGAGTTACTGTTGGTAAGTGATAAGGTGGTGGCGGTCGTGGGGGAAGGATTTTTGGCGCTTTTGACTTTTGGGGAGGCATGTGAAGTTTCTTTTCGCCATTAGCGTTTGACTGTGCTGACCCCACTTTGGGTGTCAAGTTGCGAAGAAAGATACAATTAAGCGGCGTACACGCCTGCCCTTTTTCATTGCTAATCATCCCCACTTTTCATTTTCTTAATGTAACAAGCTTTGCGTCTTCTTTTTCTTTTTTCTTTCTTTTTTGTGTGGTGGAGAATGAGGATGAGGGACAGAGGAAACCCTCTTCATTAATCTCTTGCAGATATTTTACAATTAGGTGGAAAAGGAGCGATCGGGCACTCTTGTTGAGTGCTATTATGAGAGTAATCCATCCGTGACAAAACGTTCGGTTTTGAGTCATAACTGTTGTTCACTTTGAACAAGCTTCGTTACCGCCGCCTCGATGGGGTGTTAGTGAGAGTAGAGTTAGGGTTATCTGACATCTTGACGAGGCCAAACTTATGTTTGCGGAAGAACAAGGGGTTGCTGAGACCTGAAGTGATTGAGGGTTTGGGCATATGTTTAGGGGACATTAAACCAGATGGGAGTAGGCCCGACAACACTAAGTAAATTGCGGCGGGTGAGATAGAAAATACTAATTTTTTTCCCAATACATCTTGTATCTATGTACATGTTTTAATGGCACTTACTTGTCTGACAACTACAAAGTTCAAATCCATATGGTAACTCAATCAATCAAATCCAAAATTAATCACTCGATTATAGAGAATATGATACTTATGATTTCTATTTTTTCCTACACATTAGGGTAATTTTTAAGGTGCGTTTGAGCGAATGATTCGAAAAACATTTTCTTAAAAAACAATCATCCCTAGCCCTCATAAAAGCAAAATGGACGTAAATTACCATCGATAATGAAACTAATGTCCTTGAACTACTTATTCCAAACCATACAAAATGATCAGTTCTAATGAAAACGCTTTCCAAACCATTCGCTTTTTGAGAAACAAACGGGATTCCGATCCCATCAAAGGGAGTGGGCGACGCGAAATTGTCACGTCGGAGTGCTAATCACCCTTGTGGAGAAGATCAAGATAAGCATCAAAATGCTCACGCAAGGGAGATTGTCCGAGGACATATTATCATATTCTACACCCCCGTCCCGTCCCATCACGTCAAAGCACTTCAATTCTAGCAAGGCATCGGATCCACGAATTCCCCTACCCCAACTTAAAAAAAAAAAAAAACCCTAAGTAAAGGAATCATTCACTTCTTACATACATTCATCTCCATACGACACCCTCCCGATCACAACATTCACTGTCGTGGACGTCTAATGGCGGTCGATTTAAGCGTTCAGCCACAAGAAGAAAAACGCAAGTAGCTTGCTCCTTAAAAGCAGTCAAAGGGGAGGAGGGGAAAGGGAGAGCGACCTTTGCGGCTCGGGCCAAAAAGGCGACAAAGATAGGTTCGTCGAATTTTTACAGTGGGCAATCAATTCGGTAAACCTCAATTATTGGCAAAAAAAAATAGTAAGGACCGACGAAGTGGCCTGCCCACCATGTAATAGTGCGAAAGAAGTCATTGGGGAGGGGGGCCACCCCGATGCGAATCGAAATGACACAGTTTCAATGCCTTAAAATCCAGCAATTCGCGACGCTTGCAATGACAACCTAAGAGACTTTACAAACGGGCCTCGTGCATGTTTGTTCGCCCCATCTCGATTGTCTGAACATGTGGACACTCTCCTTCGATGTCGACTCGAAAGGCCGACGCATTCCTTTTGCCTTTTGTTTTGCGGCTCTTCATTTGCCGGTCATCTGCTGTTCGGCTTGATGTTTTGCGTCTTATCGTCTTGATATGGTCACTGTCTATATTTCTCGTGCTGTGCATATCGACATCAAGCGCCACGCAGACGGCTTTCTTAGTGTGGCCGGGCGCTCGAAATGGCGAAACCGGGTGTGTAAAGAGCTGGAACTCCACCTGGCCGGGATGCCGACTTGAGAATTTAGCTCCGAAGCGGTCCAGAGCCATTATAATTCCTATAGGCTGCTTTCTCTCGTTACTCATTACCTCGTACGCGGCAAGTGCATGCTCGCAGGCTGTCGTTATAAAAATTCAGGATCAGAATATCGTACTGCATTATTATTAATCTCTTCATAAAACCCCAGCTCCCGAAAAGATGCCTTTGATTCTCGACGCGGGCTTTTGTTAAAACTGAAGGCTCTCGACCGATGCTTTTTCGAAAGAACATGATTGTCGACATTAGTTTTTTATGCTGTGAAGGACGCGACGGAAAAGGGAAGGTATTATGAAACTGGCTTAGGGTGGGTCATTAGTGCAGAAGCTGAGCTAAAACTAAGCCTAGCTAGGTCGAATCTCTGCGTGCCACAGGAAATGATAATGTATTTTGGGATTTACAGCTGAAAGCAGTCCGAAATGGACTCCTGGATTGAGCATTCTTTCAAGCCCTTTAGCATATAATGTTCATTTGATTTGGTCCTTTCTCTTGTCTTTTACAAATATTCATTAAGCTAATTACCTACAAATTTTTTTTCTTCTTATTATGTTGCCCAATAGAAAGTTGGTAAACTAAAGTGACAAACAGAAGTTGCTATCTTACTTAAACCTGAGTTGGTAACGTAGAAATACTTGATAACTTAATAGGAAAAAAGTTGGTAGATATTAAGGTGTTATTAAGGAAAGTAAACGAAGTTGGTCGTAAATAAGAAAAATGGGTAGTTAAAAGAATAACGGATTTGATAAGTAATTCAAATGAGAGTTGGTAAACAATAATTAGTCGCTCACTTGATTGGAGAAAATTTAATAAGTCATTCTAATTAAGTTTGGTAAATTTAAGACGTTAAAAAAACGAATGAAAGTTTGTATGTGATAAGAGAAGTTGGCAAATTTAAATAGAAAATAATTAAACACCAACTCAGATAAGAGTTGGTTGCCTTATATTATATGGTAATTTAATGAGAGAAAAGTTGACAATTCACACTAATTTAGGTTGGCAATCATTAGAATGAGTCAGTAAAGGTAAGATGTTAATGACCAAGGCAAATAAAAAGTTGGAACTCAATAGAAAAATTGATAAATTTAAAAAAAAAAAAAAAAACTAAATGCAATCGGAAGTTATTTTTTGTGATAGTACTCCACATGACACTTGCCATGAGGCACAATCGACCAACGAGAGTCAAATGCAAGGTCACACCACAGAATTATTTGTTGGCCAGTGACAACGACCAGTGTTACAAAGATTTAGTGAAGGTTTGTTAAAATTGCAAAATGTAAATAAGAAGAAAACCGTGTGAATTACTCGTCGGCGGTATCTACCCAAACAAATAGATTAAATTTGGAGATGTACGTTGTTTTTTAAAAGAAAAAAAAAAGGATAATGATATAAATAGTCCCTGAACTTTGACTTACTATGCAATATCGTCTTTAAACTTTAGTTCGATGTGCAATATTATTCATTTAACTTTTAATTTATTCGATATGATCCAAGAACTTTTGGTACATATTCAATTAAATCTTTGATTAAATGAAGAAGATTAAAATTGTCCTTGAACTTATATTAATGAAAATATTTTCATATAATTTAGGGATTAAATTAAATATTTATCAAGTTGAATAAATTATTACATACTGAATTAAAGTACATGAACGACATTGCACACCATTCATGACATTGCACACCATGTCACCGTTTTAAGGACCATTTCTGTAATTATTTTATATGAAAAGAAAAAAGAAAAAAAACTCAAGCGGAGAACCTAATTTTTGGGGGGAGTCTGACCGTGAATGCCTAATGCCAGGGCACCAAGATTTGTCGGCGCAATAAGTGATGGCGACGGGTGTGATCTTAAAGCAAGCAAAAGAGCAAAAGCCAACTCCACAAGCATACATTGAAAAAACCCGAAGAAAAAGCTTCTCAAAAGTTGGTGAAGAGATAGAGAGAGAGACAGAGAGAAGCATTTACTTATACGTATACGTATACATATATATTTTATTTATTATATTGCCGACTGACTCTAGGGAGGTGAGAATGGACAAAAAGGGCTAATCTCCTTTTTTATTTTTTCACATGGTGGGCATGTGGCGTTGTGAATGTTGGCTTTTTACATTATCATCATCTTTAATACCCACCATCCGTCCACAGCTAAGCACCCACCACCACCACCACCACCACCAAACGTTTCCCTCCATTTTGCATTTTCCTTATTCTTATTGTATTTTCCCCCATGTGCACTCTGGAAAACAATTGACACCCAAAAAGATATACCAAAAATAGTTTTGAAAAAAGAAAGTCCAATTTGGACTTTAAAAAAAAAAAAAAATAACTTTTTACTTTCCCACAAAACCTAACATATTATGCGAATATCGAGATACAATGTTTGAATTTACTTGTATGTCATCAAAATTTAGGGTGTTTTAAGTTAAAGAAAAAAAAGGTAAAGTGTGTGCTACTAGATTTACCCTAAGCAATAAAATAAGAGATGAAACGTCAATTTAAACGCAAGACCACATATAAAAAGAGGACCCTTACATTGGATTATGTTAAAGTGTGTATATTTCGATGCCTTATGCTTCACGTCTAGTGGTGCCATCTCCACGGATCAAAGTTGAGTTCAAGAAGATTCTTCACTTTCGGGAAGGCAATAATGGTCAAGCAGTTAATGAAATTGATGGAAATTATGGTGGCTGTTTTTTATATTATGTTTTTGCCAACAATTTCCGTGCCTAATAATGGAGCATAATGCCATTATTATTGAAGATTTGACTGAATTAGCCTGAAATCTAGCACTTTGTCCCCCAAAAATCACTGTGCGCCACGTGAAACCGAAGTGAAGGTTACGTGAAGCTTCGTCAAACCGGTTTACATCGGCCAAAGAAAACGGCGCGGTGTAAAGTAGAAGCAAGGTAGGGTTTTGAAGTTCAATGATTGATATTCTTTTCTGCCTTCTTTTCTTTTTTTTTTTTTTATTCTTGTCTTTCTTGTGCCCTTTTTCTTTTTTTTTTTTTTTTTTTTGCTGCAATGTAGGGTTTGCAATCGCCGCCCCATGTCTTCCGAGGGCCGGTGAATCGGTCGCTCCTCACCGGCCCTTGTCGGCCTCTTATGTGATTTTACGGATTTATATTTTAGTGACTTACCTACTTTCTTTCATTAAATTACCAATTAATTTTGAATTATGAATTCTTATTCATTAAATTACCAACGTCTATTTGTTCTTTTTTTATTTTTTACTATCATTTATGAACTTTTATTGAAATTTTTATCAACACCTTAGCTTTACCAATATTTGTTTGTGTGACTTCTTACCAGCTTGTCTTCCATTAGATAACTAGCTAGTTTTGGTTTACCAACTCTAATTTTAGTTACTTTCGTTTTTTAAAAAAAAAGTTAGCAATTTTCCTTTTGAGTAGCTAACTTTTATTTTTATTTTTATTTTTTTGGTGACTTAGAGAACCACCGTACGCCCGCAGCGTAGATGCAAACGCGGGCGACTGCGGTGGCCCACCTCCCGCATAGTCGCGAGTAAGTCGCATGCGAACACGGTGACTTGAACTCACTTCCTTCTAGAAGAGGGATTGAGTGCAAACCAACACGCCCACCAATGGGGTGGGTAACTTTTATTTTTCTTGCTCACCAAATTATTAAATTTACCAATTCTTTTTAGCAATTACCAAACTTAATTAGAGTGATTACAATTTTTTCTCTTATTAAGTTACAAGGTGATTTGTATTACCAACTCTATTTAACTACCAATGTTTATTTATTTATTTTAAAAACCAACTCCGAACAATTCTCCTATTTTGTGCTCAAAAAAAGATTTTTTTCCATGCTGGTAAGATTTACGAAATGTTGGCAAGAACAAAAAATTGTTGTTAAAAAGAATGACAGTTGACTTTTTCTGATAAGCTAATACTATGTTACTCACACTTGCAGGATTTACCAACTTTTTTAATTGTTAGAAAATTTCCAATTATTATTTATATAACTTATCAATATTTTAAATTTACCAACTCTTTATTTAAGTGTCTCGCAACCTTTCTCTGGTTGATTTGCCATTACTTTTTGGTTCCCAACTTTCATTTGGGCTGCTTGCAAACTTTCATGTGATTTTTAAAAATTTTAACTTCTCTTATAAGTTACCAACTTTCATTCACTTTGCTTATCAATGTCTTAATATGTTTCATACTTTCAAAAAAATATACCAATTTTTATTTCAGTGCCTCATCAACTTTTCCATATTTAACTTATTGACTTTTTTAAGTTACCAAATCACCTTTCACTGACTTACCAATTTTCATTTATTATTTTAAATTATCAAAATTTACTTTAAATTGTCAACTGTATTTGCCTTACTTAACGGCTTTTCTAATAAATTATCAACTCTTATAGAATATTGCTAACTTTTTATAATGACTTACCGGTGACTTTTCTATGATCAACATGCCAACTACTTTTAGGTTACAAACTTTTATCAACTGTAACCTTTATTATTATTATTATTATTATTATTATTATTATTAATTATTATTATTATTATTATTATTATTAAATTACCAACTTTTCTCGTAATTATCAAATTTTATTTGTTTCACTTACCAGCACTTTTAATAAGTTATCAACTCTCCTAGAAAATTTGACGACCGTTTTTTTAGCCACTTACCAATTTTTATATGATGGACTTACTAGCTAATAGTCAGTTTTTTCTTGAAGTTACTTATCAATTTTTATATGATTATTTTAAAGTACAAACTTTTATCTGAAGTTATCAACTTTTATATGTCTTACTTACAATGTTTCTAATAGGTTAACAACTCTCATCGAAAATTACCAACTATTTTCTAGTGACTTATTAACTTTTTACGATTGACCTACCAACTACTCTTAGCTTACAAACTCTCGTTTTGAAATATTATTTTTATTTTATTTTTTAATTTCCAATTTTTTTTTTGTAAGTTACCAACTTTCCTTACTTACCAAATCTTTAAATGTGCCCACTCTTTCTACAAATTATCACCAAAGTTGGAAATTTATAAAAAGAATTTTACTGAACTATTTCTGAGAAGAGTTGGTAAAATAAAGTGTTGCTAAGAAAATCAAATAAAAGTTTGCAGGTGATAAGAAAGTTGGCAACTTAAAACAAATAAATAAATATCGGTAAGTAACTAAAAAGAGAGTTGGTAAACGCAGTCTCATATTATTTGGTAATTTAATGGGATTAAGGTTGGCGAGTCATGCTAGTTAATGTTGCTAATTTTTTAGAAAAGTAATTAAAGGGGTTGCTATTCAAGACAAATAAAAGTTGGTCGCTCAATAGAAAAGATGGTAAGTTTCAAAAGAAAAATAAAAATTAAATGTTTATAAGTAACTTGTACGGCAGTTGATAAACCAAACTAGTTAGTACTTTGATAAGATAAAAGTTGATAATCCACTTTGATTTAGTGGTATTTTCCATATAAGAGGTAGTAATTCAAAATGTTAGCTAGTTATGAAAATTGAAAGTGATAAGTTATTACAAAGATTGGTAATTTGTAATCTAGATATAAAAATAAATATTCACATAGAATTGTCAATAAATAACCAACAAGTTGCCTGAGATAAGTCATTGAACAACTTCTTTATCAATAGATTTTTTTACTTATCAACACTTACTGAAATTTATCGATATGAAGTAAAAAAATAGTCCTTTTGGACATGATGTGACGGAATTCTACCTCATGTACTCATATGGCATCCCGGTTTTGATGGAGATAATTTGAAGGTGAAACGCTCACAACTAACACAAGGAAAAGAAAAAGATAGATGGGCTTGTAGATTTATTTCACCTTAACAAAAAAACAATTACAAGACTCCTCTTTTTATAGATTTGTTACATGATCTTTACTCTTCCTCATAGATAAAGCTAGTATTCCAAATAAGATCTAGAAACTAAAAAAACAATCACCATATCTCACTTTATCTCTAGAAACAATCATTATCTCTAGAAACAATCACTATACCTAAAAATATAAATAGACTTATTAAGTATAATGACGAACAAACTCATTATAGATAAGATCTTTGCTCATTAAAGATAACACAGTAATTATGACTCTTCTTTAATGTGGGTACCGAATTATTATTGACACCGATGAGTTTGGTTTAATTTCTACCAGGTTTAGAGTAATGCTCTATCAGTGAGAAAGTATTTCATGTAACTTTTACCAGTATAGGCACTCATTCGGCTCATCAAGTCAGAGTCGTTAAGAACTTTCTGCATCGGAATGAGTCAGAAACATTTCATGGTGCAATGAACATTGCCAAGTACTGAGCAGGAGAAAAAGCAATATAGCAACCCAGTCAACATTATCAAACACTATGAGCAGCTGAAAATTTCGTGGAAGACAATGTACTTTGACGGCTCCTTTCATGACACAGTGATGAGCCACCGCGCATCAGTAGATTCAAACCGCGATGGGCGCAGGCTGCACTGTCTGGATGCAGTGAACAACAATATAGAAAGCGCGCAGTGCACCAGTCGAGTTCCCAATATTGATCCCGACAAGGGCAGTGCAACATTGACATGGAAGATTAAACACGAGACGCCACTTGAGCAGATCTTTCCAACGTGTGATTGATCTGTTAGGATTGATTTATGCATCTCTTTCTAATGATGGAAAAGCAGTAACTCCCTCATAAAGCAAAGAGCACAAAAAAGGCCAAGGCATATATATGAAGATAGAGAGAGAGAGAGAGAGAGAGAGGTCCCTACTGAAAATTTATAAGCTGAAAGAATGCCATCCTCTAACGTCAATGTCTCAACTTTCGTCACTCCCGTTACTTGTCATGTGTCCGCATCTGGCGATGGGGAGAGACCAGAATTAGATAACAGGATAAGCCTTTTGGCTTTTTAAAGTTGTCGTTGTTCCTTTGCACTTTATCTGCAGCGCCTCGCAAGTGGGCAGCAGAACTATTCCTCTGTGTCCCTTCGCATTTTAGTTTCGGTGCTTCTTTTTCTCCGATGGAGCCTCGGTTAAAAGAACAATCTGTTCATGTGACTCTTGAAACGACGATCCTGGCAAAGGACCATAGCGTTCCACACATTTCTTCAAGTTTGACACTTGGTTGCAGAAACAGCATGTGTTCTTCACATCTTGAGCAAAGTGAATGTCGGACGTCGTAGCCATAATTTACCCTTGGTAAATCACAATCCCTTGAAGGAATACATAGAAAGAGTAGCCTTAGAGCATGAACAGGATTTTGTCGAAAGTGCCCAGCAATTCCTTTAGAATAGCATTCTACAGAGAGTGTTGGCGCTTAGAATGATGAGTCCATCTGCATCATTCGGTTCAAATCTTTTCATAACCTCCCGCGTTAGGCATTCACGGCCTTACCTCAATCGGGAATTGGTATATTGATGGGTATTGTTTTGTTCGTTTTGCGTTTTGCTCCATGTGCTTGTAGCTAGATATGACCTTTCGAGTTTGTGATAGGAAGTGACTTGACTTGCCTACACCTGATGAGCCATGAAAAGACATAAATTACTCTCTCCTACTGTATTTTCCTCTTATGGCAATAAGATTTAATAGCTTCTCCCTTGGCCCTTTTCACTTGCGGAACCAACAAAGAAAAAGCCAACTTCAGTTTAAGCTGAATCCAATGGTACATTGATATCATTCCTCCATCCAATAAAGTACATCACAGCTTCGTTTTCGGCAAAGAGATAAAAAGGCATCATTCCTCGTACTTCTACACAAATTTAGACAGTACTATAACAAGTAAGAAATTAGGAAAGCTCCTCTCTAGCCACAGACTCACGATTTTGATGGTTCATATATCTACGATTTTACTGAATTGTACTCATAGTGAGAGCTAAATAACACCCACGTTAAATCACCAGTATGTCGTCCATTCGGTTCCTGAATTACCAGCCCATAGTCTGACGAGATGACAGAAGCGAAGCGGCAGAACATCGTCAAGTGTTTTGAACAATTAGATCCATTAGGTCCAACAAGAAAAGTAGGAGTTTTCAGGATGTGGTGCCTCACTCATATTCTTGGCTCATAAAAGGCAGACAAAAAATGTGGAGAACACAGCCCAGCTTTAGGAGACGTCATACAGATCTGTAGCTGAAAAATGCTCAGGACATACAGGTAAGCAATGAGACAAATACACGTCTATGAATGACCCCTCATAAACCCTTCTCTTTGCTCATCCCTGATGACATTGCAATGACTACCCACCTGAGTGATAATGCTCAGTGAATTACTGACCCACCGCACACTCCAAATGCGGTTTTTCTGCTTGCTTTATGACAAAGTGGTCAACAATTCTTACTGTATTTACAGGATCCTGTAAGGGAGCAGCTGAACTCCATTTACTAGGGAACTTCTTGAGGTGGCTTAATTGCTGGGGTTGTTTTGGCTCACCATCCCAATCAGGATCCAGCTTCCATTCCTTTGGAACCTGCATTACAAGGGAAAATGAAGTACTACACTTAACTTCTGACAAATGCTGTGCTCTTTGGTGGTTCATAGTTCCACAATGAGTGCGAAAGCATCGTAAGACTTTGAAACAGAGGATACACTCAACAGGCAAAAGTGATAGCTGGATCAGAACTATCGTACATGACAAATCGTTGTCAACATTCAGGGAGGAAGAGAGAAGAGAGAGGGAGGGAGAGAGAGAGAACAGTCTACAACAAATTTGCATTGAAGCATTAAAAAAACCAACTGAGAACAGTCTACGAAAAATTTGCATTGAAGCATGAAAAAACCAACCGCAATGCCAATCGAAGTAACAGAGAATGAAACACAAAACTCTCCTTTAACTTTTGTTACCTATCAGAAATCTTAACTTGACTCAACATAGGATTTCTAAAGTCTCCTTAATGCTAGTAATATGGTCTCACAACAATCAGTGCTATGTCTTAGTTGCAATAAGTAACAGGATACACCAACCACCATCAAACACGAGTCACTGAGAGATGATCATCCAAAGGAATTATATTACCAACACATGCAACAAATTTCTGGTCATATCATGATATTCCAAAGTATAATAAAAATTACCAGCTGTCGAAATGAACAGAAAACTCCACATTTCTTAGAGTCCCACGTTTAATTGGATAAAGAGGTATCCAGCGCATCTAATCACAGCTTAATTTCTGACAATTCCATAATTTAGCTTGTAATATTTGATAGATCATAGCACTGAATCCACATCAAAGTGCAGACATGACCATCCCAATACAAGAATTGACCAATTCGCAAGACAATGCACTTACCTAAAAATTCTTGAAACCTGTTCTTTCTCACTGTTGTTAAGCAAAGAAAACAGCTTCCAATTCTCCCTACTCAGGTACTTCAAACGTTTTCAATATAAGAGTGCCATGTAGGAAAGTCATTAAGTGGAATAAAATCGAGAAGTGTTTTCAGCCCAATTATGATGTAACGCAAGCCCCCATAAACTGTTCTGTTTCACTTTTTTAACATTTGTTCTGATGGAGCACAGTGACATGCTCCTCCCCTTTAGATGGAAACAATTCATGAAGAAAAATAATTGTCATTCTTCATAATCAACCGAAGAGCTTACCATCTACATAAACAAAGCAGCAGAGAGTTCTAACCAGTTACCTTATCCACTGCAAGGGTATAGACTTCAAGATCACCATTAGAGTTTATGTGGAATCGTGTAAATGCCTTGTAATTCGCAATTCGAAGTGAGGAAAAGGCCTCATCAAAGTGTATATGAAGCCAGTTGATGCATATGTATAAATAGCTTCCAAAAATTAGAGAGACAACAGGAGTGGACAAGACCCAGAAATAGAGGAAAACGGAAGCATAATATATTGCAGCACCACCACGAGATAAGGATGCCAATCCCATCTTGCAGATGTTCGTCCGGGTAACAGCCATAACCTAGCAAGTCAATCCAAAGAAAGTGCATGTTGTGGAAGAACAATTAGAGATGATATATTAGCATTTAAAAAACACCAGCTTGAAGACTAGATCGAGAATTGAACCTCCAAGACATCAAAGGCAGACATAAGATACTTGATGCAAGCAGGATAAAGTCCCAATGTCCATCGTTCTAAACGAGCTCGAAGGCCTGTCGGATCTGGAAAGTGCTCACTCTCTACTTCTCGGTACCACTGGTACAGTGTATGATAACCTAAGACGCAAATCAATATCAGCATCTTAAACACTTGAGTGCGTATCTTGCTGTCCCATAGACAAGATAGCCAAGCTCCACAAGAACTAAAGGTAATGTATGATATGTGCTTAAAGAGGCTCAATTGAAGTAAATTTCTCAAAGGAACAAAAATTTCCATCATAGTAAACAATCTTCCATATTTAAGCACACCCTGATCCGAGTCTACATCTGAGCCATTCCACTTTGGAGGTGTGTATAGCAGCAAGAAAGCGAAAGAAGCACAAATACAGCAGAAAATAAGAGGGCTGACCTGAAGTTGCCAGTAACTTATGCCTGATGCATGTCTCTACACTTACTTCCATCAGCAGCATAAGAATTAGTGCAGCAGTCAAGTGCACAGATACATGAAGTACACCAATCACTATTCGTTTCTTTCGGGAGACTTTCGACGGTACAAACGTGATTGCTGCAATTAGCAATAGCAAAGCACCTGCTAGGGACACATAGGAGTGCACTAGCATGTACTTGAAAGCAGCCCATACAGTAAAAAAGAAGCTCCTCAAATGACCAGAAAACGAGTCATCTTTAAAAATGTGATTGAGCTTACACTGCAGAGAAAATGAAAGAATAAGTGAATAACTCAACATCATATAAAAAATTGCAGCTACCTGAATGAGCACTGCAGCTCAACGCTATTTGATTAAGCAAGAACCTAGCACAGGCAGAGGAACTGGAAATTTTCTTTTCGTGGAACTTCGATTAGTTAAAAGTGGTTCAAAATAAAGAGAAGCTAGATAAGTCTAAAAGGTCTACTTCCAAGGTGCTGGATGAATATACAAAGCATACCGGAAATTATATCATACTAGCAGTCTAGTAAAATCTGAATGGAAAATATTTCACTGAACTAAAGGAATACTCACTTGCGGAAACATTGAAAAAGTCAGTACGAAGTAGATGATACCACCGATAATATCGAACTGCCAGTTTTTCTTTCTGAATTTCAAAATGTTCCCTAACGCAATCTGCAAAGTAACCAAGTAAAAACAAGACATTGCCTTGTAACTTTGAGACAAATTGGAAAGTGGGGCTAGATACTTCACCGCATTACCCTGCTTGAATCTTCAAAAGAAGGATAAGCCGCCTTGGTCTCATATGTAGCTCCACAAAATTGCTTAAAGTTGCCAAATGCATGTGTTGGATGTAAAAAGGCCCCACCACATCCATTGACAAGTAGATGTTGCACATTAACTGGACTACCTGAAGGTACATATGAATGACGCATATAATAGTGCAAATCCCCAGCAATTCGAAGTTTACACCTTCCCTTCAAATAGTCACATATCAAGTGAGAGACATTCTTTCCAGAAACGTCATTGCAGTACCAATCAAGAAGCCAGTTAGGTTCATGCGTCATTATGATCACAGAGTCATCATCTGCCACCTGCAATCAAGGTGGAATAAAAAAATAATTGCATCAAGAGACAGAATGGCACTGAGAGCTGGTAACATTCGTGCATAATGTAGAGTCATAGACTTGGTCTAGTCCCTCATTGAAAGTTGCAGTTATAATCCCATCACTGAAGGCTGTGAATAGACTTACCAGAAATGATTAAGGAAACACCATAAATAAGCAATCCCATAATACAAAATGCTGGAAACAAATTCTGTAGTATATAAGCTCAGATTAAGTTGAGATGATGGAAAAGAAAATCATTTTTGTGTTTCAATGCACATTGTTGTCCACGTTTGCATGGAATAGCTACAAATGCAGAGCAACCATCAGAGCACCTAAATAATAACCACATTACAGAATACAAATGTGCATTATTCTATGGCAAATGAACTGCTTAAATTAAGTAGTAGCACATATATGTTAGTGAGGAAGAAAAATGCCGAACTAAAATGTTGATCAAGGACTTCTCATTCCTAAATCAGCTGCTGCCGCAAAACGGGTGCTTAACACTTGCACCAAGACCAAAAATACAACAGATCTTCACACAGAGTGCTGAAAAAGTATAGAAGAGCTAAAGGTATCACACTGCAGGCAATTAGCAAATAATAAACCGCTGAGACATCTTATAGAATGGTAACCAGAATGCCGACAGGTAGCAGACATATACCTAATGAGAGCTCTCTAATATTAATGCAGGATAAGTCAATTCAAGAAGCTTTCACCATATCTGCTCATTTTGCATAAAATGTCCAAACACTGAAAAAAAATTAGGAAAGTACCTTATTCTTTACCAGCTCTAAGAAGAAATTGAATTGGTATACATCAATATCACAATGCAGCGCCAGATCAAGGCCAAATATCCACCATCCTTTAGGAAGTTGCAAAGCAAAATAACTCTTTCTTTGAGGCATAAACCACCCACCTAACCAGCTCTTATGACATATATACCTCATGAAAGTATGAAGTCCATCAAACCAATCTGTAAACCACATAAACATGAAATTATGAAACAATAGTTTCAATCTCATAGCACTGCATATAAGAAACTTCTGAAGAGCAACAACAACTGAGGGCAAACACAGCTAGTCATATTAGTTTCGACATTAGAAAAGGATGCAAGGAGCTATTCTGTATCCAAACTAATAACTTAGATGAGGTTGAGGATTCTAAAACTGACCATGATTTCCAGGAATTATAAAAGCCTGGGGCCCATCATATTGCATTAGTTCCGATAACCCAAATGGAAGTTCAGGCTTGTTCACAGCTATCTGCTCAGGTTTGTACCAAGGAGGAGGCTGAAGAGCATACTCAAAAGGACAAAAGAATCGCCTTTCATAATTGAATGCAGATGGATTTGGATATCTAAAAAAGAACCATAAGTTTTGCTTTAAGTCTAAAAAATTAAATCTGTAGAAAGCATGAGCATATAGACATACAGTTGGTGACCATATTTACCTACTTCTACATCATGCATGATGTTAAAAATCTTTGTTTCATTTTCAGCAACTGCTACGCAAATAAAGATGCAGAGTTTCTCCCCAAACAATAAAAACCCAAAGACTAAAAGTAAAATAGCTCGAAGATTAGCAGAACTTTAATTTAACAGCAGCTAATGGAGGCATGATCAGCACTACAGCCCAGAAAGTGTATAGTCAACGACTCAACGCATTAATGAAGGTGATACAAGGTCCTCAAGATCCACTATCACTAAAATTGTGCCATTCAACTCTTCAGAAAACAGTATGAAATTGGCTACTTATGGAGGCTGCAAGAATAACATTACCAAATTTATTAACAAGTTTCCTCACACATCACACAATATCATCTCACAATGGCAAGAAGCAATGAATAAGGTTATCAAGATAATAAGAAAACAGGATAAAATTCAAGAATATAGGTAAATTTTAAGGTTCTCCACATCCAGGTTTGGTTTTCAATTATTTCAGGTGTCAACTTTGG
The DNA here is from genome assembly GCA_014182365.1 of Eucalyptus tenuipes. Classification (NCBI taxonomy): domain Eukaryota; kingdom Viridiplantae; phylum Streptophyta; class Magnoliopsida; order Myrtales; family Myrtaceae; genus Eucalyptus; species Eucalyptus tenuipes. The sequence goes on from CM024542.1 coordinate 25,081,636, forward strand.
TCCTCAGTAACTTCATCAAAAACTAAATTAGCATGTGACTGAAAATGTTGATCTGATCTCTACTTGAAAGTTGCACGATCCTATACTGAAAAAAGCTAATGAACATTTCACTGTATAATCTAAAGGAGAAAATAACAGTATATGCAATTTGAGCATCACTAAGATCCACCAAAAGAAAAGCAAATGAGAGAGGTCAGTCTCAATGTAATGACAAATAAAAGCTACCCAGAAAAGTTTATGTGCCACATTTGGTTGATGAAAAAGTTGGAAAAGGTTTCTGATTTATTATGAATGAAGAAACAATATTCTTGTCCAACTCGATTAATGGTTGAGAGTTGAGGACAAAAGCAAAAGCAGGGCCTAGGTTCAAACTCACAACACAAACAAATCAAATTCAAGGTAGATCCTTAAATTAGTGATCAACAGAGCATAAAAATCTAAATTTTGTGAGAACCTGTATTTTAGAATTTGCTCAGTTAAATTACCTGCATCATTATAACTGTCAACCACATCTGCATGAATTCTGAGAAGAATATGCTACTTACTCTGAGAATAAGGCACAAATTTGAATCTATCAGAGTGGTTTAAAAAGCTAAAAAAATTATTTTTGATGCCTTATACTATTTAAGAACCATCGAGTCTATCAATTATGATATACTTTTGAAAGAAAGATGCAATGATTGATGCAGGATATAGGATGTAATGCAAACAACAGAGTAACCTAATCCGATATAAAGTGCCATGTTGTGGAACAGAAGAAACATATGATTCACTTACGCAAGATCACCTCCAATAAGAAGCAAATTCCCTCGTGGTAACGAAAGCATGGAATCGCTGGTGCGCACGCGAAGAGAAGGCTGAGCCAGCAAGCGAGCAACACTGTAAGAAGAGTTCCCACCATCACCAGTATCAGCCATGAAATCAAACCAAAAATCATCTCTTTGGCTGAAGTGATCATACAGAAGATCCTGCTCGACTCCATCTTCAACCTTGTTCATTGCTGCCTGATAAATTTAGAAAGAAGAAGATGAAATGGGGCAGCCACCGCATTAGCCAGATACAGATGCTTTGGTACCCAAACAAGATAAAAAAGATCGATTGAATTAGATTTTTAGTATCACAAAAGAGAGGAATAGAGAAAACACAAAATGCTATATCTTGACTTGAGTTAAAAGATTATATAGATGCTCAATTTATAAATAGAGCAAAGAGATACTCTACTTAGGATCTAAGTCCGTAATGGCCTTATTCAAAAACCTAACATATTGACTGACCGTATATATCTGATGCTTCTAAAGCTTCTTCAATAGTTCCCCTAAGCAGGATAAGAATAAAAACTGTTTTGACAACTCAAGCCTGTTTTGATGGTCTTAAGAACGGGAGAATACATGAGTTGAATAATTTTCCTTTTGTAATCTAGAAATACAAGAGAATAAAGAAAAATCTTGCAATACTATTTAACAGGCCATCTATCTTGTGAGAGAGTGATGAAAGAGATTGAAGAGGCTATCGACTAGGGATTTTCAAGAAGATATATGCGCTATGAATTAGACCCTATAAGTTGGAAAATGGACATTTACCTGCATCATGCGCATGTCAAAGCGGCCAACAAAGACAGTTACTGAAACTAGGAGGTCAAACACTGTCTTGAATAAATCAGCTGAAGTTCTGCAGTATACAACTATCGACAGTGTGAGGACAAAATCACTAGGAGATCCCCTTGAAACCTGTCTATTCATCGACAAAGAACAAGACACATTGAAAAATTACAAGAAGAAGTGCAACTGTGTACCCTGAATACCAAGGAACCATGTCCAGAAAGTTAGGTTTCATTTGCTTCTTCTTCAACCTTTCATATTCTTCAACTGACAAAGGGTGAGTAAGAGCCCACCTGCTCATTTTTAGAATAAAAAAGTTTGTTAAACAATAACAAGTACAGGCTACAGCAACATCAACAATACTAAAGATGACTATCAGGATAGGCAATTTTTTGGATATACAGGTAGAAAGGCTAGTATGAGTATGAAACCACTGTAATTTTCAACTTCCCTACTGTTCACTTGGACTATCACAGAGATAAAATCTAACAGATGGTCAGCATCGTCCATCATAACCAGGCTACATTATTTCCTAGTAAGGCCTTGACTGGTTATTCAAACACATAAGCAAAAACCACGAAATATGTTAAGAAGTGTGAATAGCATCCATCACCACCGTCTCCACACGGGGGGGAAAGGTTGTACTTTTGTTCATTACCAATGTCGCCACCAGCTGTTCCTCCAGGTAGTAAAGGGGGAGGGGGCTGAGGACACTTAGGTTTAGATCACGGGATCAAATCCAGTGGTGAGAGAAAAAGAAAAACGAACACAATGCCACTCACCCTGTTGACCTTTCCACAACGTAATTGGCAATATAAAGGCCTATAAAAGTTGCCCATAGTGAATATATGGGAGAAATTTCATCAGACGAGCCTGCACCCTTCAACACAACAAAGAGACACAGCAAGGATGAAGTGATAGTTGATGCAGACAAAAAGCGAATAATCTTTAACAGCTCACTTACATACCTCCCCATAGATAACCCACTTCGACAAGAGTGGATAATCCCTAGCAGATCCAACAGGAGCCAACCAAGATGAACAGAACTGGTCCTTTAGCTCATTCATACGCAGGAATTTTGAGATCAATGTGTTCCTCTCATCTTTCTTCCAAAGAGAGAGCCAACCACAACATTTTTGCTCTAGTGGCCTCTCCTCGAAAATGGCATGATTGCCACAGTGACTATAAAATACACAGCAGGCAATGCTTAGCACCTGTAGATAGCACAAAATGCATCATATTACAAATGACAGAGAAAAGCAAAACATTATGGAATCTCGAAGCCAAAAGTAATGGATCCTCATAACTCACTGTACAATTCTGGAGAATGGTCGAAATCACGGGCCTTCTTCCAGCCACACGAGATACGAGCCCGATATACCAAAGGCCAAGAAACAAAATATGGAAGACGAAAAGGAACAGAATAGAGGAGACATAAATCGTGAAAAATAAAGACAAGTTCATCCTCAAATCCACTCCCATTGACTGAAAACTGGGAAGATGATACAGTGCCGCCACTAAAATCCACGCTATGTACCTGCGCAAGCAAGCGACGTCCTCAAGAACCACTCACAGCCATTGTCAATCTCATACGCATTCAACATCATGAAAGCAAGCTCCCCAACCCCCCCCCCCCCCGGTCCCCAATTGCACAAAAACACTAATTTTTAACCTCGCGACGGAACGGGGCGCTCACCATCTGCTGAAATTCGAATAACTGGGCTTGATGGTCTTGCCGATGAACGGGGACGAGAAGAAATAGAAGAACCCCAGCAAGCAAGCGTACATGGACCACCACTTGATGTTGCCCTCCAGCTTCTCGACGAGCGTGTGCATGTTGTCGGAGGATATGAAGAAGAGGCACCCGACGGCGACGGCGATCACGGCGTGGCGCGAGTGCTGGTGAGGATACGGGTACCGGTGCGTCAGGATGGTCCGCATCCGCTCCATCTTCAGCGTGTCCAGCAGCCCGAGGGGCTGCTTGTCGGAGCCCATGCCCGGCGGCGTTCGCGCCGCTCGACTCGACGGGGCAATCTCTCGATCACTTCCTATCGCGCACCGATTGCGGCGGGAGCGGCGATCGACGATCGGAGGATAGCGGATGCACCTCTATTTCCGCACTTCCCGGAGCGATTGTGAGGCGGTGGTGGATGGAGAGATGGAGCCTTCGCGACCCGACCCGACCCGACCGTCGCCGGAGGCCGAGCTCGTGAAATGTCGAGAGAGCGACGTCGAGCGCAAGACGGAAGCGGCAACTACACCAGAGAAAGCTCTGCAATAACGGTACGAGGACGAGCGTACGTGGGTCACTATATTTTCGGGAGATTGCAAAAGTAGTCCCTTGAATCAAATTTTGTTCAAATTAGTCCTTATTTTTTTAATCTAACGATTTGGCCCTTCTATTATTTTTTTGGGGGGGGAACCAACTTGCAATAACGGTACGAGGGACGAGCGTTGGGTCACTATATTTTCGGGAGATTGCAAAAGTAGTCCTTGAATCAAAATTTTGTTCAAATTAGTCCTTATTTTTTTTTTTCTAAGATTTGGCCCTTCAATGTATTTTTTTTTTTTTGGGGGAACCAACTTCTAGCTAGTTTAATACTTGGCAACCGGCACGATCATCCACAAGAGATCCAATGGGTGCTCGCTTTTATGTACATCCATGTGGGAATATTCTTGAAAAAATAACCAGAAAAACAGAAGAGAGAGAGAGAGAGAGAAAGATTGGAGGGGGCCGCTCGCAAGGGTCTTGGTGGAGGCGGCCGACCTCTTGAGGCCACTGAGGAGGGGCGGCCGCGAAATAGGGGCGACACCCCCCCCCCCTCTCTCTCTCAATTTTGCTGACATGTTATCTCCACCGATAGCAATGCCAGCAGTAGGTTCGTGACCAAGTTAAATCGTTGAATGTCAACGTGGGACTAATGGACCAAAAGGACAAAACTAATCGGACTCAAAAAATAGAAGAGTCAAATCAAAAACAAAATCATAGTTCAATAATTGAATTCAACGTTCATATTTATGTTAATGTGTATAGCTTTTACACATTAAATAAGTTGCTTAATATGCCGGTGAAATTACATTCATTAATTTGTATAACTTTTTCATGTCGATGTCTTTAGTGTGTTTGTAAAGATTACTATAACATCTTACATATTTCGAATAGAAGTGTTTCTCAATAGTAAAAAAAAAATCTTTAATATAGTAAACAATTTTTTGGATTATATAGAGCTCTGAAATAGGAAAGACGAAAAATAAATAAATCATCATTGGAGCATAAACGAAGAATGAAGAAGATAATAGATTTCATTTTCTAAAAGACAAGTTTAAATTTGACAAAAATCGAAGTTAAAAGAAGCTATGCAAATATGCAAACCATTAAGGCCCACTTCATCTATTTACTAAAAAAGAGAAAAATCTCCAATAGGCATCCGAAATGGTCTCTTTTTCTCAAAAAATGATTTGAAGTAGTGTTTTTCTCAAATAAATATCAAAAGTAGTCATTTAGTCTTAAAGAAAGACCTGAATCGCCAGCCTGTGAACTGAAGCACCCCCGATACAAATTCCAGTGGCCGATGAGGGGTGATTTCGTCCAAAAAAATGTTCTATTTTCGTTTTCCTTTTTCCCCTATTCATCTTCTCCATCTCTGAGTAAATGTCCAGTATCTCACACACTGAAGTAATTGTCAGCGAGGTTGAGTTGTTTCAGCTTCTTTAGCCTTGCCCACTCTTGCGACAATGGCCCTGTGAAGTTGTTGTCGCCCACAGGACTTCGCCAAGGAAGACCTCGGAGAGGAGGTCGACGAAGAGGTTGAGGAACTAGAGGGAGGTGAGGTTGCCAAGCTCTGGCGGGAGGGTCTCGGTGAGGTTTTCGATGGTGAGCGTGAGGTTGACGAGGTCGCAGAGAAGGCCGATTTCGGGTGGGATGTAGCTTAAGAGGTCAACAGAGGTGATACTGAGAGAGACAACCCGCAAGCCAGCGTCGCACGTGACTCTGGTGAAGGAGCAATGCGGAAAGGGTAGCAACGACGTGGAGGAGGTGGAGTTGACCCAATGGTCGAGGGCAGTGGAGGGAGGCCTGACCATGGCGATTTTAAGGTTCAAGAGCACATCTAGGTTGCTCTATGCGAAGGAGGTTGAGACAAAGAGGAGGAGGAAGAAGAAGACGCCATTGTAGGGCATTTTGTCTTTGGCAAGGTTGACGAGGCCAACCTCACTAAATCTAGCGAGGATGGACTTGCTTGCGGCTTGTAAGAGCTTGCCAACCTCGCTAGCCACTGGTAAGGGCGGGCAAGAGGCCTCACTCGTGGCCGACAAGGGCTCAATGACCCTCGCCCACTGTTAGCAATGGGCATTGAGTCTCATTGGTGGCTTTGTTGGCCTCTCGACCCTTCCCTAATTTCTAGTGTTTTGGACCTGGGCAATGCCTATCTTCAACATTGACGAAGAAGACGAAGAATAGGGACAACCATGGGTGGATCGAGAAGAAGATGAATGGGAGAAAAGGAAAACAAAAGGAGAATATTTTTTGGGCGAAAATATCCTTGACCAAGCCATTGGAATATACATCAGATCACCGCTAGCCAATGAGTCGGGTGCTTCTCTGAGACTAAATTATTATTTTGGATTTTTATTTAAGATAGACTCCACTTTAAATCATTTTTGAGAAAATGAGCCCCTTCAAAATTTTATTTGAAATTTCCCCCTAAAAAATATAAGATTTAGTCATAGGTAACTCCAAAATAGCCTCTTCTAAAGAAAAATTTGGCAAATCGAAAAAGTGAGAAAAATACTGAAAAATACATCGATAATTGCAATTCTCATTTCTTTATTTATTTAGTTAAAAGAAAAGAAAATCGGCGCAACTAGCAAAATATTCAAATTTCTGATTTTATTAAAATATAATTAGATGGGGAAAAAATTATTTGGTGCTACAAATCACGAATTCAAAAAGCCTCTCTTTATTTTCTTCGGGTTTGTTCGTTTAAACCGACCCTATAAATCAAAGCGAAACTTCTTTATATTTTCCGCAGCTGAAATTTTTTTGTACGGTCCCTGTCGTCGCCGCTCGCAAGTTGCAGACGACAGAGAGGCGCGAAGAAGGAAGGGAAGGAAGGAGGGGAAGAGGAGAGGAGATGGCGAGCGAGGAAGAGAGCGCGGTGAAGGAGCCCCTGGATCTGATCAGGCTCAGCCTCGACGAGCGCATCTACGTCAAGCTCCGCTCCGACCGCGAGCTCCGCGGCAAGCTCCATGTACGTGCACGTCCGACCTCACTCTCTGGTTGCTTCCCTTTCGCGCGTGCTCGTTCTTTGACCTTCTCTTCTGGGTTCGCTTCGTAATGGGGTTCTTCCATAAGCGTGTTCGTAAATTTGGGGTTTTGGGGATAATCGAGTTATCGAGGACTAGGGTTTATCGGGGTTCTGATTGCTTTGGCTTTTTTGCCCTTTTTGCCTCCTCTTTTTGCTCTTTGATGAATTTGCTGGGATTCGGGTGTAGGATTTTGGGAGGGTGATCGTAGATGGACCGTTTTTAAGGGGGAATTTCACGACATGGGTGTTTGCTCGTCGTATTAAGGTGAGCGGGAAGCGCGTCTTTTCGAGGCGACAATGAGTAGTCAATTTTGCATAGATTTGAGTTCTTGGCATGCTGAAATGAAATGGGTATTCTGTTGATCTTTCGCCGCCAAGATGGTGTGTTTCAAGAAATTACTTGGTGGCATCTAGTTTTTGTTAGGTGTGTTCTAGCGCTTAAAGCTGCAGTTGGTAGAAGAGCTGCTGATAAGATGTTATCTGGAAGTTAGGTCAACATAGTCATTTTTGAAGCGACTGTCGGCATCACCGTGATGAAATGTCAGATTTTTGAATTACACCATATGTGTGGTAAATAGATGTGCATGAAAATCTTGGACAGCTGAATTCTGTCTTTTTCCTTTGTAACTTTGAACTGACTGTGCGGAGTCCTGGAATTTAGCATCTCTAGTATTCTCCCATACTAATCTTTGCGGGTGAAAATTTCAACTGTTGCAGGCATATGATCAGCATTTGAACATGATACTTGGGGATGTTGAGGAAGTTGTTACAACTGTAGAAATCGATGATGAAACTTATGAAGAGATTGTACGGGTATGTTATTGTCCTCTAATTTCACCATATCCTTTCCTGATGATTGTTAGGCCAGTGTGAATCTTTATATTAAAAAAGAAAAGAAAAGAAAGTGTATAGTATTTGATTTCTCCACACAGTTGGAAAGTTTAGGGTTGATATAAATGCGGTACAAACTGGAGTCTGCCGACGATATGTAAAATTTGACGAGTCTCCAATAGCTCTGAACATTTTCAAAGTTTCGTTTGCAGTAATTGGAAAGTCAGAGATCATTACTTAATTCTCTGCAATAAACGGCAAACAATTTATTTCGAAGGTGGGCAATCAGTTGAATCTTCGGGTACACTTCAAGGAATATTGATTACAAAGTAGAAGTCAATGAGAACATGTTCTCTGTTTCCAGATATTGTTTAACCGTCTATACACTCGTTGTTTCCCTGTTTCAAGATACTGTTTAATTTGTTCTTTGTCTATGCTTGACTCTCAGACTACAAAACGCACAGTTCCATTTCTCTTTGTTAGAGGAGATGGTGTCATTTTGGTATCTCCTCCTCTAAGGACGGCATGATTCTGAAGGGAAAATCTCGGGCGCCTTTTTAAGCGGCAACCCAACTGTGATGGTTCGTCTTTATGTTTCTCTATTGTAGTCCTTAGATGGCCTTCGTGGTCATTGTTTTGGTTTTAAACTGATCATGCTATGGCAGAACGGTGGTCAATATAATGACATGATTTGATACTTAATTTGATCCGGCATCTAACGATTGATGATTGTTTTTGGCATTGTTGCAACTTTTAGTTTTACAGTTTTGGAGGGTTGTTTTCATGCATAGTTTGGTCACATTAAGCATTTGAAGTGTGCAATGCGAACACATGGCAGTTGAATATATATCGAACAAAATGTCTACCGTAATGTTTGAAATTTAAAGCGTCTATGCGATAACCACCTGCATCTTTGCGGTTGGGGAAAACAGCAGTGAGAGTTAATGAGTTGACCCCAATTGCAAACGACAAGATTTTGACACTTTTGGTCTATTCGAAATTGTCATGTTATTTCCTATGTTTGCTCTTTCAAGGTAACAGAGATAAACCTCCATTGAGTTCATGCCATGAAGTTTATATATGCATTTCAACCATTCATTCACAATTTGCGTAGGTCCAACTACTCGTCATCTGTCATCGATTGATGCCGTTCATGTCAACGCTAAACAGTTCTTTGTTTGGCCAATAAAAGAGCTTAACTTTCTACAAAAGCTTTCAAAGATATATCCGATTCACATCGCTCTCAATGTAGTTTTCTCGTGATCATGCGAGTGAAGTCTCATGATCATGTATGGTGCCGAGCCTAAACAGTTTAAGCAACATGCTCGCCATCCTCGCTCTTTTTTATTGGTTTTTCTATTTCTCAATCATTTCGTAATTTACGAGAGAATTACTCACATAACATAGACGAACAAAATGAAGTAAATAACGATGGTGGAATAATGAAAGAGGAAAAAAAATGAAGCTTGGGGTTTCAAGGCACGTGTTTTATTCCTTCTTTGTTGGACAGCTGCATACCCTCAGCTTCTTGACACATAACGAAAGAGATGAGTACATGTTGTGCCATCTACGCCTAAATCATCAAGTTCAGCATCCTCATATGCCGTGTGCATAGTAAATTTGCCAAAAGCAAGCAGAACTTTATGTATGTGGAGACAAAGTCGACATCACAAGCCATCTCCCAAGACAAACTACAGGTTTCATTGGCATCAACGTGAAGAAGGCAGACCAGAAAACTCATGCTTCATGCAAATTGCGTATGGCCGCTTCATCAATTCTGATAGTTTGAAGTTACGACTTAGCCGTTATCCTCTTACCAGAAAGGTATCCTAGTAACTGGTGAGCACATATTTGAGTATATGCTTATGCTTGAAAATCACTGTAATTTAGACGTTCTACCTATCAAAGGTCAACAAAGGTTGCTGACAAAGTATTTCTTCTAATATCTGGTTAAAAGTAAACAATATATAGGGTTCTAATCTTGTGAACCCACGATCAATCAAGCCTGGTAGTTGGACAAGGTCTTGTCTGATGCGAACACAAGAAAAGAGCAAACTACAGCTTTATTTTTTCCCTCTTCAGCAGCGTAGAGTGCCTTGATTTCCTCCACGTCGTCGTAGCTGCCGAGGAATATGGGAGACCGCTCATGTATCTTGGTTGGGATCAAGTCAAGTGCCTGCAGGATCATCAACTCAATTTAAATGGGGCCGGACTCTCTTTATCTAGTGCTGTCTTTCCGTAGTTCGCCAGGTTTGATTCCAAAATGTGGAAAAGAAGGGAAAGGGAAGCAGCAAAGATAGATCAATATGACCCAGAATTGGGGTCAGCTGGTTCGTTTATCAAAAAAGAGTTTGAAAGCTCAAAGGTCGCAAAAAGGAAAAGTGATGCAGGAAGACTATGGCTTGGGGCAAACAAAGAAAAGAAAAACAGAGCTAATTACTAAGCTGAGTTAGCTTAATAACAGAAAAATAACCAGAAAAAACTTCGAGAGTTCATACCCGTTGCTTTCCAGTAAAGGCCTGACCTCCTGCTTGTTCCATCAAGAATGACATCGGGAAGACTTCGTAAAGAACGCTATTTAAAGCAAAGGAAGAAAAAAGTTGTCACAAGATTCCCATTTTTTATCAATTCAATTGCAAGCGGAAGTGACAATAAACTCCAGCCAAGTTGATTCAGGCAAAAAGAGAGCATTAATCATACCGCAGTTTTCCACTGGGACTCTTCTTATCAGCAGGGTACAAAAAGATGCCTCCATATAGTAAGGTACGATGAACATCAGCTACCATGCTGTCAAGCAGAATGATGTCGATACGTGTAGACATATACTGGTTATCTGAGTATGAGAAATTAAAAGCCAAAAAGATTGACATTTGATAGGTAAAAGCTATCCTAAAGATGTCACGCTTTATGTTCGACGAATCCATATATCTAGTATTTGGATAAAGTTTCAGTCATTAAAGCTTGACATATCAGATAAGGGTTATCAAAATATGATCTATGAATGGACTCACAACATGCAGGCACAATTGCTCAGCCAATGGGATGTAGCTGAGATTATGATTTCAAGTTTAATTTAGAAAGGACTGAAAAATCCTGCTTGAACGAGCTTCACTGAATGGTAGGTTGCAGACTATGGATTGCTGCATCTAGTAATTTCTGATTCTACAGAACATTGATAAAGTCAGCTATTAGTTCAACCCAACCTACGACTTGATACAAATTTAGACCCTAGTCATGTAACATGATAGTAGCATGACAGATATCTGGCTGTCATGAGAGACTGTTTCTGACAGACAACGAGTTACTAGATCCAACAATTAGAAAATCAAACCATTTGTGAAGGGCAAAGCAAGATATCAGATCAAAACACACGAAATAGGTATTCTGAACAGTTTTGATACCTTCCAATATATCTTAAAGATTTTGAGGATGATCCATCTTTTGGGAACTTGCATTTCTCAACATACCTGAAGTCAAGGAAGAAAACCTGATTCATGAACTTTAAATTTGATATTTTCACTGAAAAAACAAATTCAAATATGACATCACTATCAAGCAACATGCATTTAACCTAGAACAGATATTCTTATTCGAACTCTTATTGAACTCACTTAGCAGTTGGACCATCCCAGTTTTTAGCATTTCCCTCATTCACTGAGTAGATCTTCCCTTTCTTTGGAATCTGTAAACAGAACAAAAGGAAAATAATGCAAAGCAACAATTGCTGGAAAAAGATGTGTAGTGCAGTTATATGCTATTTGAATTAAATCACAAAGTTTGTTTTGTAATCAGCAGGCTCTATTCAGCCACAACCAGAAGGGTCACAACTGATCATGCTGAAGTGGCCCCAACAAAAAATAAAAAAGAAAAAAAAGAAAAGAAGCAACAACAATTTATGCACATGTGGAGGTTCATGAATTAATAATAGGCAGTAAAACCTTACCTTGATGTCTGGATGGGTGAGGATGAATTCGCCCAGTGATGGGTCCAGGGTAAAACCATTAACACCACATCCAGTGCTTAGCACAAGCTGCCAAGTTGTACCAGGCCCAGCTCCATAAGATAACTCGAAGCAGATTCATACTTCAAACTTCAAACAATTTGTGAAGTATATACTTCATAGAAAACTAGTCCTCGATTAAAGTTTAGTTCCATTCATCAAAATCAGCATAACAACACTAGCAGCACTTCGTATGTCTAGATGTAATTAGTTATTCTGGAAGAGAATAACATCTGTACAACCAACCGATAAACTTTATAGAGATAGTGCATAATAAATAGGTAATTACCGTGCAAGAGCTGCCATACATGCAATAGCCAGCTGCCAGCATGTTTTTCCCAGGTTGCATCACATCCTCTAAAGTTGGATCATCAGCATGTTTGATCATATAGATCCCAAAGATCTACATGAAAATATAGATGTTCAATTGATTACTACATATCAAGCTATCAACGAAAAAAGGTCACCAGATAATACATGTTGCAGCTGAAGACTTCAAGAACTGAATTTAATGAAAACAGTACGATTAAGAGAAAGAAGAATTACAGTTCCAATGGAAACACCGCAGTCGATGTTAGAGGATCCATCCAGCGGATCAAAAACAACACAATATCTGCACTTTGAGAACGGATTCACCATTTACTAAAAAAAGAAACCACAACTTTCGAAGACTACACGTTTCTCGGAGAAACAAATGGCACGTTGAAGAGAGTCAGCGCTTACTTTCCACGCTGAGATGGCTCCACAAACGTGGCCTCTTCATCCTCCTCTGACACGAGAATGCTCTGCAGAAACCAACAGATTTGAAGAAGAAAATATTCCGCACGGGACCATGCTTGAAACACAATAGGACTAACTCACTGTGCGGCCACTGCTGACTAATGCCTTTACAAATACTTCATTCGAAAGCACATCCAGCTTCTTCTGCTCTTCACCCTTTTTAAAGAAAGAAAAGAATCTTCATAGTAAAGAACTGGGAGCACCTTACATAACTACCCAACTTGCCAGAAAGACCAACCCAGATTTATTATGAATCGATTAAGCGAATATAGAGGGGAGTTACCTGGACATTGGTCTCTCCAGCAAGCCCGATCAATTTGGCAAGGCCTGCCTGCACAAGTGCATCTCACCAGGTTCACTCGCATGTAAGGCGATGTAATGAAATTGAAGAACAACTTCCGAGAAGTACCCACAAAGGGAAAATGGGATTCGCCTTTTACAAAAGCCGGACATGTCGCAATACTACCCACCAAAAGAAAGAAAGATCTAGAGCGCCCCGAATATTGAGCTTTTATAATCAGACCTTTCGCTAGACAAACGAGTTTCAATTACAGGAGATGCTTTCGAAACAGGTATCATTGATAATGGGAGGCTTCTTACTTTCCGACAACCCAGCAAGCACAATTTTTTTTTAACGAGGAACCATGAAGAAGCGACAAAAACCATGAATTAGTCCGACCTCAGTGGGCTCATAAATCATTTAATTCCCTCGAACAACCTAAGCTCCACTTTTCCCCCAGGAATATGTTCTTCCAAGAACCCAATTCCCTTCATTGCCCTCGATTCGTTTTGAATTAATCAGTGGAGGAAAAATCTCGCGAGGAATAGATTGAGATTCGACCGAAGCCAATCCGAATGATATCCCAAAACGAACGTAAAGATCGTCAGGGGGAGGGAGGGAGAGAGGGGAGACCTTGTTAACACAAGAGCAGACGAACTTGCATCCGAGAACAATGTGACTGAGGAGGATGGTGAAATCGCCGCGGGACTCCGGGTGCCGGGACTGCTCGTTGAGCACGAACCGGGTTATGGTCATCAAATCGGTCCGGTGCGCATCGCCTGCGTGGTCCATCTCTCTCTCTCTCTCTCTCTCTCTGTCAAATCACTGGGACGCGTATTCTCTGTATATAGAACCCCCCGTGCAAGGTAAGGCCGAGCTCAGAATGCGCTTTATTCGAGGAGAGATGATAACGATGACGAATATAGAATAATAGCGGGATAAATCGAATTGGTTGTGTGAAAGAGGGAGAAGATGAGTCTATCTGGTGGCACAGGAAGTTTCCGACGACACGTGGCGACAGCGCCCGCGAGGGGAAAGGCTCGTGGTTCGCTGCCGTCGCCCCGAGATAACGCTTCTTGTCCTGACTTAGAGAGAGAGAGAGAGAGAGAGGGAGGGGAGAAGGTTCGGACAGGGCGAGCTTCGGCGACGAATGAGAATCGAGGAAACGGGAGGAAGAAGACGACGAAGGCGCGCGGGGCGGAAGCAGTTGTTCGATCGCTGTCGTCGTTTTCCTCGGCGAACAGCGACGGACCAGATTTTGTGGGCTGTTGTCCTCTTCCGCTTTTTCTTATTCGAGCTTTAGGAGGACCTACCGGTGTTGCCGGTCTCTCCTCCCCGTCCAAGGATGTCTCTTCTATTTCGCGATTACGCTGCTGACGTGAGATTTCATATTTATGTCATACTCTAACTTTTAGTCATAGATTTTTGTCCTGCCACCCCATTCCTAAAATGTGAGGATTCAAACCCCCACCTCTTTTTCTATGTTAGGAAGGGTGGGAAAGAACTGGAGCTTTCTTCGAGTGGTTTGTACGGCTTGATTCAAATCCCACAAATCTCTAACATCCAATTCCACACCAAGCCCTACCCTATCACCGAAATTGCGAGCAAAGACGGTTGGTGCATACTCCAGATCCAGTCGCCATCACGCATCACCGACCACCGTCTCGTTTTTCACTTCTCTATTTTGTGTGTGCGAGTTGCCGGTCCGTCCCGTCGATCTCATTCTTTTTCTTGTGCGAGAGATAAGGTGTTGTGAAATTTGTGGGTTGCCATAGTCAAATCCTCCATTCACCTGAGTGGTGGTGGATCCCAAGGCCTATCACACTAGTCGTCACACCTTGACTCGCTACCCTATTGAATGAAAGCCGAGAATTACGCATGATCAAACATTATATAAAAAGGTTCATAGTTGGTATCATCTTTAAACATGGTATGCAACTTCACACGTTCGATAGGCACGTGAGAGTGCCAATTGTATAATGTCCACTAGACGAGAATGTTATCATATCCAATGAGATTGGTCGATAATTCTTACAATTCGTTAAAGGTCAGTATGGAAATCAACCGAAACTTTTTATTTATCTTATCGATGATTTTTTTTTTGTTTTTTTAAAGCTGGAAACAAATGGATTTATATTTCAAATTTTAGAGTGTCATAAAATCTATAAATAAAACCTACATACTAACACCGGCATATTTTGAAAAGATTTTAGGTGTTTGAAGCCTCTTTTTTAATTTTATCAGATGGTATTTTAAGGTTTCACAACAACGTTTATAAAGGCATAATGGCGCAAAGAGTTCTTCAATTATAACTCAATGTGTGATGTGGTCCTCAAATTCTTAATTTATTTAATGTGGTTCTTAAACTTTAATATGATGTGCAATATAACTCTTGAACTTTCAACTTATTCAATATAATCGCTGGACTTTTGATATACTTTCAGATTAGCTATTGAATTATATGAAAATATTTAATATTATCCCTGAACTTAAATAAATGGAATGACAACATTGAATATTTTTATATAGTTTAGAAACTAATTTGAATATGAATAAAAAGCCTAGGAACCACATTGAATAAATTCAAATTCCAAGAACCACATTGCATGTGTGACACCTTTAGATTAACTCACTCAAGGTATTATTCGCTTTGGCCTATCCCATTCCGAGGCTTATGGTTTTATCTTCACTTTCTCGGGAGGCCATCTATCCTAGTAGTACTCTAGCCTAGGCTCGTTTAATTTTGAATTTACAAAGCAAAACTTGTTATTACGTCAAAAGGTGTCTCCGTGAGTTAATTCAATATTTTACATATATATTATGGAATCGCTATTCCCCTATTTGGTGCATAATCAGGTTCATTCCTGCAAGCTTTCCCATTCTATAAGTTTACTAGAAGCCATTTCTTATCCAAGCCCTTTAGCCTCGACCATCACTCTTTGCCCTCGTCAAACCGAGTCATTATGGTATATTAGGCTACAATTCAAGAACCGTATTGAACAAATTAAGAGTTCAAATATCATATCGTATATTGAGTTAAAGTTAAGACACCATTTGTGCCATTACCCATAAAAGCATATACGAGCACTCGAATCTAAGAAAAATTGTCCAATTTAATTTTAAACCTTTCAATTTTGACAATTGAGTCATAAACCTTTAACTTTTTGCCAATTGAGTCTTTTCGGTCAATTTTATGCAGAAAATCGCTAACGTGGAAGCCAGCGGTGTCATGTAGGATTGCCGACACTAATTTTAATAAATTTTAATAATATAAATCTCTTTTATTCTTTTTTTTTTTTCTTTTTCTTTTCGCATCTTCTTCCTTTTGCCAATGGCCGACCACCAGCCATGCTAGGCCGATTGGCCTCGCCTGCTATAGGTGAGGCGTCTAGTGAGGCCGACCCTCGCCCAAGTCAAGGTGGCCTCTATGATGACTGAGAATCGAGGAAAAGGGGAGGAGGAAGAAGATGACGACGAGGAGGGCATGCTGGGGGTGGAGTAGTTGTTCGATCGCTGCCATTGTTTTCCTCGATGGACAACAACAGATGAGATTTTGTGGGCTGTTGTCCTTTTCTGCTTTTTCCAATTCAGGCTTGGAGGCATCTGCTCCAGGTCGAAGGATGTCTCTTCTATTTCGCAATTAAGCTGCTGACATGGGATTTCATATTGGCCGTTGCTTATTTTAGGGCGCGCTTATCTCGCAAGAGATAAATTGTTTGTTTGGTTAAAAAACAATGAAGTAACCAACGATATCTTCATCATTTAGGAGCATCTAAATATAGATCATTATGGATAATACAAATATGTTTTATTGATTAATTTTCAAATGATGTGGGTAATTTTTTGTTTAGGAAAATGTGTTTTCAAATCATTTAGGGCGCGTGCATGATAGTTATTCTTTTTTTTATTCTAGAATTATTTTCTATTCCATAAATAAGTTTTGAACAAAAATCCGTTTGATAAATGCAATGCCATTTTTTTTTTGAAACATATTTTTTTGTCCAGAAACATATTTGAAATAGAAATGAGAAGTATTTTTTTTTATTTCTTTATTTCTGAAAGAGAAATAAGAAATAAAAACTCTTCTCATTACTAGCCAGATACCCACCCGCCATTGCCCACCTATGAAGCATGGACACGTTGCCGAAGCTTCCCTGTCATGTTTGACACGCTCGGACATGCGGTCAACACGTATCAGAAAATCCAAGACGTTCTAACACGTGTGTCCAAGAAACAAGATCGCTGAAGAAGACGATGGAAGGTGGAGGTGAGGGCAAGGGCTCGCTACGACAGCAAGGGAGGGCTAGAGGAAAAGCGAAGACCAAGGCGATCCAGAGAGCCGCGACTACGATGCTGCGATGGAGGGCCAATGGCGAGGTTGTGGCTGCGAAGGAGAAAGGATCGGAGGCAAGGTGGCGAGCAATTGCAATGAGGTGACCTCGAGAGAGCAAAGGGGATCGTGTGAGGAGGAGGAGGAGGAGGTCGCGGCTAGGGTTTTAGCAAGAAGAGAGGGAGGGGGTGGGGGAGGGAGGGAAATAATTTTGGGGGATGAGAGTTTGGGGGAAAAGCGAGAGGGAAATAATTTTTGGGCGGCAAGCCTATTTTTGTCAAAAAAAAAAAAGGGATGAAAAGTAGTTTCGAAAAATAAAAATATTGAATTTTTAAAATAATGATAAATTTTTATCGTTATAGAAGATCATAGATTTATTTAAATAAGTTGATTCTAATATTTTGTTAGTCATTAGTTTTATCGATAATTTTTGTTAAAGTTAGAAACATGTTCCTAAATATGGGTACATATTAACTATGAATATGTCTTTCAAATTTCCTATAAATATAATTATTAACATTATTAGTGTAAATTTATTGTAAACTCATTTTTATTATTTATTTATTTGTGAATTTGAAATAAATTAATTAAAAATAAAAATATTTATTTAATATATAACATGTCTCAAAGTGTCGAAATTCTCTATTTTCGAAAAATGACATGTCATATGTCGTGCGCGTCGTGTTGCGTGTTAGCGTTACTTAGGGTGCGTTTGGTAACGATTCTATTCTTTAACAGTTCGATCGAAATGATTCTTTTTTATTCTGTTCCCGGAAACAATTTCTAAGTATTTTAAGCCATTTAGTAACTATGCAAAATTTTTGATTCTGGAATAGAATTGTGTTTGATACCGTCTCATTGATTCGGTTCAAAATCATTTTTTAAAATTTAAATAATTTGTTTACTTTTTACTTTTTCTTTTCTTTTCTTTGTTTCCTTTTTCTCCTATTCTTCTTTTTCTTCAAGTGGCTGGTTGCCGGACCGGCAACCTCACCGGAGCGTCGCCGGCCCTCGTTTGCCGAGCCTCGCCGGTAGCTAGGCGAGGCACACCCGGCCTCGCCGGTGGTCGGGCTTGCCTCCTGGTGAGCTTGCCGAACCTCACCTTGGCCCGGCAAGCCTCCGGTGAGCTCATCGGATTGGTTGCCGGCGATCGGTGGAAGGCAACGGCGGCGGCGGACGGCAATCGCGGGATGACAGTAGATGAAGAATAAGAAAATAGAGGAAGAAGAAGAGAAAAAGGGAAGAAGACTTGATTCTTAGATTTGTTCCTTGAACAAGAATCAATTTTTTTTTTTTTTTATTCTTGATTCTACTTCAAATCTGTTCTCAAAAATAAAAATTTTACCAAACGCATTACGTTCCTGCTACTCCCGAACTAAAAATCGAATCGCCTACTTATTGGGATGGTTATCAAACATGGCCTTAGTCACCCACTACCCTCTTCCTTCCGTCCGCCGCCCGCCCGCCCGCTCGCCCGCCCACCCGTTGCCCATTGTCCGCCAACATCCAAGAGGGAGAGATTTCTATTATGAGAATAAAAATTTTATATCGTTATCAAGTGCGTATTTATTTAATAAATCAATTTCTGATTAAAACAATTATCATTCTCGCCTTTGTATTCCAGCAAAACCAATGGAGCAAGTCTTTTTAACTAAATTGCAATGCATGTCCGCTCAACTCGAGCACCCCTGTGCTCGATTCAAATCCCACAAATCTTTGACATCCCATCCCGCACCAATCCCAACCAATCAAGTTGCGGGCAAAGACGGTCGGTGCATACTCCGGATCCGGCCGCCATCACCCACTATCGTCTCGTTTTTCACCTCTTTATTTTGTGCATGTGAGTTGCCGGCCCGTCCCGTCAATCTCCTTCTTTTTCTTGCGCGAGAGATAAGATGTTACGAAACTCGTGGGTTGCCATGGTCATATCCTCCATTCACCTTAGGGGCGGTGGAGCCCATGGCCCACCATCCTAGTCGTCACACCTTGACTCGCTACTCTACTGAATGAACATCGAGAATTATGCATGATCAAACGTAATATAGAAAGGTTTATAGTTGGTATCATTTGTGAATATGGTATGCAACTTCGCACGCGAGAGTGCTAATTGGGTAATGTCCGCAAGACGAGCGTGTTACCATATCCAATGAGATTGGTCGATCTTTTACACCTCGTTGAAGGTCTGTTTGGAAATTCGCTGGAATCTTTTTTTTTTTTTTGGTAAAAATTCGCTGGAATCTTTTTATTTGTGTTATCGATTTTTTTTTTTGGTTTTTAAAAGCTGGAAGCTAATGGATTTATATTCCAAATTTTAGAGTGTCCAGAAATCTATAAAGAAACCTACGTACATACACCAGCATATTTTGAACAGATTTGAGGTGTTTTGAGGTTTTTTTTTTTTTTTTTTTTTTTGTCATGAGTTATTTTTAGATTAAATAAAAGCAAAAAAAGGCAAGCACATCAATGTTTATAAATGAGATAATGACAAAAATGGTCCATAAATTTTTGCCTAATATGAAATGCAATCCTTGAACTTCCAATTTATTCAATGTGGTCCATAAAATTTTTATACATGTTCAATTTAGTCTTTAAACTATATAAAAATATTTCATTTTATCCTTAAACTTGAATTAATAGAAATATAATATTGAATATTTCATATAATTTAGAAACTAAGTTGAATATATACAAATAAATTTAGGATTATATCGAATAAATTAAAAGTTCATGGATTATATTATATATCAAGCTAAAGTCCATAGATCAAATTAAATAAATTAAAAGTTAAAGGATCACATTGCATATTGAGTTATAGTTGATGGATTATTTGTGTTATTTTTTCGAAGAGCAGATCCGGGCACTCGGATCCAACAAACAGGGCAACAACAGCCCACGAAAATCGGCCAGGCCCAGATCTCTCTGTCGCTCTTTCTCGTGTGAAAAAGTTCTCCAAAACTCAAGAGAAGGCCGCAAAATTCCGGAGCTCGCTGCAGAGAAGTCGCTTCCCATTCGCGTGCGCGAAGAAGGAAGAAGGAAACGGGTACGAACGCCGGTCTCATTTGTTTCGGCATTCGCGCGATAACCCTCGATTCGTACGACGAGCGATCTCGTCCGCTCTCTCGCACTTCAGTCGATCTGAACTGACCTCATCAACCCCTTTGTCCCCTTTTTCGCTGACGTCGCTGTTTTCGCAGGAAGGTTTCTGAAATCGTCGAGATCGGTCTTACCCCATGTGAGTATCAATTAGCTTTCCTGTATGTTGGGTTTATCCCTTTTATACTCTTTTGGTTTATGATGCTGTCTAATGTATGATTTTTTTTTCTTTTAATTTTCCGTTGAGAGGGCTCATTGATGCCTGAGCTTTTTCTTGAATTGGGTCTCCAGTCGTCGTGAATTGGGACTTGTTTGGGTGCGGCGCTGCCATGCTAAAGTCGGATTTTTCTGGTTATTTATTATGGGTTCTTCTGCTAGTCCCCGTCTTGGGTGTTGAAATGGATGGATGGGCGTTAGAATTCTCGTGGAAGTCGGTGATGATGCGAGTTTAATATGGTTTTTAGACTAATTTGATGAGGTGGAGCGGGATTTCCTGTGTCTATGATAAAGAGTTTAGAATGCAGGAAGACTCGGACGTGGATAGTTTCGGGTTTTGTTTTCGCGATGTGATTTGTGCACTTGGGGCTATGATCAGGATTCGGGAAGTAGAGAGTAAAGGTTGGTTGAGAGTGAGGTGGGCAAGGCAACTCGTGAGAATGAGTTAAAAAGAAAGCAGCAGAGGACTGAAGGATGGTACTGGTCGGTGAGTTGCAATGATAGACCTAACTCCTGCTTCGAAGGTTAGCTGGGAATGGTTCAGTAGTCGGTGTTCGAGAGGTTAATTGTCGTGACATTTTTTCTATCGAGATGGTGGCACAGAGCGCACGGTTTTGGCTGATTGTTTTCAGACGTCTGGGGATTTTATTAGCCTTGATTGAAGCTGTTCTATGGTTTTAGCCAGTGACTACTTCTGGACTTGGAAAAGTCATTTTTTGTTTAATCCGCATATTGCCTGTAAATTCAGTTCCTATGCCACATAAAGCATTACTTATTCGTATGAATATCTTTGGGCTTTGGATGGGGTTTGGAATCGCTGAATATAGGTATATGGGTTGGTACAAGTTTAATGACTCACTAATGACCTTCTACTTATAAATGTTGCAAAATTGAAGATTGATTGAGGATCTTCCCCCACTACTTTTGTTTCTGCAATACTAGGTTGCCAATTATAGTTGCTATACATCTTAAACCACAAGGTCTAATATTTCTCTTTCTTATTTGGAGCCTACTCTATTAACCAAGGTGTTAGTCTACCAGCCCAAATAAATAATCCTGGTGCCGATTCCTTGGTACACACTGAATGTTTGACCTTGTGCTCAGAGTAAGGATGGATACACGGAAATTCCCCTATATGGAACTAAGAAAACTTGTCCGAAACTATATGTATAGAATGTTTTGTTTGCAAACATTCATTTGACATGGAAGCATGATTTTTAAAACACTTAATATAGGTGTTTAGCTGTTTCTTACTTTAACTAGCTATTTTGAAAACTTTAAGATAGTTTATAAGACTTAATTTGTCTAGTGGAGATTAATCTGGGGTAGACCTGTCTAATCATTTAGGCAACAGAAGCAGATGAAAGAAGGTTGGTTCTTGATCTTGAGAATGTGTATCTAAAGCAAATATCGGAGAATGCTTCCAAAATGGCCAAGGTTTCTCCAGTTTGTATGCTTCATGAATTTGCCAAATGCATATCTCCTTAGTTATCTCAGTCTCAATTGATAGGTCAGGAGCTCTGAGTTTTCATGACTGTCGTATCATCCATCTTTTCTCTCATCCTTCCTTTGAGTTGTTTACCATTTAGCAATGGGACTGCTAGTCCGTCATTTATACCTGATTGAATTTGTCATTAAACAGTTTTTCAGACACATGATAGACAGTAACTAGCATTTACGCTCTCTGTCTCTGTCTCTCTCTCTCCATATATCTGATACTGTGGGATCACTTAAATGAAATGACACCATGCAGATAATTTGGGAGGGTTTAACTTCATTAACAATCTGATCTTAGATATATATTAATGCCTTTTCTGTCTGCTCAAAATCTAGGGCGGACGAGGAGCCTGTTGATCAAAAGAAGTACTTCGAGGACTCTTGCAAGCCGAAATGCGTGAAACCTTTGCTCGAGTATGAGGTGAATTCTTACTGCCTTGAATGTTCTTAAAACATAGTGAGGACGTAATGTTCACTTATTGAAAATATTTGAGTATGATATTCATTGTTAAAAGCTGGTCTAATTCATTTCAGATTATGTGCTTTTCTTTTTGCAATCGCTGTGAGAGTTTGATGTATGTCTGCTATCTAGCTGCCAAGTCGGTGCAATGAAAGTTGAATTATCTTTGCTTTAGTGGCTATTTTGTTGTCATCTAGTACTGACTGCCTCTTTTTTTTTTTTTTTTTTTTTTTTTCCAATTTAATAGTTAATAGTTTGGATAATGCCTTATTTAATGAATATTGGGTAGGATGTCAGTTGGTTTAATTTGACAATTGGTCTTCGAGATTGAAAATGCTTGTCAAAGATCATCAAAGATGTTTAGTCAGTTGTCACAGACCTGTGCAATGCAATGGCTCAACTCTTTTCGATTGTAAGATGCTTTGGATGTGTTATTGGAGCACTAAAAGTTGTATTAATGCTTATGTGAGATATGATCTAGATCACAGATCTAAATCTATCCCAGTCACATTCTTTTTTTGCAAGATGTGCTCGAGACTCTAAGATTTACATAATTGAAATTTTTTTCCCGACCAATTACCCATGGAAAGTGGTACCAAATGCCCTCTATGATTTCTGTCCCAGTCCTTAGCAGTCCCTTGCCTCAATCACTTAGATTTAAATGATTGAAATTTTTTTCCCCTGATCACTTAGCCAGGGAAAGTGGTACTAAATGCCCCTCTATGATTTCTGTCCCGGTCCTTTGCAGTCCCTTGCCTTGATGAGGCTTAGTTTTATTTTCTTATTGAGTTTCTACCACTGAATCTCCATGAAATGAAATAGTCGACTCTACTCAGTGGGATAAAGCTTAATTCGTAGTTTTTCATTGTTATCGTTTCTTAACATCGGGAGGACTCTCGTAAGCCTGTGGTGCTAATTCTCATTCAACTGGGATTAGAAGTTTTAAGCTTTTATTCTCCTCATTTCTCGTTTCCCATTGGCACATGAATATCGTGCTACCTCATATAGGCGTGCATGAAGAGGATCCAAGGAGATGAATCAGGGCACAAGCACTGCACCGGGCAGTACTTTGATTATTGGTCTTGTGTGGATAAATGTGTAAGTACCCTTTTGGAGAATTCATGGGTTAACTCGCATAAAAATCGTTTGTGGTCAACAGACAATGGCTGATTCAACTATGAAATTGCAGGTTGCTCCTAAGTTATTCCCGAAACTGAAGTGATTGAGGAGGCCCGCTTGTTTTGGTCATCTATATTCCGGGATGTCTTTATAACTCTGGACTAGGGCTCATGTTTGCGAGAACGCTCTTAGTCGTCTTCTACCTTGAGCGAGTAGCCGCTTTTGAGTGTCTAGTTGGAATAAAGCGAGAAATGGATTTTCTCATTCTTGAAACCAGGATCGCTCCATCATTGTCGACGAGATCGAACTTACTAAGGATGGCCTGATGGGTCATCTTTTTTTTAACATCGATTGTTTCACACTTTAACATCGTTATGATTCTTGTCTGTAGTCTCTGTATGCCGTGTGCTTTCCGCCATAGCAGAGAATCAGCTGAAGCATTAGGTTCGAGGAAGGCGGCATTTCTTGACTTTTCGTGGCGCACCAGCGGAGTTACGAAACTTTTGACGTTGTTGCCGTGTCACATGGTGTCCCTACGCTGGGAAAAATTAGGGAACCGGGTTTCGAAAAGTGGACATCCTATGTGGACGTTTCCCCATGAAAAGAGTCCATTTACTTTTCATGCACCTGATGATAATGCGAAGGTCCTTTCTCAAAAGCTTTTGAGTGATTATGTGGAACGAGAGGAGAATGACGGACGCGAGAGATCAATTTTTTGAAGAAATAATTTTTAAAATTATTCATTTTTCATGAAATAAATGAATCTAATAGACTCGCATGACTCGTTTGAGTATGTATTGTCAGTGCAGTTGTGCTCTAGTTTCTAACGACAAATGCTTTCATCATGGTAGTGTAATATATGGGCAACAAAATATTAACATGAGGAATGGATACTTACGGCAATATCCATCATTACGACCTAAGGCGACCTTTTAATTTTTTGCCAACCAGTCTACGTTGCAACAAATTTTCCTATATTTATTTCTTGCTTACTATCTAATTTTTGTTTCTCTAACATATATCATATGTAGATCTCTTCGATTTTGCTAGGTTTACTAGAATTGATGTATTAAATTCAAATCAATGATGTGATAAATTGAAGGCCAACATCTAAACAAGCGGACCATATAATCGTTCATAAAGATTTTACACACCGCTCCATGGATCAATTCTTTTAAATCACATTCGAGTATTAAAAACATGAATCCGTCGCCTTATATATCTTTCCTCTAACAAAACTCTAATAAGAATTGGCAATGGATTTTAATTTGAACGGCAGTATATTCACCTTCTTAGAGTATTCTTATTTGGGAAGGAATTTTGGACACTAAGTTTTAATAATACATTCATCTTTCTTGCATGACGAGAAAAAAAATTAGGAGGTTATATCTCAAATGAATTCAAGCTTGATGTACCTCAGTTTGGACTTGAACGTATCAATTGCAAATGCAAATGACGCGGGTTATTTATTTCCATAAGAGATGAACTGATAATTATTTTCGGAAATTAATTTCTGCGACCATAATAAATGAATTATCAAAATTATATTTCCCCACTCTTTTTATTTACCATAAAAACAATATTATATTCACTGTGACGCCTAGCCCCACCCGGCAGCCCTATATTTTCTCCTCTCTCTCTGTCTCTCTCTTTTCTCTTCAGTCTCTCTCTATCGTTTTTCTCAGCTCCTTTTCTCCGCGACCTCCTTCGCGAAGGCGTTCACGCATTCTCTCTCCGCCCTACGCTGGACGCGTAAGATTCTGCGCCGCCGCGCTCTCCGCCGCACAGTTCTCCCCTCGACGAGCGCCGCGCGTTTCCGCCGCCGCCGCCGCCGCCGCCGCCTCGGCGCCCGCGTACAGGTATTCGCGGGGCTTTGTATGTTCCCGGACGAGAGAATCTTTCCTGTCCTTTCTTTCGGTCGCTCGTCGGGGTTTTGTATCGTCTGATTTTTTTTCGATTTTTTTCCCTTCGCGTTTCGGTTCTGTGCTTGTTGATCCGAATTGGATGGATCTAGCTCGACGGTGTTCTTTTTTTTTTTTTTCCTTCCGATTGTGACTTTTTGTTGATGATGGCTGCTCCCGGCAGGCGGCGTTTCTAGTCGGTTACCGATTTTTCTGTTCATCGGAACGTATTTGTCGAATTGACGTTGGAGGCTAAATCTCGATGGGGCGGAAGAAGCCTGCCACGCGGGACGAGGACAATCCGGCTCCTGCGGCCACTGGTAAGTCGAAGAAGAAGTCTCTCGTCATCGACGATGACGAGTACTCGGTTGGGGCTGATTTGTCTGAAGAGCCGGCGGCTCAAGTTGAGGGCGAGAAGTTACCTGCTGCTGGCAAAAAGAAGGGTGTAAAGGGGGGAGGGACGGCTCGAGCGACGAAAGAGGAGGAGGAGGAGGAGGAGGAGGATGAGGATGATGATGTACAGAGGGGGGTTGGAGAGGATGATGAGGATGTTCCGGCAATGGCACTTGGAGGGAGAAAGAAAACGAAATCAAAGAAGGGAGGAAATAGTGCATTCTTGGCCTCGAATTTCGGGTTGCTTGGTGAGGAGGGTGAAGATAATGAGGATGTCTCTGTCGCATCTAGTGTGCCTGGTGGTGGCGATAGTGATGATGCGGAGGACGAACCGGTCGTGAGCTTTTCGGGCAAGAAGAAGCCTTCTAAGAAGAATAGTAAAGGTGGCAGCTCGTATTCTTCTTCAGCTTTTGATGCCTTAAATGATCAGGATGGAGATGACGGGGAGGTGATCCACAGTGATGATGAGGCAGCACCTGTTATTGCTTTTACTGGGAAAAAGAAGCCCTCTAAAGGGAGCAAGAAAGGTGGCAGTGCATTTACTGCCTCGAGTTTTGGGGCTTTGGATGAGGGGCAAGAAAATGAGGACAACAAAGATGAGGATGATGAGGAAGACGTTGTTTCTATTACCTTTTCTGGTAAAAAGAAGAAGTCTTCCAAGCCCTCAAAAATGCAAAGCAATTCTTTTAGTACAGCCTTTCTTGATGAAGGTGAACAAGACGAGGAAGGGAAGAAAGACGAAGATCAAGATGAAGATGTTGCTGCTATCACTTTTTCGGGCAAGAAGAAGAAGTCTTCTAAGCCCTCAAAGAAGAGCGCGAATTTATTTAGTGCTGCCTTTGAAGCTGATGAGGATGATTCCCCTGTAGTGGAAGCTCCTAAAGCCATTGATGACTCCGTCGACGAAGATGAGAGTCTAGCTCTCTCTTTTTCAGGGAAGAAGAAACCTTCGAAGAAGAAGAGTAGCAATGTCTCTGATGTTGTAGATCCACAGAAACCTGATGTACCACTGAATGATTTGGCAAATTTGGCAGGTATGTGCACAAACTCCAAAATCTACATTGCTTATCCTTGTCATAGTAGATATGCTTGTGTAGTTATATCCCATTGAAGCTTAGAGACTGGTTCTTGTAATACATAGTTTTTTTTTCCCCAATGACTGTAATATTTGAAAACAAATCACTAAAACAAGAAAAGGCTGAAATTCTGTCAATTAAAGAAGTTGCTGCCTACTTGTTTTACTTAGTGAATCAAATAGCATATAATGGTAAAGGTGGTATAAAATCTTCCTACTTCATGAGAGAAAAGGTTAGCAGTACTTTTATATTAAATTTACTGAAGTTTGGTTACTTTTCCCTACTCATTGTCATGACAGAGGAACATGATTTCCAATGTGATGTTTACCAGGTTTTAATTGATTATAATCAAAGAATATCGTCGTCCTAAACTTGATTGTTTCTAGGAGGCATGTGCCTTGGCAGAGATTTGATGGGCTTTTGGAAACATAATGAAAGATTTTTTCTCCTATGATTGGCATAATTGTATAGCCCCTAATGACATCCTTTACATAGCCTCCATAGGATATTGCTCGCATAAATGGTTATGTTATTGTTCTTCCACCGTACAGCGTGGCACTTTTTGCTTTTTCGGAGTCTTTTTGATGTTCTGCTTAGCAACGTTATTCTCTCTTGGATAAAAGTTAATTGCGTTAACAGTTTGATTTAAAATAGAATCTACTTCTGACTGTGGTACATACTGCCTCTGTAGTGAGTAAGAAAACTGAAGATGCGCCAGAAACTTCTAAGAACAAGAAGAAGAAGAAGAAAAGTGGAAGGACTGCTCAGGAAGAGGATGATTTGGATAAAATACTTGCTGAGCTGGGTGAAGCGCCTTCTGTATCAAAACCTAGTGAGCCACTGCCTGAAGAGGACAAAGCCTCTGTCCAGCCTGAGGCAGTTCCCCCTACCGAACCTGCCGCCGAAAAAGAAGCTGAAGAAGAAAGTTTGGAATCTGCTGCAGCAAAGAAGAAGAAGAAAAAGAAGGAAAAGGAAAAGGAGAAGAAAGCAGCTGCTGCGGCGGCAGCTGCCACTGTTGCTGTTGGTGACATTAAAGAAGAAAAACTTGGGGAAGTAAAGACCGAAACAGCCGGTGCCAAAAAGGTTGATGCCAAGGGTAAAGCTGCTGACAAGAAATTGCCAAAACATGTTAGGGAGATGCAGGAGGCTCTTGCTAGAAGGAAGGAAGCTGAAGAGAGGAAAAAAAGAGAAGAGGAGGAGAGACTAAAGAAGGAAGAAGAGGAGCGACGTAGACAAGAAGAACTTGAGAGGCAAGCGGAGGAGGCTAAGCGAAAGAAAAAGGAAAGGGAAAAAGAGAAGCTTCTTAAGAAGAAACAGGAAGGTAGGCTTTTAACAGGAAAGCAGAAGGAGGAGGCTCGGCGGTTGGAGGCCATGAGGAATCAGATACTTGCTAATGCTGCAGGTTTGCATATATCTACTGGAGAAACTGGCGGTGCCCCAACAAAACGGCCCAAGTATCAGACCAAGAAATCAAAACCAGCTCAGCACCAGGCAAATGGTGCTGCCCCTGTTAAAGAAGCACAGACTGTAGAATCAGAGGAAATTGTGCAGCCACCTGTGATCATGGCAGATACAGTGGAATCGGAGAATGTCGAAGAAGTAGAGACAACGAGTGTGGAAGAGAAGTCAGAAGTCACTGATGCAGCTGAAGAGAATGGAATGGAGGAAGAGGATGATGAGGAATGGGATGCAAAGAGCTGGGATGATATTAATATCTCTGTCAAAAGCTCCTTTGCTGATGAAGAGGCCGACTCTGAGCCCGAACCGGTTACGAAAAAGGGGTTAAAGGGTGCAGCACCTGTGTCTCGTACTGCAGGTAATTTTACTCATTTTGCTGTTTGAGTTGAGTTATGATTCGCTTTTTCATTACTTCTGTTGGTGCCACCTTATCTATTGAAATTCAATTTTGTAGCTGCTGCTGCTGCTGCTGCAAAGTCAGCTGTTGCTCCCAAGAAGGCCATAGTTTCTGAGCCTGAAAAGTCCCAAGTAGTTGAAACGAGGAAAAGTCGGCCAGAAGCTGAAGTTATGGAGAAGAACAGGGGAAAAGGGGCTGCTGCTGTACTAGAAGTAGCTGTTTCTGATGCCACATTTAACCCAAGCGGCCACAACCTCCGTTCCCCAATTTGCTGTATTATGGGGCACGTGGATACAGGTAAGACCAAGCTTCTGGACTGCATCCGAGGCACTAATGTGCAGGAAGGTGAAGCTGGGGGTATTACACAGCAGATTGGTGCCACATACTTCCCAGCTGAGAACATAAGAGAGAGAACTAAGGAACTGGGAGATGCAAAGCTGCATGTGCCTGGACTACTGGTTATTGATACCCCAGGACATGAGTCATTCAAAAATTTAAGGTCACGAGGTTCCAGTTTATGTGACATTGCCATCCTGGTGGTCGACATCATGCATGGCTTGGAGCCTCAGACTTTAGAATCGTTAGATCTTCTGAAGAATAAAAAGACAGAGTTCATCGTGGCATTGAATAAGGTCAGATTGTACTAAAAGCTTTTGAGCTAGATATAATTGCAATGTAGAAAGTCAATTTATCTTATTTACTATACAACTATTTTTTAAATTCTGCAGGTAGACAGACTGTATGGTTGGAAAACATGTCGAAATTCACCAATTATGAAGGCAATGAAGGAACAAAACAGAGACGTGCAGAATGAGTTCAATATGAGGGTCACGCAGGTTATAGTTGTTTCCTACTTGTCTTTGTATGAATTTGATTCCCATCCTGGGGCTGTTAGATGCTTAACATTTTTAATTGAATGTCTTTCTCTGGATTCTAGATTATAACTCAGTTCAAGGAGCAGGGCCTAAATACTGAATTGTATTACAAAAATAAAGAAAAGGGTGAAGTTTTCAGTATTGTGCCCACAAGTGCTATTAGGTATGTCATTTTCCTTTATACTTTCACTGTAGTTGTTGATCATCTATTATTCATTTGTGATGTTTTACTTTCTTTTATGTCGACTAACATCATGGCATGGTACAGTGGCGAAGGAGTCCCAGATTTGTTGCTGTTACTGGTTCTCTGGACTCAGAAGACAATGGTTGAAAAATTAACATTTAGGGATGAAATTCAGGTCTGTCTCATTTTCCTCATACTCTTGTTCAGTTTTTGGGGAAAGTTCAGCAGAAGAACCTGACCCTGTGTTCAAATTACTTTCCAGTGTACCGTGTTGGAGGTCAAGGTGGTTGAAGGCCACGGAACAACTATTGATGTTGTTCTGGTTAATGGCGTGCTGCATGAAGGAGACCAAATTGTTGTTTGCGGCTTGCAGGCATGCATCCATATGTTGACCTCTTGTTGTACTTCTTGTTGATTCTGACAGCTTTGAAGTTCTAACAAGTTACCTCCTTCCAGGGGCCCATTGTCACTACTATTAGAGCTTTGTTGACCCCCCATCCGATGAAGGAACTTCGTGTTAAGGTGAGCTACTATTTTGACTCTTTATTGGATAGCGGGTATTGCATTGCAGCATACATAAGTATAATTCATACTTAAAACGTTAAATTGAACTTCTTAGGTGAATTCTGTAGAATGAAACATTGTTGCTATTTTAGCCAATAAGAATTCATGTAGGACCATGAATTTGTGAACTTCTTGCTTGGCCTCTTCTTTTAAGGAGTGCGATATGAGTCTCCTTTTAGCATGTGTACCATGTGCAGTCAAAGCATAGGGTTGAGTAATGCTAAGTGATAATAATCAGTTTTTCTCACTGAAACACAAATAGCAAAGTTGCCCTAAAGCGTAGGGTTGATATTAAGAAAGTAGGGGGCAAGGAGTCTAAAGAAGATAGAATGTGTAGGAAACTGCGTAATTCTAATAATTATGCTTTGATATTTTGGGTGAAAAGATAAAAGTCAATCTTCTTGAGCTGATATTAGCTTTTGAGTTCATATGCTAATTAAAGTCGAGGGAGGGACGATAAGGACCTCTGAGAGCCTTGTACTTGTGAAGATGAGTTGAGTTTTTTTAATAGGAATAGTAAAAAAGATATACTAAATGATAAGTTTGTGATTATCTTGTATCTCTCATAAGAAAATCTCAACAAATGTCTTAACGATATGTCTGATTAACACTTTATTCAGGCAGTTGCACTCTTGAGTTGGAATTTATGAAATGAAAGATGATGGAGGCTATTTTTGGAGTTATAGATGAGCTGACATTTTTATTGTGCAATTAAGAAATTTTTAATGGGATTTCCTGTGTGTTCAAAATGTCCATTGTCCACTGTTAGAGTGACAATGTGACAGGTTCAGATTGTTGTCGAGGTGCAAAAAAGAGTGTTCGCTATGTAAAGCTGCACTGCTTTTGAAGGGTACTAAATTATGGGCTTCACCCCATGTGCCTAGAAAGATGATGCGGTCCTATATGGCACCTTTCACTGTGTGCTATATGTTGAGTTCGCATGGCTTGTCAATGATAATGGGAAGGAGGTGCCTAAATTTCTTTTAATCCTGAGATATTCTTTACAACCTTGGAAATTCAGGTTGAAATAATAATTTGGATTCTGAGATGAGATGTTTGGTCATTAGGTTCTTGTGTATATGCTATTCCCCATTGGGCTAGATGATCTCATATTTAATAGCAGACAGTAGGCATAGATGTCCTGTCTACGGTTCAGATGTTGCTTAAAATGCAAATTCGATCGATCAAAATGGATGAGGATGCATTAAGATCAACAGTAAATGGAATGAGAAGTGGATTACGCGGATGGTCATTTTTAGAAGAATCCCAAGAAAGAGAGCTATGTACTCTAATCATAACCATGCCATTGGCTAGAAACTCTCTTAATAAACCTGGATTTAGATCAGAACAACCCCCCCCCAAAAAAAAAAAAAAAAAAACGGAACGGGGAAAAAAAAAGGACATAGATCAACTGGGTTAAGTCATGAGATTGAGTGCCCCTTATCGTGTCAACTGTATATCTTAAGTAGGTGTTTTGTTATTAGTGTCCTTTATTGTAATTTCATCCTTTGCGATTTAAGTATTTTCTGGCTTTGATATACCAAAGATGACAGTCGTACTGTGTCCTTTTGGAACTGTTACTGTTTCCTGCTAGTTACAGGTCCAACTATGCATTGGTTGATACTGGTGCTTGTCTAATTTCAGGGAACATATCTGCACCATAAAGAAATCAAAGCTGCTCAGGGTATCAAGATCACTGCTCAGGTTATTATTTCCTCATTTTGTGGAAATTAAGGCTAATACCAAGCAGGGTCACATTTGTGCTCTTGTTCCTTCATTGAACCAAACTTTTCAATCTGGTTGGTATTATCCTAACTTGCAATCAGTAATGACTTGTCAACTACACTGGTGCAGGGTCTGGAACAAGCTATTGCTGGTACTGCTTTATATGTGGTGGGACCTGATGACTTTTTGGAGGATGTGAAGGATTTAGCTATGGAAGATATGAAATCTGTTATGAGCAGGACCGATAGAAGTGGTGAAGGGGTATGTGTACAAGCATCTACACTTGGTTCTTTGGAAGCATTGCTGGAATTTTTGAAGTCCCCAGCAGTGAGTATTCCTGTCAGCAGTATAAGCATCGGTCCTGTCCATAAAAAGGATGTGATGAAAGCCAGCGTAATGCTTGAAAAGAATAAGGAATATGCCGCAATCTTGGCTTTTGATGTCAAAGTGACTCCTGAAGCTCGTGAACTGGCAGATGAAGTGGGAGTGAAGATTTTTACAGCAGATATCATTTACCACCTTTTTGACCAGTTTAAGGCTTACATTGACAACATTAAAGACGAGAAGAAGAAGGAAGCTGCTGACGAGGCAGTTTTCCCATGTGTTCTCAGAATTTTACCCAACTGTGTTTTCAACAAGAAGGACCCAATTGTTTTGGGGGTTGATGTTCTCGAAGGGATTGCAAAGGTACTGTTAAGTTATATCTGCGAACTTCTTAACATAAAGAAATGCTGTCTGTGTTTATGTAAGTAGCTATTGCTGTTGGAGAATTAGGAAATA
This sequence comes from Eucalyptus tenuipes, assembly GCA_014182365.1. Taxonomy (NCBI): domain Eukaryota; kingdom Viridiplantae; phylum Streptophyta; class Magnoliopsida; order Myrtales; family Myrtaceae; genus Eucalyptus; species Eucalyptus tenuipes. The sequence goes on from CM024542.1 coordinate 25,114,499, forward strand.
ATCATGTGTAAGACATGAATGTAGTATATGAATTTATGCAAATATAGTGAAGGATTTGACATGATCAAGGGAAGGAACGTTTCTCCTTTCCCCTCTCTTCTGATTTATCATATAGGCATGAGTTAGATTAGATTTGACATTATTTGATCCATGAAAAAGGACTGTATTGAGATTTGTGAATTGCATTGTTGACTTAAGTTGATATCAATTTCTACAGATGAAGCAATCAATTGAGTTTGTCAAATCGTTTGTGAACCACTCAATGTTTTATACCTCCTTTTTTCCCCTTTGGACCTAATCTTTGCAAAGGGCAGGTTTTTGAGAAGAATACCGACCCTTATGTTATGCATATGCTTGTAGATTGCATTTAGATAAACCCCTTTCCACATTTAACTAAATTTAGCTACTCTTGACCATGGGATGATTATTTGGGGAAATTTCAGTGCATAGCCTCAATTAATTTGCTATGTAGCATTCTTTGATGTGGTATTGCTCCTTTCCACAGGTTGGTACTCCAGTTTGTATTCCACAGAGAGAGTTCATTGATATTGGTCGCATTGCCTCAATTGAAAACAATCATAAACCTGTTGATATTGCAAAGAAAGGCCAGAAGGTTGCCATGAAGGTACAGTTTTCTAAGTTTAGGTTCTTGTTAATTTTGAAATCCTTTGCTAGTCTGGGTTTATTTCTACTGAATGTGGTATTAAGGAGTGGTTTAATTTTGAGAAGACAACAGCTTTCTGATTTGGGCCATGAGGAGGAGCCCTGGAAACAAACCTAACTCATCTTGATATGGGACTTCTGAGTATACACTTAAGCATCGTGTTGTAGGCTGCAACTTTGGAATTATCCTTGAGTGTCTGTGCACATCTGGGCATTCTGAATATGGATTCTAGTCTGTGTATTAAACATGCATGCGGTTTTATTTCAGATTGTTGGCTCAAATCCCGAGGAGCAGCAGAAGATGTTTGGCAGGCATTTCGACATGGAAGATGAGCTTGTCAGTCACATCACAAGGAGGTCAATTGATATTCTCAAATCGAATTACAGGGTAAATCTGGATTAAATTTACTTGTCATTAGCTATGTTATGTGATAGCTGTGGCTCAGCTTCTAGCTCCTGTGGGCAGGATGACTTAACCATAGAAGAATGGAAGCTGGTGGTGAAGCTGAAGAACCTTTTTAAAATACAATGAGACCAGGAGATTGATGTGTTTGTGAGAACCTCCCTTTTCCATATCAGGGGATTGTACGATGCGCCCCTTCTGATCGAGGATTGGGAAGTGGATATTGTTCAGTTCGTTGAACTGTTGAGGTAAAGCTTGATGAATGAACCCTATGTGAAGAGGGAGGAAGGGGGAGGGCTCAGCATCCGTTCGTTCTACAATGAGGAAGTCCCGCTGTTATCCAACCGACTTGTGTTGGTTCTTGAGCCTCGTCATCTCGATTTATTTTTTCCTTTAGCATATATAGTTTGTGATTTTGAGAGAAATCCAAAGTCCATATACAGTGAGTGCCCTTGTGCGGCGCCCAAGTGCTGAAGAATAATCGCGTAAATCTGTCAAGATACGCTACTTCTCTGGCAGTTTTTCACCTTTTGTCACCCACTTTGTAACAGTTTTGCTTGCGTTGCTTTTGAATGTGCGATCCATCGTTCTTTCATTTTATTCACGGATATATAGACTATGGCTCTGATGTTTTGCAACTTTTGCTGTCATTTGCTGCAACATCTTGTGTAGGACGGTTGTTTTCTTTCACGAGTAACACTGATTGGCATCTGCGGATTAAATACATGAGCCTAGATTAGTCGATTTCATCGCTTGAAATGTGGTCGGTCTAGTGGGCTGGTTCGATCCGGCCGGTGTGTTCATGTGAGACCCAGCACATGATTCGTAACTTATTTCCGCATCGAGATCCTCTAAAATCTCGGGGTTTCCCCTCTTCCAAGAATCTGGTACTAGCGAATGACGATCTCGCTGGCTTAAAAGAAAAGTAGGATTTTAAACATATGGGTCTCCAAATTATCTTCGCCCTAGAGGGATAAAAATAGGAAAAACGCGACCAGACGTGATCCCATCCAGAGAAAATATCTCGAGCAGGACTTACCATGAGCAGTGAGATCGGTCATTACAATCGGTCGAGTTGATTGACACAATCTTGAGGGACCTTAAATATACCGTTGTGTTTATGCTCCAATGTTAGCGGACTTGGCTTATGATGTATTTTCTGACATGATCTATACAAGTTTAAGATCGTCGTTGACAAACAAATCTTTTACTATGTTGATTGTCTTCGGCTTATGGATTACTGTAGCTTCTAAAAATTGACACAGATTGGATAAATCATCCGTTAGTTCACGTGTATAAATTTTTGGGTTGATGTCTGATGCCGGACTTCATGATTCTCTCCGAAGTAATGCGAACCAAACCCAACTAGTTTTCGGCTCAAGCGCCCGAGAGAGAGAGAGAGAGAGCTTACTAGTTTTAAAATCATGCTATTGATGACTATGGTGACGCGATGCATGTGAGAACTGGGCATAGGAAAAATTCCAAAACAAGACTCGAAGTGCTATATTTTTCTCAAATAATGATTCGAAGTGGACTTCGTTTCAAATAAAGACCCGAAATCCCATTACTTTCTCAAGTAAGGGCCTGAAGTGAATGTTGTTTCAAATGAGAACCTGAAGTGGTTATGTTTGTTTCAAATAAAGACCTGAAGTGGTTATGTCTATTGCAAATAAGGACCTGATTTTCCGACGGTCAAAAGTATTTTCGTTATTTGTCATTTTTTTCCCTTATTTCTTCCTTTTTTTTTAGCTCTTCTTCTTCCTCTTCGCCGATGGCCGGCCGATCACCGGCGATGCCCATAGAGAGTTGGGCAAGGGTTGCCCTAGCTAACAAGGGCCACCCACGCCGGCCACAGGTGAGGGACGGCATTGCCCGAGGGCCATTTGCGAGGTTGGCTGACGTTGGCCCTAGGCGAGGCCACCTTCGCCAAATTTGGCAAGGGTCGATTGCAAGCAAGGTTGACCCTCACCAAATTTGGAGAGGGTGGCCTCACTGACCCTTACCAGGGGCCGGTGAGGTCGGCTAGCCCTTGTTGGCCGCGAGCGAGGTTTGGCAAGGGTCGATCTTGCCGATGGCCCCTGGGCGAGGGTCGCCACGCCTAGGTGAGGTCATCCCTCGCCTGTGGTCGGCGTGGGCGGCCCTTGCCGACGAGGGCGACCCTCGCCTAGCCCTCCATGGGCATCGCTGGTGGCCGACTGGCCACCGGCATAAATAAAGAAGAAGAACCAGAAAAAAAAAAAAAGAAGAAAAAAGGGGAAAATGCCAAATGACGAAATTATTCTTGATCGATCAGTAAATTTAGTCAACTGGCGATCGGCGAGGTTGGGTCCTTGTTTGAAATAACCAAATCACTTCAGGCCCTTATTTAAAATAACCAAAGTCATTTCATATCATTATTTGAAACAAAGTCCAATTTGAATCCTTATTTTTGAGAAAAATAGGTCATTTCAGGTCATTTTTTGGAATTATCCCCTGGGCATATGAGGAAAAGGGAATAATAGGAGAAACTGCTAATTAAATAAGCGCACGGACTTACTTTTGACCTTGCATTTTCTTTGTCCATTACATGCGGAACCACTAATCACAACAGAACAAGGCTAAGCAAAAGTAATTGGCATGACATAACTCTTAATATGAGGAAATAAACTCCCACGTATTGATGCGCATATGAAAAGGGTGTCTGTTCTTCAGAGAGCATTTGCACCAATCAGCTTGGTCAGCCCGAAGGTTATTGCCATGGCCAACCAGCCCCCGATCAACACCCTAAGCGACGACCTCAAGACTGGCGCCTTTCCCAGGACCGCCCCGATCCACCCGAAGGCCACGAGCGCGACGGTGACTGCCGCGATCACAGCCCCAAGCCTCGCCCTATAGCTTCTTATGAAGGAGGCTGCCAGTAGCGGCACCATGGCCCCCACGGAGAAGGAGAGAGCTGAGGCTGAAGCAGCTTGCAATGGATTGGGCAAGCACTCTTCCTCTCCGTTGTCAACGTTTCCTTCTTTGTCCATTTGTCCGTCGGCGGCCCTTTCCTTGTCCCTCTTCATCTGGGCCAACTCTATGTCCAGTTGGGAGTACACGGACACGAACTCCCCTATGGCCATGCTACAGGCCCCGGCCACTAGGCCCGCGAAGCCGGTCAGGATCATGGCCTTGACGTCCTGCTTTACTGCGCCAACGCCCATCATGAGCGACGCGGTCGACACGAGCCCGTCATTCGCCCCGAGGACTGCGGCCCGCAGCCACTGCGACCGCTTGGAGTAGTCAAACTCCACCTCCGGGTCCTCGAGTTGCACCGATGTGATGGCGTCGCGGGGGTTAGGGAGAGTGACCTTAATGTCATTGAGAGAGGAAGTGGAATGGTTGGAGGCCATGAGGGATGCAGTTGCAAAGCTGTTTTGAATGACTTGGGATGACTCTAAATGTTCTGGTCAAGAGGAAGAGAAGGATTTGAGAAGAGGAAGTGTGGAGGGCACACGCCGGTAAGGGGGTTATTTATGGTGGGGGAAAGGCCTTGGTGGAGGAAATGGTGGGGTATGCTCATTAACATACAATACGATACAAAAAGTATTTCTTTTTCTCTATATTCCAAAAGCTACACTAAAAATACGAAGCTCAGCCATCACTTGCGACTCTCCGTTCAAGAAAATGTGGCTGATGCAGAAGCAGACTATCTTCAGCAAAGACGGACTTCATCGGACTTTCCATATATGCTGCTCTCAAGCTCATGAGCCTTCAAAGGGATGAGGGGTCAGCCTCCTTTTCGGTGGTTGAGCAGTTTGAGTTTGATGTGCAGACATGCATAAAGGAGTAAAATCCGGGAGGACATTACTTAGCTCGGCAGACAGACTTCTTTAGTATAAGCCGGACCCCGCCCAGCTCTCCGAGCTCATTCTCGTGGTGACGCGGTCTCAAATCTCCGATGTACATCCACGGTACCCGAGTAGGCACAGTTTCCGCACCAACGTGATGCGAAGTCACTCCTATGTGTTCTAAATCATGACCGGACTTGCGATAAAACTCTTCACCTATGAAACGAAACACAAAACATATAATTTCGGAACATCAAACCCTTCAAACGATAGGATGGCTTCTACGCTCTCGAGCGAACTAATGTTACCATCACCGCTCGTAACTAAAAACTCCAGCTTATCTGCAGAAAAAAATGAAACCGAAAGGCGTGACCTTGAGACTCCGAGAGAAGATGATGAGAACTGGGGAAGAGCGAAAGTTATGGAGACATGAAATGAAAAACAATGGCTTTTGTGGGCGCTTAATATCTATCAATGGAGATCAATGACAGGGATGAGAGCCAAACGTGGTTTTTAAGACAGGTATTAGCAGATTATCAGTTCATGAATAAAGCATGAGTGTTGTTTTGCCCGACAAAACCAAAGGGGAGAGAACGAGGAGTGATTCTCGTTTAGTAAACGAAACTTCAGGCGTTTCGAAAGTTTCGGTTTTTTTTTTTTCCTTTTGGCCTGTTCTTTTCTCTCTCTCTCTGTTCTTTTCTCTCTCTCTCTCTCTTTTCCCCCTTTCGAATTCTTTTGCAGGGTTTGTGCAGTTTGTTAGCATTTTCAGATAACGTATGTCACCGTCGTAAATTGCATCCTAGTAATGGACGAGAAAAATGATTTTCAAAGTAACTATTCGAGGGCGGTGCATGAAATATAATTCATTTTCACAAGAATACCATGTTTACGGGCTCTAACAATTTTAAGGGATTCAGTTGAAGAATCTAACATGAGAATAACGAGGATATTGTTGAATAATATGACTGGACAAGAAAAGAAGCATTCAAATTGTCATTGATATTTTCCTACCTTTTCAAGTTTGAAAGCCCAAAGTTGCCCCGGATCTCAAATCTGTCTTAGTCGTCATCATAAATTGCATTATAATAACATTTATCTCGACGAGAAAAATGATTTTCAAAGTAAAATGAAATATAATTCATTTTAGCGTAAATACCATGCTTATGGACTCTTAATAATTTTAAGGAATTTTATATAAGAATCTAATATGTGAATGACAAGGATATGGATAAGAAAAGAAACATTCAAGTCGTCGTACATTTCGACCAAAAAAAAAAAAAGTCGTCATACATATTCTCTTACTTTTTCAAGTAAGAAAGTCAAAAATGTGCCCAGGATCTCAATCTCTCTTTAGTGAAGAATATCTTTTTCTAGCCGGCACTTGAACTTTTGACCATGCTTGGTCCAATTTCGAAATCCAACCACAACCCATAGTCCGCTCACTCAGCTTGTCATTTCTTATGCAAGAAGGCTAAGATTGAAAGCGATCACAGTTTGTATAATGTCAGTGTATATAATATGTCCGAGATATATTAACCGAGATAGATAATCTATGTTATATTTTACATGTACAACTAATGGAATGTTCAAAGGACACTCAAGGCATATAACGTGGCTATTGCTTTAGGTCCTACGCCAGCCAATTTAATTGCCAAATCAAACGACAAAATTTAAAAGGGAAGCCAACTAGAATTTCAATATACTTTTATAATATCAACCCGAGATCTCCATATCTTGATCCTTGTAATTAATCAATAAATTGTCCATTCTCATACACCTAATCCCTTCTTTTTCCTTCCTTTTGGTGCCCTTTTCGGTGTTATCTCTTGAACTTTATAGCTAGCCTCGTCTCTTTTCGTATGGAGAGACCGGGCTAGCAGTGCAGATGCTACTTGTTGTCATCGAATATCTTGTGACTTAATTCGCGTGTGATCAATGCAAAGCCCCTTCTTTTAGACCGACACCAGCAAACCAAGTCCAGATAGTAATTGTAACAATAATAACAACAACCGCAATTATTAGAACTATAGTCATATTATCTTTTTGTTGTTTTTTTTTTTTTTTTGTTTGGGGGTGGGGGGGGGCAATGTCTCTGGGTCCCTATCCTCATCACACCATAACACATAAAGAATTGTCTGGTGGACAACACACGTCTATCTTTCTTTTATCCCCCATCCAAGTTTAGACCTAATTTTATGAAGTAAAAAGCCACAATAATGGTGTCTGATGAGGAGAGCACTCAAGCCTACGAGAGATCCGAGAGCGACAGCCAGAAAGATACATTACTCAGTGAGAAATGGGAGTGTGCATTCCACACGAAATACCACCAACTCCCAACTTCCCCATCATCGAATGCATTAAAAATGCTTTTGCTTTGTGCGTGACGTTCCTGTTGATTGGGTGCACCTCCATTCTTTTCGTACGTGCTTATGCCACTATGATGAACCCCCCCATCATCACCGGTTTGGTTGTGTTGCGTCCGATCATGGCTTTGGGTGTCTGCTGATCCTCTTATAGGAATTTCAAGCGTTTGAGATGACTCCTGTGCATGGGGAAGTGAAGTGACGAGTTTGTTCTGTGAATCAAACCGAGTGTCGGTAGCAGCTGCGATCGGTTTTAGATATCTGAACTTTTCAGCGATGGAATTTAAGCGATGCAGACTTAGGATTTGAGGTAAGCAAGACGACGTCAGAAGACTTGCAGAAGCCTCGAAGGGTTGGGAGTACGGACAGCGAGGGTCCTCGGGATGTAAACAATCGAGAAAAGGGTTTGTACAAATGACATACGTGTTGATCCTCATCGTTCAAGGTTTAAAAACAAATCGCCCTCCTTGCTCGTCATCTTGGAGTCACCCATAGTTAGTACGAGCCCGCGTACTGTGGTAAGTGATCGATATGAAGGGGACGACGAGCTTGTGCAGATTGCCACATCATACGGGAATTAGTCAGACGTTCGAAGAATTTTGGATCAGATCAAGAAAGCCGCCACCAACGACCGTTTGTCAATGCTAAGTGGAGATAGGAATGAGTAAAGCAGGGATGAGACGTTAATGCTTTCTTCACTACTGAATAAAGAATCATTGGTGCCCTACTTCTTGGGAATTAACGTCATTTTAGACAATGGTGGGGATGAAGGGAAGGCAATAGGTCTGGTCCACTGAATGCCCTCTATCATGTGAATTTCACGGTGAGATTCGTCAAATCTAAATGTTAAGAATAAATTATGAACGTGGGTTCGAAATCTTATCTAAGGAGAAATGCTATCAAAAAAGAAATCTCAATATGTAAACACCATGCGTTAAAGAACTCATTGCACCGATCACATTTGATTAACAAACAAAGTTATAAGTCACGATCTTATTTAAGGAGAAACGCTATCAAAAAAGCAATTGTGATATGTACACACTACGTGTCAAAAGAATACATTGCACAGATCGTATTTGATTAATGAACAAAGTTGCAGATCACGATCTTGACAATTGTTTTATTTCCAAGTATTGGAAGTCCATCAAACCGAATCTTGTGTGTATATAGAAGCTCTGAAAAGAGCACAAACATAAATCTTTTGCCTCTCTTCCTCGACGTCTAACGTCCTTTGATGCCTAGGCCTACACATTATGCTTGATAAGGTGAATTGGTTATATGGGTATGCTCGCCACTTAACATCCCGTGGATCGGAAAATTTCTAACACGTAAAAGTTTTATGAGATAGATTCGTGATCTTTGGCGACTAAAAGGCAATTCCTTATTAAAGGCTGAGGAAAGAGCTGTGTTCGTGTAATAGCATACCCATCTTAAATATTCATGAGTCCTAACCCCTTCATGATATTAGAGGAAGTGTCATGCACATACATAGACACCTACATATTCTTACATATATCTCTCTGAAGATTCGATAGAGTCTCATCTGCTTTTATTCAACTTTTGATCCTGTCGGGTCTATGGAGCACCTTATAGGCAAGAAGCACACATGCTATTGGTAGACATTAGCTTTATGGTGACGGCACGTAAATATGATAGTGAAATACCTAAGCACAATAGGAAAGCCTGCCTCGGTAGATTCTCAGGATCTCTCGTGTTCACGAAAACATGGCATTCACTAATAAGGTACCCTTCTTTGGTCCATTCGCAAACAGAAAATCTTCGAGTTACTAGATATAACCCAAACATGTTGACTCTGGATTTGTCCATGTCAACGTAATGTTATTTCGAATCGTCCTTAGATCGAGAGGACGTCGGAATCCGTTTGATGTTATTGTAAATATTCAAATCAATAGAAGCCGAGGTGCAAGCCGATGACGCATCGACGCGGTGGTGTTAGTGTCCCCTCTGCTGCAAACAAGACAGAAAGTGGTGGAGAACTACACGATATGACCGAGCGCATACCTTTGAATTACGCAAAGATCTCTTCTAGTGCAATTCTGAGACGATGGGATTGTTCCAAGGACGAGAGGAGAGGAGAGGAGATGTGAGCATTTCCGAAAGCAACTAGAACAAACCCCACTTGAAGACAATAATTACGGGAACACCACTTGAAAAATGGGGTAACAATTCCCCAAAAATGACGTTTATATATCGTATGTGGAAGAGAATGGAGGTTTAGGGGAAGAAACGGGAGGGATAACCGCCCTAAGGTGGGAGACCCCGCAATGTCACCCCCATATTCCCTCTCTATCGGAAGACAAAGATATACAGGAAATAAGAAGACCTCACGGTGGTGAAGATAAACACCACGTCAGGGCTTCGGCTCTGGCTACTACCGGATAGGTAATAGCCTCCCACGCCTGGAGTGAGTGAGGGTGGGTGAAAGGCCCACTACGGAGCTAGCATGCCTTACAACACTGTTCGCAACCACATGCTAGCTTCGTACCTCCGGTTGCGAACAGTGCCGGCTCAAGTGTTGAATCATATGCAAGGAAAACAAAGGTGAAACGAATATGGACAAGGAAAAGCTTGGGGAACATAGGGAGGACCATTTCCCCTTGAGCAACCCTTCACTCAAGAAACTATCACACGAGATTCTATAAAAAAAAAAACATTAACCTTGCGAAATGCGATTATCCAAATAGTTGGATTCCAAGTACTCAAACGAGCGATTCAATTATTTTTCCAGTTTTCCTTCTTCCTTTTTTAGAAAACCCAACTTAAAAACTTAAATCGATAGGTGGAGGGAAGTTATATGTTTGTAAGTAGCATTTAAGTCTTATAGCCAAGCGATGTAGTACGTTTGAATTTTCTCTTTTTGAGAATTAAGCTTGTGAGGAAGTGAGAGAATGATGGCAATTGGGTGGGCTGCTGGAGCAGCGGATCGCATCCCCTTTCTTCACTTCGTGACGGTTGATGAGGTCCTTATGTTTGCCCCAAAGCAAATTTCTATGGCCCAACCTCGCCATCGCAAAGGCATTGTGGTCTCATTTACCTTATTCGTCTTGTACTTCAAGTAAATTGATTTAAACATTCTCCTTTCTCTTTTTACTTAAACTAATACTAATAGATGGAGAGAAGTCACACGTATATAAAGAGCAGAGAAACCTTATAGCCAAGCGACATGATATACTTCAACATTCTTCTTTCTCTTTTCGAGAGTTGGCTCGTGAGCAAGAGCCTTGTTTCCCCCATGCATTGCACGTCAATAACATAAGCGGTGGATATCCTATAAGAAGCATTCACAGAGAGTGAATGAGGGCCTCGGGAGCTTTAACTTCTGCGCAGAGATGGCAACGGGGGTGGGCCGGAGAATTCAGAACGTCGTGGATATCCTATCCCATGAAAAATTGATGTCGAATGGGCACCCCCCCCCCCCCGTTTCCGCTGTGGGCCTCGGCTAGTCCCATCACAAATACACAGAGGCCCATCGACTTTCTACCCAGAAAGCCCAGAAAAGGCCCAACCCACGAACCGCCCCCATCCGCGCAAAGGCCCAATGGGCTGAGGGCGTATACACGCTTCCCCCTTCCTCGCGCGACATCTACGTCTGTCGGTAAACACCGCGAGCGACTCCGGCGGGTCAACACCTGCAATCATGACGGAGACTTCGACCGCAGCGCACCATCGACAGACCACGTTGAGGTCGCCGCTCGAATCGATTGCTCGCGGGGAATCATCGAAAGGACGCGAGTGGCGCCTCCTCCCGCCCTTCCCTCTCCCCGCTTCTTCTTCCTCCCCCTCTCCATCCACCGGAAATTTTTCATTTTTCTTTTTTTTTGAAAAATCTCCATTATCTTACATTATCAGCAATGCGATTTGATTCGCCACTGCTGGCTCCTCCGCATTTTCGAATGCCGTCGTTTTCGGAGAATTCGGAGGGAACCGCAGACACGACCCCGATTGAGAGAAAGACCGCGGGATGTGACTGCGCATCCTACGTTGATTTTTTCTTCTTTTTTTCTCCTCCTTCTCCGTTTGTTTTGGTTGGAGAGATGACTGTCGGGAGGGCTCGCGGGGAATCTCCGGAGGGAGGGCAGGAGCGTTGATGCGGCGGTACCCGCTCCAGGAGAGGGACCGAATCGGGAGTAAATTATTGACGGTTGTTAGCAGGATTCGGTAGACGGACTGATGGATTAGGTCGTGATGATATTATTGTTGGTTTCGCTTTGGATTTTATTACGCTTTTTGTTTTTGTCTTTCGGAAAGGGGGTGATGCGTAATAATTGGCAAAAAGGGTGCCTCGTGTCGTTTACCACATCGAAATCCTAAGATTATATAAATTCTTTATCACCTTTTATACATTCGAGATTTTACAAATTATGTAATTTTTCGGTTATGTCTTTATGGTTTGTGGCCTGCGTCGTTGCACGATTGTTAAATTTAGTGCGATGTCTAGGTTTCGAGTACATGGGTCCGTCCCCTATTGTTTACAAACTAGATTAAAAATTAGTGAAACCCCCAAAGCAAGCAAATTAGTCAAAGCCAAAGCAGATTAAAATCAAAAAGAGAAGAATAAAAAAAATTTTTTTTTTTTTTTTTTTTTTTTGAAGGGTCTAGAGAGGGGAGGGGGTTCAATCATACAAGCGTTCTCACTTCATTATCGCCATCCCATCATCCCATCATCTTTTTTAATTTTCGCTCATTTCGTCAAAGTCCATCAAAACCATCTCCTACGCCACACTTGGCCCCTTCTCTCTCTTTTTCTCTCTCTCTCTCTCCCCCCCGTCGTCGATCCCTCCTCCGCCGCCCGACCACCGCCACCTAACTTCCCGCCGGCGGGGCCCGCCTCACCCCCGATGGCCACGCCGCCGCAGTTCTCCGCGAAGCCCCCGCTCATGGCGGCGTCGTCGGCGGCGGCCGCGGCCATGGACATCATCGACCAGATGCCGGACACCCCGCAGCGCCACGCCTCGCACCACCGCCGGGCCCACTCCGACACCACCTTCCGCCTCGACGACTTCCTCCTCTTCGACGCCTCCGACCTCGACCTCTCCGGCCTCGACCTCCCCTCCTCCTCCTCCGCCGCCACCACCCCCACCCCTTCCCGCGGCGGCGGTGCTGTTCCTGGCGCTGCCACTGCCGGTGCCGCTGCCGCCGCTGCTACTTCCATGGCGGTGGACTCCGAGGACTCGTCCTCCAAGCCCTCGCCCCCGATCAACCACTTCCGGAGCCTCTCCGTCGACTCCGACTTCTTCGAAGGGCTGAGCTTGACCGGCGCTGGCGGTGGGGCCGGCGGCGACGAGAGATTCGGCGCCAAGTCGGCCTCGGCGGCCTCCGAGAGGAGGGCGTTCCACAGGCACAGCAACTCGATGGACGGATCTTCGTCGGCGTCGTTCGAGCTCGACTCCTTGATGATGAGTGATGCTGCGAAGAAGGCCATGGCTCCCGACAGGTTGGCCGAGCTGGCCTTGATTGATCCTAAGAGAGCTAAAAGGTGTGCTTTAAGCTCTTTGGGCGTGCTCTCCTTTCTGTTAGCTTTGTATTCACTTTCGGTCTTTCAATGTATGAGCACATGCCAAATTATTTGCATTTGTCTGTACGAAAGTTGCGGTTACATGATTCTCAATCTCATGGTTCGATCATATCTGGTTTCGAATCGTAGCATCGGAAGTTAGAAAACCTGGTAATTTGCGTTCTTGCGCCTTCAACCTTGCTTCTTTTCAGTTTTTTATTACGGCTGTTGGTGCCGTTGTGCTGCAAATGGTTGGAGATAGTTTTGAAATCTTTGTTTCCTACAATCATTAACAGTCTAAATTGAACTGTTTCTTAGAGCAAAATCAAAAGCTTGTCGAGTTTTGGCGGTGAATATTTACTTTTATCACTCTTATGTTGTACTCAAGTCAGTTTATCTGGGTAAATTACTTTCTCAAATTCTCTTTTCCTTACTGGATTTATTCATGTTGAGTAGGATTCTTGCGAACCGACAGTCTGCGGCACGTTCGAAGGAGAGGAAGATACGATACACAAATGAGCTTGAGAGGAAGGTGCAGACACTTCAGACAGAAGCAACCACGCTCTCTGCTCAGGTCACGCTGCTACAGGTATGGAGGTTGGCTTTCTGTTGTTGAGGTGGAGGGGGAATATGGGTTTTGCGGTTTATCTAACTTAGTGGCCTGGCTTCTTCTTAGTCAAATCCTACCATTGTTTCACCACACTTGAATCTTCTCTTACAATTTGATTATATTCTACTAGAAGGAGGTGAATAAAAGAATTACCCTGTAAAACTCTACTATAGAAGACTAAATGCCAAGGGTGCAAAAGAAAGGGTTAAACTAAAGACGATAGAGCATGTCCAAATAACGACACCATACCTTGAAATCATTATTGTGTGGCTGTTTCTGATCTGGAGGACTACTCTAATTTATAGTGACCCATTCATCTACATGTTCAAATTTATACCTTTAGTTAGGCTGGATTTTTGTTGGTAATTGATATGCATTAAGATGAATCGAATTTCATATCTAAGCTAGTCAACAAAACTTCATGCAAAGGAATTTCCTGAAGCTAGTGTGGCAGATTCACGTTGTTCCTGCATTTTCTTGCAAGACTTCAGTTCTGTAACAAAACCTCTTCTTTGATACTCAAAAGGCCATAGCAAGTAATAACACGTGCTGTGAACATCTATTGGATTAGATTGATTCTTCTAGGTGTATATGTCGGAAGTAGATATTTCCATATAATGGAGTAAAATGTTTAGTTGGCAAAACAGCATCTATGGCCAGAAAGAAAAGGGCACTAAAGGTAAGGATGCTTCTACACAGAAGAGCAGAACGTAGCTTTGAAATATTTCTGGGTTCCACTTTATTTGATAGTTGCTTGATTATATATTCAGAAATGTGAGGTATAGCTACCTCAGAAAGTCCAGCATGATTCCTGAGTGAGTTAAAAATCGTAACGTTGGACCTGTCTGAACCAAAAGATTACGCCTTTTTAAATATGATAGTTTCCTCTTACCTTATCTCCGTAAAAGTTTCCTCTTGATAGTACCCGTTCATTCCCATACTCACCTCTACTTTTTTTTTTTTTTTCCTTCCTTTTTCATCTTAAATTTTGAGGTCGTAATATGTGGGATGTGGTTCTATGCAAGCGAACCAATGGAATTGAGAAAAGTGGCATCCGAATGTTGCAACCACTCCATTTTGTTTGTTACTACTTTGATTTGGTTTGATCATGATTTCTTGCTTACATTTTCATTTTGGCTCTGAACTGTATATCATGTTGGCCAAAATCAGTCGTTTCTCTTCTTTCAAATAAAGAAAAAAGTAACATCAGTTGTTGCCACCAAACATCAATCACCTAGTTGCCCTAGTACCCTTGGAGGGTACCCCCTAAGAATATCTTATCCTTTCATGATTCTTCAAAGAAGTGCAAAAGAAGAACTTCTGCCCCTTTCCTGCAGGCAGAAAGGGATAAACTAACGGCCAACCCAAAAAAGAAAAGATTGATATGCAAGATGTTGACGGAACTATTCTAAGTAGTAATTATCATTCCCAAACAGGTATGATTTGAAGAGCCATGAACCAGAATTTTTAATTAAGGATGGCGCATTAGTTGGCAATATAAGTTGAAGCTCTAGTAACTGATATGCCTGATGTACCACCACTGTAAATGTGTTATTTAGATGTAACAGAACATAAATTCTTCATCTCTCACCAGGCTCTGTAAAATATCTCATTATTAGCAAATAGAGGAATGTTATTGATGGACTAGTTTGGCATGAGGGTATCAAGAGACATAAGATGATTAGGTGTAGTATTTCCCTTAAGCTTAGATGGGATAAGTCCTTATGAATATATTGTTCAGCTTAGCTGCCTACTTTCCTGTGTTTCCTGAAATTACTTGCAACTGTTCAGTCTGGTGGTCTTTGAGGAGGGTGAGATTAGATATGGGTATGGTATCCTCTTTGAAAAGGATAATATAATTTGTAGCCTTATAAGATTGGTGTTGTTCATTCTAAAGTTCAAATCTTGTCAGAGTTTTACTGCAAAAAGTGTAGCTCATTTTAAAATAGACTTTCAAGTGTGGCAACTCATTTTTTGTAATTTGAGTACTTCATTATCTTCGTTCTTGTTATCATTTATGCTGTCTATTCTATGCTATGTTCTACGCTGGGTCTTTTTGTAGCTTGGATAGAGCTTGTTAAAGACTGAGGACTTACCCCTTCCGGTTTTGTGTTGTCACAAATTTCCTCATTTTTCACTTAACGGGATGTCAATACTTTTTCCTACCAGACCGGGGCTTGGCAGCTGATTACTTATGCTGAGTTCCTTTTTGGATTTAAATGATAGTTGGAATGAATAGGTCCTGGGGCTTGTTCCTTGTCTATTGTACCTGATGGTGTAATGCTTGAGTCTTTAATTCATCTCGTAAAAGGCATCACTGATGTTGAATCTGTCTTAATTAGTCCTCATGTATTCCTGACTCACTCCACTCGGGCCTTTATCCTGTTTAAACCTAACCCCGCACAAGTATTACCGTAAGCAGAGTTAAATGTTTTGAAGAAGGCTAATGTGCAGGACCTCATTTAATTTGATGCAGAGAGATACTACTAGTCCTTCTGTATTCCTGACTCACTCCACTTCAGCCTTTATCCTGTTAAACCTAACTTTGCACAACTATAACTGTAAGCAGAGTTAATAATGTTTTGTAGAAAGCTAATGCACTGGAACCTCATTTAATTGATGCAGAGAGATACTACAGGGTTGACGGCAGAAAATAAGGAACTCAAACTGAGGTTACAGGCTATGGAGCAACAAGCACAATTGCGAGATGGTATTTTCCCTTTTAACTCTGTATCCAGTACCAAACATGAAGGTGTTGGATGTGCAGTTTTCTATCTCAAATTAAAAAACTTCCAAACTTAAGCAAAGGATAATTGAAATCTTCATTAAATTTTAATAGGCTGGCTAGCCATATAGCCACGCATTCAATGCATTTCTCATTATACAACTGATTTAAATTAATCATTCGAGTTTTTTAGAATTCCTAATTAACTAATTAGGTTCACAATCATGCATGTCTCGTATTTCCATCTTGTACTTAGAACACAGGTACTTAAATGCAGAGATTCCTGCTCAAAAAAGTCAAATACTGAAATTGCGCTACTGAAAGATTTATGTCTTGAAAGAGCCTTGCCCCCCGCGGGTTCTATACAATTGCAAACTTGAAAACCAAATTAGAATAGGTAAGATAAATCAACCGAAGTTTGTAATTAATAGGTCCCATGGATTGCACAAGTTAAGCTCTTGGCAGGCATTCCCTAGACTCTTCCTTCATAAGCAACCATCCTTTAGGCCGGACATAAGTTTACAATGTTCGGGATTCTTCGGTGACATCTGGTTATAAATTTATGGTCTGTCTTCTTTCTCCGGTTTTGGGTGTGTTGCTTATAGCGTTTCCGTTTGAATTGCTTTCTTCTTTCCTGGGCTTGCAGCTCTAAATGAAGCACTGAAGGAGGAAGTCCAACGGCTTAAAATAGCTGCAGGCCAGATGCCAGCAGTCAATGGTGCTCCTTTTGGAGGGTCAATCCCTCAATTTTCTGCTCGCCAGCCACCATTGCATCAGTTTGGTGGTGGCCCGAACCGCCATCAGCAGCAGCAGCAGCAGCATATGCAGCAGTCTTCCACCAATGGGCAGACTCGCAATGGACAGCCCCACCCGAGCTTTTTAGACTTCAACCCTAGGATTCAGTAACATTGTAACTTGTGAGAGAACCTTTTAGATGGGTCTCCGATTAGTAGGCGATGAAGTTTTAACATATACGAGTTTGGGTTTCTCATATTTATGTATAGAATCATGTAGTCAGTCGACGATGCAGTTGGCAGCATGTTCTTCGGCTGTTGTTACTGTAGGAGTAAACGGGTGGAAGGCGTGGTGATAATATAGAGCACTTTATATTCGGGTCGAACCATGAATCAGCGGGCAAGAACCTCACCTAATGTTGTGATAAATTAGCGGTTACGGTCTGTTTTAAATGTCATAGTTGTCGATTATGTGAAGATCCGTTGTCCTCTTCTCGAACTGGCTTTCTGGTTTATCCCGTTACATTACGAGTCCAGATCGAGACATCGTTGCTCGGCATCATCATATGGAAGGTTCCTCCGTTTCGATGAAACTCCCCAAAACCAATGAACATTACCTGAATGTTTTGGATGTTTAGGAGTGAGTTTCCTCTCGACTTCATGGAGGTTACTCGTCTAGACCGTGTTTGGGCAGTTTCCTGCTGCCTTCGCGGATGATGCGGTGCGGCCATTAAGTTTGACTTTCTTGGTTGGCGTGATCACTGAATTTGGGCGAATACTTTCCCCGAAGTACGGTCCTGTACCGGGGTCTACTTCATCTGCTCTTTACGTGGGCGCCCGTGGGATCGAGATAATCGACGATTGCGGCAGATAGGATCGACTTGGATCCGGCGAGTCCTCCCAATCAATCTTGATGTTGTGGATGGTGAATGCGGATATCGCTTTCTGGCCCAGAAAGGGGAAAGAACCCGATTCTAGAATGATGAGTGTGTTGAACCGACCCCTGAGCCAAGGTACAAATAACCATTTAATTGGTCAAATTTATGAATGATTTTAGGTGCTCTAAACGTATGAAAGCTTGATGCATCCTAGCCTTTGAATTGGGCAAGTATGATTCTCGTGATCTAATGATTGATTAGCATTAGTTTTTTTTTTTTTTTTTTTTTTTTTTTTGGTCAGTGATTAGCATTAGGTTCATATACGACCAGTTTAGTGACTTTATGAAGCAAGGTAAGATCCAATGAACATAGAAAGTCCATTGCTCATGCTATGATAATAGTTGGTATGTTGTAGACTTATCAAAGAGGTGACCCGGGTGGGATTTGAGTCAAGTGAAAATAGTTTTATTCAAATTGATTTAATTCTAAACAATACAAATTTAGTCATCTATACCGACCTTGTTCATTTCCGACCCAACCCATATTTCTAAAACATTCCTATATGTAACCAAGTTTAGGAAAATTCAAACTTTGAAGGTGAATGATGGGATGAGCCAGTGTGAAATCAAGTGATAGCAAAAGAAGCAAGCTAAAGAGACAATCTAAATGTTCATATTATCTTAGACTTTATCATTCTAAATCTATTAATGACCCATTTATTGAATTATGATTAACTCATATAACAATCTAACTCATCAAATGTGAATTAAGAAAAGATTTTATGACATATTTTGTCGGGTCTAGCACATAATAATCATATTCTAAACATGCTCAACTTTTCTTTTAATAGAAAGAGAATTTGCAAGTATGATACGGTGGCGCCACCTCATATAATAGTGTTATCTTTTTTTCTAAAAAAAATTTCCCTTTTTTCTTTTTCTGAAATGCGTAGTGAGCATCCATTTTTAAAACTCTGAGGCGAAAAATCGCACAGAAGAAGAAGAAAAAAAAAAAAAAAGAAATCTCCAGGTTACAGTATTTCATCATTTTGAACAACCTTGTCATTTTCTATAAAGACTAGAAAGAAAAAACGCGAAAATACGCCTACGACCTCCGGAGCTCTGAAATTTTCTCTCTCCTCTCTCGCTTTCTCTCTCTTCTGTGTGTGAGACTCAGTCCAAGCGAGCGGCGGCCATGGACGACGACGAAGGCGCGCCGCCGCCGATCTACGGGCTGCCGGAGGACACCCTCCACCAGATCTTCGCCGCCCTCCCGCTCCGCCAGATCATCGTGTGCCGATCCCTCTCCAAGTTCTTCCTCCAAACCCTCACCTCCCCTCCCTTCCTCCGCCTCATCTCGCCGCTCTTCCCTCTCCGCCTCCTCGCCCTCCGCCCTCCCCACCACCACCACGGCCACCACGGCCACGGCCATGGCCACCAGCACCACGGCCACGTGGCCACCACCTCCTCTCCTCCCCTCCTCTACGCCTTCGACCCGCGCGACAACCTGTGGCTCCGCTTCTCCCTCTCCTTCGTCCCCTTCCGGTCCCTCCACCCCGTCGCCTCCTCCCTTGGCCTCGTCTACCTCTGGGGCGACTCCTCCGCCGACGACTCCCCCGACGCGGCCAAGTCCCTCGTCGCCTGCAATCCCCTGACCCGCCGCTACTCCGTCCTCCCCCAGCTTGGCTCCGCCTGGTCCCGCCACGGCTCCGTCCTCGTTGACTCCACCAACCGCGTCATGGTCCTCACCGAGCTCGCCGCCCTTTACTTCACCGGCTCCGGCTCCGGTTCCGGCTCCGGATCCTCCACCCGGTGGCTCAAGTTCTCATCCAACCTGCCCTCCAAGCCCCGCAGCCCCGTCCTGGCCTCCGACGCCGTCTACGCGCTCTGCGACATCGGGTCGCCGTGGAGGAGCCAGTGGAAGCTCTTCTCTTGCTCGCTCAGGACTCTGAAGTCGGCGCACCACTGGATCAGGCTGGAGAAGCACGAGTGGGGTGACGTGTTCGACATCTTGAAGCGGCCGCGCCTCGTGAAGGGCACCGAGAACAATATCCTGATGGTGGGCGGATTGAAGTCCTCGTTCGCGCTGAACGCCTCCTGCTCGACGATCTTGATTCTGAGGCTGGATTTGGAGACGCTGGAGTGGGAGGAGGCAGGCCGGATGCCGGTGGAGATGTTCCAGTGCTTCGCAGAGTCGAGCAAGTTCAAGGTGTTCGGAGGCGGGAACAGGGTGTGCTTTTCGGGGAAAAGGGTCGGACGATTGGCGTTGTGGGATTGCCTTGACAAGAAAGCGGAGTGGAGGTGGATAGAAGGCATTCCGGCGCATGGGGACGGTTTCTGCAGAGGGTTTGTGTTCGAGGCGGGGCTCACTGAGTTGCCTTGATCAATCGGTCAGTGATTGTGACCGGTTTTGCATGTGAATGCTCATTTGAGGCCGGTAATGTTTGACAATCATGCGAAAAATAATTTTTCTTGCTGTTATTGTTATTGTTGATAATGTTGTTGTATCAGTGGAATTTACTTGTCGACTTGTCTTCTTGTTAAGTACTTTGCCAATTGTCCATCAGGTTTTGCCATTTAAATTGGAGAAAAAGCTTGAATTGTAATGGGTCAGTTGACGAATTTCGATCAAACACACTGACTAGCTGATATGCGTCTTGAGATTTCACTTTTGAGCTTGGGTGTTTCTAGTCCCGGATGATGTTGGTGGCTTGGTGAGCCTAGTGCATTAGGATCTATGATATATGCAGAAGATGGAACTAAGAAGAATGTGAAAATGGGGGAAAAGGATTGATAAAGATGAGAATGTCTATTAAACCACCCAAGTCGGTGCTTTCTAGTGAGAGTTGGCTATATTGGAAACTATGATGCTTGGCCATTAGTATAGCGGCAGTAATTATGACGGATTTGAAGGTGGAGTAAGAATATAGTGCAAAAATTGGGATTTGCTCAATCTCCTCTTCCTTTTTGCGATGAACAAGTGTAACCAGGTTATATTAAATAGGTCTACCAGGTAAACTCCCTATGTTGTTAACAGCATGGCAGCACTGTTGGGCACTGATGAAGCAAATGTTGTATTGCCCCTCATTTTCAGTATTCTCTTCTTTTTGCCATACTAAATGAGAGACCTTAGTAAAAATTGTCTTTGCTGTTCAATTGTCTTTCTGTATTAATGAATGATATGAGTGAACTCCCTTTGGCTTATACTTCTTGGTGGCAGTATTACTTCTCCCAATGAAGGGCCAGCCCTAGGCCTCTAGCGAGATCGTTGCCATTTGGGCGGGAAACTTGTTACTTCTGGGGAGATTGTGCTCTACGGTTTTGAGATTAGAGCTCTTTGTTGCTACCCCCGCTATTTAATTGCAGATAACTCCAGTGAAAATTTATTTTTTTACGAATTTGAGAACATGGGAAGATAGTGATCACCGGGAATAGGATTGTGGATTGGATGGAATTACAACTGTGTGTGTAAGTATAAACATGTTTCGCAATTGCAAATTAGTTGAGGGAAAAGGATCTATGTTATGAATTCTTTTTACATTCGCTGTTCTGTTGAAAGTGTTTGTTATTATAAGGATGGAAAAGAATTGTTGTCTAGAAAGTATCTTTTCTGTCCACTTGAAAGTATTAATTTTTTGCGAAACAACAAGGCCCTAGTGGAAACACAAGTGTCCCTTTTAATATATCTCTATTCTTTTTTTTATGAAGTAAATAGAAAAGAAAGAAAAGGGACACAGCTGTAAGGAAAGGCAGGAACACCAAACTCCAATTTCCAACCATTTGCTTGCTTAAAGAGTGCCAAGGCAAGCAACAGTTAGTTCCCCTAGTTTGTTTTTAACCAGATGAATCTAAATAATGAAATTGGAAAAGAGGGATCCACCCGTGTCAGCTGCCCTTCAAAAGTAAAGATAACTAAGGTCTAAGGGCTATCTGTCGAATTGTTTTTCAGTCTCTTACCTGCATGGATAATTGCTTGGGAGATTGTTTATCTCAGGTATAGGAAATATCCACATTTGAGCTAGTGGTAAAGCTTGTATGAACCCTAAATCCTGCTTTAGAGGTAGTTAGTGGCAGTTCTTCCTTCTTGTTCTTCTCCTGTGAAAAGCTTCATGTTTCTATTTCCCTAGTATTTTTGGTGGCAAAGTTGCAGTAGGAGCTTTCTCTAAGAAAAAAGTGTTGTAAATTTATTAGAGGGAAATATTTGCGGTTTTGTGCATATCTCCTTTGCTTGTTGTGAAAAGGATGTGCGTAGCTAGTTGACCATTTCTTACTATATTTGATATTGTCCGACTCATTTGCTTTAGCTTGTTTCATATGTGTGACATCCTTAAAGTCTGCAAAGGATTAACATGTGTCAAACGTTTCCACTATGCTTACACGCAAAAGAGATTTTATAGGCTGGTTAACTTAATCCTGGCAATAATGGAAGAAAATTGTACTTCTTTTGTAACAAAAATGTCTTATTTTGTCACTGTTATTACTTCTTCCATATCACCTTTGACATGTCAAACAGCATCATTTCCAGTGCTAGGTGTTGCTTTTGTCTGAAGTATAATAGCCTCTCTTGTTACCTCACTCTAGAACTCTCGGTCTCCCTTTGCGGTCTTCCCTGTACCCTGTCCTATATCTCATGCTTGCAGAAAATGAATTGAGTCCATGATTTCTGATGCTCTTTCTGTAGACATGCCTTCCAATATTCTTTTCTTGCACAGTATGTTTAGTATTCCACTCGGCTTAAAGGTCTTGCCCCTTGTCATGAACTTCTCTTTACTGAGGTTTTGATTCATATATAGGAACTTAAAGAAAGTGTGAAGGAGGAAGTTGGATTAGTACCTGCCTTTAAGAACAAAGAGTTGGTTAGATATTTTAACGAGCACTCTGCTTGTGCATTGGTAAATAGAAACAAGATCCGTATGGAATGGACATTTTAGAGTGAACAGAAAAATTTGACAGCAGACGGCTTCATCTTAGGTAATGTCATCCTCCTCCTGTTCTTTGGAGTCATTTACTCAAGTGTTTTTCTACTGTGGGTCGCTAGTACGTGTTTCCTCTGAATTCATGAGGTATCAGCTCACATTGTGCGGTGGCCAAGGAGATTGTGCTTGTTCCAATGCTTCACATTGGATCTCCATAACGTTTATGTGATTGGTGTGGACTGATTTTTACATAACCCTTCAGAGCCTCAGGATGTTCAGATTCTTGAGAATCAGTTCTTATTCCTGAATTTAATTGCTTTCACGTTGCACATAATGAGTGTAGGCTTGCTTGGAACTTACTATTTGTTCCTACTGGTAGCAGGTAGAAATGTTGTGATGGTTGAACGAAATAAAGCTCTGGTTTTTTTAGCGTCAAATGAATTTGCTTAATGTAGTTTGCTACAAAAGGGGATATTAAATGCAAACTTCAGACGTTCTACAAATATTTTCTACATCAGAAATGCTCGAGACTTAGCAATTTATTGCTGTCTGGCTCTGATTTAATAGGCAAAGAAGTACGTTTATTATCAAGTTTGTTTCGTTTGCCCCCTGTTGACTTCTGTCATTGTAGAATTTGACAGGGAGAAACTGTACAGTGTGCTGGGTTTTGATATGAAATCTGGGATATTTTGAGAGGGTCGGGAACAATCTGGATTTTGTCGGCTGACATGTTTATGTTGCCAAAGACTTTATAGATACGTACGCAGAAGATCAACATTGTCGTGCTAAAGAACGCTTTGCGCGTGACAAAGGCTTCTCCAGGCATTGTATATCTCTTCTTCATGCACGAGTTCTTAGCGAAGGGCATGATCTTCGAGGATGGTTTTTGTGAATCCGGGATTGCACGCTTTTTATTTCTTCCATTTTACATGCACCTTATTGCCATTCTACGTAGTAATTTTGGAGTAATTTTTCCGATGTTGAGAACGAGAGCACGAGAGGAATGGGAACACAAGTAGTGCTGTTTTCCCGCGATTATCAACGTTGTCATGCAGTAATTCGAGAGTGAAATGTTTGGTGACGTTTGTTCAATTGTTTATCCAAGTGCAAAACGATAAAATATTCAGTGATTTAGGAGCGTCGCACTGGTGACGTGGTGTGTTACTCTGATCTAATTACAGATCGAGTCCAATCTTTCTCTTCCCATAGTCACAAAATTAAAATTCTCCGTTAAGCTCTCTCTTCCTCTAGCCACCTCGAGTCTAATGTCCACGCCTCTTCGTGGGCCGGCCACTTCCTGGTATCCAAGCTAAAGCACTCTCTCCGTCGTCTTTGTGGTTGGCTCTGTCTTTCTGAGCATGACTTGCTCTGTTTTTCTTTTTGATATTTGAGATCCGTCCTGATCGTCGGCATCTCGACCTCGCTAGTCGTGGCCATAGATGAGCCCGGTTTTAGATCTGGAAGTGTGACGCCGGTGTTGGCCAGTTCTGAAGGCTATGCCCTCAAAATTTGGGAGTCTAAAGCCATGCTTCAGATCTGAAATTTCACCGGTGGAGGTGCCGCCTTGAGAAAGAGAGTAATGACACATGGAGTTAACGGCAACGATGACAGAGGAGGGAACTCTGTATGTGGTCGGGTCATGGTGGCCACGGCGAGGCAGTCCGCTCGAGGATGGAGGTTATGGTGGTGAAGCCGTTAGCTTGGACGCAATGGTTGGTCGTCGCTCAATAGCCAGATTTGGTCTGCTGCTATCTGCCTCGACCTCAACAGCTTTGAGCTCGAGTCCTTGGCTCGTCCACGGCTGCTAGCGACGAGCTTAACAAATTTGCTGCTAAGCTCGGTGGCCACGGCGGGGCATGGGCTCAATGATGGAGGTTGCGGCAGCTTTGACGATCACAACAACTAATTAAATTTTTTTATAATAGTGAACTTGTCAATTCTCAAATCGCTAAATTGCATGTATATTCGATAGTTAAAAGCCATGTATATGAATAGCTTTTATTTGGGCCACTTGTAGTGAGTACCTAACCATTTGTGTTTCTTCAAGCTATCTTATTACGTGCGAGGATATTTATATCAAGGGTCAACAACATAATGACTTAGATGTGACATGAAGGTTTATTTGTTCCATAGCAAGTTTACTATCGAAAAATATTTCTCCATTCACAACTTTTGAATTGTTTAAAAAAATTAGTTAATCGGAAAAATAGATTTATAAACAATAGAAAATCTACACTGCAGGACAAACAAATAACTTCCTCTTAAAAGTCCAAAATCATTTGTTGTCTAAGCTTGGTTTCCCTGAGCATGAGCTCAAGACCTTGGACATTGGTCCCCATGCTCAGATCGAGGAGTGAGCATATCGGACCGAGTGAATTGAGAACTGCCCATATCATATCGAACTAGCCGGTTCTAGGTGGCTCTCGAGGGTGTTGGTCCGATTCCCAATTCCGACGGAGAACCAGACTGACTATATATTTTTGTTATTTTTGAAATTTCTTAAAAATAGTGACAAATCCTAAAATAGCAACAAGTCAAGTTTTTTTTGGGGTGAAAATTTTACCTAGTCCATTATCTACCATTTTTTGGGGAAAGATTTACCTTTAGAATCCTAAAATTTGAAGGCAGAATTACCAAGTAACCGGTGCCATCAGACCGGACCAGGTTGGTCGGGTCTAGTTCTAGGTCCTAGGATTGTCTAGTGTGATCTCCAGTTCGATTCCCAGTTCTCGGGTAGGATCGAACTGGACCGAGAATCGATCACCCCTACTAAGTTAGATCCAATCAGTTGGGCCCGACAAGTAGTTGTGCTCGGGTCTCAGTGGCCTTGCCCGAGTACTTGACTTCACTCCTGGGTTCCCCAAAGCTAGGATTGTGACCAGGACTTCGGTGGTAGGGCTCAAGTCCTCCAAGGTCTTCCGACGTCTAAACACGGTAGATGGAGTTGCACTTTAGACAATTTTCAAATTGTATCTTCTATGATTTTCCCGTAATAGATATCAAAAAACGACTATCTATGTTATTTGCAAATTACGGCAAAATATAGGAAAATGTCATTTTGTTGGAAAATTTGTTCCAGCGTATTCTAGTCTTACACCAAATTGATGCGGTTTACCCTATAAGGATGGCGACATGACATGACTCTTGGACAAATCAAGTTACGTCTCAGAGTGTTGATTAAAAAAATATGAGATTGACAGGAATAATGCGAGTTCTCTATGCGATAATTATCGTCGTTGAAATCAACCGGTGACGCATGGGGAGGAATATACTTTGGAAGTGTTCTCATCTTTTGTCCAATTTCTTTTGTCTTACGTCGATTTGGAACTTGTTATTGTCTTCAGATCTGTGCTTCCACAAAATCAGAAAGACGGCTGGATGTCACAGTACACCTCAAAGCGTGTTTCTCGTTGGCATCAGCGTGAATTTGGGTCGAATACAGCATCGTCGACGATGCGAATATGCTTGTGGCACGAACCATTGTTTGACTTCTCACATTTGCATCTCTTTCCCGACCTCGCCTATTACGTCGAGAGAGGGATATCTATGCACATTTAGGAGGTCTCCTGGAATGGGCTCGGGATAACTATGCAAAGGCAAATCCGACCAATAGTTCGCGTAGTTAGAATAAGCAAGAGTCATTAGGTCTTTAACAAAAGGTAAAGTATCAACACTGGGGTTCTCTCACCGGTACTCATTGAGTGACCGGAATTCATCTCAATATCAGTCGCTATCGTCGGATCAATCGTCAAAATCCATTAGGTGAGACGTCTATTTGCAGCAATTAGAGCGTGTCACTTAACCTAAAAGTGTCGTCCATGTAGCTGCCTGCGAGATTAGATTATGGGGACACTCAAGAAATAGCCATCTCTGGAAAAGTCGAGATTGGCCCACCTCCCCCTTATTGACCCGACACGAGAAATCGTCTCCAAAAGGCCCAAATAAAGAAAAATCTTCGATCTTCCTCTTTATTACGACATGTTCATCGAACCTGTGGACGAGGGGGACAAAAGCAAAAAAGTCCGAATTCTGTCTCGAATAATCTCAGATTGCCAAGTCTCGATTGTATCTGCAGGCCGCCCGTAAGAATGCCCCTCAAATTTTTAATTTAATCTGAATTAGACACGATGGATGACAAGTGGGCGACACCCCATCTAGTATTTGGCATAAATTTTTCTTATCTAGGTTCATCCGTGATTTAAAGTTCCGAACTTTTTTCGTTCGAATGATTGGACACTGAATTGGTTAATAAAACAATCTGTCTGCTCATGGATCAAGCTGGGCAGATTTGGACGGCTCGAGCGAGCTATCGAGCACTTTTACTCTCGCGTGAATAAGGTATCGGGCACTTTTTTTCTTGTTTTAACATTGCAAATTCAATGCTCATTGAGAGTGGCGGGCCGGCCCGGCGGTCGCAACCGGCTAATTCTTCAACTACGCCGGGCATACCCTTGAGATAGGCTAGAAAATGGGACATACTTTCAAGTTCTCTCGAAGTTGACATTGGTGCACACTGCACATGGAGGCTTCATTTGTCAAAATCATATTCACTGCGTTTCACACCTTTCCGACCTATTGAGCATATGAATGTTCTAGCGAATAATAATATTTCATTCACGTTCCCTTTTCTTGAAACCAAAAGGACATAATATAAATGTAGATCATATTCCAATTATCTAATTTTAAGCAAAGTGACTAATGAATTGTATTCTAAAGTGAGAATCTCACGAAAACTTGTTGTGTATAAAGAGAACTATTTCATGCAATTTTCATATGACAATTACCAACTGTTCTAAAAGTTTAAACCATTAGATGAAGCTATGATTTCTTATTTAAATATTCTAACTCTCCCTTTCATGTTTAATCTAGTCTTTTCGCTTAGTACTAAGCGTGGAAATTTAATTAGAAAGACAAATAGGGCCTAAAAAGATTTAAAATGTTCGGTTTTAATATCATGCGAAATTTTTGTAAAATCACTATTAACTCTTCTAAAATTTAAATTGTTAAATTAAAGTGTAGTTTATTATTGAAATATTCTAACAGGTCATAAGCACAAAGTTGTCAACTTATGAATCACGTCCGCTTATTTTCCCTCGTCAAGCACAAGTAAGCAAAATCTGCATTTGCAACTGAAAATTTTGTAGTCAATGATGGGTTTAATAATTGAATAAATATAATGGGTGGTTACGAATGCAAAGGGATGCTGACCTTGAGTTTGACCGTTTAGGAATATCCACCTAAGGTTTGATCAAATATACCGGGAGGTAGACGAGTTATATTTGTATCGTATACATAGATGCATTTGGTAACCTTTTTTTTTTTTCCCTCGAAATAGAAATAGAACAGAAATTCGTTTGTATACCTTTCTATTTCCGAGAACAAATTTGTTTTCAAATATAAATTTGAAACATAATCAATAAGTAGAAACAAATTATTTCTTTATTCCCGAAAATAACTCAAAAATCAAGCCCACTTTTTTTTTCTATTTTCTTTTCTTTTCTTTCCTTTTCTCTTCCTCCTCTTTTTCCCCTAGCCGATCACCAGCCTTGGCAATGGCTGGTGGTTCGACGACCTCACCGATGGCTGATGAGGCTCCCTCGAGGTCGGTGACTGGCAAGAGAAAGAAGAAGAAAAGGAAAAAAGAAAAGAAAAAAAAAAAGAGAAACATGTAACAACACTATTTAAAAATCAAAAGAAATTATAAGTCATGGAAAAATTTAGAGTTGTACTAAACACATTTCTATTTCAGGAATAAATTTTTTATATAATTACCAAAACATTTTTCTACTCGGGAACTTGTCCAAGGAACGGAAATATGAAAAATTGTTTCCGAATATAAATTGTTACCAAACATTACCATAGACACCCTTACAATACAAAGTTTGTTTCAAGACCAAAATTTCAAATATTTAACATGACGTTAGATACTACGTTAATCAACAAAATTTAACTTTGGATCTCGAATCTTAAATTAATCGATGAGAATTGCAATAAACTTTTCTTTTGGCAATGATATGTAGAACTGATTGATGGTGTCGTACAAAACTAACCATTAGAAATGCAAGGTATTATTATTATAACCGTTATTATTGCTGTCGTCATCGTACGCAACCAAAAAAAAAAATCTCAGTAAAATCTCTTACATACGTGTGTGTATAGATATAATTATAGATTATTGATGATAGGTTATTACGCTAAGATAAAAAATGTCTTTTTAAATACAAAATTGTTGCAATTTAATAATAAAATATTGAAGAGAGAGGAGAAGGATGGAGATAATAAGGGCCTGCTTTTGGTAGAACTATTCTAACAGTCTTGGATTCTCGATTTTTTGTTCCTGAATCGGTTTGGGACGAGAATCGTGTTTGGTAAAATTTTTGTTCCCGGACCAAATTTGTTCCTGGAACAGATGGGAAGAGAATCAAGAATTAAAAAAAGTTGATTATTGTTTAAATAAAATTGAGAATCAAAACTACTCTTCTTTTCTTTTCTTCTTCTTCATCGACCGCCATCCCGCCACCGCCGCCCGCCACCGCTTGCCGCCGCCCGTCGCCGCCCCGCCACCGCCCCGCCGTCGATCGCCGCGCCGCGCCGCCGCCCTCCCCCGCCGCCGCCGTCCGTCGCCGCTGTTCGATGCCGCCGCGCCCGTGGCCACTAGTTCGGCGAGCTCGCCGGCCGGGCGAGGTCCGGCGAGGCCGGTTTGGCCATCGGCGAGGCTCGGCCGGCGACGCTTTGGTGAGGTCACTCGGCCCTCGTCGGGGCGGTCGCCGGACGGCGATCGGCCTGAAGAAGAAGAAGAAGAAGAATAGGAGAAAAAAAAAAAAAAAAAAAAAAAGAAAAAAAAAAAAAAAAAATTATTTAAAAATTAAAATAAATTGATTTGGAACAGTAATCAATAAACACGTTACCAAACGCTATTGTATTCCAAAATTAGAAATTTTGTACGATTCTGCAAACGCGTTTTTTTTAAAATCGGTTCCTGATCGAATAAAAATAATCATTTATTGTCGAATATATTTCCTAATGTAATCGTTACCAAACGCGCCCTAAGTCAGTGCATACGGAATTTCCTACAAATGTGGAGGAAAACATTGAGCTCATTTTTTCTTCTTATAATAGAAGAGTCCAATTCTAACAATATGTAATCTTACGTAACACTCGCAAAACAACTGGTACAGAATATTTCGTGACCATATTCTAGTAATTTATAATCTTACGTAACACACTTAATACAACTCCTATGGAATATTTCGCGACCATATATTTACGCCGATGATCACAGCATCGGGGCCCACCTCAATACTATTAAATAATACACAGCAGCTCACCAACTTTCTTGCCTTTCTCTAGGCCAATTTTTTTTTTCACAATCCTAATTGAATACACGTTATTCATTTATTTATCTGTAAGCAATAATTATTTCTTGCTTGACGGGAGGGGGATTGGTCCCGGGCCGGGTCACCTACCGTCCCCTCACGGCGCCACGTCACGGCCGCGACGGGAGCGCTGGGAGGGCCCCACTTCCCCCGGGAAAGGAGCCAACGGCGAGTGCAGAGGAAGAGGAAGGGCGCGCGGGTGGAGCCCACGCTCCGCGGTCCACGTGGCGGGATCACGGGGGCCCGGCGCGTGACCTTGCGCGTCGTTTTTTGGGGGGGGGGTGGGGGTGGAGGAGGGCCCGGTGGCTTTGGCATCGCCCTCGGCCCGAAATCCGCGTGACTCCGTGTAGTGAAGGACACCGACTTGGATTATTAATGTGGGGGCATCGAATTGAAAGGTCCGGTCCCGAATTTAAAAAAAATAATAATAATAATTAGAAAATCGAAAGGTAAGAAAGAAGAAGAAGAAGAAACTAATTATAAAAAAAAAAGTAAAAAATCATCGCATGGAATTAATTTTCTCCTTGCGCAATTCCTAAATCGGTACATCTCTATCGATGAAGCATGCTGATTTTGCTTCAAGAGATCTCTCTAGTTTTGAGAATCTGCTAAAATCTTTTAACTTTTTGGGGACGCAACAATTGATTAGGGATGATGGATGGGCGGGCGGGGGGGGCCACGAGGGGGGAGGTGTTAGTTTCGGATTTTTAGTTTATATTAAATCCAAAAGAAAAGTCCAAAATCCTATCCACTCTCCACTTCCCCGTGAAAAGGGAGAGAATTTTTAATTTCAAAAAAAAAAAAAAAAAGAGATAGAATAAATAAATAAAAACCCGGTCTCCCCCCCGCCCCCTCTGGCAATTCTGAGAAACTTGATGATGCAGAGTAGCTGAAAAAGGAGCACAGTACATCTCTCTCTCTCTCTCTCTCCCTCCTCCCCGGTGCGCCGTACATCCATTGACGAAACTGCCCCTGCCCCCTCCCAGGAACTCTCGACGAGCCACCCCTCCCCTTCCCCCTCCCCCTCGTTGTCCTCCCAGATTCCATCAACAGTCAAAGATCCTCTCCCCCACCCCCTGCTGATCGACAGCTCCTTCTCTCTCTCTCTCTCTTCGTCGCGCTTTCTCTCTCTTCCTTCCCACCCACGCTCCTTCCGCGGCGCCGATGGCGGAGGGAGGCCTCGCTTGACGCGCGGCCCCGAGCTCGGCGGCGGTGGTCCCATCCCACCCCCACCCCCTCCCCCGCCTCTCTTCGTCGGTGGATGGATTTGATCGAAGGGGTCGGAGAGAGCTCGTCCCCGCCGAGGAGCTTCGTCGGCAGCCTGACCGGGAACTACGACGTGCGGAGCGATGTGTACAACCGGCTAATGGAGGCCCGCAATGAGGAGGCCGTGAGCAATCCCGACTTCCGCGACCTCCTCGAGGCCCACTTCGATAGGTTGCCGCCCAGGTACCCCGCCTCCGCTTTCCCTTTCGGAATATCGCATGTCACGCCTGTCCTGTACGGGAAATGGAGCGGGATGCGGGATGCCGTTTCGTGGTTAGAATAGAATGTGGATTAGCTTCGGGGGGGTTGTCGGGATTCGGAGGGTTTTCGCGAGGCCCGTCGCTTCTAGGCGAAGCTTCGCAGTTCTAATCGACGTGTTCGTGAGTCATTCGTATTACTGCGGGCGGCCGACGGCACACGTGTATTAAACCTGCGCATCTGGAAAAAGAAGGGTGCTTAGAAATTAGCTTTAGCTCGTAATGATTTAGCATCAATGGAATGCTCACTCAGTTCATAGGCACAACTTTGTTAGACCTAATGCGATCGTAAAATCGCTGCTTTCAGTCTGGGAGGAGGACGATGGTATGTTCCTTAACGTTGGCGCCTTATTACTTTATTCGCGTCCTAATAAATGGCTATACCAAGCAAACGCCAGTGAATATCTCTATGAATCAACTATAAGTTGAGACTTTTGTTCTCGAATTGCTAAAAATAGAGGAGCTGTCCTGACATTGATGGCGGGATTTGTTAGTGCTGGTGGAATTGAAAAGTACCAGTTCGAAGTTTTCATTGCATAGATGGGGAAAAGTAATCTACTAGTTTTCGTTGTAATCAGCTCATTCAAATACACAAGAAATGTAATGTAATAGTTCAGGAATACCTTGATGTCGATAAAAGCACCTTGACCTGAGACTTACATTTGCTTTCACTTATTGTGATATTCCAATTATTAGGAAAATGACACTCTCAGATAAAAACTGTAGGATCTCTTTGTGGTCAGTAACTTAGTTTACTAAAAAGAGAATGGTGAATATTAAGTATTCATGAAGTATATGAGCAAAGGAGAAAGTTTTGTTGAGAGAGAAGTCAATGACTCAATATGAAATTTAGTGATAAAACAAAGAAACTTTCCTCTCCCTCCCTCTCTCTCTCTCCCCCCTTCTCTCCCCCTTCTCTTTTTTTCTCTCTTTCAATTGAAATGGTTACTTGCTTTCAAAGTGTCTTCTGTCTTCTTTTCACCGAAAGGCTCGACATTATGCAAACACGGCTGTGTTTTTCCTGTTCTTTATCAAGTGTTCATTGCACCACTGTGATTAATAGCCAGCTTGTGTTGATGGTGATATGCTTATGGTTCTTATGCTCTTATATATCACAGTTATTTGCTTGATGTCAACATGGATAGAGTGGAGGATGTATTGTTGCATCAGAAACTTCTTATGCAGGCCAAAGATCCAGATAAGCGTCCTGTTTTCCATGTTCGTTTGTTGGAGGTACTTCATTCTAGCCGTCCCGACCACCTGTCCCATTCCTTCCCTTTCCTCATATTCCTTGGTAAAAACATACTCTCTGCGCGCGCACGCGTGATTTGGGGGTAAGGCAGTTGGAATAGGTGGTCTCTTCTATGAGCATTAAGATAGAGTATGGATGGCCGAAGAAGTTTTCAGTGTATGAAATTTCATCAGATAGTTTTTAGTTGGGTGGCTAAATGAGTTCTAAAACACAAGCATGTAATTTTGATACCCTACTTGGATATCAAACTAAGTTGCCAGAGGTGAATCCGGATGACCTGGATGAAGGTGAAATAGTGACATTTTCACTTGTGGTTTGGTCTTTCATGAACTTGGTCAAGAATCTTGAATTCACCATTTGATTGAATTGCATTGGGTGAATTGAGTCATCAGCATATATAGGCATTGTGTAACTTACTCAAGTCATTGACTATTAGTGATCAATACTGTTGGCTTTAGATTTTCTGTGTGGTTAAAAGTTTAATTTTTGGCACATTTTCCTTTTTGAGGACCGTTATTGCTGATCCCTACTGGAATTTTATCCTGTGTCTGTAAACATCTAATTTGCCTGGTCCTTGATTAAATTTGATTTATGTTTGTCTGAGGGGATTTACCATGTCTTTAACTTTCTCTTGATTGCTTGGTAGAACATACCTGTGAAAGGGGATGGCGATGATGATTTACAGACAAGTACTTCAAAAGGACCTTGGTATGATGAAGACAATGCAGCCCATTTGCCATCAGAGAATAGGTATTCTACCTTTCCTTCTCAGCTTCAATCGGTCGGAGTTGTCATGCTGATACCGATAGTTTTCTTTTGTCAGTATGGTAACGGAACCATAATATTCTCTGTTTTGTTTTTCTCCAAATTTATTACAATAGCAGCAATGGTGATGTTGCGAATGAATTTGAACCTTGCTCTAAGCTCGAGGACCTCAATTTGGATGTTAGAAAGAATTCCAATGACGTGCAGGAAGATATCATCCAGAGACAAACTCAATACGGTAATCAACTTTAGAGGTTGTCGTAGCCATCAATGTGCTTCCACTGCATCGGCATCATGTGTGACAGGTCTAGTGACCCTGCTATTGCTTCGAACTTCAAATGATTCAGCCAAAACGTTGCATTAAAGTTAAAATGAAAGAGGAAGGAGAAAAGAGCTTCCAATAAATTGTTTGTCATCGTCCCCATTGTTTTGTTTAAACTGGCTATGTCAAGATAGTTAAGTGCAAGGACCAATGTCAGAAATTTATCAGTGAAGACAATAACTAGAATGACTAGAGAGTTCACTTTCCATCATTTTAGTGCCCGGTTATGTGGGATGCAGGTAATATTACTAGATCTTGAGACTTGATCATCCTCTGTAATAAGATGTCTTCCTGTTTTCTGCTTTATAAATCCCTTACCTTCATTTTTGTACTCGAGTTCTCCGTCACCTGGACTCAGCATTTTCCTCTCTTTTTTTTTTTGTTTTTGCTTGTTCTGGATTTCCATCCTACCAATTAACTAGCTTGCTGGAAACTCATTGAGTCAAAATTAACAAACCATCTTCACTTTTCTACAGAGCTCCAGCATTCGACATGCTTAAGTTTCTTAGCTCAATAAATTAATCAGAAATGACCTTGGTTAATGGACTAGATCCTGACACTATTGACTTAGGTACCTTGAAAATGTGTCTAGGGTTAAGAAAAGAAAATTTTTTGGTTTAATTAGTTCAATTAAAGTTTCTAAGACATGGAAGGAGCAGTCACGAGTCACGACATGCATATACTTGTTTCATATGTATCAATCACATTTGTAGAAAGCTCATGCTCACACTGGCAGTTCATTAGGATGACATGCACTGTAGCCATTCCTGCAAAGTTATAACTGTGTAGGATTCACATTTGTATTGTTCATTTGCCATAAGAAATGATTAAAAAGAAACGACGGGATATCAAGAAATTATTCATCTTGATCTTCCACGGTAGGTGCAAGGATCACTATTATCTTGGCTACCAGTAGTTACCTATAGCAGGTTTAGTATTCTTATATATCTGTTCGGCAAATTTAACCTACTCGCGACTTCAATTGAGACAAACGTGGTTTAAAATTTCTTGAGGAGCATTATGTATGGACATTAGGACAAATCAAACTGTAACTTGATCATTTCAAATAACCAGCAATAATCTGGACGAAAGATCTGTTGGTCAACAACCCCACATTTAGCAGTTACATGATGATAAAAATCTTGTTGGAAAAGAAAGAACAGTTACATCCACCATTCCAGATAATTGACATAGCCTGCCTCTTGCACATAGAAAATTACTGATATTGCAGTTGTGTTGTTAAGGAAATTAATAAGTGTTATTGGTGGCCTCTAGCTTCTGTTCTCTTACAGATGATTTCCCAGTGTTTACTGGATATTTCTGTATGATGATGCAACAATCATCAGAATTAATATAAGATGCCTTCTAATATTTGCAATACATTGCAGGCAAGAGATATCTAATATTCCCATTCACGAAGTGATATTTTCTACAGTTGATAAACCAAAGCTTCTTAGTCAGGTATCATTTAACAAAGTTATTTTTTCAATTGATTCTAATGAAAAATAAATTTGTTAGATGGGGTCTGTTAACATCTGTATTCTCACACAGTTTAATACTTTCTGTTTTATCTATCTTTGTGGTGTTTTTTCACGAGGATGTCCTTACACTTTTCACAATTAGAGCCATTGTAAGGCGAACCTGCAGCCCTTCTTTGCGCAAAAACCTACTCTTGCTCTTACTCTTGCTCTCACTTTCGCTCTCGCCAACACATTGATTGTTGAATCTCTCATTTGTTGCTTTCTTTTTATATTTCTTCTATACTGCATCCCTCCATATTTTTACTTTTATCAAACTCTTTCCCTCTCTCCCTCTCTCCCTCTCTCCCTTCTCCATGTCCCTTCCCTTCCTCTCCTGTCTGTAGGCCTATTGGAAGATACTAAAACCGAGTGCTAATCCAAGACCAGAGTAATAGTTGAAGGGCGTCCTCTGATCAAATATAATGGTCAAGACAAAAAAGGCATTGATGCAATGGAAATGAAGTGGGGATTAACATTGTTAAAAGAAAAAATATTCGGCTTAAGGGATCTTCAGGGATCCAAAACTGCACCAAACCCCCCAAAATGTACTGCATACTGCTATTAGGAGGTTGTGAAATATACCCAAGCAAGCAGCGATCCCTACCTTCAAAAGTATGTTCTTGGAAATGAATCTTGTATAGAGAAAGGTGCAGTCCAGTTCTCTTTCCTTGAGGATGTGGGTCAGTCTTTAAAGCCTCCTGCAGTTTTTTTTCTTTTTTTGGGTAAATTTTTAAGGAACACAAGCCAATATTGTATTTTTACGAAAATGAGTTGGTTGACCATGAATAATCACGAATATGCCCAATGTGAATAATAAGTAATATGACCATCTCTACTAGCAACTTATTCATTACTTTTCCCTTGCAGCTTTCTGCTTTGCTCTCTGATATAGGACTTAACATCCGGGAAGCACATGTATTCTCCACCACTGATGGTTACTCCTTGGATGTGTTTGTTGTGGATGGATGGTACTCTGAGGTACCTTTAATTACTTACAATGTACTAGAAGTATTCAGAGTTTTACTTTCATTTCCATTTGTGAATGAGAGTAAATCAGGAAATTCATTTAGTAAATTATCAAAAACAATCTTTGGAGAAAAACTAGGGAAAAGGTTTCCACTTTCAGAAACTATGGTAATGAAGGTTATTTTCGCTCTTCTTACAAACAAGGTATGCCTTGAAGCTTTATCTGAAGCACAAGAGAGGGCAAAAAAGGGAAAAAAAGTGTGTGGGGGGGGGACTAGCCTTGGTCTAATTGAAGTTTGTTGAAGATAGTGAAGCATAAAGGTTAAGATGAATGTTTGATGAATTATCATTGCCATCAGATTAGCAATCAGTAAATTTGATTGAAAGATAATTTAACTCTTTTGACACATTCGAGGTAGCTTTCATGTTGTTGAAATATTTAGTTGCTTTAAGAATAATATCGTGTTCTTTTCTTTTTTTTACCCCCCTTTGGTGAAGGGGGAACTGGAAGGGAGGATAGACATGTTGCTATGTTTTAACTTTGATGTTTGGAATAGAAGATTTTTGAAGATGCGTGTAAGAAAAGACTGATATAGAACGTAGGCCATGTGGGAATATGTTTTTATTTAACGAGATTATTCCTTATAGAGGGAGCAGTGACTATTACCATTGTAACGATTTGTAGGACTTAAGTATATTATTTAAGTAATATTACCAGATAAGCTATTTGAAGTTTGACTACAATGTTAAGTATACATTTTGTTTCTTTGGAAGTAAGGAAAGAATGACTTTTTACATTTTACAAGGTCTAAAGCTTGTCATTGACTATTGGGCCATTTACTTTCTAAAAAAATATAATATTAATTTCCTGGATATTTATTTCCTTAGAGTATTTCAACCTATAACAATAGACATGCAGAATTCTTAAAGTTATGGGACTCTAAGAACCGGCACATAAAGAATTCTGGAGTAATCTCTATAAAGATGCATTTTTGATAGATTTATCAAGATTGTAAATAATTTTGGGTATTAGGTAATTATCATTCAGAAATAGTAAATCTAGGAGTGAGAGCATTGACATGAAAGTTCTGGAGGAATTAAGTTATCTATGGGGGACTCATAATTCTTTTGGTCAGGGCCAGGAGAGAGCGAAGTAGCTCCAATAATTCACGGCATTTTTTTTTTTTTTGGGACTACGGGGCCACTGGGATGTGGAGAGGTTTGGGAGGCCAAGCATTCTCTCCTCCACCCTCATTCCGACACATAAGTTGGTCACCATGTCAATTGTTGTTGGTATGAGTTGCAAGATAGCTGTCCTTTTTCCTGGGGAACTCTTGTTTCTTAAGGGGCATTGTTCTTATATCCTCTATGAGAGGGATCCATACTCAGTTAAATTGTTGACTTTGCAATGTTGTGGTCAGGATACGGACAGTTTGAATGAAGCAATGGCAAAAGCTATTGCTCGAAACAAGGTAAACACCAGTTCATAGCAACCCCCTTGTGCATTTTGCTTTCATAAATAGATGTTACCTATATAGGAAGTCGTATACAAAAGAAATGGTCTGATGGCCAGTGATAATTGCTTTGCTTTCACAAATGTAGTTGTGAAAAATAGTCTCTTTGATGTTGCTCCTCATGAAAGTAGTGGAAAGTCAGCATGCATATTTTTTTCATTAAAAGAATATGTGTCATGCTATATCATGCTTTCCTAATCCCTGGAGATATTTACTAGTGAAATTTTACTTTATATTGCCGTAATAAACTTTTCCGGTCTGATAGAAATTGAGTAAAAAGACCTAGAAACTTTGACATTTTCTTGTTGTTATTGACATATATGCCCTTTGTTTATCTAGACAATGCGTTGTCAGTTCCTATAGTCAAGGAACAACTGGTTGGACTTTTCAAGATTGTCATTATCGTTGTTATTATGAAGTGAAGTTCTTTGATGCAATATGGCATTAAACAATTTTCTTGCTGTACCTCCTTTTAACCAATTTGATTTAATATAATTCTATTCAGACACAATGGTAGCTCTCTGCTAAAGTCAGTCTTCGGTTGCATAGTGTCAAATATAAATGTTGCTACTAATGTCACGAATCATTATGGTGGTCATGTTGGGACAGTGGCAACATTGAACTACGTCAGTTTAATGGATCACAGGCTATTGTCCTTTCTGTATTAAGCTTCCATCAAATTGACAATCTGCATATTTGACCTTTCCATCTTCAATTGACGATATACAATCTTGATCGTGGAAAGAAAGTATTTTCGTTTTGAAACATATATATGGACATATATATACATCTTCATCCCGATAATTGGTTAGGACTCATTTTCTCTTGTTTCGCTGTGCAGTAATTTTGCTAAAATTTGGGACTCACTATATACTTGTCTAAATTCACTCTTCTCCTACCATATTTTACTGGTCCATGAAACTCCATATTTGTTGGCCAAAACCCACAATATTTGTCACTATGGGTTATTTATGATTGTTATGATGCAATAATATAATTTCATTAGGCTATTGATTTTTAGTCTCTGTAAAAGAAATCACCAGTATGCAGTAGAATCAGTTAAAAATTTGTTGTTATCTAGTATATTCAAAATCTGTAGATGTGATGCCATTGGGGATATCCATTTTCTTGTGTGTGATCTATGGGAAAAGGAATGATGTCTCTGATGAGTGTCACATGTTATTATTTTTGTGGTTCTACATGTTGCTTTACAATAGAGAGAACTAAGTTAAATGACCATCCTTTTTTAATTTCAGGAATCATGGTCTGGTTCATCACATTCTAATTCAGCTGTAGA
This sequence comes from Eucalyptus tenuipes, assembly GCA_014182365.1. Lineage (NCBI taxonomy): Eukaryota > Viridiplantae > Streptophyta > Magnoliopsida > Myrtales > Myrtaceae > Eucalyptus > Eucalyptus tenuipes. The sequence continues at coordinate 25,153,649 of CM024542.1, forward strand.
AAAAGCTTTAGCAGCACATACCAAGTCTGCTGACTGTGAAATAGATAGGAGAGTACTCAAGATAGGGGAGAGAATTGGTTCTGGCTCATGTGGAGATTTGTGAGTTCGGCTTTAGTTATTTGTTCAACCTACCATTATAAGTTAAATATACTTGCCCTATCAGTTGCTCTTCCTTATGCTTTTGTTTCTTTTCTTCTTCCCTCCCGAAGGCATCGAGGAGAATATTTTGGCCAGGATGTTGCAGTTAAAATCCTGAAGTCTGACCAGTTAAATGATGCTCTGCAGGACGAGTTTGCTCAAGAAGTGGCAATCCTTAGGTAAGCTGATTCTACGGTGTCCTTTAAATATGGAAGAGTTCCTTTTGCTTCTCTTATCTGGTGTATTGGTAAAGATGATGCACAAAGACATCTAGATTTGTTTATTAATCTGTATCATTGTCAGTTTGTATGCACATATTGGTTTGTCCTAAATTATTACTTGGTCGATCTATATGTTCCTACTGGCGACGTACTAGCTACTGCATAATAATTTACTTTGAAGTGAAATAAATTGGGTGATGGTGAGGTTCAAGATAAAAGTAAGTTAAATATTGATGCATGGATCTGGCCACACTTTTGAGTCATTACAATTAAGGGTATGCTTGATGACCACATTACTTATTGTATTAATTTCTAAGGACACACAACTTAATTGATTGTTTTAAGTCGAAAATCACTTTATGCAGTAAGTAAAGGAGGACTTAATTGGTTTAGTGATAAATTATTCGATAAAAATTAAAAGTCTTTTCCAGCTATATTGTCTAAATTTTCCAAAAATGCTCAGTATTTTTATGTTTGGTAAGAAACTAATTAAATATATTGTTTTACTTTCATCTTAATCAAACAACTTTTTATGTTGATTTCCAATACTTTTAACTTCAGTCCCTTAATTTTCAGCACTTATTTTTAAGTTTTGTCAACCGAGGCCTAAGATAATTTTGTTTCACCTGTTGGAACGCTGATGTATTATTATGTGTTCTAGAATTTGGATTGTCAGGCTCAAAGTTGCTGCTCAATGACTTGGTGATGTTGCTGTGGCAGACTATCTTATAGGATTCTGTTTCTTTTAAGCACATTGATTGGCTGCATTGTCAGTACTAAATCATGTTTGTTTTTGGGCTTATGTGGCATGACTGCAGGCAGGTTCAGCACGAAAATATTGTTCGTTTTATTGGTGCATGTACCAAGCCTCCTCACTTCTGTATTGTAACTGGTATGAGAATTGATTTAGTTTCTTCGGGTTCTTTGTAGTGATCATTTAGATTTTTTACGTTTACTCTGTCAGCTTGATGTTACTCTTTTCCCTCATTATTATTCGAGTGAACCCATTTTTTTGCTCCTTTCTTACAGAGTATATGCCTGGAGGGAGTCTGTACAGCTATTTGCACAAGAATCATAATATCTTAAAGCTCCCTCAATTGCTGAAATTTGCAATCGATGTCTGTAGAGGCATGGATTATCTACATAAAAGCAACATTATTCATCGGGACTTGAAGACTGCAAATTTGCTAATGGACAACCATAATGTAAGTACCACAAACTACTTTTTTTGTGAGATAATTTACTAGCTTGGACAGCGATATGGTCAGCTACTCAAGTGACAATCATTGCTGTTTTTTTAAACATTTGTTCTTTTGAGTAGTGAATGAAATTGAATCACTCAAGTGACAATCATTGCTGTCTTTTTCAAACATTTGTTCTCTTGAGTAGTGAATGAAATTGCATCACTCAAGTGACAATCATTGCTGTCTTTTTCAAACATTTGTTCTTTTGAGTAGTGAATGAAATTGAATCACTCTGTATGGATTATACTTCTCAAGCAATATGAGTTCTATTCCATACTGTTTCCCTTTTGTCTCTGGCACTCGTTTTATTGGTTCTGTTATTCTCCCTATATAACTTTAAGAAGCGTTCCTGTTGCCATTTGAAACCTATCATATTATTATCTGATACTGCATTTGAATTTTTCTCTTGTGGATAAAAAATAGCAAACAAGCACCAGTTTTTGCAGAATAAGCATGGGTAACACCTGAGATCGGTGTTGCAAATTGTGATATCTGCTGGCAAGTTGTTATTATAATGCCAGAAAATACTTTTAATGATACTGAACTGGAGATAGCAGGTCATCTTGCTTATTCCAATATCTAGTCTTGTTTTAGATTGTTTACTAGAATGAAAATTCTCTAGTGTGCAATCAATGTAGTTGACCTGATTTACATAGATGGTTCAAATTCACTCCGTCTTTAGCAAGCCTGAATGAGTCCAACCAGAGGGGGCCTCCTCGTTAGCGTCTTTTGTTTGTCTATTTGCTTGATGATCCACTTAGGAAGCTGACTATCTATCTTTGTTTTGTTGGGTTTCTCACTGTGATGACTGCCTTCTGCTTGTCACTCCACCCCCAAAGAGTTTAGGTTAATGGGGGATGGAATCATAAATTTTATTTATCTGCTGACATTATGTGGTTGTCCCACCATTTCTGGTTGGAAGCTTTATATTGATGGTGCCTCCCCATTTGTCCTTGTGTTTGTGTGTGTGTGTTTTGGGCAGTGCCCCCCCGCCCCCCTTGGGGGGGAGGCTTTTTTTTTTTGGTTGGAGGGGTGTTGAAGGATGGTGTAGCACTATTCACTTTGTGCTGCAGAGATTTTGTTTGGCCATCTGGTGCTTTCTGTCAAATAGTTAAATAATGAGGAGGATTCCAACGTGTTCTTTGTTGCAAGGTTGTTAAAGTTGCTGATTTTGGTGTCGCTCGATTTCAAAGCCAAGGTGGAGTGATGACTGCAGAAACAGGGACTTACCGGTGGATGGCTCCTGAGGTTTGACATTATCAATTCTCAACTGTGCTTTGTGGTGATAAGTGGGTTGAAGTTTATACTGAGAAAGTATGGCCAAATTAATGGTGCTTTAGAATTTTTTGTTATGAAACCTCAATTTTTTTGCCGATGTTGGTAGGCAGGTCTTTTTTTGTGATTGTTATCTTGTAAATTAGATCAAACTGGCCTCATCCGGAAGAATTCAAAGATCGCCGGAAATCTCTAGCATATAAACTAAACAGTGTAAACAAATCACTTGGAAGAGAAGATCCGGCAGCTCAGTTCACCAAGTTGCCATAAATACCCTAACAAAGAGTGAAAAACTACTTTTACCCAGTGAATACTTCATTTGACTACCATGGCCAATGATGTGAAGTTCATGAACCTCTCAATGAGAATGAAGTTTAGAATATGGTCCAATTCCATCTTATTTGCATCCACGCTGGACTAATATCAGATTTTCTACATTCCTTTTTGTGGCCAGGTTATAAACCATCAGCCATATGATGAGAAAGCAGATGTTTTCAGCTTTGCTGTTGTACTTTGGGAATTGGTAACAGCCAAGGTATGCTTTAACCTAAGATGCAACTTTTGCTTCCCTTGCTTAACAAATGCAAATTCATTGATCAATGATGTTGTGCTCTCCAATCATTCAGATTCCTTATGAAAACATGACTCCACTTCAAGCTGCTTTGGGAGTGAGACAAGTATGTATTGAAACATGAAATTATTGGGGTGTTTCTTGATATTAATGAGCAAACGATATGTTACATCTATCTAAATCTCTCACATGTTAAAGGGACTGCGTCCGGAACTTCCCGAGAATGCGCACCCCAAACTGCTTGAGCTGATGCAAAGATGTTGGGAGGCAGAACCAGGCAAAAGACCTGCCTTTGCTGAGATAACCATTGAATTGGAACACCTTCTTCAGGAAGTCCAGGTAGCCATTTTGCCCTTTGATAAATTTCGTGTTTCTTCTCTCTCTCTCTCTCTCTCTCTCTCTCGATTAATCTGAGTACTTCGCAGGAGCAACCTGAAGTATCGAATGGCAAGTGAATAGCATCACATGTGATTATGTACGGGATTTGCACAGGAAATGGCTGAGGATCCTCCTTTTTCCGCGAAATAGTTATACAGGTTACATTGTACAATAGAGAGGGAGAGTGTGTGTGTGTCATGAGTAAATACAGAAAGTAAAAAATACTAGAGTCATAGTGACTGCTTTTCCGACTGACCTAGGGCACTGCGGGTTGCAAACAGCCATTAATATAATTAAAAGGGTTTCTGTTTTGTGGTGAGAAAAAATTGATGAAGTGGGGTTCCTCAGGTTTTATGCGTGGAATGGGATGTTCTTCGATTTTGGATAGCTCAATGTATTATCAGGTGTTGACATTCACCTTAATGTATTTGATCAATTTTGGTTCCTGAAATCATGATATTTTTCTAGATGCATTTGTAGGTCACATGTATGTGACCTCAAAGGGTTTACTATTTCTCCCTCTTTATCTTAAAAAGGGAAGGTTCTAATACTGAGATTGATCCTATTTTGGTTTTGAACTTCTGTCACGTATCAAGTTTCAAGAGTTCCGCTTGTCATTCTTTTCTCGTGCATGCTCGAGCCTTAAATGTCTTGTAGCGCCATGCCGCGATAACAAAGATACAAGAAGAAATCATTGCGGCCTGACAAAAGTAGCGATGTTGCCCTCTTTGTTTGGTTTCCTAGGCAAGGAGTAAGAGAATCTGTTCGAATGTTTCCGCAGCACCAGTCCCTCGAGAGAGTGGCGAGCTCGACACCACTTCCCTTCTGCAGATTCAAATCATTCTCATTTTTTTATTTTTTTTATTCTCTTTTCTTTCGGATTGGACCTTTCGTACTCAGGTAGTTTGGTTCGTCAGTATAACTTGCGATATTCAGTTGTACATCGAGGGTGTCCTTACTCAAAAGGGCAGGGCTGGATCTTGCGGAGGCTCGAAGAGATGTTAAGTCATGAGGAAGACCCTTTTCATTGCGCGTGAAAGAAATGTTGGAGCATAACATGGCCTGTTGCGAGTTTCAATTTCAATTCATGTCGAGTAAATGTCACCCCATTAGTATATGTTTAAGGCAAAATTGATGTCATTTATTCATACATTCACGTAACAATACCGTGTACTGTGTTGTGGTCTTCCAGCGCCGTGTTCAGACAAATTATCGTTTGATTATAGAAAACAGAAGTCAAACTGCGAGGGCGTGCCGAAATTTTTTTTTTTTTTTTTTTTTGAGGGGTCCGTCCTTATCCTAAGCACGAAATCCCGCTTCCTTGGTTTCTGGGGTATCGACTTGTTTTTGACTCGCACTGATTTTTCAATAAATGACTGTCCGATTTGGTCTTGATTTTTGTGTTATGAAGACGTCATTTTGACTCGCACTGATTCTGGGAATGTGGATTTCTTACTTTAAAGTCGAATTTCACAAAATGTAGATCCAGCCCAATTTTTTACTTCTGAATTGATTGAGTGTACTTCTCTTTTTCTTTTTCAAATTCAGCCATTTGGGCTGTTCACTGGGTGGCCACTTCTACTGTGGTGAGACTGTCTCGATCGTTCGTCTCGACCCACCTCGTTCAACGCCTTTCTGCTTTAACCTAGGCGCGTTCTAATCGGATAAAAAGAATAGACGCGTTTTATCACTTTAATTATTAGCTTTCTCTTCAATTAACAAATTGCCATCATTCGGTGCTAAAGCACTTATCTTTACTTCGTACGTAGTCACTTCAAATCGCTTTAACTACTCGTGCAGTTCAATATTTCAATAGCAGTGGCTCGCGCGGATGCATCGCCACCATCAAAACGTCCAGGTGCACTCCAATCATCTCACCCGAAAAAGAGGAAACGGTGAGCTCAAGACATTTCAATGATGTTCGTATCAAATGGATAAAGACACTGCCATTTCGCTCGGCCGCCTCCGCTCTCGGACAGAAGGTTTCCACGTGAGAGCACGTGCTTATGCCACTCGAATATTTTGCAAATGAGTTGGCCGACACTGACCTCGATCTAGAGCAGACCCAACCCCACACGATTTGAAAAACCCTTTACCTAATCCCTTTTGTTTTACGTTCTCTTGCATATTATACTGAAAAAGAAATAAGAGAGAGAGAGAGAGAGAGAGGGTAGAAATTGGCACGATTTCGTTCCGTCCTCATACCAACCCGGCCCATTGTTTCACCAGTTCTAACGCCAAACCAACCTCTCCTTTCGTTGTCTCGTCGGACGCTCCAATCATTATCAAAAAAATGTTACCAACTAACACAATACGAGTTCTTAAAAATACATTCTCTTGGGACCTGCTGTCGATAATTTGAGCTCGTTTGTTATGGTCATTGTCCATCATAGTGTTCGTGGGACGAATGGACTATCATGCTTTTTGATTGTATTTTTTGAAAATTTTAAAATTTAATTACACTCCGTGACATGTATAACAATTTAATTGCATTTTTCTAAAATTTTTAAAATTCAATTGTATTTTCGTGATAAGTTTTAGGATTTGTAATATACTTATGCCTATAATGAGTGAGGCGTGATTGTGTAAACAGGAGCTTCAAATGAGATGGCCAATGCCTCTAAAATTCATTCTCCATTCTTAGGATCAAATTCCCTCTCTTAGCGATGAGCTAGGCAAGTGACAACTCGACTCAATGGTTCAATGACAGGCCCAAATCGTTCTGAATCACAATCCAGTTCGCCTATTCAATGGCTAATCAAATCAGTTCATAGGTCTCAACCAACCCGAGTATCAACAAATAACCGGGTAGGACAGGGGGCTGGATTCCTTATTCACCTATCGAATCGACCTGTCCAATCTAGTCCAGATAGAAGAACCTCAGTAAAAATTAGTCGACTATCCAGAAAGGCCCTACGATGTGCAGTTGCCGTGAAAGAAGAGACAACCCCATAATCGTACAAAATCAATAATAGAACTCTGTTCCTCGAGGGAGAGTGGTCAATTCCCAGTACTAAATGCTGTTGACGTTTCAAATTTCGCAAGGTACCAACTTTTCTTTGTGATGCGTGTATTCACCGGTTTACTTATTTAAAAAAAACCATTCCCCATTATTGAAATTTCCATGTGTTACACTTTTTTCTGTTCAGAAGGACATGATAAAATTGACGCACATAGAATCTTTGCAAATGGGATACAGCTTACCAACGAATAAAGAAGATTATCTGCTTTTCCGTGAGAAATCTGCCTTGAATTTGGATTATATCGATCTATAATTTTCGACTCACCTAAATGAACTTTATCATCTTACATCGTGTGATGTGATAGGACAGCACATTTTTCACAATAAGATAACATACCAATGATTCGACTGCATTTGATCATTTCTATTCTGCATTGAGTTTCGGCATTATATGATCAACTATGTCATATTCTATTGTTCTATATAGTACATTCTCAATTACTAAAAGAGGTGCTATAGTTCAATTACAATTCTTGTATAGATTCTCTAATCAAACGTAGAAGATGGCCAATCATCAAACAATGTACGCGTGATTATTATTATTTTTTTAAATTTACCATATGAAATTGACGAAGAGAAAGACAAATTAATGACATGAGAATAAACAGCGATAATGCATATTGTTTATAATAGAACTAAGCAAAGCGTTTAAATCACGTTGACACTAGAAAGAACTTATCACGAGGCATCTGACACTCTTAACATGCACTTGGGAATATTATCCAAAAAGTCTTAAGAGTATTGTATGGCGGCCAATTCAATTTTAAACTTTTTAATTGTGTCAATTTAGTTATAAATATTTTCACAATTTGATAATTTAGCTCTTCTTGCTAATTTTGGCTGAAAATCTTCGATGTAGAAGTCTAATTAATGTTAGTCGTCCTATGTGGCTCGGGTAATATTGACATAGACAATTTTTGTATTTTTTATGAGCTTTTCTTCTTCTTTTTTTCCTTTTTTTTTTTTCCCCTTTGTTGGTTACTAAGCCATCTCCAAGGCTTAGTGATCGGCCACAGGCAAGGGTGATGTTGGCTAAAAGAAAAGAAAAGGAAAAAAAGATAAAAATCCAAAAAAGATTTAAAAATTATTCAAGTCAGTGCACGGCGTCCACATCGGCGATTTCCAACCAAGATTGTTCGAAGGATTGAATTGGCAAATCCTAAAATAGGTTTATGATTAAATCGACACAGTTGAAAGGTTTAAAATTGAATTGTCACTGTATAATAAGTTTAAAGTTTTTGAACAATTATTCCTAGGTTGCATGTCCTTTTCTTTCCTGCAAGACACTCTAGCTCGGCAGGGGAAATTTAAATTATATATGTATAATAATTTATCATATATCAGAGATGAAGAAAAAAGACAAATTAAAGGGGATTTGAAGAGGATTCCCTCCAAGTCCACGTGAAGAAAGAAGATATTTTTCATTCCAATCGTCTTAAACCAAAAATATAAAGTAAAAATACAGGTACACGTAGAATCCCCGATGGCTAAGTAGTGAGTTAGAAATGTGGATATCATTCGCATTTTCTTTTAGATGAGTTTATAGGGAGTGACGTCCATATTTATATGAGGCTTCATCTCGACAAAATTTTTAGGGACATAAGAAAAATATATAATTCTTCAACCAAGTCAATTATGTTAATATCCAAAATTGAAAAAAAGAGATAAATAAGCACAATCAATGTTATACGGGTGAAACACCAAAAATAGTTTCATATGATTAATGATCTCTTATGCAAGCCTATTAATTGCGGCGCTTGTAAACTACTGAATATTTCCTCGTATTGCAGAGATGACTATGTTAGAAGACCTAATGCGATAATATCCAAAAGATGCATGACAAGACAACTAAGGTGCACGCCTCAACACACAATCAGGTGATGTATCGAAACCCTAAAGTTTGTCTCAATATGATATTGTTTGTTTCCTCCTCCCATTTTTCTTTTCCTCCCTCTTTCTTCTTTTTCATATTTTTGACGTTCCCGATATTCATTTTTTTTTTCTCAAAAGAAGAAAAAGAAGATAGATGCCTCGCTTTTTTAGGTGAGAAAGAGCCTTCTCAGTCCATCAACTTGCCAATAGACGACGATTTTGATGATGAAAAGAAATTATAGGATATCTAGGGCTTTAATTTGAAGCAGACATAGGATACCTCTGTCGGTTCCACGACGAAACCCGGTCAATAAGGACGGACGCAATGCAACCATTTTCAACTCTAATAGTTTCTAATTCGTAAGAGTTTGGTGTCTAGAACTTGCGTTTGACTGGTACGTGCAATTTCCCTCGTCGGGGAGCACATATGACGAGCTGCTATATTAGCCTTTCGTTTACATCTGCACAAAAGAACGCTCCAAGTGTACATAAGCAGGATTATGGAAACTAACGTACGTCTCTTGCAATGTTGATCGAGTCAAAAGTGTGTAAAGTCGAGTTGAAAATTATTTCGGCGAAAAATAAATGATGAAATCCACGACTGACTTGTGCTAGAGAGAATCGGTTAGTTATAGGAATTGTACCTCAGAGCTAAAGAAACACCAAGTCTCTAAGTACATGCACGGTCAATAGGAGGACGTGCGAGATTGTATTAATTAACTCCACATGCATGAACACCGAAAAAGACGAGGCTTCTCTCTTGTTTCATTCTTTTTTCCTTCAATCTAGAGATGGAAAAAGAAGAAGGCATCGCGCAGAGGATCTAATCAGATGCCTAACTGATGTGACAAAAAGCTATTTAGGGTTTTTCTCAAAGGAGTGGGTGTACATCATTTGTAACGAAATAAATGGAAAGAACAAGAGTCTCCAAAAGCCGCCCCAGGATTTAATTAATGGGTCTACTAAATTCAAAAGAAAGAAGGATCATTGGGTTGGAAAGTTAGAACAGACAAAATCACTTTCCTTTTCTTCGCTTGCCAAAACAACAATAGCTTAAATTAGCTCAATAATAGTGAGAATATTTCGTGAACTTATTTTCTATTGCTATTCATAGTTTCAATGATTCAAGGTACTGGATAGCAAATAAAAGCCGAGTCTGTAATGCTAAAATTACAAACCACGCAAACGTTAAAACCCTAATTCACTCTCTTTCGGGATACAAGAGTGAATTAAACTAAACTTAGTTTTATTAATGCTGGCGGGCTGCGCATGCCCTAATTTCCCAAGTCATTTCCCCCGTTCTCCTCAATAATTTTGTCCCCATGTTATCTGGCAAAAGATAAGCTTGATTATCATGTCCGGGAATATCCGGGTACGGGGCTCGGTAGAAAAACAAACGATTTTCTTCGTGACGATGGACCTTTCGAAATAAGAAAAATCTGCAACTCTGGACTTTTGGAGTAACGTGCGTTGGATCGTGTCGCTACGTTAACATATCGGTCCCATCAGGGGTCAGGTCTAATCGTTTTCGTGAAGCTGAAAAGCCATCATTGCACTCGTCTTTTCTGTTTGTTTTGATTCATTCACCTAAGGATAGGACAATGGCCTACTGCAGCCGCTTGCATGGCCAACTAATAGTACAATCGCTTTACCCTCGCTTTGCATGGCTAAATCATGCCCACATCGCCTACCAAACCAAAACAACAAAAGGAGTCCCTCATGGTCATGACTCATGACCGTATCGTAAAAGAGACATTCTTCTTTTACAGCGCTACTTTGGACTCTTGTTAACATTGATTTTTAGGTTTATGCGAGAAATTCTTTCGATAAATCTTGATAGTTATTAAACTCAGTTATCGTAATTATCATGAAAGCGTGAAGAAACAAAACAATTCAAATAAGAAACGAATCACAGAAATAAAAGACGAAGACAACGGATTTGCTTAGATTGGCATGTGCCTATCCCACAGGGAGAGACCGACCGAATGGTTCGACTATCATTGATAATTGGAAAATCACAATAACTCGAAAAAATGATCGTACTCAAGTGTTTTGCAATCCTAAATACCACTCAAACTCACAATAATCAATCACAAAAGAGGAGTATTTCCCATGCTGTCAACGCTCTTGGACCACGGCTCTCATCGGCTCTTTAGAGTTTTCACGATTCTCTCATTCAATAAAAACTTTAAAAATAGGGTTTTTAATGAGTCTAAATCTAAGCCGCATCGGGAGCCAAACGCTCGCCAAAATCGGTACGGGCACCCGGCTGCTGCGCTGGAAAACACAATAACTGTTAGGCATTGTCCGGGAGCCCGCTCGGTGGCCTTGTTTGTCCGGGTGCTAGCTAGGCTGTTTCCTCGTCTGTCCAATCGTTCGCCTCTATCTCCATGGCCCCACAAATACTTATGTCTGGAGAATCACGAGTTTGTGTCGGTTCCAGATTAAACGGAATTAAGTTCGAGCATTAATCAACATTAACGATATGAAAAAGCTAACTCCGGGGCAAACAAGACTGGCACATAGATTAAAAAGAGTGGGACATGACGGCTTTCAGACTGTAGGCTTGAGTTTTCATCCCATGTTATTGTTAGGCAATTACTAATATATAACCACAACTTAAAATATATGCCAAACATGAATGATTTCTCAAAATTAAAATTCCGTATGCATTAATATTACTTGGACTTTCAATTTGACTGCTCGTAAAGAAGAAAATTGAAAATATTGGGTAATATTTAGTCCATCTAAACAATGTTGGACTATTCTCCTCTATGCATTATTGACGGCTGATCTAATATCTCAATCAAAGAATTAATTTCATTTACACGGTCACGCAGGATTAGTTAGGATAATGAATTTCTGCATTGTCGACCAACAATCAATTATCGTGCTCGTGAAAATAAAAAATAAAAAATTTGAAAGAAAAAGCTACTCCATGGTCTGTAAACTAAATAATGCGGAGATAAAATGTTCATTTGTAAAACTTGTTTTACAGAATACTAAAACAAATTTTTATTGGGCGTTTGAACATATGTGACGTGGATACTTGAATTTAGCTCATGTGTGTTTGGATTTCCACTTATAATTTATCACATAGTTTTATAAAATTAACTTTGTAAACGGGTGTTTATTTGTTTCTAAAATTATGGGTCGGTCCTGATTTCATCGGATCCATCGAAAGGTGGTGCTAGCGTCCACATAAACACACGTGCGCACGAGCATCCATGTGGTTCGGGCTCTTGCCAGAGGGTAAAAAAAACTGAATGAAAAGAGTCAAAGGAGGTGATTAAGGGAAAACACAACATTCATTTTATTATATGATCGGATCAGCCTCGGAATTTTCACAGAGGCTGAAAGCTCAAATTCGTCCATACAACAAACACTCTAAGAAGCAGCCAAAGTACACGAAAACGATAAAAAAAAAAGCCCAAGTAGATGTCTATTTATTCTTTCTCCAGCTCAGTTGGCCAAAGCTAACGCGGAAGCTCTCTCGCTTTTTCCTTCTCTGTATAAGATTCTTCGGCATATATTTTCTTTATTTCTTCAATAAGGACTCATCTCGCCCTGCAAAACAAAAAGTTGACAACTTATATCAACTTTCTCTCTTCCCCAAAAGAACACCGGACATGATAGAATGGTAAAAACGGGCAGATTTACGCGAAAGCATGCATGAATAAGAAAAAGTGACAGAGAAGCACTAGGAATGAGTCAGCTCAAATTTGTTGTATGCCATTGCAGGAAGGAGCATCAACTTTTAAGTGTAAATAGCGATCGACTGCGCAAGCTCTTTAAGCAGACCTACCTTTTAGAGAGTATCTCCACAGTCAACCTCTAGTAGTGGTGAGGAGGAGGAGGTGATGCATAAGTGTAAGGGTGGGGTGGTGGCTTGTGCACGGGTGGTGGTGGAGGAGGAGACTTGTAAACGTAGGGCTTCTTGGGAGGAGGTGGTGGTGGAGACTTGTGGACCGGTGGCGGAGGAGGAGGAGATTTGTATTTATAGGGGTGCTCCTTAGGAGGAGGTGGGGGAGATTTGTGAGGCTTGTGGGGTTTCACGTGAGGAGGGGGCGGAGGGGGACTTGTACTTATAAACTGGGGGAGGCGGGGAGTGCACCGGAGGGGGCGGCGACTTGTACTTGTAGACAGGTGGAGGGGGAGTGCACCGGAGGAGGCGGGGACTTGTACTTATAGACTGGCGGAGGGGGAGTGCACCGGAGGAGGGGGACTTGTACTTGTAGACCGGCGGAGGGTGGGGTGGTGGCTTGTGCACGGGTGGTGGAGGAGGAGGAGACTTGTAAACGTAGGGCTTCTTGGGAGGAGGTGGTGGTGGAGACTTGTGGACCGGTGGCGGAGGAGGAGATTTGTATTTGTAGGGGTGCTCCTTAGGAGGAGGTGGGGGAGATTTGTGAGGCTTGTGGGGTTTCACGTGAGGAGGGGGCGGAGGGGGACTTGTACTTATAAACTGGGGGAGGCGGGGAGTGCACCGGAGGGGGCGGCGACTTGTACTTGTAGACCGGCGGAGGGGGAGTGCACCGGAGGAGGGGGGACTTGTACTTATAGACCGGCGGAGGCGGGGATTGCACCGGAGGAGGGGGACTTGTACTTATAGACCGGTGGAGGCGGCGACTTGTACTTATAGACGGGCGGAGGGGGAGTGCACCGGAGGAGGGGGGACTTGTACTTGTAGACGGGCGGAGGTGGGTAGTGCACCGGAGGAGGCGGCGACTTGTAGTGATAGGGATGAGTCGGAGGCGGTGGGGAGGGCGGGGGAGGAGATTTCTTGGGAGGCGGAGGAGAATAGTAACCGTAGTTTGCGGAGGATTCCAGGGGCAAGCTAAGAGACACTAGCACCACTAGGAGAGTGGAAAGGAGAGGGGCCATCTTAGCCATTTTTGGCTAGAGAAAGGGTTTTTGTGGTGCTATGGACGGGTGCCCCCTCCCCCCTTATATAGCTTTTGCGTTTGCCCTTTTAACACTGGGAAATGTGGTAAAAAAAAATAGTTGCATTAGAAAAATAATGTTTCGGATTAAATTAATATGAAATGAGGATGATGAGGTCTGAATGGGTTGTCATCCATATGTTGGGACACATTTGACTTTGGTAGGTATTGTTTAGTCTTTGCATGGATCTTGATCTCCTGTTGTTAGAGGCTGAAAGCTAACGCGAAGGGAGGAAAGAGAGTAGCAACAGTCAAAGACTATGCCCCATTAATTTACTCATTTTTGCTCTTACATGTACAGGAAATGAGGAATAGTTCTAACCCGAAATCCTCTCTCTACCGGACATGTTTCCACCTTGAGATCTTAGAAAATACACGTGTTTTGCCTAACTTTTCTTGATTTTATCGCATCCGGTACCAGGCGGCTCTCTCTCTCTCTCTCTCACCCTCACAAATTCACAATGAGACAATGAGGACATATCTTCCCCACACATTAACTAAACCATCTTGGCATTGAAGTGACCGATAATTAGCTAATGGCAAGGATGGGGCTTGTTATTAATCAGGCAATTAAGCCCGGCATCCATTTAGCCACTGAACTCTAAGCATTGGTATCAAACATGTTGGGGACCTCTTCTCGATCGATCATAGACAAGTGAAGTTACGACCAGGTTTGGTAACTTCGGTCAAGGATGATGTTCTTATCATCCATTAATGCAACCACCTTGATGGAGAATTGACTTGAAGTTTCATCAATGTCTTGGTGACTTGTTGCACGTTCATTGTAGTATTTAATGGAACCTCGCATCGAATACTAATTACCATTCATCTCGCAAGTGAAGGATTAATTTTGCAAGGAGAGAGAATCGTCCAGAGACTTTAACCTCCCTCTAGAAGGACAACGGGATGGATGGATGGATGGATGAAATTGAATGAACGGGACTCCATTCGTTGCATACACGAGATTTCATGCAGAATACTAATAATCAAATTTGCCCTTTTTCCATATGGAAAGAGTCTTTCTTCACCTACTCTTCCGTAGTACGCCAGACAACAACTCAATCCAGCCAACTATTTTTTTTTAAAATCATAAGCTTTATCTTGATGTGGGAAAAAGGGAGTCAAATTATTAGGGTTTCGTTGGATTTTTCTTTTTATTCAGATAATATGCTCAATTACGTTTGCATCATCAAGGTTTCTTATTTTACTAAGTGGCTACCATTTGCCAATATGGTTTAGGTGTACTTGAAAGAAGACCGTCCTTGTCGTCCCAGCGAGGCAAGAGGTATGAAGTACCTTAGGACGTAAAAAGGTTGACAAATGATGATGAGATGTGTACATTTTGCTTTACTCCTTCACTTTACGTATTATATTAAGTTTTTTTTTGGTAAGGACGTATTATATTAAGTTGATATCATGAAAATTCTTAAATTGATATATTTATGTTAAATTATTTCTAAATTAATTTTTTGATCATTAAAAACCCCAACTAGTATACTTATAATAAATATACCCTAAATTAATTTTTGGATTATTAAAAACCATAAAATGGTACACACATGACACATTTACTCTTTGAAAAGAAGCAAGTCATCTTCCAGCTCTATCAATGAATTTTGTTAGAAGACAATCAAGGTTTTTCGTGCTTTAAAGGAGACAAAGAATGAGCTCTATTTGTTTTCAAATTAGGGCTAATTGGAGAGAGAGAGAGAGAGATTTACACATGGACTATCCTCATCAATTGAATTATTGTCATGGACTCAGCAATTTTTGGGTAAAATTTGACGAGGGTAAATATGCCACACCTATATTTTTTTGGGATTTTTGGTGACTCAAAAATTAATTTGGGGTAAATTTATTTAGGGTTTTTGGAGATCCAAAATCAATTTGGGGGTAAATGTGTCATATGTATATTAATTTTTTATTCAATCACTTTCTTTTTTTTCTCTTTTATTTTATGTTATCAACTAGAGCTCAAAATTTCGATGTGTTCCACTAATGTAATTTGGATTCATATGCATGGCGGTCCCTCTCTTTTCATCGAAAGTCCGTAATTCCGGGCCGATCGGTCATGTTTTCTTGTGATCGGCACCGAAGTCATGACCGCAAGCTATCGGATGCTTCCAACAACAGCCACTTGGAGTCTAGAAACGATAAGTTTAATCCGGTCAAATGTGGCTGATGCTTACCTTTTGTCACCGACGAATTAAACAATGGAGACTCGAATCGGATTGATAGGGTGGCGGTGGGAGAGATGGGAGATGGCTGCTCGTGGATCTGATCTAGCGGTCGAGTGCGTTTGATTGATCGATCGATTGATCTATTCTTGTTCTATCACCTTCGATTCAAAGGAATAACATCGAAATTAATTTGCCATATATATATATACTTTGTAATTTGATAAACTTCACGCTACGATTAAGTTAATGAGATTATTATTCAAAAAAGTCATAAATTTATTATATAGAGATCGATTCATTTCTTAACTTTTTAATTTAGTTAATTTAGTTCAAAATATTTTAATGATTTTTAATATAATCATTTCAATCAATATTGATTGAAAAGTACTTACGTGGCTATTTAACCATTGGGCCAGATGGTGGGAATTGAATGAACAAAGGCTTCATTTGTTGCACGCAAGAGATTTCACGCATGGTAATAGTCAACTTGCCCTATTCATATGTAAAGACTCTTTCTTCACCTACTCTTCCGTAGTACGCCCAACAACTATTTTTTTAATCATAAACTTCATATTGAGTTAGTAAAAAGGGGCCAAATCATTAGGGTTTCATCCGATTTTTCTTTAATATAGTGTCCTCACGAATCAAGACGCAGGTAAAAAGAGATCTAATAAGGAATCTGTTGTTCTTGTAAGGGTGTTGATGAAAATATAGGTTTTGATAATAATTTTTTAAATTTTGATCAAAACTGGTGACAATTTTTGAACATGGTGAGGGTTTTTTTTTTAACAAAATTTGGAAAGAAATTGGAATTAGACTTGAAGTTAGGATTTTTTTAGGAGATTAGACTATTATAATCATGGCTATCATTGGACTTATTTGATTAATGTGAAATCAATTTTGGCAACAACAAAAAAATGACATATTCACTACAATTTAATTTCAATTGTTTTTTTTTTGCCACGTTGTTTATTTTTCTAAAGAAAATATTACATAATAGGAAACATAAGCACATGTAATTGGGACCGCTAAGAACTTGGACGTGATCATGGGCAATGTTCTACTAGAGAGTTTGAACATTTGACACGGAAATATGTGTGGTGAATAAATCTAGACAAGTTCTGTCCCAAGAGTTGACATCCAATTCAAAATAGTTGGGATTGCCTTAATAACCACCCTTTCCATATGGGAAGGAAGAGGTGAGGAGTTCGATTCTTCACATTTTTAGGAGGGTTAGGGGTTGGGACATTTATACGAGACTTGATTCTCACGCTCTGTAAAGAGGCAGGACGAAAATCTGTGAGTAAGTTTATAATTATAGTAGGACATCCCAAAAAAAAAAATTCAATTAATAATCCAATGATAAACAACCCCAATCGATGAGTACATAATTAGGCTCCATTCATTTCAAGTAAATGCGTGATTTGAAAAATATTTTTCTTGAAATAATTATCTATATCGCTCAAAATAATTAGTCGATGAAAAATATTTACGTCAATGTTTAAGCATTTTCGTGGACGATGAAATTATTTTTTGTTCCTTCATTTTTGAAAGCGATAGTTCCAAAATAAAAATTCAAAAATCATGCATTTTCTACTAAGCAAACGCGCTCCTTAGAAGACAGATAAACTTCTTAATTAAATTCGGCCTTGACTGACGATTAGCTTGTCGATATCGCTGTTTTCCTTAACCTAGCCCGGACAGGCTACCTAGCCCTCTCATGAAGGCAAATGATAGCTAAATAATGATAAGCCTTGTCCTAGCTTAGCTCCATCTATTATTTGCTCAAACGTCAACGTGAAGATGGATTTCGGAAGTACTTGGGGGGAAGGGACTTGTCTCCTCGCCGTCTCCTCGAGGCAAAAGGCGTACGAATATCTTAACGACGTAAAGGTTGACGAAATGACGATGAGATGGCATATCGCGTTTTACTCGTTCACAAGTTTGCATGCATTAAAATAATTGATTGTAATTTGGAATCGTATGTAGGACGGTCCGTCTCTCTCCATTGAAATGTATGCCGATCACTTAATTTCTTCTTCTGATTGGCGCCGAAGTCTCCACTGCAATCAATCGGATGCTTCTATGTTCACTCGAGTCTAGAAACGCTTAATTTAATACGGTCAAAGTATCGACTAATGCTTAGTTTTTATCACCGACACATTAAACAATAGAGGCTGTCATCAGAACAATACGGTGCGAGAGATGCGGATGCTCTTGGATCAGGTCTAGTGGGCGAGCACGATCCATCTGCTCATATTCTATCCACTTCAATTCAAAGAAGGAAAAAGCCACCAAATCTTTTTCCAAATTGTGCCCACCTAGCCTAAATTTTTTTTATAACATCAAAAACCCCAAATTATGCCATCTATGACACATCAACCCTAAAAAAATCTGCGATATAAAAAGACCTCAAACTTATATCTATATGACATATTGACCCTCCATCGGGATTCCATCATATGATTTTTCAGTCAAAATAATATTATTTTTATTTCACTTAAGTCATTTGAGTGACTTGTCAAAACTATTTGCTTTTCGGCATCCATGTAGGTATATTTTTTAATGGTGTTCATTGATGGAACATTGACAAGGGATAATTGGGTTGTATGGATACAAGTTAGAGATTTTTAATGTTATGAAAAAAAAAGTTTAGGATAAATGTGTCACGGTGGACATGATTTATGGCTTTTGATCACTTAATAAAAACTTCAAAATTTGCTTCTAATTGGGAAAATAACCACAAAAAAGAAGTCATAATCTATCGTATGGATCTCAATTCAATGCTAAAATTTTCAATTTTGTCAATTTAATTCTAAAACTATTGACAAATTGTCAAAATATCTAGCACTAAATTAGTTAAATTGAAAGTTTAAGATTGAATTGATATTTGCACAATAAATTTAGGATTTTTTTGGGTAATTATTCCCTTTTAAGTAAAATTATGCTCTTTGCAATCTCATGAGACGATACTTTGTGATAACATTATGCATGACTAAATTAATTGATTCGTTTACTTTAAACATGTGACATTATATTGGCGACATTACATGTGCGTTTCATGGATGTCCAATCATTCGCGTAAATGATATAATGCATCTCTTTCTTATAGGGGTATATGCTTTGGGAGGAAGATAGATGCCCCAAATTATTGAGAGAGTGACTAAAGTATGGGCCCAGAAATCTCGACATGATTTCACGATCAAATTGAACGTGAAAGATCAAGTGAGGTAAACGGAACTGTGCATGTGTTCGTTAGGGGGAGCTGATTTGTGTAGTAGTATCTTCTATCTCTTCACTCCCTCGTGGAGACAAAATGGAGACAGCTTTTATAAAAAGACAAAGCAACTTCCTAATCTTTATTTCTTTATTCATTTATTTATTTGAAAATGAAGTTTGAATGATTGAGACATGGTATGAATGTAAGATCCACAAATACTAGTAACTTGCCACTTTAGTACATGCCACGACCGGAAACATCACAAGCAATATTAGCATGCCTCTTGTTCGAACGTGAAAGCTATTTGTTTTCTAATAAAAGCGATTGTGTGTGGAGGAGAGAAACCGATTTTATGTTCGAACCTGGAAATTGAATTGAGTGTTGACAATCATTATATTTCTAATTGGCCTAACTTTAGCATTAAATTGAATGTGAGGAATTGATCTACTTAGGTACCCTTTGTGTCGTTCTTGATTGCCCTACCACAACCCATCTCAATAAATTTGTGGGGTCACTTTTAAGTTTCACGCTAAGGTTGTTTTTGTACCATCTTTTGTGACACGATCAAGTAGCTAAGCTATATCGGCAAAATCATATGATACAGCAATTTATTTAAGAAAGACCCCACATTGAATAAAATTTGAAAAAAAAATTACAAACCTGATTGAACTAAAAAAAAAAAAAAAAAAAAAAAAAGGGTACTCGAACATAAATGGATAAGACTTAAGCACCTTTGATTTCATTTTATCATACATAATTATAGATTTTTATATGCATTTTTAGAACACGATCCCACAATCTCCACTGCCATCAAGAAAACCCTAGAACTAGAAGTGCATTCCAGCAAGGCTCAAACCTACGGATTGCTAAATCAAGAAAAAAACTGCAAAGCGATTATTTACTTGGTCATGGTCAAATGAACGAGCATCGTGACCCTCCTCACCGACACTGAAATTAGACCAACGGCGGCGTCTGTTCGTCTTTCTACCTAAACCTTAGATGGTCTGTTCTATTATGTCGACATTGACTATTCTGGCCGAAGAAAAGTCCAGTAACGCCCACGTGCCTTCTCCGTTAGAAAGGCTTGCTCCTCAATCCATCCCAGTGAACGACCACTTTCTCATGGGTGCTTCTCCATGTTTGCACAAAACTAAAGATAGAGAAGGATTCCAGTGTACTTTATTTGGTCAGGAGGGGTTGTTAAGGTGAAAATCATCGAATGATGAGGAGAAAGCATACTCGAATGTGGGCAAGGCCACCGCATATCATTGAGATTGAAACCCTTCTTCCGTAAGAATGAAAGTCTACCCGTATTTACGTCCGCAAAGGGAGGAAGTGGACTCCCCGACATCCTATGGATTAACACGACGCAAGGGAGGGAATGAACACGATTATCAGGATGCCGCACCAGATATGCAAGACTTGATCACGACGTTTGGAGGAACGAGGTAATGATGATGATGAATTCAGCTTCAAGAAAACCATCGGATGAGGATGACCGAAGCGGGCATGAATATGCTACCTCTAAACAAAAACTCACGAAAATATATGCCGCGAAATTATACACCTAAGATGACCCAGATCTCTCTTTTCCATCGTCAACTCACAAATTGTGAGGGCAATCTTTATGTAAGTTTGATAATAATATCAGAAAGAGAGAAGCTAAAACAAAAACAAGATCAGGGAAACAACAAGGCTTGCCTGCACTGGTCCCAGCATCATCTCCGAAATCATTCACAAGGATTCAGACAGTAAATATAAAATTAACGAGTGCTGCGACAAATCAAAATTGGGTTCTCTCCCACCATTTCCTCAATAGTACTTAAGAAATATCCAGAAAATAAAAATGCTACCAGAGGAAGAGTCAAATTTAGAAAACTTTCAATCTAAAGGCAATTATACAACACTACCCCTTCATAGAATGATGAGATTAACAGTCATAGTCAGCCGTATCTCACATACTCATTCGGCATCACCACTATAATCTTGACAGCATCCCGTAGATATATCCTGCACCTCAAGCACTCATTAAGGGAAGAAGAGAGTAATCTGATTAGCACATAGACCAATGTGCTGAACCATGGAAATGCAAACCCCAGTGCAAGAGCAAACTTGATGGGTACCAGTAAAGTGCAGAAGACCACACCCCATCAAACTTGGTCTCGCCCATCACCTCCTCCCACGTGGTCCAGCACCTGACCTTGGCCCTGGGTACCGAGAAAATTGCAGACGCAGGTAAGCAGAATC
The DNA here is from genome assembly GCA_014182365.1 of Eucalyptus tenuipes. Classification (NCBI taxonomy): domain Eukaryota; kingdom Viridiplantae; phylum Streptophyta; class Magnoliopsida; order Myrtales; family Myrtaceae; genus Eucalyptus; species Eucalyptus tenuipes. The sequence goes on from CM024542.1 coordinate 25,174,957, forward strand.
TGGATCATGCTCGTCCATTTTGTAGCCTAAGAAAACAATCAACCAAATTCTCAGGTCATTTCACAAGTGTAAAATGTTACTTAAGAAAAAGACATTTACAGAGGTACTTTAAATAGAAATATAACAATTGAGAAAATATGTAATCACTAACGAGGTTTTTAATTGATTGGAATGGGCAATTTTCTTTGTCCCATGTTTAGTGATGTTCTTTCAAGATAAAATGGCACATCCCAAATGGGATTATTACATCATCTGAAAGAACAGTGACCCCTCCCCCTAGTATAAGTAATCCCCACTCCATCGCCACACTATTCATACATATTATTGTGATGTACTTCTAAAATCTCTCGTCATTTACTTCAAAGACAATCTGGAATATAATTCAAGTCCAGTCTTCCTATTCTATTCCCCCATTCATACAAAGATGCCAAACTAACCTTTCCAAAGCCCTGGACAGCAAATATCATACTAAAAATGGTCCCTCTTCCCAACACCACTACTAAACACAAACTCCAGTGGTTAGGAAGGGAAGAACAGATCACGAAAAATAGAATGCAAAGTGAAATCTTCAGTAAAAAGTTCAGTTATGTCTTAACAAACTAAAAAAAAAAAAATAGCACTAAGTATGCCAGATATTATTTTACTTGAATTTCTTTGTCCCTTTCTATTCCTTTGTTTTGTGTACTTTCTTTACCCTTTTTTCATATCCAAGAAACAGAGGAAGAGCTTAAAAGTAGTTTATCACCTTGCAAGGCACTCAAAGCAGTGGCTGCACAAGCCGGATTTACAAAATCCACAAAACAAAGGATTAGAGGATCTCCTCCACGCTGCAATGCAAGTTCAATAGTAGCGTGAGAAAAAGTCAGAATAGCACAGAAAATATAAAGAAATACTGAATAAGTTAAGTTGGACTTACATGCTTCGACTCCTTAATCACAAGTCTCACTTCTTTGTACCCCACAAAAGGCCGAAATATATCTAAAGGTGAGTTAAGAAATTTGAAAAAGCAAAGACTTGTTATCTAACTTCCAATTGGGTTGAAAATTTCACCAAAGCACGATATATTCCCAACTACAACCACTGTTCGACATCAAAAGGATACGAGCAACCTCCCTCTTTGTACTGTCAGGAGGAAGTCCTTCAACATACAGAGTGCTGGAAGCATCTGGAGGCAAAGGAACCGTTTCACGGCCTGGCCTTCCCATGGCTTCCATTGGGTGTGGACCACCAAAACCAGCATTTCGACCATTTGGTGCCATTTCCGGAGCAATAGGCCCAGGACGGCTCATCATAGAAGGATCAGCAACCGGAGCACCTGGCATTCCACCACCAATTGTTCGTACCATTCCAACGCTGCCATATGCACTAGCTTCTCCAGGAGCATGCGAAGACATTTGCTTCAAAAGTATTTAGATAACGCCCTTAGCAAACCCAATGTAAATAGACCAGAAAAAACATAACCATGACAAGTTTATGAGAGGGAGGCCTACTGAGCTCTGGAGATATCGGTCATATGCTGATCCTATTGTCTTGGTGTCCTTCACAGCCCGAGGTCCATTAGGATCATCATCACGTGCTAGATAGTTTTGCATCTCAGGACCAGCAGGCATGCCTGGAGGAGGGATATCTGATCACAAAAAGAAATTTTACTTTTTGTTTGCTCATACAGAAATAAAGAAAAAAAAATTAAAATAACTTTTTTGTATATCTAGCTTACAAATCAAACAACCATCAAACTGCACTATAAAAGTCTGGGGTCAAGGAAAAAGCTGATACAGTCAGGTGCAAAGTGGCACAGTCTTAACAGTTAAAGTAAATGAAAAGATGCTACTGAAAAAGAGGATGTGCATAAACATGTATACCGACCCCTCTTGTTTATACTACCCCCATTTATCCTTTGATATACTGTATCTTCCTCAAGAACAATTTTGAACAGAGTTTTCAAAGCAAATCCATACTGGAGGAAACGAGTGACAAGCTTGGCATTGCCAACCGTATTAGATGAATGCCTAAAAGATGCACACTTATGCTTGCCAGATTAGGAGTGAGATCAACTTGTAAAGTAGACATTGCTTTTATTTTCTTGAATCAAACTATCATGGAATATTAACTCATTTAGTGCTGAAAGTAAAGACATGAGACATTGATGACCAACTAGAGGTCTACATAACAACATGCTACAAAAAACCAATTCATCACAAAAACCATCAAACCAGAATGCATGAGGAATAGTAGCAAAGTGTAAATTGCCAAATAAAATGGGAACTGCAGTCTTCAATAAATCTCAGGTCGTCATTTATTAGTGATTATAACAAGTGTAATAAGAGACAGCAATAAATCATGCAGTGTACATAGCTACCCGAATGTCACTGTTTGATCCACCCAAATGTTTTAAAATTTGAAACTAGGAAGATGTTTCAAAATTTAATCAAAGGGAAAAAAAGCAAAAACATAAGATTAGCAAGTTATCATCAAACCTGCCAGAGTGCAAACAGATTGTACTGCCATTCCTAATTGACGTCATGCATGCTACATTTGAAAAGAAGATATTTTACTGTCAATGAACTGATCCAGCTTTGTGATTCCTTCAAGGATGAACTAATTACTCACTTTTCTCACTTCCTTGTATCTCTCTGTTTCTCTCATTTTTGGATTTAAAAAACTGCATAAGCTGTCCTTATGGACCCATCTCAGGATTTTGTGTGCATATAAAAATGCAATAGCTTTGACACTTAAAGAAGAAAGGTATCAAAATGTCCAAGATTCCAACTAATCGACCAATTATACTAACAGAACAACAACCATAGCGGCATAATTCATCAACTAGCAATACATCTTTCATTAATGATTACTTAAGCAAGATAGAGAGGAGATACATTGAGTGGGAGAGGGAAGGAGAAACCCTTATTACTCATAGACAGTACGAGCATCCCAAGTGTCGAAAAATATTTATGAAAATTAGTCAGCAGTAAGTAGGTGGTCAAATATAACAAGATCACATTTTTGTTAAGAGTCTCTCACGCTCTATGAATAGAGCCATCTTATATTTCTTTATTCGATTATGCAGCTTTTCAGTACTTTTTCTCTCCCTTTCTCTTGAAGATCCTAGGATATTTACATGGTATCAAAGCCACCAAGAGAGAAGGACCCCAATCACAACCCTAGTTTTATCTTTCTTCATGCCATTAATCTTATATCAAAAACAGGAAAAAAAAGGTTTTTTGTTGTCTTCTCTATCAAGTCAGCAAGCAGGCCAGCTATTGTCTTTTCTGAGCTTCATCATCTCAATCATTGTCTCATTGCAACCACCATGTTCTTTGTTCCCTTCCCATCACCGGCGACATCAGCATCTTCTTCTCTGTCAACCCATTGAGCTTCCTTCCAATCTTTGCTCATTGCTAGGGGAGTTGTGCCTTGCTGTCATCGCTCACAAGCTGAGAGCCATAGTAGCAAGCTGTCCTTCATTCCTCCATTAGTCGAAAGTCCTATTAGGTCTGCCCAATTCGCTCAGTTGTCACCCTCAAGAGCAGCCACACCTACTTGTCTTCAAAAGCAGCATCATCATTCTCTGCCTGTAGATATACTCCAGTCGTCTTCGAGCACAGCACCATCCTTAGTCAACATTGTTCCTTGGCCATCGTTCTCTGTCATCTTCATCAAGCCAGTTCTGAGGCTAAGTTCTTTGTTGATTGTGAAGTGTGAAATTGTCCAAAGTCAAACTCTGTACTCATCTGTCCATCTTGATTGTGGCCAGCACCAGCCAAGTCCCTCTATTCTCCATTCCAGGGTTCTGTCAACTCTTCTGTACCAGCAGCTTTTGAACTCCTTCGTTATCCTCTGATGTTTTCCCCTTTTTTGGTCGAATTTCACAAATTTGGCTTGGTTTGATTTGTGTGCTCATTCTTTCCTTAACAGAAATTTCTCAGTTATTAGAGAAAAAAAAAGTCAAAGAAAAAGGGCCCTATCCAGCAGCAACTCATCCTTAACAGAATCACCTATTTTAGGTCTTCTGAAATCTCAAAACCTGATGTGGATTTATCAAATGCTAGACTCACTTTTGATTGCAAGTTTCATCGATGAGCAAAGTCGCCAGGAGTCCAGCATACTTCCATTGAGCAGCCAAAACGAGAATGCCAGGGAATGATGCAGTTTACGTTGCCACAATTGATAGTGTCCAGTTCTCACATCTTTTGATGTGGTTGTGTGAGAAAGATAAAGGTTTCAATTTTCTGATCTCGGTTCGTTTCTTTAAAGTTTTAGTCAAGATAGGTGTTACTGTAAGTTATTCAGTTTGACATATAAGGTGCAAGTTACCAAGTCGTCACTGTCTTAAATCTGGTCTAATTATGCACATCCCTAGTGTAATCTTTTGTTAAGTTTACGCTGGATGCTAAAGATATAACTTTCACTATGTAGTATTTTAAATAAGGAAATTACGGTTTTGTTAGCGTCTCTCATGCTCTCAATATATAGAGTCATCTAGTGTAATCTTTTGTTAAGTTTATGAGTAAAATATAAATTTTGAGTATTTTCTCTCTTGCTCTCTCTTGGAGAACCTCAAACATTTACACAAAGTTTTGTCGAGTGAAAACAAATCAAACAACAAGCATAGAATTGTTATGGAAAAAACTACCACATGGATGAAATTGATGGTATGAGTTGATATGCATTAGGCCCATTCATAATATGGCCGATTACCTACAATTCAAGCACAAACTTGCATGCCTAAAAAACAAACGTGAATGCAGGGCCTTTCATAGCTGAGCATGTAAGACACTCCCAAAAGAGCGCATTACCACAAGATTGTGTGCAATTTCACTATATGAGTTGTTTTACTGCAACAGATCCAGAGCACAAATTAGCCATGGGAAAAGCTAAACCAACATAAGAAGACGAAATACCACAAACCACTGCCTTTCCGCCCACAAATTGACCACTTTTTGCAATGCCCAGTAATTATATTTCACTGCCCAGACTCCAAACAGAACCGCCACTCGCAAACAATCAAGAAACACAAAGCAAGGCCAAGTTCCAGGCGAACGACACGGAAAGTCCGGAGACTACTCGGTGCAGAGCAAATTCCGCAAAGAGCCATTGGACTAGTACGAGAAACACAGCATTCCCCGAAATCGCAAAACCAATCGATCGAGCATAGCCACGCGCGACAAAAGCTCGAAAAAAAATCCCTAAAACAAAAACAACAACGCGGCGGCGAACGAAACACGCGGGAACTGGAGGGGTTACCGTATTCGAGACGGGGCCGCTTGAGCAGTCCAGGAGAAGGGACCACGGGCTGCTGCCGGTTCCAGTAATTGTCCCCCATCCTCCGAATCTCAGCAGAGAACGACCGAACAAGAGCAGCGGACGACGGCGGGGCCCGGAGAGAATCCGCGACGGCGAACGGCGGAGGAAATCGAAGAGGAAGGGAGGGCGGGAGGGGGAAGAGAGAGCGACGGGGGAGGAGGAGCAGGGGAGATCTGCTGTCGCTCGCGCGAGCTCGGGGATTGGGCTCAAGTTAAAACCCTAGGTCGGGAGCTTCCGAGGGGAAACGCTGCTGTCGCTGCGATTGTTTTGCCCTCATGATTTTTCCCCCTTTTCGATTTCCCGAGCTGGGGAAGGACGCAAGCGCCGATGGATTATAACGGGGATCCACTGCGGGAGGCCGCACCGTTGGGACGGACGGGACGGGCCGTCCTCTGTCGGGCCCAATCGCGGCGGCCCCAGGGACGCGAGATCGAGGCCCGGCCCGTCGTAGCCGGCCTCGCTCGTAGATGAGATGGCCCGTTGGGCCCCCACCGGGCCCATTTGAGCCGACCCGAGCCGGGGGACGCGAGCCCGCCCGCATAAGCTCGACGGAGAAATTCCGACATCGAACCCGGGCGGGCCGGGGTGAGATCGGGCCATTCCCCACGGTTCCGTGCTTGCTCTCGGAGACGACGATTCGAAGGGAATGAAAGAGCAAACGACGGGGGGACGCATGAATGCCGGGGGTGCTGCGTCTTAAAGCGGCATTCTTGGCCTCGATTGACCCACGCTCTTTGTTTTGTTTGTCTTTTGATGCGAAACTGAGAATTGCCCAACAACAACGTGAGACTTTTTGTCTTGGGTCGCGCCACCAACGTGGGGCTCTCCCTCTCGCCCCGGAACTCGCAATGGAAACCCAAAAACCAAAATCCCATCACATCCCCATGTCTCCCGCTTCGCTTCTTCCCGGCGGTCATGAATCCGATGACTGGGCGCCTCACGATCGTCGGACCGCGTGGGTGCACGGGATCCGAACTACCTCACCTTTGCCCCAAAATCACATATTTGGACTGCTATTTTAAAAATCTCAAATTTGTATATCTTTGTCGAATCATACAACAACAAAAAATGGATAACACCATAAATAATTTTATGAATTTTGGCCTAATATGCAATGTAATTGCTGAATTTTTAAGTTGCTCAATGTTGTCCATAAACTTTAGTCTAATGTATAATATGGTCCTTGAACTTTTAATTTATTCAATGTGATCCCTAAAATTTGGTATATGTTCAAGTTAATCCATAAACTATATGAAGATATTTAATGTTGTCCTTTTATTAATTCAAGTATAGGGACTAAATTAATTTTTTTAATATAATTTATGAACTAAATCGAATATGTATAAAAAATTCATAGACGACATCAAACAAATTAAAAGTTTAGAGATTGCAAAATAGGTTAAAGTTCAAAGATAACATTAGATAAATTAAAAGTTCAATGACCATGTTACATATTGAGCTAAAGTTCATAAACTATTTATATCGGTTTTTCCTTAAAAAAATAAATATAGACCAGTATATTCATGTCATAATTAGCTCGGACTAATTTTCTTATCCCAAAAAAAATCCCACAATTATTCCAAACTAACTAGTTTATATCTTTAAAAAAAAATCCGAAATCAACCAAATCTTTAACTAGGTTAATTTTTCACGACATGAGAATTAATTTTCGATAAATGTAACATTGATAACGTGAAAATTGGCTCGGAACGAGCGTTGTAAGGATAGAGCGGTTCGAGACTTTTAACAGTATATATATATATATATATATATTTTTTTTTTTTTGGTCTGTTGGACTTTTAATGGTCTTTGACTTTGGATATATTTATCAAATTAAAATGGAGAATGACGCCGGGAAGGGAGAATGTAATACGCAGTACGCGTTTGCAGGCGGGGGCAAAGTACGCTACCGCCTTCCGCCGCTTCTCTCTGACGAGCACGTCAGGTCAGGGGGCGTCGGGGGCAGAGGCGTCATTTCGCAGGGACAGCGGTACCTTTCACGACTGGTTCTCTGTCGTGGGCTTCCAGAGCACGGCCCACCCGCGCCACGACGTGCCCCCATTAACGCCAAACGTACGCACCCTCTTTATTACATTGGGAGAATTAAATGTGTGTATGTATATATGTGTATGTGCAATATGTATGTATGGAGAGGAAAAAGAAATTCAATATTTAATAATATTTAATAAGGGTCGGTTAGTACTACAAAAAATAACTGATATAGAAAATATCTTTTAATAATAATTACTTAAGATTAATTATTTCAATTGATATAAGTGATTATTTTTAAAAAAAAGTTGACGAATTAATGATTTTTCTCGAAGTGTCCGGAATCTAAATTATTTTCCACTTTCTTAATGGGTGGTTGATTTGGTTGGGGACTGTGACCGGGAAATGTGTTCCAGATGGGAATCATTTATTTACTTATTTTTTTTTTCCTTTTTCTCTTTTTCCCACTTTTTTTGGTTGCTTTTTTTCCTCTCTTTCTCTTTCTCGGAAATCTAGCTAGAAGCGATTTCATCTCTCAGCATACTTTTCCCGATTTTCTCTCGCTTTTTCCTCTCTTTGACCACTTGTACTTCCTTTTACAGTCTTTGAAAAACTCCTCTCTCTCTCTCTCTCTCTCTCCCCCTCGCCTCCGTCGCGTTCTCCGGCGCCGGAGATCGAGCCCTTCCCGGCGATCCCCGCGCCCCTGGACTGCGAATTCTCCGGCGGCCGGTGCCGAGCCCGAGGCCGTATTCGCATTAGGAAGCGGGCGCCCGTGCCTGCGGAGTTCGGACCGTGATCGTTATTGACTTCGAGAGAGGTCGAGGCGGTTCGATTTCTTGGGGGAGGGGCGCAGATCTCTTCGCTGGGGGGCGCTGGGCGGGAGGTCTCTGGTGTTTTCCGTTGCGGTGCCTGCCGGAAGTTGGGGGGAGATAGAACATTGCATTGGTGGTGGCGGCGTGAAGAGAAGGGGTCGTTGATGGTAGTGTTGACGTCGTCGAGAGGTATATGATGTCCGGGCGTCCGGTGAGAGATCGGAGAGGGCGGTGGATTTCCGGTGAAACTCATACATGGAATGGCAGATCTTGCTAGCTACGGGAATGCCGACCGTGACGTTGAGCAGGTCCTCTCTCTCTCTCTCTCTCGCCTCTCTTTCTTTCTGAGATATGCTGGGACGTGCGTCGAGCTGGCAGTCTTTTTCCCTCGTTATTCCCGTTGAGATGTTTACGTAGTCGATTACGAATTTGAGGCTTTGGGCTGGTAGATTTCATTTAATTCCGGATGTGCTTGCAAGCTCTGGACTTACTGTGGCCCTTGTCCTCAGCTGAGAAACGCTATAGAAGTACAGATTGTATTAAGTAGAATCTGGAATCTGTGAGAGGTGGATATCTTCACTGATTATTGACTGGAGCAGCTGCTCCAACCATCAAGGAATTGGAAGATAGGGGAAATGAATATTCTGAGGTGTGGTTATTATGACTGTAGACCTAGTGAAAGGAAAAAGAATTCTGTTCTTCGTGCTCAAAAGGCGTAATCGACATTTCATTCTCTTTTATTGTGATAAACAAGAGCCTGAGTCATTTCTCTTTTTCTTTTTATTTTCTTTTTTTGGTTTTTTTCGCGTTTTTTTTTTTGGGGGGACGGGGGATGGTGAGCGGCAAGGAGTCTCAAAGTTCCTCTGCCTTCTTCGTGGAAGCTTTGAGGCAATTATATTGGTGCCTTCATGCTGTCTTGACAAAGCCTCGTATATGCTTGCTGCTTGTCTGTATTGTAACACTTCAACTATGTTTGCTGAGAGAGATGAAATGGTTTCAACAAAGGTTTCCGCGTGTTTGAGTGCTGGCTGTGAGCCAGTTAACAGTGGACAAAGAGGGTTCACTCTTTGCTACTTCTTTTGGTCTCTGATAAGTCCTTAATTTGCAGTGGACTCATGCACTAGGATTGCGAGTGGGATTGAAGTCCTGTTCCTATTGCATTAGCTTATGGGATTGTTACTCTCCCATAGCCTTTTCAATTGTTATGGTCGATCTAAGTTTTCGTTCCAAAATGCTTGTGATGGAAGATAATATGGCCTTCACCAAATCTTTTTGTAGAGAGATTTTAAGAAACAGATTAATAAACGGTCAGGTTTAGAGAAGCTTCTTTACTTAAAGGCAGTTGGCTGGCAAATCAGGAAGGATAACCCATTATCTGGGATTTTTAATTTTTTAATATGCTTCAATAAATAATAGGTGGTAAAATAAGATACTCAAGAACAACCTATATCAAAATTAACCAATGATTGATACGGGTTGGAGCAGACATGGAAACTTAAGTTTGGAAGGGCTAGATAAAAAGTTTAGCAAAATCTAAGCTGAGGGATGGCAAAATATAAAGTTACATGCACTTCCATAAACAATAGTGCATTAAGGACCACAAATGGCATAACGCTGTCCTTGAGTCAGTTAGTTCATACAGGCAATTTATTTCCAATAGATTTTACGCGACCATGTTGGTCATGATTGGGTTATGGGAAAACTGCAGAAGTATGATCATTATTTTTGTTTTACTTTAATGCAGTGAATTATTATCGGATCATATTATTAGTCTTTCGATGCATCAAGCTCTCCATGCCTATTTATATTTATGAAGACAATATTTAGATGAAAAATATTCCTCTGTATTAGGAAACCTAAGCTGCTGTCTATCTTGAAACTTGTTCGGTGATTGTCTGCTAGACATGGATGAAGCCATATGAATGTTCCAGCTTAAACCCAACTAGCTTTTCCAGTTTCCCTTCCAACTGGTTTTATTATTCTCTCTTGCTCAAGCATAAATGACGCTCCCTCCCTTTTGCAGGCATTAATTGCTTTGAAAAAAGGTGCTCAACTGCTGAAGTATGGTCGAAAAGGAAAGCCTAAATTCTGCCCATTCAGACTATCTAGTGTGAGTGTTACTAATAAATCTATTAATTTAGTCCATTGTAAGCTTTTAAAAGATTATTCAGATGATGTTTTTTCACAAACGCAACAGTTATCGAGAGAGACCTAGGGAAGAAAATTCCTTACAAATGAATCTGGTTTTCCTTCCATGAAATGCATGGGTGATTTAAACCATTGAATGATACATTGCTTCTTTATTGGTTTTCCTTTGCTGCAGAGAGGAAGAGTCTAAAAATTGATGCATGCAGTCACTTTTGTGAATAATTTGACTGTATTATTGAATGAAACTAGAGGATTTCATTCTTTACAAGATAACGCTGTTACATGTAATTGCTTATCTCTAGCCGTCTGTCCTATGGTTTCATAACATCATTTGGAGCGATAAAATCTCAGTTGGGCAAACATTCCCCTAGCAGTCTGTCTTATTCTTTTTGCTAGGTAGATTTTGAAAATCTCCATTGCTTATAGGTAATTCCTAGTTAGGTTTATTCTGTTTTTTTTTTTTTTTGGAAGATTTTAGACATAAATTTGCTTTCCTTTGGAGATTTCTCACAAAGGTTACCCTAGTCTATGAAGCAACATTATGTTTTTGTACATTGAAACTTGAAGATTTTAATCATGGAAAACCATTTTCAGACAGAAGATAAATGAACTGAACAAGCAGATTTTCTGGTGACGTTATTTGTTGGTACCTCAGTGCTATGTTTCCTTGCTAATAGTGTTATGCTACTAACTTGCCCACTGCTTTACTGTGAATTTCAGGATGAATCATCGTTGATCTGGATATCAAGTAGTGGTGAAAAAAGTTTGAAATTAGCATCTGTTTCAAGAATTATTCCTGGACAGAGAACTGTGAGATTCTGTTTCTTGCTTTTGATAACATTTTATTCTCTTCCTGATAATTATGTTCATGTCAGTATTTAGGGAAAGATAGTGTTGCCTTGACTAAATACACTTCCCATGTATGCTATCATTAAAGTCTTCAACTTATTCTGTCTATGTCAGGTTGTATTTGAACGTTATTTGCGACCAGAGAAGGACTATTTATCCTTCTCTCTTATTTACAAAAACGGGAAACGGTCGCTTGATCTGGTTAGTGACAGAAACTTGAGATTTTCACTAAGATGCAAAGTGCTTTTCTTTATTTTCGATTTGAATTGAGTTTTGTTTTTGCTTTATGCATGTGAGATTTAAATTTTCTCCAGATCTGCAAGGACAAAGTTGAGGCTGAGGTGTGGATTGCAGGCCTCAAAGCACTGATCTCCACTGGTCAGGGAGGACGCTCAAAAATTGATGGATGGGGTGATGGCAGTCTCTATCTTGATGTAATTCCTCCTATCTGGAAATTCATTTGAATGTCACTTTTTCTTAAAATCTTTCCTGCTTTGGCCAATGGTTATGTTAACTACAAATATGCTTATCAGTGAGAGCTAGCAATGTTTTTATACAGCATCTCGTGATATGTATATAATGTTTGTTACAATGCAAAGAACAGGGATTAATTGCATGTGGGATAAGTGGTTTTGCCATGTTGATAGGTATTTTATTCTGCTGTGAAACATAAGTGGCTGTCTATGGGTGGAAGTCTGTTTTAGGACATGACTGGTTGTCAATGCTTTTTGTCAATGACATATTTTTTGCTCTTAACTATTTCAGGACAGTAGAGATTTGACATCAAATAGTCAGAGTGACAGTTCTGCCAGTGCTACACGAGATATCAGTTCTCCTGATGTTTCTTTGAGTTCAAATCCAAATTCTTCTCCAAAGACTTTCCATACCGAGAATTCTTTCCATTTTGACCGATCACATGTAGCATCGGACGACACAAACATGCAAGTAAAAGGATCTAATTCAGATGTTTTTCGAGTTAGTGTTTCTAGTGCGCCCAGTACGTCAAGTCATGGTTCTGCACCCGATGATTGTGATGCTTTGGGTGATGTGTACATTTGGGGTGAGGTGATATGTGATAGCATTGTCAGGGTGGATGCCAGTAAAAATTCTAGTTTTGTGACGACAAGAGCAGATGTACTTGTGCCCCGTCCTTTAGAATCTAATGTTGTTCTGGATGTACATCACATAGCTTCTGGTGTTCGACACGCTGCTTTGGTTACGAAGCAAGGTGAATTGTTTACATGGGGTGAAGAATCAGGGGGCCGGCTTGGCCATGGCGTTGGGAGGGATGTGACACATCCTCGTTTAGTTGAATCTCTGGCTTTTGCTAATGTTGACTTTGTTGCCTGTGGTGAGTTCCACAGCTGTGCTGTGACAGTGACTGGGGAACTTTATACGTGGGGCGATGGCACACATAATGCTGGGCTTCTTGGTCATGGTACAGATGTTAGCCACTGGATACCCAAAAGGGTCTCGGGTCCTCTTGAGGGACTTCAAGTTGCTTCAGTAACTTGTGGGCCCTGGCACACCGCACTGATAACATCAAGTGGACAGCTTTTTACCTTTGGTGATGGGACTTTCGGTGCTTTGGGTCACGGGGACCGGGAGAATGTTACATATCCTAAAGAAGTAGAATCTCTTCTAGGGTTGAGGACAATTGGTGTTGCGTGTGGGGTGTGGCATACTGCTGCCATTGTGGAGGTTATCGTCACACAGTCTAGTGCGGCTGTTTCTTCAGGGAAATTATTCACTTGGGGCGATGGAGATAAAAATCGCCTAGGACATGGAGACAAGGAGCCACGGCTCAAACCCACATGTGTGCCGGCTCTTATAGACTACAATTTTTACAAAATTGCTTGCGGGCATAGTATTACCGTTGGATTAACTACATCAGGGCATGTTTTCACCATGGGTAGTACCGTTTGTGGTCAGCTTGGGAATCCTCAGTCTGATGGGAAGGTACCAAGCATAGTAGAGGACAAGCTCCTTGGGGAAACTGTTGAAGAAATTGCCTGTGGTTCATACCACGTGGCTGTATTAACAGCAAGGAATGAAGTTTATACATGGGGCAAAGGTGCTAATGGGAGGTTGGGCCATGGAGATCTCGAGGATCGGAAAACACCAACTCTAGTTGAAGCTTTGAAGGACAGGCATGTGAAGTATATATCTTGTGGTTCAAACTATACAGCAGCTATATGTCTTCACAAATGGGTTTCTGGTGCTGAGCAGTCTCAATGTGCTGCTTGTAGGCAGGCTTTTGGATTTACTCGGAAAAGGCACAATTGCTATAATTGTGGGCTTGTGCATTGCCATTCGTGCAGTTCCAAAAAAGCTTTTAGAGCAGCCTTGGCGCCCAATCCTAGCAAACCATATCGTGTGTGTGACTCATGTTATGCTAAGCTGAGTAAGGTATTGGAAAGCAGTGTCAATAATAGAAGGAATTCTGTGCCTCGCTTATCGGGTGAAAACAAGGACCGATTAGACAAGGCTGATTTAAGATTGTCAAAGGCAAGTGTGCCTTCTAATATGGACTTGATTAAGCAGTTGGACAGTAAAGCTGCTAAACAAGGAAGAAAGGCTGACACCTTTTCCTTGGTTCATTCCACACAAGCTCCCCCATTTTTGCAGCTAAGAGATGCTGTTTTGTCTACAGCAACTGAACTACGACGCTCTGCTCCAAAACCAGTTAATACTCCGTCTGGAGTTAGTTCTAGGTCGGTGTCACCTTTCTCTAGGAGGCCTAGTCCACCTCGTTCTGCTACACCTGTTCCAACAACATCAGGACTATCCTTCTCCAAAAGCATAACAGACAGTCTGAAGAAGACAAATGAGCTTTTAAACCAAGAAGTTATTAAGTTGCGTTCTCAGGTATGTCAACTCCATATTGTTATGTCCTTGGATAAATATCCTAGAAAGAAACTAGGAGTCTCACAGCTCTAGTGGATCTGGTTAGGTTGAGAGTCTCAGACAAAGATGTGAACATCAGGAGTTAGAGCTGCAAAGATCAACTAAGAAAGCTCAAGAAGCAAGGTCACTGGCTACAGAAGAATCAGCTAAATCTAAAGCTGCAAAAGAAGTTATTAAGTCGCTCACAGCGCAGGTTTCTTTCTCATCTCTGCATTGCATGTCCATTGTTTGGCGCCAGGTCCACTCTTTTAGAAACAAATTTGTTATGACACTAGGATCTGATAATATTTTGATAGAGAAATTTTCACATAAAAAAGTCCTGAAGAAGTTTATCAATAACAATGGCTTTCTACGATCTTGAATCTCAATTCTTTATTCTACCTCCTCTTTCAAATATGTAACTCTTTGTTTCATTCATGAGCATGTGCTGCAAATTCACGTGCCTTTTCTTCCTCAACAAAGGCCCTTAATTTTTAAGTTTTCACTTTTGGACTTACAGTTATTAAGAATTGTCTCCTTTTGTCAGCTGAAGGAAATGGCTGAACGACTTCCGCCAGGTGTTTATGATGCGGAGAGTGTGATACAGACGTGCCTGCCAAATGGATTGGAGTTTAATGGCATTTGCCGTCCTGATGCAAATAGCGAATGTCATTCCAGATCAGATTCATTTACCTCCTCTTTCATGGGTTCATCTGCAGCAAATGATTCTGCTTTAGCCACTGGAATTCAAAATCTTAGTCGATCTCCTGGAACTTCATTTCCAGCCAGTGAAACCAATATGCACCAACAGAACCAGAGCCCTCTGACCTCCAGCAAGACAGATGATCCCCATGATGTCAGGCTTCCTAATGGCGAACAAGGAAATCAGGCAACTAACGGTAATGGCACAGAGGTGTTTCATGGTGGAGAGTCTCGGCCCTCACAAAGCGGAGAGACTCGGATTGGTTCCGAGAACTCTGCATTGACCAGTAACATTGTTCAAGTTGAGGCTGAATGGATTGAACAGTATGAGCCTGGTGTGTATATAACCCTAGTGGCCTTGCGCGATGGAACTAGAGATCTTAAGAGAGTGCGGTTCAGGTAATGAGCTGATTTCTTTGTCTTGTTATTTAAATATTAAATTGGTTTGATCAGTTGATCTTTGAGATGGTCCTGAGCCAGGAGATGCTTTGATTAGTCATAAGATTGTGTTCTCACGCATTCTGTCCTAGTTTCTGCATAAATTTATTCTTCTCATTAGCCAAAATAAATATTTTCTTTGTTTGATTGGCACTTTTTCCTTGTATCCTATACTACTTGACCTGTCTATCAATGGCTACGCTAACTGGGTTAGCTGCGGGAACTTTTGTTCCCTGATACATCTTTTCTTTTTCATAAGTAATATGCAGCATTGCCTCCTGAAAAATGTTTCATTTCATCTAGGCACCATATCCTGTGGGCATTGTGCTTTATTACTGGACCGAGTTTGTCTTAAAGAAAACAGGAACCTAGGACATGTCTATTCTACATAGTGACATTTATATCACTTGATGGAAGTGCACAATTTATTTCATAAAAGTGCAGCATTTGGCATTGTCGGTTTCCTTATTTTCATGATGTGCCTATTTGGCTCATCTGTCTTCCACGTTTATGGCAATTAATTCGAGAGTGAATTTGCAGCCGGAGAAGATTTGGGGAGCATCAGGCAGAGACTTGGTGGTCAGAGAATCGTGAGAAGGTCTATGAAAAGTACAATGTCCGTGTGTCGGAGAGGTCCTCGGCTTCTAGTCAGGCTGCTCGTAGATCTGAAGGATCCATGACACCGACTTGTTGAAGTTGCCCTTATTGCAACAACGGAACTGCCAAATGAGTTCAATTTTGTTGCGTCATGGTTCAAAGGCCATGACATTCTCGGTATGAAGGGAAGTAGACATCTTTTCTTTTCCCTTTTCAAGAGACCGAACTGCCACAATTTTTGACGCCCCTGGCAACCATCTCCTCCCTTTTCTTCCCTCCTGTTCTTTATTTACTTTTATTTATTCTTGGGTGCCTGCCCAATTTATAGATGTATGATGAATTGTAGTGTATATAATATCAACTGCGAGGCAGCAAGAAAGTTTTTTGCTCCTTGTCCAGTGGATCTTTCTTCTTTTTAACTTTGCCTCGATCTACATGTAGAGAGTATCAGTTGAGAATGAGATCAACCAACTTGCGGGTTATATCTTTTGAGCAAAAATTTTGGCTGTCTTTATATATCCAATTGTAATCATGGCCAACACAAAACATTTGCGTGAGGTTCAAACCTCCTCGTGCCCGAGTTTTGAGATCGTACAATTGAATAGAGAGTGGTTCAGCTTGATGCGTACTGCGTTGGTAATGTTCGTAAGCGAAGTACCCCCCATTCACCAATCTAAATGTTCATAACAAGACGCTATTTTCTTCTCTGTCTATTTTGTTCTTTTTGGTGGATCTGATCCAATCCTTCCGTCATCATCTTAGTGCGGTTCATCGGCTTGACCATTTTTTAGGTTTACCAAACTTGACAATCGCGCGGATGCTCTACTTTATCAGGTGAAATTTCTGATAAATTATGCCCCCACACTCCATGCCTACTCTTTTTAGACATGGGAGAGAGCTTACACAAAGTCAAAAAAGAGCAAGTGACCGGTTGTTTTTGACAACTTCGCTGATCTGAGTTTCAACGAGATTTGACTTGGATCGTTTCTTTCTAAGTCGATCAACTCTGACATTTTGCAGCCACCAGAAGTCTCGACGTTGGATGGATTCTCGAGGGAAAGGGCCCGTTTCTCACAGGTTAGTGCGACTTAACTGTCATATCCCCTTCATTTTTGGCGCGATTCTAATTTACGAATCATCTTTTGACAACCATTTTGGTTATTAAAGGAAATTATACAAAGATAAGATCAAACGACTTTCATAAATAAGCAATCATGGGTATCTCTAAGGAAAAATTATCCAAAAAACCATAGATCTATTGTTCGGTGGCTAATTCAGTACTAAACTTTTTAGTTGTGCCAATTCAGTTCTAAACCTTTTAACTATATAAGTTCAATTCTAAACATTTTTGCGATTTGTCAATTTAGTTCCAAACCTTTTAATGATTTGCCAAAATAGTCCTTTGGTGATTTTCAACCAAAATTACTTGGAATGATTAAATTGGTAAATCATTAAAAGGTTTAGGACTAAATTGATAAATAATTAAGATGTTTAGGACAGTTGAAAGGTTTAAGATTGTATTGGCCGCCATACAATAGGTTTTAGAATTAAACTTGTACAATAGGAAGTTAGACAAAAAAAGAAGAAACATTGACAGGTTTAGAACTGAATTAATTGTTATACAATAGGTTTAGAACTTTTTGGACAAGTATTTTGTATCTCTAATGTCCCCTTCCACAAGCCAAAAAAGAATAAAATTCCAGGAAGAATGCACTCAAAGTTGAACGACGGCAAAGAAAAACAAGCATCACACGCAAAATGAAGCAATGGATGACGCACGAAGGATTCAGACTTCATGCTGATACTGTATTAAAGTAGACAAACTGAAGCTTGAATAGATGCGCAGCTGTGTAATTCTCGAGTTACAAGTGAAAGAAAGTATTTATAAGCATGCTTTTTGTACACATTACAAGTCCGTTACTTGAGAATTTTAGTATTTTGATTCGGACTTTCTAACAAATAGCAATCGATATGCGACAGTGTTTAACATTCTCGTCTGAAAAATAAGCAATCTCGGTGCTTCAAGGTCAAATCTTGTTGCAAAACAGTTTGGCCGTTACATCGTCGTCTACTTTTATAACATATACTTTGAAAAGCATACAACTAATGCTTTGAACTTTTGGAGTCCAAGAAACAATAGAAAAAATAGAGGAAGTAATAAAGTGTAGTTTATTTTGAAACCTCAAAGTATGGGATTTTGAGCTAACGTAAAGTGTGTGTTTGAGACTAAAAAATGTAAATTGAAATTTGAAGGGAAGGTAAGGATTATTTCTAAATCCCCAAGCTGGCACAATTTGTTGGGTTGTCGGGACATTGGAGCTTTCCAACTTAGGAATTGAATTACCTGTTTTGATTACATTAACTGTGCACAGGCTACTCTGAGTTAAGACTATTTGCATGAGCCAAGCACGAGCTTAATCAATTCATGGGACTTGCAAGGTGTTTCATGACCATCTAGACATTTGGATTTTCACTCTTGTGCCCTTGAATTATCAAAAAGGAGGATTGTTTCTGTAATTTCTAATTTTGTTATTTTCATTTGTAAAAGTTGTGACACTTTGAATAGATATATTCGACAATAAGCAGATATGAGAGGATAGATGAAAGGAATTAAAATAACTAGTTTAAAATTGAACTGGTGACTGATATTTCAATTATATTATGCTTAGAACCCTAATATTAGCACCAAATCATTCTATGGGCTTTGACAAAAATTTGCCCTTCTAATATAAGTACTTGGTAGACCAATGGATTACAAAGAATGTCTTCCTCGTATCCAAAATAATCTTTGCGATAGTTGCGAAGTTGAAGCAAATATTAATCTATCAAATCCTTCCACCTCCTCATCAACCCAATGGAATTGGGAACAATTTGAATTTGTATCGTGAAGAATCAATAATTTGAAAGACTATTTTCTTAAAAATTATCATTTGTTCCACTTATTTCAATCAATTTAAAAAAAAAAATTCATCGTAAACAAAAATGTTTAGGTAGAAAGATTAATTCCTGAAGTTAGAAAAGGAGAGAGAGATGATTATTTGCATGGTTTTGGTTCGGCGGGTAGCACGGAGGCAGTTATACGTCAAAATCACTAATACGATGGTTTGTGTCGGCATACAACAACTAGTAGCAACACGACGGTAGACAGTATTAGAACTTTGACAAGAAAATCTTGAAGACAGATAACATAAACATCCTCGCGAGGCCTGTCAAGAAAACTTGTAACACAAATCAAGCCTATCAAGAACATGTTAATTGCAAGTTGGATCTTCTGAAAACATGTACATCACGACATATCGAATAGCACTACTTGAGGAGAATAGGATTCTGCTCATTTTCAAAAGGCGTTGCCTAGACCGGGACAATTGAAGAAGTAATCTGACTTTTTTGTTTCGTCATCGTCATTTCTATTACAATAATCTGAATTTCCGACGTGCACAAAACATCCTACTTATGTAAACTGAGAAGAACCTTGTATATGTTCCAAGGCCAGACTGAGTTTTTTTCTTAGTTCGACCTTCATATGCATGATGCTATTTGAAGATGTAGCTTGGAACTTAGCTGAAGTCCCCATATATGGCGAAGTTTCATTCTGCCAGCTATGAACTGATGAGACAGGTCTTTCCAAAAGAAAAAGCATATCAAGGGAAAGATCGGCTCTCCATATATGCTTAAATTACTATAAGAACTTGCCCACCTTAATGGACATGGTCGATAAGATGTTCATGTTGAGACAACTAATATGAAAAGGGAGCCTTTGCGTAGCTGCATAGCAATGCTTATGTTCACCTCTGTGTACAAACTTGTCATCTAAGCTACATATGTTTCCACTGCACACGTTGAAAAGTTCATGTGCTGTGGATTAAGAGGAAAGAGTAAAATCAAGTCCTTTTTTCACCATGAAATGGACGAAGATCGACAAGAGAGAGGCGCAACTCGGAGTGACTCCTTCAACCCTTGATCTCTCTTGCACGGTCGATGAATACCGAGGAATGACGATCCCTCAGAACCAGCATCTGGCCGTTCAGGTTCATGGCGAGAAGTAGGTCGCCAGCTTCTGTGGGCCGAGGGAGTTGTGCTCCTTTGAAGGACCAGAGGGTGGGACTTGAGTTCCCTTCGGAAGACACCCGGAGAAGCGATGAGGTGAGAATGACTTCTGCTTGGGATGCTTTGTCTTCAGCTTGTAGTCGTGAATGGTTCTAGATCCATGAGCTTCACAAATAATCAATGCGAAAATCAGAAGCGAGAAGCCTACAATGTAACTGAATTTTCTCCTACCCATCTTAACGAATGGGATGACGATGAGGTTGATTTGAGAGAGAGAGAGAGAGAGAGAGAGAGAGAGATAAGCTAGAAACATTGATCAAGCACATATATATATATATATAGAAAGACTTGGTGTTCATTCTAATATGAATAGCCAAGTAAATTTTACATATAAAATATATTTTCTTTGATGTGCCGACGGTGGATGATGGGATTGATCCACGAGAGGCCTCTTTTCTTTTGAAGTTTTGGTTCTACGAATAAGGTTTTTCCGAGTCCTCTACGTCACCTGTGTGTGTCTGCATCAAAAGTAAATTTCCTAGGCACGGAAGTCTTAAGCTGACAAGCTGATGAAGTAACCCTCGCTTTGGTTTACGAGTAGATCGTGCTCCTTTACCGTATCCATTCAAAATCTGCCGTTTTACATCGTACATTGATTTCGTAAATCGACCTTCCCATCTCTAACATTACTCGAGGCGCTAAAAAAGGCTTCCACAAAAGAAAATGCAGTGCACACTCATATTCACACCACAATCCTGTCCACCAATCAGCCATGAAAACGTGGTGTGGTGTTCTTCTCTTCCTACGTTGTTGGGTTTCTTGAACATGAAGTCAATCTCTCTGTCTCTCTCTCTCTCTCTATCTGAGTAAATGCAAGTAGCAATGTGGGAACATGGGGAAGTAAATGCGGGGTCGTGTTTCCTGATTCAATTGCCGGGGCCGCTGCTGTTGTTGTTGACCACCAGGAGGAGGATGAACCAGCCGCTTGCTGTTCTATCTTTACAAAAATATAAAACGAAGGTACGAAAGGATTCATCAACTGGCCCATCATAATAACTGAAATGGGCAAAACACGAGGGCAAACCCCACGCAGGATCGGCAGGGGCTTTGAGCGGGTCTTCAGGAGGTGTGTTTGTGGAGGCCAGCGTCAGGCAAAAGATACAGCATGTGGGGGTTAAAAAACCTGAAAAAGGGCATAAATAACAATTAAAGAATTGATGGATGGTAAGTATTCTTGTCGAGTATGTTTTGCTCACAAAAAAAAAAAAAAAAAAAAATCTTTAAAAAGTACCCAAATTGATATTAAATCAACCTAGCGATTGACAATTCTGTTCTACATTTCTGAAGGGTATATAGAATGATCTTCGATGGTGTTCCACAGTCTTCGAATTCAAGTTTCACTCTAGAGATTTTCGAATTCCCGTGGAATTCGGCTTCTATGCTGACTTTTATAGCGGACAGAGTTGTGGTACTTGTAGGCCACTCCAAAGCCGGGGGACGCCTTTTGTTGTTTGAACAAATGGATTAATAAATATCGGGGAGCAAAGAACAAGAGTGAGCATGGTCTAGGTTGTACCAGTCCGGCACCTAATTTAAGGATCAATTCGCATAGCACTAGTCTCTAATTTTTGGGATCGATGACCGACCCTATTGAGTCTAGGACTGAGATTCGGTTCGGTTTCAAGATCAAACAAACTTTATTTCATCTTTTACATTCTTTGAAAGGGCAAATATACTATTTTATAATGTGACATTCAAATTCCAAATTATAAATATCAATACTTATAAAACATAAATATAAAATAAGATAACAATAGAAGTTTCACACTTACTAAAAGCAACAAACCATATTAATGAACATGAGTAGAGCAAGGAGAGGCCAAAGGCGAGTAGCGAAGCGAGTGAATAGAGGTGGGCAGGCAAGCAAAGGGGGTTTTATTTTTTGGTCGAATTAGGGTTGGGTTTCTTTCTATTTTCTAATTTACACGACAAACTAAACTACGTAAGAAAAAGTGAAACAAAGAAGGAGATGCTAAGGTATAAAGTAAACAAAAGCATGTAATATATATACATAATATATATTATGTGTGTGTATATATATTGATCTGGGTTAGATCAACTTTAAACTTTTAGAATCAAAGATTAAGTCGCACAGTACATAATCCAAGGGTCTCAAGATCAAGAACTGATCCAATCTCCTTAGAAATCAGATTAAGACTAACTGGATTGGGCCAATTCAAGATTGACTTCTAGATTGATGCTCACACTTACGAAGAGCATGAAATGCCCAAAAACTTTAGAGAAAGAAATTATGCCTCGACACAATTCTCTCTCCTGAGGTTGCGGATCAAACGACTCCACCGTGAGACGACTCCCGATTGTGAATCGGACTCGGAGCCGTGATTCCATTTCGCGACGTCTTCGGTCTAGCTAACGCCGCCGACTGGGGACTAGTAGGACATGCACATGGAGGACAAAAGCTAGTCGAACTAAAAGCTGGTGGGGTTACGACCTTTGTGAAATCGGACAACAAACGCGGGAGTCGAGAGCGGATGGTCCCACTTGTCCTCTGACGTAGCAGCAGCGACTGTTCGACAGGATATGGTCGGCAACGTGGGATTGCCCGGAGCTCCGGTCGTACGAGTCTCCATGGGCTTCTTCAGTACTCCGAGAACAGGCCCACCTTGCACAAAGCATTCACTGGCCCAAATTCGATTTCGCTTGGCCCGTCGCCGACGGTCCCTGAGCCCATCGGCCCATCCCATACTTGGTAAGGCACATAGCGTACGGTCGTAAAATTTTGTTCACACATTTTCACGCTGGCGATGCATATTCGATTTTTTCGCTTGAGAAAGAGTTCGCGAGATATGGACGATGATGCGACGACAATTTCCCCCGAGAATGCTCTTAGATGGAGGCGACCGCTATTGTGATGATCAGCGTGGGCAAATGACGGTGATCCCAAAGTTGGAATGAGTCGGTCGGCCATGAGTTCACAATCTCTTTTTGAGAAAATGTATATTATATAATAGGGTTAATACTACGAAAACTCCAAATTTATATGTTTGTGATAAATTTACCTCAAATAAATTTTTTGACTGTCAAAAATCCAAAATTAATACATTTATGATTAATTTACCCTCAGTTGGTTTCCATTAAATTAAAATTGATGTCATAAAAAATCATAAATTAGTACATCTGTTATAAACAAAGAGTCACCCATTAACTATCACATGACATCTAACTCTCTCGGTGAAATTTAATGAAAATTAACAAAAGATAAATTTATCATAAGTGTATTATTTTGGGGTTTTTGGTGATAAAAAAATTAGTTTGAAATAAATTAATCATAGATTACTTGTTTAGAGCTTTTCGTGATATTAACCTTATATAATATTCAAGACTAAGTAAAAATTGGCATATGAAGAAGCGAAAAATAATAATTTAAAAAAGAATAACTTCTTCAGGCCCCCAAGACCTTCCTTGCATAAATAGCAAGAACGTCTCTCTTTATTTTCCCCCTTCCATTTCCTTCTGCCGACTGGAAAATCAGAACCATCCGAGATTTGTGCCAAAGGGACAAAAGAGCGTGCACTCTTACCAAAACGACCGAACCAGAACAACGGAATCGAACTTTAAACAAAACCAGTTTCGAAGGATACTCCAAAAGCGCAAATTGCTCTGTTTTTGTCACATCTTTGGTCGTCCATCGTCCACAAGAATCCAGCTCGCGCACCGAATGGGAACAAAAGGTCAAGTGCATATTCTCTTAACGCATTTGGTAAGTTGGTCAACGACGGAAATCGATAGAAACATCAGATGAGAACAAGAAACTTGATGCGAGGACAAAGCCCTCTTTATCTTTTCCCCTAACTCAAATTATATTTTGACCCCACTCAAATTTCCACATCTCATGTAATACTACCTAGAATTTTTAGGTATAGTGCACACTCGACCCCCATTATGCCTTATGAGTCTAAACCCACTAAAAAAGTCAGAACTCAAGGATGCCCAACATTTGGTTAACGAGGAAGTTTAGGATAACTCACAATGAAAAGCTACATGAATCGCTTCTTAATCCACCAGAATTTTGTACCTTGGAGCTTTAGGGATTTGAGAGTTAACTCGATATCTACATCCTCGACCTTGGCTCTAACTTTCAGATTTAAAATTCTACGGCTTATTCAAGTGGGAAGAATCATTGTCCTCACCACTCAAGATTTGTGTCCAAATCACAGATTGTGACCATTTTCTTGAGGACGTCGATTCCAGAAATATCGACGAGCGCGTCATTAGCAATTACTTAGTACACGTGTAACATAGTAACTATCAAACTGGTAGAAACCGGCACTCAAAGAGTCTCATACGCTCTCCTAGTCAAGCAAAAAGAAAATTATTGTTGTCCTAAATACCAAGGGATGAATGGAGTTTCTGGAAAGTTAGATCAAAAATGGATTATTTATTCCCCTATTTGCGTGTAAAGTTAACAGACACCACAAATTATGAAAACTTCTTCTGCAGGTAATGGGCAGGCAGTGAATATTTAATAATTTAATCAACTATATTGAGAAATACGTTTGTCGACCACTTACGTACGGCTCCTAAATCTGAAAGCGCGTCTTGGGCAATCCCAAAAGACAATTACAACAATAAAGGGGATACCTGCAATTACCTCTTTACACTGGTCGCAAAAATGGATCTTGATCCCCCGCCTCATGTTGCCGAGACGCGTTCCCACCCGTGATCAAAGTCGACGAACAGTGGCTCCAACGACGTCAAATTCAATTTTGCGAACGCTCCAGGCCGCGCGGACAGGACTCGTGGACGACGTGGTGGGCAAGTCACCGCGCGACCCCGCGAGTCAGAAAGTCAGCAGAAGCGTTCGGGAGGGAGTCCCAGTCAACGGGTCGCCGCTCGTGTTCGGGCTTTCTTGTCCTCCTCTCGTGACAGACTCGTTCAAACACGGCAACCTCAGCCAGCCTGCCCTCGGACCGAAAGGCAAAGCCTCTCTTTTCTCTCTTTCTTTCTTTCACGAATCCATCGAAGTGTCCGTTTCGTCCACCTGCGACGACTTCGTCCTCCATCTCCCCAGCAGAGCTCACGATTTTACCGGGTCACACGCTTAAATGTGCTTTGGAAAAGGTTCGACATATTCCACACGCTTCATCCGATCAAATTGAAGTTGCCCTTCTTCCGTTGCGGACGTCATGGGAAGAAATCGAGCTCGAAACCTGATTTCCCAAAACTTCACATCTAGTTTGTCGGCAGGGACGACGTCCTGTATCGCCTTAGCGTACACGTGTAGATTTCGTAACTTTGGTTCCGTTAAAATTAGGAGTCTCTCTTTAAGAACTAGCGTGCTGGGCTCTATATACTTCTCTAGACTTTATGTCTATTCTATCGATCATGCAGCCAGGCCAGAGAAAGGGCCAGAAATGGTAAAAAAAATTGAATTAATGAAGAAAAAGATGATGTATAAGGACTTTGATGCATCTTGTGAGCAAAATTTAAATTGTGAAT
Source organism: Eucalyptus tenuipes (assembly GCA_014182365.1). Lineage (NCBI taxonomy): Eukaryota > Viridiplantae > Streptophyta > Magnoliopsida > Myrtales > Myrtaceae > Eucalyptus > Eucalyptus tenuipes. The sequence goes on from CM024542.1 coordinate 25,200,249, forward strand.
AGGTATCTATTTATTTAGGTAACAATAACGTTGATGGAAATACATATAAATTAAATGAAGCATGCTCTTGCAGGATTGATTCATCATCAAATTCGGGAACCGAATAAAACTCATTACTATTCATTGTATTTGCATATATATGAGACCATGTCCATGGTGTAATAAAAGAATCTATATAAAGGAGCGTCTCTAAATTTTACGAGGTTGGCGAAGAAAAGCGTGCGGAAGAAGTCATAACGACGCCTCTCCCGTCATTTCTTCCGTTAAAAGGACGTTTGATCGGGCAAAAACTCAGGACGCATTTCTCCGGCATCTTTTCCGGGCGATCTTTTCTTGGATCCTGCATTAATTTCCTTGAAAGGTACTGGCGAATTGATTCCAGTATTTATTCGCAGACGACTAATTAAAATATACTAGGTGGGTAAAAAGTCAGCATTAGCGGAGCTCCAGAGTCAAAAGGTCCGCAATTTTCCTCGCCACACGCGAAACCCGAGACTTGTCCGAACACCGTCTTCGATCATTAAGATAATATTTTCGTGGCCTTTGAAACCTCCACCGTTCCAGCTCCACAACGTTGAAATCTTCGAAAACGTCTTTTGACATCTTCACGCGATGCCGCTGTTCTGATTCGGATTTACATTATTTTATGCGAGCATCGCTCAACATGCCAGCTCACCCGGAGCACGACCCCGATCTGGTCCTTACCATAATTTGGACCGCCTTAATGGAGTTAGGCGGATAAGGGTGCTGAGTCAATTTATAGACAAATCTCTAGGTACCGTGTGCCTCGAGACCCCACAAAACTAATAATGCGTAAGGTACGTAGCCCCATAAATTTAGAGCTACCGAGTTGGTATTACGGTTCTTTTAAGTGTGCCAAACTATTAGGTCTCCGTTCGATTCCATCACAAAAATCGTCGAATGGGATTTGGATTCCAAATGACCGCTTTCTTTTTGGATTGTTTGGATTGCAAAAAGATTTTGGTTTTCCACAAGAGAGTATTTCTCATTGGGGATGGCGAATGACAACTCGATGGCACATTTTTCTACGTATCAATATCATCAAATCAATATACTCGGTTATTGATCGCAGTCGCCGTTAAAAACTTTTTTCTAATAAAATTATTGGGTTCTAGTTTTTTTGATCAAATATGCCTTGATAATTTCAAATCTCGATTTTCTTTCTCTCTTTTTTTTTTCCTAATAAAAATGGTATTCATAGTTAACAATAATAAGTTATTTGCAAGAGAATGTTTAATTTAAGCCCGTAAATTGAATTGCGCACTACTACCCCATGGGCATGTTCGTGACCATTGTCCCATTGCGTCTTGTGAGCGAGGGAGTCTAGGATTAGTGATGCACCCAAATGAGGGCTCATCCCTTGCAAACTAACCAAATTCTTTGATATTAAGAATATATTGAAGAATTGAGCTTGTGAATATCGACTCACTGACTTAGTCCCAAACGACTCGACCGACTACCAATAGTACTTCATAACTTACTAACATGTGGCAATTAGTTAAAACAACTTTGTAATTATTTAATTTGGTACTTGTTTTTGTCTATAAATTCAAAGAGTTACCATCGACCATTGATTCATATTTACTGATAACAATTACTTAGTAGTTGGTCCATGACTCTCACGAACTTCCATGGGATATAGTGCCCTCACAATCATTGGTCGATTTATTGAAATGTAATGAATCTCAGTCGTTCACCTCGACTCGATCTTGGATGATTGTGATTTTTTACTTTTCAATCTAATGCTAAAATCTGTAGAGGTGGTATGGAATCGATTTCCCTATAGAATCTCGGGCTATAGTACTCTATGGGTAAGATACCCTCGCGGTCTTTCCACCGTTGGATTGAAATACAACTAATCTTAATCGTTGGACAGATCTTGGCCAGGTTGATCGCGATAAACTCTGCGGACGGGTCAGGCAAAAGACTTTTTTCCACCCCTTCCATGCTCCTATTCCAACTACGCAAGTCAACAACCACTCCCCGACAGCTTCACACGGGTCAACTCTCGACGAAAAATAAAAATAAAATAAAAATTTATCTCCGAAAATAGGGAGAAAACAGCTGCACACGGTCCACACTCGAAACCCACGTTAATAAATTAATCAATAGAAAATCAAATCAATTCAAAAGTCCAAAAGGACAAAAAAAAAAAAAAAAAAAAACGATAAAGTTGACCAAAGACCAATTTTATTCAATATTTCACCGCCCCAAAAACGATGTCACACTGACCCTTTGACCTCTTCCCCCTTCAAAAGCCTCGGAATCCTCTCCCTCCCCCCTCCAAAACTCTCTCTCTCTCTTTCTCTCTCTTTTCTCTCTCTGAAATACGTTCCGACGACGGAGCAGCTTCGCCGGGGAAAAAGCGATCCGATGAGGCGGGAGGAGCAGCTCCACATCAACGTGCCGAGCCTCTTCCGGTGCCCGATCTCGCTCGACGTCATGAGGTCGCCGGTGAGCCTCTGCACTGGCGTCACCTACGACCGCTCCTCCATCCAGCGCTGGCTCGAGTCCGGCCACCAGACCTGCCCCGCCACCAACCAGCCCCTCCCTTCCACCGACTTCGTCCCCAACCTCACCCTCCACCGCCTCATCCACCTCTGGATCCAGTCCTCCTCCTCCGCCCGCCTCCCGGACTCCCTCGCGCCTCCGCCGGCGGCGAGGTCCGCCCCCTCCGAGATTCTCGCCCTGACCGAGCGGATCGCGACGGGGACGGCCGGGGAGAGTTGCTGCGGCGCGTTGAAGAAGGTCGCGGAGTTCGCGAGCTATCGCGAGGAGAACAGGAGGTTCCTGGCCGGTTCCAACGGTTTTGCGGCGGCGGTTGTTCGGATTCTGAGGAGAGGAGGAGAAGGAAGTTCGGAATCGGAAATCGAGGTTCTGGAGTTGGCGGTGAGGGTCTTGGAGTCGATTTTGACGGAAAATGGAGTTAAAGAGCGGTTGAGCGGGCTATTGCTCCGGAGCGACCGTGGGAACTGCTTGTCTCCGATGGTTTCAGTCCTCCGCAGTGGAAGATTAGCGTCGAAGATCGGGGCGGTTAGGATTCTGGACTCAATCGCGGTCGACAACGAGTCTAAACGCTCGATCGCCGAAACGGAGGGCGTCCTCGCCGAATCCATCCGGCTTCTCGTCGCCGAGACCGACGAGAGCCTGCGCGACGTCGTCTTGCCGTTCCTCATCAAGCTGGCCGTGGCTCGGTCGATGAAGGCCCGGCTGGTCCAGCTCGGGCTCGTCCCGATCCTCTCCGGCTTCATCTCCGACCAAGACTCCACCGGTCCGACCGTCGAGAGGGCTCTGAGGCTGACGCAGATGGTCTCGACGGTCGCGGAAGGGAGGCAGGCGGTGAGCGAGGACGCGAGTCTCGCGGGGTCGCTGGTGGGGAGGCTGATGAAGGCGTCGAGGGCGGCGACGGAGGACGCGGTGGCGGTGCTGTGGAGCATGTGCTGTGTGTACGGGGACGCGCGGGTGAAGGAGCGGGTGGCGAGGAGCGGCGGCATGACCAAGGTCTTGCTGGTGATGCAGAGCGAGGAAGACGCGGGCGTGAAGAAGATGTGCGGGGACCTGGTGAAGGCCTTGAGATCCGGGTGCGAGACCGTCGATTCTGGGATGGCGAGCTACGAGACCAGAACTACTCACATCAAGCATCGTTGAATCGTTGACGACGACGACGATGATGATGAAGAAGACGACGGACACTTCTCTCGGTTACAGAATTTTTTTGTTAGCTTTTGTAGGAGAAAAGACTGAAAAGTGGATTGTTCACACGCGAGGGGGTTATACATGTACAAGGAGAACCGGATTTCTAGACGAATTCTTTGTAATTTGATCTTTACAGACACTGGACAGATTTGGATTTAAGGAAAAAAGGGGGATCTTCATACTTTCTCACAATCAATGCTTCTTTTTACTTTTATGGATGCTTGAAATTTCATTTGCCATGATGTCTATCTTCACCTCTGTTCAAGTCAAATCACTAGATTGTGGATTCTCGGCTGGCCGATCGATCACCCGTGATGATTGACATCACCGTAGAGAAGTAATGTCACACTTCCTTTCCATGACTCGCTAAGGGCACTTGACCTCGGTTCGGCCCCGATTTCGGATCGGCGATCTTGAGTCATGGAAGACAGACCCAAACGCCGGGATCGAAAGGGGTTGGAATGCCTTGACTACCCGACACTCCCTCTCGGAAGGGACACGGAGTTTGGCGGTCGTGTGCCGATGCCTTCTCTTGAGTTTCGACGGAGGAACTGATCATCTCATCGCTCAAGCAAATCAAGGAGGACTTACATCTTCACATTTGCTATCATCAGGTGGTTCTAACGACCAATCATTGCAGAATCAATATGATTGCGAGCTCGAAATTAGCCCAACAATTTGCACTCATGACAATGGTCAGTAAAATTAATCAATTCGATTAACACTCCCTAACTGCTTGAATAATTCTCGACTATAATATCCACCGGAACCGAACAGTCCAGATGCAAATCTTGTTCTGGGCACTGCTCTCCATTACAATTCCGTTTCTACCAATTCGTATTTGACATTTTCGTCTTATACAGGAATCACGACACATCTGTCAATTTTTCACTTTAAATCAATGAAGTGGCGGTGTGCCACGGAGAATGGACAGCGGTAACTAAATCGCCACGTCAGTGACTTTCTGCCAAAATGATTATATTGAAATTTTGTGCAAAAATTTAGGACTGAATTGGTCAAAAAAAAGTTTATGAATGAATGGACATCTATGTAATAAATTTTATATCTTTCCAATGAAAATTGACTTGGGGAATCCAAGATGAGTATGCCCAAGGATTGATTGAATCCATAATAGGAACCGATTGACATGTAGTGTCGATGGATACGTAATAAAATGGGTAATTTTGCAGAGTTTCCAACTCTTTTTTTTTGGACCGTAATAGTTTCCAACTTGAAGGGCCTATTCTTGAACAAAGTATCTAATTAAATACTTTGCCTAATCTTTTTAAGAAAATTAGAAAAGATGCAAGGATAGAAATTTGCGTAATGCTTTTCTTGAAAATTTTCTTATGCTTGGTTTATATTAAGTGCCAGGAGAGTAAGGTAATCCAACAGGTTTTGTCCGAATTTCAGCGATGACTTTCTTTTTTTTCCTCTTTCATTGAATTTTCCCCTATTATATAGAGAAGAAGCCATGAAGAATCTCAAATTACCATTGTGACACATTTACTCTATTTTTTTTATACCCAAAACTTTAAATTTATACACGTGTGACACATATATCCCCTATCAAAATGGTGCTCGTGTGGCTTAAGTTAAATAAAAATAAAGTCGTGTTTGATATAAAATCATTTGACAAACCTTGACAAAGGATAAGTGTGTTATATAGGTATACATTTATGATTTTGGGAGAAGTCTTAAAAGTCCAAACGCTTTTGTGTTTGTCTTGGGTTTAGTCATAAACCTTTTTTTGGTGCCAATTTAGTCCTAAACCTTTTTTGCTTAGTGTCGATTCAGTCCTTTTGGCCGGATTTTGCTGACTGGACGCCGTACGGCTGACGTGGACAATTTTTAATATTTTTTAATATTTTTAAATATTTTTTTAATATTTTAATATTTTTATATTTTTCTTTTTTCTCTTTTCTCTTTATTCTTTTTTCTTTTTCTCTTTTTTCTTTTTTCTTTTTTCTTCTCTCCTCCTCCCTCCGGCCGGTGGCCGGACCACGGCGACCGGCCAGAGGCGACGGCCGGCGAGGCTCGCCGGCCACCTCGCCAGTGGCCGCGAGGGCGGCCTCGCGCTGGGCGACGCCGGCGAGGTCGAGCCCGGCGAGGCTCGACCTCGCCAGATCCGGCGAGGGCGAGCCTCGCCGGCGTCGCCCAGGCCGCGATTCGGCGAGGTCGAGCCTCGCCGGCCATGGGCGAGGCTCGACCTCGCCGAATCGCGGCCTGGGCGGCGCCGGCGAAGCTCGACCCTCGCCCGCCCGGCGCGAGGCCGCGATTCGGCGAGGTCGAGCCTCGCCGGCCATCGCCAGCCCGGCGGGAGGCCGCCTTGCGCCGGATCTGGCAAGGCTCGAGCCTCGCCCATGGCCGGCGAGGCTCGACCTCGCCGAATCGAGGCCTGGGCGGAGCCGGCGAGGCTCGCCCTCGCCGGATCTGGCGAGGTCGAGCCTCGCCGGCCATGGGCGAGGCTTGACCCTTCGCCAGATCCGGCGAGGACGAGCCTCGCCGCCCAGCGGAGGCCGCCCTCGCGGCCACTGGCTAGGCGGCCGGCGAGCCTCGCCGGCCGTCGCCTCTGGCCGGTCGCCGTGGTCGGCCAGCGGCCGGAGGGAGGAGGAGAGAAGAAAAAAAAAAAGAAAAAGAGAATAAAGAATAAAGAATGTCAAAAAAAGAAAAAGTTTAAAAATTAAAAAATTATTAAAAAATTATTAAAAATTATTAAAAATTATTAAAAATTATCCACGTCAGCCGTGTCAAGTGAGCATAATTTTGATTTTTTTTTTTTGGCATATCATGAAAATAGGTTAAGGTAAATTTTTTTTTATATCATTGTAGATATAGTTTATAATTTTTGATAATTCTTTTTATTAATTATCTGAGAATCGAATGATTGTGCAATTACCAAACTTTAACTGTTAAAGTCATCGCAATCGCAAGATCTTATCTCGGTGCCGGAATTTTTTGCGTCTTCTGCAAGAACTTCTTCGTTTACTGTTCAGGTCTGTAACGCGGCGTTTTCTTCGTAAATGACGATGGATCCCTCTGATGCTATAAGTGAAGAGGACAGGGGGCAGGTCTTCGTATACCACGATTTGTTGGTCAAACGGAAAAGATTCAAAGTCAAATATTAGGAAATTGGCGATGTCCGAAGAATTATCTCGTGATTATCTCCACTAGCTTCAAATCACGATTCATCCCTTTTTCCAATAAAGGAAAGATGAAAGATCATCTTGACAACGGCCTTTTGTTCTGAAATTTCTTGGGTTAAAGGTTTGAGGTCGAAACGATTTGCTTTATGAAATTTGAACATTAGCCCTTAAATTAGAAAAAATTACGATCAATCTATGTGGCAAGATCGATTTTTCTTTTCTATCTCAATCGATCATTCTCTAGTTATTATGGTCGTTGGGCATGAAAAGTAGCGAAAAGTAGCAAAAAGGCTCCGTCGATTCATCCGACTATGGTCACATATCTCAACATCTAGTCCTGATTATTCAATCTGCTGAGATCAGCTAAGATACTACTTTACACGCAGTAGTTCAACTGGGTATGTAAATAGCCGAAGGTGGACATTTGGGCAAGCCCGGTGGGGGGCAAGGTGCACCTTTCTTGAAGTCACAAATGCATTGGTCGTAGGGTATCCCTGCGCCCGCCGGTCGGCAATAGGACGCGATCTGACCGATCCCTCTCCAGCACGGGAGGCACGTGTCTCGGCACTTCCTGGAGTCAGGGCAACCACCGCCTATCACCGCAATCGAGCAAGCCTCCACCCTCAACACGATCAATGCCCCTGTGAACGAGCGTCATGACACGGGGCGTGAGCACGATTGATTTTCGGTTATATAGTGAAAAAACTCGAACTCTGACGTCATTTAAATACAACATATTGTTCATGCAAACCATGAAGATATGACATGAGGACCACCTGAAATTAGTAAAATAAGTAAAGGCAAAGCAAATGAGGTCGACGATTTCGCCATCTGCTTTCTTTCTTCTCTTGCTAAAAGCCAAGCTTTTTTGTGATTAGTGAGTCCTTGTTATGCAAGAACACTAACTTTGCTGGGGCTTTTATAGGCAATGCACTTTAAAATGGAGGATCGAGAAGGGGAATCCCAGCATTTTCTTTACAGGGATAGCATTGATTTTCAAGAAGTTATCGACTTGCAATATTATGGCAGGTTCTTAATTTACATCCATGGTGGCCTGTTGCCTTGGTATTATCAGGTCAATATTTTTTTTTTTTTTTGGGTAGGCAGAGATTTGCCTTGGTATGAATTAAATGAATATGTGCATGTGAATGTTCACCACGATATTGGTGGCAAATCCTGGAATTAGAGGAAGCTAAGATAAACAACCATGCAGAAGAAATTATAACAGACCTTTGAACCGGTTGTGTCATAGATGTCTTTTACTAGTGTTAGGTATCAAATTCGGCCCGTCAAATGAATGGATCAAAATAGATTTGGTTGGATTCAAAAAGGTCCAATTGAAATTGGTTCATTTTGACCCATATTGACCAATTTCTCAATTTAAGCGATTTCTAACCAAAAAAATAAATAATATTTAAGCAATTAATACTAGAACTAACTCATATCACCATATTATCAACCAAGAAAAAAAATATGTCACCATATATATCCATTATTTAACCCAACCCTTAAAAATTCGTGACCACCTATTTAATCCACTTTAAGCTCCTCCTGAGGATATGTTACTTGGACAAAATTTTATGTGGAACTAAAAGAGTAAATTAACAAAACAAAGGATGTTAGTAAATAATATAAAAGACGTAAAAACAGCCTAAAATTTATAACACCTATACGACACCGGAAAAGTATTTCATCATTATCCATATAGAATATAAGTATCGACTCGTCGGTAAATTTAGTATTTTATTCATATTGCGAGTAACTTCTTTCGAAGAATGATAACAAGCAAATATATTGTCAACTAAAATAAGTAATTTCTCTAGTGCAGCTAGTAATCATATGTATTATTGACTTATAAGTAGGGATAATTGTTAAAAAGTTTCTAAATCTATTGTACGGTCACTAATTCAATCATAAATATTTTGATTATGCTGATTTAGTTTTTAACATTTTGATAATTTTTCAAGTTAGTTCTTTCAGCCAATTTTGGCCAAAAATTGCTAACGTGACACGACCGGCGTTAACGTGAACAATTTTTATAATTTTTCATCTTTTCCTTTTTATTTTCCAAGGCCAATGACATTGCTGGTGGCCCTCACCAGACTAGGCAAGGGTCAGCTAGCAACCTCGCTAGCCTAGAGTTGGAAAAGAAAAAAAGAAAAAATAAAGAATAAAAGAATTCTAGAAAAATAAAAAACTATAAAAATTGTTCGTGTCGGTGATTTCTAAATTGTAAAAAAAACTTAGGATTAAATTGACAAATTATCAAAAGATTTAAAATTCAATTGGCTCAATTGAAATATTTATAATTAAATTGATTGATGTACAATATATTTATAACTTTTCAATAATTTTATCGCTATTTTGTATGTTAGTAACTTCTCTGGGTAACGTAACTCTGTATAACCACTAACCAAGTAGTTGCAAATGCATAAATGATAAGTATAAAGGCGTCAAATGGGTAGTTTGCATCAGGTTTTGGTCATATTGAAAATTTCTTTTAAAGCAATTAATAGATACGGAACTATTTATATTTGTATTAACTCTTATTCAACCTGATCTATTAAAAGCTATATCCACCCAATTAACCCATCCTAACGCCTCCATTAAAATTAATTGGCATGCATTTTTATGTTAAGTTCAATTGGGCTTTACTTTTGTTAACATTTTACAACTTGCTTTAGAAATTCAGGCAATCCTTATTTCCACCCATTCAATTTCCTTGATGCCCTTTCAATAGCAAAGCTTATATTTTCAGGTGAATCGTCTTTAGAATTGGGAGGAGCAGCAAAACTTATCTCTACCACTTCATCGTACAGAATATACTCAAACTATTGAAGGCGTTTAAAATGGAAAATCATCTTTCTTTTTCAATGTTACTCTGCATTGCATCTCTTTTTTAAACAAAGAAAAAGATATACGATGTGTTAATTAGTGCATGCACAACTACTGGGGTTTGCTCTAGTGGTCACCTTTCCAATATGGAAGGGGGAAGTGGGAGTCTGGGAAGTTTGAATTCTCACATTCTTTAGGGGGTTGGGGTAGGGGCAATTTAGTTTCAAGTGTGGGTTTTCACTCTTACGCTCTGTCAGGAGGTAAAGCAAAAGTTTGAGAGTGAGAATTAGAGTAGAAATAGAGTAGGACTATAAAAAAAAAAAAAATTGATGGGTGATTCCACAATTATGACTTGTTACATGGATGGAAAGTGGGATTTTCTAGACGCATCAAAACCCATCATTTATTGGACTTTTTTTTTTTCTAGTAAACCCGTTCCAACCCATATTTTAGATTTTAGACAATTCATGTATGACCCAATACCTTATATATGACGTAAAATATGGCGTAAAATATGGGTACATGACCCGGTTGGCCACCTCTAATGAAATGGGAAAGGGGAGAAAGGAAGCAGATCAGCAATCCTGAACTTCTAGTTCTATGGATCGACATAATTCCGAACCAAAAGTTATCACGTAGAATATATCATCCCTTCTGTCAACAAGAAGTCCATTGTGGGCATTGAGAGTAGAGTTGCTACACTGGCAATCATACCATCGTTGCTCTTCTATCCTATCGTTTAAATAAAGCTATCGAGATCAGTTTTAGATGATCACCGTCTTCTTTGCCTTGGGAACCAAAAAGAAGGGGGGTTTGCAGTTGAAGGATAGAGCTTCTCATTTGCAAGAAAGCAGATATACTACGTTCCAGGGAATAGACTGGCTAAGCAAATCTGTAAATTACATGATCGAAATCCAAAATAAAATTTGCATCCATCGCGTGGCTGTCTCATATTGCCAACAATCCGCATCTACGTTGCAGTAATTACTGACAAAGTTGATGTCGTTGGACAGGAGAAATTAACAGCAAAAGTCGGCTCGAATCGAACTCCGAAAAGAGCATGAGAAGCTAGAAGTCGTGATGTCTCACCTATGCTTTGGAGAAACAGGGTTGTGTGATGCCAAGTCCAGTTTGTGATCTTCTGTCACAGAACAATCAGCTCCCATTCGCGCGTACTGATCTTTATGTTCTCGTCAATATCCACTACAGAATTAGTAACAGTAGACTTAGCCCAAATTATTACGTGGTGCAATCTACAAAACGGCTCATCGACTATGTCCATAACGTTTCCGGGTATGAACGAAAGTCACCCGGTTGGACATAAACAGCGCTACGAATTGACAGCAAAAGACAAGCACGAAACTCTCCCCCGGTCGGATGATGGAACAAAGAACGAGAGACACGATAAGAAGATATGGCATCAAGTGATCGAGAAGCTGCGCCGGTGACATCAGGAGAAATATTGGTTAGAACGCTCGCTTCTATCGGAATTCAAACCAGAATACGTTGGATAAAGATGCCTATTTTATCCGCCGGAAGAAGCTCGCCCGTCCGGTTACCTGGGAGCCTTATTTGGAAGTAAGTTGAACTCTTTAGGGAAACTTCTCTTGCAAGAATTTACTCACTCCATATCTTCACTTCGTGATTTAAAAAAATAAAAATAAAGTATCCTTATTTAATATTTTCCCCGATTCCAATAAATAGTCCGACGTTCTCTCTCTCGGAAGTTTCTACTATTTGTGAAAAAAGAATCAGAGGAGGTTTTCTCTTCCGGCGCTCTCCCTCCGGCGAGACAACGGAGAACCCGCCTTTGCGGGAGCAGCTCCGGCGAAAGGAATGGTACACAAACTCCGGCGGTCTCTCTTCTTGCATCTTTCTTTTTGGTTGGCCAAAGCTCCAATCTTTCGCTTCCTTTTTTCTTTTTTTGGCTTTTTCTGTGCTTGTCTTTTTGCCGCCAAATTCTCGTAAAGGTTCGTATTTTATCGCTGGTTTTCACAAGAACCATGAATTTGTTTTCCTTTTCTGTTAATATTACTGTGATCAGCGTTACACACGGTACACTTTGGATCCAAAGAACTCGAATAAGGTCCGAACTTTACTCTTATTTTTAGTTGTTTTTGTCCGAAACTGCGACATGCCACATTCTGATTTCGGCTCTATGCTGGGTCACCATCAGCCGCTTCAGCATTCGATCTCATCGACAAAAGGCTGGGTTGTCGAGGATAGTTACAGTTATCTTGCAATGTTAGTCATGTAAAATTAACTTTTTGGTTATTGGACGTGGCCCAGAAATGAAGCAAAATCAAAGGGTGCGGCATTGCGCTAATAAGTTTTAAAGCTGGGTTAAAATTGAAAATTTGGGCAAAATACGTGTTCTTTTTGGCCGAAGTAGTTAAAAATAATTTATGTATATATAGTCTTTGAGCAGATAACGATGTTAATTTCGAAATTAAGTCGTCGACTCGGTCTTGTTAAATAGTGAAATCTCGCACTTCTATTCAGCTCGGTCATTTGAATTTTTGATGTGAACTTTACCAATACTAGATAAAAATGCCAGCTTGTTTACCTTGTTCTCGGTATGCTTTATCCTTGTGTTCCTGCAGGCAACTGTTTGCCTGCAATGTGGGGATAAGGGCTTCGATGTTGCTTTGATCTATTGTGTGGACTGTCAAAGTTATGCTATTCACCGGTAAGTTCACGACTGCATAATGTAATTCTCGACAACTGCGCACGCAGTACTACCCAATACATGTGTGCACTTGTATGGATGCATGCACATGATTTTTATGTAGGTATTAGTTCTTCTGCATTCTTGCTCCAGCTAGTTGAGTTGATCATGGTGATTTACAGGCCTTTTAAATTCTTAAAATCACAGTATTCCTTTTGTACCTAAAATTGAAGTGTCTTTGGCTGTGTTGACCATTAGAGTTAAGATGCAAATTATGGAGTTGTAGTGTATGAGTCTGTTGGGGGCATAAAACCTAGTTATTGTTCGCTTAAGGATCTCCACACTTGATTCATTGATTAACTTTGTGAGATATTTCTGGTGGAAGTTGCACAAGTAGCATTGCTCTATAGGATATATAACAGTTGAACCTAGAGTCTGGAATCAGAAAGAAACCCTCAGGATTCTATTTGTTTAGATCTTTATGGTGCTGGTTTCACTTCAGACTGTAGTGAGAGGGAAAGATTTCCTTTCTTTTGAATGGTGGAGTGAGAGGGAAAGATTTAAACATTGTAAAGCTACAGATGCACACGTGTTCGATCTATCCGCGTCTGTTATGCATATTACATAATTTTCAAGACTTTCTATCACACATCATGCCAAGTATCATAGGCTTCCTATGAACTCTGTTGTGTCAATAGCAGATGGCACTTGCGGATATCTAGCTAACGAATTTCAGGCATGCCACTTGTCATTTGAGTCCTTTAGCAAATGAAATTGGGAAATTTGATAGTCTTTAGTACACCAGCATTTCCTTTCTGTCGGTTCTAGTGCAGTTGGAAATATACTTATTGAATTTTGAACCTAGTTCTATATATTTTGTCGAATGTGGTCACGTGGTAGTTAAAATAGCAAGCTGCAATCCGTCAAGTTTATTAATTTAACGTGCCAAATATCTGCACTATTTATTTACGTTTGGCTCTTGCAAAGAAATGCTCACCATTTGAACTTTGATGGTCTTCCTTTCATGCTTTTCAGCTATTGTCTAGAAACCTTGCCTAAAACTTTCGATGAACATGTTGAATGGTTCTGCAATGATTGTCAACCCAAGCTTGGAAAGCCCAAAGCCAACGAGGAAAGTTGCTCTCCCCTGTCTGAAGTGGATGACTTGCCAAACTTAAGGATTGCAGAATCAGTCCGATGTACAAAGAATTCTAATGAGTATATCCCTCCAGAAAGATTGGGGAAGAAGAAGAATAAGAAGAGGAAGAAGAGGGAGAAGAATGAGCTCAAGCCCCAAAGGGAAAAAGATGAGGAAGGAGGACAGTTAGGTGATAATGGCATGGAAAGATTGGGAAAGAAGAAGAAGAGAAAGAAGAGTAAGCTCAAGCCCCAAAGGGAAAAAGATGAGGAAGGAGGACAGATGGGCGAGAAGGGCAGTGGAAATACTTCAGGGCCACAAGTCAAAAAGACCAAAGATATACCTCTTAGTCAAGTTTCTGAAACTAGGTGCAGCAGAAACTATGGATATGTAAGTATTGATGTTCTGTTCTGTGGCTGTGACTGTTTAGCTTTTGTTATTTGGAAATGTTGGTTTTAATTATTCCTTCTGAGTGGGCGTGTTCAGTTTTTTCTCGTTCAACATGATGGTGATGGGTTTGTAGCCAGGGTGTTTTTACTTGTGTATTGGATTTATGTGGAGGTTAGGTGACATTCCGCGATTGTGAATCTGCGAGAAGAGCTTGTGAAAATCTTAGCTCAGTTATTGATGGCAGAATGGCTCCCTGCAATTTGGCTTCTCTTGGCCAGCCTCGGCCACCTCTTCCTTACGGTACTTTCTGTTTTGATCCACGGTACTGCCTGAATGTGAACATTGCATGCTCCAACTGACAGTGCTGTGTGGCATTTGATCTAGTATGACATGAATTGATGGAAGTTAGTTTTGTTTTAGTCACAGTTGGAGTGTTGTATATTCCAGCAAGAACTTATTCACGTTGTTAGGGTACCAATGGTAGTAATAAAGAGCAAGCTAGGTTTACCAAGATTTTTTACTAAAATTGATTTATCCATTGATGTGATGCAAATGGGTGTTTAAACCAGTGGATCTATGCACCAGTTAATTGGCCTGTTCATAATAGTAATGGTGTGATATAAGGTTTTGCAGACATTGTTCCATAATTGAAGTATGCTGAAAATCTGCATTTAGGGCGCAATGACCGAGAAAATTATAGTATGTGCCCTCAAAGTTTGTTAAATGACTGCCGAATGAATTGTGAAATTCAATGATATTTGTCTTCTTGGCGTCTTGTATGTTGACAACCAAATGAATATCTCGGATTGTAAGCCACAAGACATGGCTCTCTAAATAAGTACAGGGAGCAGGGTCCTCCTTTGGCATATTCATCAATCACGAGTGTTACAATGTACTGGTGTTTCATTTGAGCTACGTAGTAGTCATATTTTGGAGTTTCTAGTTTATGTTTTCTTGATCTAATGGATGCTTTTTTTTGTTGTCCTAGGGCAACTGAGACCTGTAACACCTCTGATTGGAAGTGTGCAGGCTCCCAGGGCGAGTTACGTTGGGAATCCTGTCTACCAGCATCCGAGTTCTTATGGTTATCAGCCTGGATATGTCTATTCTCCTTATGGGTAAGTCCAAAGTCATGTAATTTCCTGCGAGGAACTTACAGTTATTTGTCCCGGTTAGAATTGGATGCTTGTGCTGCCGTGCAATCTGGGTTTCCAGAGATGTAGCAACTGGCATGTAATTCAAAACTTCCAAAATCAGAGAGTAAATTTGTTGATCACATGCAAAATGGAAAATCAGATATGACCGAGTGTGTGGAGCATCTGCCTCTCTGTTTGCCTGAATGAAGTATCGTGTGAGCAAAGTTTGTGACATTTCATCTCCCATATATTGGTTGGAGCTCTGTTTGTATTTAAGATTATCAAATTCATTCCTGGCCACTTGCAGTATGAAGGTCAGCATATTGATTAAATTGGTCAAATCGATGACATCTTCAACAAATTATTTGATAGGAAAAGATTCCTGTTGATGTAATACTTTGATGTGTCTGTATCTTCTAAAGTGATTCAATTGCTTTCTTCACCGCAGGTTCTGCCCTATATATTGGCCTAACTATGTGCATCCACAGGTGAATATTAGATATCCTTATCGTCGAAATTTCAACTTTTCTTAGAAGTTGTAGCATAAAGTGTTCAGTAACCCATATCGAGCTCACTGATATGAGTTGATCTGCTCTTCTGCATTGCGGGGTGCCTATAACTATAATCCTTACATGGCCCAGCATTACCTGCAAAGATATCGGGTACCATCCGCAGATAGAAGTGACATACGCGCATTTGGGCAGTCAGGTCATCGACCTCCTGGTAATCATGGGCATCCGATGTTTCTTGGTTATCAGATGTCAGGTCAGCATACTATGCAACTTGGGGGGCCCAATATGACTGGAGGGACGACTGCTGCAGTTCCCGCCATTCGAGTGCCTTACCCTGCTGGTATTTTTCTCTCTCTCTCCCCTCTCATTTAGCAAAGTGATGTTTCTGGAGCTCCTACGATGTCGGGAATACACATCCTTATGATTATATCAGGGTTTTTTTTTTTTTTTTTTGGTCGTTTAATGTTTGTTTATTTACAGGGGAATTCAGCAAACAATGGTTCGATTACATTGGAGGGTCGTGGCGCATGTGTCCCCCCTTACGTAGAGCTTGAAAGACAGTATAGTTAACTTTTGAAGAACTAACATATATATATAGAAGAATTCATGATCCACTTTTTGCAGAGTTACGGGTAATATCAGTATGCATCTTTTCATGCATTAGAGCTACTAAGTGATTCCCAGTTCCAGTGCCTATCCATGATCCATGATATGAGTCCCCATTGCAGTGTTCAACTTGAATTGATTCAACAATGAGAATGATACAAATATGCAATCTATCTCTCTAGGAATTTTTAACTTGTTTCATCAAAATTTATTTGGGATTGTGATGAAGGGATTGACTTTGTATTCTCTTTATATTAATGCGCCGTTGCTGAGCCAGGTAGGGACCTGTGGCCGGTACCCATTTTAGTACCCTGTTTTCCCTTGTCTCAACCAACTGGGGCCGAGACTTGCCGATGCTCGCTTGCACTCAGTTTCGAGTGTTGGCAGGTCATCCCTGGTCTCCGTACTGTGTTTGTCCACTGAATTGTTTTCAATGCCATTGCGAGTTCGAGCCTCACTCGGCTCAGTTTCTCCCTCCTGCTCGGTGCCTACCACATGCTTGACGAGATGCTTGAACCAAGATCGTGCAACCCATCTCTGCGTCGTGTATCCGAACTGACCGCCATGTGCTGGTGATAGTGCCTAAACGAAACTGTCTTTATTTGAGGAAAACCTTTTCTATCAAAACACTGGGATGCTCGTTTCCTTAAAAAAAAAAAAAAGAGAGAAAAAGAAAAATCGTGACGTTCGTCTTCTGTTCATTCTGTTCGCCTTCATTTCCCAATGATTCAAGTCTCGGCTGTGGATGTGTTTGGGTTCTCTTCTCAGGGTACGCATGTTCAATGCCTTGACGTTTCGGTGTGTAAGAGCTTTGTTCGTCGATATTATGGCGGGTAAAACGTATCCGGAAGTGAAAAAAATGAAGACAAAAGATGGGCTTAGTCGGTCTAATGAGACCTGGGCTTGGTTTTATTTAGAGAGCTTGGGTTGGTTTGGGCCTAAATAGAATCTATGCCTAGACTTTAGTGTAAGACTTTGGGGGGGGCTGGGCTAAAGAATAAGAAATAGAAAAGCAGGCCTGGGTGTTGAGTTAAGCCCAATCGACCGAGGCTCAGGTCGAGGACCCAGGTTGGTGGGCCCTGGTCTGTCCGGGTCGGCCCAGCCCGATCTCCTTTCTCCCCGGCCCGGCCCGGCCCGCGTGGTGGTCTTCTTCTTCCCTCTGCAGCGCAGAGCGTACTACGAGCCAGAGATGCAGGGCGAGGCAGAGAGGGTCGGGACGAGGGCGGCAGGGGCCATGCGCGCCTGTCGATCAGACTTAAAAGGAGAGGGAGAGGGAGAGGGAGAGGGGGAGAGAGAGAGAGAGAGAGAGGGTAGGAGAAATGGAGGGGGATCCGGGGAGAGAAAGGGGGGTCGCCGTCCAACGAGAAAGGGAAGAAGCGGCAGCTCGTTTCCCTTTGCTCTCAGCCAGATGCACTTCGCCTCCTTGGCCAGGCCCGACCAGCCGCCTCCGCTGTCGCCGTCCAACGACATCCAGCCGGCGTCCTCACCCTCGTGGTCTCCTCTCTCCCGATTCCCACATCTCCGGTGAGTTCCTTTTTCGGTTCGACCCCCCTTTTCCCCGAGGATCTCGGCTCAGAGACATCGCGTGGCGGTCGGCTGTGGCGCCTTCTAGCCGCCGTCTCCGAGCCGGGTAGGGGACCCCACGGCCAAATGCTTGCTTCGCAGACCTTTTGTCGGCTCGCCCTGTTTTGTCCAAGCCGGCGAAACCGAGACCCCTTCTTTCTTTTTGTTAGTCCATACGCGTGTTCATCTCTTGATGTTTTATGGAGCCGCTGCTGTTGATTTCAAGTATGTCTTGGTGATTTCTTCGAAGTCTGGATGTGCGTTCGGGTTTTGAATTGCTCAATGTTTTCTCTTCAATCCACTGCACACCGTTTGTTCGACAAAATGTTTGAACTAAGGCCGTACACATCTATCTTCCGATTTTGAGTCGCTTCGAATGTGTCTTGGTAGGGTTCGCTCAACGGTGATCTTTCACTAACCTCAACATATGGTGTTTTGTTCACCGTGGTTCAATATGCTTTTCCCCATTTTCAGTCCTGTTCGGCGCCTTTGTAGTGTTTGTTTGGTAAATGTTGGGAAGGTCATAAGTGACGGAAAGCTTGTGCCTGACCCAAAGCTCGGTTTTAAGTCATTACCTCTAAACCTATAAGTCCTTTCCCCTCTGGACAAAAAGAAAAGGTCGCGACACCGAATATATAAGTTTGTGATTTTTGTGACATTATCCCTTTCATTTTATCAATCATGTTATTTAACATTCAATTACAACTTGTCGAGTATATGTTTTGAGTTTGAATTAGTGAAGGAAAGCCAACCCAAACATGACTTGTAAGTTTGTAACTTCATGTCCAAAAAGGCAATTTCTTATTGGAATGCTTTTCACATTGAAGTTGGATTCCTGATTTGAGTCGGCGAGTCACATGAGAACATATAAAAATGGAATTTTACTAAGTTATTATGTATTAGAGCTGACAAAAGAAGCGTGAAGGTTTTTCCTTTGTAATGGATTTCGAGAGTGGGTTTTGTTTGAGGCGTAATTTAAGGTTGAAAAATGCTTTTGAACGATTTTAAAATTTGCATTTGTTTGATTCATAATTGATTTCTAGGTGGTTGGCTCCAACATTCAGATTGAATAACATAAATTTCATGTATACTTATTATTTCGCATTGATTTTTGTGATAATTTTTTTTTTTTTTTGCATTAGATTTGAGTTGCAAAATCCGTTTATTTCAGCGTAATTGCACAACACAACTCATTCAGCCAATTAAGTTTCATTTGACCTTGTACCTTAAGGTATCGAATTATACACGGTGGAAAAGTTTAGTCAATGCAAGGAGTGGCTATGAATAAAGTGATGATTTTACAGGACAAGACTTATCATAGTTGCGTAAGCTTTCGAAACCGTTGCGTACATTCTCTACAGATTCAAAACCATGATTTTATAAGTACAAACTAGGGGTGTGCATGGTCCGGGCGGGCGGTTCCTGACCTAGAACCGAGAACCGCCCGCTAAGAACCGGTTCCAAAAAATTGAAACCGGGATCCACTCGTTTGTTGCATGGATCCACCCGGAACCGGACCGCCGGTCGGTCCGGTTCCCGGTGGATCCATGGAACCGGTCTCACCGACCACGAACCAAATCGTTTGACGGTCCGGAATATATATCCTAATCATAATGTCGGCCCTTGTCGACATTCCATAATGTCTAAACACATACCAAAGGCGGCTGCTAAAGAACCAAGGACTTGTCGTAAGTAAAAGAATTCATCTTTGTATCAACAAACCGCTTTCACTTGCTTTGCGGAACAAATTCAGCATTAAGAAGCAACGAACCCCATGAATTTAGCAGGGAAAGAAAACACATTCCGCACCCATGAATCAAAAACATAAAGTCGACATTGTGAGCACATACACTGACTCATAAAATTACACCTAGCTAAAACTTCTATCCATCAAACAGGTTAGCTGCATAAAAAATCCCCAACCATATCTCACATGGTACAAAGATATCTTCTTAACTCACAAACTTACAATTACACAACTTCCCGAACTCAAACGAAGAACTTGGCAATAGGGGGGAAGAGACACAAAGAGAGAGAGAGATGGAACCAAAGACGGGGAGGCAATATCGTTGATTAGGGTTTGTTATTAGTAATTTTTTTTTAATATTAAAAATTTAATTGGTCTGGTTCAGGTGGGCGGGTGGACGGATCCACCCACGGAACCGGAACCGACGGTACCCACCGGTTCCCATAAATTGGAACCGGAATCGGACCAGTTCCCTCAAGAACCGCCGGTTCCGGCGGTTCGGTCGATTCCCGGCGGTCCGGCGGTCCGGGCGGATCCCGGTTCTCTTGCACACTCCTAGTACAAACCTATGAAAACATGCCCCTTTCCCTTCCCATACACTTCGTCGTTTAAAATGTTGGAAACCCTGGTGCGTATTTGATGACGTGATTAATTGCAAGATGGTTAACGGCCTTTCTTATTTTCCTCCAAATGATCCTAAAATCTTCAGATTTTGAACCATATTCCTCAAAGAAAAACCAATATACTCACATTCAAAAATTAAATCCTCCTCGAGAAATACTTTCTTTTCTCCCTTTATTTTTAATCCGTAAATATACCGTTCATAACGAGGCGTGCCATAATTTCCAATTTTCATTACATCTTACTCATTTTACACATGGGCCTTTCCCTATAGAGCCCTAGAAATAGTCAAAAGAGGACATCGTGCTAAAGCTAGTGCTTTATTTTTTTTTGTGAATTTTTTTTAATTCCTTAGGGAATAAAAAGAATCGTCGACCACAGCTTAGGTGCAATCTTAGTGAAGTTCTGGGCTTTGCTTAAGGCCCAAAACAACCTGAAGAAACGAAGTGGCGGCAAGGCAAATCGCCTTTTCTTCTTAATAATTCTGCTTCTAGAGCATGAATCCAAAATGGCTCCGACACGCTCGTTCTAGAAGTTAGCCAGCTCGTTGTCGAAACAGAACGGCGGGGGAGGGCTTTTCCTTTCTCTCTCTCTCTCTTATCGCGGATCCGTCTCCGACAAGGCAGCTCCCTCCTCGGAACGCGGCGACTCCCCTGGCCGGCGCCGCGACGGCGGAGGACCCACCCGCTCCTCCGGGACCGACTCCGGCGAGAGGAATGGTACGCGTTCTCCGTCGTTCTCTCCTCTCGCTCCTTCCTCCTCCTGGGCTGGCCGAGCTCGAATCTTCTTCTCTCTTTTCCTTCCTTTCCCCTTCTGTTTCGCCTTCTCCGTGCTCGACCTTTTGCCGCTCCATGTTTTTCGCCGGAGCCGTGATTTTCGTTTTCCCTTCTGGTCGGATTAGCGTGAGGGGTGTTGGAGGTGGGTACATTTTGGGTACGTGGAGAACCGGAATAATGTCCGGAGTTTACCCTAATTTCGAGTCGTTTATTGTCCGGGATTCCGACCTCGTCGGTGCGGCATGCGACGTTCTGGTTGCGGCTCAATGCCGCGCGGCCACCTTCCGCCGCCGCCGCACTTGGATTCCACCGCTGAGGAATGCCGGGTTGGCGGAGGATGGTTAACGTTATCTCGTACTGTTCATCATGTAAAATGAGTTGTCGCATGCGGGCCAGATCTGAAGGAAATCAATTGGGCGTTTTAAAGCTGCTGGGTCGAATTTGAAAATTCTGCTCAAAATACCTCTGTTTTTTTCTTTTGGCGGCGTTCGCTGAACTAGTTCGAAGTAATTCATGTATTCGTAGCTTTTAAGTAGTTCAAGAACTCAAATTTCGGAATTAGTTGCTGAAATTTTGGTAGTTTGGAGCTTTGTAAACAAGTTATAGACTCAAGTTATGGTAAATAGTGTAATCTCCAACTTCTATTCAGCTTGGCCATCCGAATTTTATGTGAACCTTACCGATATTAGGAACAAAAAAAATGTGAGTTTGTTTTCCATTGTTTTGGGTATTCTCAATCCTTTTGTTCTTCCAGGTGACTGTCTGCCAAGAATGTGGGGACAGTGGCTTCGATGTTGCTCTGATCTATTGTGGCGACTGTCAGGAATGTGCTATTCACCGGTAATTTTGCCCTCACTTCCTCTCCTATTATATCACATAATCCTAGGCAACTGTGCATGTAGGTGCGCGCACGGTACTACATGATGCATGCGCGCACCTGTATGCATGCATGCATGCGAATGCACATGTGTAGAGTTCTATACGTGGTATTAGTTTTTCCTGAATCTTGCTCTAGCTAGTTGAGGAAATCATTACAAGCCTTTCGGATTCTTAAACTCACAGTATTCCTTTTGCACATTAAATTGAGGCATTTTTTGCCGTGGTTGACCATTCAAGTTTTGATGTAAATTATAGAGTTGTAGTGTATGAGTCTGTTGGGGCATCCAACCTAGTAATCGTTTACCCAAGGGTCTCTCCTTGATTTACTGATGAACTTTGTGAGGTATGTCTGGTGGAAGTTGCACATATAACGTTGCTCTATTGGATGTGTAACAAATGAACCTAGAGTCTTGCATCTGAAAGAATTTCCCAAGTTTCTATTTTTTTAGATCTTTTCGGTGCTGGTTCTCTTTAGACTAGAGTGAGAGGGAGTTTTTGTTCTTTTTCTTTGGAATGATGGAGTGAGAACGTGCACAGCTGTCTATTTAGCTGTGTCTATCATGCACAACACATACTTTCCAAGACTTCATATTACACATTGTGTCATGGATCATAGGTTTCCCATGAACTCTATTGTGTCAATAGCAAATACTGATTTCTAGCTAAGAAATTTTGGGCACACTACATGTCATTTAAGTCCTTTAGCAAATGCAATGGGGAAATTCATAAGTCTTTAAGAAATCATCATTCCACATCTATTGCTTCTAGGGTAGTTGGTGATATACTAATAATGGTACGAATTTAGTTCTATTTTTTCTGTCGAATGTGGCCAGGTAGCAATTAATGTATCAACCTGCAATCTTCCTCAATTTCTGTGTACTTAACATGCTAAACTTTTAAACCAAATTCAGCTCATGTCAAAGATGCTCACTGTTTGAAATTTGACTGTAAGCCTTTTGTGCTATTCAGCTATTGCCTAGAAACCTTGCCTAAAACTTTCGATGAACATGTTGTGTGGTTCTGCGAGGATTGTCGACCCAAGCCTGGAAAGCCCGATACCAATGAGGAAAGTTGCTCTCCCCTTTGTGAAGAGGATGACTTAGAAAATATAGAATTCGTTCAATGTAAAAAAAGTTCAAAAAATTTTCCTATAGAAAGATCGGGGAAGAAGATTGAGATTGAGAAGTGGATGAGGGAGAAGAAGAGGAGAAAGAAGAATGAACTCAAGCCACTAATGGTTAGAGATAAGGAAGGACAGTTGGCCGAGAAGGGCAGGGTCTTTACTTCAGAGACAGATGTTGGAAAAACCAAAAATGTATGTCTTAGTCAAGTTTATGGAACTCGGAGCAGTGGAAACTATGAAAAAGCTGAAAATATTGGAATAGACATGAGAGCTACCTTGGGAGACATGCGGAGCTCTAATGAAGAGGCTGAATCCATGAAAGCCCCAGAATCACCAAAGCTTGATTGTCCAAAGCTATTTGGGGAACATACTTACTCGTATGCCCAGCCAATTATTGATCCAATCTGGAGGTAAAATTGACCTTCCTTTCCTTCTAAATTTCTTGGTTCTCTAGCAGCAAATGCCCGCTTATGATTTTTTCTTTTCATTTACAGGGGAAGTTTGAAATTCAACAAAGAAGGGATCAATTATTTTGGGAAAGTCATGGCACATGTGTCTGACTTAGCGTGCTTTAAAGTGAACGAGGAGGCAAAGTTGTTCCCTTCGATTCTTTGCACTGAGTTGCATCCTACACCTAAAGTATGGCCGAAAGGCTTCAAGGACCAGGGTCCCAGTGATGATAGTATTGCGATATACATATTTCCTGATAACAAGAGGTGATTGCCTTATGCTCAATGTTTAAAGATCCTTATCCATTCCGTCTGGATTTCTTACTCGTTTCCTTGTTTGTACAGTGAACAAGAATTTTTCGATAGCCTTGTCATTGAAATGATCCGCTACGATCTTGCCATGAGAGCGGTGGTTACCAATGCGGAGTTCCTAGTTTTTACTTCCACAAAGCTGCCGTTGCACCTTTGGAGTAAGTTAGATGGTCATTCTTACAAATTTCAAATGCCTTTGCACCCAACTCCTAAAGTGTTCTTTGGAACTTCTTTTTTTTTGGTTGCTCTTTTTAAGTTTTTATCTAACAGAAGAGAATGGGCATTATTTAAAGAAAGCTGATTTATGGCGTTCTCCAATTTTATTTCATTTTTTATTTTGTTTTTCGTGTTTTCCGCAAGGCTCTGTTTGAGAAATATTCTTGAAAGCAAGCTGATTTGTGGTGTTTTCTCCTCTTTTATTCTTCTTGCCAGAACTGTAATGCAACCCTATGTGAAATGTGGTGGAGCTTGTCATTATGTTAATCTGGCAATTTACCAAATCCAAGTTAATCACTAACGACTTAGTGAGACGCAATACGAGAAACAGATTTCTGCTCTGATATAAAACTGAAAGTGATGTCTCATTTGGTTTTCAAAACCAGGTTTTGAGCACAAAATTGACAGACCGTAAAGGACCATTTCTTAATCTTTTAATGAGAGTTAAGTCAACTTTCTTAGGAAAAGCTCTTCATGATTTGGTTTGTTTCTCTCCTACTCTTTTTCAGGATTTCAGTCAAAATTCTATTTGTGGGGGGTTTTCAGGGAATCTTTGCCCGTGTCCAAGGTTGATGTTGACACGCCTGGATCAGTGAAAGGTCCGTTGAAGACGAATAGTTGGAAGATTCACAGTCCTGGGAGTCCTCTAAGCGTCAGTGGAAGTGACGGTTCGAGCACTGTGTATTGACAGATTTTTTTTTCCTTTCTGGTTCTTTCAGATTTTGATGTGCAGGTTTGGAATGGCTTATATGTCAAATGTACAGTTTAAGCCCCGGCTTGCCCTTACTGAATTGTTTGTTCGTATGGCTTTTGTTCTGTGGTCTAAACTAATCTCTTGTAAGGACGGAGGTGTAAAGCCTGAAGAAAGTTGAAAATTTAGATCTCTTACTATCTGTTCACTGATGAGATGAACTTCGAGTCTCTCCGAGGTATTGTATCGTTTAAGCCTCCGGTTTGCAATTGTTTTAGAGGTTTCAGCAATGTTATTTTGGAGCATTTACCATCAAATAGAACTTGGAGAAAACAACATAAATGGTTTTTAAACATAAATGATTTTTGAACTTTTGACTCAATATGTAATGTTGTTTTTAAGATTTTTAATCTGTTTAATGCGATCTATAAACTTTTGGTATATGTTTTATTTAGTGCATGAATTTTGCTGATTATAATTTTTATTTGGTATGTATAAATGGTGGACATAAAAAATGTTATATGTTGATTATGTACGTGAGATATTCATCTCAAATTAGAATATTTTTAAAATTTGTTTAATTTGGAAAAATGATTGTTTATGTTATTTGATGATGTTGATTATTGTATTTTGATTTGTGTTGAATATTTTAGGCGGACTACATATGATCTTATTTTTATGTCCATTGTTCAAATTTAATGGATTGAAAGCTAAATTAGCAATATTAGACTGAATTAATGAGATGATAACCTTTGATATTTTCATATAGTTCAAGGATTAGATTGAATATATGTTAAATTTTCAGGGGTTTTATTGAACAAAATCATATGTGTAATTGTCCTTATAATTTAACTTGGAATAATCAATGGATGTCTCCTTTTAGGCACTTGTAGGCATTTAAGGGGTCGGATGAGAACGCAAGTGCACTGTCCTTCTAAAGTTGCAACTCTGCTGAATACCTGTCCGATGGAGGTTCAGCAGGAGAAAAACTGCTTCACCCAGATGCTATGATATGTTCAAAAGAGCAAGATTTCGTGGTGGTGCCCTGAAGCCTGCGCACATTGGAGGGGTGATTAGATGGGTGTACGACGGTTCAGATCAGGTTTTATTCTTACATCATCATGCTGGGAATGTTTGCTGCTGAAGTCGTTCGCTTTTGCACCCTCCCCGGGGTATACACGACGGTGAAACCTTTTGACACGCTTTGACTGGATAGATCTTCTTGAGTGATTGCTCTTTGTCAAGTGTTTCATCATGAAGGAGAGCTACACGATCAATTCCAGGCCTCTCCATGATGGTTACTTGAGAAGGTCGTTGTTTCGGGCAGTCCAAAGTCCTGGACCAGTCTACGTATTCCCCGTTATTAAGCAAGTCTCCTTTTTAATTAAAAGCTTTTGGAACCTTCGGCAGCTAGTGACGTCACTATCGGGACTTTGATTGCATTCCCATTTCTCATTTAACATTTTTGAAAAATTCACGTTAAAAGATTGTTTTCATGATAATTCTCTCCTAGTGATTTATATTTTTCAAGCAAGTTTCATTTCTCAATGCAAAGCATTTTAATGGAAAAATTATAAAAAAAGTCTTAAATCTATTCTAATTTTTTTAATTTAGTTTTAAACTTTTCTTTTGTCATTTTAATTCTAAATCTTTTGTAATTGTATCAATTTAGTCTATCTGGCTAAATTTAACTGGTGATGTGGATTTTTTAATAATATTTCATTTTTTGAATTTGTTATTAATTTTTATTTCATTTTTATCTTTCTTTTCCTCCTCCCTACTCTTCCTCTTGTTCTAGCGATTGACTAGAGGGGAGGGCCGGTCATCGGACTGAGGCACCTGGCGAGCTCGCCTAGCCATTGGCGAGGTGAGCCCTTGCTAGTGGATCAACAAGGCGAGCCTTGCTAGGGTTGGGCTTGGCCGACCTCACTAGATCTGGGCGAGGTCGGGCTTGCCAATCCACTGGTGAGGCTCGCCCTCTAGTGAGGGCTTGCCTCACCAGTGGTTAGGTGAGCTTGCCCTTGCCCTAGCAACGGTGAGGTCAAGCTTGTCGATCCACTAGCGAGGGCTTGCCTCACCGGATCTGGGCGAGCTCACCCTCGCCCAGTGACGACGGGGCAAGCTTACTGATCGTGCCGGCCATCCCCTCTGGCCGGTTGCTAGAGCAAGAGGAAGGAAGAGAGAGGAGGCAAAAAAAAAAAAGGAGAAAAAAAAAGGAAAAAAAAAATAAAAAAAAATTATAAAAAATTGTCCACCAAAGATCCATATAGGTGTCGTCTGGCCAAATTTGGTTGGATGGATTGAATTGATACAATTGCAAAAAGGTTTATGATTTAAATAATTAAAATAAAGATTTATAACCGAATTAGAAAAATTATAATAGATTTAAGATTTTTTTGATAATTTTTCCATTATGATATCTGCTCATTTTGCACGCATGTCGATGCTTGTTTCTCGACAATCCCGATCCTTGAAGCATTAATTCAAACGAAAACCCTCGGATCAGGAAGATTAACATGATTGGCCATTTCAGGAAAGAAAAACTTCAAAAGAGAAGAGGAAAAGTCCCTTTCAGAATACCAACAACAGGGATGAGAGAGAATGAGATTGGAATGAAGTTACACCAATCGAATCGCGTAAATAAACCGTTTACTCAATACTCATGCAGAGGATCTCGGTAAGGCTGCTACGTCCGTCGAAATGGGAGTCGTCATTAGCGTCCTGTTCAATTTCCCGTGATTTGGGTTATGGTCAGTGGCCTGCGCATGATGATATTCAGCTTGTTTGAGGGGTCATGTATGAAAAGAAGTCGTCGGAGCCAAGTACAAATTCTCTTCCTCGAATCATCTAATCAATTATGTCAAAATCTACATGGGGTCATAGAAGAAAGGGACCGCAGTTGCGGTTGCGGCATTAGACGGGTGGTTAAAGTCAATATCGATTGATTAATCTCTTTTAACAATTTAATCACGATCCATGTGAACCCGTTTGCAAGCTGAAAGCACGATAAAAAAGTACTAAAAAGTCTTAAACTTTTAAATTGTGTCAATTTAATTCTAGTTTTTTTCAAAATTTGTTAATTAAGCCATTTCAAACAATTTTAACTGGAAATCACTAATGTGGATATCAACCGTTTTATGTGATACAATCGATATTGACGTGGTTATTTTTTATAATTTTTAAAAAATTGATTTGGGTAAGGCCCACCTTGCCCACATTCGACGAGGCACTAGTGGCCTTGCCCTGTCAGCCACAAGAGAGGGCATGAAGGCTCTCCCCATATTGGGCAATTGGGGGAGGGCTGCATCCCTCACGCATAGCCAGCAAGGTTGCTAATCCTTATCTAGATTTGGTGAGGGCCTAGGTGAGGTGAGGACCCTTACCAACGAGGGAGGAGGGCTTGTTTCTCTCCACGCTTAGTGGCTAGTGAAGGTCCAGCCAAAATGAAAGTAACAATAAAAGAGAGAAAAGGAGAAGATAAGGACAAAAATAGGAAAAAGAGAAAAAAAACATAAAAATATTAAAATATCACTAAAAAATATCTAATCAGTATCTACATCAGTTATTTCTACCATAATTTATTAGACAAAATGCGAAAAGATTTAAGATTAAATCAACATAATTAAAAATATTTATGACTGAAATATCATAATTACAATGGATTTATCCTTATCAACCTTAACTACCATCTACAGAGGATCTCGTAGGAACCCCTCGTCCAAACAGTTTCTTGCACGTTTCAGCGTGGTAGGTGGGCATTG
Source organism: Eucalyptus tenuipes (assembly GCA_014182365.1). NCBI lineage: Eukaryota > Viridiplantae > Streptophyta > Magnoliopsida > Myrtales > Myrtaceae > Eucalyptus > Eucalyptus tenuipes. Next base: position 25,228,535 of record CM024542.1, read on the forward strand.
TTCTTATCTTCTAGAACTAACAATTATTATTTTCAATCCCCACTTGCAATGATTCAGAATTCACTAAAAAATTAATTGATCAGCCACGTCCTTTTTTCTTCTTTCTTACAGATGGACAGGGCTAAAACTGAAAAGTAAAAACTACCCAAATAGGAAGCTGGTCAAGCCCACCCCGCTCGAGGCGAGTTTAAGGTTCTTTTGTTAATTATTAGTCAAGGTATCCTTCATTATTAAGGCTACTAATTATTATTTTAATTACTCTCGTTAACTTTAAGAACAAGAGAATTAAATAGCCCATATTCATAAGAATCTAACTATGACTTTACTCTTGTATAGGTGATCTTGCCTCTTATAAATTTAATCTAGGCATTAAATCTTGAATTTATTTCCGATCACGCGGGTTTTACTTTTTTCCGGTATATCTAAGCTTGAGTTTGACTTTCGTCACGACTTAGCATACGCGATTTTGTTAGATCTCAAAAGTTGGTTCGAATGTCAAGTGGAGCGATCTAATTAAAGTATGGTAAAAGATATCCCGTGATTTCACTCCTAAACAACACGAAAATGAGACACTGGGCCGCACGAAAGTCAGGACCAAAGCTTTTTAAATAAAAATATAATTTATGCCGAGATTGCCCTTCGAGCTAACTAATTGACAATATAATTTAACCCTAAGGAAGTCCTTCAAGTTAAGTTACCGTCATCGTGATAAATCTTCCACGGAGGCCGCTTGATAAAAAATTAGCAATCTGCCCCCTAAAAGTTTACTAGACATAAAACGATGTTAACACATGGTTAGACTTTCCACTTCATCGATCGCTTTTTGCGCAACCACTCCCATTTACACTTTGACATTATGCGGCATAAACAAATCAAGCGCCAAACAAAGTGACAAAACCCGAATTGAAAAGCACAACAAAAGCGGAAATGTCATTTGGACCGATGCGCCTCTATTGACAGACACGACCGCGGTGGAAGGAGCCTCAACTCGATCACCTTCTAGAATAGTTGCCCAGCAATGTCTGAGATCTCTCTCCCTCGCTCTCTCTCTCTCCCTCTCTCTTTCTCTCTTCTTGTACTTTTCCTCCGGAGTCAATGCTCGTCTAGGTAAGGAGGAAGAAGTTCGATCGATGGTTCTGAAGATTTCAGTACTGATTATAAATTAATACAGAGGGCGATGTCAAGGCTGGTGTGTGAAAAGGTCAAGGTCAGCACCTCTCGTTTAGGGCTGGAGCCTGAGTCAAGCGGTTCATGCACCAATACGCGACGGTCTTGTCTTTTTGATGCTTTTGTTATGGGCACTGTGTCCATATGGTTGAGCTATCCATGTTTGATTGAGCCCACCGCGATAAAGAAGCTCAACTACTTTGTCCCCGATGGCGTCGGTGTTCCTTTGCTCGGTCAGCGTGTGTTCCACAGCCAAATCGATTTTGGTCCCCCCTTATAGACTTATTTTCTTGCCCAAATCAGCTATTTTTGTATAGTTTATTGTCCCTCCAAGGAATAACCTCGTAAAGGCGACGCCATTTCAAACATCCGCGTGTCTTCCAAACCTATAGCTTCCTCAGCCTTTTGGCTAAGATCCAGTGGTCTGTTCTAGACCTGTTCGTATTGCTTCATATGGCATAAGATGACACATGATCTCAAGGTGATGTATTAGACCTATTTTATACTTACAATCCAAGAGATCGCCATCATTAATGTGAAACTTGTCGTAAACAAACGAGGGTTTAAGTTTAGTGTATTGACTTAGCAAGAGCTAAGCGGATTTTTTTATTCCTAGCTATTTGCTTGTTCACGGTACTTTAGCTAGCTAATTACAAAGAAGGTTGTCCTTAATGATCTGTCCGGACTCACGACACTCATCGCGAGCATGCCACATGAGCCAATCTCTTTCTAATTCCCTTTTGTGACGTAAAATTGGGTTGTGCTTACTTTAGATTTCTGGCTATAAGTTTGGCAGCATATATTTAAAAATCCTCTAGAAACGAGAGAATTTTGTTTGTAGAGGTTCCAAAAGCACTTTAGCTACAACTTCAAGGTGCTTAGAAAAAGCCGATTTAGATGTTCCCGGACACTTCAAAAAGAGCCACAATAACTCTATCTAAAAGCTAATGTTGCTATCCTAGCATTGGCTTCATTTTCCTTTCGAGAAATTATATAGATATATAGCATTGCTAGATTTACTCTCCCTCCCCTCCTCATTATGAGCTTGTTCCATATCTTGATCTATGCATCGAACAAGTTTGCATTAAAAGTTGAACATCTTGGAGTTGATATTGTAGGACAAGGTTTGGACCATAAACATGTTAAGAGTCAGCTTTAGAGTTATATTGAGAAGTATGTTCTTTTATGGATTATTGAAATATTATCTCACATCACTTGACAACTGGCTCTATTTACTTTTTATATTCATGCGGTCTCCCTTCATTTATTAATTTAAACTTTTGAGTTAGACTTTTCAACATGATATCAAAGTTACTACTATCCCTTTTGAAAATGAGCGTCTAGCGTTAGGCCTTGGCAAGCATGGCGTTTGCCTGACGAAGATTTCACCCAATGAAGATTCACATTTCTAGCTCTCATCAAAGAAGAAGAAGCACAAATCATCAAATCGGGGTGGGCCAAGCACAATGATACAACTCCCTTTTTAAGGAGGTCAATACAAGATTTGAATGTTTCGCAGAAGCCTTCTCTTTTCTTTCTGGCCGTTCAGCAGAGCAAAATGCGACGGAAAAAAGCAGTGTTGATAGCCAATCTTCTTTTGCCGGAAGCATGTTATAACAAGAAGAAATGTATAATCACATAGTGCCAAACATTTGCGGATGGTATCTCCTGCAAAATAAAAAAGACAAGAAAATAATTGGATGAAAAAGAGGGACCGGTGACTATTACAATGAATTTATTCAGCCTGAACTGCAGCGTTATGAATCATCAATTGGCCTACCAAACTAAATCGAAAGAAAGCAACAACAAAATCCAAGCCATAAGCTTCCAACTTGCTGGCCACAAAAAGAATCAAATGCCATTCCAATTCAAACCCTCTCTATAATCTCAACAAACGCTGAGAAATTACAGCAATTTCCATAAATTAAAACCACCCATGTTTCTAAAATGTTTTTCCTAATTCTAGTATGTTGTGTTTACAAGTCAAAGAAATTACTGAAGAAATCTAAAGATGGGGCAGGCGAAGTTATCCGAGGCGAGATAAATGGGGATGGACTCTGAAGCAAAAAACTGCCGTCCGTGAAGTGGTTCTTGGTGCTATAGAGAGCCGGGCTCAAGTCATGGAAGAAGCTCAGCGGGTTCGGGTCCGACAGCGGCGAGAAGAAGCTCGGAGGGATTGGCTGCAGCGAGGCCGGCCCTGGCGACAAAATCCCCGGTATTGACCCGGTCCTCTCCACCACTCCACCGTGACCAATTTGCCCCATCGATTCCATCTCCTCCAATATGTCCCCACCGCCCATGATCTGCTTCCCTTCCGGCGGCTTCGCTTTCTCGACCGTCGCGAACCGTGCCGCGGGCGACACCCCGCCAGAGGCCATGGGGGACGGCAAGTACGTGGACGATGCCCCGGTGAGGCGCTGGACCAGCGACATGAACTCGCTAGGGTTCGTGTGGATGACCTTCGGGGACACGGCGTAGATGATGACCGGCGGGCGGGGCGGGGCCGACAGATGCTGCGACGGCTGTTGATGCTGCTGCTGCTGCGGCGGAGCCACGGGGGCTTCCGGATCTTGTGGGAGTCTTTGCGGACCTTGAGCGCTGGCGGGCGGGGGCCTTGGAGCTCTCGCCGAGGCGATTTACCGGCCGGGAAATCGGAGTTCATGCTGGGAACGATCGGATTCACAGTCTGGAAGATGAGCCGATGAACAGAGAGATGGGAAAGATATGATGGCGGAGGAGGAAATGCTAATGTTGATGTCGAGCGCATTATTATTCTACTGGAGACCAGCGAATATGAGGGTTTTACGTGAAATATTTAAAGTGAGCAAGTCAATGAAGGATGGGGATTAAAATATTCGGGGGACTATTATCATCAAAATGATGGAACGAGACGAAACGGGCCTTATTATAAAACTTATACTATTTTGATGATATATTTAAGGCCGGTTTCGTAGTTTTATGGGCGTTTGAACTCGTCTAACCTTCGGGGGAGGGTTAGAAGGAGTCGCGATCGACGTCAGGAGCCTTTCGTGGTGACGTCACGCGTCCATTTGGGACAAAAATTTGTGAGGATTCTAGGTCAAGAAAAATTTAACGATGTTGGAATCGTACTTGTGCTTCATGTGGGTGGATTTACATGGATCGAGCAATGGAGATGTTGGGAACTTGTCGTTGTAATGGTGAACCTGACGGCACTACCGCTAGGACTACTTGGAAGACCGAGTCTCGTCTCTCCTCTCCCTGGCCATTGACAAAACAGACAAAACAAGTAGGAGAGAGAACGGGAAGAAGTGATGGGTTTGGTATTCGTTTAGCCATGATGTGCTAGCAGTCATTGCGCTCCCATCCATCGCTGTTGATCTTCTAGATGAGTTCGCAATGGGATCGCGAATCTGCGACGGCCAACTCTTTTCAGCTAGCAGGTGCAGTCAAAGGAAAAGGCCAGACATGGAGTGTATAGCGGGTAATTCAGGTGCGGACGAGATTTATGACTTTTTTGCAACTTGAAAACGTGGTGATTTATGTCTGAATTTAGTGATGGAACTGCTCGAATTCAATGAAATGAGTGAGATCGGCAATCTCAGATTTGTTATATCACAAGGAAAAAAAAGTAATTAATCTAACGCATCGATTTTTTCAAGAACGCTTCTATAGTATATTTTTATGGGGGTGCAAGGATGAAGCATTTGCAATAAAGTGGAATCGATCTTTGATTCTTAGACATGTCGAATATGTCATTAGGATCATATTGAAACAGTTTGGTAATGTTTCGATGTTGAAGGTAGATTGTCCATAAGCATTTAAGGTTCTTTTCTATGGTGTGGATGCGACTTTTCTTTTTTACACTTTGCTTTGGTTACAGTGAATTCTTTATGCTAATCTTTCGGCTAACTACTACCCATGAATGTAGCAGACCCATGAAACAAAGCACGTCGATCCTTCGTCATTCTCCCTCTTCTTGTATTAATTTAGTCGTCGCTTCGTTATCCAAGGACACGGGATGAGCGACTGGATCAACACAACAAAATTTATGGGGCGCTTGAAGAATTCTAAGTATCTTAGAGAAAAAAAAAATTTGAATATAGGGTTTGAGAGAGAGAAAGAGAGAGAGAGAGAGAGAGAGAGGGGGGTTGGAGGGGGGAGGGAGGGAGGGAGGGGTCTATATCGAAGTAGACATTGAGAAAAATTGGACAAAATGACGACGAGCCAATCCCACCCAAAGGATAAGAGAGGGCTTGGGTGCAAGCTTTGTTGGACCTATTCAAATGCAAATGAGTTACCAAAGCTCACCAGCCTTATTGGACCTGAACTTGTGTTGACTCCAGTTGCTTGGATCTCTTCAAACTTGCACTCCTAAATCCAGTCCGGCTCTCCTTTCGGGTACTACGATTTAAACCAAACCATTTCCCATTTTCTCTCGCTCTGAAAGCGTATTGCCAAGGTGGTGTATTGTGCGACATAACTTGAGACTTGAGAACCAATTGTATAATTAGTGCACGAGACATTATCAAGCCACAATATTTCGATATATATATATATATATATTTATGTAATTAGACACGTTACATTAACAAGTGTATTTATTTCCACCAAAAGAAGAAGAAAGGACCGGCAAATAATAGATGGATCCACCCAATCAAGGCAGAGAAGGGATGAAACCGGGACTTTTCAACGATTATTAGTCAGCCTGACGGTGAACCCGCAATAGATACAAAGTGACAAAGGGAACGATGGAATTTCAATGAAACGAGTCATGGCTGCAGGTTATGAAAATTAAGATACTAAAGCGACATTCTAAATATTGAAAAAGATTGAGAATTTGTCTGCCTGCTGCACCAATTACATGGTGCCATCGTACTCTATGTACTATTAAAAACTAAAAAGGATTGAGATTTTTACCCATTTATGGGATAACTTAACTCGATTTACTTCTCCATGATCACAGTGCATCATCACGAAGAGCAAAACATAATGGGTAATTCAAATTAGGATACTTGTCCAAGATATTATAATCCTTTTAATTGTTTTAATCAGTCCAAAAACTTTTGAGAATTTACCAATATAGTCTTTTTGGCCAATTTTAGATGGAAATCAACAATATAGATACTAGTTGGCCTATGTGACATGCTGATGCTAATGTAAATGATTGTGGAATTTTATTATTTAATTTTTATCTAATTTGTTTTCCTATTTTTTCTTCTCTTCCCCCATAATCTTTTCGGCTAATTTTAACTAGAAATCGATACCATAGGCGCTAGTTGGCCTATGTGGCATGCTAATGCTAATATGAATGATTGTGGAATTTATTATTAAGATTTTTCTAATTTTTTTTTCCTTTTTTTCTTTTTCCTTTTCTTTTCACTAGTAGCCGGGCTTAGGTGATTGTTGGCTATTGCCTTTGCTGGTGAGGGCAACCCCTACCCAAGTAAAGTTAGCCCTCATTAAGCAAGGGTTGGCCTTGCTAGATTTGGCGAGGGCATGAGATTGGCCACTGGTGAAAAGAAAAAGGGATAACAAAGAAGAAAGAAAAAGAGAGAGAAAAATTCATTTTTTTTTATAATAGATTAATTAAAACATATATGTCAATGCTGGCCATGTCACATAGGTCAGTTGGCTTCCATGTCATAGATTTTCCCAAAATTGGCTGGAAGGCCTAAATTAGCAAATCATTAAAATGTTTATGAATGAATTTGCACAATTAAAATTTTTCTGACTAAATTGACCACTGTACAATAGGTATATAGCTTTCTAGACAATTTTCCTAGCTAGAATTGGTGATATGGATCTTTCTAGGAGGTGTGATTGGGTCTAAGGATTTCGATGCTAATGGAAATATGCAAATTTCGTGCCCTGGAAATATCAGGAAAGCGTTCAGCTAGTGACCTAGCTATTTGACATGTAAATTTTCATACTAAAAAATAAAAAATAGAGTTTCACCACTAAAATGGAATTTCGGCATACATAATCGAATTAAATCGATAGCTAAATGTCTTTAGCCCGAAGAACTGTATATGAAGTTCTAACCAAAACGGCATAGAAGTGATGAGATGTTATTGATGAGTTGGACAAAGAGATGCATCAAGTACCTTCGATCCATATTGAATTCGTGTGTCATTCTCTTTTGGGTCGAAACGAAACTCCTACCCGCTACAGTTGAGCTAGCAACGTGGTATCAGCTCAATCCTTCTAACTTACGGTTGAATTAGCCCAAGTCGGTGTTAAGTCTTGCGATGGAGCAAGTAAATCTCTTGATTTCTAGTATCTGTATGCCTTTATTCTTGCAGCTAAATCAAATGGGCTGGATCTGGACTTTGACAGTCGTGTGTCGGCCTTTTGATCTCAATTCAATTGGGCAAACAAGGGTGAGAGCATGGGGACGCGTGGAGGATAATGATGCTGATGATAATGAGGTAGAAGCTCATTTGACTTGATTTCACGCTGCCTACACAAATATTATTTTATTTTGTTAGGTTTATTGTATAAAGAGATTTGATTTAGTCGGCCCTTTTTGAGCTCGAGAAAGGCCTTATGATGCGTGGTAATAGAGGTGATAGAGCGTCAAAATCTAAAGAACCATAACCTAAAATTGAAAAGGAAAAGGTTGAAGGATTGATCTAAGCCTATACAACAGGACATCTTGAGCTCTTTATCTTTACATGTATTGGGTTCTATCATTCCGTTATGTACAAAACAAGAGTTTCAGAGAATGTTCGCCCATGTACCTTCCACATGACACTTCGCAATACCTTTATGTCTTGCAAGTGGCAAGACACATGTTACTGTATTGCTGCATCGGCCACATTCAATTAATGGGTTTTAGTTGATCAATTTATCATCTCTAAACTTCTAAGACGACCGTTAGCAGAGAGCCACACCTTTCAATCTTTGTCGGTGAGAAAATTGTCCCCAAAACCTTTGATACTAAGCCTCGTATTCTCATGACTATCTTGCTCTGATGCCACGACGTAGTGGAAACGAGGATAACATGAATTGCAATTGGCAACATGAGTGAAACTCACAAACATGTACGAAGCGCAGCATAGAGAAAAAAATCTCCGATTTAATTTTGCTTCAAAGAGATAGCCGTTTTTATGTAAGAACATAATAGAAATATAAATAGACTAAACATGCTGAAGAATTCTAATTTACTAAATCAAAAATATCCTAATGAAATTCTAAGTTCAAAATAGGAAATAAGTAAATTAATGAGATACAATATTAGACCGAATCTTAAATATTTAAAGAGAGAACTCGTAAAATTTGTTAAAAAAAAAAAGATCACCTAAAATTAGGACATAGTTCTCAAAAAAGAAAAAAAAAAGATGAGAAAATAAACAAAAATCATAACATATTTTGATATAATGGTTGACTAGGGTACCCTCTTTCCCTCTTCGTCCCACCCTCTCTTTTTGAATTTCGAGATAATCACAAAAAAAAAAAAATCTAAATCTATTACATGAATCTCAATTCAGTCCTTTTCATTTAACCAATTTTATTTTAAAATTTTTAGAATTTGTCAATATAGTTTATCTGGCCAATTTTAATTAAAAATCACTCACATAGACATTGATTGTCTAACGTGGTATGGCCAACCTTGACATGGATTTTTTTTTAATTTATATATTTCCTTATTTTTATTTTTAATTTGTCATTTTTTTTTGTTCACTATCCCTGGCCATTGAGTGAGGATCACTAAGCCCTCACCGGCCACAGGCAAAGCTGCCTTGCCTAGATCTTGAGGGGGCCAAGCTCGCCATGGCCTTGCCAGCAACTTGGCCTCACCTTTGGTCGCGATGGTCCGAGTGAGGATTAGGTGAGCTCCAATGAACCTTACCGGTTATAGTGAAAAAAAAAAACGGAGAATAAAAGGAAATATATATTAAATTTTTTTAAAAATTGTCCATAGTAGTACTATCCATGTCACGTATGACCGTTGACATTTAGCTTAGTGATTTTTCACCACAGATAGACTATATTAGCAATTTGTCAACAAGTTTAGGACTAAATTGATCGAATTAAAAAGTTTAGGATATAATTGACACGAGTATAATAGATTTAAGACTTTTTTGATACTTTTCCTCCAAATTTCTCATCCATGTTTTGTTAAACTACTTTTCTAGTTGTTATTGGGAGTCTAGATGATTTGTTGCCAATTCAAAATTGTGCGTCTGTCTAGTACTTTTTTCACCCAGGAGGTGACAGCGATGACCACAGACCGAAAAATTGAACAAACTAGCGAGTAAAACGCGTCAATTACATGTACATTCCAAGGGTTGCAAATGTCTCGAGTGACAGCAATGAAGTTCAGCAGCCCATATACAAGTAAGCACGAATAGAACTTATGCCAAGTAACAAATGCCCAAGCACCACATTTCACAAATCTTGAGTTCCAATGCAAACTATAAGCTGTTACACTGAGAGATACCTCAAAACAGCCAAATAAACATCAGTTTTTCATAAAACAATTATATCAAGCTATTACATTGCAGAAGACCGCAAGAACATCCCAACCTCTGTTTGGTAAGTTTATTTAGTATTCTCAGACCAAAAAAAAAAAAAAAAAGTTTATTTAGTATTCCACAAGGAGAGGAACATGATAATTGCTAGTTAAGGCAACGGAGGCGTCGGCATATTGTAGGCTCCTCCTCCCGTTCCGTAGGTGATGGGTCCCGTTCCGGGCCCTCCAACTTCATAGTCTTGGGCATATACCGCAAGAAATTTTCGTCCTGCCACATGAAACTCAAAGCGATCACATTTTGAATAACCTATACGTACATATATGTAGATGTGTAGGTATAGTTAAATGGATATAAGTTTTACTTCCATTTACAAAAGGTGGGGATGCCTATCCATGATTATTGGTGGTGTCCAAGCCGACTCAAGAGGAGATGCTGATCCATGTGTTTTTTCTCCCCCGAAAGTGAGGGAATTGCCGGGCAATATGGAGTTGGTCGAGCCGAGGGAGGAGTCGGTAATGCAACCGTGAAGTCAAGGAGGGTAAGGTTAATCAGCATGGGAGACGGAAGAGCAGTAAAACTTTGAGGGAGTCGATGATCAAAGGGGAGGAGTTGATTGGGCAAGCGAAAGACTCCAAATCGAGAACACCAAGGGCATCACTCAATTAGGTGGGAGAAAATCTCATGAGCTAGAAGTTTTCAAGGCACAATAAGTCAACGAGATGACCGAGATAACTGAATATGCCTAGAAACTTTTAAGGGTTCAGGATTTTAGTAATCTAGAATGTTCTCAATAGTGTTTAAGAGAAATGTATACCTATATTATAGAGCATTCTTGTAGTTGATTGTAGTTGATTGGTCGTGGATGATAGATATGGTGATTGGATCTCTAAGTGAGAGAGAAATTCTATGGTTGCAAGTAGAGGGACTTATGTATAAATAGGAATTTCCTCTTCATTTGTATCACCCCATATTTAACATAACAAGAAGTAGGGTTGAGCATATTGGATCGACGGAATTGGGAACCGCTTGGATAGGCTCGGACCGGCCGGCTTGGTTTGGTTTCCAAGGATGTCGGTCCAATTCCCGATTCCATAAAGAGGAACCGATGATTTTGGTTTGGTTCCCGATTCTGGGTGGGAAACAAATCGGACTAGACCAGACCGACTCATTTTTTTAAAATATATTTTTATTTCTTAAAAATAGCAATAAACCCTAAAATAGTAACAATTCTAGTATTTTTTTTATTTTTTAATTTTTTTGGCTAAATGACTAGTCCAATTCTTGGTCCAAGACCATTCGGTCTGGTTCCCAATCCCAAAAATTGGAAATCGGTCCTCCCGATCCAATTTTCGCTTCCCATTTCCTAGGTGGAACTAGACTAGACCGGGAACTGGTCACCTCTAACGAGAGCAATAGAGGATTTTCTCTGGAAAAACTTCTCTCTTGAGTTTCTCTCTACAATTAGGCGTGGCGCTAGGGAGGCAGTGGGCAAATGATCAGTAGGAAAGCTAAGTTTAGGCAACTCTAATAAAGGGTGAACAAGTTAAGAGGAAGTTTAAGTATCGCACAATTGCAATCTCAAGTGTTGGCTCAACGTGCCTAATTCAAATTAAGTATAGATGATTTACCATAGGAGAACATGAATATTAATTTTAATTGTGAAGATATGTGCTCCATAAAAGAGGAAAATTTGTTAATTAACCTTCCAGGTATATCGAATTTTAATCCATAAAAATATACAATGCCTTATTTACTTCTTCTTCTTCTTTTTCCATATCGAGATTGACTAAGGGTCTTTTGATCACTTGAGAAGTAAACACCAAATCTAAAAGTTGGTGTACACATAGGATAGGTATAAGAAGCAGAAGGACGAAATTATTGGAAGCCGATATATCTTAGAATCTCAAGATCTGATTTTACGCATAACACAATGCAACCGCTGCACTTTGGATATACGACAAAAAATATCTCAATTTGTCAGAGAAAATTTACATTGGTTTAGTTTTAGCAACTATATTTTCTGAGTTATTTAAAATATATTATGTTTATTTAACTATAAGAAACTAACTTTTATTTTTCACTTGATAATTTGTGCATGCATTCTCACAAAGCAAAATATCGGAGAAATAAGCAGAGACCGAAAGTAACATGAGAATTGTTGTCTCTATAGTTTGGCCGTAATGCAAGGTTCTATCTTCAAATTATTAGTTGCAATTACCATGTCTTTCCTTTAAACCTAGGAACAAACAACACTTCTTCCTTATTTGAAAGAAAAAAAAAATATAAATTTCCATTTGTTTCGGGAGACATGAATTATTTGGAAAATATTATTAAAAAATAATAATTTATATCATTTGAAATAATTAGTTAATGAAATTCTTTCATTATTTATCATAGTTTATGTCTAAATTTTTTTGTTGATAATGAAAATATTTTTTTTCATTATTTTTATAAATGATATAAACAATCATTTTTATGGAAATATTTATTAAATTATTCTTTTTTTGGGAAACAAACGCACTCACACCCTAAATTTTGCCAAAAGCTTCAATATATATTTTAGACTGAGTCATGCCAAAAAAAATAAAAATAAAACATACTCGAGAATGATACAGTTAATTATAACTTACCAAGATTAGGGTACAGTGAGGCAGACACCCCTTCAAGTGAGGACACGAGCAATACGGCTGTGACGAAGATGCCCATCAATACGCCTCTCAAGGCCTTAGAGGATGACGCCATTTTGTGTCCTAAAACGACACTTTGTGAATTTTAGTTTTTGTGAAGGAGTGCTGTCATTTGGGTTGCACTTTTATAGGGCAAATTGGACAGGCCGACTCGTAATTTATTTATTTGTTTTTGTAAATGTTGATTGCTCTGGTGTTGACTGTAATCGACAATGCCGCATGGGGACGAGAAAGAAAAGACTGACAAATCAATTCTTGTGATGCATGCTTTACTCAGTCAAACGCGCGGGCAACCTTAGCGACATTTCTTCACGCGGAGATTAAACAGATTGGACCCGGCAGATACTTCTTCCACCATGTTTCGTCGCTCATCTAGATAGATAGGGACGCCTGAGAATTTTCAAAACGGCCTTCTCGTACTCAATTCTGTACCAGCTGGTTCTAGAACAATCAACAATTTGGAAGGCAAATGGCCCAATGTGGGTCGTATATACCGTTTCCATGATTTTACCTTCACTAAAACCGTGTTTCGTCAATCATCTTCGTAGCACTTGCGTAGTGGCCGACAAGCCTCGCCAGAGCCTCACCCGGGAAAAAGAAGCCAAAGGAGGAAGAAGAGAAAAAGAAAAAGAAAAAGAATAAAAATAAATAAATAATAAATAATAAATCATTCGAATAAATAAACTATCATTTAAAAATTATCATGTCAATGTCAATCGGTGTCCATGTCAGGCGCGGAATAGCCGAAATTGGTTGGATGGACAAAATGTTTAGGACTGAATTTGTTAAAAAAAGTTTAAGATCGAATTGGTACAATTATAATAGATTTAGGATTTTTTTGATAATTTCCCCAATCTGCTACATATTCAGTGTTAGATAATTTGTTTGTTGAAGAAAGATATTACAATAGGTTGCGATACTTTTACTATTTTAGTGAGTTGAGTTTGAGATCTAATGCCAAAACTCTTCTGATTGATTTACGAGATAACTAAGTTATCGGAATAGGTTTAGGATGAGCGGCTTCCTTCCTTATAGTCAAACTAGTTGTATAATTAATGTTTAGAAGTCTAGTGAATTCTCTTTCTACATAGGATACAAGTGCCTACCGTGTGTTCCATCATAGTACCTCGACTTGGTCCAAGTCGCAGACAAACGAGCGACGGTTCAAGTCCCACTTTTCTTTCTTCTGCTCCTTTCAATTCAAGAAGAGAAGGATGTAAATCCCGCTTCTCCAGAGAGTAGTAAGCTTGACTTGGTCCAAGTAAAAGTTTTGACCACTTCTTGGCAAACGAGAGGAGTTGAATACCTGCGTGGCAGAGGAATACTGACCAACGTCTTTATTTGCCCGCGTGGGAGAGGAAGGCTGACCAAGTCTTGGAAGATGAAGTGCGGGAAATTGCTGAAAAAAAATTAATTAGTTTATGTTTGTACTAATTCAATTTTAATTTTTTTTATATAATTTGTTAGTGCAATCTACTCAACCAATTTTGACTAGAAATTGTTTATGTAAACTTTGACTTCTCTGCGTAGCACAACTGACATCGATAGGGATAATTTTTACAAATGTTTAATGGTAATTTTGAATTTTTTCTTTATTTTTTCCTTTTCTGTTCGCTAATGATTGAATGCCTCTTTTCTTTTTGCTAGTGGCTGGTCACCGACCATTGCCAATCCATAAGAGGGTTGGCCTTACTAGATTTGGTGAGGGGGTCTCTCATCGACATTCACCCTCGTTTGTGGCGGGCAAGGGCAACCCTCGCCTAGATGAGGCCGATTGGCCACTAGCAGAAAGAGAAGGCAAAGAAGAAGGAAGAAGAAAGAAAAAAAAATCAGAAAATTTTGTAGAAATTATGTTTGTTAGTGCTGATTATGCCATGTAGGATGGTTAACGTTTACATAAGTAATTTTCGATCAAACTTGACCAGATGGACTACATTTATAAACATCAATCAATTTATGATTAAATTGGCCAAATTAAAAGGTTTCGTACTGAATTGGCACAAGTATAATAGATTGAAGACTTTTTTCATAATTTTTCCCGTGGGAAGACTGTAGACTCGAGAGCATTGAAAAGAGCAAAATAACGAAAGTCTTCGCTTGCATGGTGGACGCAGCCTTCCAAGATGGTAGGGCAACCTTAATTAGAACTGTCTTGAGACATTAACATCGTGTTACCTCATGAACCTTGAAATAATTCATCCAGATATAAATTCAAACATGATGTTCACCCATTGATGATCACAGCATTTTCGGATCTGCCCACGATTTTCTATTCACAATTCAATATTCGCCAAGTTGAATTTTGTATTCGTTTGAACTTCATCTCAAGAGAACTTCAAATGAAGGAGAAGCAACTTCGGTCAGTTCTCTACATCCTCGTTCTGATTCACATCAGGCTTTGCACAAGCCTGGCTAGAGCCAGAGATGCCGACACCGACAGAGAAGCGCTCACGGCTTTCAAATCCGCGATATCCGACCCGCGAAATGCTCTCGCCAGTTGGAATCTCAGCACATCTCACTGTAATTGGACCGGCGTTTCGTGCACGAAGGACGGCCAGAGAGTAAACTCCCTTATCCTTGCTGGTCTCGGACTCACCGGCATCCTTCCGTCTCAACTTTCCAACCTCAGCTCTCTCCAGTATCTCAACTTGTATCTGAACTCATTCAGCGGTGAAATTCCGTCGAGTTTTGGACGCCTCACAGCCCTTCGGCGAATCATTCTTGCCAAGAACTCTATCAGCGGCTTGATTCCAGCAAATCTCTCTCAGTGTCGGAGCCTGGAAGAGATCAGCTTCCCTTTCAACAACATATCCGGCAAACTTCCCGCTGAATTGGGTAGTCTTACTGAGCTGAAAAGTCTTGATGTTTCTGTGAATAATCTCACAGGCTCAATCCCAAAAACGTTTGGTAATCTTTCTGCTCTCACCAGTCTTAGCCTTGCGAGAAACCGTTTGTCTGGAGAGCTGTCAAACGAGCTTGGGAATCTTCGAAATCTTGCTGTTCTTCAGCTCTCTGAGAACGTATTAACTGGCATAATCCCACCTTGGATTTTCAACATTTCGACCCTTGAATACATTAGACTTACACAGAACAAGCTTGCTGGAAAATTGCCTTCTAGTGTAAACATCTCACTAGCAAACCTGAAACAGCTCTATTTGGCAGAAAATATGATTGAGGGATTGCTACCAAATTATTTGTTCAACAGTTCACAAATTCAAGAACTCGATTTCTCTTCCAATCAATTTCTTGGGTCCATTCCTTCACTTGGTAATATGAAAAGCCTGAAAATTTTGCATCTCGGCTACAACCATCTGTCATCTACCACCGATCTCAACCTTCAGATCTTCCGTTCACTCGTCAATTGCACCAAGTTAGAGATTCTCTACCTAAACAACAACCAACTAGCCGGCGAACTTCCTAGCTTGATTGGAAACTTGTCAGTGCATCTGCAAGATTTTGCATCGACAGTAATCATCTAACCAAAGAATTTCCCAATGTCCTCGACAGGTATCAGAACCTCACAGCCTTGTCGATCCACGAGAACCGGTTCACTGGAAAATTTCCAAGCACCGTGGGAAGGTGCACCGGCTACAAAGACTCCAAGCGTATGGAAATAACTTTTGCGATGAAATCCCAGATTCCTTTGGCAATCTCACTCAGTTATACCATCTGACAATGGGATTTAATGAGTTCTCTGGTAGATTTCCTTCAAGCATTGGAAATTGCAAGCAATTGAATATACTGGGGTTGGCATCCAATAGCCTCAGCGGAAACATTCCAGAGGAGATTTTCAGGCTTCCCAACTTGAGAGATGTGCGATTGCTCAAAAACCAATTGAATGGTTCTCTCTCTTCTCTGGTGGGAAAATTAAAACAACTCGAATCGCTCGATGTTTCGGATAACCAGCTATCTGGATCTATTCCGACGGCCATTGGGGGATGCTCGAGTTTGGATGCTCTCAAAATGGCTAGGAACAACCTAAGCGGGCAAATACCGAGTCAAATTGGCGACTTATCTGCCCTGCGGAGTTTGGATCTCTCGTGGAACAATCTCTCCGGTTCAATCCCCGTAGAATTAGGAGATCTTCAGATTCTGCAGAGTCTGAACCTGTCTTTCAATCATTTAGAAGGGCAAGTTCCTAGGAATGGTGCCTTTGTTAATCTAACCTGGGATGAACTCCAGGGGAATAATGAGCTTTGCATGATCGACGCCAAAGCCGCACGAAAGCTCGGGATTAGTACATGTGAAGCCATGACGAAGAAAAAGTCCAATCAGCATCACCTACTGGCAGTCCTCATTCCCGTTTCAATCTCTATTGTATTAGCGTGTTGCATCCTCTGCTTCACATGGATAATTATCCAAAAGAAGAGGAAAATAAAAGAAAGAGAGTCATCATTCCCATCTCCTCTCATCAGAGGCTTGCCGAAGAAGGTATCTTATGATGAGCTTCGCAGTGCAACTGACGGGTTTGCTCAAGAAAACTTAATTGGGAAGGGCGGGTTTGGCTCGGTGTACAAAGCTGTGTTCACGTGGAGCAACGATGGCTCTTGCATTTGCTGTGCTGTTAAGGTCATAGATCTTGAGCAAAGCAAGGCTTCCAGGAGCTTCAACACGGAATGCGAAGCCCTCAAATTCATCAGGCATCGGAACCTCGTGAAAGTCATCACTTCCTGCTCGAGCATCGACAACACGGGGCACGAGTTCAAAGCGCTGGTGATGGAGTACATGCCTAAGGGTAACTTGGAGAAGTGGCTGTACCCAGAAGATGTAGAGCGCGATGGCTTGCGCTTGAGCCTGATGCAGAGGCTCAATGTCGCTATCGACGTTGCTTCTGCGATGGATTACCTGCATCACGACTGCAACCCTCCCGTGGTCCACTGCGATCTGAAGCCGGGTAATGTCCTTTTGGATGACAACATGGTTGCACACGTTGGGGACTTTGGATTGGCTAGGTTTCTTCATCAAAGTCAACAGGAAACAGGACATAGCACAATAGGACTGAAAGGTTCAATTGGTTACATTCCTCCAGGTACTGTAATTTCTTTTTTTTTTTCTTTTTTTTAATGAAACAAATTTACTGAAGTTTGATCAATCTTTTTATATTATAACAATATGCTTGTGCCTTTTTGGTGACTCCTAGAGTATGGAATGGGAAGCAGGGCATCACCAAGTGGAGATGTCTATAGTTTCGGCATCCTCCTGCTCGAGATGCTCGTCTTGAAGAAACCGACTGACCAAATGTTCGAGGAAGGCCTGAACCTGAGAATTTTCATGTCGGCATTGGACAACGGGGGTCACAAAGTCCTCGACATTGCTGATCCAAGGCTTTTTGCGAACAACGAGGCTTCCAATTCGATGGGTAGCGATGTCTCCTCAAGCAGCTTCCTGGCGCATCTGGACCACCTCAGCTTAGGAGGCAGCACGAATCCAAGGAACGGCTGGTTAATGAGGTGCGAAGAATGCGTCGCTGCGTTGATCAGGTTAGGCCTGTCTTGTGCGGCACCATCCGCCAAGGATCGTCCGAGCATGAGAGACGCCTTGGCGAGATTGCGCGAGATTAAGAGAGGTTTGCCCAGCTCAATTGAAGCCTCCTGATCATGTATAAGAATTTTGAGTACCTGCGCGCAATATTTAGTACTAGCTCAATTGTCGAAGTCACGTCTGTCCTTTATGTCTACGAGGCATTTCTTACATATGTATGTCGACATGTATATGTATACATATACAGTAAAAGATCGGTGATCGAATTCCTAGTTCATGCACTCAATTCCCACGTTTAACATGAAATTTAAGGAGCAGTTTATGGCAAGAAAGATGTGATCCTGTGAAGGATATGCACGTGCTGAGAAAAACGAAAGGAAACAGTGACAACGACGCGAAACCTCCCGTTACACGAATTCAATGTCTTGTTCTCCAAACCCATCGAGGAGGAATTTTGATGGACTCTCATACCAAAAACACATTTTCTTGTTTTTCTTTTTATTCATCTTTTTCTCATCATAATTAATATATCTTCACAGAATTGAGGCGAACTACTATATCCAAAGTAACCACTTTGATCAGAAAACTGTCTCCCAGTTCAGTTGCTCTTCTCAACACTGCTACTGGAGAGGGTCATGTCCAGCCATTGCAATACAGTTTCAAAGAATTTACCGAGATATACTGTTCTTTCTGATGAGTTTTCTTGGTTAGTTTTATCGTCAGGATCTAACATTCAAAGTATGACACTGTTTTTTTTCTCCTCCTCCTCTACCAATTTGCTTTCTTTTTATCGTTTTTGCGTCATCACTTCTTTCTGTTCTAGCTTTCGAACGTTTCTTGTTTTTCCTTCGTTTAGCAAAACAAGAAGAGGAGCCCTTCGAAAGTTCGGCGAATCTCCACAGATGTGATAATCTCCATAATCCCGAACATAAAGGAAAAAAATCATTTATTTTCACTTTCTTTTAGCATTTCTTTGAGAACTACAAGTTGTCGGACACAAATGTAAGTTGTATTAAAAAAGTCTTATACCGGAGAATTAATATGATATGGAGTAGTTAATATATAATAATTGGCTCAAAATTCATTAGTTTAAATTTTTGAGCGAATAGGAGTTCAATCAGAAATTTCGACGAACTCGTACTTGTGTTCTCTTTTGACATCTTCCTAGGAAGTAAGATAATAAGATATTGAACTCTTATCACACGCTCCTAATAAATGGGATTAGAGATGATTATTGATTAATGGCCACCAACATGGTTTCCAGCGGAAGAGATGGGGAAAGTAGTTGGGTTGACAGGTTCGGATTTGTACTTCCTCTTGACATTTTCTCTTGGTGAAGGTATCGGATTTATACTATGCTCTCCCTACACGATTACTTTAGAATTCACTCTTGATACAAGCCCCAATTGTTAATTATTAATACAGTCACGGAGTAATTAATAACTCCAACCAAACATCCAATCCCATGGTTTTGGATCAATTTTATCGATAATTACACAAGACCTTACGAAGGATACGCGCTGGACCCTGTCCAGAGGATGGAGTCCAAGCCGCACCCGAGACTAAAACGCGTTGGCGCATCTGTTGTGTCGTGCAGTAGGTTGTCAAACAGCACCTTGAAACGCACAAGACAGGCACACGCCAGCTCTGCAAACGACTGGTCAGTAGCGATCATCATCGTATTAGCGCAAAGATAAGCCTCGGAATGGCGTGCTGACCTCGAAAAGTCAAAGGATAGAGCACCAGATTCGAGGGAGGGTAGTAGGCGGTAGCCCCCTCGATGGCCGGAAACTCACTGCGACTCTGCGAGCGCAAGTCTTGTTCTTGAATTTGTTAAACTTAAAGAAAGGAGAAGAGCTTTATATCTTAATTGGAGCTATGAGTGATGAATCGGAAAACAAGGGAGAGGCGCCACGTAACGGGGGAGGCACGTGCGGGCGCAACGACGCCCGAGACGTTAGCTCCCCTTAAGTTTCACGAGTAATCTTCCTTTGACTTGCATTACAATTTCGCTACTCCCCAAGTGTGAAAGTACACTGTACACGCTCAACCCCACACATGCCAGACCCGTCAAACAGGATTCGATCGAGTCGAGTTTGAGTCAGATTGAAAAATGGTCCGGCTTATTTCCATACAATACAAATTTAATGACTATACTTAACCCGACCTGTATTTGATCCGATTGATGTTACTCTTTATATTTAATCCGGTTTAAAAAAATTTATACCTAAACTGAGTGAGAACACAAAATAGGTGAGGGTGAGATCAAGTGAAGGCTTGAGAGTGACAAGAGAGTGACAGAGGTAGTTTAGTTATCAATCCGTTTATATATATTCAAATTTTGCGTTTTATCTTTCTAAACTCATTTATGATATATTTACTGAATATAACTAATCCATATAAATAATAAAAACTAAGCTTATAATACCAGAGTTAAGAAATGAATTTGTAACCCATTTTGACAGGTCTAATACATGCCGACAAAACTCTCGTACGCGAATGCAAATGAGGTATTCATTACTAACAAATCGAACTAGCATCTTCTTTGGGACAGCATTGGCCAAGGACTTGTCCCATTTTTGGCACTTCAATATCTTCAGCAGGAAACAAGCAATAATTGCCATTTATCTTAATAGAGCCACACCCCCCATCCCAGCTCAAGCGGACCCCTTATGTCCATCTATGAATCCTTCGCTTCTCATCGAGGACAACTATGCCAACCAACAAGCTTCGACTCGTCCTCCTCAATCGCTCTCCGATGTCACCCATTCTATAAATGCCATGTGACGGATCGCCCCTAGGACGAGCAATTGCCCGACCCCTCAAATCACCACATGACAAATCGCTTTAAGAAGAGAATAATATCAGTACGAATCCATTCGATCCGTGATGTAGATAGTAGAGTCGATTAACAAAAAGGGAAGATACAAAAAGTCGTACCAACTTCACACCGTAGGACTTCTTATACGATGTTAGATTAGACTAAGAGAGAGTATAACTTTGGACCCAACTTGAGAAATTGTACAGTGAAATGAAATACCGAAAACACAAAACACATGACCACGAATCATCATCATCATCACCACCACCTTCTGCATCCAATGATTTCACACCACCATCCTCTTCCTTGGTGCTGACGGCTCATCAACCGCCCACACGTTCTGTGTCAGCAAATCCACACTGACCCCCACACATGCCCCTCTTCAATGCACCACCGCTCCTCCATTCTCGTTCATATATATCTCTTCTCTTCTTCTTCAACCTTGATCATCTCTTTCGCATCCCCAACCCGAAGACCTAAAGAAACGAAGGAGAAACCCCCCTCCCGTTCTTGGTCACAGGCTTAACCCTAAAGCGCGAACCGAGGAGTTCTCTCAGTTCTCTTCTCGTCACTGGATGTGAAAAGAACACGATGTTCGCACCCTCGAGCGACCAAGCGGCGCTGTTCCAGCGGTGGGGAACCGCAAGCCACGGCGGCGTCCCCGCCGCCGTGCCAAGCTGCCCCCGCTGCGCCTCCAGCCACACCAAGTTCTGCTACTACAATAACTACAGCCTCTCTCAGCCCCGATACTTCTGCAAGTCCTGCCGCCGGTACTGGACCAAGGGCGGCTCGCTCCGCAACGTTCCCGTTGGCGGGGGGTGCCGCAAGAACCGCCGCACAAGGCCCTCCTCCAGGTCGCAGGCTCCGGCCTGTGGCCAGCCTGAGCGCGCTTCCCTGGCCGGTGGTCAGCCCGACTCAGTGGACAAGGATCGGAGCGTTGAGTCTCCTCAGAGTGGCTCGCCGGCCACTGCAGCCGGTGCGCTGGATATCGATATGGTGGCCGTTTTTGCCAAGTTCTTGAATAACGGACAGACGAAATCCGGCTCCCAAGAATTGACAGGTTCGACCTCTAGTGCGGTGACGCCGGATAGCGTGCAGACGGCAGCGTCGCTCGATCTCGTTGAGGAGCAGGCTGAGCCGCCTCCGGAAGTGCCAAACGCTGAAGGGCTGTTCACGGAAACAAATGGTTTCGATCACCAGGAATCATCGGCGGACGACTTGTTATGGGTCGACACGACGTCGAGCCTGGCGAATTTCGCTTGGCAGCCCATGGTGCAGCTACAGGAGATCGGAACGCCGCCGGCCGATGATCACTTTAGATTGCTTCCGACGAATGATAATTTTTGGAGCTCGTTCGATCTTGCCGGGTTTGAGCTGTCCTCGAGGCCTTGAAACTGTTGTCGCGGTTTTCTATTTTCTATATTTTCTTTTGGGAAGAGGGCACAATTTCTTAGTGTTTTTCATGAAAGTAAAGATTTATACAATGAGCCAATGAAGGGATTCATGGCGCATATAGCACACTCTAGCTGATTGATATATGGAAACTGAAATAAGAATAGATTCAAATGATCCTGATATTATCTTCCTTTATTTACTATGATTGATCTAACTCGGAGAATGATTTTTTTTTTTTTTTTTTTTTTGGGGGGGGTCAGAGAACTCGGGGAGAAATCTATATAGCTAATATATCATACTATAGAAAAAATGTTGCTAGCATATGACGGGAACAATTATCAACTATTTATCTTGTCCTACTATGGCAAAAGTTGGGTAGTCGGGGAGCAAATAATATTGATGCAACGAGGTAAGGGGATCGTTATTTGGGATTCCTAAGCACGATAAGTAGTGCGTGATACAACATGGCTAATTACATGATTAATCGAATTGCATAGTTGATTAAATGATCGTTGCACCTAAACGTATGTGATTTAACAATCAATTGGGTAGACTCATCGCCCGTATTGTTTTGCTTTCCTTTCTAGGGCAACCAAAGATAAATGTACGAGTGGCGTACCCCAAATCTGAGAAATTTCAGTTAACCAACATTTTCCTTTTATTTGAAAATTAGTAATAAAGAGAGGGTTGATAGTTGGTTCTTTAACCAAGTTATCATATAGTTGTTCCCGTTCGGAGACATGATGTAGATAGTTATATTTTCCTCCATCGATCCGTGGTTCTATAATCAAGTTATCATATACTTGTTATTGTTCTCTAACCATGCTTCCGATCAAGTGGTATGTAAGTCATGATCTATGAATATTCACTCACATGCTAGCTTAAGTAAAGATAAATATGAATAATGTCCATATTTGTAATCACCAATCGCAAGACTGGTTGGAGGACCCGGGGGGGAGGGAATTTGGCTCCAATGTAAAACCATAATGCTATCCTCGTTTTGCTCTTGTTCTTTTTAATAATCTTCTAGTAAGCTCATAGAAAGGTTCAAACTAATTATAGAGAGAATTAATACATAGATTTCACTTTCATGCATCATTAGCGGTGACATTCCTGCTCAAGATTATCTTACTTCCGATAAGAAAAGTTCAGAAATTTCAAATGGTGGGTTATTTCATGATGGGATGGATGTAGGATGATCAATCGTATTAGAATATAGCCCATCAGTAATGCTTAATTAGTGAGATCTGCTCGAGCTTCAGATCATTCAGATTTGGTTTTCTTCGTCTTTCCGAGTTTAGCCAGTCGAATGTCACCGTAAGTTGAGTTTGCAATTTGAGGGTTTCTCTTCTTCATTTTCTTTTTGCGGCTAGAGAAGAAAGAAAAATTAACGATGGTACGTTGACAAAGCTCCGTGAACTAACAATTTGGATATCATTCCCCTTTTCCGTTCCTTTCTTTGGACTGATACCTGCATTAAATATGGACGGCTTCTAACTAGTTTAATACATTCAAAGACGAGAAAAAAGAATGGAGAATTAAATTATTTGTTCTTGGATCATGTGTCGTGACAATTTATCTATACTCAATCCGAGATCTAATAAACGCATAACGTCTTTTGGAGGTAGCCAAAGAAAGCGTATCCCATTCGTACAGGCAAAGAAGAGAGAACGTTTGTCAAACCGCCTCGCTCGTGCATATGCGGGAATTACCATCCACAAGCAGATTGAACCCTAAAAAGCATGTCTGGTTTAGACCGCAAGTTCCGGTGATGTCGCCGCCTTTGCTTCTCTGCTCATCCTCGTTTCACATGAGGTTCAGGGATGATCAGCTTATCTTGGATCGAGGCAGAGAAGACGTACATGGCATTGACAACTACGAAACCATGCTTCATCGACTTGATTAGATGTGTCAGTAGATACGCCATCTATTTATTGAGATAGGGAAAGTCAAAGAGAATCGGGCTGAGTTAGGTCGTTAGATGGATACTCTTTCTTTCTTTGGGTTCGAAATTGCGATAATGGAAGTTCAATGCCTCCAAATAAAAAAATTTGAGAGAGATACCTGACTTGACCCAATTAAACTCAAAAACTTATAGTCGTATAATACGAGTTATCGGCCAAAATAAGCAAGTTAGATTACTCCATTTAACTTTAATAATTTGACATGGACTTTATAGAAAGTTGGGTGTTCTTTCCCTTGAGTACTTAACACCCAAGGAAAACCAAAAACCTCTAATTTTGGAGGAGCACTACGTAAACTTATTTTGTGGAAGATGGCCCATGAATTCACAAATAATTGACAACACAACAAAGATTTTCATTGTGTGATCTACTATGCGACGCGATACGAAGCTTGCTTCAATTTAAAATATACATGATCAACTTGCTCTAAAAGGAACAAGTCCAAACACAAATTCACACTTGGGAATCAACCAATAGATTATAGGAACCATACAAATCTTCTCTCTCTCTGATGACATATCCATAGAGCTCCTTCCACTGCTCATCAGTGAACTGAACCTGGGTCATTCCCAAACACGCCATTGCATGTGCGCTTGATGTGAGAGCGTTGAGATGTCGATGTAGACGATCCGAAATCGATCGGATGGGGATTGATTGTGTTGTAGGTACTGATCGAGGATGTTTCCCATCTCTATCGAGATTCGGGTGGATTTTTGTTTCGGGGGGATTTGGAACGAGCCCCCTTTGGGTGTGATGTCAACGCCCATCACATGGCCTCGTCGAGTCGTGCATATGTCCTCTTGCGTGGCTTCATAACTTTCGGTGGACCTTTGGCAAAAACAGCGTCCTGCTTTCTGAATTATTTGGATGAGGATAGGCTGGAGATTCCCAAGGGGACCGATTCCTCTTCATATGCTTTGGGGTTGTGGACCATTTCGGTTGGCCTAGAGGCTTTCTAATGCAATTTGTGCAACGAATCCTTACTGTGAAAAGAGGCGTGACGGCTTCTATAAAAATTGGCAAAGCACCTCAATGCAACAACTTTAAAAGAAGTTGCTCGCCCGGCTTCTAGGTGGTGCAACTTCAACGCGTTTTTCAAACATATCAAGATACCATCATGGTATATTCACATAATATCATGACTAAGTTATCATGCACCAAACAAGTTCTAAAATTTAAGGAGCTCTTTCGGCATTGGCTTAAGCTAATATTGTAATCATTCACATTGACAAATGCAATTTTGTGAACATCGTCAGTGAAAGAAAATGTAATCGTTGCCTTTTGATCAATTATCACTTTGGCTTCTCTATTTTTGAGTTACCTATTTCCATAATGCGTTTTCATCTTAAATAATACCAATTTGCAGCTTATATAAGATTTTCGTGTATAATTATTTAGGAAATCTCTACTTTTCTTCCTAAAATGCCTTTGAGTCAATTCCAAATTTTCCCCAACCCAGAAGCACAAACCTCCCTACTAAACCTAACCATCCTAACATAGTTGTGATCATCACCATCCGGCACCACAACCGCTGTCAAACCAGCCAAATAATCTGAAGGGGGCTTCAAGGGTCGAGGGCGGTGGCGGGAGTTGCAGTCATGGATATGAACGATGGGAGACATGGCCAGATAAAGTGGAACTGTGTCCGGTGACGGCAGCGGGGGTGGAGGAAGTAAGCCTCTATGGATGTTAGTGTTAGTTGGAGTTTGTGGTTGGTGAAGCGTTAAGGCACGGTTGATGTTTTCTAGGAAGAGGGCAATGTAAGTCTTTTGATGCATAAGGTTCTATCTAGGGATGCAAATTGGTACTTTTAAAAAAACATGCCAGGAAAAGTGATAATGGAGGAAAAAGTGAGGATCAAATTTGGTAAGACATGTTTAATACGGGGTATGCCAAGGGCTTCTCAAAGAAGAGAGTAGACATGCGACTCTATGGATGAAAATACTAACATTTTTTAGAGTTCTAGTAGCTTTGAAAACGGCAATGCTTTTGTGATGTTTTCCCTGGTTTATAACTTCACTTCGAATTTCAAATCAAGATAAATTGATTGCAATTCATTGTATTTTTAAAAATTATTATAAAAATCTCGAAAGCTGAGAATCTCTATAACTATTTTCTTAAGATATATAATATATGCATATATGTGTGTTATTGAGTGAATCTCGTGAAAGAAGTAGTAAAATAATCTTTTTGTTTTTTCGAGTGTGCATTCTCTGTCATATGTCGTAAGAGAAAATATGTTTTCCCACGGACAGATTAATTTACAAAAATCTATTAGAAGAAAATGCAATTATTGATTGGCAAGTGAGGTCGTTCGCTCTTGGTGGGACGATGATGTTGGGCTTCTGTCATGTAGGCCCAACTGTCATCACATGGGCTTCTTATGTCCATATACATGTTCCTAGCCTAAACCAACATTAGCATTAATCAACCGGATAGAGGATCTTTCGATCTTCATATAGTAAAACAAGGGTCATGTTCAAATCTCTAATTAGTGAGTTACAAAGATGGACCTTACCCTGTTAACTTAACAGAAAGCAAATTTATCCACGTCTATAATTCAACTGGAAACATCTCCTTCAATTAGGGATGATAGCATATATGATCAGTGAAAGGTACCTTTCTCCAACTTCAACAACACCTTTTGGGATGCTTTGAATTCTTCTTATAGGACAAATCCATATTTTCACTTTTAATTATGTCCGTAGGAGATATTTATATGAACTGTTATACAAAAAAAAAAAATCAACTCCTTTGTAATAAAAAAAATGGTGAGATTTGATCGGTTAATTAGGAATTTGGTAAGAGATGATACTCAAAGGACATAAGCAAATCGACAACTATGCAGGAGCGATATCAACATCTAATAAAGAGCAATAGACAAGTACCATGACTTGCCGACAGAACCTTTTAAGTGATCAACTACCATGAAGTTTTGTGAAGTGTTCGACGCAATAAAGGAGGATACTCGAGTCACAAAGGTCAAATGGAGGCTTTGTCGCCAAACGATGGTTATTCAGGTGGCATTGGAAGTGGTAACCTCTACGGATAATGATTGTCAATATACGAAAACGCATACCAAGGATCTCGAAGAAAGTGCAATAAGTTATTGTGCTTAGAATAATAACCGCTTGTTTGTAATTATGGTTACTGGGTTATAAATATCCGCTATACTTGTTGCAGAAGAGGATCACTGCCAAAACATATTAATAAATGAAGTTCACTATCTCCATTTTTTTTTCTTGCAAGATTTATTTCTGTGTACTTTAAATATTCATGTTCTCACTTTTAAAGCAATAACTTCACCGGAACATTTTCAAAAAAAAAAAAAAAAAAAAAAAAAAAAAACAACTCAAGGATCAACTTATTTTATGAAAGATTTATTGCTATTTGAGTGAACTCCCATTTTCTGTGAAACGGGTACATTAATATACCGTGCACGCAACTCACCTCACTATAGGCTCGTTGGTTTGGACCTTTCCCCCTCTAATTGCGGAAGGAGGGAGGTTCGAGTTACCGCGTGAGCATATAACGCGACTTAAGTGGAGCACCGTGGGAGGTGGGTCGTCTTGCGAGACCCTGGGGGGTTTCACGCCGAATCTTCGCTTTGTGAGGTGGTTCCTCCAGTTCCAAAAAATATATATACCGTGCACGCTTGCTTTTCTACCTAAATGTTGTACGGGAGGTGCGATCATAGAGTATTGTCCTCTCCTCTCTTTTTCCCCCGTTCTCTCTTCTTTTTTGTTCTGTATTATGGAGGGATGATCGGTCAACATCAGAACAACAATGCAAAATGAAAGCTTAGCGAAAAGGTGAACTCGTATGGTCGAGGCAACTACCAATGGTTGGGAAATCAATTGCCCCCACCCTTCAAATCGCTATTACGACAGATTTTTCCAATGACCTACACGTATGGACCACAATTTTTTTTTCCTCCTTTCGGGATCTTTCTCCCAAGTTTGGATTCGTCACATGCCATCCCTCTCTCCATTGTCCTCTCCAATGGAGGCATCTCGACGAGCTCGCCTCCATTCATTCGTTCTCAAGCCTCATCTTTTTTCATCAAATCAATGCCGACTGTTCACATGTCAAAACATGAGATCCCTAATGGGAGTTTGGTGCCAAGGTCTAGGTCTAAGAGTTTACAGTTAGACCTAATCAAGGGCCTAATAAGCCCGTTTGGCATTGCCCAAGCTAGCAAAAACGGGATGATTGTCGACACTTTACGAACCTAGCATTCACAATCATACACCCGAATTTTACGGAACAAAGTCGATACAACTATCTTCATCCTCTCGAGCACGGACGTGACCAAGTCGAGTGGCTGAACAAGGGCAAGGAGATAATGGCAGAAAAGCTTAAAAGAAGATTGATTGGCAATGAGGGAATTTTTGGGGGGATTCAATGGATGATGAATTGAAGATCCACGACAAAGACCACATGACAAACATGCGCTGTCGTTGCTGGAAACGACAGCGACCCATCGTCTGAGATGGCCCCAAAATTATTTTGGCAGTGTGTCCTGTCCCTCTCCCGTTCCCATTGGTGCTATCACCTTTTCTTCAGAAAGGCCCTCTTGCATCTACTGCCTAGATTAACTATACAACTTCTATCACGTCGCATTCCATATCTCAAATCAATCTTTTATAACTTTATATGTTTGCATAAAGTCATTCTTCAATAATATACACCACAGGAAAAAGAATATGATCGTCGGAGTTTGGTGCGACGACTACCACGAGATTTATTGAATTAACAGACACTATATCGTGATCATGACAAAAGGATTTGAATTCTATTTTATATTTGAACTCCTATTGAGCATATGAATATTAGGAATGTATGGTATTAGGATGCGTTCAATAAGCATCGCGCCTTGTATTATCAGATTATCTAGTATGACGTATAATTGTCAATCATCATATGTAACTGGTGTATAAGATCTAAATGGAGAGAAAGAGTTGAGAAAAAGCTAGGTAACCGGCAAAATGCTACATGGTCCCAATGAAGAAAGGGATTAGGGGGACGGGGAGAGGTCTTGAATTCACAGCCCAAATGGAAAATCTTGTGAGAGCTAAAGAGAAGAGAGGGAGTGGACAAAATGTACTTGCCTAGTTGCTTTCTAGATGGACCAAGTACCGCCCAATTATTCACTTTGCACTCTCTCTCTCTCTCCCTCTCTCTTCTCTAGATTTCCAACTTTTTCGTGTCTTATCAAATGATCTCGCCTTGCATCCAACCCTTTTCCGCTGAGGGCAATCCACTTAGATCCTCAGTGCTTAACCGGTCCTACCGCTGGTGATATGCCTCCATCACACTTTCATTATCTATAAATTGAAGGCCTAACAATTAAGTCCTATTTTCTTTATTTCCTTTTCTTTCCTTTTCTCTGAAGCATCGAATATTACAAGGACTTAATTCCGTAAATTAACCGGGAGAGTTGAAATAAAATGATAAAATAATAAATTTCAAAAGGGGGGAAAAGTAGTCACTTGGACATTTGAAGTAAAAGATTTCATGAAGGTTCATGCATGGAGATCCACCTCTAGATGAGAGGGGTTGGCTGGAACAGAATTATTTATTTATTTATTTATTTATTTATTATTATTATTTATTATTATTATTTTATTTGAAGTAAGCAGGTTCCGTTTCCATGATTGAAGCTACTTTATCTGCACAGACAAACTGATTTGGAGATCTCACCACCATTTACATCAGTCCATAAGCTTGTGGTTTCTGTCTCTTCTTTTTGAGCTGCTTTGTCCTTTTCATTCATTTAATCCTCATGCAACTTTTTAATATAGCCTCCAAAAAGATGCAAGACTCCTTTCATGAAGAAATATTGTTCTGATAGATGAAGTTTCTGCCAAGATTGATACATTTGCCAAAGAAAAACAAACCATGCAATGGGTTTACTAGTAAATTATGAAGATGAGCCAGAAATTGTTATAGCAATTTGATCAGCTCCTTCATACTATAGTTTTTGCAAGTAGGGAAGTGCAAAAAGTAAAAGTAAGAAGCTTTGTCTTAGGTCAGTATCTTAAACTGTGATGCCACCATTCACTTAGCAAATGTTGTACTTGAAGAATATAAGCCTTGGCTTGCATCTGCTGCGATTTCACTTGACTAGAATAAGGTCACCATAGTTTCACCTGTTATTTTCACATTAACTAGCGCATATCTACACCAGATAATTAGTTTCAGACCTTTCGAAGCTGACTTTGCTTATCATACTCTTTCGTCGATTGCTGCATTCAAACCACGAAATGATCTGCACTTGTCAACACAAGCTGTCAATCAAGTCCATCGAGCCGCGTAAGGTTGATGGCTAATCACTAATTACCACAATTTCGGATAAAACTTCCTTTTCAGTAAATATCAATGGAAAGGAGAGCATTTCGATAAAGCTCTGTCATTGGAAAAAGAAACTCATGTTTGGTGATTATAACTTCACAAGCAACTGGTTTTTGCTAAAAATAGATGAGATAGAACAGTAGCAGCAGAAGTAGCAAAAGTTTCATCCATGTCAACCAGTGAAATCACCATCTTGCTCTTGCTCATCAATCTCTCCCTCTTCCCATCCATCTCTGCCTTGAATCAGGAAGGTATCTCTTTGCTCTCGTGGCTCTCAACCTTCAATTCATCGCCCTCCGCTGCTTTTTTCTCTTCATGGAACTTCAACCATCAGAATCCATGCAGATGGGACTACATCAAATGCTCCGACGACGGGTTTGTCTCAGAAATAGCTATCACATCCATCTACATTCCAACCCCCTTCCCCACACAAGTTCTCAACTTAAACCGCCTCACATCCCTCATCATCTCCGGCGCAAACCTCACTGGGGAAATCCCTCTTTCCATAGGGAACTTGACTGGACTAGTCAGCTTGGACCTCAGTTTCAATCACCTCAGAGGAAAAATCCCTACCGAGGTCGGTAAATTGTCTGAACTTCAGCTGTTATCGTTGAATTCGAATTCCTTGAGCGGCGAGATTCCTAGAGAAATATGCAACTGTTCAAGGCTTAGGCAAATTGAACTTGTCGATAATCAGCTGTCTGGAAGAATTCCAGAAGAAATAGGCGAATTGCGGTATCTAGAAATTTTTCGGGCAGGTGGGAATGCAGGCCTTAGTGGAGAGATCCCAATGCAGATATCAAGCTGCAAAGAGCTAGCATTCTTGGGCCTTGCGGATACAGGAATTTCGGGGCAGATTCCAGCTAGTTTAGGCGAGCTGAAGAACCTGAAGACACTGTCAGTCTACACAGCAAATCTCACTGGCAAGATTCCGCCCAGCATAGGCAACTGCTCGGCCTTGGAAAATCTGTTTCTCTATCAAAACCAGATTTCCGGCACCATTCCTGATGAATTGGGCCAGCTCAAGAAGCTCAAAAGAGTGTTGCTGTGGCAGAACAACTTAGGTGGCAGGATTCCCAACACTCTCGGGAACTGTTCTCAGTTACTCGTCATTGATTTCTCAGTAAATTCTTTAAGCGGTGAGATTCCTTCGTCGTTGGCAAACTTAATCACACTCGAGGAACTTCTACTATCCCAAAACAACATCTCAGGGGAAATATTGCCACTCATTGGCAACTTGTTGAATCTGAAGCAGCTAGAATTGGATAACAACAGGTTTTCTGGCGAGATTCCGGCCACCTTTGGGCAACTGAAGAAGCTCACTCTCTTTTTCGCTTGGCAGAATAATCTCCATGGCAGGATACCGGGCGAGCTCGCCAACTGCGAGAAGCTTCAAGCATTGGACCTTTCGCATAATCACCTCACTGGGTCAATCCCGGATTCTTTGTTCAGTCTCAAAAACCTATTCCAATTGTTGTTAATCTCGAATGACTTGGATGGTGAGATCCCGCCTAACATAGGAGACTGTGCCAGCTTGGCTCGCTTGCGTCTTGGATCAAACCGGCTCAGTGGTAAAATCCCGCCGGAGGTTGGGCTTCTATACAATCTGACCTTTCTTGAACTCTCGGAGAATCATTTCAGCGGATGGATCCCCCCGGAAATTGGCAACTGCACTCATCTGGAAATGGTTGATTTGCATGGAAACAAGCTCGAAGGCATGATCCCAACATCTTTCGAGGCCCTTACAGGCCTCAATGTGCTAGATATTTCTGAGAATAACATACATGGGACAATCCCTGAGAACTTGGGCAAGCTCAAATCTCTGAATAAGATAATTTTGAGCGGTAACAAGATCACAGGTGTTATTCCGCGGTCGTTGGGACAATGCATGGATCTTCAGCTACTTGATTTAAGCTGCAATAGGATAATGGGTTCAATTCCATTCGAGATTGGTCATTTGCAAGGATTGGATATTTTGCTGAACTTGAGTTGGAATTCTCTATCAGGACCAATCCCAGAAAGCTTTGCAAATCTGTCCAAGCTTGCCAATTTGGATATCTCGCACAATGCATTGACAGGAAGTCTTGGAGTGCTCGGCAATCTCAACAATCTGGTGTCTCTGGACGTCTCGTACAACAATTTTTCCGGCCTTCTTCCCGATACCAAGTTATTTCAAGATCTGCCTCCAACTGCTTATGCTGGCAACCCAGAGCTCTGCGTTTACAAAGATAACTGCCGCCGTCGCCGGAGCATCCATGCTGCGAAATCCACAAGAAACTTTGTCATCTGCCTTCTTCTAAGCATTATAATGACGATAGCAATCATCACAGTCGGGACAATTCTATTCATCAAAATTGGTGGCAGTGCGTTCAGGGGAAATGATGACGAGAATGACCTGCAATGGACTTTTACCCCCTTTCGGAAGCTTAACTTCTCCTTGAATGATATCCTTACACAACTGTCCGACTCGAACATCATAGGGAAGGGTTGTTCGGGAATGGTTTACCGAGTAGAAATTCCAGCGGACCAGGTTATCGCCGTGAAGAAGCTCTGGCCATTGAAAAATGAGGAGATTCCCGAAAGAGACTTGTTTTCTGCAGAAGTTCGGGCCCTAGGATCAATAAGACACAAGAACATACTGAGGCTCTTGGGTTGCTGTGATAATGGGAAGACTAGGTTGCTCTTGTTCGATTACATCAGCAACGGAAACTTAGGTGAGCTGCTTCACGAGAAGAGGCAGTTCTTGGATTGGGACGCGAGATACAAGATCATATTAGGAGCAGCACACGGTTTGGCCTATCTTCACCATGATTGCATCCCTCCCATAGTTCATCGAGACATCAAGTCAAACAACATTCTGGTGGGGCCACAGTTCGAAGCATATATCTCGACTTCGGCCTAGCGAAGCTAGTCAGTTCATCGGATTGTTCGATGACTGCCAACACCATTGCTGGCTCTTATGGGTACATGGCTCCTGGTAAGTTGGACTATTTCACACACGTTATTTACTATTCTATCTGACTTCAGTCCTGATTGTTTTCCATTAGTTGACAAGGTTATTATTGCAGCTAGCACCTTCAGTATTGAAAGCCTCCAAATTTCGCATATTTTAGGAATACTAGCTAACTGTAATCAAGAGAATACACTTGTTCCTTCATAGCTTTTAGCACACATTTCCACTGAACTGGACATTTCACCTAATTTGGACTTAAGTCAGAACCCTGGGTTATTCTTCCACTTTTTTACCCATGGTCATTTTCGTTAAAAGTTCACGGATGAAGCATATAGTAACTGATGACATATTGCAGAATATGGATACAGCTTGAAGATCACAGCGAAGAGTGATGTGTACAGCTTTGGCATAGTTCTCCTAGAAATTTTGACTGCGAAGCAACCAATGGACAAAAGGATTCCTGAGAATATGCACATTGTTGCATGGGTGAACAGAGAACTCCGAGAAAGGAAAAGTGAGTTCATATCCATCCTCGACCCACAATTAGTATTGAGCTCAGGTACACAAATTCAGGAGATGGTACAGGTTCTTGGGGTGTCGCTCTTGTGCGTGAACCAACACCCCGAGGATCGGCCTGCCATGAAAGACGTAGTGGCCATGCTCAACGAGATCAGGCATGAAAATGAGGATCATGAGAAACCGAGCAAAGCTTTGGGGAGCAACCCGAAAGCAGCTGTTCATTGTTCCAGTTTCTCTAGATCATCTGAACCTCTCATTGGATCAACTTCCTAGGTATAGAAGGACCTCAAGCTCCAGATCTGTGGTTCTCGTTCCCTTCAAAAATAACCTATTCATTGTATTGATTGATGTGTATAACAGAGACCAAAATTCATTTGGCTTCCTAGTAAGGTGAGCACATTGCACGTATTCATCTGTAGCTTCTTGTACTTTTTAACTTTTGATGTTGAGTAACTGAATTGACCATCCATGCTATATATCAAGTGATCAAAGTAAACGGTTTCTGAGACAGGATATGTATGCTTTCACCGAAGTATATGATCATCACATCCAATTAAAGCCATGCTGGAACGATCATATGAAATGGGCTCTGGTATCGTTCTTGTAAAACATCAGCTTCATCGATACAAGGTATCATGAACTGATTCTGTTCAATAATCTTCTCGCACATATAAAATTAGATCAAGGAAATAATATAGAGGCCGGGCAAGATGAAAATGTGAAGAAAGAAGCGTAATGCTAGAAAATAGACTTTTGAATCTATGCACACTACCGTTAAAGAACTCCAAATTCTAAATTTCTGTCTAACAGCACTAGGTGATAACTCGGTGGAAAAGAAGATGAACTGGGATTCAAAATGCTCCCATTTTCACCTACTAAACGCTAGTTACTCACCGGAAAATCTGCTTGTCAAAGCTTATCTACCGTTAGTCGTAGAATATCCTTTCTATTCGGATTATTAGTTAGTTAATTACATGCCATTTTTTGGGAGCCCTGCTACGAAACTAACCGTCCCATCAAGCTGAAAATTCTTTCTTCTACACCTTAGCTCTCAAAGTATTAGCCGATATCACAACTCGTGATTGAAAAAGGGTGATAACACAACTGAATGTTATATTTGAAATTGATATAGCGCTCACTTTGTGAATTGCCGAACATTAACATATAAAAAGTTCAATCAGTCCAGCAATTATGAAACGACAAGATGCTAGTTGCACGAAGAGGACCAAAAGCATGACAAAATGGAGACCTAAAAGGTACCCCATCCTCACAAGCTTATCACTGTCTATTTCGATGTAGTCGAGGAAATTTTGTCCTCCATGCTTTTGGAAGTTGGATGATGCATCGTCTCTAGTCACATATCTCATTTACGGCCGCTTCCAATCATCCACTATAACAGGAACATATCTTTCTCCCACTCCTCAAATCCTTGAAAAAATTCCTGATGACATGTGGTAAGGAGTATCAGAGCAATCTATTCTTTCTTTAAGCTTTCCATTCTTATCGCTAGTGTGATCGTTCTGCAAAAAATATTGTGAGATTTGACCATCTTTGCCAACTTGCAACGCGAACTACTCACAATCAAACATTTCTCCTTGTCACAAAGCACATCCACCACATTTGTAATATCAAACCATATAAATGACATGAAACCAGCTCCCTACAAAGTCACATCATGCTTCACAGCTTTCCAACAGCGAATTTTTTCCCACCATCATAGGTGTCTAAGTTCGCCCAGTACATCCCTTCCGATGATGCTGCTCACTTCCCAATATTTTGCCCCAGTAATTACACTAGAATGTATGGCCTTTCAAACGGACCTCGCCTCTTTCTGAGCATGTTTATCTCTCTAAGAAGTCTCACAGGGAAGACTTTTTCCTGAGAGCGCAGGCACACAAACTGTCTAGTGGCTTCATGAAAGACATAAGCCAGCATAAAGCTATCTTGGACAGCAAAATTAAATCTATTTAGGTCTCTTTTCCCAAATGCAATGGCATTTGTCATGGGAAGATGGTCTCTTTTCAGATAACTTCAAGGGAAGTGACTGTGACTTACTTCAAAAGCTAAAGTTTTCTCTCTTGATGCCCTAAAAGTCCCTTGCAGTATCATTATATTTTCTTGGGAAAAAAATGTTGAAAAAGGTAACCCTTCCTGTCACCTGGAAGAATGACATGAATATTTGGCAAGGGATAGTAGTTAGGTGTTATTGTGACCAGTGACATTCAAGTAATTTATTGCTGAGAACTAAGTTCCGTACATAGCGACATTCACTCTTAACAGCCTCTGCCATCTGTACAGAGACAATGAAAGGCAAGTAATACACGTGAGCCCAAATATAAATACCAACAATGTATGACCTCTAACTTGATGTTTGATTTTTAATTTCTCCAAGATCCTTATGGAACCTGAAATAAGTCAGAATATATAATCAAGACACGAAGGAATGGCAACAGATAAACAGCTACTTTATAAGTTCATGTCTATCATATGCTGTTAATTTACTTACGGGAATGGTAACTTCACAGTCCACTACGATAACTTGAGTGGAAGTGAACGAGTGTGGGTTACACTTTCACCTCCGGATGCCACTTTATGCTGCATCCAACACTTTTGACACAACAAATAGCAATAAGCAAGTCAGATAAAACAATGAGTGGATTTACACAGAGTGTCTGTGTGTGTGTATCTGTGTGTGCGCACGTGTGCAATCTTGCTGATCAGGGTAGATGATCTTGCAGTTTTACCTAGATTTTGGTGTCAACGATACAGGTTGTCCACTGAGAACGCAGTCTATGGCCAGGCTTAAATCCCTAGGCAGAGAAAGATAATGCATTTTAAACCGACAGAATGGAAAGGAGTAGTGAGAAGCTGAGCTTATCAAGAAAATGCAACGGACCTTCCAGTAACAGGCACATTATTACTTGGTCGAGAGTCGTCAAACTGGCCATGGTATACTAGCTCAAATGGCCTCCGACCATCCTGTTACATGAGCAAAAACTAAGCAAATAACAGACTTTTGCTTAATCTTCATCAAAATAATGGTTGAATACCAACTAGAGAGACACATAGGTCAGGTTCACCTTTTTGAATAAATAGAACTCTGGTGTGCAAACAGCTCCAAAATCACGTGCTACATCCTGGCTCTGCAATTTGATCATTCAAATTTAAGTGCTTGCAAAAAATTCAGTTATATGCAAAATCTGATGATTTATTGCCAAAAGACTATAGAATATTTGAGGTCAAGAGACCATAAAGTTGTGTAATAGCACAAAAACGGAAGTCCAAGTATCTCAAAGCACGAGGGACAAGAGTATCATAACGAACAGAAGAGCTGAATAAGCATTGACTATATTTTGAGCCAGTTAAGAAAATCTTTCAAATTAGATCCCTCCTCACCAAGGATACACATGAGAAACCAACATGCACAACCCATGGATATGCATGTACCATAGAAAAAAAGCCTAAATAGACAGAGACAAGTTCGCCTCATGTGAAACGATCACCGAGCCCCCCCAGGTAGCAATTCTGACAGAATGCCTATCTATAAAGTCTCCACTGCACAATGTAACAGAAGGCCAGAGCCCACTAAGTTCCAAAAAGATGCTGGTATCTAGAGTAACAGGATAGACTAAGGTAGGAGAGACATTAGTACCAATACTTAAATTTGAATGTGAATGTGTATATCGAAGTCTCATCAAATGAATCAAAGATCCGCATATTTAATAGCACGAGGACATTTAGGCTTCTATGCATGGATGATTACGTATAATTTACTAAGACAGATGAAGCAATAGGCATGGACAGATTTCAGAAAACAGCTTTAGGAAAAAAGAAGAAGAAGAAGTCTAGTTCCTTTTAGCAAGGTTGCATACCTCGTCATAGAGATAAGGAAAGGGATAATTGAATGCCTTAGCTTCTTCTGCCATGAACTCTGGCCCATCCTATGAAAAGGAAATGCATTGTAGTCAAATCACAAAGAGTGCTCATGCAGCTCTAAAATGGATATAAGCAATATGCAACAAACCTGTGGGTGAGTAGCTACAGAGTTCGAAGATATTGCAACAACTGCCAGTCCTTTCTGCAGCATGCGAAAGCAGCGCACATATGGTCAACTCAGTATTCATATCCTCACAGAACTGGAAAAGAAGCATTCTTGTCAATTGGTAGTGACTACCTTCATGTAGAAATTTGTAAGCTTTACAATATCATTCTTCAAGTGTTTAACAAATGGGCAGTGGTTGCATATAAACATAACCTGAATGACAGAGGTACAAAGCAAATAAGTGCAATGTCAGCATGATTTTTTAAAAGAGGGAAGGACCCATCCTTGATAGAGAGGCAGCTAAAAAGAACTATCCAAGCCAGTAACTGAGTTAGCAAGCCATATCGTTGCATCTTGTTCATTATCAAGGGAGGAGCTTTGCTGACACCATATTTTGTACTAGAAGCATCATGGTGGGAGGGTCTAACGTATAGTTTCACTTTTCAGAAGTGTGGAAGCGCCTTTTCTACAGTGCCATGTGCTTCAGAGCCAGAAATGCATTGAGACAACCTAGAGTGTTGTTGTATGTATATCAATGTGAAAGGCCTCACAACTATGAATTCGATGTTTTTGATCAGGTGAAAGCAGCATCATCTTATTCATATAACAACAATCCACAATAACTTTGATGCTATGCTTTACAAATCAACATTTTGCATATGTACCAATCCATTTTTAGCTACTTTTCCCCTCCCATATAGCTCTTTCATTTTGGAAACAGAGTACACCAAGGCAAAACCTACAGAAGAGTACCAAGATAATATATTTGTTGAACCTTCTTAATTTTCAACTTACAAAGTTCCTACCAAGATGAGACAACTTAGAACCGGTAAATCTCCATAATGCAGCCACATCTGTTGAGGCTTAGAATAATCGTAAGCAACCCCATTCACTCTATGAATTTGCAAAAGAAAGAAACAAATCAAATTGGGAGGTTATGCTAGCTGTAAAAGGCCTTTCAATGACAAATTTTTACAATAAAAAAGCGGCTTTGAATGACTTTTTTTTTTCTGCTTTTTGGGTCGCCCAACTAAAAGACTGAAGCAATCTGCACACAAAGTGTACCCTTCAGATGAAGATGCCATCAAGAATAAACCCAACAAAAGCCCATGCAAGAGGAGCCAAAAAAAAAAACAAAAACAAAACAAAACAACGCAATCCCACACCACAAAAATGACAAAAAAATCCATTCAACACGAGGACCGACGAACAAAAACCGAAACTTTGAGCTTGTGAGGCAATTGCGAGAGTACCAGCAGAGCAGGGTAAGACTCGAAATCTTCAAGACTCCACATTTTCCCAGTGAGCGGCTCGGGAAGCTGTTCTCACCACCACCCCACCAAAAAAAAAAAAAAATCAACAACAAGCGAACCCAATTGAATGTACCGACATTAGGAAAAGCGAGAAGGCGATAACAGCAACACCAGCAGCAGCAGCGCGACGAGGGGAGAACCTGGAATTGTGGAGCCCTGAAGCCGATGGAGACTCTGTCGGACTCCGTTCTCGCGGCTCTGACGGCGAGCCTCCCCGGGGGCGCGGCCGCGGAGCCTCTGCTCTGGAACAAGCCCATCTTGAACGGCGCAGAAGGGGCGAGAGAGGAGAGAGACGATAGCGATGTCGCGGCGGGCGGTGATGATTTGCGGAGAGGGAGACGAAGGAGACGCACGCTTGTCAGGAGGACAGTTGCTGCAGTGGCCATGGAAAATTCTCCGTCTTTCCTCCTACACGCAGGGAATCAGTGGAACAGAGCAGAAAGAAGACGACGAAAAAAAGTGTCCGTTACAACATGTGAATTTAGGAATTTCTGGCCGAAAATAATTTTTGGACTTCGTACGAATTTTTTTTTTTTTCGAAAACTTCGTAGGAATTGGAAAATTAGGGAAGGGGAAAAAATTGTGAATTTTCCTCGATAAGGGGTTAAATACATTTTGTAATTTTGGACTTTGGTTCGATTTGACACAAAAATCTCGATTTTGACTTTTGGTGTTATCCATTCCGAAGCAAGCGAATTTGTGTATTTAAGCTTCAAATTAAATTATAAAACTTAACAAAGAAGGGGGTAGTTAAAAATAACGAAAAAAACGAACATGGCAGTCATCCAAGGTGTAACATCCTACTGTTATTTCCATTGTTTATAAATTAATACTTGTACCAAGATCCATATATAGCACGGGGAGAAAAGTTTTATTTCTCTTTCAAAGTTTTAAAGTAATAACTAAGAGATTATATTTAGGTTTATAAGTAATTTGAAAATTGATTTAATTGGGATTTAGGGAAAAAAAATTGAAACAAACTGAATCATAATCATCGATTTTTGATTTATTAACAATGCTCCCTACAAACTCTTGCTCTCTAAATTGTTTCCTAATCTTTTAAAAGATACAACTCTTTGTAAATATTGAGGCGAATAAAAACTCTAGAAGAAGCATGCTTGTGATTTCCTTAAAAAACTATTTCTCTCTTTCTTTTTCTTAATTGGTGCCTGAGGAGAAATTCTTCCCTTTTTTTTTTTTTTTTTTTTGCAAATTTTCAATTGTTCTAATTAGCGTCACTGAAAGAGGGGATGTGTCACTCCACAAGAAAGCCACGTGTCAACTTCTCAATGGTTCCTCTGATGTGGACCAAAAATACGTATATAATATTAGATATAATCTTTTTTTTTTGGTTAAAATAGTATTAGATAGATTACATATGAGGATTCTCTCTCTCTCTACACAAGTTGCTGAGTTCATCTCAGTAAAATACATTAGCGTTGTTGGGCGTGCGTTAAATCTAGACAAAGATCCGGCCACAAATTTATGTACAAAGATGAGATAAATTAAGTGGTCCCAAAAAAAAACGGACTCGAAATTGATTGGGCTTATGATCTAATATTCAATTCCAAAACCCGTGGCATGATATTAGAAAACTAACGCCTTTTTTTATGTCAAATGATAGAACCTCAATGGACCTAAGTTCAATAAGTCCAAGGCTCGAGAAAAATAAGGTGTTTTCAAGTTATGTAGCTCGATACGATTCTCAATTGGGTCTACTTCGAACGCGTTCGGTAACGATTCTATTTTCGGAAAATTTTTTTATTAGAAATGATTTTTTTTTCGATTCTATTACTGGAAATAATTTCTGAGCAAAATAACATACTTAATAATTGTCCAAAATTATTATTCTCGTGATAGAAATGCATTTAGTAGAGTTTTTAATTTTTTTTTGTTTCTTTTAATTTTTAATACTTTTATTATATTTTTATTATTTTTCTCTTTTTCCTCCTCTTTTTCTCTTCTTCCTCCTCCTTCTTTGTAGCCGGTCGACGGCCACCGCTGTGGCCAGTGATTGGCTAGGCGAGGTTCAGTGAGCTTACTAGAAGTCTCTAGATCTGGGCAAGGCCAAGGCGACGCAAGGTCGATCTCGCCAACCGACACGAGGCTCGGCCTCACCTTGGCCGGGCAAGGCTAAGCTCGCCCCTGTGCCTCGCCAAGCCACCGCCCGGGCGACGCCGACCGGAGGTAGCCTAGTGAGACTCGGGCCGGCGACACTCCAACGAGGTCGCCGATCATAGCCGAGGCCTCGGTGATCGGCCAAAAGGAAGAAGAAGGAAGGGGAAGAGAAGAAGAGAAAAAAAAAAAATATAAATTGATTTTATGAATTATTCTCGGAAACAAAAAACAATTTTTTCTTTTTGATTACGTTTCAAATCTATTATCGAAACAAAAAAAAAATACATTTTTGTTCTCAAAAATAAAAATTTTACCAAATTAATTTTTGTTCTTTTTACATTTCGAGGAAAAAAATTAGAAATAACTGTTCCAGGGATAGCTACCAGGGCCTTTAAAGTGGGGTAAAAAGATATTATTCTTTCTCAGGTCAGACCAGATGGTCCGCCCTCGGCCACACGCCACACAAGGCTTTCCAATATTATTCTTCCATCCTTTTGCCCAATTGACGTTGCTTCCGTAGATGTCAAAAACATATGCGCCCGTCCGTCAAGAAAGAAAGAAAAGGAAAATTCACTGACCAGGAAAAGATGGAAGAAAATAATGACCTTTCTCGATAAGTTCACACCATGGGGCCTCTGCTCTAAAAAGAGTATCAAAGGCAGTCCTTGAGTAGGACCCTCAATCCAGAAACCGATCATGACGCTTAAAAACCCTTCAGCAGCAGGCGCTGTTCTCGGCACCCTTTTCCTTCTTCTTCTTTTTCCCTGTGCTCTCTTTTCACTGTGGAGCCAAACGTTATCATAATCCTCGTTCCCATCTCAATAATTACCCTTGAATGCAATCCGGACCCATCTCGAGTTTTACTTTTTCCTTCGCATCCTCATCCTGTGGCTGGTCTCGCCCTGTCATCATGCAAGGTTCAATCACAGGAAGTATGGATGAACCTTAGTGCGGGAGAACAGTGGGAGATGGAATTTCTTCATTTCTCGCTCAATCAAGTGTCCATATTACGTCTTGGCACACGGAAGGTCCGTAGTACGTCATTGACGTGTACTCAGATGCTGCTATGTTAGAACTTCCGATTCTATCATATTCGATTTTGGAATATAATACCCCGAACAGAGATGTGTTCTGGGTTGATTGCTTCTCGCTAAGAACGAGCAATCGCTCGATGAGGATAGGCACGAGCCGTATAAAAGCGGCTCTGTAACAGAGAGAACGTCAGAGGGCGGTGATAGCTCCAAGGTCAGATTTAATGTCATTGTCAATGTTGGATTAAAAAAATGGAATTTTCTTATAAAACTTGTCCAGACCCCAGAAAACTGTTTTTGCTGATGGCGTTGATAAGCAGGGCCGTCACTTGGTGCATAAAAATCTAAAACGTCTCTCTCTCTCTCTCTCTCTCTCTCTCTCTCACGCTAGCCCAAGATACTGCGTCTCGAGATGCAAGCAAATAAAGAAGAAGAAGAAAGAAGAAGAAGAAGAAGCAGAGGTTGGTATCAAGAGAAGGAGAACGATGGAGAGAAGGTCAGAGATCAAGTCCGCCATTGAAGAGCTCTCTCTGATAGTCAAGCTCAAACCAGCCGTGACCAGAGCTAGAAATGGCGATGAAAAGGACGAACCGCGTGATGATGCCTTCCATGTACCAACAAGGCCTTTCCTTTCTCTCTGCAGCTTAATTCTTG
Organism: Eucalyptus tenuipes; assembly: GCA_014182365.1. Classification (NCBI taxonomy): domain Eukaryota; kingdom Viridiplantae; phylum Streptophyta; class Magnoliopsida; order Myrtales; family Myrtaceae; genus Eucalyptus; species Eucalyptus tenuipes. Next base: position 25,271,493 of record CM024542.1, read on the forward strand.
AAGTTCTTGGTAATTCGAATTTCTGGTTTTCCTGCTTTCTTGCTTTGACAGGCTTTTGGCAAACTATTAGTCAATGTTTTCCGGTTGGCTCTGTGATCTTGCAGATAAGGTTGGCCCAAGAATGGCCGTTCTGAGATTAGACATCCATCAAAATGTTCAGGTAAATGAAAAACGAGCGCTTAGATTTTTTTTTTTTTTTTGGTCTTTGTTTTTTTTGGCTCTCTTGTTTGTGATGCCTTGAAAATCACTCCCCTCTCGGACAAAGTCCTGTCCAGAACGTGGAGGCCTCAGGCTTTGACTTTTCTTTTTCTTTTTTCCCATGGACGAAAGTGCCCCATGTGCATTTTTCAGATGGGCTCGCTTCATGACATGTCGTCTTTTGTCCTTTTGTCCACTCGAACTCAGGGTGACGTTGTCTTTGTGAGGATATTTATCAGTTTTCTGATCTCAATGCTGGTTTGGTTCATGCCTTCATGGGGTGTGGCCGGGATATTTCTCCATCTCTCGCCATTCTGTTTCACTTCCATGAGCAAAAGAAAATGAATATGAGATTCACCTAGTTTAATTGTCCGTTTTGGTTTGTAGCGAGTGGAGTCGTTCAAAGAATCTGACCCATCGAAGTATTCGAATTTGGCTGAGATGATAAAGAAAGAGGCAGGTGAAGGCAATGCAAAAAAGGGTAACAGCTGCGGCAGAGCAATAGTTTGGCTTACCAGGTAAATAAATCCCTGATTGCCTTACTCTTTGGTTACTTGAATCACTTAGGCTGACGTCTGATAACTTTATCGTATTTTCCCAACATACTTCATGTGACGTTCCAACTCAATCTGTATCAGTAGATATGCCTAACACTATTGGCCCTAGCAGTTCCATTATCATGATTCGCATTTGATAGGATGGTTTCGGTATAACTAAAAGCAGTTACTGCCCAATGATATGAAGAGCCTCGACTTTAAAAATAATTGAAATTTGTTCATTTACACAATATATATGATTTACAATGGTATTGGCAAGTTAGAAAGCACTAATCCCTTGATGTGCTGAAGATTCTTAAGTTCCAAGTAACAAGTGGTTGATTATCACCAGATCCTTGGACTTGATGGTGGCCCTATTGCAAAGGTTAGCCAAGGATCCTGGACAGAAGATGGAACAAGCAGTGGAGGAGTCCTACAATGTCACCTTGAAACCATGGCATGGATGGATTTCCTCGGCTGCCTTCAAAGTAATATCAATCCCCTGATTTTATGTTGTTTCACTTTTTTTATTATTCTTGGTTAACCAGTCATAGTTTCGGAATTTTGCGTAGCCTTTTAATATTGATTGTGTTACTAGTACGACTGGACAGGATTAATAAACAATGTAGTGATTTAGCTATGGTCTTAAGGAAGAAATTTCAAAGCCAAATTCTTATCAGATTATCAGTGCTATTAAAATTGTTACAGATTGCCCTTCAACTGGTGCCCGAAACAAAAACATTCATCAACCTCCTCAAGACAAAAGATGAAAGCTACGAAAACTTCAAAGAGGACACACAGACCTTAATTTCATTAGCGTCTCCTGTTCTGGAAGAGATCCACTGTATCCTGGTAATCACATCTCATCATATTTCCAACTGGATTTAACTGTCATATACATTTACTTAATTTTTTGAATCTCTTTGACATATTGCAGAAACTTTATGGCTTGGATAGATTGAAATCTAAATAAGGAGATCGAACGAAGGACCTCCAGACTGTACAGTTGTTACTAGTCATGAAGTTTTGAACTTTCTTTATTTGTTTTTGATTTTCCCCTCCTGGCATCATCTCCCCCTCTAGTAATTACATCCATGTGTTGTTAGCTTCATGAGCAAAGTTGGCCTGGGGTCTGAAAGAGCTGAAATGTGCAAGGTACAAGAAACTTTGTGTACAGTCAGGTTACTTACTCCAAAAGTTACAGATATACAGAGAGTGCATTTTCTGTCAATATTTTGACTGTCACGAATCTACTCTGCATAATAATATTATCTATCTACTGCACAAGTTTCATTTATATTGTTACACAACTACCGGTTTCAAGTCCAGTTGAAGCTGGAAGAATTCTGCTTCTCATAGATACTTCATTCTTAGTCCATTTAGCTATTGTATAATGATGAAATTGGCAGAACCATAATGTGTATATGTATAAAGGTGAAGTACACAGTAGAGTTCCTAGAGGCATTTCTTCAAAACATTTAAGTCCACGTTCAAAAGTTAAAATGTTGGAATGACCTAATTACATAAGGCTCATTATTTCTGCAAATTGAATTCACATGATCTCAGCAATCAGTTAGAACCAATTTGTGTGTCTCCTCTCTCATCTTTGGCTTCCCTTGAAAGCTAGTGCTATCTTGTATTATTCCCAATGAAGTCAGGTACTCAGATGGACCTTTTCAAAAATCCCTATCTGATCTAATCCCAAATTAATGCTGCCTGAGTCCGCGGGATGTTGAGGAGGATCGTGATGTGCAATAAGTGCCGCGACCAGACCTGCATTGCTCACAATGCTCGGCTCGGTGAACCACGGTTTGTCCCTTTCGTCTATGAAATGATCAAACTCGTCCGGTCCACCCACCATGGCTCCCAAAAGAACATTCGGGTTGGGGTCTTTGGAGTGCAGCCATCCGTCTCCCTCGCTGCACGAGTACTTCTGACCATCCCATGGGATTGATGCGCTCCTGTGATGAACTTGCAACGGGTACTGGCCTCCGAAGCCAACCATGTAGCTCATTTTCATTGGATTATCTCCCGGGATATAATCAATCTGAAGAAAACAATATATTGTCAGATGTAAAATTGGTGATGATTGTTTAATCTTCAAATAGGAACATATTGTGGCCAATTTAAATGAAATCACAAATTCATGAGTGCAAGCGTGGAAGAGGCCATTGCATCAAGATTCCCCTGACGCCATTGTTTTCTTTAAAATTTTCAGACCTAGTTCATAGTTGACTGTGTTTTTAGTGGACAGAGCTGCACCGACAAGTTTAGACTGAGTCTAGGCACGGCACAGCACTACCAACCGTTGCTGAGGTCAAGCCCAACTGAATACCGCCCATCAACAGGTCTTGATATACAATGATCACAGCTAGAGAATTTTTCACTTTGCACGGTGGGTCCAATGCATTCTTGAGTTATGTGATGGCTAAGCTGACCTGAGAAGAGGAGAAGCTCTGCAACATCTTGACTGAGAATGATCGGTCATGGCACACCCCTCCCGTCCTGCGGAGAAGATTGAGGTAGTCACTATACAGCTTACTGAGAAATGATGCCATCGCTGCATATTGCAGTGGTGACCCAGAATCTGGTTTCAAGAGAATTAATCCACCTGTTTAAGAAACTGAGAAGTCAGAAAAGCTTAGGGCATAAACTGGAGAACTAAACAGATATAGACAGATAGACATGACAATTTGCCTAGAGCATCATTAACAGCAAACTCAAGAACTTTTACCGTGTCTTATTGAAGCTTTGATCCAATAGATATGAACAGAGGACTGACTCAGTCATGTTCACAGACGATGCAAAAGAATCTTCATAAGGGTAGCTGAGATCACGAAAATATAGAAGTCGTGCAAGCAATACCTATAAGAACACATCCAGAACTTAATTAATAATGTCCATCCAGAATTACATGAATATTAATCAACCTTTGGATCAAAAGAGTTGTTTGTCTCCCATGACTCACCGCACTGCCGAGGAGCTTGTTGTCCCAATAGAACACCCCTCTCTCACTAGGCCTTTCCTCTTGCAAGGCCAAACTGAAATTGTGAGAAGCATATTCAAGATAGGATGGATTCCCGGTAGCAAAGAAGAGCCAAGTCCCTCCCCACACTAAATCATCTTTGAAGCTTGTCGAATTGTAAAACGCTCTGGCGTCCCCTCCACACTCATCGACTGCGGTGTAGGTCCCTTGTTTCATTGGATCTTCTTTGATTGCAAGCTCAAACAAAGTTTCTGCCGCTGCTGTTAATTGTATTGCATAGTCTTTTTGATCTTTGAACACTAAAGATGCCGCCGATAATCCTGCAACTACTTCCCCTGCTAAGTCCGAAGCTGCCATGTCACAAGATGAAACAGGTCTTACATAGCTCATGTCTTCGGGTCTTTGCCAGCAAGTTGTGTCATTATCACCACCCTCGGTATCATTCTTAGTGCCTCCAACCTACAAAGAAAGATGAACAACATTTTGACTGAGTTCCACAGATGAAAGTAAGGATTACAGAGGGAAAGTGCTTAAATCCTGCCTGAGAATACAAGATGGGATCCGAAGTTGCATTTGGAGGAATAAAGAGCTTCAACAAGTAATCACTGCCCCATCTGATAATGTCTCTCACATGATCTAGCTCACCAATATCGGCATACTTTTCGTGATATTCTAGCATGCTCCAACTCAATAAGGTGACAGCGTAAGCGGTTGGGAAGCTGAAATTTATGTTGTTCCCAGAGTCATAAAAACCACCTAAAAGGCCAGCCTGTGTGGCGTTCCCGTCTTGCAATCCCGAATCTCCTCGAAATTTCACGGAACTGGTCTTTGGGTAATACCCAGCTGCAAAGACAAACTTCAATGTGATTCAGGAAGAAGAAAGAATCACATCATTATATTTTATAAAGTAAAAGGATGAAAACAATGATATAAGCTGGTGTGGTGAGAATCATTACACTTTTGAGCATCAAAGAATGTAAGTGCCTGGTTCATTGCAAGAGTGAGATTCTTGCAGGGCCCATCATGCTTATGCTTCTGTGGAAGAAAGAGAACCAGCAGAACAAGTGCAAGGACAACGAGTACTATTGAGATGGCAATGTAGATAAAACGCTTGAAGTGTTGCTTATCAGTGATAACAAGATCATAGTCGTAGGACTTCGAGAATCTGGAGGGGATAGATTCATAAGCATTGGTTTGTGACTGAGGAAAAAGGCTGCCGAAGCTGAGTTCTATGGAATTCCACCGGCTATCGGATGGCAGAATCTGCCCCGCTTCAGACAATGTGTGAACAAACCTTACAGAATATGCTTCCAAATCTACTGCAGAATTATGTGAAGGCGAACCAATGGAGTAGTCGGACCTGGGCATAGTTGAAAAGATCGAGGTTCCGAGAGTATGCTTCTTGATATGAGGAAGGAAGAGGATTGTGTTTTATGATGAGAATTTTTTTAAAAAGAACAAATTACAGATTTTGTGCCTGAAACTTTTGCCGGCTGATTTGTTGAGAGGGTAACATCTCTTTATTGTGATCACCTATACTTCTATATCACGCATTTGTTGTGCTCCTGTTTTATCAGCATCCTAGGAAAGCTTATTTTGCATTGTTTTCAAGAGGTCAAGTGGAAGGGTCCATAGAACTAGAAAACAGATCAAACGTTCAAGAGGAATTTGTCCATTGGACATATTCCAAGATGCTTCTCTTTAGAAAGCAGATCAGGAGAAGCGAATCGATGATTCCAAGGAAGGAGTTTGCACACTTTGTCTATGCCGGCCTTGTCATAAATGGTCTTTCAGAAAGAAGATAGCTTCCCTTCGGTTGCAACTACAAGATCTGTCCCTTTCGAACTTCCATCCTTGGCTACTGGAAATCGATGTTAATTGTCAGCTGTAAGCAAGCACATCAGTATACATAAAAAAAAAAAAAAATACATAGGAAATGACATCATAGAGCAAGCTTCAGTATAGGACTGAGAAGCGGTACTATGGTCGTTGATCGTGGGTGATAGAGACGACACCAAGATTTATCAATTAGGGTGTTACTCAAAATGGAACTGTATGAACCTTTCTGCTAAAACCTGGCTAACTGCAAATGAATGAGCATCTGATCGGGCCTATGACCGCCCCTAATATGCCCAGCCGTTCTTGCTCTAGGTTGATCCTCTGATAAACCCGTTAGGCCCATTTTCAGGAACATGAAATTTATTGGGCACAGTCAGTTCCCAGTTCTGGCTCTGGAACTGTCCATGCTTCAACTTCAAACAAAGGAATCAAATTGCCTGAAAGGGTTCCTTGATTGAGTCAGATTTCATTCACTTATCCAAAATACCGGAAAGGTCACCAATTTTAATCGCTTTTAACAGTGGCTCATGAAAAGAGTCTTTTAGCAGACCAAATTTGCCAATCCATAGTTTTGGCTAGTAAAGGGATTGTAAGATTCAGAGCTAGCCAAGGGGATTATCAGAGCACGTTCGGTCCAGAACCAGGCCGGTGGATATGTGATATTTTTGCAAAATAAATACGAAGCGTTTTAATTCACGTAATTATGTACTCATTATAGTACTTGAAGAGTACAAGCTCAAACTGCACAGGCCATCACCACACACATGGACAGTCTGCGCACATCCAGTGCATGTGATCCTTCCATCAGTTGGTTTTGGGTCCTTCGTATAATTAACAAAGTACACAGAAATTGTTTTACTCCAAGCATTATTGATACGATGATAATGACACAGACAAAACTACATTGTCTGAAACAAGAAGCAAAAGCATCAGAAACGAAAACTTTCCACATAATTGTTTTACTCTGTTAGTTTGTTTATCAGGAAGGGGCAGCTTGAGGCAGCCTCTTCAACAGCATTATCATTCATTGGCCCACCCTTCGTTAGACCTCCAAGCAGCTCTCCACGGTCATAGAAGAACTCCACCTTCACAATTTTCTCCTGGTCGTTCAACTGTTGTTTTACATGGAAAAGAACATAGCAAATAGAAAGTGTGTGAACGAGAATTCAGCTCCTGAACTATTAAGAACACAATTAGTAAAAGATGCAAATATATAGGGGCACCTGAAAAACAGCCATTCCGTACAACTCCACCTTGTCCCCAGTTGGGGCATGCCCCTTGAAAGGGCCCTCCATGAAGCCCCAGTGCCGGAACTTGTACACGATTTCCGGTGGCCCTGAGTAGACCTGGAGGACCTCCAGGGCAAACCCACGCGGGAATGCTGTCGTGAAGGCATGGTGGGCCGTGTCCACAGTCTCCTCGGCCGGGTTGTAGCACCGGTACTTCTCGGGCAGCGAGGTCTGGAGGAGGGAGTTGTAGCTCCCCCCAAGCTTCCCCTTCTCTTCCAGAGTCAGAGCCTTTCTTCCTAAGCGCCAAACATTATTTTGGGTGTTAATCATTCAACTTGTTTTGATTAGTCCATTTATCTAGAGATAATTGTTCAAGCAATTACAAAGTAGCACACCATTGAGGCTGATGGTGTAATGAAGTGGGTCGATAGATTTGTTGTCCAGAAATCTGATCTTATGGAACATCTCCATCTCCCATGTCTTCACCAGGTTCTGCACTTTCTCTTCGAGAGACCCCGGTGGCCACACCTTCACATGAGTGCATTTATTGGGTTAAAAGAGGCGAAATTGAGCGAGTTGGCTCGTACGAAATCCTGACTCTTATGTCAAAAGACAACAAACCTTGGTCTGGCCTTGTTCAAAGAGAGTGTTGACAGCATCATAGTTGGGAGGGGCACCGTATCTCCAGTGGGTGTGCTCTTCTCCTTCTCCACTCAAGTAGGAACGATACTTGTCCTGACAAGTTTCCAAGCTCGCCATCTTTTGCTCAATTCATGCACGGGTACACGTTTTATGTCCAAGAGAGAACATATAAATAGGCACATGTCAGTTGAAAAGTCATCCTAAAAGGTAAGCTACAGTCTCTCTCTCTCTCTCGCTCTCTCGCATTTCTTGCTTATTTCTGTATTTTGAATTCTACCCTTTGAGAAAGAAAAGAAGTTCGCTTCACATCATCACTCTTGAGTTCTGGATTTTATTTGGATTCCGGTTGCTCGCCGTCAACTTTATAAAGTGTGCTAAATCACTCTGAATTCTCGTACTGTTGGCATGCGGCTGTCCAGTGTCCATCGTGGTCCTGTTGGTTGCTTCATTTTCATCATGTACCTGGTAAGTATTAGGATCTTTAGGTAGCTAGGATTGGTTTGTACTTACAAAAGGAAGGGTGGACACATCGTAATACCATTTCAAAACGCCGACCCAATCCTTCACCTGGGTCATCACCCCTTGATCAACAGCCTCGAGCCAACAACTACGAAAATGATCTTATTCTTTATCTTTTTATCATCTTTTCAAACTTCCCACCCCTGAAGTAAAGTGAGACTTTGCTTAGACACCTTCAAATCGTCTCTCTCCCCAACAACTCATGTGGACTTCCAGATAGTCACAAACCCAGTCAAACGAGTAGTAGCGTGCTCCCTCAGTTGCAGACGCACCTAAGCCTAGAACGACAATCCACAAGGAAGGAAATTTTCCCTTGTCCGTTCGTTTCTTGTCCCCTTCGTGGCTGAATGCGACTCCCCTTTAAGAAAAGATAACATCTTCATCGGATAAGACCAAGAGCCTTCTCCTCCATGGAATGGACAAAGAGGCGACTCACCCGAGTAGTTGACTTTGACTGTGATGATTGGAGCTCTGTCATTGATCGGGCGATCCGCTCTGATGCTCCTCTCGTTTTCTCCGCCAGAATTTACATTTTTATTTGAACTTTGAGAAATAATGAAAATTTTTAATTGAATTTATATGTCTATACTTGCGTATTGCGAGAGTCTCGAGTGCATAAGGTTGAAGAAATAAGTTAAGGTGCATAATGTGGTTACAAGATTAGAACAAATCAAAAAGGAAAAATAGTCACTCTAAACAGACTAACTCTGTATTCCAATCAAAATCTTTTAACTTACCAAAATTATTCCATACCCTAATTTTGAATTTTAGAAGACTTTATTGAATTGTTACAATTAGTTCACTCTCGGCACACACAAGTTCTTTGATTTAATTGCTCATGTATAACTCTCTAATTCTTCTACTTTGCCCCTCTCCTGCTCTTTCTTGGGTGAAGCCTATTCTACATATTATAATGAAGCTCTCGTCAGGCTTCATCTATGAACTTAAAATGAATTCAGCTTGTCCTCTAATGACACATACTTTTCCAGAAACCTAGCTCTAACATCATCTTTAACAATTCGGTCAATCCATGTGATCTGTACCTTTGACAGGAGTATTCAATTGATCACGTCTTTCCTGCATACTCTAATTAAGCACTAAAATGTTATCTAATGCGCTAAGAATATCCACTTGGTATTCTTCTCTCCTTCGTTCAAGTAAGACCGGTACTTGTCTCCCCCGGAACCCGAAGACGCCATTCGTGTTTAGTTCCACGAGGAGACTGCTAGTAAATGGACCTCCTTATATATAGGAAACACAGGTATTTGATGACAAATGTCACACCAGTGTAGTCAAATAGGAAAAACAAAAAACACTAGCGAGAATGCCAATGAAATTCGGCCTGCTGATCACAGCGTTTAATTATTGTTGACTTGACATGAAGTCAGCTGTCCTTTTAAACCAAGTTGGACGAAAGTTGGAGCTTCTTCATCTGTTTGAAGAAAATCCAATCTGTAACTAAAGTCAGAAGTCTTATGAAAATCATCTGCAGAAGCACCGGCATGGCTGAAGCAGTCGCCTGTCAATGGACACCCAGATTTCCGTCATCAAAGGTTTCACATGCAAATGCTTGAGAGGAATCTCTTAGATTATTGTATGTAGCCATCGGCGAGTCTCCACTTGAATAATATATCTCGTCTGACAGTTAATATATGAATCAGAAGCATAAATCTAGGCAAGACAGACTCGGGTGTACCTAAAGAAAGCGAACTGATCAGCAATCAGTTTTACCTGCCGATCTTCGGATGGTCTAAACATACATCATTGCTTGTCACAATCGAAAACCTCTTTCAGAACTAGTGGGGATTAGGTTAATGCATTGACCTGGCAGTGTTACATGTGCGGGGAGCTTGCATTTGTATAATCCATACCGAGACTTTTCCAGGAAAAATGTGATCCTTGAACTGAGATTGGCCATTCCGAATTCTTTCCTGATCAATACGTAGTTGGACATGTCATAATCACCAAGCGCAACAATAGGAAGAAGTCTCTTTCTCTCTGTCCATTCTTGGAAATATCTGATCTTATATTAGCTGTCTATCAGTCCCCTCGGAACAAATTTCAAATTACGTTTGTTTCGCAAAAAATGAATGATTTTGAGAAAAAATATTTTTTAATCATTATTTTCTTAATTTGTTATACAGTTTACAGAGCCAAGTAGTGGGGGGTCATCTTTGGTAGGGGTGTGCATGGTCCGGGCGGGCGGTTCCCGACCTAGAACCGGGAACCGCCCGCTAAGGACCGGTTCCGAAAAATTGGAACCGAGATCCATCCCTTAGTTATATGGATCCACCCGGAACCGCACCGTCGTTAGTCCGATCCGGTTCTAGGGTGGATCCATGGAACCATCTTGACGCGAAACAATTTTGATTTTCAACATAGAACGACTACGTGACTTCCATAACAATAGCTAGAGAGGTTGCGAAGGATATCATGGTAGGCACTTACGATAATCGTGAGGAAATGATAGCAATTTTGGTTAAACTCGTTTTCTATCATGGCTATCATGGGTCGGAATAAAATTTTGCAGGCAAATTCCGTGTCCTAGGCATTTTTTTTCTCTTAGGTGTGATGCTTTAAAAACCCGCTATGTGATGCTTAGGAACCTTTGTTTGTGATGCAGCCTAAAGATTTATTCCTTGTTGTGGACTCGTTGTCCTACATCAAAATCTCTCGGTCAAACTTTTTTGCTTTGTAATCTCTCGGTCAAACTTTTTTGCTTTGTTTTGGCAAGTCTGTATAAGGTATATTACAGAAGCTGCATGACAAGATATTTCTTCCTCATTGTCTTTTTAGTTTAACTAAGGCCAAATTGTTTTGGCATTTTTCCAGGCATTTCATTATGGAATGATAATAAAGAAGTGATCTTGACTTAATTTTTTTAGTTATTTGATTTGAGTTTATTAATTAGTAATTTTAATTTTTTTAATATTAAAAATTAATATATTATTTTAATATGACTAGTCCGGTCCGGGTGAGCGGGTGGATGAATCCACCCATGGGCAACCGGAACCGGGCCGATTCCCTCAGAAGAACCACCGGTTTCGATGCGGTTACTGCGGTCCGGGCAGATTTCGGTTCTTTTGCACACTCCTAATCTTTGGACTCAATTGCATGTCTTCTTCTTCACTAGCAATAGCGTCTGTCGTCTGGATCAATCACACGATCATCTTTTCCAAAGCCAATTGCACTTTGTTTTTCACACGGCTTGACTTACATGAAAAGCAGAGACCAAGTCGGATTGGCTATGACCCTTTTGGACATTAGCAAGTCCTTCCGTTCAAGTCGGAATCATGGAAATCATAGTCAGTGCTTTTGTTATTTGATTTATGTGGGCCTTACATAGGATCCAGATTACCAAATCGCGGATTTCTTGCGATTCTCAGCCAGTTTTTGGCTCCTTCTCTTAATTTTGTAGCACTTTTCGTGGACCCTTAAGAGATAGCGAAATGCAAATCGAGCGTGCAGCCAAGTGACTCAGAAGCTATGAAGCACGGACACGCTCGGGAACCTTTCGTGTCGTGTTGGCGTGTCAGAGGACACGCTCTGACACGCTCGGACACGCGGTCAACACGTTTCGAATTTTCCGACACGCGGTCAACCCTTCTCGACACGCGAGTCGGAGCGTGTCCGAAATCGCAAGAGGCTGGATTTCTGGAGCGGGTCTGCAAGCGTGAAGGGAGATGGAGGGTGAAGACGAGGCGAGGGAGAGGAAGCAAGGCTGCGGAGGCGAGGCAGCAGCAGTGAGGCCGCGACGGTGAGGCCGCGACGGTGAGAGAAGGCTGGAGGAAGAGAGAACCAGGCGACCGAGATGGCCGTGACAGAGGACCGGAGACAAGGCTATGACCGCAAAAGAGAGGACCAGAGGCAAGGCAGCGAGCAACTGCAACGAGGCGACCAAGAGAGAGTAGAGATTGAGATGGAGGAGGGAGCGGCCGTTTTCCGAGAGTTTTCAAGGCTGCTCTTAAAGGGTTTCTAAAAATAAAGAATGGGTGCCGTGCAAGGAGGATGAGCACAGAAGGAGGAGGAGGCTACGAATACAATTTAGTTTTCCAAGGAGGGGGGTGCCGTAAAGGAGAAGTCAAAGGAGGATGAGGCAGCTAGCTAGGGTTTCCAAAGAGGGCAGAAAAAAAAATAAAAAATAAGGTAGCGTGCAAGGAGGAGGCGCCTAGGAGAAATAGTAGGCAGCTAGTGTTTGGATTTTCTGCCATGAAAAGCAGAAAAAAAAAATGATGGTGCCATGAAGAGCCAAAAAAAAATTAAAACGGGATGCTTGCTCGTCGTGGGCGGGATTTGTCCTTTTTACTTTTCTTTTTTGGAGGGAGAGGGTGGAGGGTGCTTTAAAGAAAGAGAAAAGATGAATAATATTGAATAATAATAAATTATGATCATTATAAAAAATTATAAATTTATTTAAATAAATTGACTCTACTCTTTATTTTTAAAATAATCATATGTATATATAAAAATATTTATTTATTATATAACGTGTCCCAACGTATCTGAATTTTTTATTTTTTGAGAAATGACGTGTCGGCGTGTCGTGTTGTGTCGCGTGTCGCGTAATCCGTGTCGGTGCTATATAGCTCAGTCGCTCACGAGCAGCAATTTTTTTCTCACAAGATGGATTTTCTTTAGCATTTAACAAAAAAAAAAAATTTCTTTAGCGTAATTCCAAGAAATTCTACCATTTTTTCCTAACTCCCATACAAAATGTTGTAGTACTCTGGTGGATTTAAACTCGTTCTTCAAAAAAACACATAAACAATATTACACCTCAAATTCTATATGGATGACAGAGTAACACAGCCGTCCTTTCTCCAAATAACACAGCCTTAAAGTATACCAAAAATATCTAGCCCCTAATAGTTCTCATGATAATCCTCTTGCTCTATGGGTCACTAATTAAAGCACCTGAAAAATATAATAAGAAGAAAGGAATGAGTTCTCACGGGCCAGGGAGTAATAAATTTCTTCTAAGCGGATCGAACAATTACTATGTACATGTAAAACACAAACATAACTCACTTTCACCAAATCTAGAAATTTAACAAACTTTCAAGGCCAAAATGCAATATTTCTTACTTTACCATTATATGTTCAAAGCAAAAATATTTAAAAAATAATAAGCAAACACAATGGTCCAGCCTATCAGTTAATCTCATCAAAATACATGTCAATGGTCCATTCCATTGACTAATCTCATGCTACAAATCAATGGTCTATCCCACTGATCGATCTCATATGAAACCACAAGTTGATGATCCATCCATCAACTAATCTTTTACTCAATACCAAATCATAGTCACGACACAATGCCTAGTGACAAGGCGACCAAGATTCCCCCTTAATTAAGCTTCCGCCTATTATTGGCCAGTGGATTGACTCACAAGGATATCCTAGTTTAATATACCTATACCCATGAGGCCCTCATTGGGCTCATAGCAATATTGAGCACCCAACCTCATCCACCAATGCCATAAATCAAATCCATAAATAATCTCACATTTCAAAATACATTTCACAAATCAATCACCAATAGTTTTCGCAACTCAATTCATTTGCCATAAATACTTTTCATAAAGCATTCTTAAATCATTTTAAAACTCGTCTCATAAACAAGTTTTATGAACCAAATCAAATCAAATGCACGTGATAAAACATTTCATAAATTGATATATATTTATATATGTGTGTGTATAATTTTCACAACTTTGTTCTTCAAACAGAATATATATTTTCACTAAACAATTATCACACTATTCACAAATACCAAAACATAATAAATGCCCGATCCAAATTTTATACAACACATGCTTATTCATAACTCATTAAATATCAAATCTTTGATATGAGTTTACAATTCTTAGAAGATAGTGTTACTCACTTGAAAAAAGCCGAAAACCAATAGTTACTTGAGCTCACGAACTCGAATTCCTAATAAATAACCAAAAAATGATATCAAAAGATCGAGTGAAACAATATTCTAATTAATGACTTAACCACACTATGCCTATTCGTCGATAAAACATGCACACATGCCAACAAAAAGCTCGACCATGGCGGAAACTTAATGCTGTTTATTATACATAGCTCGTATGCTGAACTTCTTCGCGCCATAACTTCATTCACATAAGTCCTTTTCTAGCAAGCATATAGTCCGTAGAAGCCACTTCTATATACTACAACAACCCCAATTCAGTTGCCCTAAAATCTCACCAACAAAGGCCGAAATTCAATCCCGAAAATTACTGTTTAGAACCGATTAGCATGCACAATAAATTTCAAAACTTTGTTTTAGGCAAACTATAAGCTTAAATTAATATAAAATTTTACAGCTCCACAACATCCTAAACTATCATTTCTATATATATTTCCCACCCGAAAACTCCCAATCAACCACAGGAAGTCAGAATCTATCTAAAACCAAATTTCGAACCCTAGTTTCGACAAATTATTTGAACATATAATTAGGGATTTCAATCACTTACTAACACTGCAAAACAGAGTTGAGTTAGCTTGGTGAGTCGAACGGATTGTGAGTGCACTAAAACTTTCCTATTTCCTCCCTTTTTCTTTCTACTTTCTCTTCTTTCTCGTTGAGTCTCTTGCTTTCCCCATTTCTCCCATGCTCTCCAGGGTGAACACAGTTCTTGGGTAGAACTATGAATAAAAAAATCAGACCGATGGGACCAGTCCATTCTAGGGTCTAAGGAAAGAGGTTTTGATTCCCAGTTCCAGTTTTCTAGGAACCGTTGGCTCTCGATTCAATTTCCGGTTCCTGTGGGAGCCGAACTGAAACCGGGGAGGAACCTAAAATGTAAAAACTCGTACTTTCTTCTCAGACCTATGAGTTCGCAGCTGTCCTTCTCTATTTCGCTTCGGTTAGTTACCACTTTTCTTCTCCAAGCTCCAGCTCCATCTTTAAAGCGATGCTACTCTCTTGCATCTCCAAGCTTCAGCATCTCTCTCTCGCTAATCAATGCACCTTTGATAGTGAAACGAAAGGTTAGCTTCTCTCTCTTTGATTGTACGAACGGATTGCTTCTTGTCCGCGAATTCGGACAAATTTTGATTTTCTTTTCGTCTTCCGATGTTTATCGTTCTAGAAGAAGAGTTGGGTCCTTGTTTTTCTTTTGTTTGTCTTCTGATGTCATTAAATTAGAAGACAAGTTGGGTTCTCCCTTTGTATTCGGTTTTTTTTTTTTTTGCTTTTCTTTTGTTCTCGTTCTCATCGTTCGCCATATGCAAATTGTCTTTTTTTCTTGAGAGTCGTTGTTGTCCTGCTTCCTTTCTTTTTCCCTAAATTTAACTGTCCATGTTGGGAAATGTTGCGCGCTAGAGGAAAATCAATGTGAATCGCAAAAAAATCCAATGGGAATTTGATCGAGTATATGGTCTATTGCTATTTGTGCTCTCATCAGTTAAAACATTTTGTAATTCAAGCCACCATTTTGAATTGATCTTCATGTTCAATGAATCAGCTGCTCTTTCCATGTTCAAAGGCATTTTAAGGTTTAGGGAAATCTTAAACTCTATTGTGCAGCTGTAGTGCCAATTGGCTATTTTAAAAGCATATGATTGGCGAGTTGGGTTTGATTACACTTGGAATTTGGTCAAATTGATCGAATTTCCTCGTATTTGATTGATACAAATTCGATTATGCTGTTTTTACTTTGGGATAAAATATGTTGAGTGTCTATTAGTAATTGAATATCATCTATTAAGCTTTCCTCCTATTAAGTAGTGGACTGAAGCTGTAGCTTTTTACCGAAGTAGCTTTATGGAAAAGTAAAGGCCTTATATTGTTTGCTTATTCCCCTTTCATTGTATTGCAATGTGTATATTGTTCTTTAAGTTTGTGAAGAAAGAAGAAAAAAAATATGCTAAAAAATTGTTTTCATTTGATATCTCCTAGTGTTCCCTTCACTTGATTTGTGGGAAATAGCTGCAAGAGACATAAGAAACTTGCTTTATTACTGTACAGGATTTTACAGTTTGACCCATATTTTAATGCTTAGTGAGAATGGCTTTTGTTGTTCTCTTTCCAGCCACTTTATAGGAAATGATAACATATTTATAAATGGTCATGCTGTGCTGTCTGGATGTTACAAATCTGGTTTTGTAGAACATATTTATATTGTTCTATTTTATTTTACATGTTCATCTTTTTTGGATTGTTATCATTGACAATGATAAGCTTTCATTTTTGTCGTTACATAGACTTTCATTTTGCTTAACTAAAAGTAAAAAAAAAAAAAAAAAAATCCTATTAAACCTTGGAACCAACTCCAAAACCTGTGACAAGATAGGTTTCAAGTTCTAAGTTCTGATATGTAGATTTTAGGTTCCAAAATATAAAAAATTTGTATTGATGGATAGATTCCGAATTCTAAGTGAAACCTATGAGGAATCTGAACAGCTCACTTCTAGTGCTCTCTCCTCTTTATTTTGATTGTTCAACTCTTATTTTTTTTTTTCCTTTCCTTTTTTTCTCTTTTTCTTCTTCCTACCTTGGACTTTTCAACCCATATTTTACAAACAATCTTGCATCGACTTTGGCGTACACATACATACAAATTTTTTTACTTACTTTATTCTTCTAAAATATTTTAAGCATTTTAGATTAAATTAGAAATCAAAGTGTAAACGCCTCGGAATTCACAAGACGCAAAAAGTCAAACTACCAAAAAAAAAAAAAAAAAAGAGATTAACTTATCCTCGAACCACGTATATTTTGAGAGGAACCTAACTCTGACATCATCTTTAATAATGTGGTAAATCCATGTGATTGGTACCTTCGAAAGAAGCACTCAAATAATCACACCTTTCGTGTATGTTCTATAGTTACCGCTGAAGTGTTATCTGATGCGCCAAATGTGGACTGAAACTCAGACATTGTGCTCGGGTGGAATTATTCATTGCAAAAGAGACATGATATGATCATAAAAGAAGCGACAGAAGGGACTACACATGACATCTCCCCCTGCTTTTATTCCTTTTTATCTTTCTGTTTGGATCAACCGGTGTTGCTCATGAAAGGGCAGCCTGTGGCTGAAGATTCTTCACCAGAACTCTGCAAGGTTGCTCCTCTCATCAGACCTCCGAGAAGCTCGCCGCGGTCGCAAAAGAACTCCACCTTCGCAATCTTCTCATTCTCATCGAGCTGCGTTTAGAACAACAAGTGACATAATCAGTCTCTGCTGGAGCAGATCACGCTCGAAAAAAATAAAGTCACGAAAAGTTTTATAGCCCTAAAACGAGGTTTATTGTATGTAAAATCACTCTGATCTTCATGCTGCATACAATACGGATGCTGCACTTGTATTAGTATTCTCAGAGCTCGTGGATCTGCATCGGTAACAGAGAATTCTTGCATGTGAAAATGAAAATTCACCTCGAATATCCCGATCCCAAAAAATTGGACCATTTCGCCCGTCGGGGCATGGCCCTTGAAGGGGCCTTCCATGTAACCCCAGTGCCTGAACTTGTAAGCGATCACGGGTGGTCCTGAATAAACCTGAAGAATTTCCACTGCAAAACCGCGCGGGAATGTCGTTGTGAAGGCCACATGGGCTGAGTTGAAGTTCTCGCCCTCCGGATTGTAGAACCGCAGGTTGTCCGGCAGCGCGGTCTGCAGGAAGAAGTTGTAGCCCCCTCCAAGCTTGCCCACATCTGCCAGGCTCTGGGCTTTCCTCCCTGAAAGGCGACTAATTGTAAATCCTCAACTGAAGCTGTGAATATCTACGCTCGAATGCATAAGAATTCGGTGGACTTTGATGATTCCATGGAACTAGAATTTGAATGTTTTGGGTACCATTTAGGCTCAAAGTGAGCTTTTTGGGGTCAGCTGTTTTGAAGTCGTCTGGGTCTGCCTTGTGGAACATCTCCATTTCCCAAGACTTCACGAGGTTCTGCACTTTTTCCTCTAGGGAACCGGGTGGCCATATCTTCGAGCAGAACCGAAACAAAAGAATTACAAAGCTTTCAAAATGAGCCAAATCCAATTTAGTTGCACATCATATCATATTGGTTCTTATGCTAATGAGCTGTATATATAGGATCGAGCACCGCGGCACGCGCATGCAAGTGCGAGTGCAAACCTGAGTTTGGCCTTCCTCAAACAGCTTGTTGACGACGTCGTAATTCGGGGGGCCGCCAAATCTCCACTTGGTGTTCTTCTCTCCATCACCGCTCATGAAAGACCGGTACTTGTCTCCCCCGGAACCCGAAGATGCCATCGTGTTCAGCTTCACAACGAGATTGCCAGTAAACGGGCCTCCTTATATATAGGAAACGCGAGTACCCGACGGCTGAGGACACCCAGGTGCAGTCACGCAGGAAAAAGGAAGAAAACAAGCGAGAGCAACAATCAAATTCGGCCTGCCCCACAGAGCGGATAACAATTATCCACTTGAGATGAAGTCAACTTTTTTTTTTTTTTTAACCAAGTTGAATGAATAAGAACTCGTTGATCCGTTTGAATAGGTCCAGTCTCATATCTAAAGTAATAAGTTTTGCTGGAACCATCAGTAGAATCACATGGATGCCAGGTTCCGTTAATTAAGGTTTTCATAAGCAAATGCTTTAGAGTAATCTCTCTTAGTTTACTGTTTGTAGCCATCGGAGAGTCCCCACTTGGATAATATTTTCATTTCCTTTAATTGTTGATATATGAATGAGAAGCAAATATTAAGGCAAGACAGTCAGCAAATCACTTTCACCAACCAACGTTCGACTGGTCTAAACATGCATCGTTGCTTGTCAAATTAGAAAACATCTTCCAATACTAATGAGGATTAAGGTTTGATGTATTGACACGGCAATGTAAAAAAATCATGTGCGTGGAGCTTGAGTTTGGACAACCCGTGCTATGATTCTCCCAGGAAAATGTCATCCTTAAACTGAGATGGAACATTTCGACGCCTTGCCTGATCGATAAATAGTTGGACGGATCATAACGACCAAGTCCATCTCTCTCTCTCTCTCTCTCCCCCTTCCTCCTGTTCTTGGATTTGTCTGATACTACTATTCTACTAGCCGCCCTAAAGATGTTCGATGCCAACTTCGATTTGTCTTCCAGCTGTTATGGAGTAATCGTGCCAATTAGTCTGGGCTCATTTGCGTAGAGGCGACGTGCCCTGTCTTCTTCTTCAATAGCACTAGGGTCTGCATCAATCGCACAAATATCTTCTCCAAAGCCAATCGCACTTTGTTTATCCTATGGTTCAGTTTATATCGAAAGGGCAATGCGAGGTTGTCTGGCTATTATCATCTTCGACTGTTTGTGGGGTCTCAAGTAGCATTCACAAGATGAACAATGAAAAGTGACCTAATTCATGTAGACTCAAGTAGCATTCACGAGATAAACAATGAAAAGTGACCTAATTCATGTAGACCACAAGTTCTCGCAATTCTCACCCTCTCCTCGATTAGAAAAATGGCTCAATCTCTTAACTTTGTAGCACTCTTGGTGCGGCCTCCAAAGATAGCCAGTGCAGATCGCTTGTGCAGCAAGTTACCTAGGAGTCGCCTGCAGGCACCAACACCTCTCAATGCAAATCGCTTGTATAGCAAGTGAAATCGGAGTCGTGCTCACAGGCAAAAACACTTCTAGGTAGGGTAGGCTCTCCACTCAATGGATCCCTATTGAGTTTGAATTATCTCTAAACACTTCTAGGTAGGATAGGCTCTCCACTCAATGGATCCCTATTGAGTTTGAATCGTCAGAGATAGCTACTTGGAACAAGACCGAGGCACAATTATTATATAAAAAAAAATGTTGGAGTTTCTTGACATTAGTTCTCAATTTGGTCTCTAGTAACTTAATACTTCCCGATCGATTTCATCCACCAGTATTTTATTTGTGCAATTGAGATTCTACAAATCTCATCGTATTTCATCGTTTGGTAATAATGTTGTAAATGGACTACTTTCCTGAAGAGGAAAAACTTCATTATCAGACTAGAACCAAAAATGTGCAAATAGACTACTTTCCTAAAGAGGAAAAACTTCATTATCAGACTAGGACCAAAAATGTGCAGGCCCAGCTGCATAATTTCGATTCTCCTACCGTCTTGCCATTTCGACCAGGCCACTTCTCAGGCCCAAAATCATGAGCCCAATACCTTTAGACCAAGCCTAATTTCTTGGCGCCCTTCCGAGTAGGAGTGGCGAGTGGGCCAGCACGGCCCGGGCATGGCTGGCCTAGCAAAAATAGCATGCCGCGCAAGGCCAGGCTCGTTCACCAAGAGAGACATGCTTGGGCTTGGCCCGCATGACTTGCTACAATGCCAGGCTCCGCCATGCCCGGCCCAGGCCCACGAGCTTTTCCTTTACAAAACGGCAACTCTCCAGTAGCTACTTTTTGTGTTGTGGCCCTTCGTGCCCCTAGATTAAACGCTAAAAGAGGCCCAAAAGAAGAAAAAATCTAGAAATGGGGAAAGGGATAGTGGCCCATGGGCTGGTCCATCAAGCCCAAGAACCTGACTCGGCATCACATGGCACGGGCCGCTAGCCAGCATGTTCTCTAGGATAAATGGGTCGCCTTGCCCGGCCCATTAGCCACCCCTACTTCAGCCCATGATGAACATCACCACAGACCCCAGTCAGCGATTCAGTGGCTTTGCGTAATTACTTGCATGAAATGTTGTCATTACACCAAAATTTACAACATTGCAATTCAAAAAAAAAAAAAAAAAATTGGGAAAAATAAGATAGAATTTACTCCCCTTCTAGAATTTACTCCCCTTCCTTTTTCTTTTTAACCGGAATTGAGTTCAATTTGAAAATCTTTTCCAGGCTCATTGCAACTTAATTCCTGCTCTTTTTGGGGGCAATTTCCTTCTAGTTACGTCTTCCTTTCATTTATTATTATTATTATTATTATTATTATTATTATTCTTTCTCGGACATTTTAAGCGCTTGCATTTACCAAAAATAAAAAAAAAAGCCAAAGGTCAAACCGGAAAAATTGAAAGGGAGGAAAAAAATAAGGGAAAGGAATGGGGGAAAGAGGAAACCATCAGCAACCAAATTGTATCCCCAGCAACAGCAATAGTTGTACGGTCCGCATCATGGTTCGACCTTTCCAATGGAAAGACCGCATCACTTGGTTCCTCCTTCCTCCATCGAAAATCTCAAAATCCAACCCCGAACAATCTCTGTCTTTCTTACTTTTAAAGATCTAAATCGAACGCCAAACCGTAAAGGGTAAATAAGGAAGAGCAAAAAAATGGTTTCTTTTGTGGGGCGTCTGGTGGGATTCGGGGGGAAGGGGAGAGAGGCTCAGATGGAAAAATGGGTGTTGAGAAATTTATCAGCACGGATTGAAATCAGAGTGGTGCATGACTTTCTCAAGTTGATCATCACTGCCTCTCCCCGTTTCACCACCTTAATGCCCCCGAACCAAAGAAAAAAACATGAGACCAGAAGGAAGAACATAAACCCTAGGTCGCCAAAGCAACGCTCGATAGATCAAAGGAGAGAGAGAGAGTGCGGTGCTCCGTTGAAGAGGAGGGAAGACGTGCGTTGAAGAGAATGCTTTGAGCCTTTATATAAAGGTATGGAAGGACCTCCAGAAACCCTAGCAAGCACCCCTCCAAATTACAAATATACCCCGCTTTCCTCCTGAGTCTCGACTAATGGATCGGGCCCACGGAAACGGCCCAATTCAAACCGGACGAGCGCTCGCCTGAACCGGACTAGAAATAGCCCGCATCCATCTTTCTCCATACTGGGCATAATGGAAGAAGATGTGAATCATTGGTGGGTCGAGTTAGTTTAATGGGGACTGGGGGACTCTCGTTTGATTTGGAGCCTCTTTCTTATTCACATTAGAGGTTCAGCTCGTACCAAGTTAGGAATAACTCCAATTTCTCTCCAACTCGCAATCACCGCTTCATCAGTCATGCTTGAGTTATGGCCCGATCAGAATATTTTAACCGCAAAGACAAAGCTGGTAAAGTAATGTGCTGTGAATCTTCCCCCGCCTTTTAATTCACCATAGGAGGAAAGATGTAAATAGCAGCGGTAACGAAATTGGACTGCGTGAACTCGGGACTGTCCTTCTAGACGACATGGTGAGAGGACGACAGACAGCTCTCATGCTCTGTTTAGTTTTGCAAACAGAAAAGTTTTCACTTTGTTTGATTTCATACTGAGTTTAACCAAACAATACGGATTCCCCCCACGATCTAATGTTTTCTCTCGCCAACCTGCCACCGTCAGACTCGCCGCACTGGGTGGTCTGCCTGTGGGGATGGGGGGCGGCACACTTGGCAATAAAGAGAGAGGAGTGCGAAAACTGATATTTCAAGGCTAGACCGGGCTTTCACAGCCTGGGGCTATTTTCAGCAGCCCCGGTACGAGGAACCAGCAATCCGCTCTTTCAGGACTGAATCACTGTTCGTATTCGGTGCACTTTAATATAGTCGTCTCAGCAATGCAAGCCGAACACTCCCTTCTGCATCAAGCACAAAACGCACGGTCCTGTTTCATCATTATAACCAAAAATGAGGCATCTATTTAATTATGTACATAGTCTTTACAATGATCTCACTTCCTTCAGTCAACTTCATTAATCAACATTCAAAATCAGCGCTCGGTGAAAGGGGAATCCTGCGAGAGAACTCCAGCAATGGGATGCAATTTGTTTCCCTGAGATTTTGCACCACAACGGCAGTGTCTTCCGGTCTCCTATATACAGCTTTCCACCGTCGAAAGAACAGGCGAACATCTGGTTTCATGACTTCGCAAACAAGAAAGTCACACATTAATCCTAGAGTTACCCAGTCATTTCAGCAGTTTAAATCGTGTGAATATGCACACCGCCTCTCATGCTCGAGTGCAGCTGCATATGTTATCTGCCTCTACTCTGAGATAATACGGGTTTGGACTGGCCATGCTGTTTCTTGCCCTTGGGTAATCCACTATCACTAGTGCTCCCTTCATTGAGATTCTCATGGACTTCAGAGAACTCTCCAGACCAGGAATTGAGGGGGATCAAATAACTATCATCCTTAGAGTTAGAGCTCTTCCTCAGCTCTTCGAAACGTTTCACATTTTCTGATATTTGATGCAAGGTTTTATTTATCCTTGCAAAACCCCTTTCAACTGGTTCTACCACATGAGAAACCGTGTACTTCATGTCATCAACAATCTGAAAGCACAAAAAGAGAGTCACCACCAGTTTCGTTGGACAAATAAAAGACAGTTAACTCGTAATATGAAAAATGGGTCTCTCTTACTATTTCACCGCTTCCAACAACCACATCACGAACACTCTGGGGAAAATTCATGCGTTTTTCTCTCTCATCATGCCGTGCAATGCGTATTCTAGTTGTCCTTTCACAGTCTTGAACCTCCTCGGGATCAGGAGGTGATCCAAGAGATGCATAGTCAGTCATCACAGCCACATTACGGACACACCTCTCTCCACGCTTGTATGGGACAGCTGGGAAGACATAGAGATGCACTACAGCAGCAATGCCCATCTGCTCAAAAGTTTTTACTTGAAGGTTAATAAATTACTAAAAAAAGCCAATATGCATGATTTCCTTGTCATAGCCCATTTACTCAGGAGGTTGGATTGAGGGTTAATAGCAAAAAGAATAAGCCCAGCTATGCATGACTTTCTTATCATACCCACCTCTATGCAGATGATGTAGTCTTGTATGCGTGTCTTCAGCTCTTGAGCCAAAGACCCTCTCAGAACTCCAATTGAGAAAAGAAATGCAACGGCGACGCCTTGCCACCACGTCAGGAAAACAATTGACTTGAAAACCAGGAACTTTGCCAATGGTTTGATTGGCGCAAGTTTGTCTTTAATTACAGTATAAAACTGTACCAAGCAATACAGGGCCCATGTCTGACTAAAATTTAGAACCACTGCCAAGTAAGGATAGCTGGAAGAAAGAGAAATCCAGTCAATGCACTACAACTCATCAGGAAAAATATCAAGGATAATCACTTAAATGTCATCCAATAATGGCGCAATGTACCAAAAAAAACATAGCAGTCACCCATGCTAGAAGAAAAATATTTCCAGTTAAATTGCATTTATTCAAGGATATGTAAGATCAAAGCAGACTTGAATGTAATTAAACATGTACTTACCCATAATTCCATTCAAACTTCCCTTCTCCATATACCCCACAAGCCTCAAGAAGCATAGCTAGCAAAGCACAGATCAACTTTACTATCATCTGCAGAGTGCAAAGTTTCTCCATATTAAAAAATCCATTACAAATAAACAGCCCAAGTTATTTGCAATACAAACATGAATACGAACATATTGCACAATGCCAATTTTCACAGCATGGTAGAAGTCAGGACCAAGATACCACTCCCTCATAAAGCAGTTAAGTGGGAAAGGATGCTCTACAACTCCATATGAATAAGCTTCTTCCAGAAGAGGTGTGCCAGCATCAATTACACTCCGACTTTCCATATATTTGACAGTACTTTCTTCACCACCTAATTAGAAAAACATAACTAGTCAAAATACAAAACAAAAAAAAAAATGGTTACTAAATTGCTGACCCCACATTAATGAACAGCAGAACACACTAGGAGGAGGACAACCCCAGGGAATACAAGGAGTGACTTGTGCTTGTATGGATAAAGTGCTTCTTAACAGAGCTAACAAATTAGAATTGTTACCGACATTGGGAAAGAAAATATGTCAAAGTTCTATATTCTCACCTAAGCAAGCAATAAGATATCTCTCAAAGCAATATAGGGCAAATGCTTCATAACAGTCCCGAATCACTTCGCAGTTGAACGCAGCATTTGAATCCACCAGTGATAAAAACTACACAAGAAGCAGCATGAAGCTCAAGCTAATACCACAGCCACAGATAGAAACACAATTCGACAAGTAGCCTCAGATGGTTATCCCAAGAGAAATCAATTAACACAAGTAAGCAAGATGTAGGAAAGATTACATTGTGTTACAACCCCAAAAGAACAAGAAACAACAATATTGCAACAAATGCGAGAAAAAAAGGTAAGTAATTTAATGATACCGATTCCACTGCATAGACAGGAACCATCAAAATGAGTCCGATAAGGAATTTCTGCTCCTGAGATGAAACAACAGAGTCACTGCTTCAACATCCAAAGAACAACCAAAACAATAGACTATCACCCTAAACAAACTACAAGAGCACAAAAGGGGGGAAAAAAAGGAAGGGTCGTGGGAGGTCTGCACTTTGTGTATCATATATGAAAGAGAACACTATTAAAGAACACCATACTGAGAAAAAAGCATGATAAATAAATCCAGAATCCAAAGTGAAAGGATGGTAGGATGTACCTCTGGCTGGTTATAAGCAGCAAGGTGCTCGAAGATGAGATATGTGGACAGCACGAGAGCCACGAGCACGAATATGCTCGCGCTGAAGGATGTCCAGTTAAGTTCAAAGGACGTTTCGACTCCAAGATTCAATAACCATCCACTACCCAAACGGCTCGAGGATTCGGCTAAAGGGAGGAGAAGCACTAAGCAATAGAAAAGCTCCCTCCGCCCCATCAAGCCGCAACAGACGAAACACAATGCACCACCAGATTGGCAAAATCAAACCATATAAGTCTACACCATCAGAGCAGCAAAGCTAAGAAACCCCTAAATTGCTTCTTAGCGAAGCGATTCCTCCGATAGCTCGGCTCTCATTCGTGCATTGAGGAATCACTCGCTCTTTGACACTCAACTTGCAAAACCAATTCCTACACTTTTCCACCAGCGGAAACACGAACTGAGGAATCAAAGCTTCCAAACGAGAAAAGAGAATCGAACACCACAAATCCCCTGCAAGAGAAAGGAAAAAAAAAAAAAAAAAACGTCTCAAGTCACGATCAAGCGTCGCCGGAGCTGCAGGGCCGCGTCCGGCGAGACCGCGAACCGCGACCGGAACGCAACAAGATCGCGCCAAACCAACAACGTGACAAAAGAAAACAAAAGAAACCGAAGCGGAAACCGAAACCCTAGGAGTCGCGAATCGAACGCGCAATCACATTCGAAGCATCGGAAAACCTCCGATCGATCAGGGAATTCCGAAACTCTTCCTAAGCGATTTTGGCAGACGGAGATTCAGATTCGAGATCGGAACCTGATTTTGGCAGTGGCGAGAGAATCGATCGGAAGCTCCAATTCCCAGTGGAAGATCACGCAAGGAAGACAGCACATGAAAAAATAAAAATAAAAGTAAAAATATTAGAGGGGAGGAAAATATAAAAGTGGGGTGGAAAGTAAACTGGTTTTGCTTCGGCGGACGGGAAAGGAAACGCAGTCGTGGGAGAGTCTTTTGTCTTTTATTTCCCTAATATTAATCGTATTCGCAGTACGCAATATAAAATAAGACAAAAATAAGATCGCAGGAATTGAAAGATGCGTAGCTTGTGTACAGTGACAGCGCCACGTAAGAGATTGGGATTACAGGCGGGCGATCGCCGTCCATTTTACGGAAACCAATGAGAAATCACATGGACGGTTGATGACGACCGCCCGTGCGGAATATTTCCTTTTGGCCGTAATAATAATAATAATAAATATTGTTATTTGACCGACTCTTCAGGAAAAAAAAACACACACACACCACACGCACATATTTAACTTTTGAGACACGAAAGCATGTTTGATGATTAAGTGGACTCCACGTCGGACGTGTTGGATCCCGTCAGCCCTAGCCTGGCAGAAGCCGGGTCGGAATTGACGTGT
This sequence comes from Eucalyptus tenuipes, assembly GCA_014182365.1. NCBI lineage: Eukaryota > Viridiplantae > Streptophyta > Magnoliopsida > Myrtales > Myrtaceae > Eucalyptus > Eucalyptus tenuipes. The sequence goes on from CM024542.1 coordinate 25,298,160, forward strand.
TACGTGTACATAGCTTGTATTCGCAACGTTTCTTTGAAATCATCGTGAAAAAGTTTGGGGGTGGGACCGTCCCTTCATCTAATTGGATCAAACTCGATTTTGATGGGGCCTCTAAAAGGAATTCGGGTTCGGATTCGGTAGGTGGACTTCTTCGCAATGAGTTAAGCAATTGACTTATTAGGTTTGTGTAAATCGGAAGAATATGTTCTTAACTTATAGCGAAATTTTGAGACTATATATATATTTTTATCTCAAAATTGTACACACTTTTAGGGGAAGGAAATTCCTGTGATTGGTTAGTAAATTGGCGTCCTCCAATCTTTGTGATGTTAATGACGTTATAACTTCAAATAGTTCATCGAAAGATTCACTTGCTTTGTTAATAGAAGATCAGACTAAATCAAGTTTTGTTAGGAAACTAATAAGGTGATGTTCGTGCTTCACCCTTTTTTCTTATAAAAAAAATTATCAACAGTTTATTTTAATACACTTGAAAGTATTCTTAAACTAAAATGTTGGAAAGGTTTCCGCAAACTTCTCATTTAATGGAAATCTTATCATATGAGACATTAATAAATATGGAAAGAAAGATTACTGCATTAAAATTAAAAATTATGGAACTAAACTAAAATAAAAAAATCATTCTAGTCAAACCATACACTTTTCGTGATTAATCAAAACCGAAATCCTACTGAATGGATCAAAATTTTGATGCAGGTTGACCACAAATATTAATCGAAATAAGCACTTGTTTTCTTGGTCCATCGAAACAATTAAAATTCAATAAGCGATGTCTAAGCCTGAAAAAAAGATTAACGTTGGAACTTCAAAAGCGACAAAAAATTCAACGCCTGACATCACGAGCCGCATCGGTTAACATTAGCTTCTACTGAAAAGATTCAAGCGGCGAGAAGCTACCCTTTTTGCGCTTCCCGGTCCCACCAACTAATTGGCTTCCCGAAAAACTTCAGCTCCGCTTGTTCCGACGCTTCCTCTCCGGCTTCCGCCGGAGGACACAACGTGCCGCTGCCGGCGTCCGCCGTAGCCTCGACGGGGATGGCGTTGGTGTCTTCACGGCCCAACGAGGGGCGGCGGTGCTCAGCGAAGGCCTTCTTCCAGACCCTGCGAGCATCCGCTCGGTAGGCCAGCCACTCGTCGTGCTTCTGCTGCAAACGGCTCAGCACGAGCGGCAGCGCCCGCGCCGGGTCCTTGCCCACGATCTCCACCACGTCGGCCCCTCGGTCGCCGTACATCTTCCTGATGCACCTCAGCTCTCCGGGCGTAAGGCCACAGCCCTCGATGCGCCGGGCCGCCATATGGCTCCCGATGCTGGACATCGCCGACCGAGCGAGGCCGATCATCGCGTCCACGTTGCACATGTCGTCCTCGCAGTCGAACAGCACGACCTCGTGCGCGTTCTTGACCGGCACTGTGAAGGTCCCCGTCGGCTTTGTTCCTTTTAGTCCAGGCTTCTCGCCAGTGTTTAGCACTGCGAGTTCGTTCCCCAACTCGCTAAACGCCTCATGACCGGCGGATCCACCGGTGCCGTCGTTCGAAGCGGAACCTGCCGACTGAAGTTCCACGAATTCCGCGATCAAGTCTTGATGGTCTGCAAAGAGATCCCGCAGCTTCCCGAAAACCCACTCCTCGCCCTTCTCCTCGCACAGGCTGCAGGTTTCGCAGAACTCTGCAAACACGTCTTGGCGGCGCGGGAACCTGATCTTCACGTTGTTGCTGAAATTCACGAGCCGAAGGAGTCGACGCTCCCTCGCCATGAGGGCGGCGCGCTTTGTCCAAGGAGCCTGCACAGGACTTCTCATTTCATTGCTTCTCAAGGGTTTCTCAGACGGTGAACGTAATGATCGAAATTTAAGGAACGGTGAAGCCAGGCAAGATAGGGCAGGCGTATAGATGTAATCAACTGAGGAGGAAACCGAGTTCTAGTAAAACCCCGATTCAGACCTGGTTTTGTGTTTGATTTAACTGCTAAGACTTTCCTATAATAACTCCCTGTCCAGCCAGGAAGGTAGAAAAATCTACTTCATATCTCCGCTTATGGAATTTCCTCCAAAAGTCAAATAAAAAAAAGAAGATTCTTTCTTTATTTCAAGAATTTGGTTAAAATAATCTATAGCTTTGCGTGTTGTTCTCTGCGTATTATTAGAGGTTTTGCTTATTGAAAAATTAGATAAAATTTATATGCGAAATGTCTAAAAATAGTGGAACTTGTTATCTCAAAATTCTCAACAAAAAAACAAAAAAATTATAACGCCGACTCTGCTATTTTCATATGCCTCTTAAGAAACTTACCGACATATAGTTACTAGCAGTCCCTTACTATGTGATCTCTAATTAGAGATACTTTTGTCTTGACAGCTGGCGAAATAGATAACAAGTTCCACTATTCTTACGCATTTCACATTTGAAGTTTTATCTAATTTTTCAATAAGCAAAACCTTTTAAATTATGTAGGCGTAGAGATGTAATGAACTGAGGAGTAAACCTAGTTCTAGTAAAAGTCCGATTCAAACCTGGTTTTGTGTTTAACTTATTTGCTAAATTTTTCCTATAATGACTCCATATCCAGCCTGGAAGGGAGAAAAATCTACTTCAAATCTCTGCTAAAGAACTTTCCTCCAAAATTGAAATAAAAGAAAATATTTAATTTATTTATTGCAATAATTAGGTTTAAATAATTTATAGATTTCTGCATAATTTAAAAGGTTTTGCTTATTGAAAAATTAAATAGAAGTTAATATGTGAAATGCGTAATAATAATCTTAGTAAGGAGCTTGTTATCTCAAAATTCTTTATAAAAAAAAAAGTTTTGTAAATTTGTCCATGCTATTTGGTATGCCTCCTAACAGACTTACGAACGTGTAATTGTTAGCAATCTCTCGTTACATGGTCTCTGATTGTAGGCTAGGTGAGAGGACAGGAGCAATTATTGTGGGCATCTCCAAAGTTTGCCATCCTCTGTTGGATTTGCAGCATACGAAAATCACAGGTGCGTTTGGTTGTGAGACAAACAAGACCAACAATTGCAAATCTAGGTTCATCAAAGACGGGATAATTACCAAAAAAAAATTTCTCCATTAAGGATTGACATCAAAAGAGCAAGCTTTCCTATGATGAAATCAGCAGGCTGCTCCATATAGATAGCGGATGAGAATCAATAATAAAAAAGCGGAATTGGTAATTGTCAAGAGGAGGATTTGATCTTCGCACCATGGTGTCACTGGAACTAGCAAATCTCTGAGCTTCTTCCGGGTCTTTCGAAAACCTACATTTTGGAGCAAATTCTCATAAGAAAGGATGGCCATATTGTAGCATGGCCGTATAAGATGATACAAGATAACAATTTGTCAACTTCCACACAAGCTCTTGCCTGACCATAAAATCCCCACTCAAGCTGCCAACGGCCGCAAGAAAGGTGTAGCCAAGTGCTTAGACCTAACTGCTAAGCTGCTTTAAGCTCATGGACAGATGACGTACTGCTGCATATTGACCTAATTACATCAATGAACTCCTACCTCAATATCTCCTACAATAGGACATTCGGGAGTTGCACACTTTGCCTTCTAGAGTTGAGTGCTACAGAACCATCAAGTACGAAACGAACTCCCGCATTGCTAGCATTTTGGAGCCGCAACAGACCATGATTCCTTGTAAGTTGTCCCGCCGACGATGAAAATGACAACCTCTCGTGGTCAGCAAGCAAAAATCAGGAGTAGAAAAAATGCTGCACGGCACATCGTGTAGGTTCTCAAAGTCGAACAAAACCTTCTAGACAAATTTATCTTACACAAGTGGGACGAATTCTAAGAAGTGAAGAAAGAGAATAAGGACCAGCGAATGTCCACAACAATCCGAGCAGAGGCCTTCGCTCCAAGCACACATGAAGTCAGTTATTTCAAGGAACGACAGAAACCCTCGGATCAAATAAATAGATAATCTGCATCTTTCAGTCGGCCCTTTGTGATGCTCCCCATGGTTTGGAACAAAAGAGGCTGGTGCTGCAACAGGAAGTTGCTCTCAGTTTCGACCGCATATCTATCTCACGAGAATTCCACTTAACAGACCTTCAATCCATGTGACATGTTGGGAGCAATATTTTGAATATCTCGATTCCCATACAGCACTAAACATCCACATCCCAATAGGTGCCCATTGAAAGAGCATCGTGGGGAAGAGAAAACAAAGAAATATATTACAATCATTCTTTCTAAGGAGGCCGATCATACCATCAGTATCAGTTGCCCTTTTTGGGTCTAAATATTGTCTAGAGTGTGCTACCAAGAGTTGTCTCTCCCTTACTCCGGGCTTGTGCTTGGTCGATCGAGCAGCTAGCTCGTTGAAAAGTTGCATCAACTGAACAGGGCTCTCCTTTTCACAGTGCAGTGGATACAACAACACCAAGTGCGGACAGGCTATATCAGACACAATTTTTCATTGTTCAGAAGATTTATTACTGCCTAAATGAAACATTTACATGTGTTATTAGAACCAAATCCCAACATTCTAAATTGAGTCAGCAGAAACAAATATTGCGCTTCACTAGTCAGAGAATGACAAACACATATTAGTAGTATTATGAAGTACTAGAAGAAGATAGTGACGTTTCACACATACATACAAGGAATATTAACGTAAAAGCAGAAGCTCATAGAGGTCAAAACCAGGAGAATTCCAACCTCATCAACATGTGAATGAGTTGAGCTTTCTGAACCAGCAGGTATTTAAGTAAAGCTGTTTTCTAAAAGCTTGTTAAGATGCTGCAGCACCCATTTAACAGGTAGGCATGACCCGAGGCATTGCCTATCAAGCCATGTTCATTGCCGACATTCAAATTCATGCCAGCAGAACTGACAGCCTCTGAAACAAGCGCAACTCTTGTCCATGAAAAATTCCAATCGTCTTAACCTCTATGACAAAGGTCCAGACATGCAGTTAAGCTAATTTCCCTCAATTGTAAGTGTTAGTAAACGAGCATCTGTCATTTATATCAAATATAAAGAGTCGTGTAGGGACATATATTTAGAACTTTCTTCCAAGCGACCAAACACGCACGGAGTGACACACATCAAGCTCATTACGCACGGCAGATGGAACGGCCAAGTCGTATAGATTAAATGCTGACAGGACCTCAAAATTGGACGACTTGTAAAGAAAGCGACAGCGTGACGTAAGAGACTGGGTTCACAAGCGGGGCGATCACTGTTGATTTTACAGAAAACAATTTAAATCAGCCATGTCTATGCCTAAAAGGTGACAAAATTTCAGTGGACAACAATATCATTATTAGAATATACAAATATTAAATTACGCCTCCGTCTAATGATTTAAGTTTTTTGAGACATGGTCTCATAAAAACTCTCAATCATGCGTCGTGTCAGCCTACGTTGGCTTGTACTAAAAAGATTCGAGCAGACATTCACGCCGATATTTTCTGGCGCTTCCACTTTGGCTTCCGCCGGAGGACACGACGCGCTGCTAGTGCCAGCGTCCCCCAGCGCCTCAATGTCGACGGTGCTGGTGTCTCCACGGCCCAACGAAGGCTGGTGGTGCTCTGCAAAGGCCTTCTTCCAGACCTCACGATAATCCGATCGGCGGGCCATCCACTCGTCGTGCTTCTGCTGCAACCGGCTCAATACAAGTGGCAGCGTGCGCGCTGGGTCCTCCCTCAAGAGCTCCACCATCTCGGCCCCTCGTTTGTCATACATCGTCTTGATGCACCTCAGCTCTCCAGGCATCAAGCCACAGCCGTTGCGGCGCCCGGCCGCCAGATGTCTCCCGATGCGGGACATCGCCGATCGAGCGAGCTCGATCGTCACGTCCAGGTTGCACATGTGGTCCTCGCATTCGAACAGGACGCGCTGGTGAGCGTTCTTGACCGGCTCTCGGAATGAACCCTTCGGCTTTTCAGGTTTCTCGCCAGTGTTCAGAACCGCGAGTTCGTTCCCCAAGCCGCTAAATGCCTCGTGACCGGCGGAGCCACGGGCGCCGCCAATAGGAGTGGAACCCTCCGACCGAAGTTCCACGAATGCCGCGATCAAATCTTGATGATCCACAAAGAGATCGCGCAGCTTCCCGAAAACCCACTCCTCGCCCTTCTCCTCGCACAGACTGCAGGTTTCGCAGAACGCTGGGAACACATCTTGGCGGTGCGGGAACCGGAGCTTCACTTTGTTGCCGAAATCCACGAGCCGACGGAGTCGACGCCCTCTGGCCATGGTCGGCGCCTTGAGGGCGGTGCGCTTTCTTCGAGGGATCTGCACGGGACTGGTCATTCTTTTTTGCTTCTCAAGGGTTTCTCAGACGGGAACGGGATGATGGATGATATCAGGCAAGTCAGGGCGGGCATACATGCAATGAACTGAGGACGAAGACTTGGTTCTTGTGGTCTTCTGGCGGGAGCTGGAACTGGAACTGGAACTTGAAGATGGTATGATATATGGGGCAGCTCCCGGGTTCGAACTTGGCTTTCCTCTTCAATCTAACTGCTAAGACTTTCCTATAACTTTTCCTATAACGACTCTCTGTCCAGCTTGGAAGTGAGAGAAAAATCTACTTCAGATCTCCTCCGCTTAGGAGTTTTCCTCCGAAGTCCGAATAAAAGAAGATTGTTTCTTTATTTCAAGAGTTAAGATTAAAATAATCTATAGCTTTGGATGTAACTTGTTCTCTCCATATTATTAAAGGTTTCGCTTTTTGAAAAATTAGATAAAAGTTCAAATGCCAAATCCTTAAGAATAATGAAACTTGTTATCTCAAAATTCTCAACAAAAAAAGAAAAGAATTATAAAGCCGACTGTGCTATTTTCGTATGCCTTTTAAGAGACTTATCAACATTTAGTCAGTGTATAAGGGATTAAGCAGATAAGGTTTGACCAAGAAAATCATTATTCCTCGAGGCTTTCCTCCCTATCCCAAAAGAATAATAGGAACCTCGATAGTTAAAAAAATTAAAAATTCTCTTAGAGATATCTCCACACGATTGTTATTAATCTAAAAAGGAAAAAATAAATGAAGTCTCCGAGTAGAAAATGAACTCTATGTGTTAATAAAATGTCAGTTGCTCACAAAACGATCACGTCAACAATTTCCAACAAAAATTAACTGGTGGATTTAATTGGCAAAACATTAAAAAAAAATTAATGTTAGATTGACATAGTTCTTGTATTTTTTTTTTTTTTGTATGAAGAGGTTATATTATATAGGGTAATTCTCCGGTTCCACAACCCAGTCTGCTGATACTTTCCTATTACAACTCTATCCAGCTTGGAATGAAGAAAAATCTACTTCAGATCTCCTCCGCTTAGGAGTTTTCCTTCGAAGTCCGAATAAAAGAAGATTATGTCTTTATTTCAAGAATTAGGGTTAAAATAATCTATAGCTTTGGATGTTGTTCTCTCCGTATTATTAAAGGTTTCGCTTATTAAAAAATTAGATAGAGTTCAAATGCTAAATCCATAAGAATAATGGAACTTGTTATCTCAAAATTCTCGATAAAAAAATAAAATAATTATAAAGCCGACTATGCTATCTTCATATACCTCTTAAGAGACTTATCAACATTTAGTCAGTGTATGTGGGATTAAGCAAATAATATTTGACCAAGAAAAGCATTATTCCTTGAGGCTTTCCTCCCTATCCCAAAAGAATAATAGGAACCTGAACAGTTAAAAAAAATAAAAATTCTCTTAGAAATATCTCCACACGACTTTGCTATTAAACTAAAAATGAAAAAAATAAAGGAAGTCTCCGAGTAGAAAACGAACTCCATGTGTTAATAAAATGTTGGTTGCTCCCGAAACGATCACGTCAACAATTTCCAACAAAAATTAACTAGTAGATTAAATTGGCAAAACATTAAAAAAAATTAATGTTAAATTGACATAGTTCTTGTATTTTTTTTTTTTTTGGTGTGAAGAGGTTATATTATATAGGGTAATTCTCTGGTTCCAAAACCCAGTCTGCTGATACTTTCTTATTACAACTCTATCCAGCTTGGAATGAAGAAAAATCTACTTCAGATCTCCTCCACTTAAGAGTTTTCCTCCGAAGTCCGAATAAAAGAAGATTTTGTCTTTATTTCAAGAATTAGGGTTAAAATAATCTATAACTTTGGATGTTGTTCTCTCCGTATTATTAAAGGTTTTGCTTATTGAAAAATTAGATAAGAGTTCAAATGCCAAATCCATAAGAATAATGGAACTTGTTATCTCAAAATTCTCGATAAAAAAAATAAAAGAATTATAAATCCGACTGTGCTATCTTCGTATACCTCTTAAGAGACTTATAAACATTTAGTCAGTGTATGTGGGATTAAACAAATAAGGTTTGACCGAGAAAAGCATTATTCCTCGAGGCTTTCCTCCTTATCCCAAAAGAATAATAGGAACCTTGACAGTTAAAAAAAATAAAAATTCTCCTAGAAATATCTCCACACAACTGCTATTAAACTAAAAAGGAAAAAATAAAGGAAGTCTCCAAGTAAAAAACGAACTTCATGTGTTAATAAAATGTTTGTTGCTCCCAAAACGATCACGTCAACAATTTCCAACAAAAATTAACTGGTGGTTTTAATTGGCAAAACATTAAAAAAAATTAATGTTTAATTGACATAGTTCTTGTATTTTCTTTTTTTGGTGTGAAGAAATTATATTATATAAGGTAATTTTCCAGTTCAAAAACCCAGTCTACTAATACTTTCCTATTACAACTCTATCCAACTAGGAATCAAGAAAAATCTACTTCAGATCTCCTCCGCTTAGGAGTTTTCCTCCGAAATTTGAATAAAAGAGGATTCTGTCTTTATTTCAAGAATTAGGGTTAAAATAATCTATAGCTTTGGATGTTGTTCTCTCTGTATTATTAAAGGTTTCGCTTATTGAAAAATTAGATAATAGTTCAAATGCCAAATCCATAAGAATAATGGAACTTGTTATCTCAAAATTCTCGATAAAAAAATAAAAGAATCGTAAAGCCGACTGTGCTATCTTCGTATACCTCTTAAGAGACTTATCAACATTTAGTCAGTGTATGTGGGATTAAGCAAATAAGATTTGACCAAGAAAAGCATTATTCCTCGAGGCTTTCCTCCCTATCCCAAAAGAATAATAGGAACCTGGACAGTTAAACAAAATAAAAATTCTCTTAGAGATCCACACGACTGCTATTAAACTAAAAAGGAAAAAATAAAGGAAGTCTCCAAGTAGAAAATGAACTCCATGTGTTAATAAAATGTCGGTTGCTCCCAAAACGATCACGTCAACAATTTTCAACAAAAATTAACTGGTTGATTTAATTGGCAAAACATTAAAAAAAAAATTAATGTTAGATTGACATAGTTCTTGTATTTTATTTTTTTTGTATGAAGAGGTTATATTATATAGGGTAATTCTCCGGTTCCACAACCCAGTCTGCTGATACTTTCCTATTACAACTCTATCCAGCTTGGAATGAAGAAAAATCTACTTCAGATCTCCTCCGCTTAGGAGTTTTCCTCCGAAGTCCGAATAAAAGAAGATTATGTCTTTATTTCAAGAATTAGGGTTAAAATAATCTATAGCTTTGGATGTTGTTCTCTCCGTATTATTAAAGGTTTCGCTTATTAAAAAATTAGATAGAGTTCAAATGCTAAATCCATAAGGATAATGGAACTTGTTATCTCAAAATTCTCGATAAAAAAATAAAATAATTATAAAGCCAACTGTGCTATTTTCGTATACCTCTTAAGAGACTTATCAACATTTAGTTAGTGTATGTGGGATTAAGCAAATAAGGTTTTACCAAGGAAAGCATTATTCCTCAAGGCTTTCCTTCCTATCCCAAAAGAATAATAGAAACCTGGACAGTTAAAAAAAATAAAAATTCTCTTAGAGATATCTCCACACGACTGCTATTAAACTAAAAAGGAAAAAAATAAAAGAAGTCTCCGAGTAGAAAAAGAACTCCATGTGTTAATAAAATGTTTGTTGCTCCCAAAACGATCACGTCAACAATTTCCAACAAAAATTAACTGGTGGATTTAATTGGCAAAATATTAAAAAAAATTAATGTGAAATTGACATAGTTCTTATATATATATATATTTTTTTTTTGGTGTGAAGAGGTTATATTAAATAGGGTAATTCTTCGGTTCAAAAACCTAGTCTACTGATACTTTCCTATTACAACCCTGTCCAGCTTGGAATGAAGAAAAATCTACTTCAAATCTCCGCTTAAGAACCTTCCTCCAAAATTCAAATAAATGAAGATTTTTATTTATTTATTTATTTAAACAAGTAGGTTAAGATACTTTATAGATTTCTACATAACTTAAAAGTTTTCATTTATTGACAAATTAAAGAAAAGTTAAAACGTGAAACGCATAAGAATAAACTTTATCGGGAGCTTGTTATCGCAAAATTCTCAATAAAACAAAAAGAACTTAATATTTTATAAATCCTAAAACTTGTCACGAAATTGTATTTGAATATTAAAATTTATATAAAACTTGTCAAATTGATTCAATCAAGTCCTTCAATTGATTTCAACAAAAAAAAAAATCCTATTGATTGTACATTTTAAAATTTTTAGGATTTGATTGCAATTTCATAGTAAGTTTTAAAACTTGATTACCTTTTTTGAAAATTTTAAGATTTGATTGTTTTTTTGAAAATTTTAAGATTTAATTGCACTTTCGTAATAAGGTTAATACTTCCACTACAGTAATCACAAAACAATCTGTGCTATTTTCGTGTGGCTCTCAAGAAACTTACCAACATTTACGTTCAGCGAAATTTCTCATTACATGGTTTCTGAGAGTAACTTTTGTTTTAACTACTGACAAAATAGACTCGGTTTGGACAGCAATCCAGGTAGCCTCAGTGAGCGGGCGCGAGCAATTATTGCGTGCATGGCGAAATTGGCGTGCAACGCCACAGTCCGCCATCTTCCGTCGAAATTTGCAGCATAAGAAAACTGAAGCAGCATACATCCGGTGGGCAACATGCAGACTCCATTGCATAGAAAATCCAAAGCGATAAGTGCTTCAGGTTGTGAGACAAACAAGATGAACTATTGACAGAAAGAGGAACGTCATTGTGTTCCGACCACATGATACGGGTCTTTCCCCGCAAAAGCCATTATACAAAACCAAAAGACCAATTTGTAAACCCAGGTACATCAAAGATTACAGACAATGCCCTGTAAAATCAATCTCGGATTCCTCTTAACTAAACCAGTTTAAGATAATCACAGCTTTGCTACTAGTCCATACAGCTTCATGTTAAGTGAGGCGTCCGCACTTCTATGTCAAATATCGAGGAGGAAAAGTCTGATCTTGCGAGTCACCATCATTTTTTCCAAGAACACAAAATTTGTATCCTCATTGTGGTTTTACCAAAAAGCCATAGGGCCATGCGAATATGATCTCTTTTCTATATCCCGAAGCAAAATCTATATGACTGGAGCAGGAAAGTATCCGAGTTAATCGTGAAGAGCTGGGTAGATGTTCTACTGCATGGCTTGACCCCGAAGGAGCAAGCTTTCTTCTAATGATATTAACAAGCTGCTCCAGATAGTAAACTCTGTGGATGAAAATTGTAACATAAACAGCAAAACTGGTAATTGCCGCAAAGAGGATCTGATCTTCACACCATGTTGGTGCTGGAACGAGCAATTCTCTGAGCTTCTTCCAGGTCTTTCAAAAACCTACATTGCAGAGCAGATTCCTTTAATGATGAGGCTACCCGTGAGAAAAGGGTAGCAATATTGTAGCATGGCTAAATAAGATGATTTATGATGAAAATTGTCAAGTTCCACATAAGCCCTTCCCAAATTACAAAATCCCAGGCTATGAAAGAAAGCCATAGAAAACATCCCTAGGGATGGACTTGACAAAAAGATAATGTGAAAATCCCCACTCAAGATGCCAAAAGCCACAAGAAAGATTAGGCCAGCATCAAGCAAAAGCTAACTGCTAAGCCGCTTTAAGTTCATGGACAGTTGACGTACTAAAGTGTAGCAACCTCTGCATCAATAAACTCCTTCCTAGATATGCCCTACCATATGACTATCAGGTGTTGCACATTACCTTCTTGAGTTGAGTATTACAGAACCACCAAGAATAAAACGAACTCCCACATTGCTAGCATTTTGAAGAGCAACAGACCGTGATTCCTCATAAGTTGTCCCGCCAACAATGAAAATAACTACCTCTTGTGGCCTGCAAACAAAAATCCGGACTCAAAGCTGCATGGCACATCATGTAGGATCTCAAAGTCAAATGCAACCTTCTCAACAAATTTATCTTCCACATTCACAGGGGTTTAACTCTTTCTGAATTACCCCCCTCCTTTTTCCAAAAAACAAAAACTTCACACACATGCAGAGGTTTAATTCCTCTGTAAACACCGATTCAAACCACATTCTAGCTTCACCAGTTCTGACACTCGTCCATAATGCTTCACAAGAGACTGAATTCATGACCTAGGACCACTAGGTGACAGTATAAAACATATCCTACAATCTATGCCAAAGGCAAGGATGCATTAGTAACTCCCATCAAATTGAGCATCTAATTTCACATCCAGAAAGCACATTTATGCTAAAATTTACAATAGTAAAACCATCATAACTCTTACTTCATGACAACAAGTGGGATAAATTCTAAAAAATGATCAAACTTGAGATAAGAACCAGAAAATGTCCACAACAATCCAAGCAGAAGCCTTCACCCAAAAGACACATAAATTGAGTGATTTCAAGGAATTACAAACTCTGAGATCAAAACAGAGGTGCAATGTGCATCATTACAGAGAGAAGCACAAACACACCTGCCCTGCTGGAAATGGTTTCCAACAAATGGATAATCCACATCTCGCAGTCGGCCCTTTATGATGCTCTCCATGGTTTGGAACAAAAGAGGTTGATGTTGCGTATATACATTCTCCACCCCCTGAAACAGAGAGACGCTATCAGTTTTGACAGCATATCTGTGTCACGAGAACCCCACTTCACTGAACAGACCTTCAATCCACGTGCCATGTTGCGAGCAATATTTAGAAAATCTCGATTCCCAAAAAGATCTCCTGTCCGTTTATCCACACCAGCTTGCTTCAGTAAGAATTGAACTAGCTGGAATTCATGATATAGAAACAGTTATTTCCTGATTTAATCACTAGGAAGATTCACATGTATAAGACTACAAAATGCCATATGCACTACAATATGAACGTCCAAATATAGAAATCCGAAATTAATGTTTTTGACAGAGAGTGAGAGAAAAAGCCAATCATATTGAATGTGCATGTTTATGTGTTCCCTCAGCCAATATATTGCACAAGAAAAGAATCCTTGATCACCATGTCTTCCTTTTCCATTTTTCTTTTTACTTGATAAGTGGTCATCACATGACACAGCACATTGGTATCTAATAACAGCGCAACTGCACTAAACATCCGCATCAAAATAGATGGCCATCAAAAGGGCATCAGTTTCCCTTCTGTGTCTTCACACCATGAGGAATAGATAATGAGGGGAAATAGTAAAATCATTCTTCGAAAGGAGGATAGTACTATTAGTATCAGTTTCCCTTTTGGGTCTAAACATTATTCAGAGTATGCTAACAAGAATAGTCTCTCTCTTACCCCAGGCTTGTACTTGGCAGATCGAGCAGCCAGCTTGTTAAAAAGTTGCATCAACTGGACAGGGCTCTCCTTTTCATAACGAAGTGCATACAACATCACTAAGCGCAGTCGATCGATATTGGACACACTTTCATTGTTCAGAAGATTCGTCACTGCCTAAATGGAACATTTAAAAGTGATTATCAGAACCAAATGCCAACATTCTGAATTGACTAATCAGAAACAAAAATTATACTTTCCCATCGAAAAATTACAATTAAATATAAAAGATAGAAACATTTCCAAAGAGTATTAAAGAAAATGCAGAAGCATATAGAGGTCAGTCAAAATCAGAAGAATTTCACCCCATGAAAATTTCAACAAGTTGAGCTTTCTGAACCAGCAAGTGGTTGAGTGAAGCTGTTTTCAAAAAGCAGGTTAAGATGCTGCAGCCATGGAGGAGCTGATACTTGAAGTGTTCAACAACCACCTTGTGGAAGCTGCAGCACCCCTTTAATCAGTGGGATTTGCCTATCAAGCCATTTACATTTCCAAGGTTTATATTCATGCCAGCAAAACTTCAGAACAAATGCAACTCTTGTCCATGACCAATCCCATCTTGTTAACTTCAACAACAAAGCTCCAGACATGAAGCTAAGCTAATTTTGCTAAATTGTAAGCACTAATAAATGAGCATGTTATTTATATCAAATACAAAGAATCATGTGGCGACATATTTAGAACTATCTTTCCCAGTTTTGATCTTAATTATATGATTGGCGACCCTGAGTCCCCAAAGCAACCAAACACCCACAGAGTAACACATCAAATTATGCACAGCAGATGACCTCTCCATGTTGCATAGAATAAATGCTGACAGTACCTCAAAAGCTGCCACCTGGCCACCATTACAAGCCAATTCCTGCTCTGTCTCTGAAACTACCATCAGCTTTCGCTCTTCAACTATCTTGCTCATCTCTGTGACCAACGTCACATGCTTTGAAACATTCCCATGCATTTTCCTATACTCAGGGTAGTTATCAACAAATTTGGCCATGTCCTCTGCAGAACATCAGACCATTGGGTAAATATTATATGTATTATGCTTCCACAGAGTGGTGGTACTAAGAGATCATTATTATACAAAGTCAAATCGTACAAAGCTTTCATGCTGTTCTATACAAACCTATTGTCTGGATGCTTTGATTACTTTTGGCAAGTTGCTGAAATTCGTCAACCATCCGTTTGATGTTCATTCCAATGTCACCAAAATTCTCATACATGTTAGCTTTGAAAAAAGCATCTTGTTCAGACGAAAGTACAACCTCCTGTAATGTGAACACAACAGAAAAACAATTATAAAATCAGACACATACATAATTCATTATGGAAATCAAGATAGAGAAAGGCAGAAAGAAAACAACCTGCTGATCTGTAGGCAGCTTCTCTATGCTTCTTAAGTCAACTTTGTTATCTTCAATTCCAAGCAGCTCATGAACCATTGCCTAAAACAATTTCATGAAACCAATGAGTTGCTCTCCATACTCCAAAGTAGATGATCAGGCATTTCTAAGCAAGAATAAGGTATTTGTTTGGTAATACTGATAGTCATTGTATACCTGATAAGTCCATTGATTCAGCAATGGGGTCACAGGATCGTCCCTCCTATCAATTATCAGCAGCAATGGAGCAACTTCTGTTCGTCTGAAATCAAAAAGCCCACTTTCCTGTTGATACATCAACTTCTGCCAACATTTACCATTAAAGCAAGAACAAAGAAAATCAGGTTCTCCCTTCTCTATATTCAACCTCAGTAACCCGCCAAGCAAAAAAAAAGAAAAATAAATATATAAATATGTAACCACTAAGGAAGGAAAAAGTCAAAAGTACACACAATTTTGAAGGGCGATTTACTAGTTGCTTCATCAAACAAATCTTTTTAATCATAACAAACCATCTATGTCAACAGGCAAGTGGTTTGAGTGTTGCAAGATGGACGTATTGAAAAAATCAAGTAAACCATACAATTACTGCATGCAAATTAGGAAGATGCAATTTGACCGTTAGACAAAAAGGGAAGAAATTTACTATGAATAAGCTTGGGCATGGAAGCATATAAGATGCACACAAAAGCGAAGGCAAACTTCTACATTTAGTAGAGTTTCCAAATTTACTCCCAGAAGAAAAAGCCCAATCTACTGAATAAAGGAGATATATCAACTCAGCAGAAGCTAAGTACAATGACAGGGAAAAAAGGGTCTTGGGAAGACATCCACAGGACTAGAGGGGAAAAAAGGGTAAAACTCTATGCATCCCAAGGTCCATCCATATCTTACAAAAACACATTGTTCCCTAATTCCAAATCGTTACAGTAGTCTACTCTATTTGAGTAGAACTCCACAGCCCAAACTAAGAAAAACATCAAAATATATGTCCTAAAACCATACTATTTTCCCGAGAATCTCTTGCATTCAAATCCAACTTACCGATGCTTCTTGTGCTATCCTTTTTGCAATGTCGGATGTCCTTTGGTAGCGGATCACAGGTCTCCGTTTCATGGCCAAGAATACTGCAGTGACACCATCAACGACCCGGTCACAGAATTGCTGCAATCTTGGGGGGTCGACAACTGCTGGCAGCATATACATGTGATTTGTCGGAATATTCAATGTGAAATGGAAAGGGTCTATAGCAACAAAATCTGCATAAAACTCCTGCAATATCAAATCGGTGGTTGGATCTAACAACAGAAAAGATCATGGCACTACAAGCTAATACTACAAAGCCATGATCAACTGAACTTTGAGCTAATATTAACAACAAATTAATAAAAAAAAAAGTGAGTGAACATGGGTCTTCATTTGCATATTTTGTCATGGAAGTGAATTGTAGAACTAGTCAAGAGCGATTTGCAATACACATCTGAAAAAGAAAATGGCGAGTACCTGAACTTGTTGAACAATCTCTAGCTCATCCGAATCGGCCAAAACATGTATCTGCGTGTCCTTCAGTATGTTCGAGAAAACTACAAAAGTTCGGCATCAATGATCATCACTCATTCATCCCCATCCACAATCATCTCAAGCTAACATCCAATTTCACCTTCGACGCAGAGACTAGAGAAACTCACAGAGGTGATACTCTCCGAACCTAGGGCTCGCGAGCTGCCGCCGCAGATGCTGAACGTTCTCCGACGTCGGGCGGAGAAAGCACACCGCCTTGAGATGCGACATCGATTCCCTAGACTTGGAGACGGAGTCCACCATCTCCACCAGGAACACCTCCTTCTTGAGAAGGTCGGACTGCGAATACACCACGCTGACGACGCTGACCTGCGAATCGCAACAATCACCGCAAACACCAAAATAAAAAATAAAAAAGACGCAGATTCCCAATCAGCACGGCATCCCTCGCCCGATTGCTCGATCGAGCAATCACGCAAGCAGCAGCGAGCAAACGGCAAACGATCGGGAGAGACAATACGCGCGGGGTAGCGATCGAGAGTCGAAGGAGGAGGCTTACGGTTTGAGAATCGAGGACGAGGACCTTCATCCCGGATATGTCCTGCAGCATCCGGTTGACGTAATCCCGCACGGCCGAGACCAGCACCATTTTTGGCCGATCGACGTCGTCTTCGCCGGAGCTCCTCCTCCTCCTCCTTCGAAACCTGCCGGTGCCGGCTGTCAGGCCAGATTCTCAGATCTGAGCAGAGGACGGGATCGGACGTCGAAGCATCAAAGCAAAATCAGGTGACCACACCGTTGAGGACCGACGTACGAACGCGCAAGATTTTGTGCGTTTTGGTTTTTAACTGCTTTTTTCTTCTTCTTTTTTTCTCCTCTTTTTTTTCATTTTCCCCCAAAGACGAGTTTTCGGGTCGGTCATAGCGACGGCCCGTTTCTGTCCGGGCCTGTCTGGGCCCGACGGACGAATGAGCCCAAAGCTTGAAATTGTGGATATCTTATGATATAGTCCCTGAATTTTTAATTTATTAAATGCGATCCCTGAACTCTATCCAAATGCATAATATGGTCCACGAACTTTTGATTTGTTAAATGCAATCTGTAGGCTTTTGGTACATGTTCAATTCGGTCCATAAATTATATGAAAAATATTTGATATCATCATTCTATTAATTTAAGTTCAAAAATAATATCAAACATTTTGGTAAAGTAAAAAGACTAAATTGAATATATATTAGAAATTCAAGATCACATTAAAAAAAATAAAAAATTCATGAAGTATATTACACATTGATGTAAAGTTTAGATACCACATTAAACAAAGTGAGAGTTCATGAATCATATTACACATCGGGCCAAAGTTTATAGACCATTCATGTCATTTTCCCTTACCTAAATAATTTTCTCATGATTGTAATTTGCTTTTTTTTTTTTTATCAAAAATGGTAATTAAACCTTCCCATATCACGATGGATTCCTCAATAAATCCATGTCGCGTCGTTAGGGGTTGCCACCCCTTACACTTGATGCGTATTAAGAAAGGGCGATGGCGATGAGTAATTTATGTGCTTGCTTCTTCTTAACTGTGGAGGAGGGGTGAGCAGGATCTTGGTGGGTGGTAAGACCTTGCAACTAGAAATTGCCCACCAAGAACTGGTTAGGTGAAACCTCACTAGCTCCAAGTGATGCTATCCATTTGAACTTCGAAGGATAAAAGTTATACGGCCCATCATTTGGGCTTGAAGCCCATAAAATTGGGCCCACACCTCAGCATTGAAGCCCAAGTGTAATTTTCAACCGAGTTCCCTATCAAAACGGTCCAGCACTAGTCGTGATTTCTCCTTCTTCTTATTCGTATCTTTTTTCCTTTTTTTTTTTAAAAAAATTATTATCGGCAACTAGACATGTGCCCGCGCCTTTCGCGGGAAAGTGCTATTGCAAAATTTCGACGGAATCATAATGATTCGACGAAAATCGCATGATTAGATGCGTAAGAAAAGTTGGGGTAATAAAGCAAAGGAAAGCATCTCCCGAGTCCACCCACGATCTCGCGATTGTTTATTAGAGAAAAGCAGAACGAACACGATAAACTCGAAATGAAGGTAGGGTTCTTATCGGCATAATTACCGAAAATAAATGTCATTAACTGATCTATAGACGTTAATTCCATCGTGAATTTTTTTATTTATCTAATTTAATCATAAACTTTTTGATGATTTACTGATGTAACTATTCCAACCGATTTTGACTTGATATCGCTAACTTAGATGATTTTCACAATTTTTTTTTGTATTTCCAGAATTTTTCTTATTCTTTTTTTTGTTTTTCTTTTTGTTTCCCTATTTCCCTCCACTGACCATTGGCCACCGGTAAGGGTCACCTTTCAGTGAGGGACCCCCCTCGATGTCCTCTAGTGAGGGCTATGGTTAGCGATTCTTGCCAACCATCATTAAGGTTTCAACGACCTCGCGATTGAAAATTCGACGAAGGAGAAAAAGGAAAGGAACAGAAAAGGAAAAAAAGAAGAAATTCAATTTTGTAAAATAAATTGCAAAAATTGTCCATGTTAATGCCATACATGTCATGTAAGATGACCAATGTCCACGTTATCTAACTTTTGCACAAATTTGGTCGGAATGACCACATTATAAAGTCGTCAAAAGATTTAGGATGACTAAATTATTTGTTGTACAATAGATTTGTCTTTTTTTTTTTATAATTTTTCTGCTTCTTACCGAAAAAATAAATAGCTTCACCTTCCACATGTTAATTAGTTAGTTTTGCAGGCAATCATAGATAACTTAATTTAAAACAGAGCGCACTTTGATAACTACACAGGAAATGCCTGATGGGTAAGGATTTTCAAACCTTTGGAGTTAGCTTTTATTTGCATTCGTAAAAATCTGCCAACATAAATAAATGTTCAGCGTCGGTAATTTATGGTGACTGACTTTCATCTTCTTGTCAGCCGAAAGAAAATGTCATCTTCTGTTAAAATCATAACAACGAGATTTTGTAGTTATTACTGTAACATTTATCATAAATTGGTTCTTCTTATTGATTTGAAAATCATTTGCTAAATCTCATGGTAAATCTTCTCGTTGTTCACAAATATTTTCCTCGCGTTGCGGTAATGCGTTGTGGGCCTTGTGGGGCCTAAATGCAGGTGCTTGATTATGGATTACCGTTAATTGCCTACTGATAATTATAAGCAAGAAATTAAATATTTTCATTGACGTAGATTCTTTAATTTTTTTTGGTTATTTCGTAGAATTTGACATGAAGTCTCTGTACACGAGATAGTAGATATTAGCGGTGCGAACCAATCGAAAATTCACTCGATATATGATACGAAGTCACGATCTTGTAACAGACGGTTCAATGCACTTATCACCGGAGTGTCATTTAGCCATATTATAATGCACATGCTAGAGCAAATCGAGGTTGGTGCAGCAGACAAAAGACTCGGGACTCGAGTATAAATAATTTCGCGGCGATTCGCTATTTAATTCTTAACCGAAGTGGAAGATATCATGGAAGCCCACTACCGCTCAACCTCCCGCCTGAGGCATATGTTTATTGTTTTACCCTTTTTTCACTCACCTTAAAAATCGGAACTCCTTATTAAAAAAAAAAAAGATGTTAGTTAATACAGTTTTCATTTTGTCGGTTCACAGTAATGTCGCTAGCCTAGATCACCTATAAGGGATGAATAGGTATAAAATAAAATATTGACAAATTAATGCATAATAGAGCAAGTCAAAATCCAAGTCTGCACGAGATCTACGTTTTGGAACAAAGTTTAAAATCTATTATACGGTAGAATAGACTCTAAGAGCAACCTGCAAGTGTGCAATAGACTTTTGCAATAAACAATAAGGCTGCGTTTGACAGTCGGGATAAAATTCGGGATAGGATATAATTTATCCTATCTATGTTTAGTCTTAGGATAGGATAAAGTTGGATATAAGGGGGATATAGACATGATAAAATTATCCCATGGGGGAGGTGGGATAAAGGTGGATAGGATTTCTAATGTCCATAATAGGAAAGTTATTTTTCTTGAATAACAAACTTATTAAATTAACAAAATTGAAACTATATTTCAATATAAATAATATTTGAATTCTAATTTAAGAAATTAATAATAAAAAAATAAAATTTATTTTTAATTAATTTTATTTTAATTTATATATTCAACTTTAATTCTATCTTATAATAAACATTCAATCTATAAATTAAATATTTATATTTATTATATATTTTAGGTATTTTTGTATTTTAGGTATGTTAGTATAGTTTACTATATGATAAAATTTTATTAAAGAATGATGAAAGGGGAAAAAGAAATAATCATGAAAATAATACAAAAGAGGAAAAATAAAATAAAAATAAAAATAAGGAATAATGTTACAAGAGATTTTCACTATCTCCGTTTATAAACATTTTGGTTCATTTATAATGATATCTTTTTTTGTACGTTATATGATGTGAACATATCCGACTTTAATACTTAATTCACCAAACAATGGATGGGATATAAAAAAATCCTAGGATTTCATATTCTATCCTATCCAGTCCTATCCCGATTAGAAATCCGGACGACCAAACATAGCCTAAGAGAATAAGAGTAAGAGAAATTGCACATCTATAGTGATTCAGCTTAGATGAAGTCTATGTCCACTATTCCAGTAGGTGAATTCCATTATATGATCAATAGGAGATTAGTACTTTCAGTGCAAACATTCAGTGATAGATCACACTATCTCACTAATTCACTCTTTTGGTATTTCTTTCACAATCACAAACGTTTGAGTACGTGAAAGAAATGTATGCTTAGACTTTGGAATTATAGATTTTAAGCCTCGTCTCTTACTTGCTCTTTAGTCCCTTGATCTCCTTATATACTATTCAACTTCCAAATTAGCCGTTGGACAGCTTCCAAATGATCGTCTTCCATTTTGGTCAATGGATAGGACTATAAGAATAGAATCTTCACTTGATTATGATTGCCCATACAATCAAATTCTTAGTCTCCATAAATAGAGCTCCTTCATTTAAAAAGAACTTGTCTCCAATATTGATTTCCCAATTAATTTGATGTAGTCAATCTTCCACAAAGACGTGAAATCCAACCCAAATTGCTAATCGTTGTAGAATCTGTGATAATCTCATTATGGAGCTGTTTCCCTTTGGATTAGTGCATAGATTTCAATATGCATTATTTAAGTATTTACGTTCTGAGGATGTCAAGATGAAAAGTTTTCTTCTTCTCCGACTGAGAATGTATTGAAGATATGAGAATGTGTATGAATGGATTTAGCCCGGATGTTGTGATAAACTAATCAACCGTATACATAAAGTATCATTATTCAAGACAAATATATTTTAGTCGAAAGTTTTATCAACTTCAAAATCTGTTAGGAGTTTTCTCCAACACACATGAGCCATCTCTTTTTGTCTATGTATTTTAATTTCAAAATAAAGCATAAA
Source organism: Eucalyptus tenuipes (assembly GCA_014182365.1). Classification (NCBI taxonomy): domain Eukaryota; kingdom Viridiplantae; phylum Streptophyta; class Magnoliopsida; order Myrtales; family Myrtaceae; genus Eucalyptus; species Eucalyptus tenuipes. Next base: position 25,320,232 of record CM024542.1, read on the forward strand.
TTTAGGGCAAGAAGATATTACCCAACCAGTCGTCAATATATTGTACATATACTAATTCAGTACTAAAATTTCATATTTCGATTGGAAGGGTTATATTGAAATTTCACGCATATGTTGATGGCTCAATTGGCAAAATTTAAAAAATTGGGATTGAATTGACCTTCGTGTAATAAGTTTAGGAATTAAAATGGTGATTCATGTAAGCTTGGACTTTGCAAGGATTACACATGATATTCAGAATTATTCTATAACAGAAAAACACATCTTAAATAAAACTCAAGATTTCATTTATTCCGTTGCTTTGATCCCTAGAGAGACATGACAAAGGCAATAATTAACTTGTCATCAATCATCGCTAGTAATTTACTAAGACAAAGAAAAAAGCTAAAATCTGTAGATAGAAATGGAGTTCGATATACCGGCCCGGGGGGGAGGGGGGAATAGCATGTGCGGATTGAATATTATTGATGGACAACATTATGTTGATAACTTGATATAAATCTTAATTGTACTTAAAATTTTACATCATATATACCTGGACTTGTCTTTCAATAGATATCTAGATTGTCATCGCAACTTTTTTGCTAAGTAGAATTTTGAATTATGTATACTAAAAAATCTTGAGTATCTATCATTCGTAGATGTATTAATTTATGATGAGATGGATACCGATGTTAAAAGCAAAAAACCTTTTTTTTGTTTTTTTTTCTTTTAATAACTTTTGAGGGTGTCCGATGCTAGTTAACAATCGACTGATCTCTAACTAGATCTCTCACTAAGTGTAAGAAATTTGCCTACTATGACCACTCGGAGCCACGTAAATTAGTGATTCATGAGATTGGTTCCAAAAAATGTGATGTGGCCAGAAGGTCAAGTCGTTCATCTCGCAAAAAATATTCCAAAAATTACCCCTCAGTACAATGTCTTCGTCAAAACTAACACAATTTTTCTATGCAAAACCTTCCAACGTTCCTTCTCTCATTTTCCTTCAACATTTCGGATAAGTGTTTGTGTTTTTAGTTTTTTTGAAGCAACAACAAAATATTCTGCTCTCCAGACAATAATACATCCATTGGTAATGAAAAAAAGAAAGAAATGATATTAACCATTTTTATTTTTTCCATCTCATTAAACTTATCAATCTATTATTAATTAATTATGAAGCTGTACATATTGATCAAAGTAGGGGCTGGTGGTATTAGTATTAAATTCTCAGATACTGGCTGGCGGTGGTTAGCAAGTTCTTATCGTGTCGTTTAATTGCACGGGAATGCTTTAAATCCCATCATTAAGATCAAATCATTCACCATTAATTGGGCCGCTCGCCAGACTGATTAGCTCCCTAATCCAATATTTACTTTAAATAGAGAGGCCAGTTTCGTTGGGTAGGGGGCGATTGCCTAACAACACATGGCCTTTGACCAGGCCTAGCTTGTCTTGTCTACCTGGATTAGGTTCGAATCGAGGAGGACACAGTGGTTTACCAAGTTCCTAAAATCTCCTTTTCTATGTTATCTCCTAGCCTACAAGTCCTATTCACAATGACGTGTTAATTACTAATTCATCCACATCACGTTTTTATATGATATATATACACAATTATTGCTTTGAGATGACACATCCATTAATCACAACATCGCATATGCCGGGCAATCGAAGTCAATTTAGTTAATACAAAGACCACCTATTCAAAAAACCAAATTGAATAATCATTTTGCTAATTATATCATTGGCCTAACAAAACAATGAATTTGCATGGCGAATTTAATAACACTCCCTCCCTCTGTATAAACCGATGATCCTTACACATCCTAGATATCGTGTTAATGGGACCACAGTAATGGAATCACATATGGAACATGATAATGGGACAAGTCAATATTTATTTTTAAAGAAAAAATTTAACTTATTGTAAATGGGTCAACAAATGTAATCATAATAAATCACTTTACCTTGAAGCTCAGGACATGAAGCTCATGTTTAGAAAAGTTACCTCTCGAAGATAACTCTCTTATTGTCTAAACAAAACAGCTTTGAAACTAAACTTACTCTATCATTGTTAGATCCACTAAGATAAATGATTTATTTTCTTTTTTTTTTTAACACAAGCGCATTGAACTTTTGTACACTAAAATGAATTAATTATGATGATTTTTTTTTGTCTTAGCAATTAGTTATACTAATTTAACTAAGTTGGGTTGGCAATTTTTAACACGGCACGATAACACAATTCAAACATGACACAAAACTAGTGGAACTAAGTTAAGGTTGGTTGTGTTTGGGTCAATTTCATATCAACTCGTGAAATATGACTAGTAATTTTATCACATTTGCGTCGAACCCGTCATATACGAAATTGATTCATATAACTCATTTAAATTACCAGTTCAACATTAACACGATATATAAATATTTCTCCGAGATATTATTAATTTAAAATAGTATTCTTTCCGCGTTATTCACAATAAAGCGTTTAAGACGATGATATTTCATTGACTATGATGAATATGTTTAAATTTACTATCTGCACGAAGCCCTACCAACATTCACCATCTGCACCGACCATGATTAATTTACTCGGGGTGGGAATTACTGGAGAAATCTCAGTTAAGCTCCTCCAAATCCATCTGATTGATCTTGGGAATCCCCCTAACTGGAATGTGCAAGCCCTGTTCCCCATGATTGCCACCTCCACCCCCGAAACAATACTATCTTCACGTCGCAATAATTGCCCCTCGTCACGACGTGTCAGCAGCATTCATACCGATTTTTTTAATGAGAACAAAGATGGGATTTTTACCGAAACGCGGACAAGGGAGGGCGAGTTAAATAATGGGTTCTGGAAGCGGAGAATGTTAGGAAGCGGAAATGGTAAAGCGCCAGTAGGCTGTAGCCGCCTCCGATTTTGGACAATTTGACCATTTGGGATTTTGCCTCCTTTGTTTATAAGAGTTTCGGAGGGTTTGAAGAAGTCGGGACGACGTTGTCATCGCCAAAACCTTAAATTAAAGAGGCGACGAGACAGCTATTCTCTCGCTCGGCGCTTTGCTTGTTATCGTGTGTCAACCTCTCTTTCTCTCTCTCTCTTTTCCTCGAATTGCAGGAAGGCAACGGTTTTTGTATGAGCTCTCTTGCATTTGTTCTTCCTTCTTTCTTCTTTTTTACTGTTTTCTAAGGGGCTCTCTCTGTCTCTGTTTTGTCCTTTTGGCTGATTCTTGTGCTGTGGGTGCGCAGGTGGTGCCTCCACCGAGCCGCCACTGAACCGCCGGAGGATGAGAGGACCTTCCCCAGGCTCCATCGAGCCCAGGCACCGACTCTCTTCTTCCTCCAAGTCAGCCTCTCTCTCTCTCTCTCTCTCTCTCTCTCTCTGGTGTTTTTTGTGTGTGTGTCGGCCGATCCATTTTGCTTTGTGCTGGCTCATGTGGGTATTTCCATCTAGGCTTGTGGAGTTAGAAAAATTGCTTCTTGCCCATGAACTCGACCCCTCTGTTTTGCTGAGCATTATCGAGTCACTGTCGATATCACATTGGTGGTTTTGGGAGTTGAATTGGCGTTGGACCCTTTCTTTTTGCGTGATGGGCTGTCCTACCGGCCGCGACTTGGTCTCCTCCTTTTCATTTGCTGAGATCAATTTGTTTGGTGAGCTGTTTGGTTGCTAGAGCTTTTGCAATCGATTGAGCAACGATGTAGGTCTGCTTACTGCGCTATGTGGTGGAAGACTTAAGATGACCTTGATCGATTTTCGTTTTGAGATTGGAAACTGTCGGGAATGCCGGAATCGATGTCTTGTCTGTTTGAAATTCTCAATCGGAGTCGGTTTTGGGTTGGAAAAATGTGAATTCTGCAAATCGGTTCGGAACGTGTCCAGCATCGTTATCCTTACACATTCGATATTCAATTTTCTGGACACCATTTGACGTATCCATTTTGGAGGGTGGAGAAGTTAAATTGTTTGAATAATGCCATAGGATAGTATTATGACAGATTAAGGTAGGTACGATGCATTTAAGTTAATAATGGCTCATCATTGTCTAATTATCAAGCTGCCTTTTTGTTGTTGTTTACGTAGCCAAATATTTATATCCTGTGGTGGTTGGAAGGGGTTGTTGGGTTGAGAAAGGACAGCAATGCACATTGGAATTTATTTGTTTGATTGTTTCAAAATCTGAAGTAGTGTGTACCTTGTCAATTTGTCCGTTTCTTCTTTGCTAAGGGGAGAGAAAAATGTGTACCCTCCAGTTTCGCAGCATCAGTTCCTACATACAGAGAACAGACTAATCTCGTGTGCTCATACACTGCCATGGCATGCTATTTCCATCGATCAAGATTATGTTCTGCCTCCTGCTTAAGTTTTCTATCACAGTTAGCACTTTATTCTTGTGCTTATGTTAGGGGTGCCTAGCATCTTGATTTGGAATATAAAATGTTTTTTCTCTTTCATCTCCTGTTTAGTATGTGTAATATGCTACCGCAATCAAATATTTCAGACCTCTGCGTTGTTTCTGCTATTGCTTCTCTCGTTAAGTTTCTCTTCAAATGATTTGAAGAATTCAAGAAATAAGGTTTTGGAAAGGGATGGCATTTTGCTCAGAAGCTGCATATACATAATAGTTGGTACTTGTACAAGTGTACATTTATCAAGTTATGGAGGAAAATGTTTGTGCAAGAAGTAAATGGTCACTGATTGGTGTCTTGCAGGCATTCTCACTATAATAGGGAGAGAATGCCTGTGGTATTATGAGGACTTGGTGCGGAAGTTCACCTTCTCGAATGATGTTCACCTTTGTTGAAATTTGTGTTCTGAATGATTGACAACTCTTATGAAGCTTCCAGCTTGTGTTGGTTTATCAACATTGACCCCTGTTTGTTGTTTATTTATTTGTGTTGTCTTTCACTCATTCCAGGATACATGTTCACTGTTGTCTTCTTGGTGCAGCGACGAGACAATTAAGAGAAGGTTCCAAAGGAGTAAATATTTCAAAGGTGTTGAGAAAGCTTTCTATTTACCCATCCAAGCAAGGAATTTGAACTGCAAGATATCAACCTTGAAAGTTGTTCTGCTTATCATTTTACTGGGAACTTTTCTGACGCTCTATTGTTCTCCGGCAATTTATAATACAGATCATCCCACTAGTTCTTCATCTCGGTAATTCTTGTGCTCCAATCCTCCATCAGAGTGAAAGTTTTTTCTTTTTCTTGTTACTTTTTTGGTGCAAACTGTTACTTTCCTCTCTTTTTTACCTGTGGGTTGGGCTAGAGGGATTAGAGATATACAGTTTTTCCAAGTTTGACTTCATTGTTGTACTATATATAGTTAAATACATGTTATGCACACACTTCGATATGGTGCTGCTTTACTAATCTAGATTTCCTGCAGGCCAAGTCTCATTGGTAGATGGACAAGAGAGACTGCCGGTGCAGATCTCCGCTATGCGTCATTGCTGGACATTAATTGGGATCAGATCTCAACTGCTGTTGAGAAGCTGACTTATAAGAATGAGTATCAAGGTGTTGGTCTGTTGAACTTTAATGAAAACGAAATTGATAAATGGAAGCAACTATTCCCTGATCCCGAGCATGTCATATTACACCTGGAACATGTGGCTTACAATGTAACCTGGGAGTCGCTCTATCCTGAATGGATAGATGAGGAAGAAGAATTTGAGGTCCCCACTTGTCCTTTTTTGCCTCAGCTTCAGGTTCCTGGAAAACCACGTCTTGATCTTATTGCCATCAAGCTTCCATGTAATAAGTCAGGGAGGTGGTCAAGAGATGTTGCTCGTCTCCATTTGCAACTTGCAGCAGCCAGACTTGCTGCTTCTGCTAAGAGTTATCATCCAGTGCGCGTTCTTTTTGTTACTGAATGCTTTCCAATTCCAAATCTCTTCACTTGCAAGGAACTTATCACTCGCAAAGGGAATGTTTGGCTGTATGAGCCTGACCTAAATAAACTGAGAGAAAAGGCTCGTCTTCCTGTTGGGTCATGTGAACTAGCGGTGCCTCTTAAGGCTAAAGGTCAGCTTCTTCTTTATCATGTTATGATCTCCTTATTCTCAAAATTTTTGTGCGAAGTGAACAGCCTTTTCTTCTCCCACATTCCACCTACCCAGTTCTTAAACCAGATTCTGCATGGCATCAAGCCATTTGGCCAATATAGACATTCATAGCATGATTGCACAGAATCCTGCAAAATGTTAATTGTGAGAAGTAATTTGGGGTAGGAATTTGATATCTGCCAGTGTGAGACCTGGGATGATTATGCCAAAGTGAACTAAGAACTTGATGAATCAGTTTCAGAGAATGCAAATAACCTAGAATTGCATTCCCTTCTCTTTTGGTTTTCTTTTTCTTTTTTTCACCCTGATTGGATAGTTCATTTTGACAGGGCAACTTTTACTCAGAAAGGGCACATCGAGAAGCATATGCTACAATCCTGCACTCTGCTCATGTCTACGTTTGCGGTGCCATCACAGCAGCTCAGAGCATTCGCATGGCTGGTTCTACGCGGGACCTTGTGATACTTGTTGATAAAACCATCAGTGACTATCACCGCAAAGGTTTGGAGGAAGCAGGGTGGAAAATCCACACGATCGAGAGAATCAGGAATCCAAAAGCTGAAAGAGATGCTTATAACGAGTGGAACTACAGCAAATTTCGGCTTTGGCAGCTGACCGATTATGACAAGATCATTTTCATTGATGCTGACTTGCTTATCCTCAGGAATATTGATTTCCTGTTTGAAATGCCTGAAATATCTGCAACCGGCAATAATGCTACTCTGTTCAACTCTGGTGTGATGGTGGTCGAGCCATCGAATTGTACATTCCAGCTGCTCATGGATCACATTAACGAAATCGAGTCCTACAACGGTGGGGATCAGGGGTATCTAAATGAAATATTCACTTGGTGGCATCGGATCCCTAAGCACATGAACTTCTTGAAGCACTTTTGGGAAGGTGATGAGGTGGAGAAGAAGGAGATGAAAACACGCCTGTTTGGTGCTGATCCTCCAATCCTTTATGTCCTCCACTATCTCGGTAACAAACCATGGCTATGCTTCCGGGACTACGACTGCAACTGGAATGTAGACATCCTGCAGGAGTTTGCGAGTGATGTCGCCCACCGGACATGGTGGAAGGTCCACGACGCCATGCCGGAGAACTTGCACAAGTTCTGCTTGCTTCGTTCGAAGCAGAAGGCGGGTTTGGAGTGGGACCGAAGGCAAGCCGAGAAAGGAAACTACACAGACGGTCACTGGAAGATCAAAATAAAAGACGAACGTCTGAAGACGTGCTTCGAGCAGTTTTGTTTCTGGGAAAGCATGTTGTGGCATTGGGGCGAAAAGAATTGGACCGACAATGCGACCGTCGCTCCCTCACCACCTGCGATTAGCACATCATCCCTCCATTCTTTATGACCCTGACCCCCTTCCGATCTTCCGCCTCCATTTTGTGCAAATCATACAGGGACTCGGATCATCAAATGGTTACAGTTCCAATCAAATACTACAGAAACATTGCAGCCTTGCCAGGTCGCATCCTTCCGATGTGTGTAATGAATTCAAATAGCATACTCAATAGTGAAATACATTCCATTTCTTGGAAATTCACCTGGCAGAATCCTTTGAACCAGGTTTGACACTTGGGGCTGACGAGCTCTGTTTCATGATTTTAAAGTATTGCAGATAGATCGCAAGGAGGATTAATCTAAATTAATATGCGACGACTGTTTATAACTTTTTAATGTAACTATCTGAGTCGGCACCTGAAGAATGAGTTCACCACGATGGAGTTCAGCGATGAGTCTTTAGTTGCTAGCAAGAGAATCTTAGAAAACAATAAGAAAAGAGACTTGGCAAAACAGAGGCCACAAAATAGCCACTTTATATAGACCGTCTGATGGGTTGATTAGCAATTATTTTAACGGACTCTTTGGGACTCTTTATGAATTGAGCTGTCAAAATGGGTTATAAACTCACTTTATAATCTTATAATGCAATTGATTTTCCTCAGACATTCATAGGTCCATTCTGTCTTATTACAATGCATTTTGGCCAAGTGGGTGCAAGTTACGCTTGGTTACAGTATCTTACTACACTTTAAAATAAGGGTGACATAAGCTAAGGACAACGGAGTCTATTGACATGACGATAAGAAATGAGGATATCAGATAAGTTTCCCAAAATGGGGATGTGTTGCTAGCAATCGAAATAATTACACAAATAACATATAGATTTTGACTCAATATGTAATTTTGTCCATGAACTTTTAATTTATTTAATAAGGTTCATAAATTTTTTTAAAATATTTAATTTAGTCCCCAAATTATATGAAAATGTCCAATGTTGTCTTTCTATTAATTTAAGTTTGAAGACAACTTTAAGCATTTTCACATGATTCAGAAATTAAATTAAACATGTACAAAAAATTTGGGGCTATATCGAACAAATTGAAAAATTCAAAAACAACATTATAAAATGAGCTAAAATTCAGTTACCATATTAAACAAGTTAAAAATTTAAAAACCACATTGTATATTAAGTTATAGTTTAGAGGTATGGTGCCGTTCAAGGCGTGCTCAGCCCCCAAAAATACCGACTTCTTGATACTATAGAAGCAAGTTTAGTACGTCTAGCAGGTTTGAGTATGTTAGCAAATGTTTCTATAGTGATGGCACTACTTTAAGTTAGAAACGTTTGCAATACGGTGGCTGTACTACTTCCTGTACTACATACAACAATGACCCTTCTTGTACTACATATGACAATTACCTGTGAAAATCAACGATGGTAAATGTCTAGTATATTTTGTAAATTATTGAAGGTGTAGTAAATTCAGTATATTGTTAAATGCATAAGTTGTTAGCGGTGAACATTTTCTACAGATCGACAATACGTTTGAGGACACAAAGCTACTATTGGTTAAATGTTAGCGCGGATTGGTTGCCGCTTGTTTACCGACAGTGATAAATCCTCTTTCCGGTCAATTGAGGTTGACTTTGGTCAATAGATCACAACAAATCCAGTGGCCAAACCCAAACCACCCCCCTTAAAAAGTGCCAAAAACCAGCTGCAACTGTCGACATGAGTAATGGTAGCAATTTCTCATATTGACACAATAACATAATTCAAACACGTATGAAAAAGTTAGCGTACTTGGAATGAGGTTCATTGCGTTCGTTCAATTTCATCTTGACCTACAGGAGACTAATTACACATCGCGTTTGTAACAACCCGTGAGATACGAAATTAGTTTTATATAATCAATTAACCAGTTAGTGTTGTCATGACCTATACGTGGTCAAATTAAACACGATTAATCAAATAATTCTCAATATACCTTATATCGATACAAACGCGACCTGCAAACACGTAAAGCCGACCTGATCATCGGCACGTAAGGCTGACATCTTGTATCATAGTAGTTCTCGGATCTCCACCATCGTTCTTTAGAAACTACGAATTAGTATGAAGCGAACCACATAAGCCGCACGCTGGAGATATGCATATGCTAGAAAATTTACTTTCTAATATTATTAAGCACAAGGGAATGGATCGTGTAAATTATTTGATCAAACTGAAGACCCAGATGGACGGTCGATCAGAATAACAAGAAGCTAAAAGCCATTACGCAATCATTTTGTTCTGCCATTTTCAATTTCACCACTGCTTATACAATGCAGTTATGCATGCATAATTTTTCGTGTTCCACAAAATCCATGCTCGCGCCGGAGGAGACGGTGTGCCCTTTGGTATATTAACTGGAGATGATGTATCTAACCATAACAGACAGACGCATAATCTTTCTCCTGTAAAACAGGATATTGGTAGTCAAAATTTCAATGTAGACAATTCCACCAACAGCCTTTGAATTTACATCCTAAACCGGCCAGTCATCAACGTAATTTCGAAACTAGTCTTCTGATGTCGTATGCTGTAAAGTTTCCACGCATTTCAGGACAAACCATGGTGAGTTCTAGACCTTGCGAAACATGTTTGAACTACCAAAAAATGCCATAGCTTGCGCAGACCTTTCCCTCAATTCACTCCATTTTTATTCGCTTCAAATGAGTTTGCCTCATCCATTCGAGGCACTCATCTGCAGTTCCAGCCGGGTTTGCCAGCTGCCATGCAAGTAGCTTTTGTTGCTGAAAAAGAAATAACAAGTCAGCTTCAATTTCATAGTTCAGTAGATTGGTGCGGTAAAAGTATCGCTTACCCATTCTTTAATCAATGGGACCTCCACATTTGAGCTGGAGAATGTTCATAATGTCCTTTCCAGTAACTAAAGGCTTCCCATATTTTTTCTAGGCCTGCATATCATGCACATGGAGTGTATATCGGAACAATGCTCAAAACAAATCCCAAGACTACACTTGAATAGCATTCTCAATGCAAACTCAAATTCTCTGGGCGTCTTTTCTCATAAATACCAATGGTACAGGGGGTCAGAGCATAAATCCTTGAGCAATCCACAACGCATGGATGAACTTTTGTAAGACAAAGGAAGCAAAGGACCTCTGCCTGAGAATAGCATTCTCAACTCTTTTTTCTCTTGTCTAATTCATTGTGCTTTAACATGGCATCTTCAGAGCAGCCAATAGGTGAGGGATAAGCCAGCACAGAAATCAAGAATGCTACTCGCCAGAAATCCTTTACTTCTCACAGGAGAAATCCTACATAGACTAGAAACAATACTGCATAAGTATTCCATGAAATGACGCTAAAAAATAATGCACAGATTGACAAAATATGACAAACCAAAAAGAAGGTGAACCAAGTAGATACGGTCCTCTTAAACTACTTCAACACCAAAAGTAACATGCTTGACCTTTTCTGTGGACAATCCATGTGGTTGACTCATACTAGGAGGTAACAGTCTAGTAACAATCTCGAGGTTAAAAAGGCAAAGAAAGAAAAACGAAAATTTAAGGAAGCCTAGGTCCAATTTGATGTCATAAGCACAATGGGTTCACAATAGATACAGCATAAGTATTGGTAGAACAGTATAAAGATATTGATATACAAAATACCATTTCAGTTTCGATGTGAATGTGATGATCTCAGCCAAGATTTTACATACAGATGAGGAGTCCAATTCCCAAATACTGTTGCACTTCTCATTTCCAAGGAAATATCCATGATTCCCTATTACCCTCAACTGGAACTTTCCCCCTTTTGTTACAGAATTTCAAATAATACATGATGAAACACCGTGCATATCATCATTTAGATTGGTGATGCCTAGGAAATACTGCATAAGTCAATTAATAACTGCCCTGCATCTCTTGTGCTTTCACTTAAAAAATTTCAGCTCTAGACTCCTGATGGCTTAGTTCGTTACTCTTGTTCTTTCATTGAGTGAAAAGATAGCAGACCAAAAAAATTTCAAAGGAACCAGAGAAAAACTGCTCACATATTCTTACCTGTTAATAACCGCAGCTTTGATGAAGCAGGGATATCAACAAGTTCAGTGCCCATACCATCTTCATTCAGCTCTCCATCAACATTTGATTCAAGAAAAGGAATAAAGCTAAGCAGTCTTGCCACAGCAGAGTGTACACCGATGACCTTAAAAGGAGAAAGACTTTAACTACTATTAATTCACAGCTGCGTAAAAGATAAACAGCTCATCAAGTACAAAATTCGCCGGGTGTCTATGAATTAACTGTCTCAGCATCGCTAGCCTTTCGCTTGAGAGAGTTCCAAAAAATGTACTTGACAATTGGAATCTGCAAAAAGACATTAAATAACTGTGATTGCAATAGAAAGGGAACAATATCTGAAAACTGGGATAACTTTATGTTCCCAATTTAAGTCCAATCCAAAAGCTGAAGCTCTTAGGTAAAAGGAGAGACCCATTAATCCAATTAAAAGAGATGTGCACATGCAAATTGAAGAAAGGAAAGATGAAGGTACCTTCTTTCCTATGTTAACTTCGTTTGTGATTGTTCTGAATGGGAAAAACAGAGCTGCATACAAGGACAATCTTCTTTGTTCATCCTGAAATAGGTATACATATTGAGTTATCAAAAGCATATTACTCCAAGGAAAGTTCAAGAAGAATATGCAACAATAGGTAGCATAAGCAATAAGCAACGACTACAGAAAGTACATGGTTTCCTTAAGCATAAGACAAGAACTTAACTATATCAACTAGACCATGAAAAAAAGAACAAATCTAGTCAACCAATCACGATGAGAATGCCCATTGCTGGTAAGAACTAATGAAATCTAAACAAGAGAAACGTGGCCATATATAATAGAGTAATCGTATTATAATACAGGACAGAACTTATAAGATTCAAGCAGCTAGGGCATGCAGAAGGAGATCAGCATGCCTAAAATAATTCTTTGCATGTTTCTACAATTTTCTTTACTCAAAGAAACATTGATTGCAGTAAACCCGCAACATAATGCAATAGTCAATCAAACGCAGTTCAGAAAGAAATAAATGAGAACTACAAGGAAGCAAAATAAATGAGCAATTAATAAATTCTGAAAAATTTAATTTGGTTCAGACAGGATGAATGGAGCTAATTAAAATTAGTAAACTAATCTCCTGCTAACAAATATAGCCAATTTCGAATCACCACTCTGTAAGTTGCCTACTTTTGCTAAAGTAAAAGATCATTATGATAATCAAGCAACCAAATGCTTCAAATAGATCTTTCTCAAGCCAAAACTTCTAAAGCCATATTATTACATCTTCCATCCAAAATATAATGAAAATCACACAACTCTCCTAAAGATTAAGCATAGAGTGTTTCATGAATAGCTTATTTCATCTGTCATTGGGAAACCAAAAGCAAGCGTCCCATCATGAGTCTATAAGCCAAAGAGTAGTTTAAATACCATAAAGCCACTTAAGTGCATATAAATTTTTGGATGCAAAACACAAAAATCAAGCATGAACCGACATGAAATAGCATAAATTCAAGCATTATCATGCACAGTAAGAGACAACGATCCAATTAGCTGCAGAAGGCTCCATGCAGCATCCATATAAGCCAAGCAAAGCCTAGAAACATACCAACAGATGCAATCTGTAAGCAACAATGCACTGACACAACAATGAGAATAAGAGAAACTACAAATTTCTACAGTCAAAGACTAAAAGAAGTAGAAGCTCAGGGAAATTTGTGCAGAAATGAAATTGCTAACTCGACTTAGAAAAGGGACAGAACAACCTCAATTGAAATTATCATGAAAAGAAACATGAGAAAAGTGGAGAGACTACAATGCCTCCAAACAACTTGAAAGATATTGTCCACTAAACCAAGAAGAGTTCTAGGAGGTGAATAGCACTTTGAACGTTAGCCTTTCTTGATGCTTTTCATATGACCCTTTTGGATTTAATTCATATCGTTTTAGGTTGCTTCCTTATCTTAATGTCATCAATTTGTCTTTCTTTTTAACAGTATATTTAGTTTGCTTTAGTAGCGTGTTTTCTTCTCTTAATAATGTTTCTATACTTACATCAAAAGAAACATTAGTGCACTTGAATTGCTTGTCCTATAGGAAATAGCAAGGCTCTAGCCTCTAGACCCAGTTGGGTAGATTTTTGGACATCGAAGCTTTTGAAGATGCCACCATAAAAAAGTAGGAATTGTGTACACTCACCACTCTCTTGGGGCCAAAAGAAGGATGAAGATAAAACAGAGTCATCTTTCACATGGAAAAGCATCAGAAATTCTTAAGCCCATTAAATGATCCCTCTATAAGTTGCAGTAATATTTATTATTTTTTCTCGTCACGAAAAGTTTCCACTGTGTCTCCTTCTTCCCAACCAGTTTTGTCAAAATTGTAACATATTCCCCAATACATTCATAAGCACAAATTTCATTTTCTTCTTCCTAATAACTAAAGACTAGATATTCACATAAGCGGAATAAATTAGATTGCCACAGCCGATATCCTAGGCTAATGTTGCTGAATGGTCAGTTATTATTAACAGTGCGTCAAATATGTAGATATCAATCATGTCTAGCTAGATGATCATAAGAAACAATCCACAAAACCAACCTATCGCACTCTTGTGGCAATGTCAGTTCATGTTCATGAGGTAGACTGAAGACAACCCAAAATAATTGCAACTCACAGATGTAAGCAATAGCTTTAACTGGTTCATTGCCCGATACCATCAGATCAACCTGCCATACCAAAGAAAGGGAAAACATTGATCCCATCTCATCAATGATAAGTAACAACAAACGGGAGATACAAATCATAGAGAGAAGTTGAGAGAAAAGAAAAAGAACACATGTACAAGAAGAACTCCCACCAAATTACGTTTATTGGGATAAAGCAGCCAATAGAGGAATGTTCTAGACACATACTTCTGTTCCAATGCGCTCTCTACTGATTTTAGCTGCAAGTGCATCTTTGACATCATTGGATGCAGCAGCTCTCTTCAGCTCTTCATCCAATGTAAAACTGAACCTTGTGCCTGAAATGAACACAAGATGATGAACATGGAGGCACAAAGATGACTAGACCATAAATAAAGTAGCAGAAAGCTCCTTTTTAATCTCGCAAAACTCTTGTAAAATATCAAAGAAATTGAGCATCTGCATTGCATGGCAAAAGAATGAAAAAAAGAAAGCTTCTTTGTAAGATGAGCTGCAAAAAAGCAAGGTTTACGAAGCTCATCTAAGAATAAGGCATTAAGCTCTCTCAATTCAGGGATTGTGGGGATGCAAGAGGATCCAAGAGACTTCGAAAGAAAAGAATCATAAATAAAGTACAAACGGTAGGCTCATGGTTCTAGCACACTCTATTGTAGATATGTATTTCAGGCAGTCATTACTTCCCTGATTAGAACCTTTTCCCTACTTATGCAGTCACATGTTTATACACATAATACATCCATTTATACATAAAAAAAAAAAAAAGGATGTGAATAGAAGGAAGACTGCATTAGGCGCATGTATGTGTACTCAGAAAGTGACATGCAGCAGTTAATTTCATGCAACTACTCCAAAGGCAACAAGCTATGGAATTGACAAAGGTCGCATAATAAATAGTCTCACACACTGAATAAGAATGTCCAGAACTAGATAAACGCAAGAAACAAAAGCTTAACAAAATTTGAATAAAACAGCACCAAAGCGAACAGCACGAAGAACTCGCAAAGGATCCATCCAGAAACGTTTCCTTTGGGGCTAGAGGTGTCACAATTTTTCCTGATCTAAGATCGTCAATTCCTGTACAGTGAACAAAAATTCAAAAAGCAGAAGAATTTAATATAGTTTAATTCCCCAAAAGTTCTCTTTGAAAAGAAAACCAAGTCAAAAAATCTAGTCTAACCTCTCCCAGTTAAATCTTCAACTGAGCTGGTGTTGATATTGTAAAACATACTGTCAGATAAAAATTTAGGTCATCAAACAACTGGACCAATATAGAGCGGGGTGGTATGAATAAGAGAAACCAAGCTGTTTGAAGTACAGAACCAGAATAAAGTAAACAAACTTTGTTTCTTAAACATATAAAGAAGCAACAGCTATCTGGATGTCCAGTCATGTCTAATACGGAGAGAGGATTATAGTCTTCAGAATCCAATTTTATTAACATACAAATTTCCCAATTTAATGAACGGGAAGTGGTGCCAAACCACTTTATAAGCTATAAAAAAGGAGATATCTGAATAAAGATATGAAAGACTGCACAATCCATGACTCTTGCCAGCTGACCAGAAAACCAAAATGACCAGCCATTCCTCTTTAATTGTCATCAAGTTAATTGGCATTTAATGATCAACAGGCAGTAAATTTGGAACTACATATATCTGCTACAATTGACAACCATTCAATCACCTCAATAACCGGAAAAAAGGTTGGACAGAGTAATAGAATGATTTGTTATGTGCCTATTATAGAGTAATAGAATGACGATACGTTCAAAATGGATTTAACCAACAGGTGTTAGATCAAATTCCATCTAAAACTAAGCAAAAAAATGGTTTTGCGATAAACAGAATCTGATGCAATTAACATTTTGATCCAAGAGCAATTTATCAGTTACAAAAAGCAGAAGAGACACCTGTTTATAGTTGAATCCCTTCTATAAGCATCCTCTTCTGCAGTGCCAAAATCCTGTAAGAGAAGTCAAATTGAACGACCATTCACAAAAGTAACAACAGAGAAACTAGCATGATTTTCAGGTCATAAATAGTTGAACAAAAGCGCAATCACATTGGAAGCACCAGTGCATGGAGAGAGAGAGAGAGAGAGAGAGAGAGAGAGATGATAAAGCGATAAATAAACAAAAGTTTACTCCAAGCATTGACAATCTAAGAGAAAACACTAAGCTAATGTCAACAATGACTGACCATTGACACGACATATAAGAGGCCTTGAGCTCATTCCTTTTAGCTTTCATGATGATTCTCAGGCCCTCTTATCTTATGATGATATACTCAACACTTCTATGAAACTATTGTCTGTTCAACAAGTCTCACAAGTGAAAAAGCAAAAGAAAGAAAAATAATTTAGAAGAAAGTTCCTCGATCAAGACTGTTCAAGAATAGACGTATGATTGTCAGAATTCAAGTGATTTTACTGTTGTTATGAGCTACGTACTATTCATTCATACGCTTGCACTCCTTAAGTACAAGTACCACAGTGGAGTGAGCAAGCCCTTGCTCTATTGATATTACCTCCCTAGTTTGCTTGTCTTTCTTTCCTTAAAAAAGAAAGAGTTCATGAAAGCACTAAAAGCTATTTTTCCTATATACTGGCAATTAGCCATGACTAAACAAGATAATAAGATACAGGTGGAAAGAAAATATACAACAGATGAATTAACAGCTGTACTACTGCATACCATCTGGGTGGGAATTCGGCTATCCTCACTGTACTTTTCAGACCTCAGGTTCACAAAATCTATCCATATATCGTAGAGGCGCATCCTTGCTGTTTCCAGATGTTTCGACTGGTCTGGGTTGCTGCAAAACTAAATTTATGTAAAAATGTCTTCAAATACCCAATAAGAATGGAGACAGCATCTGCCACAATAATATACCACAACCTAATTCAATCAGAAGATATGAGAAAATATTCAGGTAATAAGAAGTTCCAAATTCAACTATGCCGACGAAACCATATTTCATGACTAACATACAAAAACAAATTGAGAGATTATAGGAGACGAAAAAGAGAATCCCTTCTACAGAGCTTCTAAGACCATAGACCTTACCAGATAATGAGACCAAAAAATAAAAATCAAGGGGCCAAAAATGTAGCAGAAAAGGGGTATTCTTGAAAGATGTCATCATCCTGCAAACATTCCTTATTCCACTTAGAGTGAACCATTTGTTCTACACTTAACCATATTTCAAATCCCCAAGAGAAATATTTAAGAGGGCCAATTAATATCGATTTGTAAGTGTAGATTCCCTCCAAGAGTGACTTTATCTCTTGGCAGACTGCTTTACAAATCATGAGGTGATCAACTTCTAACGACAGTCTTTCTTTGAAGGAATATACAGTTTGTAAGATGTGCACGAGATTGGCAATTGGAACTCTTCTTTGACTTATTTGATTTAATAGTTTTTGGGTTATGCTTTGAGGTCAGAAAAAAGCAGTGTGACCACACAGATAGAAATGGATTGTTTCCAGCGAAAATTGATGAAAGCCACAAGGGTCTTGCACAACCTAAACCACCTGCGTGCCAACCCTAACATATCGATCACATTCAAGACATAGAATCCACTGTCCATAAAATGTCTAGCACTTAAAATTTCATGAAGTAAAAGAAACAGCTTATCATGAAGAATCAAGAGTCTTTTATCTTCAAAACAGCAATCTCTAAGCCTTCATAACACTCTTTTAATCCTCATCCTTTGCACTTTCAGCTGGCATTGCTTGATCCCAAGGTCTAAGTTTTTTGAATAAGTATTGTGGACCTATTTCTCTTTAATTTATACTCTAGTGAACACAACTTTCTTTCCTTTTCAGCGATGAAGAAATCACTATGTAAGACATAGAGTGCACAATGAACAAATAACCATTGCTCACATTACAAACTTCTGGTGTAGAATAAACAATGATAAACACTCACACATAAAATTCATGTTAAATCACACAGTCATTTATTAAGATATGAAAAGCTAATATTTGAAGGCAAAAGGCAAGCACAAAGCTCAATGTACCTCGGGATAACAGCCAGACCTTATGCCTCTTCCCCTGTTGACACCAAACACTGGGTAACCTTATCAACGAATGTACTACCCAACATGTCATCAAGAGCAATATCGATATCATAACACTCTTTCCTTAGAAGCTGTAAAGATGAGAAAACGTGAGTTTGTTCATCATCTTCTTCAAAGAATAGGTTTAACACAATAAATCCACCAAGTTCACAATGTCATTCACATTGATTCAAGTGCAATGATTGTACCGATTCTCTACAAATCAATTCCAGCTTTAACATGATAAATGATTCTGAGCAAAAAATTTGCTATAAATGACAGACAATAAATCATTTATAACAGTTTGAAAGCATCTTGGGGGCTTTCCAGGAACATATGATCATTCTCTATTCAAATAATTACCCTGACACCTCGTCGAAGGTTGGGAAAGGTCCTATTTATTGAGGGTTGTAGCAAAGGGGCATCAACGCCCAATAACAGGTTATAATGATGGTATGGGGATGCAAATTTAGTAATCAATAGCAAATATAATGTGAATGTGTGCATATATACGCAAGAGAGTAACTAAAAAATGTGGTGCCAAGGGAATCCTGACTCTTCATAGAAGTAATTCACCTGTCTAAATATCAGTCACTAATACTACGTGACATGTAAGGGCACCCAACTGGCTCAAGATGGCAGCAGCTGAGAGTAATAAACCACCAAAAGCAGTGAGTGATCATGGAAAATAGGCTATTATAGACTTGTTAAAAGAGTACATCTTCTTGGTTTTGTTTTGTATTTAGGTATATTTCACATGGATTAGGAAAACATCTTAGGCTGTTGACTGCCAAGGCAATTGCCGGAAAAACTAGCAGATGCCTATTTTTCCCCAAAACAGCCTTTGAAATTATGAAGTTCACATTACTGTTGTAACTTGTAACACTAAATCTATTAAAAAAAAGACTTTCAAATCAACCATTAGCATTCTTAAACTTAAAGATTTGTTACTTGCATCGCCATAGAGTTAAATCACCCCCCCAGGTGGTTTTTGGTCAATTCAATAATCGCCCAATGACTAAATAATGACAAATAATCGAAAGAATGCAGTCTCAATCCCACTACTTTAACAAACAATGGAGCCACAACGATAAAGACCTCAATAGTTGATGTTCCTACTGATTGTAGAAACAAAACTTCATAAGTAATAACAAAAGCACAGCATTTTCTACAATTTGCACTCCAAAGAAACAAGAACCCCCAGTCAAACAAAGAAAAAACTGTGTTTTATGGGAAGGGAAAAGCAAGAACTTGAACTAATTATAACTAAACATGTAATTGGAAAAAATCTCTCAGAAGAAACACAAAACAACATTCTTTTACACGATTGGTACTGCAAAAGAACTTAAAGGCACATCGAAGCGAACAGCACTACCAAATACACCAACCTTATCACGGACCCAGCCACCAGCCACCCGCAGCTGGGTAGAGAGATCGAAATGGCGAACGGTGGCGAGAAGCCTATCAAAGATCATCTTCTCCTTCTCTGTCGAATCGATCTTTTCCTTCACTCGCACCACCGGTGAGTTCGTCGACATCGATTCGCAACTCAAGAGCCCTGCCGTTTTAGTCGGGTTTCGCGCCTTGAGAGGACTCCAAACGCTTCCTAAAGCAAGAGAATCGCAACGACGGACGATGCTTCCAAGAAAAAGACATGAACTGTCGCCGTTCAATGATGACGCTCTCATTTCCCCCCCTTACTCATGCCGGCAACGTCCTCGCTTCAGTTCACTCAGTTTTTCCCTTCCGTTGCGAGGAGAATTCGGCACTCGGCAATGAATATGGCAGCCGCTTCGGAGGCGAAGGCAGGGGTTAGACGGCGACGAGCGGAGGCGACGCGGCGACGACAGACCGAGCAGAAGCGCCTCGGCGAGCGAGGGCGGGAGAGGCGCTGAGACGAACAGAAACTGAAAAGCTCTTCTAGACGAGAAAGTACATATATTTTGAACTGAAAGCCAATAAGAAATCGACACGTGTCCATTCCGACCATATTTTTATATATATTTAATTTAGTCTCCAAATTATATATGAAAATATCTAATTTTATCTTTCTATTAATTTAAATTTAAAGATAACTTTAAACATTTTCACATGATTCAAAAATTAAATTAAACATGTACAAAAATTTGAAAATTATAAAAAAATTAAAAAAATTCAAAAACGTCGTTATAAAATGAGTTAAATTTTAGTTATTATATTAAATAAATTAAAATTTTAAAAATCATATTATATATTAAGTTATGGTTTTGAGGTATTTTCCCCGCTTGCGCAATTTGCATTTGATCGGCTGTGAAACGTGAAATGGGCAAAAAAGTTCCCATTTTTAATCGGCTTGCGCGTGTCGTTACCCAGTTCCGGAGCGGCGAGAGCAAGCCTCCGCCTGGTCCGTCACTGAAAAATCGAAGACAGAAGCACTCTCCTCTCCCGTTTCGACTCCACTGCACCCAGGAAAAGAGATGAACTTGGTGACGCCATGGAAGCTGAGACCGACGCCTCCGCTCGCTCCTGTTCCCTCCGGCCTCGAAGCGACCGCCTTCCGCCCACCTTCTCGCCATACCCACGATTGCTCATCCTCTTTCGGGGCGTGCCCGCCTGCTTCTGCCCCGAACAGGGCATTCGCGTCGCTCGCCAGGAAGCGAGACTCACAGCCCGAGCCGGTCCTGAAGCCGACCATCGTCGAAGAGGTGGACGAAGAGGAGGACGCGGTCATCTCCGACGGTTTTGATGATGGTGAGTGAAGTGATTGGTTCTCGATTTCTCATCCTTGACTCCTCTGTTTTTGCCTTTCCCAGTTTTGTAAATTGTGGATTGTTCATAGTGAGTGATGAAGAACAGAGGAATTATTGTGAAATGTTCTGAAGCGACCTCACTAGACAAGAAGGTGTGCTTTTCATTTTAGCTTCAAGACGTCTTAGTTCACGTGCAGATGCATTGGATGATGAGTATGAGGATGGGACTTTTGAAGATGAGTATCTGGAAGATGATCCGGAGGTTTATGTGAGTTAATGCTGTTTTGACAGAGCCCGTGTTCTTATTTTCTTGGAAACAAATTTGATAAGTTGCTTCATGGACCTAATCTTTTTTCTTGACACTGTATGAAAGGCTGGGGATGGAGGTGGAGGAGGTGGGATTTCTCTTGCTGGGACATGGTGGGACAAAGAAGCATTAGCGATAGCTCAAGAGGTCTCTCGGTCTTTTGATGGCGATTTGAAGATATATGCCTTCAAAACGCTGTTGAATTGCACAATTCAAGTTCGCATTGAAAATCTTTCCAAGAGGTAATGACCAAATGAGGCCAATGCAGGAGAGGCTCTATCCAGAGTGAGCGGTACAGTTGATGTTTGGATGTTATCATCCACTTTTTGTGGTAGTCCAATTAGGCGATGAATGCCTTGTTCTTGCCTCGGCAAAATTTGCCAGCCTTAATAGCTGTATAAGTCGAGACATTTATATCAAACCAGCAGAAAAGATGATTGCATGTGGGTGATGGTGATATCATGATGAAAGACTGAAAGTATGTGGAATGCCTTCTCATTGGAGCTCCCATATGTTGGTGTCCTAGGCAATGCTGCCGACTTCTGTATGTTTCTTGTACTGGCTTGGTTTTTTCTTTTTTCAGAAGAACATTAAGTGAGCTGCTGTGGAACATATTCTGCTGCAGCTCTTCTTAGACTTTGCCTGCTCCTTGGGCTTGTTGGACAGAAGAAGAGTTACATGCAACGACCTCAGGAATTAAATATAATTAGCTTCTTAAATTCATAGGAAGGATATTTATGCTGTCCTAACCATACTTATGCTGAACTCAAGCTTTAAAACCTTCCTACAGTGGACAGGACAAATTTGGCGCACTTTCTTATGTTGGTTTCATTTCTATGTGGATGGTGATTATTGTTTGCATTGTCAACTAATTCAGTAATTCTCTGCAATCACAACATGTGTTCAGGTCTGGTTCCCCTAGTATAGAAGATATACAAGCATTTTCTGTGACCTATAGAGCTCGTCTAGATGAAGCCGAGGCTGCCAAATCTGTACCAGAGAATTTATCTTTGGAGGTACTTGTTTCTTTCACTAGTTCCTGGTATCGAGCATTCTTTCTTGCATGCTGAACTTCATGGGCAGGCGGGTACTTGATGAACTCAATGAATCTATCATGAGAGGAGATGAGAATGATCATGTCTGATGCAACAGGAGAAGTTTCAAATTTAGAGGGCTGGGGTTAAGGTATATAGGGTCCAACTGACCATTGCACTGTGAAAGGGCAAGATTGAAGGATTAGGAGTGGTTTTGGACACTCGTAGTCTGTATCTGTATTGCTTGGTAGTTTCCTATGCGCATTAACTCATTACCATCTTGCTTTTTAAACATACTCTGGTTTCTAATTCTGATGAACTGGAGTAGTAAAATTGTTAATTTTTGAACATGCAAGAAGATATGACAGGAAGTGAGTTTATTTGAAGTACAGTTCACGATATATAGATGTGATTAGAAGCAAGTTTTTTTGAAGAAAAAGTTCACGATATGTATTTGACGTGTCTTGCCTAAAGTAGCTATCCTTCCAGGTCTCATCTCCTGGCGTTGAAAGAGTCGTTGGCGTTCCACATGATTTTGATCGGTTCATGGATCGACCCATGTTTGTAAAATTCATCGCAGAGACAGACTCGAGCGGCTCATCGTTGGAAGGTGATGGCATCTTCAAACTTGTTTCCGTCGACATTGAGACCAAATGTTGCACCTGGGGTCTAGCCGATGTAAGAGCGAACAGAGAAAAGCCGGCAAAGGAAGGCCTCTTAGTAAAAAGCAACGGGAATGGCGTTTGACTACATCCTTCGATTCATTACGCCTTGTTCGACTATATTCTGAGATCTGAAAATTTTACTTAATGGCATGCCTGCATAGTTGTCTTTACTGTTCGGAACAGTAGTTAAGAGCTCATTTTCTTTTTCCCTGTTCGATTTTGCCGATGTTTCAAGTTGTGAACCTGTATACGTAAAGATTTATTGGACGAAATTGTAACAACTGACTATCAAATATCGAGTTCTAACATAGGATTCTGGAAAACTGGATGGCAGCAGTAGAATGAATTCTTCGTTGTCCTATCGATCTAGTGATTAATAAAAATATCAAAGTTTAACGCAAATTGAAGGCGTGGTACCATTTAGAACACTGATATAAAGGTTTCTAACGAGAATAACCATTATATATGTATCATTTCAGAGGAAACTGGCAGCCATATTCAGATTTATTTACTTACATAACCGCACATTTTGCTTCGATTTATTGAAAGAGAGCAGCGTGATTACTCTGTGAAATAATAGTTCTCATATCTAATTCTACAGTCCTTAAGTTGCGATTGGGCGCCGACGCTTAGGGACAATATTGGTGCCATATTTGGTCTGCGGCGGTGAGCATGCATCAGTGGCAATCATCGACTGAAATTTTGCCGCTGCAAACTCCATGGCCGAAGCATCTCTCGAAGGTATCATCAGAGGTGTAGTAATTGAAATTTTGATGCGGCGTTCCAATGGGCAAATCTCCAAGAACATAACGTATGCTGCTATAGTAAAACTCTGCGGCCGTGGTCATTTCCATGTTGCAGATGTGATATACTCCACAGTAACATCCATGCCGCCTCTCGCAGGATCGCTGTAGCAACAACAGACCAGGCAGAATGCTGCAATCGCAAGCTGTCGTAAAGGAGTAAGTGGAATCTCCTGAGCTTCAGTTCTCTCTTCCTCTTTCTTCATGTTGGATGCTCACGAACTGCGCTGCCATCTTGTCTATATATAGAGCTTTCCCTCGTGTTTTATCATCTCCATTATCCTGTATCTTCTTACAAGAAATCACGCCTAGTTTCCTCCTCTTGATCAGCAGCATTGGGTCGAATTGATCCTCGTACTTTTGCTAGAGGCTGATATAGATTCTTACACTTCTTGACTAAGACGTTGGTGAAACGCTTGAGTTCTTCCATCGAGTTTTAACTTATTCATGGATGTTAGTTGCATTTGTTAACTTATTCTTCGGCTGGATCTGGTGACAATGCACATCATGAATTGCTGAGCACCCCAGACAGATTTGACAAAATTAAACATTCACCATACTTACATTACTTTATGGACTTCTTGTTGTGCTAACGATGCAATCTAACATACGAACATGCATATATCTTCGGCATAAACAGGCATAACTCATGCTGCATATAAGAAATGTAATGGATCACATACTAGCTCTGATCAGAAAAACAAATGCCAGATATCGTACCGAGATCAATAAGAAAAGTAGCCTATCTTAAAATAGCCAACATCAAAGGGACTTTGTGAGCACCTGGCATCAAAAGGAGGGAAGAGAGAACTAGAAGATTGAGACTGTAATGGCTCTCTGTGGACGAATTCGAATTGTTATTGCCATTTGGGTGTTCTTTAGTCACAACAGTCTCACGAGACCCGCGCAGCCAGATCTTGCACTGGAGTTTTTCACATGAGATGGAGAAACGAGAGCGTATACAACACCAATTATTACTATAACATAGGTTACGCTATGTACAGGGCGGCGATGGAGATAGCAGATAACGGTTTTGACTATTACACCACGTCTCTAGCGATGTGTGTTATGCCCATGAAACCGGAAACTTTCGGGTGAAGATTATACTCAATGTGTGTTCGCCACCAATGGCCTCATTCTGGACCAATGTAAACGAATTGTGGGCGCTCAACTTCAACTTAAAGACCGCAGAATCAGATATGAAAACAATCGGTTCTTTGAATAATCGAGTTGCTATGTCTTTCTCCGAACTGTGGCATGTACATGTTAAATTCGAAAAAAAAATAACTGAGTTCACATCGAGCTGCTTGTTTTTCGCTTTGGTCGCTAGTAACGATGTTGATGCTGGCTTCAGGGTTTTTAATTATCTTACTAGGTATTCTTTTCTGTGATTATTGAATATCGTTCTGAGTTTACTTCCTACTTATAAATTTCTTTCTGATCTTCCAAAGTTTGTTTTCTTTATTCTCGTGTACTTCGCCGTCCCTCCTTGTTCTTCAAGCTCCAATCTCTCGTCCTACAGCAACTGTCACTAATTATTTCTTAGAGCAAGAATTTCACATTCTCAAATTAGATGGATACTAAAAACCTTTGACCGGTTCAGCAATCATTTACATTCATGCGAAACCATTTAAAACCCTTACATAGGGTTTTCCAACGATAGTAACCGATTACATATAATTTCATAGGAAATTGGCAGATCCATGCGAATTATTTACTTACATGAGTGCACATTCGCTTCCATTATTGAAAGAAAGCAGCACATTTACTCCTTGAAGGAGCACAATTACTCCCTGAAAGAGTAATTTTCGTATCTGATTCTACAGTCCACAAGTTGCAGGTGACCGCCAATCCTCATGGGACAATATTGGTTCATTATTTGATATACGGCAGTTTCAAGCATATGTAGCAATCATTGTATGAGATTTTGCCGTTGCAAGCTCCGTGGGCGTAGCATTTAGCGAGATCATTTGAAGAGACTGTAATAGTTGAAACCTCGGGTTGCCGTGTTATACGGTATGGCATAAAGAGCTTCTTCTACGTTGAAAGCCTAAAGGGAGTCGTCCGAGTATGTATCCGGGTTACAGACGTAATTCACCCCCGAAACATCTGGGTCGCTTCTTCCGAGATTGCTGCGACAACAGACCAAGCAGAACACCGTAATTGCAAGTCGCTGGAGAGTAGTCATTACAACCTTCTGGGCTTTGCGTCCTCTCTTCCTCTTTCTTTACTGTGGTTACTTACGAACTTCGCCACCATGTTGTCTATTTGTAGAGTTTGTCCTCGCAAAAATCACGCCTTGTTTCCTCCTCCTGATCAGTATTGGGTCAAATTCATCCTCGTACTTTGCTAGAGATTGAAATAGATTCTAACAATTCGTGACTAGGATGACTGCAAAACGCTTGGATTCTTCCATCGAGTTTTCAGATGTTTATGTTGAACGTATTCTTTGATTGCCGAATAAGAGGTTGTCTTCGTCTCTTTGCCTTTGTTCAGTTGCGGCCAACTCATATAGGAGGGAATTCATTTGCCGGAACTCAATATCCATCTTCCGATGACAATGCATGTAATGAATTATGGAGCACCCCATCCAGATATAATAAAATAAAACATTCATAAAACTTACAATACTAGATCGATTATAATTATCATATTAACAATGCAATTTTAACTGAAAAAAATGTCAAAAAAATCATAAATTTATTATATAGATGCTAATTTAGTCCTAAACCTTTTAATGGTATCAATTTAGTTCTAAACCTTTGAGTTTGTGCCAATTTAATCTTAAACATTTTAATAGTGCCAATTGAGTTTTAAACCTTCTAAACTAGTCCTAAAACTAATCTGCTGTTACGACAGTCTCATGGCATGTATGCGGTTACTGAATTTCACATTGGTGAATTCCTTCTGTAATAGTGATGTTACTCTGTACGGAAATATATTTTCTGCTCTCAAATGAGTTTAAGAAGAAACGCAATAAGCGGCTTCGATTATTACACCACATCTCCTAGCAGGAGTGACATATGTTACGACCACCGAGCTTGCGATGGGGGAATTTTGGGTGAGGATTGCATCAATGCATATTCAATGCACAGGTCGTGATTTATCGTACATGTGCGACGAGTGATCATGGCCAAAGCGCTGGCGCCCAAGTTCAACTTAAGGACTGTCGAGCCAGATACGAGAACTATCCATTTTCTGAGTGATTCGTTTGCTGCCTTGTCAAATCTTTGTTTCCTCCTACGTGCGACGCTGACATGTTTGTTTAATTTCTTCTCTCCTTATTATCCTCGTACTTTTCTTAAAATAAGCTTTGGCTGGTGCTATCAATCTACCCCGGCTGCTGAATGATGCATGAAGCCGTGAATTGAGTAAGAGCAATCGTCGATAAGAATCATTAGCAGGGGTAGAAAGTCGATGGTCAACGATGATGTTTGTACTGCTCCTCCGATTCTGCGTTTGGCCATATGAACTTGGGAATAGTCTGATTTTCAGGGAGCTCGGCAAAACTGCATCCAAAGGAATTCAAAACCCTAGCTATGGAAGAAAAGCGATAAATAAAATAGAAAAAGATACAAATAAGCACGATTCAGCTGCTGTGCTGATCCTGAGTTTACATTTTTGATGGCCTATAGAAGAGTTGGAGCTCGACACATAAGTTCAGTGGTGAACTACTTTTTCTTGATAAGCTAATGTACAGAACCACTCAAAGAACTTCTGCAAAGTGCTTCGGATAGTGCTGATGAAATCCCTCTGTGAGAGATGTTTTGATGATCCTGTAAACTCTCGCGGTAGCCATTTGAGTTCCTTTGGGAAGTTCACGAGATCAAAGGTAAAAAACATAAATGAACGGATATTCTGGGTGTATTCCGAATGGCTTTAGGTTCGGTCCTCCATACTGCCCGAAAATCTCGAGTTGGTACTCCCAAATGAGAGGTACATCACCTCTGAGACCTGAGGGATCAAAGCATGAACCAACAGCTCCTTGGTATGCTGCAGTTGACGTGAACATGTACAATGGAGGGGCTTCTCAAGATTAAGATGGAAGGTCTGCAGGGACATTCCTATCTCTTTCGAATAAATGATGATCAACAAGGTGGAATTCAAACTGATTGATTCCATTCTTAACAGCAAAGATTTCCTTTAAGATTGATTGAACAAGGGATAAAATTGTAAATTAAAATATTTGCAATAATTGTAAGTTAATCTCATTTCAATCTCACTTTTCAAAATTGAATGTGAGTCTATCTCATCTTACAATCATTTAGACTTCTTTCCTAAGCTAAATTGGAATTAAAAATATCCAGGAAAGTTATCAACTAATCTCACTAGTCCCAACTATCTTACCTTTCCAAAGTTGATGTGTAATCTCTCTCGTCGTTCGTTCATTTAAATTTCTTTGTTAAACTAGTTTGCAATTTTTTTTTTTATCATTTATCTCTCTTCAAACACATTTTACTTTTTTCTCTTTATTTTCCTTTGTTTTTTGCTACATACATACGTGGAGAAAAGTATCGGAAAAGTCTTTGACCTATCGTATTTTTACCAATTTAGTCATAAATCTTTTGATCTAGTACAAATTCAATTATTCCGGCTAATTTTGGTTGGATATTGTTGACGTGAATGCGGGTAGGCCTATGTGATTGTAATTCACGTCTTCATTTAATAGCTTAAGCTTTTAAGATAATTTACAGTGCTTTAATAAAATCTCATATTGTACTAAAGTAGAAGATCCAGAGTTCAAATCTTTTCAAGTCTTATCGGTCTTCCCAATTAAATATTTTCACATTTAATACTAGACAAAAAGACCAAACTGACCATGAGGGAGAGCGTTAGAATATTTAAATGATAAATTACACTTTCACCTAACAGTTTAAACTTGTATAACAATGATAATTGACATGTTATATCAACAATTTACTAATGAGAAAATGTAAAATAAGTAATAAATATTGAAAGTATCTTTACTTGAGTTTAGTACAACATGCGTGTTACGCAGGTATAAAATGTTTCATTCACGAAATTTTTTCCTGTAAGCTTAGCAAACGAGTAGGAGATACGAATCCATGCATGATTTCTTCACCCTCTTGTTCTACTGACAGATTGTCATGAAATTGACTCATTATCTTCTATTTTAAGCATTTGATACTATTTTGAATGTGAGAAAGGAGCGTTTGAGAGACTCTCGTAACTAGGTACTGTAAATTCAAACCGTCCCATCGCTATCCACCAAACGTTTCAAACTTTGGTTTCTTGGCAAAGAAAATAAGAGAAATTAGTTGCCCCTGTATGTCACATCAGCGGCCTTGCGTTGTACTCAATATGCTGTTGAAATGCTTTATGAGGAAAGTCAACATACAAAATGCGAATCATTGGCGATTAGATTTGAAGCATCTCCCTTTGCACGAGATGTGGACCAAACAAAGAGCACGCTGATGAAATTGCGAACGTTGGGAAAACTTTAGGAATAGTTGCAGACGGTTTGAAAAAGCCAAGGACCACTGAGCTTGTCCTGGTGTGGACCACTCGACGCTAGATTCCGCATTGTAGCATTAAAGGTTTCATCAACACGAACCATGCTGAATTACCTCTGGTTCTACTTCGGTTTCTAGTTACTTTATGTCTAGCATCTTGCCTATCGACATTGCCTGGTCGCCACTATAGAGATGCGGTCGTGGCTTTGCATGGTGGAGGCAAAGTGGGGCTCTTTCTTGCTCGTGTTGAAAACTGCCCCGAATCTAATATTCTACGCCCGCCATTGCAACGAAGGAAATAATCAAACCAAAGAAATTGCCCTTTTAATCTTCTATTTCTGCTTATTGTCACTGTGGAAAGCAAGTTGCAAAAGAAAAAAAAAATGTCTTTGAGACACCAATATCAGAAACTGCTGCTACAGACTTTAATCGTAGATGGAAGGGCGTGTTGTGTTTGGCAATCTCCGCCCATGCACGAATGAACTGAACAGATGCAAAGCTCTTGATGGCTGTGCATAAGGCACCATATGTGCAGCACCTCTGACCGTCGCAAACGTCAATAAATTCCCATACTCTGTCGCCCAACCTCCCACCTTTATCCAACACAGTTAAACAGAAAGAGCAAGTCATTAATATGGAAGGTTATAGTGTCTTGTGCACTAGTGAAGACTCATCTATAATACTATATAACGTTGTTCGCATGAATACTCTGATTCTGTATACATTTCAGCATGGTAATTTTCAAGTTTCAAAGGTTGTTATGGTGTTTAGTTTTGGTATGCATGATTTCTATTTCCTTCCTATCTTAACTGGTGTGCCGGGGATACTATTTAAGATCCCTTTCAGCAAATTGATGGAATAATCACAAGGTATCGAGGAATTTGCTTGTGGCAGAGTAATACCTGGCCTTTGTGAAACCAAGCTCCATATGGAACTGTAACCTTAAAATTAAGATCATGAGCTAGCTCGCGGATAAGCGTCCGTGATCCAAGCAGTGGCACGACAGAGTCCTGGTCACCACTGCAATTTGGGTGCAAGTTCATTAATCACACTATAGGACAGTGAGACTTCTTATCAGCTTTTGAGTGATTCTGAGAAGTCTACCTGAAAACCCAGACGGGAATATGGTTCTGAACTATCCGCTTGAGTAAGGGAAGCATGTCGATGTTACCGTCTGTGTTGCTGTAATTCACAACACTGTCCAGAGGACAATATTATGAGAAGAAAGTTTAAAGGCAGAAATGGTTTACATAATTCTTTGCATTTAGCAGGAACCTACCCGCTGCACATCGACCATGGATAAGGCAAATTAGTCCGATTCGCATGAAGTGCCTTCTGAACCTGGGGTAGGTTGAGGTAGAAGCGACGCTCATAGGTCATACATACATCAACCCCCACACTTAACTTGGTGGCCTGCAACAGAAACAGAATGTTGCAAATTTTGAAGAAAGGAGTCTTTTTTTTTTTATTTTTTTTCAAGCAAGAAAGTGGAGTAGGAGAAAAAAATACGTACCATTTTTCGAAGCCGAAGTTCTTGTTCCACTATTGATGGGTAACACATGTCAAGGATGACATCATAATTATTTATGTAGTCACCGACGATGACGTTTGCTTTACTCAAGGCGTCGTTGCAAGTTTGAGTTACGTTGTGAGGACTTGCAAAGAGATAGTCATCAAAATCACACTCATTCATAATGGTAAGGCCGAGTTCATCGGAGATCATTCCATGGGACCAGAAAAATTCATATGTTGCTGGGGCATCTCTATCAAGTCTGAGAAGTGGATTTCCTATCTAGGGGGGAGAAGAGCCAAGCCAAATGTCAGATGAAATTCTTGAAGTGAAAGGATTAAGAAGAAAGATCTCGGTGAAGAAGCAATGCCAAAGGAAAGTTTTCTTACTGCAATTCCTTTAAGATTGAACTTGAAACCAGTCGAGTGTGCATTATGGTCCAGCAGAGCAACAGCCAACTGCGGTATGTAATGCCCTGTGGAAAGAATAAGGA
Organism: Eucalyptus tenuipes; assembly: GCA_014182365.1. NCBI lineage: Eukaryota > Viridiplantae > Streptophyta > Magnoliopsida > Myrtales > Myrtaceae > Eucalyptus > Eucalyptus tenuipes. The sequence continues at coordinate 25,351,435 of CM024542.1, forward strand.
TTGGGAATAAGGTCAAAACGGCATGTCAGAACATAGCCAAAATGAGCATCCTCTACAGTGCAGGAGAAACAGAGTGAAACCCATGGGAAATTTTTTTGACTAGTACAATATCTTTGGTGACTACTTTTCTTCTGCTTGAATCTCCTTATTGAAGTGGCAAAAATAACAAAATGAAAAGAGGAGAATTTTCCTTCTTAAGATATAAGCAACAAAAACATTCACCTTCACCTAACAGATGAAAGTTCAGCTGTAAAACTGATCCAAATTAAGATGTGAACTGTTACTGTAACTACAGAAGTGGCATTTTTTGCTAAAAATATCATATCGTGGAGAGATATCATGGTTTAATTAAACCAATGATTTTATTTCCCTCACCTGCATAGCTTTCTCCAGTGAGAAACAACTCTCTTGACTTGTACATCGGAAACTTCTCAAACCATTTCAAGAAGAATGTGTGCAGATCCTTAGCTGTGAGGCAGAAAAGGAGCAAATTAAGGTTATTCAAAGAAGACTTCCAGAGTTCCACTTGTATAAAGCCAAAAAGTACATTGACAATTCTGCCATTTACATCTGCAAAATCAAAATGAAAAGGCCAGTACGGGAGGTCGAGTATAATCATACCGCTGGATTCATCTCCGCAATTATAGTCCGAAGTTGTGTTTGAGTATGACCATCCCACTCCAGCAGGAGATTCAACAAAGAGGAGGTTCGAAGCTACCGAAAAAAGTTCAGAATTAGCGAAATGCCAAACTGCTCAGGTTGAATTAACAGCGAGTGGGGTCATATTTTGAATCCTACCTCTATTCCATGACATCGAATTTCTTCGAAGGCCTCGGCCATCTCCTCTCGGATAAAATGGCCCCAACTCCGTGAGTGCTCCGCCACCAATAGACGAACAACCTGGGCCTGATCATCCACTCAGAATTAGTCAGGGTACGTTAAAAATTCACAATTCATTCAATTGTGGAAAGATCAGAACATGGTTCACTTCAGATGAAAATCTAAATTTTGCAGCAAGATGTACTCCAGCAATCTACAGGAGAAGTGAAAATATAAGTTCTTGTCGCTTCTTCCTCAAGTTATAGAGCATGTGATTATGGCAACTCTATTTTTCTTTTTTTGGATATGGGCAACTCTAGTTTTTACTTGGCGAAAGAAAAACAATTTGAATCTCTGGGAGTATTGAATAGAATGGATGAGAATGAACAGCATAGCTAACACTTTCAACAGTAAAAGGTCAGAGAAAACTAGATTCATGCAGTGGCGAACATACGAAAATCACAGAAACACCATCAGAAGACAAGCAAATAAAAACAAGGATCTCTGCAAAACGAAAACCAAAAGGGGTCAATGCATGCTGGAGATACGCTTTTTAACAGCTCGAACGATAGTGCACGTTAGCTGAACGATGAATATTCCAGAGAAGAAAAATCAGAAAACACAAAACAGCAAGAACAGAAATAGCCAAAAAGGAAAAAAAGAAGAACAACCGACCTCCATTGAGCCAGAGAGCGAGGGGCTTGCTCTCAGGGTCCTTGTCAGCCTCAACAAAGTAGTAAAACAAGCTCCTCCCATGCTTCACATCCACGTCAACATAACCAGCGAATTGCCTGAACCCAACCTTGGGCTGACCTGGCAAATTCACAACCAGATCTTGTGCTGGATATCCTTCCACCACCACCACCAACCAAACACCCCCCAAAACAATCAACACCCAACACGCCCACTCTCTACCCGTCATTCCCTTCTCACCAAGATTCACCACCACTCCTAATATTCCCTCCCTCCCTCTCCTCTCTCTCTAGTCTCAACAAACAAACCGACCCTTTATCCAATTCTTGCGCTTCCTCTCTCTACATAAAAAAGAGAATCCCACGCTCACTCGCAGAAGCAAATTCAGCGTTAAAAAAAAAGGAAAGAAAAGGAGGGGAGGGGGGTTGGTAGGGGTCGTGGGGGGAGGTGGAGCGAGTGAGCGATGAATGATGATGTCGATGGGGAGGGAGGGTATCTCTGTATCTCCACTAGAACTTATAAATTCTGTTAGGAAAGCGGCACGTGAATCCTGGCCGGATTTAGCCAAAAAGCCTTGCGCCCATCCACAGCAGAAAAGATCGGATTTTTAAAGTTTATAATATATATAGACAAGAGAGTGTTCTGCTAATGTAAATGTTATAGCAGCGGCCTCTGCCTGTGTGTCTGCGTGAGAGAGAGAGACGTTGGGGGAGGTTGCAGACTTTGCAGGCTTCTGCTAGGGGAGCAATATATGGGTGCCACCAGATTCACACTTTATGCAGGGAGGTCGTTCTTGTGGGGCCTTTTATCCAATTAATGCTGGGGAGAGAGAGAGAGAGAGAGAGAGAGACGTTGGAAGTCGCACGCTTGGATTTGATGTTGTTCAGGCGGATCCACTTGCGATGGATGGCTGCTTCTTCGGCGTACTTCCACCAACCAAAGCAATTTTCGAACTCAGTTTCGTATGGCCAAAGCGCCATTCTCTTATCTCACCATCTCACACTCCTATTTTTATGAAACAGTGAAGAAAAAAAAACCATTGCTGATTCCCTTTTCAAAATATGTGATATCCCATTCAAAGTAGTGGTTGGTATATTGATCCTTTTTCTTACTTGTTCAAGCTCGTTTGAAAGGTAAATTGATCAATAGACGAAGAGAGTTTGGTTTAAAAAATCATTGACAAGAGTAATTGCTTTATTATGTAATGACAAATCTAGCTCCCCATTGCTTCTTTCCATCGATATTTAAAGTACATTCATACTTTTAAGGATGAATATTTTGAATGATCGCTTTATAAACAGCATAGATCTATATTAGTTTTGATCTATGCACTTCACAGTTCAAAGTCTCAACGATTTGCACGCTTCACGAATATATAATTCCTTTTTGCCGAAGCATATGATCATTGGGTTTAGATGAACTCTAAAAGAATTGAATTAGCGGTAAAATATTTGATTTGGCTGTGCTGAATCTCATATTTAAATCAAACTACATAAAAGGCGGAGAGCTTAAACTAATACGCATCAACGACGCGATCTGCATGCATGAGATTCAAGTCAAGTGGAAATATTTGGGTACCCTGTATTTTAAAAAAGATCTAAAAAGAAGCATTTTTGAAATCAAAAAGTAGACCACATTTGTCTAGCATAGCCCGTGAGATATAAAAAACTATTAACTAACCTTTCTTTATAAATTAATTCCGTTTCGCTTGGCTGTAGTGATATCAAAAGCTGTGATGAATTTTTAAAAATTCTAAGCGAGCAGCGACAGTCAATAGGTCAAAGAAGCAACAAAAGAAGGAGAGGAAAACAAAGCCTTCTTTTTCTTATCTGTAGGCGTGCAGCCGCTTTATAGGATCATATAATATTCGACAAATGTCCACATCGTTCGCATCTTTCGAAGTCCCCACCAAACTCTTCAAATCGAAACCCTATTGGATTCGAACAAAGGAACGAGTTATTTACTTATCCAGGTCACAAACATAAAACTCATCTAAGCAATTCGACTATATATGAAATGGAATTTATTTAGAAGTTAATATCACAAAAAATCTTAAATTGGGATCGAAGAATTCGGAAAATCAACACCCTATTGGATTCAAGGAACAAATCATTTTAGGAGTTAGAAACATCAAATTCATCTAAATAACTTGACTATATAAGGAGAATCTCCCGTGTACAATAAGCAGACAAGAGATCGGCCGGCTTGATGTCCCCCATGTTTCATTTGCTTTGGTACTGGTAATTAGTAAGAGAAGGGGGCACATGAAAATCCAGTTCTATCGTTTGGTTGCAAAGCATCTTTGATTAATTCAATTGGGAACATCTTGGTGGCGTTTGTTCTTTGCTTTGTCTTGTACTGGGACGGTGTTCAGGAGAAGCCATGTAAACCACAAGATAGGTTTTACAAAGGTTGGGAGGGGTGGGGGTCTTCAATTTGCATTCCAGAAGATGTCGGTGCCCGCTCGTGGATGTTGACATGAGTGATCCTCCTTTCTTCTATGCGCAAATCGCTCTCCTTTGCGCAATCAACTATGGTGTTATAGATAATGATGATACTTTGATTGCCTTTTTCTGGGTTTTGGATGTTGCCAAAAATGTCAAATCTTCCCGTGCAGATAATAATGTCGTTTAGTGTGACTCGTTTTGTAAATCTTTCATAATTTAAAATATATATGGATGAAGCTATTTCCCTCTAATATAGCTGAAAATGCACTTTTAATAGTGGAGTGACCAAAGTACTCTTCAATTTGACGCACTTGCATTCTTTTCCGTTCTCTCTTCCTTCATCATCTTCAATTTTCTGCAGCCTTTTTTATTTCTTTTACTTGTTATCTTATAAAAATTTAAAAGAGACAACTTTTGGTCATATTATGCTATATTTTCTTTACCAAGCAAAGTCTATGCTAGATAGATGAAGGCGGAAATGGGGATAAAGATAACTCAATCCAAAAGAAATTGTTGAGACCTATTAGAAGCACTTAAGTGTATGTAAGTTACAAGTTTTAGGACTTAAATGTATAGAGAGTCTGTTTTAGAATTCAAGTGCTTAAGCATGACAAGTTGTGGGATCTATGCTATGACCATGGGTTGTCAATTATCTATAAAACTCTCGTTGAGTAACACAAGGAGCTAAATAGTGAGATCAGCCACATGTATATGTGAACCAATCGTCCTATACAACTTATAAGATTTCCTCGGACGATTCTTGCTGTTATGTGGCGAATGAGAGCATATGATCAATGCACGAAAATAGAATGGAAAAAGAAAAGCAAAAACAGATCCTTAGCTGCGGCACAAAAGAAAGCAACGGAAACTAACTAGTTAAGAAGGCGCGCAATGAATGCCTCGTACATAATGCCTCGCTCATTATGACCCTTGGTTCTGCTCGAGGAATGCGTGAACTCTTTATTAGGTTACACCTAAATCCGGAAGCTCAAAATCGACAGCCGCTCGAGACGCAGTTGATTTAAATAAGAAGGGGGCTGAATTTTAAATCATCCTTAAAGACACATATGACGCTAGGGCTAGTACTACGGCCGAAACATAGACAGCCTTTACTTTCAGCAACTGCCGACTGCTGTCTGCTGTACAGCTCTATCTAGAGCTCTTCCTTATTCTTTTTTGGTTTTCTTTTCTTTTTTACCAGCCAAGCATCTAGAGTTTGATCTCCATTCCATGTCTGTTGATTACGAGAGCAACTAAAGCAGAGAAATCCCACTAGCAGAACTCTTCCCACTTTCTAATCAAGACCCATCCTTTCTCCTGCCAAAGAAATTGTTATTTTACATCCATGTTGGTAGGTAGGTGGGCCAAGTGCATCATCAGAGGAGTCCACCTACAACAGAGCTCAAACCAAAGCAGACTATTGATAACCAAGGTGGGCATTGGGAAGGAAGTTGATTCCATGTTATACGCATGGATGAATTACATTGGAATACATGACTGAGGAATTCAATTCAAAATATTAAGCGACTTCTCAAATTGAGAAATGCACTGTAACAGATGACTAATATGACATACTTTCCTACATCATTCTCGACGTTGTTACTAAGGTTTCTATACTTTTATTGTGTATTAAATAATCGACTTTGAACTAAAATTCAAGAATTACGTGTACCAAAAGTATCTCTGTGTTTTTTTCTTTTTGAAAGACTCTAAAACAATGATGTTCCATATTTTTATGAAATTAATTTGAGAATAAAGTTCCATCATAACATTCTTCAAATGGAAAACATCTTTATTTGATAGTAAGATGAAAGGGATGGTGGCCATATGTGTGGTTAGGCCGAAAAAGACAATTTTTTCGGGGGCCTTATATATGGCCCGCTAAAAGTAGAGGCCGAGTTCCAGTTGAGTGCAGCCCATTGGAGAAGCAACTGCCAATTCGAATTTAAGCCACGGTTTGATGCGCAACTGGAGACCAATTTTCCGGTTCGGAGACTGCGAGCCCGCACTCTCGTCGACAGTGCATTAGATGTCCCGAGTCAGATGCGCCTCCAGTACTTAAGCAGGACACTGCCTGCCCCGAGGTCACGCAAGAACTTCCCGAGTCAACATAACTTGTCGACCGTTGCTGTTGCCCGCCATCCGGAACATCCCCCTTCGACTCCTGAGCCTGACCCAATACGAGGATTTGATGTCCACGCTAGTCTACTGCGTCTATGCCTTCGAGAATGCAGGCAATTCACATCCCATCACCTATTCGACGAAATGCCGCAGAGAGCAGCGCGGGGTTAACTATATGCAAGTTGATCCATGGCCAGGGCGTGAAATGTGGAATTGGGTCAAATGGGTCGCTAGGGAATGCGATTCTTGATCTTTATGCCAAATGTGGGGATGTGGATTCCGCGGAGAAGACGTTTAATCGGCTCGAGGGGAGAGATATCCTGGCTTGGAACTCGCTTCTTTCGATGTATTCGAGGCGGGTTTCTGTTCAACAGGTTAAGTGGCACTTTCGGCTACTTAAGCGTGATGGATTGGTGCCAAATGAGTTCTCTTATTCGATCGTCTTCTCTGCTTGCGCGAGGACTACGGATATTGACTTTGGGAAACAAGTGCACTGTGATCTTGTTAAAGTGGGATTGGAGCTCAGTTCGTTTTGTGAAGGTTCAATTATCGATATGTACGCCAGGTGTGATCGTCTTGTGGATGCAAGGCAGATTTTTGATGGAGTGCTAGAACCTGATACAGTTTCTTGGACAGCGATGATTGCAGGGTATATTCGAGGAAATTTGCCAGAGGAGGCACTCAATGTTTTCGAGAAGGTGAAGAAGGCTGGCCGTGAACCAGACCAGGTGGCATTTGTTACTGTCATTAGCGCTTATGTTGGTGCAGGAAATCTTGAGGGAGGACGTGAGTTGTTTTCCCAGATGCCAAACCCAAATGTTGTGGCATGGAATGTGATGATTTCGGGTCATGCTCAAAGAGGATATGAGGCGGAAGCACTCCACTTTTTCGAAGAAATGAGGAGGGCTGGCATTAAATCAACAAGATCCACCTTAGGTAGCATATTGAGTGCCATTGGTGCTCTAGGCGCCATTGATTGTGGCTTGTTAGTTCATGCTGAAGCAATTAAACAGGGTTTGAGCTCTAATGTTTATGTTGGAAGTTCTATGATAAGCATGTATGCAAAGTGTGGGAGAATGGAAGCTGCAATGAAAGTTTTTGATGCTTTGGAGGAGAAAAATGTGGTTTTGTGGAATGCTATGCTTGGAGGATTTGCACAAAATGGTTATGCCAGTGAAGTCGTGCAACTGTTTACCCAGATGAAGAGATGTGGCTTTCAGCCTGATGAATATACCTATACTAGCATTTTGAGTGCATGCGCATGTTTGGAATATGTAGAAGTGGGTCGACAATTGCACTGCACTATCATCAAGAAGAGGTTGGCATCAAATTTGTATGTTGGAAATGCACTGGTGGATATGTATGCCAAATCCGGGGACCTGGATGAGTCAAGAAAACAATTTGAAAGCTTAAAGAGCCGAGACAAAGTTTCCTGGAATGCAATCATTGTTGGTTATGTACAGGGGGAAGAAGAGAATGAGGCCTTCAGGATGTTTCAACAGATGAATTTAACTGGTATAGTGGCTGATGAAGCGGCTTTGGCCAGCATATTGAGTGCTTGTGCTAATATACAAGCTCTGGGTCAAGGCAAGCAAGTACACTGTCTTTCTGTGAAATCTGGTCTAGAGACGAGTCTCTATGCTGGAAGCTCTCTTATTGACATGTATGCGAAGTGTGGGGACATCGGAGCAGCTCTTGTCATTCTCTCGCACATGCCAGAGAGAAGTGTTGCTTCTATGAATGCTATGATTGCCGGTTATGCTAAAGATAACTTGGATCAAGCTATAAACATGCTAGGAGAGATTCATGACGCGGGAATGAATCCAAATGAGATCACTTATTCAAGCATTTTAGATGCATGTAATGGAGGACAAGGGTTGATTTTAGGAGCGCAAATCCATTGTCGTGTATTAAAAAGTGGTATCTGGTACTATGAGGACTTCTTGGGTATCTCCCTCCTGTGCATGTATATGAACTCTGAGAGTACATCAGATGCATGCATTCTCTTCTCAGAATTTCCAAATCCAAAGAGTGCTGTATTATGGACTGCTCTAATTTCAGGGTACACTCAAAATGATTGCAATGAGGAGGCTTTGAAGGCTTTTCGAGAAATGAGAAAACACAATGCACCACCAGACCAAGCTACATTTGTTAGTATCCTAAAGGCTTGTTCCATCCTATCTTCACTGCGAGATGGTAGACAAGTACATCCTCTCATGTTTCACTCTGGTTTTGACTTAGATGAGTTAAGTAGTGTTGCTCTAGTAGACATGTATGCTAAATGTGGAGATGTGAAAAGTTCTGTTCAAGTATTTAACGAGATGACCAGTAAAACTGGTGTGATTTCATGGAACTCGATGATTGTTGGTTTTGCTAAAAATGGCTTTGCAGAAAATGCACTACAAACGTACGACGCAATGAAGCAATCAAATGTGGTACCTGATGACATTACTTTCCTGGGTGTTCTTACGGCCTGTAGTCATGCGGGGATGGTAGTGGAAGGCCGTAATATCTATGACGAAATGGTGAATCACTATAGGATTCAGCCGAGAGTAGATCATAATGCTTGTATGGTTGATCTTCTTGGGCGTTGGGGATTTCTTGAAGAAGCAGTGGCCTTCATTGATAAATTAAATTCTGAACCTGATGCTATGATTTGGACCACATTACTTGGTGCTTGTAGATTGCATGGAGATGAAATAAGGGGAAAGTTGGCCGCTGAGAAGCTCATTGAGTCAGAACCACAAAATTCTGCACCTTATGTTTTGTTGTCTAATATACATGCTGCATCGGGAAACTGGCAGGAGGTGAATCAATTGAGGAGGCAAATGAAGGAGAAGGGAGTGAAGAAGTTGCCAGGGTGTAGCTGGATTACAGTGGGCAATAAGACTAATTTGTTTGTCGCTGGAGATGAGTCCCTCCCTCGTGCTGGTGAAGTTCATGCACTTCTAAAGAATTTAACATCTATTATTAAAAAAGACGGTTATATCAAAGCAGAGAATCTTCTCTATGGAGTATAGGTTGTAATTGTTCTTATTTGCCAAGATTTGGATCTATCAAAGTGGATGCGAAAGGTGAGGAGAGATAACTGGAAGGTACTGTAGACTGCTGAATGAAATGCGCATAGAGAAAGTGACTTTCTCATACTCAAAGGTCTGATTTGCAGCTTATTTCCTGCTTGGCTTTCCCTGGTGGATGAGATATAGCTTTGCTTACTCTGGACCTCAGGACTTTTAAGCATTTGCATCCAAGTAAAAGTACAAATAAGGGAAATCCCGAAAACTCATTCATATCCTTGTCAACAATACTCCCTAAATGGATCTTCTTGATCACCTTCATATGCAGGAAAGAAGACCTAGAAGATCAGTTGTCAACTGTAATTCTTGGATGGGGTGGCATATCCAGAATTTTATGATGTTATCTTTGACAGGTGCTATGATGAACCGGAGCTTCAGCCATTAGAAAGTGGAATGTAGTGTTCCCTCTTTTCTGTAATTCATCACTTGAAGGAAAGTCTTTTAAAAAGAACTTTAATCTGATATAAAATCTTTTTGGCAGGCCACCAGTTTAGGCATGGGAATGATGTATTCATGACCTATTGAAGCCACCTCTCCTCAAATCATCCGGAGGTCCATAAGGAGCTTCATACATTGCACTAAATCGCCTTGTGCTTGGTCAACCGTGATGGACAAGTGCTTGCTTATCTATGCAATCAGGTAAAAATCTCAAGCTTGGAATCCCGAATCGCCATGTATATTCCCACAAATGATAGACGTAGAAGAGGGTTCTCGATGCTCTGTCAAGACAGTAAACAATGCATATCCAGACATGTTAAGTCATCTTCCAAATTTGAAAAAGCAACCTTTTTAGCATCCATCGCAAATCAGGAGGAGTTTAACTCCTGGAGGGTTCTTTTGATGAGTCTTGAAGTTGCAGTGAGACAGTGCTCTGAAATTTCCCCAGAAAAGTATCATCACTCTTGTTTTTTTGGTGATTCAACAGGGATCGACGTGTGCTAGGGTGGGGGCAACTGAGTCCATGGGAGTCATAATTGGCATATGCGACGTGCAAAAGTGCTGCTCAACATCACAGCCTCCAATGGCTTTGCAGTTCATTGAGTTTACATCCGTGCGTGCCGGGAGATACGGTGATCGATGAAGATCTTATCCTCAAATGCTAATAACCCTTTGGAGGCGGACTGCACAAAAAAAAAAAAAAAATGTTGCCGCAAGATGACTAACAAACCGCTAGATGGGCGCGGAAATTCTTTTTCTAAGGCTGTTCATACTTCACTTGGATTCTCCAAATTTTATTGATCATGACTTGATTTATCATTAATTTTTTTGTGAAGTGATCATTACTCTAGAGGTGCCATTAACCTATTTTAGTGGGTTAGGAGCTTTTTTAACTCGGGAGATCATCTTCCTTCTGTAAATTAGAAAGTTGAGTAAAAGGATTTGTTACGATTGATTAATCTTATTTTCGTAAATTGGTTCCTCCTCTTTTTTTTTTTTTTTTTTTGAATGAAAAAGCTTTTCATATGGTCTTAATTCATTTTTTTTTAATATCTAATTCTGGTTGTCCATGCATTAAAGGTGATGAATAACAACCCATGCAATTGTCAAAGAACCGGTAAATAAGGCAATTTTTTTTTTTTTTTGGTTGAAAGGTAAATAAGACAATAAATAAATCATAAATAGCAAAGAAATAGCACGTAAAGGCGCACAAGCCATCTCCGGCCATAATTAATTAATGCCTTATGCCTTATTATTAAGTCTCGGAACAGGAACGTGCGAGCGATAAAGGAAAATGTCCAAAAGATTGAAAACGAATATTCTAAAGTGAAAAATCAAATTTACACGAGATGATATTTCTTAAAAGTGCTACCATGTGAATAAAACATGGCGTGCTTAGAAATTCATCCAAAAGATACTCTACTTTCCTAAATTACAATTCTAATAGCGATCAAAATATATCATCGACCTAAAGTGAAATGTCATGTAATGCATAGCAATGAAATCATTCTCCTTAAATGCAATTCTATAAAAGGATACTTGAAATATACTTCTTTTATGTGCATGAAGAATGACGCCAATGCAATTATTAAGAGTAAGACTTCATTCGTTCTACGAAAGATAGATGATTTGGAAAATATATATATATATATATATATTTTAAAAATGATTGTTTGCATCAGTTAAAATAATATATCAACGAAAAATCTTTTCCTTTTTGACAACAATTTTTCTATTAATATTTTCGTAGATGATAAAATTATCTTTTGCCTTTTTATTTTTATGAGCGATATAAATAACTGTTTTCAAAAAATTATTTTTCAGTTTAGTTATTTTTCGTAAGATAAACGGAGTCTAAATTATAAAAAATAGGAGGAAAAATGATATGGACAGACATCTTCAATTAAAGAGATGGAAGTCTTTAGTGATCTTTGTCTTCTCCTTATCTCATAGTTAATCCATATTTACTACTAACCCGCTAAGGTTTTCGAACCAATATCGCCAACTTGAAATCTTTTTATTTGCATTTAAAAAATCAAAACAGGAAATGCTTGAACAGCAGCCACATTCTAGGATTCTCTCTATCTTTGCCAGCTGACAAAGGAGTGCCCACCGCCCATCCCGTGTTTGTCTAATTGCTTGCACGCTTTCATTTGAACTAACCGGCTTTCATTAATGTCACCGACAAAGCTTAACCATGAGCTAACTGCTGTTAGACCCAGCTTCCTTGGTTTTGTGTCAGAGCCCCACGTCACCAAACCCTTCACCAGAAACAAAGTTTTACTCCAGGAAGGAAGAACGAGGAAGCTTCCTAACTACAGCTTCAGCCACGAGGGGGACTGCCCAGGGAGGCGAATTTCCTTTTTGATGGAGCTGTCAGCTTGAAGTTTGGCATCAGGGGCAGAAACTTTCCCATTTGGTAGCTTGAGCAGCAAATAAATGTCGGTATCTTCTTGGATTTGAGCTCAGTGGATGGAAATGGGTTCTTGAAAAGCGCAAGATTTGTTGGTACTTTGAATGCTCAAGAGACTCTTCTTGTTCTTGAATTGCATTTGCACCGTCTCTGATCTGCTCTTGCTTTAGTGGGTTTCCTCGTTTTAGAGGTTACCAGCTGGTTTTAGTGTTGTGGGGAGGGATGATGTCTGTTATAGACGTTAATCCCATTTTGAGGCAATGATGACTCATGATGGAAATGGACGTGGCGGACACACGGATTGTGAGTGGTTTTTAGCAGGAATTCGTTTGTCAAAATGAGGCCTTTGTTCAAGAGGGGTGTGAGTTTTGCCAACCAAATGGTCACAGACCACTGTAAAGTCCGGGTCTTTGGTCCATTCAATGGATTCGCCATGATCGGTTCGTTGTTCTCATTCCTTGTAGCAATAACCTGTGCATGTCTGTTCATCTTACCCATTTTTGAACCGGCCATATACACATCCGGGATTCCCAAATCTAGCGGTTCAAATTTGATGCGCCCTTGCAATGTGTTTGAAGGGAGTTGGATACCTGATGAAAGTTACCCCCTGTATAATGCCTCGCAATGTCCATTTGCTGAGCGTGGTTTTAATTGCTTGGCTAATGGCCGCAGAGATAGAGGATATGAAAAATGGAGTTGGAAGCCTAAGCATTGTGATATCCCACAGTTTGAGGTTCGCACGATTCTAGAGTATCTTCGTGGCAAGCGTGTTGTCTTTGTCGGTGATTCGTTGGGTAGGACACAGTGGGAGTCTTTCATATGCATGCTCATGACGGGAGTGGAAGATAAGAGGGGTGTATATGAAATAAATGGGAATCAAATCACTAAACAGATCAGGTTTCTCAGCATAGGGTTTAGCTCTTATAATCTGAGAGTTGACTTCTATCGGTCAGTATTCTTGGCACAGCCTGGTCCAGTGCCCAAGCGTGCACCTAAAAGGGTCAAATCGACCATTAGACTGGACAAGTTGGATGATATTAGCCAAGAGTGGATTGATTCTGACTTTCTGATCTTCAACTCAGGGCATTGGTGGACACCTACAAAGCTCTTTGAGATGTAAGTCATCCGTGAGTACATTTTAAGTCAGATATGTGTGACTGAAAGTACGACTTCTTTTCCATAACCTTTACCTATCGTTTTTTGTTTAGTCTGTTCCAATAGTCTCGAAGAGGGTTTATCTGCTGCAAAAGTATATGCAATGCCTACCGGAAAGATCTTTTTCTTCACAGATCTCCAATTTCACTAATTGACCATTCTGTGACATGCTTTTCTCAAGGGGTGCACCTTTTGCTTCATAAAAATAAATAGTTGGGCATCCTAGCAGTCAGTATGATGCTGATGCTAGGATAGGCAAAATGCTAAATTGTAAGCTAGAAGTTGTGGAAGCAATATGATGAATTGAAGCAACTATATGAAATCATAATCTAGTTTCCTTCTATGAAACTCTGATCTTCTTCCCCAAATACACTGACCCCCCCCCAAAAAAAAAAAAAAAAAAAAAGCTTCTTCCCCATTTCCAAATAATAATAAAAAAATCCTTAATTTCATTTAGATGGGCTTGGCTAGATGTAATTTTCACTCAATAAATGAGCTTGAGCAGACATTTTCCTTGATTATCAGCACCTGACCCTGTGGGTCATTTCTGCTTCTCTGTGCTTGGATAAGTTGGAGGAAATCTTAGTCTGTGGTAGATGATCATTCCATACTGTGTCAAAACAGATATCTGGGAGAAGCCTACAAAAATGTGATCCTTTTTGGTATACCAGGAAATTTATTTGGTGGAAGCACGTTAAAATTTTAAACCTGATGGTGATAACTTAAGTTTTTCTGGGACTCTGGCATTTAAAAAAATGTTCTCTCTTCAGTAAAGTCTTTCAATGCTCCTTGTTCGTAAATTTGTTGAATGAGCTGTTGCATCATTTTTGTGGCTGTATAGTTTCCTGCTAGAGATTCTACACAGTGAATAAAATTCAATATGGATGACCTCGCTTTGTGGGATAAGGCTTAGAAGTGATTGCTGTTGACCCGGAACAGAATTCTAACATGCTTTTGCAGACAGGGGTTGTTATTTTCAGCTCGGTAAGTCCCTGAAGCTCGGGATGCCAATTGCATCGGCCTTCAAAACTGCTTTAAACACTTGGGCATCTTGGGTTGAGAGCAATGTCAACCCCAATCGGACATCTGTGTTCTTCCGGACATTTGAGTCTTCTCACTGGAGGTATGTAAGCAGCGCTGGCCTCTTTTGGTGGGTTGGAGTGCTACACCAAGAATTTATTTTTGATGTACTCCATTTAGCGGTGAAATGAGTTATGTCCTTAGCTGTTGGTCCGGGAGGAAGTTCCCTTGTAGTCTTCTTTCATCTGACAATTTGCATAAGTTCGTGGATCTTGTCCTTGCAAATTACATATGAAGTATAAAGTGCAATGCAATGTGCTGTGACTAATGTTAGTGTAGACAAAGAAAAGAACAATAGGGTCGAGTCTCTTTTGCTTGTTTAAATATGTATATTTTGCCAGTCTAAGAATGTTAGACCTCAAACCAGTGATTTCACTTGTTTCAGCGGTCGAAATCGCAATTCATGCAAAGTTACTCGAAGGCCCTCCTCGAAGACCAAAGGAAGGGACAAGAGCTCAATCTCGGACATAATAATGAAGGTCACGAAGCAAATGGCATTTCCGATACGTGTGCTTCATGTTACTCCGATGGGGGCATTCAGGAGCGATGCGCACGTCGGTACTTGGAGCGATAATCCATCGGTGCCTGATTGCAGCCATTGGTGCCTACCAGGAGTTCCCGATATGTGGAACGAAATCCTCTTCACCTATATGCTGTCCAAGAATGGCGAACTGTTCCAATGAGCAACAGCTGTTGCAACTTGCGGCTTAAATTGGGTTGCAAATGAACTGTTTCCTTAATACCCAGATTGAGAATTCGAGGAATATAGGAAGCAGCACTTGGTATGATCTCTAGTGTTGATAGTGTGTACTGTCTGATTGTTGGCTGGGAAAATATTAGTTCTTTCTGGGATTATGTTTCCTCTAGATTGCTTTGTACTGCTGATCATCAGCAAGGAAAGGAGATATTATGAACAGATTTGATATGCAATTGGACATTAACATTCTGCATTTGAGTCAATTTATCACTTAGCCTGTAAATCGAATTGACAAGAACATCATGAATTAACTCGCGGTTGCAGAACTCGGAATGTCCTTGCTAAAACAAAGGTCCTGATTGGAAATTGAATCAATGAACAAGAACATGATCCATATTGTAATCTACCAGCCACGCTTCTAGGTTTATAACACACTTTGAAATGAAAATGAAGCGTCAGTCGTCTTTCATGCATATGCTGTTCTCAAAGCCCAACTGCCTTAAAACCTCAAAACGAGGCTTCACACTCTGCATTTGTTGTTCCCTTTCTTGTCTTTCCATGTAGATTCTAGGATTATAGCTTGATCTCCTTGTTGAAGATCCAGCTGAACCTCACACCATGCGGACCCATCATCCGGGCTCGCTCCTCCGCCCGCTCCTGGAGCCTCCTGATCCGGGGCGCGAGCCCGCACACGAAGTCCTGCGCCCGCCTCCCCTCGGCTGTCAACCCCTCCAGCTTCTCCAGCCTCCACCGCCCGACTAGGAACTCGAGTATGTCCGCGTAGTCGTCGGCGGTGTACACGCCGAGCCGCTGCGCCACAGCCGAGAAGTGCTCGAACAGCTTCGGGTCCTGCCCATCGTACATCAGGTGCGCGGGCATCGTGATCTTCTTGCGCATCATGTCGGCAATCGCGACCATCGCGTCCGTTGAGTCCACCTCGAGGAGCTTCTCGACGATTTTTGCGTAGGCATTCTCGTGGCGCTTCTCGTCGGCCGCGATGGTCCCGCATATGCGCGCGAGCACCGGGTCGCCGCCCTCCTTGGCCAGCCGGGCCGTGTTGCCATGGGAGACGAACGTGGCTCGCTCCTGGAACGACGTGTAGACGAATCCCAGGTACGGGTTGTTTTCCGTTCCAGGGTCCTGTCGAGATTGCAAGAATCCGGAAATATTTTCTATTCAACAAGCGTCTAACGACAGACATTCAAAAATCACTCTGTATAGAAAAACAAAAGAAGACAACAAAATACAAAAACAGTAATCATACATCAAAACGAAATTTTTTTTATAAATTTTTCTACCGAGTACCTCTTTACGCTTTCAAATTGGCAAATAAAATATCTTTTTCAAGAATAGTTTATTAGCTATCTAACGAATGCTGGAGTTTTCTAATGGCAATTCCACCAATTACCTGGTGAGTCGCCTCATCTGAAATTGACAAGTAAGCGACAGCGTACGATAAAAATATCACAATCACATCGTCAAATCTGCAAAATCTGAGTTACCCATTATCCTACTCGATGCAAGAACCATGCATTGCTCATCATTCGATCTCCCTCGGTTATATCAAAATGAGAAACAATCGGAATCGTACCATTCCGGCTCCGATCAAGTACTGGACCGTCCTCTCGATCGTGAGCATGTCGACCCGGCCGGACAGGTAGAGGTAGGTCCGGAGCAGGTCCCCGTGCCGGTTCTCCTCGGCGGTCCAGGCCCGGGTCCACGCGGCCCACGGGCACTGGCTGGCCCCGGTCTCGTCCCGGACCCCGTCGAGCGTGTTGATCATGGTCTGGTACGTGGGGAGCGCGTCCTCGGTGATCATGTCCCCCACGAGCACCACGAAGTACTCGTCCGGGAGCTCGGCGGTCCGCTCCCGGAGCTGCGCCACGCGGTCCGCGAACTCGTCCGTGGGCAGCGACGAGTCCGGGACGAAATCGTGGGGCTGCCAGCACTGGTCGACCGGCTTCAGCAAGGGGAGCACCTTCTGGGAGGCCCAGCCCTCGAGGGACTTGAACACCTCCACCTTCTCCGGCGGCATCGAGTGGGTGGTTCCCTGATGCTTGAGGACAGCCGGCGGCGGCCGCGCGGCCACCGCAGAGATGGGCGGCGGGCAGCGGAGGGACACGGCCGTCGTCGATGGAGGGGCGCGGCGGCCGGCGGCGGCGGTGCCACGTGGGGCCCAGGCGGGGTGCCTTGCTGGGGAGAAGGAGGCTTGCATGGCTGTCCTGCTTGCGTCCGGGCGTTGGGATGGTCTGGAGCGTGCGAGTTGAATGACAATTAGGAAAAGAAGAGTCGACGTCTTATTTATAAGTAGATAGGGCGACAAGTTGACCTCAATGTCCACTTCAATTACACGTATGCCATTAGCACGAGATTTTGGAAATCGCTCGCCCTTTTTTGTTTTTGCTTGTAAGAAACCTTGGTTGTTTGGATTTATTTCTCTTAAAGCTTGCAGGACCTAAGTCATTTGTCATTTTATAAGTCATTTATTATACTACTCACTGATCTTAATAACAATTGCTCATCACCCGACAAGTCGCATTTCGAATTTTCCATCAAAATAACATCTTTAAATTTTACAAATGAAATAAAGAATAGATTCTAGAGCAATTAAGATCATGATACTGATTATATTTCGATTCCTTCATTAGCGAAAAAAAGGAGCATTCTTCACACGAGATGTCTACTGTCTCCGTGCGGATCTGTTGCGGTTTATTTTACTAAGAAATTTAGTTTGACAAAGTCGTGGGTTTGGCAAAACGAGTCGAGTGGGAAAAGCCAGATTTCCGGGGGGGAGGGGTATAATGGTCATTGGATAAAACGCAAAATATGGCAAGGATATTTCTGGGAAACGTTGAAGGGGAGCACCATGTGTGGGACAAAGTCACAAAACCAGGGGTGCAGTTGTTTTCTAAAGAGAGAAACTGTGGGTTTAAAATGTTCACTAAATCTCGCTCTCTAGTCTCTGGTTGTCAGCACATTGACTGCGTCGCATCATCATTGAATCCTTCCCGGTCCCGCTAATCGATGGGGTCTTAATTAACCGCCCTGACGCAATTAGACGAGTGGCCCCAAAATTTCTGAGATCTCTTTTTTAATTTTATAATGTTGCAATGAATAATTAAGAGGCTCTCATTAATAAATGCCTCTTGAGGCTCTAATTGCGTGTGTTGTATTAGCAAATTTGGATTTTCCATATCCCAATCATTCGCTATACCAGAACAACTTACGTCCGAAATTACAAGTCCCTTAATTTGGAATTTCTTTGGGACTTTTTTTTCTTTATTAAATGTAGGAACCAAAATCTATTAATGTCTGTGTGTCCAAGATCTCTTTCTTATATGCATAACGTTACAATAAATAATTAATGGGCTCTTATTAATAAATGCCTCTTGAGACTCCTATCATGGATATTATAAGCAGTAAATAATTGATAGGCTATTATTAATAAATGCCTCTTGAGACTCTAAATATGTATATTGTATAAGCAAATTTCGATTTTCCATATTCCGACTTAGAATAACGATTTATATCAGAAATTAAAAGTTCATTAGTTGCCGAACTAGTGCTTTTAAGATATATGTAAACGGATTTTAAGTTGGGATATTTTTTTTTTTTTTGATGACTCGGGAACCGCAGTCGGCCGGTAGCCTAGACGTAAACTCGGGACGGACTGAGCCACCACCACGACTCAGCCGCGTTTAAGTTGCGCGAACTCGACGCCTCTGGGGTTCGAACTCCTCCCCGTGAGGGGAGGGAGCTCAGCCAAGCTAGCGCCACCGCGGGCGGTGGTTAAGTCGGGATATTTTATATCATAAAAAAATTTAAAATAGATATGTAATTATGGACACATTTTAAGATCCCCCCCCCCAACAGGAACCAAAATCCGTTGGAACGTCTGCCTGCGTGTCTGATATGAAATGGAATTCGGTCAAATCTGATCGACCCACTCTAGGACTTCGGCCAGAGTTAGCCATGATTATTATCTTTTAATCGAAAAGTTAGTCCTGATTGCTCCAACGACAATGGCGATTTCTCTCGAGCTTTGACAAGGTGGCATTGTAGCTTGGAGCTCTTGTGACTTCCTTGACTAATGGTCCGTTTGTTCGAAAAAATTTCAAAAAAAAAAAAAAAAAAAAAAGAAGACAAATGGCCTTTTGAAAATTTTAGCATGACCCCCTTTTCTCTGAGTCCGCCGAGTGAGTAGGGTCGTAATTAGATAGAATCAATATGCATATTTAATATATTTTGACTTATTTAGCGATTCATACCTAATCTATATATGACTCGACTCATATTTTTAAATACTTTAATTTTTAACTCAATTTAAAAATTATATACAAACTGAGGTGAAAATATGGAGTGTGAACAAGACCTTGAAGAATATAACAAGAAAGTCACGTAAATGAATTGAATTTAAGCAAGTTGTTAACTCATCTATAACTCACTTACTACCCATTTAACTCTCATGTTATACTTAAACTCATCTATAATTAATTTATACTTAAATCTCATGTTATACTCAGCTCATCATATATAAGTTAAAAAATCAACTTATATCCGTTTGACAAGTCCAGTGTACTAAAAAAAACACTTGCTCTTCATGATCTCGATGATACATCAACGATAAATGTGGCAAATAAAAAGGAATTCTATTACCGCATTGTAAAATTGAGCTTCAATTGCTTACACATTGTCCAATAGGTCTCTACCGTATCTAATCTCTTAGCGACAAGACTACGAATATGTACTTCTTTATGGATTCCCTAGTCCTAGCGCTGGTGGATTGCCTCGAAACCGGAGTCCCAGCACGGACGGATTGCCTTGAAACCGACGGGGGAGCTGATCTTAGCTCGGACCGCGGGAGGTCGCTCAGAAAATTGGCCGGTGGCTGCATCACGGAAAAGAAATTCATTCAAGATGACCAGTCACCGACCGCGTTGCAGAAATCAAATGCCTCTGCAGTTTAGTGGGCAGAAGAATTGCTTGCATGATCTTCTAAACTTGAACGGATTTTACATATCTTAGAGATCAGGAGGACGAATGCCCCCCTTGTCCTCAAGTTTCACTTACCTGCATTGCTCCTTCATCGGCTGCTGCCTCCCGCTCTCTCTTCGCTCTCAAGCAACAACGTATCAGGACGGCCAAGGCTACTACGATAACGAGGAGGGCCACCAAAACGATGACGAGCACCATCCACGGGGACATATGATTGGACGAAGCCGGCGGCGGCGGCATGGGGAATACATATTGCACGTACGGGGGCGGCGGCGGGGGAGCTAGCACGTGCGGAGGAGGCGGCGGCGGCAGCCGGACTGGCACATTCGGTTCATGGGGTGGCGGAGATGGGTAAGGAACACACGGCTGCCCGGGGCGGTACCGCAGTGTAATTTTTGGGTGGGGCAAGTCCTTGAGTTTTCGAGAGGCCATGGATTGATTCGTCGATGAAAACTCTCGTGTGTATGATTCGAGTTATATATCAAGTGAGCAATCGACCGTGCTCGATTTTCATGGCAATTCGCGAATTCCAAATATGGAAAGAAAGAAAGCAAGCTACGCCTTTTCTATATTATATCCCTTAGTTGATTATTACTATTATTGCACTCAAATTACTTTACACTAACATAGGAATACTAGGTATATGTTATTATAGGAAGGCAATTCTTGTTTTCCTTGTTTCATCTTTACTTCATATATTTACCTAGATGTTTCTCATTGGGTATTTAAGGAAACCTGAAATCCTTTTTTCTATGTGGACATTTATTGGAATCAATGTGGATCTTATCGGCCAACTAAAGAAATTTTAAAACTGCACCATGACTGCATGAGCAAAATTTGTTCTTCAATTAAAGAGTGTCACTTGTAAATGGAGAATAGCACAAGCAGCTCCTCCGTCTGGATCGATCGAGCTGGTCTTTGCCAGTCCGCGGTTGCCGCCCCGTATTTGTTTTTTCTCAAATGCCTCGTTGATCTTCGAGAAGGGAACCGAGTCAGTGATGAACTTCTCCAGCTCCAGTTCTGCAATAATTGGGAGAAACCACGAACTTTGCTTCCAGGCTTTCTTGAGAATGATATGCATCACCGATTTCAGGTCTATTTGGCATTGAACGCCACTGCTCAACAGTCGTAATTTCACATGTTTCAGATAAGCATCCATGTATGTCAATTGAGGTCAAATGTGCGGCAAATCCACTAAGCATCACACATTGTGTTATCGGCTGATGATATGCACATCAGCATCCTTGAATACGTCAGGACCATGTTCAAGAAGAGGAGGAAAGCAGAGAGTCGGTTATTTAAATTCAAGCGGCATGGTAGTTTTTGGTCGCCACCACGTTAACAGATGCCTTGTCGCGTAAGTGCGGCGCTCCCTGAATTTCATCCCGATGAGCAGGTAACGAAGCTGATGTCGACCGATGGATTACACCAACGCAGCACAGTGTAAAGACTAATCATGTGAGGCTTAAACTGAATTCCTTGGCCACCCAGAAATAGACATCACGTGTGGCAAAGGACAGTGAAGAGGATCTTCAGACGGACTTCCTTAGCCTGCGGCGGCGCCACCTCGACCTTCTCTACTGACGACGGCTTCCCTGCCTCCCACGCCACCGCAGCCACAACAGCTGGATTCCCAAATAAATGATGACCAAATGTGAATTCGCAAGAGCTAATGCCGACTCAGTCGTATAGCAGCAGCATCACGAGCACAGATGAAGGAAACTGCGAGCTGCTACTAGAATAGAAGCCTTGAAACTCCATAGCTGGCCTGCCGTTTTTCGGATATTATAACATTATACTTCCAGATCATGTTTATTTGAGGATTACGGCGAAACAACAAAAGATGGCAAAAAATTGGAGTGAAAACTGTAAAATTTCTGGGGTTTGTAATTCATCGATCAGAAAACTAGTTGAACGAAGGTTCATCCCATCAGGATTGGTGCTACTATTGACTTGAAAAAATTAGTATACCAATCTCATAAAAAAAAAGCCTAATTTGTTGAAGAATTGAGTGCACTAGGAGCACGTGTGAAATCAATGTGTCACTTTCGACCAAAAAAAAGAAATCAACGTGTCACAACTTTGATTTTACTAAATCCCATGTGCAATTCACATGATCTAAGGGTCAATGTGCATTGGATCCACATATCCAAATAGAGATAAATTGGACATTTGCAAAGTAATAGCTGGTCTAGTAGAGGGGAATTCATAGCGAAACACAAACACGATGACAAAGAATTGTTTGAATTGTCACGTCTAAAAGAGAAAGCAAACATTGAAATCTAGATTCAAAAGATTATATTTTACATGGGAAACAAACATTAAAATAGCGAGAGAACAAAGCGAATTTAAGGGTGTCAAAAATACCCAAACCGATCTCGATCCCTAGCCAAATCAGACCAACTCGAATTGAATAAAAAAATTCGGATCTTTTTAGTTTGGTTCTCTTTGCGGTTCAGATAATATGTTTAAAGAGTGGACATCATAACGGTTCGGTTCTGAATCGAACGGAAACACACAGCAAAAGCCCTTTAGTTTTCCCTCTTCCTTCTGGTCCTTCACTCTTGCTTTAGAGAAGAAAATTATTGTCCTCAATTACACCGCTTATTCCCAGTAGCCATTTCATCTTTGCTCCTACTGATGGCCACTCACTCCACCACAAACCCCATCCACTAGCACCATCCCCTCCTTATGAAATTTTGATAAGATCACTACCAACTATTATAAGAATTTAAATTGTTAGATGAATGCGTGGTTTAATATTTAATTTTTACACTCCCCCTTACACTTAGTCTCGTCTTTTTGCTTAATGCTAAGCGTGGACACATTTATTTGGGGAAGCAAATTGAGCCAAGAAAAATTTGAACTCGAGACTTCCTGCTCTGATATTATCTGAGATTTTTATAAAATCATCACCAACTGTTCTAAAAGTTAAAGCTATAGATGAAGGCTGTCACACTCCCGCCCCACCTCTAGCATGAGAGCATGACCCAGTGGGTTAGCATCGATGCCCCAGGCAATGTCGAATGTCCGGAAAGTTTTTTTTTTCTTTAGTTGAGCACATGCGAAAGAGATCATAGACAATCCCTGTATAAACAAATATGAAAACCGGGCAAGACATATGCAAGCCACGCAAATAAAAGCAGCATATATTCATACACATGTTCACATATCAAAAGCTGTTTTGATTACATGCCCATCCTAGTCCTAGGCTACTTATTTTCGTTTTCATATATAGTCAATCAAAAGGCTGAGGTAGCTTAACTCCTCTACTGAGCTGCTCCCAAAAGTGGTCCCCATGCTAGGTTCATTACCTTCTTGAACTTAGATTCACCCATCTTACACACCTGGAATTGTGAGAACAACAAGAGCGAGTCGATGACTTAGTAAGTAGAAATCCCTAATTCTCCTATAGGAGGACATTTCGCTATCGATCGTCGGATACAAGGTCACCATCCACTTGTCGATGGCAAATCAATAGTAAGGTTCGTGCCTTGCCTTGCTTATGCATATGAAAGGCTCTCAACCGTCTATGTGCTTTCAAAAATCAAAGACAATGAGTAAGTGCATATGAACAAGCTTTCCAAGGATCCGTAGCTTATGATTATTTCAGTCATAAAAAGGGATGCTTGCATCTCATGAAACTCATTCAAGCACTAAGTGACCCAATTCAAATATATGCTCAAATTGATGCAAGGACTTAACAATATATATCAAACAAATCCAGCTTTTACAAGCATTACACATGTATCAGTCATGGACCACACGTGGACTTTCATTCTTTTTTTTTTCATTATTATATTAGTCAAAATTAATCGACTCTTCCGGTAACAACCGGGCATCGGTCCCCCCGGCAACCGGCATCGTCTCGATCTCATTATCAAGACGGCATCCAGGGCGACCCCCAGGCTTCAGCCTCACTCGAGCCTGTATCGTCCACGATCTCAATATCGAGACGGCATCTGGGGCTCTACCCTATGCATTGACTCGGCATCCCCCAGCGTTAGCATATAAGTCCATTGTGTGTCCATACGTTTCAAGCATCAATCAATTCATTTTATCTTTGAACTTTTATCCGGATGAAAGGCCCGAAGGCGTGCCATGCAAGGTGAACTAATGAACGACTCTTGTGTTTTATTAAATCAAACTCATGCCGGATGTGATTCGGACTCGTGACCTTGACTTAGAACCATTTGCTCAAGCTTTAGCATTGTCCATAGTTATCGAGACCTCTCCTTGACATCTGGGTGTGCTTGATACCCATGCAGGATCATGAAAATACTTAATGTAACAACAAGTAATAGAAACATAACAAGCATGGCAATACAAAGCCAACACAAGCAAACGATGACGTGATCCTAAAATTGATAAGCGTTTAGGAAAATCTACTTACTACTTTTTGGACCTAGCTCCAAGATACTTCTTTGGTGGTCGGTTGATGTTTAAGGCAGCTTGGAAGAGAAGGGTGTGAAAGAGAGGGGAGGAAGGGAGAGGAAAGGAGAGAAAGACCAAGCCTTAAAATGTAAAGATGCCTTCTCCTATTTATAGACCTCTTCCTCTTAGATTTTATTTATTTATTTATGCAAACTCATGATTACGCCTAAATGATGAGTTCGCTTACTTATCTTCCCGAGTTGGCGCCTAGATCATTTGGTGTTGGCTTGTGATTGGTCTATCTATTAACTTGCTCTCCAAGACTCATTTTAGGCTCATTATTACCTATGGTGCCTAAGGGATACATAAGCCCCTTTAATGCCTAATGTTTTCTTCTAATTGGTTGGTCCTTACCTTGTTTACTAAGGCTACAATCTAGGGTCATCATAACTTAAGATTTACCTAAGATTCTAGGAGACACATAAGTAGGTGACTCACCTCTTTCATTAATTGCCAAGATTTCATGCAAACATTTGGCTTAGATGTGTTTACATTAGTTAACTTGTTCGCCAAGTTTTTTCTCCAAAAGCATTTAATGCATTCTTATCTTCAAGCCAAGAAATCTCTAGATTAGCTTGCTCTTCAAGTTGGGCGTCCAGCTCCATTCCCCTCAAAGTTGGGCATGTGGTTCTCCCATTCTAAGGCGAAAATAGTTTTGAGTAACTTTCGAAATCAGTATCGTTACCTTATCAAACGGACTCGAAAAAATTATAAAATTTTATTATGTTATAGAGAAGACCTTAAAAAACATTTTTCATGAGAAATCCAAGCCAAATTCATTTTGTGGAAAGATAAGCAAATCATTGAACACAACCCAAAAATTCATCCATCAAGCAAATTCAAAGGTCAAAGAGAGAGGCTCATTTCAAAATCAAAATATTCACAAAATTCTTTGAAATTTTAATATGTTGTGGATAAGGATGTCATTTAAAACTTTTATGAAGAAAACATGTCCAAATTCGAAATGGAAGATTTTATAAAAATTCGAGAAAGCAACTTGGTTACAGTTTTCACTATACCAGGCAAGTTCTATATGATAATTGATTGGGCCTTTGTCCTAACCATTTCATCTCAGAAAAATATGAAATTTAAAAATATTATAGATCAAGATGTTTTGAACAACTTTCACGAAGGAAGCTTCTCCAAATTCTTAATATAAAAAGCTTTGTAAATTAGCAAACAACAAAGGTCCAGAAATTTCGAAAATTAAATGAGGTAAATTCTAGTTGAAAAGAGGAGTATTCCAACTTGGCTTTGAATCAAGGGTCATCCATGTGTCACGGGCCGATCGATCTAGCGTTCCATTGCCCGTACAGCTTTAGAATTTCTCCCAAGCAGCTTTCTCACACTCAACTCATAAGGATCTTTAGAGAGAGAAGCTCTGGATTGTATTACTTGTGAATGAGATGAGTACAATGAGGGGGAAGAGACCCCTATATATACAAATACAAGACAAACCGTATCCGTAGATCTTTTCTCGATCTAACGGTGGAGATTGCATCTCCCCAACTACCAACTACTCGCATTTATTACATACGAATACAATTACCGTATCGCCCACCCCCCGAGTATTCTAAAAGACTCGAGAAAACCCTAACACTCGGGGATACAAGCCGAGAGTCGCTTAATCCACGGATGTGTCACGCCGTCCCTTAGAACCCTCTTGGATCGGCTTTCTTTCGAGCTGTGACATTCTCCCCCACCTAATCAGGCGACGCCCTCGTCGTGTCTTCGGCATGGAAAGCGTCGATCTCCTTCTTGAACTGCCAAAGACCTTCAGTGGGCTCCCAACTAGCTTCACTCTTCGGAAGACCCTTCCATCGGACCAAGTATTCCCGTTTTGGTGCGCAGTACCGCTTCCATATGACTCGATCCGCCATGATGCTGTCGACTTCTCGATCATACAAGGCTTTTGCCCTGAGTGGCGCCCGTTGTGACTCCCCTCGATCCGGATCTTCTTCATCAACCTGGAAAGGCTTAATCATACTCACATGAAAAACCGGATATACCTTGAGTTTTGGTGGCAACTCCAGCTTATATGCGACCTTTTCGACCGGTTGCAGCACACGAAATGGCCCCTCATAGCGACGGATCAACCTCTTGTGCACGTCCTTGTATCGAAGAACCACGTGCAGCTTAGCCAACACTAAGTCCCCGACCTGGAACTTCACGTGTCGTCGCTTCTTGTCGGCCCACTTCTTCATGCGCTTGGAGGCCTTGTGTGACAGTCTGATTTTCTACTTCCGTTTTTAATTGAATAAATCGGGTTTTTCATCGACGTGTCTATAGTGCTATTCTCTGAGCTGATCACTCATGAGATAACTAAACTAGTTGGGGAAGCCATTAAGGGATTTTAATACAACAGGCTTGAGAATTCGACCAGGAATCGACTGCTCGACCGTGTTAATCTACAAGGGTCATTGCGACACAGTTGAAAATCTATCATAGAGCGAAAATAGGTCGATCCGATAGAGATATATAATTAGGCCTGGGTGATTCCATCTAATTACAAAATTCTCATCGATCGGCACAAAATCGATTTTTGTGTCGTTTTGGTACCCTGTGCTCGTAATTGAAACCTAGAGTTTTTCACGACAACCGAGAGTCGCCAATGAGTCCAAGATGTACATTGTGGCTCGAAAATAATCAGCCATGGGCCAATTGCACCGAAAATTCCCAAAAACTATCCAATAGTTTAGGTCGCGCTGAAACCACATTTGACTGAATTTAACTACGAAATTTATTTCGATTTCAGAAATTGAGAACTTTACAGTGTCACAATTAATTTTAGGAATGTTGTTACATCTTGCCAAGAATTATTAACGACAGGAATTATTGGTGAAAATTTCGGAATGCAACAAATTAAAAGAATAAGGGAAATGCCACATTTTAAATGGGTTTTTGGGCCTTTATTGTGGAACATTTGGAGAATGAGTTATAAGGACTTAAATGAAGAATTGTCCTTATTAACTAAGATGGTGAAATGGTAAAATGGAAAAGGGAGAACTTCTAGAAACAAGGCAAATTCGTAGGAATGCCCAACACCATGGATTTCTTCAACATTTGAGTTTCATTTGGAGTGGATAGATGGGTTCAAGGGTGGTGGGCCTCATGAGAATGATGAGAACCATTTTCCATGGAAAAAAAGACCAAAGGCTTGTGGAAAATGAAGAGGGGACCCTCCATAGTCCTTTCCTCCTCTCTCTCTCCCCTTTTTTCCGCGCGTGATCCCCAGCCAGCAGCAGCGTACGTCTGCCTCTCCCTCTTCTTTTCCTTTCTTTCCTTTTCCCTTCCTCCTTCCCCAACCGAAAAAGCTTTTGTCTCTTTCCCCTTTAAACGTCCGAACCGTTGTTTTCGCTTCCTTTGTTTTTTTGCTGAACCAAACAGCAAGTAAATAGAAGCAGAGAAGACCCGATTTTGGCGCTACAACCTGTGGGGCCACTAGAAGTTTCGACCCAGCTGCCTTCATGTTCCACTTCTCTTTGTCGTGGGATTCATTTGAGGACCAAACCCCCTCGCCATTAAGCTAATAGCTTAACAGACCAAGCGCCACTCCAGTTTCTCTCTACCAAAAATTCTGCAACTCCGTCCGTTGGTGTCGCAGCCGCATCTCAGCACATCCCTCTTCTATTTCAACCCAACGTCACCACCGAAGGACCCAAAGCCTTCCTCTGTGTTGTTGTCCAGCCACCAACAAGCAAGCCAGCGCCACTGTGTCACAACTGCACCCTTGCGGTTGCAAGTCCTTCATCGCTCAGCTCCCACCGGCCGAGAGCCAGCCTTCTCAACCGTGAGCCGAGGGCTTCTCAGCCCTGTTCTAGGCTGACTGGAGCTTCTACGGCGTCCCTGGAGGTCGCATCTTGGCTGCTGCCGCTCACCAGCAAGTGCAACCTTGAGTTTTCTTAGTTAGGTGAGTTGTTTTCATAAACCTTGATTAAGGGCTGTGTACCTTTGT
The DNA here is from genome assembly GCA_014182365.1 of Eucalyptus tenuipes. Taxonomy (NCBI): domain Eukaryota; kingdom Viridiplantae; phylum Streptophyta; class Magnoliopsida; order Myrtales; family Myrtaceae; genus Eucalyptus; species Eucalyptus tenuipes. Next base: position 25,379,759 of record CM024542.1, read on the forward strand.
TTAGGAATTTAAATAATTTAAGAAATGTTTAGATGATGTTAAATATAGTTTGGTGTTAGTTTAGAAAGGTTAGATTAGTCATAGAAATGTTTAGTCTTCATTTAAATAACAAGATCGAACCGTAGAGGACCGTTCGATCAAAGGTAGGGACTGTTCTCCAGAACTGCTTTCTAGACACGTGCGGTTTGCTATGTTTGTAGACGGAGATGTGTTGCGATTTTGAAGTGATTTCCTTCTGAATAAATGTTTTAGACATCTTTACTTATAACATATATTTTTCTTAGAATTTTTGGGAATTTAAAAGAAGATGATTTTAACTCCGTCATCTTCAAATAGAAAGTCGGACTATACTGGAAATCCTGACCTGTTGGGATTCTAAGGGCTGTTACTGACCCTTAGGGTTCGAATTTCCATACGGTTTTTTTCACAAAAGTTGTTTTCTATGTCTTCTAGTTTAACATACTTGAATTTCAGACCAAACGGATTTGTTTCAGACCCTGAACTAAGCTGATTTCGGAAAAACAGACTATCTGGAGACGGACCCGGTTTGATGCTGGATTGACTGAATTACTGGGCCGAATCCAGAAGGATCTGGGTCTTGGTGTCTTCATGAAAAATTTCTATTCAGGTGTCCTTTACAGCATACTCAAGTTTGAAAATTTTTCGAACTCATTTGACTTGGTTTCTGGTTTTAAACTTGGAAGTGCGCAAATGGACAGTTTTTGCAAATTTCGGTCAGTAGTAAGTTGTAACTGTTCTCAAGGTGTTTCTTGCTGGAAATTTACTTAATAGATGTTGTGAATGAAATATGCAATTGATCATTGAATTGTGGTATTGGGTGAATGCATACATGACATAAGAATCAGTCACGAGCCTTTGGGGCCGGACGATGCTCCTTCGGGAATGCCCCAAGTCAACGGATGCCGGTCGTAGTGGACGTTGGACCGATGCTCATAATCGGAATGCTGTCTAGATGTAGATGTTGCCGTGCTCAATGGCCTGAGACGATGCCCGGCCATGCCGGATGACCATTATCTGTTGGGTTGACCACATCCAGTGAATTGAAGTTTGTCAAGACGCATGAATGATCGAACTTGAGGGACCTAATTAAGAGACGGAATTGTGTGGTGTAGTATGGGACATACCATAACAATTTAGTCTGGTAATTGGGGCCCCATACTATTGTGTTGATATTTACATTCCTGCATATACATATGTGGAAATATTAATATGATATATGATCTTGACACTGTTATGTATGATTTGAATGATGCTAATGTGCAGGGAAATGCTAAGGCTAAAAGAGTTGTGAGAAAAGTGACTAGGTTGCATGTAGAGTGTACTCTTCTCCTAATCGAGATTTAGGGGATGAACTCGCTGAGACGTGATCTCACCCCATTGTGGGATAAATTTTTCAGGTCCCTAGATGGAGGCTTTTCAAGAGAAGTGTAGGAGTTGGTAGGAAGTGAAAGTTAGGTTCGTGTTCGGTTGCTGTCAGAAGTCGATAGATCTTCCATCTAGTTTGGACAATGGGTGACAGTTTACCCTTTTGTTATCGAGAAGTCTGACAAGATCGTCAGGGACCCTGTTCCCATGGACGAGGAGCTCAGAGCGTAGATAGCCTAGAAGCTCTTCATTTTGAAACAGATCCATGTCATGTTAGACTTTTATGAATGTAAACACTCTTGTAAAACTAAGTGTGTTTAGTGTAAATATAATCCTATGTTTGCTGTCCCATTTTTGTGTTGTCTAGAGGTTATTGTTACGTTTTCGCTTGTGCAATAAAATGAATGGGTCGGCAACAATTCCTGGGATGTTGCAATTTTTTTTTTATCGACCACTGAGGGATGTGCATGCACTCGAGGTTTGGGTTGTGACACCTTGTGTAGACATGCTCGTGCCAAATCAATCTGCTCTTGCCAATATTTAGCAAACTTATACGCGGGCGGACTACTACCTTAATAACCTGAAGCAATGGCGCTTGGGGTTTGTGGTTGTTGCCTGGTTGCGATCTCAAACAGGCTCTGACCGGTAGACTCGCTCCGCTGTAGATTGTAGGAGAATTGGGCTACATCGATCAACTTTGCCCAATTCGCTTGCGTCGTACTCACATAGTGTCGGAGATAAATCTCAAACAGTGCATTGAACCGCTCCGTCTGACCATCGATTTGGGGATGCAAACTCATGGAAAGATTCAACTCCGACCCCAGCAGCTTGAACAGCTCGAACCAGAAATGCCCCGTGAAGCAAGGATCACGATCGCTCACGATCGTTTGCAAGACTCCCTAGTACTTGACCACGTGCTTCAAGAACAGCTTGGCCGCCTCCTCGACCGAGCAATCCTTTGTTGTAGGCATGAAGGTCGCATACTTCGAGAACCGGTCCACCACGACCATGAGAGTCCGACACCCTTCGGACTTTAGCAGGTTGACGATGAAGTCCATGGAAACACTTTCCCATAGACGAGTTGGAACGGGAAGCGGCTCCAACAAGCCTGACGATGAACGTTGCTTCAGCTTGTCTTGTTGGTACACCAAACAAGTCTTCACATAAGCTTCCACGTCGTCCCGCATTTGAGGCCACTAGTATCGATCTTCGACGAGGGCCAATGTGCGGTGGATCCCTGGATGACCAGCCCACTTCGAATCATGACACTCGTACAAGATCTCCTTCCTCAGCTTCCCATGGAAGGGCACATACAACTGCCTTCCTTTGGTGTACAGGAGGTCATCCTCACACCAGAACTGTCGGGTCTTGCCTTCCCTCACATACCCAATGAGGGCTTGAGCTCTCTGGTCGTGCTTCAACCCTTCCTTGATGCGGTCGATCCAATGACAACTCGGTCGACTAACCGTGCTGCTCATTAGCTCCATCTTCCGACTCAGTGCATCCGCTACGGAGTTAGCCTTCCCCGGCTTGTACTCTAGCACGTAGTCGAACTCCACTAGGAAATTCTACCATCGAGCTTGCTTTGGACTCAGCTTCTTTTGGGTTTGGAAGTAACTTGTAGCCACATTGTCCATCCTCACGGCGAACTTTGACCCTAGGAGATAATGCCACCACATCCGAAGGCAGTGGACTACCGCGATCATCTCCTTCTCCTGAACGGTATACCGCCGCTCGGTATCATTTAGCTTGTGGGACTCGAACGCCACCGGATGTCCACCCTGCATGAGAACACCACCGATAGCATAATCTGATGCGTCAGTCTCTACCTTATAGGGTTTGGTGTGATCGGGTAACACCAACACTGGCTCCTCGGTCATGGCCTTCTTCAATCGATCAAATGCTCTTTTGCATCGATTCGTCCACTCCCACGGCTTCTCCTTCTTCAGCATGTCCGTGAGTGGCACGGTGATACTTGAGTAGCTCCGAATGAACCGTCAGTAATAGTTGGTGAGGCCAAGGAACGACCTCAACTCCGTCACCTTCGTTGGCGGCTCCCATTCGACGATCGATTGAATTTTCGCCTTGTTCATTCGCACTCGCCCACCCCCGACGATGTGCCCCAAGAACAGAACTTCTTTTTGGGCAAAAGCACACTTCTCGTGCTTGACACACAAGTCATTCTCACGCAAGACTTGGAAAACCTGCCTTAGATGTTCGACATGCTCCTCGAGCGTCCAACTATACACTACAATATCATCTAGGTAAACCACTACAAATCGGTCTAAGAATGGGTGGAGTACCTTGTTAATGAGAGTGCAGAATGTAGCCGGAGCGTTGGTCAGGCCGAACGGCATCACGAGGAACTCTTAGGATCCATACCACGTCACACATGCGGTCTTCGGCTCGTCCCCTTCAGCGATCCGAACTTGATAGTAGCCTGATCGAAGATCTAACTTGGTGAACCATTGAACGCCTCCAAGTTAATTGAAGAGATCCACAATGAGCGGGATCGGGTACTTGTTCTTCACAGTAAGCTTGTTCAGCGCCCGGTAGTCGATGTACATCCGGAGTGACCCATCGTGCTTCTTCTGAAATAGGACTGGCGCACCGAACGGAGCCTTGGGCAGCCGAATATACCCCGCATCGAGCAGCTCCTTCAATTGTTTCCTCACTCTTCCAATTCGGGGGGTGCCATGTGATAAGGTACCATGGCAGGCGGTCGAGCGTCAGGCACCAGCTCGATCCGATGATCCACCTCCCTTCGAGGTGGTAGCTTCTTCGGCATCTCAGGGGGCATCACCTCCTTGAATACATTGAGGACGTGGGTCACCTCCGTCAGGGTTTCACTCCCTCTCCCTTCTTGTCCTCCGCCTTCAAGGTCGCCATGATGGTCACCTTACCATTCCTCGCTCCCTTGGTGAGTTGCATTGCCGAGATCATCCTTCGATCACGGTCCGATTCACGGACTGGGATCACGCATTGACAACGCTTGTCCAACATGCATATACACTCGGCGAAAGGCAATATAACAGCATGGATTCTATCTAGGAACTTTATCCCAATGACAAAATCGTAGTCGTCAAGGGGAATTACCTCTAGAGTTTCCTTGCTTCTCCACTGCCCGAGTTGTAGCTCCACGTCCCTTGCGACACCGATTGTAGGGACCTCTTTGGATTTTACCAACTTGAGCCACCTAGCTCCCTTCTCAACCGGTAGGTTTAATTTCTTCGTGGCCTCCTCCGATATGAATAAATTGGATGCTCTTGTGTCCACGTGCGCACTTATTGTGGTCTCTCCGATCCTCAGATTCGCGAACATCAAGCTTTTAGGCTCCTTCGCCTTCTTGGATTTGATCATGCTACGGATTCGCAGTGAACCCAACCGCGACTCTTCCTTAGGCTCATCTTCCTTGCAAAGGGCGGCCAGCTTGGCTTTGTTCGGGCAATCCCGCGCCATATGTGGACCATCACAAAAGAAACACTTATAAGAGCGTACCTTCATTTGACCTCCTCTGCTCGACTTCGCATGAGCCTTGTGAGGACCACGCAGTGGTCTACCTCCAGTCGGGCGGTTGTATCTCCCCCGATCTCCCCCACTAGTGGCTTTATCCCTCGAACGAAAGTCTGATTGGGATGTGGAAGGCGCCTTATATTCCACGAGCGATTCGGCCACGGTCATAGCCGTTGTGAGATCTCCCATGTTGAACCACTTCAAAACCTGCTTGGTCCATGACTTGAGACTACTCATGAATTGGTAATACGCTTCAATTTCATTCATTGAAGGGATTTGGAGCAGCAACTCTGAAAATCGCTTGATGTAGTCGCGCACACCACCCTTCTGCTCGAGACGCTTCAGCTTATCACGAGCTTCTTCCTTCGCATAAGCGGGATAGTAGTTCCGTCGGAACTCCTCGACGAATCTATCCTAGGTCGAGATAGGATCCCCACACCTATCATCCGACCGACAACACCACCACAACAATGCATTATCAGTTAAGTGCATGGATGCATTGTTTACCTGTGATTGGTTGTCGTTGATCTCTATGGCTTGGAAGTATCGCTCCATATACTAGAGGAAATTGTCCACGTCTTTGGCCACCTGCGAGCCCCGGAATTCCTTGGGCTTGCGTGCGTCACGGTGATCACCCCGTTCACGCGTGCTGCTTCCGATTCGGCAAGCTTCCCCTTTAGTTCGGCTATCTCCGTGCGCATAGCCGCCATTATGGCCTCCAAGGATTCATCCCGTTGTGCGAGTTCTTCCCTTAGGATCCCTAGCAATTCGTGTCGGAGCTCTCCCATGCCAGTTTTGAGCTCTTGCACCTCAGCTACGAGCTCCTCTCTTCCGGCGTCTACTCCATCCATGGTCTGGGTCAGGTCATCAACCGATCCTTGGACATTGGTGACGAACAACTCTAGCTTCATCATCTGATGCGCAAGGTCCCCCGTTGGATCCCTTGAACTCGAACCACCATGGCTCTTCTTTCCCTTGGCAGCGCCCTTCTCGGCATTCCTCCCACGATCAATGCAGTCACCACACATCGCAAGCGCCTCATCAGATCGTGGATTAGCCATTGTGCTTGGAACGAACTTGCTCTGATATCAATGGTCATGGGCCGATCGATCTAGCGTTCCCTTGCCCGTGCGGCCTTAGGATTTCTCCTAAACAGCCTTTCTCACACTCAACTCACAAGGATCTTTAGAGAGAGAAGCTTTGTATTATGTTACTTGTGAATGAAATGAGTATAATGAGAGGGAGAAGACCCATATATATACAAATACAAGGCAAACCGTATTCGTAGATCTCTCATCGATCTAACGGTGGAGATTACATCTCCCCAACTACAAACTACCCGCATTTATTACATACGAATACAATTACCGTATCACCCGCCCCCAGAAGTATTCTAGAAGACTCGAGAAAACCCTAGAACTCGGGGATACATGCCGAGGGTGGCTTGATCCACGAATGTGTCACAGCCGTCCCTTAGAACCCTCTTGGATCGGCTTCCTTTCGGGCCGTGACACATGGCTGTACAATCTTATCTCCCAAGATTCTAAGTAGACTTTATACTAGCTTGGACACTTGTCTCGGTTATTTATTGGCTAATGTCCAAAAGAGATAAGGTAGACTTATCTTGGTCCAAAGTTGGACTTGTCTTGGCCTTCTCTTCTCTCTCTCTACATATGGCCTCTCCTTTGTAGGTTCCAAAATCTACCATTCACACTTAAATCCTAGGATATTAATGGGCCTAGGCTGTAGAAGCTATAGAAATATCTTTTTTCCCCACTTTATTTAGTACGTTCACACTTATTTACACTTGTTTTTTCAAGAAATTTTGATTATCCAAGGCTGAGGTATCCCCTTCATTAATGGCTTTAAATCCAAATTTAATCTTATCTTCTAATGTAAAGCGCCAACGTGCCAAGTGTCCGTGCTCCTTAATTTACTACATGACGAAGGCATTAAATGCGATTTGGAAAATATCTAAATTTTGAAGGCCTTATCATCCTAAACTTGTCAAATTTGACCATGATCGACTATCTTATTTGGCTCGGGGTTTGTGCCTAGGACATGATCGGAGAAAGTGGACACAACCGGACTTAACTGGTGAAACCAAGTTTGGACTTCTCTTTTACCATATAAATGGCTCGAAGTTGAGGATGTTACAAATGTGTAGTTTAATATTTATTTATTCTAAAACTCCTATCCGCTCCTCCACTCCCAGCTTGGAGGCAAAGGATCTGGCCTTGGATCTAGCTCCACGCAAGATATGTTCCTTCAATGACTTAGGAAGTATTGCTCTGGCCTTAGCATGCCACCGAAGGATTTAGCAAACGCCGGAGGATAATTGGGATTTTTGTGGTGGTCTATCTTGAATGGAGTCCCCCAGAGGAATGGTGGTGATCGGAAGGAGCAGCAGGAGGGACCGGCCAAAAAACTTAAAAAGGACATACGAAAACCAAAAATTCAAACCGAACCGTGTTTTCTTTTCAGGTTCTTCACAGTTTTGGATCACAATGACCTTGTGTCTTTCATTTTCAATTCGATTTAGGGAGTAGTGAAAACCCGACCGAACCATTGACATTATAAGTTAGGATCATTTCTCAAGTTATGAATCACAACCGAGAAGTCTCATGAATGTTAGAAAGCCCAAAAGCTGCTCTAGAATTTTTCGAGGGCTAGAGTTTCGAGGATTCTTATGTCAACTTCTCATATTGCGGCAACTTTCCTTTCAACTTCTGCATATTTTGAGGCTTGAATAACCGATATATATGCCTTGCGACCAACTTGTATTGTGCCCTTTGGGTTTCAGAAGTTGCAAGATTCAACAGATGAATCCCCGAAAGAACTTCCCAAATCATCCCGCTCTAAGTTTACCATGCACAATCGGCCGGTAAAAATGCTTCGCGGAGCTCCTCTGCCCGATAGTGGCTTCCTCCCTCGCTGAAGGTGAGTGTTCTTCTATCCTTCCTGGTGATAGATCCTCTTTTCTTTCCAGATTTGGAATCCTTCTTCGTAATGGCTATTGCTATAGATCCCCCACCTAGATCCCCCACCTGATTAATCAACCTTTTACTCTCTTCAACACAAAAAATGAAAAATCGCTCCCTGGAACCCTAACTTGTCCTACCCAGATCTGAGCTCCCTTCACTCCTAATAAATCCATCTTCCAACCAAAACCCGACCATCTTCGGAATCCCTATCCTGTCGTTAGTGAAAATCCATCCTTCGTCGCAAAACCAGCCGCGGCAATGGAGAATAGCCATGAAAATCAGCTCCGATTGTTGGCCCTCTGTAAACGTATGGGAGATCTCTGGGCTGTGGATGATATCACGGAGTTGAATAATCATATCCCTAAGGTACAAAAAAGGTTGATGAGTATCTGTTATATGGGAAATTGTTTTCGAAACCAAATGTTAATTTTCCAGCGTTCTGGGCTACAATGAAAAGGGCTTGGAAGGCAGAAGAAGTCAGATGCGAGGTGATAGAACAGGGTTTCTTTGTTTTCATATTTAAATCGGAGGAAGATAAGACGAGAATACTCAAAACAGGCCCCTGGTCGTTTGCTAGCAATCTGTTAGTTTTACAAGAAGGAGACCCTAAGGTTCCCGAGCACTGCTATGAATTTAAATCCTGCTTATTCTGGGTGCATTTGATGGGGCTTCCAAGGGCGGCACTGTCGGAGGATTGTATTAGAATGATTGCTGGAAAAATGGGAGAGGTAGAGGAAGTTAGAATTGATGCTCGAAACAATGATTCTCGGAAAATAGGCAAAGCAAAAGTGAGGCTGAATCTAATGCAGCCCCTTAAAACCGGAACGGTTATTCACGTGGGAGATCGAAACGGTGGATCGACTTTAAATACGAGAGACTCCCACATTATTGCTATTCCTACGGTTATATAGGTCACTATGCTAACTATTGTCCAACCTTCCCCTATGAAGAATCTGAATTCCTCGGGACAAACCAGGCCACTATGGCTCTTGGTTAAAGGCGAGGCGAAAGAGCTTAGCCCATGCTGGAATACCTTTTACGGCGACATAGATTTTACCTTAATAGAAGATGACATGGTTCCCGAAACCCCAGTTATCCCCTCCTGTGATGAATCGAACAGGAAAAGTTCCTTTGATGGGAGTCAAGCCCTTGTGCTCTATCAACTCGTGACACAAACAACACCGAAGGGTCGATTCAGCGAGCTTGTTGCACAAAGGAAAGGGAAAAGAACACGGTAGTCTTCAGAATATTTAAAGACATATCAACTACACGACGCAGGGGTAGCGACTCAGGGGGTAGTGAAGCTTGGTCCAAAGAAACCAATACCCAAAAAATTGAAACGATTTGCTCCTTATGAGAAGAGGGTTTCATTGACAACCCTTGTGGATATGGACCAACTTATGGATACACCAATTCAAGTCTGGGAAGGCGAATCTGCAGGGGCTTTGGTGGCTAGCCCTAATAAGCCACCAAAGGAGCCATGAAAGTTTTAAGCTGGAACTGTCAAGGTCTAGGCTCTCCCTTGACAGTCCAGCACCTACGAGCCTTAGTGGCTCGTGAAAGACCTAATCTAGTTTTTCTTATGGAGACAAAGATTCAATACCCGGTGGTGGAAAATATCAAAAAAAAGACTAAGGTTTTCTTCTATGTTTGCTATTAATCCTATTGGCATTGCGGGAGGACTGGTATTATTATGGGATGAGTCGGTGCAAATCACTATTGAGTATAGTTGCCAAGAGATTATTGAAGTTTCATGCACGAGATGCTGAAAATGGAATTAAAATGAAGATTTCGATCTTTGCACGCGTCAACAAATTTCCAGGAGAGAGTCTATCTTTGGAACTATCTTCGAGAAAGAAATGGAAACATATCATCACCTTGGCTATGTATAGGAGATTTCAATGAGGTATTATACCATTGGGAGAAGGTGGGTCAAAGATCAGCAGAAAGGTTCCGAATGACGGCGTTTCGGGAGTTTGTTGATTCGTGCTCATTAATAGACATTGAAAGTAAGGGGTGTGCATTTACGTGGACAAATAACAGGGAAGGAGAGGAATTAGTCAAAAAGAGGCTTGACCAAGCATTTTGCAACCTAGAATGGAGACTCCTATTTCCTAATGCTGAAGCTTTTGTATATCCAGCCATAGGTTCTGATCATGGTCCTCTCATGCTTTGTTTAAATTCAGTTGTACAGAAAAAACAAAGATTGTTCAGATTTGAGCCTTACTGGGTAGATCATCCTGAGTGTGCAGCTGTAGTAGATAAGGCTTGGAAGGCAATGAATGGGCAGCATCGAAACCTGGTCAGGAAAACAAAGCAAGTGACTCAAGAGTTGAGAAAATGGAGTAGGAAATCTTTTAAAAATGCATCTAAACAGATTGATCAGCTCAGAAACCAGCTCATCCAGATAATGAACAGAGCAGACCAGACATATATGGGAGAGGAATACTATAATTTAACAGAGAAAATTGGCACATTGTGGCGTCAAGAAGAAATGTATTGGGGCATTAGATCCATAATTAATTGGCTGAAGTGGGGTGATCAGAATTCGAAATTCTTCCATGCAACAACCATTCAGAGGCGACAAAGAAATAAAATCAACATGCTCAAAATTGAAGAGAATGTATGGAGCCGTGAACCTCGGGTTATCAAACAACACATCACAAGCTATTATAAGGACCTATATCAATCTGTGGGGTACCGACACTATCAGCCAGTCTTAGAGCAATGTTCACTCAGGGTAACCGAGGAAATGAATGAGATGCTCATAAGACAAGTCACCAAGGAAGAAGTGCAGGCGAGGCTGTTTTTCGAGATGGGGGCAACTAAAGCCCCAGACCGAGATGGTTTGAGTGGCCTATTCTATCAAAGTCGGTGGCATATCATCCATGAAGACATATTCCAGCTTGTAGACTCATTTTTCAAAGAAGGTACCTTTGATCCGAACTAAACAAAACCCATATAATACTTATCCCCAAGGTGGCAAACCCCGAAAGCATACCAGAATTCAGGCCCATAAGCTTGTGCAATTTCAGCTATAAAGTTATCACAAAAGTCATGGCGAATCGACTCAAACCTTGGCTCCCTCTTATTATTTCTCCGGGACAAAGCGCTTTTGTTAGCGATCGACAGATACAAGATAACATTTTTATAGTCCAAGAAGTCCTACATCAGCTACGAGTGAGAAAAAGACGTAGAAAATTCCAAGCTGTGCTGAAACTGGATATGCAGAAAGCATACGATAGAGTAGAGTGGGACTTTCTATGTGATTGCATGAAGAAAATGGGTTTCAGTGATAGATGGGTGAAGCTGATCAGATTTTGCATCTCCTCAGCCCAATTTCGAATCTTAATCAATGGTGAAGCAGGGGAAACCTTTATTCCATCTAGAGGTATACGACAAGGGGATCCGCTTTCACCTTATCTTTTCATAATCTTGGCCAACGTCCTCTCCCACATGGTGCAAAATGCTATTAGTGATGGCAGCCTAAGAGGTATCAAATTAAACCCTCATTGCCCCACTCTTTCCCACCTATTCTTTGCGGATGATGCTATTTTCTTTCTGGATGGAACAATTAGAGAAGCTCAAAATCTTGCAAACTTACTGAATTGCTATTGCTTTGCGTCTGGCCAGTCAGTTAATCTTAACAAATCTGGGGTGTTTTTGGGGAAAGCTGTCCACGAGTTTAAACAGAAACATTGCATCTGTAATGAGGGTTCCTATCTTAGAAAAAACTGGAAAATACTTAGGGATACCATCAGATTGGGGTCCAACAAAAAAACAGATGTTCAATTGGATCATGGCACGGGTGGACAGAAAACTGGAAAGTTGGAAGGAACAGTTAATCTCGAAGGCGGGGAAAGAAGTACTGATAAAAATGGTTGTTCAGGCTTTACCCCAATATGCCATGAATATATTCAAAATACCCCTATCCATTTGCCGAGCGATTGAAAGGAAAATTTCAGATTTCTGGTGGAAGAAGAATGCAGTACAGAAAGGTATTCACTGGAAGAGTTGGGATGTTTTAAAAATGAGAAAAGATCAAGGAGGATTGGGGTTTAAAGATTTAATCGAACTCAACAAGGCAATGTTGGGGAAACAAGCCTGGAGACTACATCAAGCTCCAGAGGCCTTATGGAGCAGAATCTTTAAAGGCCTCTACTTCCCTAATGGCAGCCTATGGACTGCTACTAGGGGTGCCAGACCATCATGGGGTTGGCAAAGCCTCCTACTTGGCCGAGACGCTCTTGAGCCTGATTTGAAATGGGAGGTTGGGGATGGCAGATCTATAAACTTAAGAGAAGATCGTTGGCTCATTTAAGGCAAAATTGGGGGACCGGCGAATCAGAATGACCCGAAGCTAGTTGCAGATATTATTGATCCACACTCGCGTACGTGGAATAATCAACTCATCAATGAGCTATTTGACAGTAACATCTCAAAGGAGATCCAGCAAACAACACTCAGTATAAATACCAGACCCGATTGCTTAGTATGGACAGGGCATTACTCGGGGAACTACAAAATTAAAAATGGGTACCAAAGACTACGAACAGCAAACATAAAAACCACAGAGAACCAGGCATCATCTTCTTTCCAAGTCCCAAAACGACTATGGACAGAAATATGGCACCTACATACTAATCCCAAAATCAGGCACTTCATGTGGAGCTTATGCAATGAAGGTCTCCCTACGAGAATTAACTGTCTTTGGAGGAAAATATTACCCGAGCCAACTTGCCCTTTCTGTCAACAGCATCCAGAGTCTTCCGAGCATCTATTTATCCTGTGTCAGTGGACAAAAGAACTATGGCAGAATTTCAGTGATCCAATCAACACCTCCCCAACATCAATTACAAGAATAGATCAGTGGGTATGCGACTACCTTCTCTCGGCAACTCGGCAAGTCAAAAGGCGATCTTCGCGACTACTCTGTGGTACATATGGAAAGCGCGCAATACCCTGATATTTCAAGGCCGGAAAACAGAACAACTCAAGATAATCAGTGAAGCTCGTCTTTCCTAGCAACTATTTGAGAAGTGGCAACCACGAAGGACAGTGAATACCTCAGAACGGTACTCGTGGGTGCCTCCAGATCCGGGCGCTTGGAAGATAAACGTGGACTGTTCATGGCAGGAGAACCGATCGGAGGGATCCATAGCTGGAATCTGTAGAGGAGCGAACGGGGTGTGTACCGCTGGTTTTGCGTAGAAAATCCGAACTCACTCGGCTCACCTGGCCGAAACCCTAGCCATCCAACGGACGCTCGTGTGGTTGAAGGAGATGCGAACTGGTCTGATAGGACATGCTTCAAACTCACGAACTGAAGAAACTATCTACATCTCCAACAATTGCCTCCCAGCCGTAGATTCCATTTTGGGCCGAACAGAAACTCCATGGGCTTCGCGGCCCTTAGTCCTTGACTGCAGACAACTACTGGGCCAAATGAAGAGTGTGTTTTTGCAGTTTGAACCGCGCGAATCCAACCGAGCCGCGGACTGGATTGCCAAATCCCATAATACCGTTCCCTTCCCGGTAATTGGGTTACTAATCCCCGCACGAACTCTTTCTTATTTTATGCTCCGATTTCCCTACTAGTTGTAATCCACCTCCTTAGTATTAATCAAAGCGAGTTTACTTCGACCAAAAAAAAAAAAAAAAAAAACTCCACATATCATTGCACTTACGGATCGTAGTATACAATTCTATTAAGGGTTCCGGTTGACATGTAGATATATTTAGATTATTTATGATATTTTGCATATCTTCACGATATTTTGAATATCTTCGTGATATCCTTGATATCTTCGTGATTAATTGTAATTAATTGTGTAATATTTTGTTACCGGAGATAGTCAACCTGTAAAGCCTATAAATAGGCTCATGGACTCCTCATTGTTACACATCAAAATTTCTTCTGCATATTTTATTAACTTGGTATGAGCCTGAGAAGTTTTTTGTAACGCTAGCCGGCCATCTTGGAATCACTACAACAGTCAACTGTAAGTCAATTTTTATTTCAACTAGCCAAAACTCACTATCAAAGGACGTCGCACACGCCACCTACAGATTCTGCGTGAGAGATCCACGCTCCCATGTGCGTTATACGCGATCAGAAGGCCGGCCATGTATTGTTGATGTCACTATTGCGGCATCCTGACATCATTCGCTGTGCTGTGTCAGCTACCAACGCATCATCCTGACGCATTATTCTTAACTGAGCATAAGAGAAAACTCAGAAAACACATGAATCTGATTGAATCTTCATCTTTGTTAGCTGGTTGTTAACACGTAGGCTAATATATCGTGTCCAATGATCGAAACCCGATAAGAGCATTTTTCATTTGTCCAGTACAGCTATTGAAGTGAGGGAGAAAAATAGGTTGATCAGCAAAATGGGCTTCGACAAATTGCAGAACTGCACAGATAGCTGTATAAACTAGTACTTCTTTTTTCCCCTTCCTGGAAAAATTAGATAGTTCTCAATTTAAAAGATAAAATTAAGAAAGCTTACTGTTGGCAACAAATTTGTTCGAGACTTCCTGGTCAGTCAAGCGCGCCGTTCCCTAAACAGTGGACATCAAGTGATCTGACTACATAATGGTGTCCGATCCAAAAGAGAGCGAGGACATTGTGGTGACAAAAGAAAGAAATAGACAGATGCAAAAATGTCACCTGGGTGCGATTGAATAATCGCCACCAAGTGGATTAATCATGCATGCTTTGATTGGAACAGCTAGCAGCATCTTGGCTTTAAATGGAGATTTACTGTCCTTCTAAAGAGAAAGAAGGCTCACTTGGCAACTTGAACATGTGGATCTGTCATGTTGAAGTAGAACCGCAGTAAAACGAGGGAATATTTGGGACTGGTTTAGCCATCGCCTGTTGAATGTTTTCCCTCTCATGATAAGGCTCATTGAAATGTCTAAATTACTGTTCCTAGTAATAGGAATTTGGGCAATCTTCCCATTTTTGTTTGCTATGAGGGAAATTTGATTCTCTACTTTGGTCTATCTGTACCCACCCAAAATGGCACTGCCCATCGAAGCAAAAGCTAAAAACTTCACTTTAATTGTTCTTTTGGTATAACACAAGTCAGCATATTTTTCTTTCTTTCAGAAAGCAAGATGTCAAGCACTGTTGGTCAGGCTATACATTGCAGAGGTATCGTGCTTTTCTTTTTTAACGCAAAGCTTTTTTTTCCCCTTTAATGGAAATAAAAACTAATCTGCTAGAGTTTTGTAATATTTTGATGGCTTAATTCAAGTGGGTTCTCTTTGGGCTTTTAGCTGCTGTTGCATGGGAAGCAGGGAAGCCTTTGGTGATTGAACAAGTGGAGGTAGCACCTCCACAGGCTATGGAGGTTCGCTTGAAGATCCTTTATACCTCCCTGTGCCACACTGACGTCTACTTTTGGGAAGCCAAGGTAAACAACAACAAGACGCCTGCTTAGAACGATCACAACTTGAAAAGGAACAAGGAACCTAGAAACGATTTACACCCTTAGAATCTATTTCATCTAATGAATCTCCTTCTGGCAGGGACAAAACCCTCTATTTCCTAGAATCTATGGTCATGAAGCTGGAGGGTGAGTGAATCTCAGTAAGACTGTCTAATTATTAAAAATTCATAAAAGTGATAGCATTTGATGAATATTTGAATTTGGGTGAGTTAGGATTGTGGAGAGCGTGGGTGAGGGAGTGACTGATCTGAAACCAGGGGATCATGTCCTCCCAATTTTCACTGGGGAATGCAAGGAATGTGCCCACTGCAAATCAGAAGAGAGCAACATGTGTGACCTACTCCGGATCAACACTGACAGAGGAGTCATGCTCAGTGATGGGAAGTCGAGATTCTCCATCAGAGAACAGCCCATATACCACTTTCTAGGGACTTCGACATTCAGCGAGTACACCGTTGTTCATGTCGGCTGTGTTGCCAAGATCAACCCGCTTGCTCCCCTGGACAAAGTTTGTGTCATCAGTTGTGGGATCTCGACTGGTATGTTGATGCTCAGTGCATCCCAGAGAAATAGTCTATATCGACAATTAACCATCTCAATTAAAAAGTTAATGACGACAAAGGTTGTGGCTTTTAGGCCTGGGAGCAATGGTAAACGTAGCGAAACCACCCAAGGGTTCGACGGTGGCTGTTTTCGGATTGGGAGCTGTTGGGTTATCTGTAAGTCCTCCTGCTGTAATGCAGACTTTGAGAATTTGACAAGCAAAAACTTACGCATCTCTTGATGATGGATAGGCTGCTGAAGGTGCAAGGATTGCAGGGGCTTCGAGAATTATCGGTGTTGATTTGAATCCAAAGAGGTTTCAAGAAGGTTATTACTCAATCCCACAATACATGACCTCTCCCTGCTCGAGACTATACTGATCATTTTTAGAGATCTTTCCTAACATTATACTGAAGTCCTTATTCGACACAAAACTATAATCCAAATCAAAGAGTCTTGCAAGGACAGCGACAGGAAAATGAGGAAGCCATGAATCTAGAAACTTGACCCGCGGCTTTCGAGCAAAGATGACAGATCTAGCTAATTGTCGCTATTTTCAATTAGTGATCAAAGCCCTTGCTGAATTTATTTTCTTATGTGCTAGAAATGGGGCCTATGTTGCTCTCTAATAATGACTCTTACTCAATTGTCTCTCAACAGCAAAAAAGTTTGGTGTGACTGAATTCGTGAACCCGAAAGACCACAACAAACCTGTTCAGGAGGTTTGCACTGAAATGTTTAAGGAAATAGAATCCATTCCTCTGGTCTATATCATTCTTAAGTTTCCCTCAAATTTTGATTGATTACCAGGTGATTGCTGAGATGACAAATGGAGGAGTTGATAGGAGTGTCGAGTGCACTGGAAATGTCAACGCCATGATTTCCGCGTTCGAATGTGTACACGATGTATGCACTTTTCTTTTGGCCATGCAATCAATATGTGATCGAGAAATTCAGAAACTGTCCTAATTATATTACGGATTCTAATGAATTGAGAAACTCCTGACAGGGTTGGGGAGTTGCTGTTCTTGTGGGAGTGCCCCATAAAGATGCTGTCTTCAAGACTCATCCTATAAATCTACTGAATGAGAGGTCTCTGAAGGGCACGTTCTTCGGAAACTACAAGCCACGTTCAGACATTCCCTCCGTCGTAGAGAAATACATGAACAAAGTAAAATACACTCTGAACTATAGCAATCGAAAGTATCAATTTATCTCTCTGTTCTTTACTTATGTCCTGTATGAAATTGATTTCCTAGTCTTAAATGTTCCAGGAGCTTGAAGTGGAGAAGTTCATCACTCATGAGGTCCCATTCTCGGAGATCAACAAGGCATTCGATTACATGCTTGAAGGCGAAAGCCTTCGATGCATCATTCGCATGGAGGAGTAAAGAAGCGGATAAAGAACCCGTTAGCACTGAAAAGAAATAGAAGTAATGTGTGAGAGAATTTGCCGAACGAGCGTGCTTAAGGGTCCAATTTAAGGTTCTTTTGGAATGTTCTTCTGCTATCATCCATGTACTTTCGAGAATAATTGCATCTGGTTTGTGATCCTTTAGCCTTTGAAACTTGACTCGACTTATAATCCGTAAAACTCCTTGAATGTGCAAAATTATCAACTTGGACTTAATTCGATGTTTATCAACGGTTAATTGAAGTGACGATTGGATTCAAAACATTCTCGGAATCAAAAACTGTAGGGTGATTCATCTTGCAATTATAAATGAAGAGTTGAAGCCTTCATCGAGTTGATATAAACCTTCTACAATAGTCGTCACACTTTACCTCTCAGAGAGTTCTCTCAGGATCAAACACTGAATATAGAATTTCCATGAGTTAATGCATGAGCTGAATTTCCAAATTAAGGAACCTTTTCCATGGCATCACCACACTCAATGAGATTGTTAGGATAGAATTTTCATATTCTACAATTGATTTGAAATTCAAAATATTATAATTGATATGCTGGATTAAATTAGAGAGCAGATGGTAATTTAGAGTGACATGAGACGTAATAGTGAATAAAATGCTCGATCTTCAAATTCCTTATTGACTTACTGGCATATGCTAATTGTCAACTCTTTAATCTATAACATCTGCCCTGTAACTAATACTTGAATACATAGTCCTCCATTCTTCTCTACTGCAAAAGCGAGTCAGGTGCCCATTCCATTATAAACATGAGGCTTATCAAAAAGACAAATCGATCCAAAGAGTGGTGTAGTGTTATCTTTGCCAAAGAGTTGTTCACCGAACTCAAAATATCCGCCATTTTGACTTGGATATAATGCTCGGCATTACACCAAGTAAGCTGGGTCCTAGACCAATTGATCACAGTGCCTAACTATATACTGGCAAAATTTCAGCATACTCTGGTCCCTAACTGCCCGTGCAATCCTGACCATTTTATTCGCGTACCACGATCTTGATCACTGGGTTTAGGGCTCTTGACCACCTGCTTTGATACGATTCTTGGCCCCTGAGCTCTAATACTACTTATTAAATTTTAGACATGCAGCTTTGATACCACTTGTTGAGTTTGTGGAAATGCGATACAATTATAACACCCAAAAATCGCACTTTAACAACTACAATATTGTCTCACACCACAAACATTACTCAGAACAAACTAGCTCCTACCATCGAATCATTTTACAACTTTTCATACAACTTTTTCGAACAACAATATTGAGGTGGCGCACAAGTTGACAAGTTGCTTGACAACCTGTTGCCAGATTTTCCTTCGGGAATATCTAGAGGTGACAGCTTGAAGAAAAATCTAGAGAAGGAGAGGGAGAGAGGAGGCGGTGCTTCTTCGACAATTTACAGATCATCCAAATCTATTGAGGGCTGCGGCAGTGCATAAGAGGACACTCAGAGAAGACATAAATCCGATGGTGATAGCTGCTTTTAGCACAAGCGTATATATTGTGTCCGATGACTGAAACAGGATAAGAGCATTTTCATTTATCCGGTACAGCTATTGTGGTGAGGGTGAAAAATAGGTTGATCAGCAAAATAGCTTAATAAAACTGACACTGCATTTTCCCCCTTTCTGGAAAAATTAGGAAGTTCTAAATTTTAAAAAAAAAAAAAAAATTAAGGAAGCTTACTGTTAGCACCAAATTTATTCTAGACTTTCAAGTCACTCAGGCGAGCCGTTAGCTAAAGAGTGGGCCCCGAGTGATCTGATTGCATGTTAAGACTTAATGGGGTCTGATCCGAGAGAGAGCGAGGATATTGTCGTGACAAAAGAAAGAAATAGACAGATCCAAAAATCTCATCATAATCGTCACTGAGTGGATTATCGTGCGCGCTTTGTTTGTTCTCAGCCAAAAGCATCTTGACTTTATTTGGAGTTTCATTGTCCATCTTTATCGCAAAAGGACAGAGAAGACCCACTTGGCAATTTCAACATTTTGATCTGTCATGTTGAAGTAAATCTACAGTAAAACCAGGGAATTTGATATCTCGAACTGGTTTCAACATCGCCTGTTGTATTTTTCCTTCTCGTGATAAGGCTCATTGAAGTATTCTTCCTTCTCGTGATAAGGCTCATTGAAAAGGTCTAAATAACTGTTCCTAGTAAACGGAACTTGCGCAATATTTCCCCCTTTCTTTTTTTTTTTTGGCTAAGAAGGAAGGTTGCCTCTCCTTTAGTTTCGTGTA
Source organism: Eucalyptus tenuipes (assembly GCA_014182365.1). Lineage (NCBI taxonomy): Eukaryota > Viridiplantae > Streptophyta > Magnoliopsida > Myrtales > Myrtaceae > Eucalyptus > Eucalyptus tenuipes. Next base: position 25,399,316 of record CM024542.1, read on the forward strand.
TATATATCCACCAAAATGGCACTGCCCATCAAAGCAAAAGCTAAATTCTTCAGTTTGATTGTTCTTTAGGTTCAGATAAAACACAAGCCTTTCTTCTTTGAGAAAACAAGATGTCAGGCACTGTTGGTCAGGTGATACATTGCAGAGGTACGCACTTTTCTTCTTTAACGAAAAGCTTTTTCTTCATTTAAATGGAAACGAAAACTAATCTGCTGGAGTTTTGTCATATTTTGATGGCCTAATTCAAGTGGGTTCTCTTTGGGTTTCTAGCTGCTGTTGCATGGGAAGCAGGTAAGCCCTTGGTGATTGAACAAGTGGAGGTAGCACCTCCACAAGCCCTTGAGGTTCGCTTGAAGATCCTTTATACCTCTCTCTGCCACACTGACGTCTACTTTTGGGAAGCCAAGGTACACAACAAGGCCCCTGCTTAAAATGATCACAACTTGAAAACAAACAAGAAAACTAGAAACTGTTTACACTCTTAGAATCTATCTATGTCGGCTAATGAGTCTCCTTCCTGCAGGGACAAAACCCCCTATTTCCCAGAATCTATGGTCATGAAGCTGGAGGGTGAGTGAATCTCAGTAAGACTGTCGAATTATTAAAAATTCATGGAACTGATAGCATTTAATGTATCTATGAATTTGCGTGAGTTAGGATTGTGGAGAGCGTGGGTGAGGGAGTGACTGACCTGAAACCAGGGGATCATGTCCTCCCAATTTTCACTGGGGAATGCAAGGAATGTGCCCACTGCAAATCAGAAGAGAGCAACATGTGTGACCTCCTCCGGATCAACACTGACAGAGGAGTCATGCTCAGTGATGGGAAGTCGAGATTCTCCATCAAAGGACAGCCCATATACCACTTCCTAGGGACTTCAACATTCAGCGAGTACACCGTTGTTCATGTCGGCTGTGTTGCCAAGATCAACCCGCTCGCTCCTCTGGACAAAGTTTGTGTCATCAGTTGCGGGATCTCGACCGGTATGTTGATGCTCAGTGCATCCCAGAGAAATAATCTATATCGACATTTTACCATCTCAATTAAAAAATTACTAACGACAAAGGTTGTGGCTTTCAGGCCTGGGAGCAATGGTAAACGTAGCGAAACCACCCAAGGGTTCGACAGTGGCTGTTTTCGGATTGGGAGCTGTTGGGTTATCCGTAAGTCCTCCTGCGCTAATGTAGACTTTGATCTTCGAGAATTTGACAAGCAAAAACTTACGCATCTCTTGATGATGGATAGGCTGCTGAAGGTGCAAGGATTGCAGGGGCTTCAAGAATTATCGGTGTTGATTTGAATCCAAATAGATTTCAAGAAGGTTATTACTCAATCCCACAATACACGACCTCTCACTGCTCGAGACCATACTGATTATTTTTACAGATCTTTCCCAACATTATACTGAAGTCCTTATTCGACACAAACTATAATCCAAATCAAAGAGTCTTGCGAGGATAGCGACAGTGCAGTCATAAAATTTGTCAAAGATAATATTCAGGAAAATGAGGAAGCCATGAATCTAGAAACTTGACCCACGGCTTTCGAGCAAAGATAATATAGATTTATCTAATTGTGGCAGCTTTCAATCAGTGATCAAAGTCCTTGCTGAATTCATTTTCTTATTTGCTAAAAATGGAGCCAGTGTTGCTCTCTCACAATGACTCTTACTCAATTGTCTCTCAACAGCAAAGAAGTTCGGTGTGACTGAATTTGTGAATCCAAAAGACCACAACAAACCTGTTCAAGAGGTTTGTACTGAACTGTTTTAAGGAAATAGAAGCCATTCCTCTGGTCTATCTCATTCTTAAGATTCCCTCAAAATTTCATTGCTAACCAGGTGATTGCTGAGATGACAAATGGAGGAGTTGATAGGAGTGTCGAGTGCACTGGAAATGTCGACGCCATGATCTCCGCATTCGAATGTGTACATGATGTATGCATTTTTCTTTTGGCGGTGCCTTCAATTTGTGCGCGAGAAATTTACAGACTCCAACCTAATTATGTATTACGGATTCTGATGAAGTGAGAAACTCTTAACAGGGTTGGGGAGTTGCTGTTCTTGTGGGAGTGCCCCATAAAGATGCTGTCTTCAAAACTCATCCTATTAATCTGCTGAACGAGAGGACTCTGAAGGGCACCTTCTTCGGAAACTATAAGCCACGTTCAGACATTCCCTCCGTCGTAGAGAAATACATGAACAAAGTAAAATACAGTTGAACTATAGCAACCGAAAGTATCGATTTATCTCTCTCTTCTTTGCTTATGTCCAGTATGAAACTGATTTCCTAGTCTTAAATGTTCTAGGAGCTTGAAGTGGAGAAGTTCATCACTCATCAGGTCCCATTCTCGGAGATCAACAAGGCCTTTGACTACATGCTCAAAGGCGAAGGCCTTCGATGCATCATTTGCATGGAGGAGTAAGGAAGCGGATGGAGAACCCCATAGCACTGAAGAGATATAGAAACAACTTGTGCGAGGATTCGTTAAAATTGCGTGCTTGAGGGTCCAATTCAGGGTTCGATTTGACTGTATTTCTGCTATCTTCCATGTATTTCCTGGAATAATTGCATCTAGTTCGTAATCCTTCAGCCTTTGAAAATAATGCGTAATTATATACTTGGACTCAATTCGATGTTTTCAACAGTTTACTGAAGTGATGATTGGATTCAGAACATTCTCAGAATCCAAAACTGTAGGGTGATTCACTTTATAGCTTTAAATGAAGAGTTGAACCCTTCACCAAGTTGGTATAAACCTCCTCGAATAAATGCGCACGCTTTCCCTCTCATGGACAGTTCTCTTAGGTTAAGTATTGAATATGCAATTTGTATGGGTTAATGCGTAAAAATATACAAATTAAGGAATCTTTTCCATGGCATCACCAGGATCAATGAGATTCTCAGGATAGAGTTTCCATGTTCTACATTTAACTTGAAATTCGAAATATGATAATAGATATGGTGGATTAAAATAGAGAGCAAACGGCAATATATTGTGAAATTCGAAATATGATAATAGATTTGCTGGATTAAATTATAAAGCAAACAGCAATTTATTGTGATTTGTGACGCAATAGTGACTCAAATTCTTGATCAACTTAGGGCTTGTTTGGCAAAAACTATTTCTATTCCCCGAAATAATTAGTTCTGTTCTTTTGTTCCAGAGAACGAAAAAAGAATAGAAACGTATTTGATAAAAATTTTCTTCCTACAAATAGATTTAGAACAAAAATAGGAAATAGAAAAAAGTAACTGGGAATAATTTTTTCCTCTCTTCTTTTCCCTTCTTCTATTTCCTTTCCTTCTTCTTCCTTTTGGCCAATCGCCGGCCTTGGCCATTGCCAGCCCCCGATGACGTCGAGCCATGGCGAGGCTCGTCGGCCCAAGCCTCGCCGTGGCTAGGCAAGCTCTAGCGAGGTCGAGCTCACCTAGCCACCAATGAGGCTCGGCCTTGCTAGGCCACCGCCAGGTCGGCGTCACTCTGGTGAGGTCGAGTCTCGTCGATGGCTAGGCAAGCTCATTGGACCTCACCCAGTCAATCGCCAACTGCCGCCGCGGCCACAAAGGAGGAATGAGAAAAGAAAAAAAAAACAACAAAATTATACTATTCTACTAAACGCATTTTTATCCCAAAAATAAAAATTTTGTACAATCATCGAACGCGTTCTTATACTGAAAAATCATTCTCGGGAATAAGAATAGAAAAAATCATTTCTAATCAAAAATTATTCTCGGGAACAAAATCATTACCAAACGCGCCCTTACTAACACTCGCTAATAATCAACTCTTTAATCTATAACGCCGTTATCTGCCCTGTAACTTTCACGAGAATTTGATATAAATGCATGAAGTCCTCCATTTTTCTCTACTCGAAAACCGAGTCAGGTGCCCATTCCATAATAAACATGAGGCTTATCAAAAACTACAGATCCATCTGAAGATGAAGTTTCACATCTACACAGCTGCGTCGTGGAAGAAATGTGAACATCCAACCTTTCAACGTTAAAGTACCTTGGAACAAGGACATATCATTTTCTAATTGGGTCCGCAAACTTTTACAGGATGCACGCATCGCCTCCCATGACCCCGACTTATCTATAACTCTACAAAGCATAAACAACAATTTCCTGCAAAATTTCTGTAACATTAAGCAAGAATTATGTACATTGCGAGCCCCAAAGATCTAGACTCTTACTGGAATCACAGTTATGCTAACTTTGCCAGAATTCCCAAATCCAATATCTTGACATCAAGATTGTCCAGTTTCACAATACCATCCTCACCATCCACACCCATCAATTTGCCATTGCGACCACGTAATTGGCCACCGACAATCTTGATCTTATCCGACTTCCTTGGTACCATCATCTCCATTTCGTTAGGAAGAAGTGTCACCGTCTCCCCGTTGCCACTAGGCCCGAGGGCTACCCGACAGGAGCCATCCTGGTTCAAGAAGAAGAAATCAGTATAACAGTCAGTCAATGCTCCAAATAACGAAATAGCTTTGACACCATACCCACTTGTCATAGGCTTTCAGGAAGCTGAAATCGACTGTCATTGTTTTAAAAAGAGAAGCTTCGCTAACAAAATGAACCAAATAATTCCAATAACAGAGTTGCAATTGTTTTGATTACAGAGGCTTTTCGATGTATTACTTCAGATGAAAAATTCAAGATACAATCACAAATCCACATTGCACCAGCTTGCTACAACATTTGATCATGTATATATCCTTACGCACAGTTTCAATTACAGTTAACAACACGAAACTGGAGAACCGTTTTGAGAGTTTCAGGACTCGGAACAAACTTGGAGATCAGATAGAAATGTTGCACCATACAAGCACCCCAACGTTAAAGGACAACCATGCAAACATCCCAAAGATCAAAAACGAAACAGTTTCAAGATAAGGGAACTAGCGAGTAATCTAAAGAAAGCCCATTGAATCATATTTTTGGATACCGGCTTACTGGTCAAAGCAAAGGAGAGAAATGGAAGTATGCAAGATTTTTCCTTCTCTTTTCTGCTCGTACTACAACAGTGTTTCTTATAATGAATCTCATTGTTCACACACACAAGTGCATATATTGAGAGGGAACAAAGCAACAAACTTACAGGAAGAACCTCTCTGATAACTCCAACACTCTCTTCTCCTGGTCTGGACAAATTAACCAGAATTTCGGGCATAAACCATGGTCCTTCATTTTCCCCACCTGTGACGATAATAACTGAATAATGAGAACTCTAGAAGCATCAACAAAAGGAGGATGTTGGAAGCGATCATGACCATGAAAAATATTTAAGCATAAAAATTCCAACTTTCATATATCTTAAGATCAGCTTCATGAATAAAAAGCCTGCAAATCTGCCCCAAGGGTCCCTAAAACTAGATAGCTAAATTTTTAGATAATCCCTATGACTCTGTTCGACCACAAAACCGGAGAACCACACATCGATGAACTGCACTTGCTCATCCAGCTTTCCAGAAGGAATGAATTGATGACCATTGGAGTAATTAAATGAGGGGTATGACAAACAAAACAATAATAAAAAATTTCACCCTCTCCCATACAGCAATACGCCACTGATACTTAAATACATGAGTCTAAGAGTAAGGTCTCCCATTTTTCCACTTTCAATGCCCAAAAAAAAAAAAAGGATTAAACATGAAAAAGGCCACCAGGCACCAAATCTTTGATGGACAGTTCTGAGTAGACCGTAAGTACTTTCAAGCTCTCATACATGTCATAATCATATGTTACCAGAGAGAGTTCCTACCTATAACAGGAGACATGACGTCTAGTCCACCGGTTCCAGGCGTCATTGGTTGCCCTCCTGGAGTGCCAGGCAGATAAGATGCTGAACTTGGCGTCATAGGTTGACCAGGAGTGGATGGCAAGTAAGGGCTAGGAGCATTTGCTGCAAAAAGGACAAATATTAGATGACAAAAATTAAGATTAGAATCTTGGGAAACAACACAAGCAAACGTAAGCAACACTGGATATAGTTAACTACCGTAGGCAGAATTGCTATCCCTCGGCGTACCAGCTTCACTATAACTGCCACCAGGTGTAGTTGCCCAACCTGAACCAGGTGTGGGTGCATCATATGTACGTGAAGGAGGACTTCCTGGCTGAAATAATTGATCCAAAAAGGAAGTGTAAGGGAATATCCATATGCAGGAAAAGATCCATTTGAGCCAAAATTAAGGATGCCACCTCACCTGATACCGTGGACTACTTCCCCAAGAAGCAGGATTCGCATCTTCATAATCATCCCTTAATTTAGAGTGAAAAATATTAGGGACGCTGCTTTAGCAAACATATATACCAGTAAATGGTAAATTGAAGAGCAATTGGTCGAATCCCAGGGATGAAATACGCTCACGGGGAACAAAAGGCCAAAAACAGGAATTGGGGCAAAACGTATGAATACGTAACTCATGAGATCCAAACAGTTTGCATGTTCAGAGTGTTGACATTACGACTTGCAATGGTTATCAGATTTCTACTTAACTGGAATATTCCCCAGACTGAATTCTAACTTGAAAATTAGTGGCTACTGTTAAAATTTATAAATCCTTTCAAAATCAAACTAAATTGTCATCCCTTACCACTAAACAGCATCTAGAACCATGATAATGCTGTACATCCTCAGTAATATAATACACTTAATGAATAAAAGATGATGTCAACAGCATCTGAACCATGAATTAAGTGGTCTAATGTCCAGTATATCATCAGATCACTTCATAGTTAAAATCGCAAGGTAAAGAGGCATGCACATCGGAACATCCACCCTTCTAAATTAGAAGAGAAAGGCTCCATTGCTGGAGCAGTATTAGCTGAAAGCTGAGAAATACAGATTCCAGTGATAAACTGGATAGGCCATTTTGGTCCTCAATAACTTTAAAAATCTAGCTGTCCAGGAAGCAAGTTTCAGAGGCAAACCTTGGTGGACTCATCGGAAGCCATGCTCTGTCACGCATGGGTGTTCTCATTCCATCATGAATAGGTGTTGCTGAAAGTAAATTGACATCAAATTATTCACATATAAAGTCAAGGAGGCAGCAAGAAAATTGTCATCAATTGCTTAAAAAAAAAACAAAGATACAGAGCACAGAACGAGTCCTGAGCTGTCTAATGGGCATTCAACAGACCTTTTTTTTTTTTTTTTTTTTTTTCAGTAACGGACTTGGGAAAATTAGTCACAAAATAAGAAGGCTATGATTCCATTACAGGAAAAAGTTCATTTAATTAAAAAAAAAATAGCTATCAAGGGGGGGAAATCAAACCTCCAGGATCTCTCATCGGAGTCATAAATGGATGCAAAGGAGTTCTAGAAGGATGCATGGGAGTCTCACTACCCATACCATATCTTGAATCTCTGCAACACATTGTCCAAGATTATCGACTCAGGTATTCACAAGGGGGAGGGAAGAGGAAATTACATTGATCAAGTCATTGAATGACAAACACGATCCTTACCGGTAGGGAGTTGAAACAACAACATTATCAGAAATCAAACTGCGGTCCACTGCACATAAAATAGGCAATCTATTACATTAAGAAAATACACCATAGAAATTCTCAGAAAGGTTTGTTCCACCAATTGTCCAAAACTTGCCTGTAACAACCTTCATTTGTGACTCCAGCTCGACTCTGACAGACTGACCTTTCACTTCCACAACACGCCCACGATATCCCTTATAAGGACCTTGGCGAATCTTGACTGTAGTACCTGCCAAAGCATCATGGCCCCTCCCACCACCATGCCTTCCTCCAACTAGAGAAGATGTCAAAAAAGCAATGCTTAGCCCATGCATGGTATCAAAGGAAAATAAAATGTTTACTGCTCAGCAACATACAGCTAATTGGAGGTCTCCCTCCAGAGAATCTCCTTGGCGATGGGGGTATCTGGGATGGTCTCAAATTGGAAAACCTTGACAATGAATCACCCTAGAAAGTTTCTCACAAACAAACAAGCCTCAATCAGAACGAGTTGGGCATTTGCCATTTGACTAAAATCAAGAAACAACCAGGACTTACATGTCTATCACCATTTGCTCGTGATCCTCCCACAACAGTGCATGAAACAGATTTACAACAGATAAAACCCGCATGCTCAAGATGGTGCCGATCATAAATAAACACAACTCCTCTAAATATGTGCTCGACAGGTCCTTGTTTTCCCTATTGAACCAAAACCAGAGAAAGTTATTAACAAATTTCAAGATTTCATGCTTATGAAAAAGAAATATCCAGTAAACTGAATCTCACTTTGGATGGACCCTCCACAATCCTAACGACGTCCTTCACGGATATAGTGTTCTTGTTGCGATCCGGGACACTAAATTTCTTATCGATCTTGGACTTTATGTCTCTTAATCTAACAGTGATGACTTCAGGTCTATCTGGAACTCCCTTAAGAACCTGAAAGAAAGTGAAACATCAGTCAGTATGGAAAGAGAAAAACACCTAATTTAATCACTTTTTACATCAAACAACACCCACAAAGGCTCAAATTTCTGAAGGGCATGTCCAAGAGACTTGCCTCAGTGCATGTCACCTACCTGAAAAGCTTCACTTTCAACACGAATTATGACACCGAAGTTGGTATTGCTGTGGCAGATGGCAAAAAGAGCAGTTAGACCAACAGATGGTAGCAGTAAACTACAAACTAGAATGTCTTTAACCAAACGCAGAACTCACTCCAGCAGCACAAGGTCATGAAGCTCATAGTCTCCGATTCTGGTTACTCCAGATGTTACCTCTGAACTCTCAACGACATCATCTGCAAAAACGGTAATCTGAAGACAGCAGAAGTTATTTCTTCACTCAAAGTAGTAGAGTTAAACAGGTGTTATAGGAACCCAGAAATCACAGAAGAAGTTAGGCTCACATGTTCCTTCGTTGTATCCGACAAAATGATCAGCGCATGTTGCTCCACCTTTACAACCATACCAGTAGCACCTTCTTGGGTACCAGAAACGACCTTAACATGATTCCCAGGTTCAAAGTACTTGCAAAGTTCTCTCTCGTTAACAGCCAGTGTTTTCTGCATGAATCAGCAAACATATATGTGAAGAGATATCTTCAGGATAGCATATAATGCTAAAAGCAATTGATTTGAAAACAATAGGCCTTGAGTTATTTCTTACAGGAAGGCCTTTCATTTCTGGTCGAATATGTACATTCTCTTGCTCGACTTTCTCAACCCAACCCTTCAAATTTTTAAGATCACCCTTCACGATAATTACAGCATCGCCCTTCATGAAATGACCCTTTTTCCTGTTCGCAAATAGGGTACCTATATCACCATCCCCACTCTCACCGGGCTTCCTGAACTTCTCAAGTTCATCAAATGTGGGCTTTATATTATTAGAGCTTATTGATTTCATGGAAACAGTTTTGAACAGGAAACCATCTTTAAACATCATGCCAGCAACATTCTCGAAATAATCACCAGTCATTGGATCTCGCCTACGTTCCACACGGATATTCAGTTCCCTGGAAAAAAGCACACTCCGAGAGTCTGTAAGCCAAATACCCCCAAGTTATCCTTAAAAAGGAGAAGCAGAAAAAAGAATACCTGGCCTCTTCAACATTCATAAATCGTGGAGGGGGAACAAATGCTTTCTTCTTCACTACCTCTCTACCTTCCTGGTGATGAAAGAAGCTATGTATTAAAATTCACATGGAAAGTAACAAATCAATTAGAACAGATATGAGAATAGCAAATGCCTTCATAGAAGACAATCCATTTCATTTCTATACTTTGTACAGAGGCAAAATACTCCGTTTATATTTTTGAAATTGATATGGACAATTACATCCACACACATATAATAGTGCTTGGAGTGTGTAATAGAAGAAATGAATGCTCCGTTACCAGCTTATTTGCAACAGCTTGCAAATCAATCCTTGGTATTAATTTCACTGTAACTCGTTGGCGGACATTATCCACATCTACCACCTGCAGACTCCAAAGACGCATGTAACGTAAGCCAAAAAACACAGTTGTAACACTTTGTTTGCCCTCAAAAGGAAGGGAGGGCTGGGGAAGACGGGGAGGTGCAGGAGGAGGGACGGTTATAGAGGAAAATAAGTAAATTGACATTAGTAAAGAAACCCTGACATACTTTGGCAAGGTCTCCTTTGTACTTCCCTATCTTCATTCGGACCCATGTGTCTCTAGAAAGATCAATTGCCTTACTTTCAACTGAAAGGACATCCGTCATTTCTCTAATTGGGACGAGCATTACTTTTTGTGAGTATATATTTCGAAGACCTTTGCATGCCTGGAAAAACGAAGGTGCCCAGGTTATTTACAACATATGACACTGGCCTACACCTCTGAAATTCAACTGGTCATGCAGAATCAACATACTCATGAAAACTTACCTCCCTGACATGGGCCTCTTTGTCCGCTTCAATGTATATGTAATTTTTCAGATGGTCAAGTGCAACGACTGACCTAATTTGCAATTCAGGTCCTCTATCAATGGCTTTCTGCATTAGGCACACAGCTGCCTCTCGCTCACGACCAATCTATGAAGTGCCACACAAGAATCATGTCATTCCAAGCTCACCAAAGAATCAAGAATACCAACTACTTATAAGGAATTGGAGAAAAAAAAGGCTTAGTTACAATTTACAAACAACAGAGGACGTACTGCACATTTCACCATCCATAGCTTTGGATCCCTGACAGAAGGTAAAAGAGCCTGCTGGTCTACATCCGTTGTCTCCTCATCATATTCAGTATGAGCAGACCTAGCATATCTTGCCTGAATCCTTCTTTCAAGATCATCAACATCCTCCTGATCGTCCTCGCGGGGAAGCAAAGGTCGCCGATGGATCTGTCTATTATCATCATCATCAGGTAGGTCGGCCCCATTATCGATAAAATCTGCATGGCCAGGTTCATGCCAATTCCGTCATTAATACAAACGAAAGGTCCACCAAATAGTGACGGTGTATGAGAATTTGGTTTTGCACAGGAAAAAATAAATCCCCTTCAAGATCAACAGCAGCTTGGCGGTGATAGCTTTATAAGTTCCCCAAATCTTTTGTGCAGCGATCAATTTTCAGTAGTAGAATAGCGTAAAGGTCTTCAACACTTTAACTATCTTTCTTTTATTTAAAAACGAAATGGGAATGACAATAGATAGGCATAACACTATGTCTTCTCCAAAAAAATTACACAGATAGACAAATATTTTAAGTGTCCCCAACACTCAATTCTTTTGGAGTTTCCATACACAAGTGAATAATTCAGAAACCACTGTAAAAGGTTTATTTAAAATAACTGTTACACATTTGATAAAAGATCACTACTTCAATGCTTCAACTGCAAACAAGGGCATAATATGACCACAGAAGGTACCCTCCATCATACAATAAAATCCAGCCCACATACATTGCAGCAGGGAGTCGACAAACCAACCTCATATGACCTACACTCGGCACCATTATCTTCTATCAGCCAAATTTTGGAAAAGAAAATAGAGAAGTCAGTATAGCGCCCTTTTAGGCAAACATTGCCCACTGACCCAATATTTTTCCGGAAGTAATCTAGAACCAATAAAGCCGAACTGAGACTACATGAAGAATTTGTTCTGGAAACAAGTCTCCAATATCAAAATCATTTGAAAGAAAAGGAATCTCCTCGATCTATATGACAAGAATTTACTGACTGCCACTAATTGAAAAGTGCCTTCATTCACAATTCCCTGATACGATAGGAAAAAGCCTACATTCCTAAAAACAAGAAATATGGTCAAAACAGTACTCTCCTTCCAAAAACAAATGCAACGAAGATAAATGCTAACAATGTCTGCAACCCGTTATTAAGGTTTTTCATAGACATGCAAATGTCCAATTTGCTCTGCAGAAAACTAAAATCCATCCTTCATTAATACAAGTTTCATCAATATTCCTTCCTAAGTTATCTTGTTCCAGCTTCCATCACACATTACAAGGCCATTACACCATGAACAATGCATTGCCTCACTGGGCAAGAGAGAGCAAAGATGCTTAAGCAGTTGTGCTGAGAAAGGGAATCAAGACAAAGTGCAAGTAAAGAAAAACAAAGTTTCTCCAACCCTAGTAGTATTTCCAGTCATGTACATACATTAAATTGCTGACCAGCTAATTTCATGTCCAATGTTCATAGAGTTTGAGAAGAAGCTCACTTTTAGCCCAGAACAAATGTGGGCGACAGGACGTGATAATCACATTCTAAAAATCAGATTCTGATCAGTTCATAATCAGCCAAACTTCCAAATGATCACATTAATACATTCCGTTCTACTGCAAAATAGTCAGCCAGATGTCTCCCCATCAAATGGAACAGCCGTAGTGCCAAGAATAATCTTAATTACTCCAACTGATAGCTTCATTAGGTATAGGATGTAAGTAAAATTCTGGATAAGCAAATGTTTAGCTCAGGTAAGCAAGGTTGAAACTTTCTAGAAGCGGGGAAATTTCAAGCTCAACACCACCTAGCACCTCACGCCCCACGGATAATATCACCATTCACCAAGTTTAACAACCGAACAAAAAACCATTGGCACCGAATCAACTTAAACTCAATTAAAAAAAAAACTAAATTGCAGCAAGAAATTCCGTTACTTTCCTGCTGGTCTCCCTAACCCAAACTTCAAAATGGCAAGCTCGGCAGGCAAATTGAAACGAGCGACTCAAATTCCCCATTGAACACATCGGAAACCTAATACCACCAAAGAAACCGGCGAAGGAAGAAAAGAAACGCTTTTTCGACCTACCGTCCTCGCCATCGTCCTCGTCCTCTTCCTCATCGCTATCCACCTGCGCCTCGAGATCGAAGAACTCCGACCCCGATCTCCTCTTCTGGCGCTGCCTCTTCCCCCGCCGCCACCGCCGCCGCCGAAATCCTCGTCGTCATCGTCGTCCTCCTCCTCGTCCTCGTCCTCGTCCGCGACGTCGTCTATGAAGTCCGATCTCCTCCGCTTCTTGCCGCCCCCGGTCTTGCCGAAGTCCTCCTCCTCCTCCTCTTCCTCCTCCTCCTCGTAGTCGTCCTCCAGGGCCTCCCGCTCCTCGTAGTCGTCCTCCTCGTCGGGCTCCATGTCGTCCTCCTCCTCGTCTCTGCGGCGCGCCATGGCCCCGGGCGGAGGATCGGATTCTAGCGACGGAGCAAGTAACGGATCGATCGATCGAGGGGGAAGGGGGAGAAATGGAGAGCGATTTCGATCGATATATAGGCTCTGAAGGAGATGGGGGTGACCCTCGGTTTGGGGATTCGTGGGATTCTTATGAACCCTAGAATTGGTAATTTCGTTTTCAGTTGAAGGGTGAAAAATATCATGGAAGCGAGTCGGTGCTGGGCTTTTCGCGATTGGGAAGAGTTGTTATTGGGCCTATTTACTGAGGAGGAAGTTGGGCTTGAGCTTGGGCTTTATCTATTCATAGTGGTAATACATCATGGAAGGGTACTTTCGGTTTTCCGCACGATTAATTTCCATCTTTCAATTTCCACTTCCGAATGATAAAAGGTGTCGCGCCTTTGTCATGTCAGCCGTTCACGGGCGTGTCTAGAATGACTTCTTCCTTTCTCTCTCTCTCTCTCTCTCTCTCTTTTTTGAAATTTTGTGGCTCACACACTTCTACTTTTCGCTCAAAATATCTGAAAAATAACACATGAATATATATATTTTATAAAATTTGACGGAATTCTTTTTTGCTTCTAAAAGTCGTACACAAACATGCTTTAAAGAGGGTTACATGTGACTAAATATAGGAGTTGGGTTCTCTGAATAAATTTTAAAGGTCACGGTACTTCTGAAAAAATTATGGTTTTTTAGGGTTTTTAGAATATTCAACCTCTGAATTGTCAAACATTTCATTTTATGGACAAATTTTTCACCTTATTTCTTGCCTATATTTTTCAAGACATCTATAATTATGGTAATTAGATGGATTTTTGTTAAAGAGTCCCTTCTAATAAACACAAAAGTCGTCATTGCAAGTACATTGATAGGGCAAGCAGGTGCACCAACATTTTTCCTTTCTTTCTTTTCGACCTTTCATCAAATTAATAAGAGGGTCGCTAGGTTAAATTTTTGCACCTTTCATCTAGGACACCAGTGTTTACAATCAAAGGTAAGGTTAGCGAACACTGTGACTATGCCATCTCAAACAATAACTAAATGATTATCTTCAAATGTTTAACCAAATAGAGTTTTTCCAAATGTACACCCCATTCTAATAAAATGAACATTTTTACAGATAAAATGTTGGAGTTAATTAAAGATTTCTCTAAGAAACTTTCCTATATTAGAGATATATAAAATTCTATTAATTCTTTGTATCTTTTAAATTTGCACATGTAATTTGATTGATATGTTATCTCAAATAGTTATATAATAAAGCTTGTTGATATACGATCAATGGTATAGGGGGAATCAATATCATCAATGAGTTGCTTGCAACACTCATCCACACTAATTCATCCTATCCAAAATCAAGCTCATACAAATTTGATCCCCACAAACTGAAACATTCATCGAAATCCATATCTCCATCTCTAACCTCTTGAAACAGCTGGCAGATCATCGAGAAATGCCCTTTGCCTCGTGAACTACTCTTCAAATTCTTGCATTCCTCTCCGCTTCTCATATTTTATTTTCCAAAATTAATGAACAAAGATATATAGATAATGTAAAGGCAAATTTGGAAAAGCTCATAAAAGAGGGATGAAAGGCACTTTTTATGTAATGTGCAGATAGATAGATAGATAGATAGATATTTATCGTCCAATATTTTCTTTTCGGGAGAATTACCAAAAAAGTCATAAACCTATTGTAATTGTGCCAATTCAGTCATTAACATTTTTTTTAGCCAATTTAGTCTTAAACCTTTTACAATTGTGCCAGTTTAGTCCATCCGGCTAAAATTAGCCGGTCGGCGCTAATGTGGACACCGGCCGTCCGTGGCGACATGGCAATTTTTTTATTTTTTTTTAAAAAATTTCGAATTTTTATATTTTTGAATTTTTGAATTCTTTTTTTTTTCACTTCTCCTTCCTCTGGCGGCGGTGAGGCCGGCCTTGCCCATGGACGGCGAGGTGGATCGTCACCTTGGGCAAGGCGGGCCGACCCTCGCCTTGGATCTCGGCGAGGCTCGGACCGCCCAACCATGGCAAGGGTCGTTCTCGCCAGTGCCGGCGAGCTCAACCCTCGCCATGGTTGGGCGAGGCCAAGCCTCGCCAGATCTGGCGGGGTCTTGCCCAGCGACAGTGAGGCCGGCCTCACCAGTGCCCTGTTCGCCGCCTCCATTATTGGAGCTTGTCGAGGACCTGAGGATTTTTCGACGGGGGTTTTTCGGCTCGTTTTGCAAAAAGTGGATTGGAGAAGACGACGACCCAACTCGGCTTCCGCAGCAACGAACTGTGGAAGCCGGAGCCGCCGGAAATGCGGAGCGGGGCCGAGACCGTCGCCTTGGCTAGGCGAGGCCGATCCTCGCCTCGGATGCGGCGAGGCTCGGCCCAGCCCGGCCATGGCGAGGGCCGAGCTCGCCGAATCTCGCCCATTCGGCGAGCTCGGCCCTCGCCGGATCCGGCGGGGCCTCGCCGCCCTCGCCTCGATCGGCATTGGCCTCGGAGAGGAAGGAGAAGCTAAAAAAAAAATTGAAAAAAATTAAAAATTCGAAAAAAATAAAAAAAATTGCCATGTCGACCATTTGGACAGCCGGTGTCCATGTCGTGTTTGGCCGCGGCCAATTTTAGCCGGATGGACTAAACTGTCATAATTATAAAAGGTTTAGGATTAAATTGACTAAAAAAAAAGTTTATGATTGAATTGGCACAATTGTAATAGGTTTAGAACTTTTTTGGTAATTCTCCCTTTTCTTTTCAGATTGATGACCAAAGGTGAACATAGAAATTAATGTTCAGCGCAAAACTAATTCCAAACCAGATTTTTCTCTCGTGCAAGTTGATTTTGTTTTTTTCCCTTTTAAAATGTTGCCTTTCTAATTTGCTTCTGAAATGCTTAACCGAAACATATAATTTATCGATTATACATGTTACGTGGTATAACCAATCGACCAGATCGTGACGTGTTTAAATTTATAAAATTCTTATTTACAATGGACTTAATTCCTCACATTTCGCTCCCGCATGATGCATCCCATGCACATGATACCCTCTTGAATGGCAGGCACCGTGTATGCCATAGCAGACATTGGCCAACCTCGTGTAAGCCCAGCCGTCATAGACCGATTCGTTGGATTTCATGGACCCAAACGATCCGACGGCCCATAACACTTTCGACCTCACAGGAATTCTGCGCATGGAAGAATAACTCGGCAGTGGACAGCACCCACGTGTCAAGTCAGCAGCTCACAACCAATCGTAAAGAATCCGTATTTACAGGAAAGCTGCGACCACGGCCACAGAAAATCTTAACGAAAAACTTGCATCGAGTCCCTTCCTTCTGCGCCACACTTAAGCGGCAGATCTTAGCTTCATTACTAGAACAATCTCTCGTCATTACATTCGACCTGTCACTCAAACATTCACAAGCCTCTTGCCACCAAATCCACCTTAAACCAAGTAATCTCGCCAGTGATTTTCCCATACTCTATACGCTCTTCGAGCTGTGCAGAGGAGATGGGAACGACCCTGATAAGCAGTTGCAGGCTTCCGTGGAAATCTAACCTGCAAACTACTACTCCTCTGCATATCGTTTGTCATTCTCCGGTAGATGACAGGCGCTCGGGAGTAAAAACTAATGGGTATTCGATGGAAACCGGTATGGCCAGTGAAGAAGAAGATAGGTTGGCTGGAAATGGAGGTTTGACAAGGAGGCTGGCTTTAGTTTCGGCAGCGTGTTTGGTTTCATCGACTGGTGCGTTGGGGTTCTCGGGAGAGGGAGTGGCGGTGGTGAAGCAAGGCAGTGTCGCTGGGAGGATACCGGGATTGTCTGAACCTGATGAACGAGGTTGGTTTTCTCATTATACTAGCTTTGATTTGCTTCAGCCAGATCTTTGATGGATTGATTAAAGACATATATCTGGAGATGGGTTTGAGGTCTATATGGTTCCGACGGTCACCAACAATTGCCATCTATGAATTCCTAAAAGGAGAAAGGAAATGCTACCTGCTCTGTTGTCCCTTAGCCTTGCCAATATTATAGGCTTGACTCTTCAACCCATGCCGCTAACAATTGATAATTTCTACTTGCTCTTGTGACATGAACAAGAAAATCACTTATGATAAGAGAAGCTTGTGCTCAGACAGGTTGGAGGACCTACCGCAGACCAGAGGACAAATCAGGAGGCCATGGTGTCGGATGGAGTCCTATCATCCCTTATGCCTTTGCAGTGCCTGAAGAATGGGACGAGGTGCTCATAAATTAACACAATCCTCACTTTCCAGATGCTTCCATAACATAATTCTGGTACAAAACAAAAAAAAAAACTCAAAGAGGAGAAATAGGGAAAGGAGAGAGAAGATAAGAAATGAAAGAGTGAATGAAGTAATATGAACAAAACCTCTCCATCGAACTCAAGATTTAGCATTGGGAATTTAGAGTTTCCCTTTGTTTTTTCAAGTCAACACAGTACTGTCATGCATTTGCTTTTCTGAACAAGAACAAGCTTTCCCTTTAGTGAAAGTGACTAACCTATATATCACAGGTTCCCGTGTCAATTGCTGATCTGGGTGGCACAGAGATAGATTTAAGATTTGCCAGTCCTAAGGAAGGACGCCTGTTTGTTATTGTTGCTCCTGTTCGCCGATTTGCAGATGGTGAGTTGCCCAGAACTTTGCTTGTTTCTGGTTGCATTCTGCCTCTCGTAGTTGCTTACTTGTATTCGTGGGGTCCCGAACAATGGAAGGACATGATTACTCCACTTGAATCGTTAAACTGGATTTGTGGATGCGTATGACTATTCCAAGAGTATCTAAACCAATTGCCCTCACATAAAATCTTTGCAACGCAGATATAGCTGAGGATGCGAGAATTGAATTAATTGGACCTCCAGACAAAGTGATAAGTGCATTTGGGCCAGAAGTTATTGGAGAGAACGTAGAAGGAAAAGTCATGAGTATGAGCGTGGCAGAACATTCTGGAAGAACATATTACCAATTTGAATTGGAGCCACCGCATTGTCTTATAACAGCAACTGCAGCCGGAAATCGCCTTTACCTGTTCAATGTGACTGCAAATGGTATGGAATTCCACATATCATCACTTGCCGCATTTTACTGGGAAAAATTTAATTGCTTGAATGTATCTCCACCCTTGCAGGTCTTCAGTGGAAGAGGCATTACACTGATTTGAAAAGGATAGCCGATTCATTTCGTGTTGTATAACTGGGATGTGCTCTTCGTGGATATAGTGTGGAAGTTACCCTTTCTCTATGATTTTGTATGAGACTTGCGGTGACTATACAGTGTGATTTTTATATAGAGGTAAAGAAACTGATGAATTTGAGATAGAAATTTCTCTTGCAAACATCTCGGGGAAGAAACTCTCAAGTAGTTATCTGTAGCAGTTCTGTTCTAATTTAGAGGATATCCAGATCAACCAACACAACTCTGATGTTTAGAGACTTTGCGCTTCATTTCTCCATAGTCCAGAGCGTGGCTAATTTGAGCTCCAGCGACATCCAGCTTCAATTGCTTTTCATATAAGATGTGCTAAATGTCCCCCATTCTTATGAACAATGGGGATCTTTTCTTTTCCTATGTACGTCTGTAGGAGCAGCAGGCAGCACGATGCAAGTACTAGACACGCCTTTTTCCAAGTTTTTGCAAGGCTGATGTAGAATAGCTTTAGCACCATGCCCATGGCTAAAGACACGACAATTCTCATCTCTGTGTCAACCCAATGAATATTTCCTACCATATAGTCGAGGCTGGTGCTTTGACTTGGAAGCACAGTAGTAATTGGCTTCACAGGCCAGTACCATAGAAATTTAGTCTCAGCATATTGTCCAGTATGACATAATATTTTTCCGCGAGAAGCACGCCAATCAGGTGAGTAAACCTTGTGAACATGAAAAACTGCCGGTTCCCCACTAACCCCTCCGAACATGGTATAACATGGAATAAAATTCAATGGGAGGAAAACTGGCCTTCACAGTCACCAACATTCACAGCAAGCAGCCATTGTGGAACTGCATCCTGGAACTTTCTGAACCCCTTTGTATCCCATGACTAATCTCATCCTCTCAGCCTTCTCCCATTTGTCAGAAGCAGCATAAATGTTTGACATTAGCACATAATGAGAGTCATCATGGGAATCTTTATTGTGATGAAGTGTTCTAATGTCCTTCAAGACATTCTCTAAAATCTCCAGATTTGAGTGGATTCTGCATGCCCCAAGCAAAGCACCCCAGACTGCATCATTTGGTTCCACTGGCATTCCCTTGATTAGCTTAAAAGCTTCTTCCAATCTTCCAGCCCTCCCTAATAAATCAACCAAGCAGCCATAATGCTTGACCCTGACTAACGTGTTGCATTTATCCATCTTTGAGAAGATTTCCAAACCTTCATCCACAAAACCACCATGAGCACATGCCGATAAAATAATGAGAAATGTCACCTCGTCCGGTTTCTGACCTGAGTCTTCCATTTTCGTGAAAAACTCAAGAGCTTCTTTGCATTGTCCATGAATGGCAAAGCCTGAAATCATGGAGTTCCAACAAGCACAATTTTTCTCAGGCATCCCATCAAAAATTGATCTCGCTTTAGTTAAATCCCCGCATTTGGCATACATGTCAACCAGTGCATTCAAGACAAATTGATTAGGATTAATTCTCTTATTCGTTATCATATCATGTATTTTCTTACCAACATCCAATGATCCAGACTGACCACAGGCTGAGAGGGCACCGACCACAGTAACCTCATCAGGCTCTAATCCTTCAGTTTGCATTCCACTAAATGCTTGCAATGCTTTGTCCGAAAATCCATTCTGGGCATATCCGGAAATCAATGCATTCCAGTTCACCAAGTTTTTCACTGGAATTCTGTCAAAAATCGCCTCAGCTTCCTTCACATCACCTCTCTTGCAATACCCAGAAATCATTGATGACCACACGAAGAAATTTCTTTCAGGCATATCTTCAAACATTTCCCTCGCTAGTTCCATCTCTCCATTGCTTGAGTATCCGTCCACCATTACAGTCCATGTAACTACATTCCTCATCTCCTGGGGAACCTGATCAAAGAGCCTCCTAGCAGTCGCAGTATCTCTGTTCTTAGCAAACCCATCGATCATCTCGATCCACGTCACGTGGCTTCGTGCTGGCATCCGTTCAAATAAACACGAAGCCGACTTCGTATCTCCATTCCTCAAATACCCACCGAGCATAGCGTTCCACGTCACAACATTTCTCTCGGGCATAAAGTCAAACATCCTACGCGCGTCGCTGATATCACCGCACTTGGAATAGAGACCAACCAGCGAGGTGCCCACTACGACGTCGCGATCAGACCCGAACTTGATCGATTCCGCGTGCAAAGATTTCGCAGGACCAAGCAATGCGAGAGAAGCGCAGGCTTTGGCGACCAAAGGAACGAGACCCAAACTGTATCCTCCGTTGCAGCGGATTTGTTTGAACAAGTGAATTGCTTCCCTCGGCGTGCCCTGCTCGAGGTACTTCCTGATGAGGAGAGACCAGTTGGGCTGAGCTCTTCGGCTCTCGACTGGGCTGGAGCGGGCGCGTTGCTCCTCGGAGTTCGGGTACGCGGTTCCTCTGCTGGGCTCTTGCGACTCTCGGGACAAGCTTGGCCTCATGTCGGAAAAATCGTCGACTCTGGCCGAGACATGTGGGTGCGAAGATGAGACGTTTCGTGCTCTTACGAGGGGCTTTATGTCCATGACGACGACAAGAACACCGTCTCTTGTCTTCGCTTTCTCCGAAGCAACTAAAATAACCGTCTTTTGAAATCTGAATGATCAAAGATTACCGGTCTTACTAAGGTTTTTCTAAGGTTTAGGTCATTCATGCGACGGGAATAAAAGTATGATCTCACTTACCAAAAAATAAGTGATTTAAACTGCTAGCTTTATGCATGTCCGGTTGGGGTCTTGTTTTTTTTTTTCTCCTTTTTAATTGCGTAAAGTTACCGGTCCAAACTCAATTATACACACTAATGTTGAAGCACGCACAAAGTGCATACATGATAATAGAAAGTTTTCTACAACCCAAAAGGAAAAGACAACATTTTGAGAAGAATTGGATGATTAGTTACAAAGTAAAATAGTGATGGTGGCTAATTATTAAATATGCATGACATGGAGTGATTAGTCAATTGAATGAGTTTGGTAAGTAGTAAGGATAACATCTGAATATTAAAAAGTTGTGAGATTTGTTAGTTGGTTGAGGCAATAGCTTAGAAAAGCAATATTGTGTGTCTCTTAAAGGATGATTAATAACACTGGGACAAAGTCATGGTTCGGATTCTCATGGGAGTCAGGAGAATTTTCACAATGAGCGAAAGCTTAATGGAGCAATGCCATATGGAGGTAGGAGGCTCATGAGTTGTAAACTTCTTTTCTTGAAGCAGAAGAAGCAGTGACAACATCTTGGAAATGAGGATCTGCTAACTCAATGCACAACTTTGACTATATAGGCCAGTCTCAAAGAGTAGAGACTCCAAATGATGGGCGGGCCCTCTTAGGCCTATGCGAATCTGAACGATTAGGCTTGGTCGAGCTGAGTTGGCCCATGATGGATTCGACATAAAAGTTCATAAGGAGGAAATATTACCTGAATTTATAGGAGAGTGATGTGGTCAACAATTCCAATTGCAGTGCATGAATTGTATAGGGATTTATGTCTTTAAATAGGTTCGAAGTGGACTTCACGGATTCTTGAAATACGATTGACTTAGGTGCAATAAACATAATCCATGCTACATTAGCTCTTCAGAAGGGAGAGCAACACCTCCCATTAGATGATCCACAGTGATTGCCACCCTTTTATTAACTAATGCAGTTCTAAAATTTTTGCGCGAAATTCTAATGAAGTTCTTCTAGTCAATTTTCCGTTAGAATTTGCTGACACGGCCGTGCATATGTAAGATGGCTGGCGATGATTGGATTATCACATCAGCAATTTCCGGCAAAAATTGACTGGAAAAAATGCATTGAAATTTGGCACAAAAGTTTAAGACTCAATTGGTAAAATTAAAAAATTAAAAAGTGAATTAACGTTCATACAATAGATTTATGATTGAAAATCTAGAGGGTCAAATTTGTTAGACTTTCTAAACGTAATTACTCACCAGATAATTCTTGCAAATCCATTGCCAAATTTGGCTACGGAATCCGCTAGCGAGGTGCATTTCGGAAAGAATCCGATGCTAGTCCTCCAAAACTTAAATTAAAACACTACATAATCCCACCTTCCAATATCCTCCTCCACCTTTTTGACATTGTGGTCATCACTTTCATCCGCAGTACGAAAGTCGAAATGTCCAACGGCTCAAAGCCCCAGAAAGGACCCAGACACGTTAACATGTTCAATTTGGTAACAATAATCCAAAAGCCTCCTCGGTATCCCAGTTCACGACATGTGCTTGCGTTACGTGTGTTGGATCATCATCATCATCGACCGGCAAACTCCACTTTCGGCGATAGTGAAGTAAAGCCAAGCCCTTGCTGGATCGATTGGCCATTCCATCTAAGATTCTGCGGGCAGAGTTTGGCAGTCTTGTCGCCTCTTCTCTTTCCATATTCTCGTGACCAGAAAGAACAAAACTCCTCCATGTTGAAGATAGATTGTCATTATCGGCTGGTCTAGAGTTTTACGCCCGGATATGATACGTGGTCATGTATCACATATCTAGTTGGGACCGACATCACTTTTTTTTGCAATTCTCGAGCTTGGATTCTAGTTGGCACGGAGATCATCGAGAAGTGGCCAAGGTTTTGAATCTGTCCACATATCTCTTGCCTCAACATCACTAATTCTTCGATGTGAGACACTTCTGACACAACTCAAGTGTGTATTTTGACACATGTCGATGGTTGAGCCTTGTCCACGCGGTACTTCTTTGGATAATCACAGGAAGGTACTTGAGAGAAAAAGAAACAATGGGATTCATGGGACTCAATAATGACCACCATTGCCCATAGTGTCAAACAATTCGTTAACGAGCTCTCTATTATTATATCCATGAAAAGGTTGCCTCCCGAAGACTCTAATGTCAGTGCGCACACATTCTAAAAAATTAAACAAATCCTTTGGATGGTGCTTGTATGGGTAAAATGGAGACGAATCTCATCAAAACATCACCATGATACCACCTCACCTTAAGAATCACAATGACAATTGAATATCTCAACGTTGCAGGATTACCGCAATATGACTCAAACCCTAGCCGACCAAAAACAGTTTTGTTGAAGAGATATCCTTCAAAAGATTAAGCCCTCATCTGATCAAAAGCTAATCAGATGTGGACTTTTATAGCATACGCTGAGGTTCGAGGGACTCGATTCTGCTCATTTCTTACGCATGCAACCTCACCTACCTTTTGTCTTCCTCTAGCGAGGACCCGAAGTATCATCACCAAGCAGGACACAAGCGCGCTCAAATGGAGTTGCACGAATATTGTAGCGTGACTTGTACCAAAGGGCACCAGATGCGGCGCAATGAATGTACGAAAGGGAAGTAAACAATTATCACGCCCCATATTTATTGCTCTGTCCAGTGTCCGAAAACTTGGCTTATTCCATCTAGTTGAGGGCAAGACATGTCAGTAATCTAGATAACCTATCGTGCATGAAACTATAGATGCTTTCCAGTTCGATTATGTGGCCGAATCCTCGGTCGCTCAAGCCCCACAAGACTCTCTGGTGCACTCTCAGCCATGGGAAGGTTTCTAGGCGATTTGGCTTACGTTTCCCTCCCTTTTAGGGCAATGTACACATCATAAACTTCAAGGCTTCAATGCCTGCTATAAGTTCACCACCCATAACATTATGGTGGGCCCTTCTCAAATCGAGTGTGTTTGATCCCACATGCATGCATAGAGCGTTATCGTCACTTTGACTTTTTTTGTCATCAGTTTCGGTGATTCTTAAATATATATGTCAAAGAAGATTTAAGATGGTTAACTCACTTCGTTCCAAACGTAAGTTCTGGATGGTGATTGTAATGAGCATTGGAAGATACATATGTATCGAGGATAATATCAGCTGACTTATTATTCACTAACTCATCTGTCTTTAATGGTATGAATAGCCATGTCATATTCCAAAGTTACATTCCAATCACACATATGTCACAATATAAACACTTATTGCGGAAATCAAGAATTTTAGCAGTAGTGAGCATGACGAAATACTCATCTAATACTACCTAGATATTTAAGCGCACATGGGGAGAGCCATTGCGGAGTTGACACGTGGCCCTCCTGGTGAGCAACGCATCTCCCCACCTCTCAAAATGCTTAAAAAAGAACTGAAAATTTCAAAAATAAAAATGGAAAAAGCTTCATCAGACGCCAATTATAAAAAATATAGAAAAAATTCGTTTTGGTAAAGCAATCACAAACCATCTTCCTGCATGCTTCTTCTGGATTTTTGTTAGAAGTATTTCTTCAAAGATTAGGGAAAACATTAAAAAAAAGCAATAGTTTCATTTGATAATCCTCCCGAGTTTGGATGGGTCAATCTTTTTTTTTTTTTACCATTTCCAAAATCGAAAAGGTAAAATTGAAAATTTCTAAAACATGTTACTCTCCACACTTTTCTCTCCTGTTAAATCGTACAATAACTACCAATCGCAATTGTTGAGGTAAAAATGAAATTTAAGTCAATTACCCAAGGATATAAAAGGTAATAGATCAATTGCCCAATAAGTGAAAAATCCCAGTGCAGCTTCTTTAGGATGTAGCAATTACTTAATCAATCTATTTACGAAATGCACATGCCGTTTTATTTATCTTCACACATTTTCAATAGGAACAAAGAAAAAAAAAAGGAGTATGTCAGATGATTTGGCTAAATCTGAACCAACCCAAGTTTTAATTTTTCAAATATTTTCCTACCGACTTAGTCAGCGTAGCAAAGCAGAATGCAAAATTCTTGTACGCTATATACTCAAGTAATAATCAAATGTAAAATTGTACTCTGACAGTAAATCTTGACAATATCGATCTTGATGACGGGCACGCTTACAAAATTTGCCTAATCCAATAAATGTGGCTATTTTCGATCCAATCGGGCTTATCGACTCTAGGGATTTTGTTCCATCATTCCTACTCAAATTAGGAGTAAAAAATTATCTAGAGTGCGACGAAAATAACCACATCTTTTAGAAATTCAATTCTTTAGTTGTTTGTCAAGGATTTGAGTAGAGGTGAGTATTGAGGACCACCTGAACTGGAAATCGCTCGGACCTCAGTTGGGACCAGTTCTAGAGGACATCAGTCCAGTTCCTAGTTCTAGGATTGGAACATCAAACCGATTCTATATATTTTTTATTTTTAAAATTTCTTAAAGAACATAACTCACAGTTTAGGTCTTTCCTTCTTGCCTCCTAAATCCTAATCTCCTTCCGCAGCTCAAGCCCCACTCATCGCTGGAAATTCCACTGTTTCCATTGAATCTCTCGAGAATTGGACCGGATTAGTCCAGTCCCATGATCATATGGGTCGATTCTTGATTTTCGATTTTTAGGTGGAATTGGATTGGATTGGAAACCTATCAATCTTAGATTTGAGGATCCGCAGCACACTGATATAGGGATCACGGTGGCGGGAGGTTCTGCTGGAATCTTGTCCAGTCGAGTTTCTTAGTTTAGAGTGCCCACTTTCTGAGGCATTCTTCTGTCCTCCGTACATGGGAAAGCGCCTCCAATTCGACCGCTAGGTTCAGAGGCCAGAAAACCTTATGGCGCCCTCCTTATGTGCTTCAAATCCCTAGAATCTTGTCCCACCATACAGAAGGTACGAAAATGAACCTCGAGGAAATCATAATTGAAATAAATCCCGTGATCTCTGTCGAAAGTAAATTCTCAGCTTCCCTCCCATGGTAATTTCAACATCAAACATACGTCGTCTTAAAAGTTTTAGGGATGGTATTTAGTTAGAAAATCAGTTCATCTTGTCTCCATGATGGAAGTACGAAAGCAGTGCATGTGAAACATCTATCAAGTTGGCGAACTAGCTATATCGTTCCCTCACGCAGAGGAAGATTAGACGCGCGCAAAACGTAAAATCAGCCGACAACGGCGATGACAATGACGTTGAAGATTCAAGATAACAATGATGGGAGTTTGAGTAGGTACATCTTGTCTCGTGCTTGGCAATTGAATCACGGCAGGTTTTGGGGGTTTCGGCTAGAAAGCACAGCAAAATTAGAGAGGTGCAGTGCATGGGATGGGGGAGCGACGGCTGTCATTCTTTGACCGCAAAGCGAGGTCGCTCCATGCATCTGAACTTGGATGGTCCAATCACGGGACAAATCGTCGGTCGCTTGCCACCACTAGCTCCAAATAATTGGAACTGCTCGATCAATTAAGCTTTAAGCCCACCCCTAATTATTCTTGACGATACTTAGGTAAGGCTACGGTGTCATATGGTCTTTTTCCGGTCCGAAAAATCCTAAACCTCTTGTACAATAATAAATTTAGTTTTAAACTTTTTAGTTTGACTAATTTTAATCCTAAACTTATTGTACAACGTTATACGTGGCACGACCAATACTGATGTGAATAATTTTTACAATTTTTAAAAAAATTCTGATTTTTTCTTTCTTTTAGTTTCCTTTCACTATTCAATTCTTGGAGGAGCTGGTGACGGTTGATGGCCCTCACTGGCCATTGGCGAGGGCTAAAGAAAACATAATGAAAAAGAGGATATTTAATAAAAGTTTCCAAAAATTCGTTAACGTTAGCACTAATCGTGTCATATAAAATGATCAACGGTTACGTTAGTGATTCCCGATCAATTTTGGTTAGAATGACATTGGCAAATTATCAAAATATCTAAGATTAAATTGGCCGATATTTATAATTAAATTTGTCGTTGTAACAATTTTCCCGTATGTTTTTAGGATTGAACTCTTCTCACCTGAAAGCATGCACACTCGATGCGTGCGGGTGATTGAAACCCCTTTCTTTTCTCAATTCCAACGTTTTCCTCTCGTTGGTGATTATTACGATGGATGTACATTCTATATGAATGTGCTCGAGGCAAGAGATCTTCATCTCTGTGATCTATCAAATTCCTCCTTCTTCTTTTATGTTCGCAATCCGATGTTTTCAACTATATATGAAAATCACATAATTTTGTAAATTTACAATTTTTCAGATTTGGTATGACCTTCAAGGATTGAGATTTTGGAATTTCTTATTGCCCCTGTGGCTGCACCCGCTCCGTGGGGACTGTCATGCTACATAGACCATGCTTCTTCCGGACGTTAATATTGAATCCGGCGGTATTCCTGGCATGAATCAAGGATCAAAATTCTAGAGTTACGTTAATTGAACTAGAGAGGCACACACCCAAGCTATGATACCTAGCTACCGCGTCGTCGCATGCTGTGGGATTATTTAATGCTCTTTTTGCATTCGAAACTCGAATCCTCGTGCGCTGATAAATTAATGAGCATTCGATCAGATTCATAGGAACCAAAATGCCCCCAAGGAATTCTGAAAGTTATGCCAGACATTGCTGCTCGATCACGGGCCATTTGTATTTTAGCCCTTTTGTTGAGGTGAAAGAGACATTGAATTTGTCGATTGCGCGTTGTTTTCTTGTTAGAGTTATGAATTCAGATCATTTAGCTAAATTTATTTATTTATTTTCTCTTTTATTTTCATGCCGGGGTCATGCGACATTGTAAAACCAAATTCTGTGCACTCTTTCCGACCTTATGGAGACAAGTCATCTACATCGAGAGTCTGAGACTAGAGAATTTACCAGGGATTATGTCTTTCTGCATTGCGTTGCCCGACATTTTAGCTCTTATATGGTGGTGGTGGTGGCGGCTAATCAAAGGCACACAACATTTTTTGCATTTATGTAGTCAACACCTTTAACATCGTCAACTAAATATTGTGTTTCTTCAATATCTGGATGAGAAAGTTCAAAAAATCTTATACCTATTACACTTTTGTCAATTCAGTTTTAAACTTTTACACATTTGATCAATTAAGTCCATCTGGCTAATTTTTGCCTAAAATTACTAGTGTGGACGTCAGTCATCTTACGTGACATAATTGCGCTGACATAAATAATTTTTAATAATATTTTTAAATATTTTTTCATCTATTTTTCTTCTTCTTCTTTTTTTTTCCCCTTTTCTCTTCATTTTTTTTCTTCATTTTTTTTCCACTTATTCCCTTCGTCAGGCCTCAACGATGGTTGGTAGAGGTCGTAGGCCTCAAGCAAGGGACACTCGTACCTGGGCTAGCAAGGGCTTGCCGGGCCAGGCTTCGGCGTCCCTCGCGTAAGGTCGATGAGGATGGCCCTTACCTGAGGCCAGCGACCTCCACCAGCCATCGGCAAGACCTAGTAGAGGATAAAAGGGAAAAAGAAAGAAGAGAAGTAAAAAGGTAAAGAAGGAAAAAGAAGAAAGGTAAAGAAGGAAAAAGAAGAAAAGTAAATAAGGAAAATTGAAGGAATAAAAAAATAAAAAATTGAAATATATTTAAATATTATTAAAGATTGTCCAAGTTAACGTAGGACATGCCACATAAGGCAGTTAATGTCCACATTATTGATTTATAGCCAAAATTAATCGAATAAAATCAATTGGCAAAACATAAAAAAAGTTCAGAATTCAAGTGGCACAATTACAAAAAAGTTAGAAATGAATTAATAAAAATACAATAGGTTTAAAACTTTTTGAATAATTATTCCACCTTTGGACACATAGTATTTGAATTGTAAAAGTGAAAGAGAGTACGAACTGTGTGACCATGAGTTCATGGCACCTTAAATTATTATATAAATAAAAAAGGGAGTCCAACATTAATCGTAGCCGAAGAGTCGATCAAGTATCATAGCCCCCCTTTTTCCCA
Source organism: Eucalyptus tenuipes (assembly GCA_014182365.1). Lineage (NCBI taxonomy): Eukaryota > Viridiplantae > Streptophyta > Magnoliopsida > Myrtales > Myrtaceae > Eucalyptus > Eucalyptus tenuipes. The sequence goes on from CM024542.1 coordinate 25,428,349, forward strand.
AATAGTACAAAAAGATGGAATCTAAGAAAATTTTCTACTAGATAGCTAATCTAAGCAAATCACACACCATGGTGAACGAATAGTATTTCGAATTCTGTGGTAAGAAGACTAAGTTTTTAATTCACATCGGAGCATCTTATGCAAAAATCAACACTCAGAACTTAAATTTTAACACGGTCAGTGACCGGGTTATAAACATGTACGTAATCAAAACGATCAGATTCATCGGGCGCGAAATTAACAAGGGCAAACGATTTGATGTTTGTAATTTGTGAGAATGGATATTGCCCCAAAATCGATCACCCCCCTCTCCGCATTTCCAAACTCGAGAAGAGTTGAGTATTTCTAGTTAGTCAGATCGTCGGTTGTCTCGTATGTAGAGATAGCACATTATACCTGCGCCTGAGCCCTCTTCACAGGCGCTTCGTCCGCTCCTGCATCGGTATTACTACCGGCAAAGGGCAGGCTGCTTGGGGGACGAAGCCACGAGCGAAGACTAGAAAGTGGGGAGAAGATCGGCCGGCCGGGCACGGACGTTACCCTGCTTCCCCCTGCTGCGTGACCCTGCCTTGGCGAAGTCTTGTTTAGGGGGGAAAGACCGAAGAACAGGGGACGAAGGGGAAAAAACTCTTTGACGCGTTGATTGACGTTGACGTTGTGCTCCTGTCACGTCAAGCCGTAACGTACATTGGATTTTACAGTTACAGAGAGAGTTTGGGGAAGAAGGTGGGTCACTATCTGCCCTTCCTCAAGCGCCACGATGGATAAGAACGAAGATGACTCTGTACTGTTATCTTCCTTATAGTGATAGGAAATAATAAAACAGAAAACGAAAGAAAAGCGAGTCAGGTACCACCTCTATATAAACCCAAAAATGTACCGTCTCCCCTCTCCACAATCTGTCGTGCATCTTCTTCTTTCTCGTCCATTCTTGACCCTGAAGCAGTTCCCTCGCCTGGTGGGTTTTCTTTGTGTTCGCAAGCAACCGCTCGAGAAGAGAAGAAGAAGAAATGGACGTTCTGCATTTCGTGTTCGGTATTTTCGGTGGGTTCTCGTTTTCTCGTGTTGAATTTGGTCGGACTCTCTCCTTTCACAAGTTCAGCCTTCCTTTTTGGGAACTCGTACTAGTTTGTGCTCTTGGTTTTGCATTTCACAAGTTGATGAATCTCTCTCTCTCTCTCTCTCTCCCTCTCTGGTTCTGTCCATTTACAGGAAACGCCACTGCTCTGTTCCTCTTCTTGGCGCCAACGTGAGTAACCCCTGCGAAACCCCCAAAACATCTAGTCTTTCATCGTTCGGCAGAGAATACGCTGTTCCTTCTTCTTTTCTCGAAAACTTTTTGTATGCAAATCTCTGCTTAAACACGCAAGTGGAACTACGAAGGACTTCTTCCTTTCTAAGTCGAATATCAAGAGTTCAGACTGGAACCTTTTGCTCTTTTTACTGATTTCCCTTCTTCCTTTTTTCGGGTTGATTCAATCAATAGCAAAGATGAAATTGTTGTGGGTGGTGATGATACAGGATAACGTTCAAAAGGATAATACAGAGCAGGTCTACAGAGGAGTTCTCAGGGATTCCCTATGTCATGACCCTCCTCAACTGCTTGCTTTCTGCTTGGTACTCTTCTCGTGACCTTTCCTTTCTTCTACCAACTTCCCTTCCACTTTCTCTGTTTTATATATTGTACCAACTCTAGTCATTTTAACTTATTGCATTTCTGGTACCATCTACGGTGGAAGTTCCTTGTGATATTGTGATGGGTCCGTCATGCATCTACAGTTCGTTGCAGGTGGAGCCACGCAATTATTTTCTGTTGTCTTCAAACTAGAACTAGCGGAGCATGTAGCTATTTCATGTCATGCATCTCTAAACCTCGTTTTCTTCTCTACAGTTAAAATCTGGTGCAAGCTGAACTGTTCATCCATTATTTCTCTAGAATTTGAATGTTTTGAATGAAATGAAAATGAACTTTGAGTTTTTTAGCTCCTCAATATGGTGGGTTTTACAAATCCACCGTGTTCACTTGCTGATGTGATGCGATCGATCGATTTGCAGGTACGGCCTTCCGTTTGTGTCGCCGAACAACCTCTTGGTGTCGACGATCAATGGCACTGGCGCCGCGATCGAGTTCGTGTACGTCGTGATTTTTCTCATCTTCGCCCCGAGGAAAGAGAAGGCCAAGATCCTGGGCCTCCTCACGTTTGTGCTTACCATGTTCGCCGCCATCGCCTTAGTCTCCCTCCTCGCTCTCCACGGTAACACGAGGAAGCTCTTTTGTGGCGTGGCCGCCACCGTCTTCTCCATCATCATGTATGCTTCGCCCCTGTCGATCATGGTAAGAGCTAGCACCGTGTGATGCTACTACCCTGTTTAAGAATCGACCATTGTTTTCATGGTCGATTAGAAAATTTTGGATACCAATTATGCTAATTTTGTAAACTAGTCTCTGTGTACTCAGATTAATGTTAAGAGATGTGAACGTTAGATGAACCAATTCACACGGAAACAATAAAGACAAATTTATGCACAAACCATGTGCAATATTTATAAGAAAAAATATATATTTTTTCTAGGATGAAAGAGACTCCATAAAAATTCCAAAAATTCTGATTCTCAAGCTATAACAAGCTGATTCAACGTATTCTCTCCACTTATTTTCTGACGTGCAGCGGCTGGTGATCAAGACGAAAAGCGTGGAGTACATGCCCTTCTTCTTGTCCCTGTTCGTCTTCTTATGTGGCACTTCCTGGTTCATCTTTGGCCTCCTTGGCCATGATCCCTTCGTCGCTGTAAGCGGTTCTTATTTCTCTCTGCCGATTTTCTATAGGCCATTCTTTTTCTTTTTCTTTTTTGCCAAAATATTTTTCTTTATAAATTCTGGCGGTTGAGAAATTCTTGATCGAGTGGAAATTGCTTCTTTCTCATGCATAAAAATCACCACTCCCCGGCCCGACCCAAGAAAACGGGGAAAAAGAAACTCAATCGGGTCGAGGATTCCCGTTGATATTCGATGAACAGGATGCTCTCAGCTTGTTCTCTCGTTCACCAACACAGACGTGCTTGATCACAAGAGGGGCTTCCAACTTTTTTTTCTTTTTCTTGGCAAAATCGGACCATTCAACTCGTCACAGCCAATGAAAAGGACCTCTCTTTTCGATGAGCAAGATGAAAAGGATGCATGGTTGGATACATTACAACCATTCAACAATCTTCTGTTTTAAAAAAAAAAAAATCAGATTCTAAGATGCTATGTTCTTGCCCTGAAATTCATGATGATCGAGATGCTGTGATTGATTCAGTTTCAAAATTATGATGAGGATTCTTGGTGATGGGATCTGGCAGGTACCCAATGGGTTTGGAAGTGGGCTTGGGGCAATGCAGCTGATTCTGTATGCCATTTATCGCAACAACAAAGGCGAGCCCAAGAAGAAAGTGAACAGCGACGGGTCTATGGAGATGATGGGCGGGACGGAGAAAGATGCCGACCGTGACCCAGGGAAGCATCAGCTCAGTTTGACGAACAAACAAGATGAGCAGGTTTAGATAGATAGACATCGGCAGCATCATCCTTTTAATACTCGCATTACATGACTCTGTTGTACACTTGAATTGAACCCCCTATCTGGAATTTTACTAGCTCCTTTCTTGTGTCCTACATCGATCGTCACTTCCACGGCAATCTAGTCTTGTTGCAGGACGATTAATGCCAAGAAAGTAGCACGAACTCGGTTAAATGGGTGTGGAAGATAAACTTGCTGGTGCACTCGCTACCCTGTCCTCGTACGTTTCTCTATTGATTGACTTGGCTTCAAAAATAGCATCGCTGGAGGAGCTAGACTCAACTATCATAAGCCGGTGCACGTAGTCCGCCGGGGGGGCTAACGTCAATCCAATACCCAGAGTTCGTCAACGTCATGCGCAAGCTCATGACGTCATCTTTTTTAACACTCGCATTACAGGACGACGTTGTACAGTCGAATACCCCACGGAGAAGAATCTCACGAGCTCAGCTCTGTGTCCTAAACATGCAAGTTTTAATCTCGAGCGTATACCAATTAGATATATCATTATGTATCTCATTACCTTGGAGATAAGTATATAACGAAGAATAGAATGACACGAGATGCGCACAAGGTCAGGAATATCGGACTTGCATGTCTCATCGGCAGCAGAGTCATCATCCTCTGTGAAGACGTAGATGCGAGAACGCGCATTGGCATGACATCAGAACGCGTGTCCGGAGGAGCTCCTTCTCCCAGTTCAGCGACGGAAGTCGTGATGATGAACTTGAAATGAAGGCCATTAGAACTTGGGACCAGATAAAAGTGCCTGGTTTACATCCCCCAATGTCGATGAGCGATCTAATGGACCATATTGGACACTGTACCGGAGGACATTGCACTATACCTGCTCAGTGGCCCCCGGTCGACTGCGGCGGCCGTCTGATGATAAATTCCTCGTGGCTAGGGTGAATTCTCTCTGCTGCCTCTCGCGAAAGGCGAAAGGAGACGACGACCATTCAAAAGGGTGAAATTGCTGGGGGTGACGAAACGGGATAGCGTTCAAGAGGATAAAGAGCGGGTGTCATAGACAGTTGACGCCAGAATTTTGTTCGGCGAGACGGACGGAAAATCTCCATGAAAATCCTTGACGTGAATAATTTTCTTTTTCCCCGTTTCTTGGGTTGGGCTGTGGAGTGGTGATTTTTATGCATGAGAAATAATTAGTTTCCACTCAAATCAAGAAATTTTCATCTGCCAAATGTCTGAAAGAAACGGATTTTGGTGAAAAAAGAAAAAAGACCTAAACACTATGGATGCCGAGGGTCGCCTTCTCCTGGGCGATGACTGACGAGGGCGCCCTAGCTTGGGCGAGGGCCAGCCTTGTGAGACTTGAAGAGGGGAGCCCTTGCTGGGGCTGCCCTCACCTACGCCAAATCTGGCGAGGCCTACCCTCGCCATGGCCAGGCCTCACCATGGCTAGGCGAGGCCAGTCCACCCGGCCAGCTAGTGGCCGACCATTGGCAAAAGGAAAAAGAAAGAAAGAAAAAAATCGAAAAATTATTAAAATTGTCTATGTTAGCGTCGATGGTGAAACGTAAGTAAGTCAGCATCCATGTCAATAAGATCTTGCAAAATTAGTAGGAAACACTAAATTGACAGTTGACACTAATCAAAGCATTAAATTGGCACCATAAAAAGTTCATAATTAAATTGACACCAAATACAAAAAGTTTACTACTATTCTGACACTAAATTGGCCCTCAACAATAGCCGGTTAATAAAAAAATTCCAATCTGCCAAAAGTTAAAAAGAAACGTATTTTGGCAAAAACACATGGCCTAAAGAAAATGGGCTGAGAGGAATATGAACCGTTATAAAGAGATGAAGGGATCACCGCCTAAACATATCTTGGTTGATGCTATAGATGATTATGGTTATGGGGAAAACTTGAAACTAAAGGACCGGATGGTGGGAACCTATCCGATTTCAAATTCCAAGGTATGCGGAGTAAATTCTAAGTTTCAAAATTTGGGGAATATATTTCAATGAGTAGATTCTAGATTTTAGGTAGGTAGAATATAGAATCTAGAATTTGAAACCGACAACAAGTTTATGTTTTTCTTGGTCTATGGCTTCGTACAATCGTGTGGTATCTCATAACGTCCGATGATGTGTATATAATTTGAAATCATTAGTCCAACTTTCCGTTTTATTGCTGAGACTTTTATTTTGTTAATATTTCATTTTTTTTTTGTGTGTCTAAATATAAGATGTGATCAATGAATTATAACAACAAATGATTATCATTAAATTGTTTAATTAATAATATATGTAAAACTTGAGCATGCCTTTGAACCGACCCTGAAATTTGTAATTATATAGGATAGGTTTCAAGTTCCAAAAAATAATAAATATATTCCAACGGATAGGTTTCAAGTTCCAAGTGAACCTAGAACTACTCACCCTTAGTTGATGCCGTTGCATTTTTTTTTTTTCTTTTCAGATTTCTACCAATTTGTTAATTGTTGTCCCACGTTTTGATCTGAAGAGAGTTTACTTTTACATTATGAATGGTATCTTCCCAACGTAGCTGTCATACATGCTGAGGCACAATCATTTCTAACACGGTATAAATCTTAACCAGAATGGAAAACTGTCGAGAAGCTTGAAGTCCCATTCGACAGCTCAAGTAAATGGATGGAGTATGCATCTTTCAACTCATTAGTTGATACAGCTCCTCGATCTTGATTCTCATCAGGCAATATTATATTATTTTATTGTTTCATACCTTTCATGTCATTTCTAATGCTTTGTTTGTAGTCAAGTAGTTATTTTTGTTTGGTTTACTTAAACATTTCCCTTTCAAACGTCGGATCTTATTTCACACTCCAACAGCAATAATTCGGTGCTTTCAGTTGCGAATTTTCCTTCAAAATTTGAAAATGAGAAAGCGTTCCTTTAAATTTCGAAAAATCGTGTAAAATACTTTATGTATAATTTTAAATTTTATAGATTGTAGCCCTTTTATAGAATTCACTTTGCGAGAAAATATAGCGATATTTGTCGCTAAGTATTGTATTCGTACTCTTTGTGTTTGGAACTTTTAATTCACTTGATTATGCGTCATTATCTACGCAACCTACTGTATATAAAATATGAATTTGTACGGGATTAAAGAGCATTTGTTGGCTGTTGCAATACACTTGACATATACAATAATGTATTAAAGAAACAAATTTTCTAAAAATGACCATTTTTCTTGGTGAACAAAAATCTCCATATAAGCAAATTGTTAGCGCATTTCAGAGCAATAGATTTAAACACCATGATGGCTGCTTTTATCGTGGAATTAACAGATTCGATCACATCATAGTTTTAGGAGAAAGCTAAATAGCTCATTGGCAAGCCTTCACTACGATGAATTGACTGGTGGTATGTCATTGTACTGATTAAGCAGTTGTCTTCCCCACTTTCGCATTTGCCGCCACCGACTTCGGCACTCGAGCTCCCCCACCTCCGTCGTTATTGCCTGTGCATATTTATAAGCAAAGGGAGAATAGTAATCCTCTTCAAGGCAAAAATGACGAACGAGTTGATAATGGAAACCTTGCCCAATATTGAAAACATCAGCAAAAGTGAGAAGCATATCTTGACAGATTTAAAGAAAATCGGACTCGACTTCCGTCTGGAGACGGGAGACGACTGATTGTTACAGGTACAGAATTCATCGTTGTTACACATTATTAAATGAGTGACCCAAAGTTGTTACAGGTACAAAAATGAAACGAAGGACTGATAAATAATGGTTTGAAGTTATTTGTTTGATCTGATATAACCCGACTTCCGTTCAAACACAAGCTAAAGAATTAAACGGAAGAAGAAGAAGAAAGAAAGAGCCAGCACTGCCCTTTGACCGCTCCTCCCGATGAAAGCTTCTGCAGCTGTCTGAAGATGAAGAGGCTCGTCGTTAGTGGATACGAAACTGAGCATTGCGTAACAGATCACATGCGCACATAAACGCACTCTCAGAAACAGAGAAAGAAAACCGAAAAAATAAAAAAAAATTAACAGCTTCCCAACATAAATGGTGGATAAATGTGTACGTAAACACGTGAGGACGCAGGATACATACTCTGACCTTGGCCAGCTCTTCCTTCGTGAGTGTGCGTGGCTCGGTATCGATGGGGAGTTTTCTCTCGAGCTGATTAGAGAGTTTTTGGGTCTCCATAGTGGAGAGAAGTATGTATTAGGTCTTTTGTTGAACAAAGTACCAGATCAGAATGAAAGAGGAGGCTAGGGTTTATGTTAAAAAAAACTAGAGATGGAGATGCTCACAAATCCCATAAGCAGATCATAGTTTATGACCATCGTACTTACGGCCAGTAAGCTATATTTGGTCGAATTCGGTATTGGATGATCTCAATTAGAAATTAGAAAAATTATATAAGTGGTTTATAAACATTGACTTAATGTGCAATGTTCATAAACTTTTAATTTATTTAATGGTGTCTATGAACTTTAGTCTTATGTGCAATGTCATCCATGAATTTTTAATTTTTTGTTCAACATGGACCATGAACTTTTGATATATTTTCAATTTAATCCCTAAACTATAATATTGTCTCTGAACTTGACATTGGATATTTTCATATTGTTTAGGAATTAGATTGAACATTTACCAAAAGTTTGGGGATCACCATAAATAAATTGGAACTTAGGGATGATATTGCACATTAGGTTAAAATTTAGGGATCGTACTGAATAAACTAAAAATTCATGGACCACATTACTTATTGAGTTAAAGTTTAGTGACCATTTCATTAGATAGTTTTTTGAAAGTCCAAGTACTTGATTAGATAAATAAAAGTATAGGACTTGATTAGAGATAAAGGTGAAAGCACATAAACGAAAGATAGAGTTTTCCCTCATATGTATAATTCAAAAGTATATATTTTTTTGTGGTATAGTATTTGATTCTTCACATCTATTTATACACGTCGTTTGTTCTCTAGATCTATTTAACAAAGTAATGATGGAATCTCTACGGTTTTATATGCAACACACACAAACAAACGAATAACAGATTTACCATGTATATGAAAATGGTTTTACATATGAAAATTTACCATGTATACGAGAATGGTTTTGCATATGCATTTTACGTGCTGGTGGTTATGAATCATGACCCGGGTGGCAATTCTTGACAAAATGCGACGATATGACTAGCGCACGATGGACGTTTAATTTGTTGACATAAGAAAGCAGATAGAAATTGATATATTTCTATATACTTTTAACACAAGATAGTTGATAATCACATTAGCTAATGGGAGGAAATCACACAAATGGTTAATACAAATATGATGACACGGCATGGATTATTGGCCTTATAAATAGACCGATAGAGAGATCAACATATGATGAGTATTGATAGACCGATACAGAGATCAACATATGATAAGTATTAAAGTATGTCGTCCATATTGCTACATATCTGATGGTAAACATACATAAAACTCCACAGTATTCACCACATTCTCTAAGGAATGTGCTATGAAAATGAAGTTTACATCAGAAATATTACAGTAGAAATATGATATTGATAATGAATAGAAGCAGCATAATGGCATCTTTTCGATATGACACCGCGATCCATATTAGGGTTTCTTTACTTCATTGATGTCATCGGCTTCGTCATCGTCTTCCTCTGTATTGGCCATGGAGTTGAGCTTCGCGTTGACTGCACTTCCAACCGGTTTTAATCCTTGTAAATACAGCCTCTGAGTTAACTGTACCTCAAGAAGTAGCCTTCAGAAAACACATAACCGTTGTTCCTTAAAACCAGCCTTCATAATCACAAATTAGATCTCATTGATCTGATCTCCATAATGTCTCGAAGATCAGCTTCGAAGCCTATGCCATAAATTTTCAAGCCAACAAACATTCCGCGTCATACGTTGTGAAAAGAATATTGCTACTACTGAGGGTTAAGATTATCGCAGATTTACACTTTTGGTATGTATTATGTGGTAGACCCTCGTCAAATACACAACATGGGTTTAATTTGTTCGAGCAGATTGTAATATTGTGAAGATATTAATCAAGTAAAGTCATTTGGGATGTTCAAGTATTGATCTAAATCCATCATTGATGACCTTTGTTGTGTACTTGAAAGAGCGTGGCCTCCCAATGGTTATAGTCACCTTATATCCAAAATCATCCAGTGAAAGGTAATGATTTGTGAATAATTAGTTTAATTACATCCTAAGAGTCATGTAAGATGAACAAATTGTACTTAATCAAGGGAAAATTACCAAAAATGTCTTAAACCTATTGTAATTGTGCCAATTCAGTCATAAACTTATTTTTTTGATCAATTAAGTCCTAAACCTTTTATAATTATTTCCGATCAGTCCATCCGGCCAAAATTGGTCAACGCCGGCCCGGTTGGCAGCGAAGCTTTTTTTAATAATATTTTATTTTTTATTAATTATTTTCCTTTTTCCTTTTTCCTTTTTTTTTCCCCTCCTCCCTCTTCCTCCCTCCCCGGCCGGTCGGCTGGGCCGAGGCGATCCGGCGGGCGAGCCCTCGCCGGATTTGGCGAGGGCTCGCCTTGCGGTTGTTGGGCGGGCGAGCCCTCGCTAGATTTGGGGAGGGGGCCTCGCCAACATGACGGCGAGCTCTCCTCGTCGGATCTGGTGGGGGCTCGCCTCACGGTCAGGGCAAGGCGTTCGCCCCGCCGGAGCCAAAGGAAGGAGGAGGGAGGAGGAAAAAAAAAGGAAAAAGGAAAAAAAAAATTAATAAAAAATTTTAAAAAATAAAATATTATTAAAAAAGCTTGCTTGCCGGCCGGCCAATTTTGGCCAGATGGACTGATTGGGAATAATTATAAAGGTTTAGGACTTAATTGGTCAAAAAAATAAGTTCGGACTAAATTGGTACAATTGCAATAGGTTTAAGACTTTTTTGGTAATTTTCCCTTAATCAATGATAATGTTGATTCCACCTTAAAAATCACATACTGAAAGAACGCAACTTTTAATAGATATGAATGTTAGAATATAGCTTTTTAGAGCTTTTGTTGTATTCTGGGAGTGTTTTGCTTTCTATTATTCTCTCGCTATAGTGACTAGTGAAGGAAGTAACACCTTAAAGGAAGTGATCTACATGCTTCGGAGCCTATTTCCGCTTCCACATGCATTTTACTTTGTCTAACATACTTCGGTGCCGCCAGTATACTAACATAAATAACCTCATTTTGGAGCCACTGTTTAGGCTTTTGGCTCTTATTTTACCTGGTCCACGACGTTCTAGTGGATTTTTCATCGGGCCACCGTTTCCTCCCTAAGATGGACTTCCTTGCGTTTGAAAAGAACAACTTTGAATCGCAAATATTGATTTTGTGCATGTCATTCGAAAGTACAAAGCCTTTTATGCTTAAAGACCATTTTAAGAAGATACTTATGCATGGAGTAGATTGCCCTTCTGTTTTTCCATTTCGGAATTCTGGGTACCTGATGAATTGAGAAACATTAACCGATCATTGGAATGTATAAATGTATATAGCGATGATTAGCTCCGAGAAGATCTTCTCTGCTTCCTCTCGAGTATGGGTATTGATCACTTCAAGTGCTTCCTTCTGCTAAAATGCAGACGTTCGCTAATTATCAAAGAAAATGTACCATGTAGAAACTAGCTAGCTAGAACAAATGCAGAACTTCATGAGGATTATAGAAAAAAAGAAAGAGTTGAACCGGGGCATTCTCAAATTCTTCACAAGTGAACGTTTTGGCCTCATTGTCAATGGATGAGCTCTTTCCATGCTTAGGAGTAGATGGCGACGACGGTTTTTCCATTCTTGCTTCTCAAATGAAGCCTAATGATTGGAAGATGGTGGGTACACAAAACTTTTTGTCTAGATGAAGCTACTCTTTGCCTTTAGGGCTTGATTTATATCAATGACGGAAGAAGGAGATGAAGAAAGAAGCTAGTAAGTGCTGTAACAGCAATTCAAGATCGTGCAGGAACGTGGCAAACATTCATGCAAATATGCAGTAGAGCTCTGTAAACGAGGAATGGCCAAAATGAGAAAATCGCTTGTGGATTGTTGAAGGCGAGTTTAGACCTCGTTTCTTCTTGGGTCAGTGCCGTTACCTTTGCAAGTGCGGCTGGGTTCATGTAAGAACAAGCCCTAATTGACTCGATAATTAGCTACAAGAGAGCAATATTAGTCTGCTAGGATTGAACAAGGAAGTGTTTTTAGTATATCTAACCTTATTGGGGAAAATTACAAAAAATGTTATAAATCTATTGCAATTATGCCAATTGAATCATAAACTTATTTTTTTTGCCAATTGAGTCTTAAATCTTTTGTAATTGTACCAATTCAATCCATCAAGTCAAATTTAGCCAATCCGTGTTGACGTAGACATTGGCCAATGCTAGTGTATACAATTTTTTAATAATACTTTCACTTTTTTGAATTTTTTATTTTTTTTCTCATTTTTTTCCTCCTTCCTCCTTCTTCCTCTGGTCAGTTGCCAAACCGAGGAGACTAGCTAGGCGACCTCGCTGGCTAGTGGCGAGCTTGCCCTCGCCTAGATCTAGGGAGGTTGACCTTTTCAGCCCTTAGCGAGGGTCGCCCTTGTTGGATCTAGCAAGGGCTCGCCTTGCCAATGGTTGGGCGAGCTTGCTTGGCCCTGGCCCAGCGATGGCTAGGCAAGCCTCGCCACTAGCCGAGGAGGTTGTCTCAGTTTGGCAACACCAGCTGGAGGAAGAAGGAAGAAGGAAGAAGGGGAGAAGGAAAAAGAAAAAATAAATAAATAATTCAATAAAATAAAATATTATTAAAAAATATCCACATCATTAGTAGGACGACGTCCACGTTAATGACTAACCAAATTTGGCTAGATGGACTTAATTGCAAAAGATTTAGGACTCAATTGGTTAAGAAAATAAATTTAAAACCGAATTGGCATAATTATAATATGTTTAGAACTTTCTTAGTAATTATCCTAACTTTACCATCAACCCATTTTGCATATCTCGTAATATCGTTGCCGCATGGTTTTAACCCTAATTTTCTGTAGCATATGTGATGTCGCAAATGGGCATACACTGCAAGGGATTGGGGTTTTGATGCCACTATTTAACGAACTCTTTTACTAGAGTCTGTTTGGTCATAACTTAATACTTATCAAACCTGTCATTGACTATGATTAACTTTGTCGCAATCATCATACATAATATAGCGGGAGAAGTCTTGAAAAAGTCACTAAACCTTTTGCGCTGTGCTTTTAGTCTACCTTTTTTTTTTGGTCTTGGGTCGATCCTGCCTTTTTTACGTTGTCTTAGGTCGGTCCTTTTCCGTGGCCCGATTTTGGCCGGTTTTCTGGCTGGACGCCGCCGGCGACGCGTGGCGCGATCGGCGGCGACGTGGGCAACTTTAATAATATTTTAATATTTTTGAATTTTTATTTTTATTATTATTTTATTATTTTATTATTTTTCATTCTTTTATTGTTTTGTCTTTTTCCTCCAGCCGGTCGCCGAAGTCCGGCGACCGGCCAGAGGCGACGGCCGGCGAGGGCGAGGCCGACCTCGCCGGCCACCTCGCGGGCGAGGGTCGAGCCTCGCCGGCCATGGGCGAGGCTCGCCCTCGCCGGATCTGACGAGGCGAGCCTCGCCCATGGCCGGCGAGGCTCGACCTCGCCAGATCCGGCCATGGGCGAGGCTGGCGAGGTCGAGCCTCGCTGGATCTGGCGAGGTCGAGCCTCGCCGGCCATGGGCGAGGCTCGCCCTCGCCGGATCTGACGAGGCGAGCCTCGCCCATGGCCGGCGAGGCTCGACCTCGCCAGATCCGGCCATGGGCGAGGCTTGGCCTCGCCGGCCATGGGCGAGGCCCCCCTCGCCGGATCTGGTGAGGTCGAGCCTCGCCGGCCATGGGCGAGGCCCCCCTCGCCGGATCTGGCGAGGTCGAGCCTCGCCGGCCATGGGCGAGGCCCCGCCCTCGCCGGATCTGACGCGGCGAGCCTCGCCCATGGCCGGCGAGGCTCGACCTCGCCAGATCCGGCCATGGGGAGGCTTGCCCTCGCCGGGCATGGGCGAGGGCCTCGCCCGCGAGGTGGCCGGTGAGGTGGCCTCGCCCTCGCCGGCCTGCGCCTCTGGCCGGTCGCCGGACCTCGGTGACCGGCTGGAGGAAAAAGACAAAAATAAAAAAATAAAAAATAAAAAATTCAAAAAATTCGAAAAAATTCAAAAAAATTCAAAAATATTAAAATATTATTAAAATTTGTCCACGTCAGCACCGATCAGGCCACGTCAGCCGGCCGGCGTCCAGGTCGTAAAATCCGGCCAAAATAACGAACTCTTTTACTAGAGTCTGTTTGGTCATAACTTAATACTTATCAAAGCTGTCATTGACTATGATTAACTTTGTCGCAATCATCATACATAATATAGCTACTAGAAGAATTGTCAACACATCTAAGTATCTCGCATTACCGTTGCTATATTTATTTTGCATTTGACACCAAGACACACTGAAGATAATTTTCTATAACATATGTGATGTCACTTTGGGCATGCGGGATTTTAGTAATATTGTTTAACGAATCCTTTTATTAGTGTGTTTGGTCATGACTTAATTCTTATTGCCCACCAATCATCATAGGTAATATGGCTATTCGGATTATCGTCAATAGATTTGCATATCTCATAAAGAGAATTTTCCATAGCGCAAGTGGTGTCCTTGATGAGTTACAATCACCCATGATTGTCAGGGTTTTAGTGACACTATTTAATAACCTCTTTTACTAGAGTACGCTTGATCATAACTTAATACTTATTGTACCTATCATTGACTATGATAAACTTTGTAGAGATCATCATAATAAAAGTGTTAGAAAAGTTCTGAATTTTTTGCACTTGTGCCAATTTAATCCTAAATCTTTTATTGGTCCAAATTCAGTTTTAAACCTTTTGATTTGGTACAAATTTAGTTATAAACATTTTATCGGTGTCAATTTAATCCTAAAACTTTTACTCTAGTATTAATTCAATCATTCCAGCTAATTTTTACTAGATATTGCTGGTGTGGCATGACCGGTGCTGATGTGGATAATTTTTAATAATAATTAAATATTTTTCAATTTATTTGTTAATTTATTTCTTTTCTTTTCTTTTTCTCTTTTTTTTCCCCTCGTCCTTCCTCCATTCGGTCGTTGGATGGGCAACCAACCAAAGGCAAGGGCCAGCAAGGTCGAGGTCAACCTCGTCGGCCTTTGGTGAGCCTCACCGACCACTAGCAAGGCATGGGTCACGCCGATGAGCTGCAGGACGGCCTTGCACTAGGCGGGCAAGGCTTGCCCTTGCCAAATCTAGCAAGGGCTCGAGTCCTCGCAAAAGCAGCCTCCAGCAAGGGCTCGGGCCTTGCATTGCCTTGCCTACCCAGTGCGAGGCCATCCTCACTACCGCTAGCTAGGGCTTGAGCCTTGCCAATGGCTAGCGAGGCTTGATGGCCCTCCTCGATGACCGACTCAAGGAAGAACGAGGGGAAAATGAAAAGAAAAGAGATAAATTAATAAATAATTTGAAAAAAATATTAAAATATTATTAAAATTGTATAGTCAATGCTTTGGCCATGCCTTGTTAGCCAACCAGTTGGAAGGATTGAATTGACATTAGATTAAAAGGTTTTGGACTAAATCGGTACCAAGTCAAAAGGTTTATGATTAATTGGCACTTATAAAAAGTTAAGGACTAAATTGGCATAAATACAAAAGATTTAGGACTTTTTTTGACACTTTTCCCTTGGAATTACCATCATCGCACTCGCGTATCTTGTACTATCGTTTGCTAAATTCATTTTTCTTTCAACACTAAGACAAACTGAAGAAAATTTTCCGTGACATATGGATAATCACCAAGAGGCATGTGTTTTGACCTACCACGATGTTCTTGTCATCGAATATGATGAACTTCGCACCAATCATCTTATATAATGACAAATATTGGAATTATTCACAAAGATGGTCGTAAGTAAAGCGTACATAGCTATTAGAATTATTCATGCCCTTACTGTCGTAACAAAGAAATCTTGAGGCCGCACCTTACCTAAATTTTCTTGGATGGTAAAGCAAAAAAATCAATTATTTTTATAAGATTAGAGATTTAGAATATCATCTTTTATTTTAGCTCTAAGCCTGAGCTTTTATGTATGTTGGCGCGACTGAGGATAACTGATATGCTCACCAATAATGATATTGCATGAGGAAGGTGCGTCCCTTGTGGTGAGAAGAGGGCTTTGATGGCTTTTGTACTGAAGTTGGCATTTGTTATGAGCTTTCTCTATTGAGACTTTCGTTCGATGCCCTTTGTTCGCTTTCCTTCGCCAATGGGAAAGGGGGAAAAGATCAGCGACGCCCATTGCTCCGCTTCACCTGACCTGCCTCGGCGAAGCTTTATTCAAGGGATGTTAGAAATATAAAACTTATCACGAAAATACAATTGAATCTTAAAACTTTCGGAAAATGTAATCAAATTCTAAAATTTGTGAAATTGATAATTGAATTTTTTCATTAATTTTGTCTAATTTGACTAATGGAAAATACTACGTTGCTTTTTTTTTAATCACTTTCTCTCTCCTACGTAGCGTTGATGTGACTAAAAAAAAAAAAAAAAAAAAAGATAACAAAAAATGATGTAATTTTAGCCCAAAAATGAATTTCAATAAAAAATATTAATAAAATTAAAATAAAAAATAAACTAAACTTAAAAAAGTATTTTTTTTAAAAAAAAAAAACAACAAAAAAGGGCAAACCGGCGAGGGCCTGCAGGGCCTGCACAGAAGCGTGCAGCCGCAAAAGGGAAAGTCCAAGAGCCCTTTCTTTTGTTTTATTGGGCTGAGCCTTAAACTGGCGGAGGAGATTCGCATGCCTGCGACGTCAGCGTATGGCGCGGTTCCATGCAGCCACCCAATTGTTTCTCCATGCATGTGCAAGCGGCCTTCTTCAAATGTAAACCATCCGGACAAACAAAGTCAAAGGCCGTTCACGAGAATCACTCGGTTTAACTTGAACAGTATTTGCTCGACAGGCTCAAACTAGAAACATATTTTAACACTTATTTCAGAATGTGTCAAGAGCAACAATAATTCTTTAAAGAATGCTCGCCCACGTCAAGAAAGTAGGGCTTGATCTCGATGCCGTTTGTTTGCTCTTCCTTGGCCAATGGGAAAGGGTGAAAGATCAGCCACGCCCGTTGCTCTGCTTCACCTGCTTCATGACATGCCTTGGCAAGGTTTTTTAAAGAGAAATGCAAATGAACAGGGAACGAAGGGGAAAAACTCTCCGCCCGTCACTTGAGGTTGTGCCCCAATCGCATCAAACCAAAGTTCATTCGATTTTACAGTTACAGAGAGAGTTTTGAGAAAAAAGTTTCTCTCTCTCTTTTCTCTAGCACCATGACGCATTCGGTCGAAAATGACATCCGTGAAGATATATTTGTTATAGCGAAAAGTAATAATAAAGAGAAAACTAATTAAAAGTCAAGTAATTTGCCTCCTTTTTCAAAAAAATTATATTCAGATCTCTATAAAATGCCACATCTCCTCCACAATCTCTTGTGCATCTTCTTCTTTCTCAACCATTCTTGAGCCTAAAGCGGTTCCCTTGCCCGGGGGATTTTCGTTGTTTTCGCAAACAACCGCTCGAGAAGAAAAGAAGAAAAATGGCCACGGGCACTCTACATACCGTGTTCGGCATTTTTGGTGGGTTCGCGTTTCTCATGAATTTGGCCTTCCTTTTAGGAATTTGTACTAGTTTGTATTCTTACTTTTGCATTTCACAAGTTGATAAATCTCTCTCTCTCTCTCTCTCTCTGGTTTTGTTCGTTTACAGGAAACATCACTGCTCTATTCCTCTTCTTGGCGCCGATGTGAGTAACCCCTTCAAATCGCAGAAAACATCAAGTCTTTCATTGTTGGGCAGAGAATATGTCGTTCTTTCTTCTTTTCTTGAACTTTGTGTATTAGGGGTGACCATGTTCCTAGAGTATAACCTGAAATCGAAGAATCCAATTCTGGGTTCCAAAATATGTAAGATAGGTTTTATATTCCAAAAATTGGAGAACCTATTTCAACAGATAAATTTCAAGTTCTAGGCAGATGGAACTTGGAACCTGACCTAGAACTTGAAACATGAAACCTAAAATGTAGAATCTAAAACAAGTTTTTGTGTTTTCTTGGTCTATATTTTTGCGCGATCCCGCAGTATTTCATAGGGTCCGATGATCAGTGTATGATCCGAAACTATTAGTCTGAACTTTCATCTTATGACCGATACTTTTACTTTATTAATATTTTATATTATTTATTTGTCTAAATATAAGTCATGATTAATGGATTTTAACAAAAAGTAATGGGCAATTAATAATAAAAGTGGAATCGAGTAGAACTTGGAGTCGACCTTAGACCTATAACAGGATGAGTTCAAGGTTACAAAGTATGCCGGGTAGGTTCCAAGTTTCAAAAAATATAAACTTATTTAAATGAGTAGGTTTTAGGTTTCAGATGGAAATTGCTCGACCCTACTTTGTATGCAAATATTGCTTAAACTTCATTACAGAACTAGAACTGGGAAGGACTTCTTTCTTTCTAAATTGAATTTCAAAAGTTCATATTAGAACCTTTTGCTCTTTTTACTGACTTTCCTTCTTCCTTTCTTTCGGGTTCATTCAATCGTTAGCAATGATCAAATTGTTGTGGGTGGTGATGATGCAGAATAACATTCAGAAGGATATATAAGAGCAAGTCTACAGAGAAGTTCTCAGGGATTCCCTATGTCATGACCCTTCTTAACTGCTTGCTTTCTGCTTGGTAATTCTTCTCGTGTCCTTCCCTTTCTTCTACCAACTTTCCTTCCACTTTCTCTGTTTTATATTGTACCGACTCTAGTCATTTTAACTTATTGCATTTTGGATGCCATTTATGGTAGAAGTTACTTGTGAATTGGGATGGGTCCGCCATGCATCTGTAGTCGGTTGCAGGTGGAGCCACGCAATTATCGAGCGACGATATTGCCCTTAGGTTTTGGATTTTCGCCTCATGCCCCCTGTTTGTATTCAATTATATAATGCAATGATAACTTCTTTTTAAACTAGAACCTTGTAAAGCATGTAGCCGTCTCACGTTATGCATCTCTAGAACTTATTTTCTTCCCTACAGTTAAAATCTGGTGCAAGCGGAAGTGTCCATCCATCATTTATCTAGACTTTGAATGTTTTGAGCGAAATGAAAAAGGAATTTGAGTTTTTAACTCCTCAATATGGTGGGTCTTACAAATCCTCCATGTTCACTTGCTGACATGATGCGATCGATTGATTTGCAGGTATGGCCTCCCATTCGTGTCGCCAAATAACATGTTGGTGTCAACGATCAATGGCACCGGTGCCGCGATTGAGGTCGTGTATGTCGTGTTTTTCCTCTTCTACGCCCCCAGGAAGGAGAAGGCCAAGATCTTTGGCCTCTTCATGCTTGTGCTCACCCTGTTCGCCGCCATCGCCTTGGTGTCTCTCCTCGCTCTCCACGGTAACAAGAGGAAGCTCTTTTGTGGCGTCGCCGCCAGTGTCTTCTCCATCATCATGTATGCTTCGCCCCTATCAATCATGGTAAGCTCTAGCATCATGTGACACTACCCCATTTAAATCGTCGACCATTGTTTTCATGGTCGATCGAAAAATTTGGATACCAATTAAGATAATTTCATAAACTAGTTTTCTTGTACTTAGAATAATTTAAAGAGATGTGAACGTTAGATGAACCAATTCCAGCGGAGAAAATAAAGATCAATTTATGCACAAAACATGTGGAGAAAACTATATGTTTTTGTTTTGTCTAGAATGAAAGAGGCTCCACAAAAATTCCGAAAATTCTGATTCTCAAGCTATAATAAGCTGATTCAACGGATTCTCTCCTCTTATGTTGTGATGTGCAGCGGCTGGTGATCAAGACGAAAAGCGTGGAGTACATGCCCTTCTTCTTGTCCCTGTTCGTCTTCTTATGTGGCACTTCCTGGTTCCTCTTCGGCCTCCTTGGCCATGATATATTTGTCTTTGTAAGCGGTTCTTATTTCCCTTTGTCCATTTTCTTTAGGCCATTCTTCTTCTTCTTTTTTGCCAAAATCTATTTCTTTATAAATTCCGGGGAATGAGAAATTTCTTGATCTAGTGGAAATTACTTTTTTTCTCATGCATAAAAATCACCATTCCATAGCCTCAACCCGAGAAACAGGGAAAATGAAAGTCAATTCCATTGAGATTCGATGAACAAGATGCTCTCAGCTGGTTCGCTTGTTCACCAACAGAGAAGTGCTTGATCACAAGAGGGACTTGAATTTTTATTTTTATTTTTTCCTGGCAAAAGCGGATCATTCAACTTGTCACAGCCAATGAAAAGGACCTCTCTTTTCGATGAGCGTGACCATGGTTGGATACATTATAACCATTCAACAATCTTCCTAAAATAAAAACAACAAAAAATAAAGATAAAAAAAAAAAATCAGATTTTTAGATGCTATATTCTTGGCGGAAATTCATGATGATCGAGATGCTGTCATTGATTCGGGTAGATTAGCCGGTCGTTTCCAAATTATGAGGAATTTGAGGATTTTTGGTGGTGGGATTTGGCAGTTACCCAATGGGTTTGGATGTGGGCTTGGGGCAGCGCAGCTGATATTGTACTTCATTTATCGTAACTCCAAAGGCGAGCCCAAGAATAGAGTGCACGACGTCGTCTGTGTGGAGGCGAAGGTCGAGGCGGAGAAAGATGCCGAAGGTGACCCAGCCAAGCATCAGCCCGATTTGATGAACAAACCAGCAGATGAGCAGGTTTAGATCGATGTATCATTAGTGACATCGTATTCTTAACTTTCATAGCAAATGGCCTTATTATGCCCTTGAATTGATTTTGATATTCTAAAAATGCAAACGCTACTTATCAGTTATATCTATCTGTTTGTCTCGGAAAGTTTCTTTTATCAATCTCCGAGAATCAATTGTCGCTTTCGCTGTGCTCTATTCTTGTTGAAGGATGATTAATGCCAATAAAGTAGCAAAAAAGTCCTAAACCTATTGTATTGATACTAATTCGGTCTAAACTTTTCAATTGAACAAATTCAGTCCATCCAGCCAATTTTGGCCAACCGGCGCTGACGTGGACGTTGGCCGGTGGCCGAATGCTGAAGTGGCAATTTTATGATTTTTTAATTATTTTTTTGAATTTTTTTATTAATTTTTTTCTTTTCTCTTTCCTTTTCTTTTCTCTCTTCTTCCTCCTTGGATTGTTCCGACCACTGGGCAATGGTCGCCTGCTGCCGGCGAGGGTTGCGGCCCTCGCCCGGCCTCTCATAGGGCTGCCCGCGAGGCGGCTTTGCCCGAATTGGCCTCGCGATCGGCCTCGCCCTGGCCTTGCCGCGGGCTGTGCTAGGGTTTTCTGAGGAAAGTGGAGACTAATACTTCTTGAAGGATGGAATGGACGGCCACGATCTGAAGGAGAGATCGGACAACTTTGGATTCACTTATCCAATGGCTAGAATGGACAAATAGGATTTGAGGGGGAGATCGAACAGCCCTCGCTTTGCCTATCCCGCGGGTGGATCGAACAGCCCACATAATGCCACGTTAGTCATCAAATCCAACGACCATCACTTTAAAAAGGAAATGCACAAAGTTATAAAGGAAAATGTAAAATGTATTATGATTATTGCAAATGTCCCCACCATACTGTGAATACATGTTGAAAATTACATGGAAAAACAAATGAAAAAGGAAAAAGGGGGAGAGAATTCTCTGCAAATCAAGTTATTGGGTATAATGTGAACCAATTATCCATTATCAGTATCAACAACTCATGAAAGCCTTGAAGCAATTGGATATTTCAGACAAGGAAAGCTTCTCAAGTATTTTTTACTGCTTGAGCTCCATTTCTCATGATGCATGGATAATTGATTCAGGTGCTAGCAACCATAATATTTGTGACGAAAGCTTTTTTCACATACTTAAGAAAAAGTTGACTCCCTTATATATGTGCATCTCCCAGATGGAAATGCTACATACGTCACAGAAATAGGGATAGTAAATCTTAGCCCCTCAATTACTTTTCAAAATGTGTTTTATGTCCCCCAGTTCAAATTCAACCTCATTTCTATTTCAAAGGTCTATGACTATAATTTTTGTTGCAGTCTTTTCAATTTTGATAATTGTTTATTTTAGGCCCCTTTGACTGGCAAATTGATGGACTTGGGCAAACTTTCTCAAGAATTGTATTTTTGGACTAGCTTTCTAAAAAATTTCGACTCATCTTGTATCTCCATAAATAAAAATTCATCGTGTAATGCTACTACCAACAATAAAATTTTCTCTCATAAGTATTTGGGTCATAGTGCTTCCATCCAACACCCTCAATGTCAAATATGTTCCTTGGCCAAACAATCTCATGCACCTTTTTCTATAAGTAAATCTCGTGCTAAAAATATTTTCTCTTTGATTCAAGTAGATATTTGGGAGCCTTATCATTCACCACATTGTGATGGATCTTGACATTTCCTCACTATTGTAGATGATCGCTCTCATGCTACATAGGTGTTCCTCATGCAATCAAAGAGTCAAGTTTGTTTTCAATTAAGGAATTTTTTCACTTTGTCAAAAAATCAGTTTAGCAATTCTGTTCAACACATTCAAACAGATAATGGGAAAGAAATTTTCAATAATGAATGCAAATTTCTTCTCTAGGGAAATCTCTACTTTCATGGAAAATGAAAAAGCAGTCCACCATATTATTATCATTAGCTAAGGCTGAGTATTGAGTCATGGCTACAATTGTTTGCGAAATAGTATGTTTACCAGGACTACTTTTGGACCTCGGTATACAAGTTAAAGGGCCGACCAACTTATTTTGTGACAATGATGCAACACTTAAACTTGCAGCAAACCTTATAGTTTATCAGAGAACGAAGCATATGGAAGTGGATTATCACCTCACTCGAGATAAAATCTAGGAATTAGTAATCAAGGCAAATGGGATTAGAACCTATTGACATTTTCACCAAGCCATTATGTGAAAGGCAACACGTATATCTAATGAGCAAGCTAGGCGTCTTGGATATATATTAGCCACCAACTTAAGGGGGAGTGTTAGAGATATGCGAGATATGTGAAGATCAATTTACTTGAGATATGCAAGATATGCAAAGCTCAATTTGGGATCATAGACATCATTTCAAGAATCAATCTACGATTAGATTTGATTTTGTTTGATTGCATATATTGGATCTTATTCCATCCCTAGTTATACATGCATTGTATTATAAATAGGAGCATATACTTGTAAAAGACAATTCATTCAATATAGAAAATAGATTTCTCCCTAAGTCTCTTCATTTTCTTTCATTTTATGACACAACATGTGAACAATCGAACAATAATATAAATAGAATAAGAAAATAAATCAAATACCAGATTTTTATAATTCAGTTATAGTAACCTACATCCATAAGAAGAGAACAAATTCCATTATAAATCAACCGATACAATAGAGATTACAACCACACTTGAGTCACTCAACACTTTTAATGTTTTCCAAGCTCCAAATAACACCCAATAACTCACGCGATGTTTATCCCCACAAATACTCGCTAAATAATCTCTCAATCTTATGAAAAATTATACATGAATTATTACCACACAAATTTAATCGACTTCAACCCATAAAAAGTTCTTGGTGTAATCACACGAATAAAACCAACGCCAAGCACTTGTGTGAAAAACGTCGCGTCCTTTTGAGCCCTCATGGCACACACCGACGCCTTTCAACTTGAAAAAACCTATATTGAAATCTTGGATATTTAAACCCAATTTCAAGTTCAAAAACGTGAAGATATCCGCAGCGTCCAAGTGGGATACGGTCAACCGGAATCCAACTTGGACTTTTCCTTTCCTGTTCCAAACTTTCTCTTATATTCTTGGCCAACTCCACGGAAATTTGATTTCCGTATCTTCCCAATTTCCATCTTTGGCCGCTCCAATACAGAAACAATGTCTGTAATATGTATTATTCTTTTTTCAAACTTTCACGTAGCGAGTAATTCAATTTAGGTGGGCTAATTCAACGGGCTCAAAACTCAAGACATGTTTTAACAGATTTCATGATGCAATTGATTAAATCTAGAGATTTTGGAGCGGATCATGGGGCTGACGACAAGCTTCCGGTGAAGCTTGAGACCGTCGAGGATCCGCTTGAAGAGGAACACGGGCCGCTCAATGAGCGATCTAGGGACTGACTCAGTCCAGTTTGGAGCAGCTATGGGGTGCGGGTGCCGATGCATTACCAGTCCCACCTTCTGTGTACAATCCACTTGATGAGCCAAGCCCTTTGGGCTTGAGACTAAGGAACAGCAACAATCTTGTTCGCTAGGCAAATGAAGATGGTAAAAGTAACGCTCGTGAGGATCGGTTGATGGGAGGATAAATCAGAATATGAAGGTGATCTTAGTGGCCAAGCGTTACTTAGCAAATCGTAAGTTGGTCTGGGAAGGTAGTAAAATCGAAATCTATAAATACTGGCCTTAAAGGCGAGTATTGAAAAGGAGAGCTTAAGTTTCAGACTTGGTATATTGAAAGTGGTGCTTGCCCGACGCCCTTTCTTATCATAAGACCAATCCACAATCGAGAAAGCACACTTTGTGTTTGAATATATCTCGAGTTTAAGTCTAAAGTCAAAATTGCAATTTTGGAAATTAAAATATTAAGGAAAAAAAGTAGAGCCTAAGTTTCGGAGATTAACTTTCCTAATATATTGTGGGAATCAACGGCCACTAAAATTGGAAAGTCAATCATGGACCCTGATTTGGTCAAAGAAAAGCGCGGCTTGCGTGAGTGCTTGGTGGTCAGCGTACTGTTGATGTACAGAGGCGATTTTCATAGATGATTTTGTAGCGATTACATCCTGGTCAATTTGAACTAATGGAAGAATGAAATTGGGTATTTTTGTATAATATAGGGATTAAATTGAATACTTATTAAAAGTGTAGGGATCACATTGAATAAATTAAAAGTTCAAAAATAATACTACACATTAAACAAATTTAAAATTTAAAATCACATTACATATTGGTCAAAGTTCACAAACCATTCGTGTAATTATCCCGTCATAATTTTTTTGAAAGTCGAAATACTTGATTAAATAAATTAAAAGTATAGGACTTGATAAGAAAAAACGCAAAATATATGAACAGAAAATAGAATTTTCCCTCGTATGCTTATTTCATGTTAGTATTTATTTTTTGTGATATTATATTTGATTCTTCACATATGTTTATACAAATCACTTATTCTCTAGATCTATTTAAGAAAACGATGATGGAATCTCTACGATTTTATATGCAACACAAAAAGAAAAAAAAAAACAAATAATAGATTTACCATGCAAAACAGATTTACCATGGATATGAGAACGGTTTATCTCATGCGTTTCAGGTGCTAGTGCATATAAATCTTGACCCGGGTGGCAATTTTTGACAGGATTGACTAGCGCATTACGGAAGTTTCAATTTGTTGACATAAGAAAGCGGATAGAAATTGATGTACTTCCATCTATTTTTAACACAAGACAATTGATAATCAAATTGGCTAATGGAAGGAAAAAACACAAATGATTAATACAAATATGATGACACGATATGGATTATTGGCCTTACAGATAGAGCGATAGAGAGATTGACACATGATGAGGATAAAAGCATGCTGTCCATATTGCTACATATCCGATGGTCAACATACATATAAGTCCATAATATTCACCACATTCTCTTAGGAATGTGCTCTGAAAATGAAGTTTATGTCAGACAATATTACAGTACAACTGGAAGTTAATTATGATAAGGATATGGATAGAAGCAGCGCAACTGCATCTTGTTCAGGTGACCTCACGATCCATCTTAGGGTTTCCTTACTTCATTGATGTCATCGGCTCTATTATCATCTTTGTCTTTATTGGCCATGGGGTCGAGCTTCGCATTCAGTGAACTTCCAACCGGTTTTAATCCCTGCAAATACAGCATCTGAATTAACTGTACCTTAAGAGGTAGACTTCAGAACACACATAACCGTTGCTCATCAAATCAGCCTTCATAATCACAAAATGGATCTCATTGATCTTATCTCCATAGTGTCTCAAAGATCAGCTTGTATGCCAACACCATAAACTGTTATGCCGACAAGATAGGGTGAAAATTCCGCATCATACATTGAGAAAAGAATATTGCTACTACCAAGGAATAAGATTATCGCAAATATATACTTCTCATATAGATCATGTGGCAGATCTGCGTCAAGTACACAACATGGGTTTAATTTGTTGGAATAGACTGTAATATCGTGAAGATACTAACCAAGAAAAGTTATTTAGGATGCTAAAGTAATGATATTAATTTATCATCAATGACATTTGTTGTGTACTAATAGAGTGTGGCCTGTCAATGGTTATATTCATCTTATATCCAAAATCATCTAGTGAAATGTCATGATTTGTGAATAGTCGATTTAAATACATCCCATGAGTCATATAAGATGAAAAAAAAAATTGTACTTTTAGTGATCATGCTGATTCCATCTTAAAAATTATATATTGAAAGAACGCAACTCTTAATAGATATGAATGTTAGAGTAGAGCTTTTTAGAGGCTGTCTTGTATTCTAGGAGTGTCTTGCTTTCTGTTATTCTCCCACCATAGTGACTAGTGAAGGAAATAACACCTCAAAGAAAGTGATCCACACGCTTCAAAGCTTATTTCCACTTCCATGTGCAATTTACTTTCTCTAACATACTTTGGTGCCGCCACCATACCAACATAAATAACCTCATTTTGGAGCCACTGCTCAGGTTTTTGGCTCTTGTTTTACCTAGTCCACGAGGTTACTAGTGGATTTCTATTGGGGCAATTGTTTCCTTCCTAAGATGGACTTACTCGTGTTTGAGAAGAACAACTTTGAATCGCGAATATTGATTTTGTGCATGTTATTCGAAAGTACAAAGCCCTTTATGCTTAAAGACCAGTTTAAGAAGTTACTTATGTATGGAGTAGAGCTGCCCTTTGGTTTTTCCATTTCGGAATTCTGGGTACCTCATGAATCGAAAAACATTAACAAATCATCCGAATGTATAAATGTATATACCGATGATTACCGCCAAGAAGATCTTCTCCACTTCCTCTCGGGTGTAGGTATTGATCACTTCAAGGGCTTCCTTCTGCTAAAATGCAGACGTTTGCTAATTATCAAAGAAAATGTACCATGTCGAAATTAGTTAGCTAGAACAAATGCAGAACTTCATAAGGATTATAGAAAGGCAAAAAAAAACAAAGAGTTGAAACCGGAGCTTTCTCAAATTCTTCATAAGTCAATGTTTTGGGCTCATTGTCAATGGATGAGCTCTTTTCATGCTTAGGAGCAGACGGCGACGACGGCTTTTCCATTCTTGCTTCTCAAATGAAACCTAGTGATTGGAAGACGGTGGGTACACAAAACTTTTTGTCTAGTTGAAGCTACCCTTTGCCTTTAGGGTTTGATTTATATCAATGATGGAAGGAGATGAAGAAGGAAGCTAGTAAGTGCTATAACAGCAATTCAAGACCGTGCAGGAAGGTGGCAAACATTCATGCAAATATGCAGCAGAGCTCTGTAAACGAGGCATGGCCAAAATGAGAAAATCGCTTGTGGATTGTTGAAGGCGAGTTTAAACCTCGTCCCTTCTTGTGTCAGTGCCGTTAGCTTTGCAAGTGCGGCAGGGTTCACGTGTGAACAAACCCTAATTGACTCGATAATCAGCTACAAGAGAACAATACTAGTCTGCCAGGATTGAACACGGAAGTGTTTTTAGTATATCTAACTAACCGTCAACCCATTTCGCGTATCTCGAAATATCGTTGCTGTGCATAATTTGGCTTTAATCCTAAGACGCACTAAAGAGAATTTTCCATATCATATGTGATGTTACCAATGGGCATGCACTGCAATTGATCAGGATTTTGGTATCATTATTTAACAAACTCTTTTACTAGAGTCTCTTTGGTCATAACTTAATACTTGTCATACCTGTCGTTGAATATGATGAACTTTAAGACGACAATCGTGCGTAACATTGCTACTAGAATAACCGTCAACAAATATGCATATCTCGCATTTCTGTTGCTACATTTTTTTTCATTTAATACTAAGACACAATTAAGATAATTTTCCATAGTATATGTGATGTCACCAATGGGCATGCGCTTCAATTGACCATGATTGTTGGGCTTTTGGTAACATTGTTTAATGAATCCTTTTATTAGTGTGTTTAGTCGTGACTTAATTCTTATTGTACCTTCCAATCATCATAGGTAATATAGCTATTCGGATTACCATCAACAGATTTGCATATCTCATGTTACTATTGCCGCATTTATTTTGCTTTTAACACTAAGACATGTTGAAGAGAATTTTCCATAGCATATGCGATGGGGAAAAATAACCAAAAAGTCCTAAATTTATTACATTTGTATCAATTCAATCTTAAACCTTTCAATAAAACCAATTTAGGTATAGACATTTTTATATTGGTATCAATTCAGTTCGTCCAACCAATTTAGACTAAAAGTTGCTGACATGGTACAACTAGCGCTAATGTGTACATTTAAAACAATATTTTAATATTTTTAAAAAAAAATTATTTTTCCTCCTTTTCCTTTTCTTTGCCTTTTTCTTTTTGCCAATTGCCATTGCTGACTATTGGCCACAAGCCATGGTTGGCAAGGGCTGGTTGTGCCTAGATGAGGGTGAGCATCCGCCATCTCGCATGGGTGATGGCCAGGCCTAACAAGCCTCACCCTAACCCTTGCCCAGGTGAGGGCGAGGTTTGTCAAGCCTCGCCGTTGCTCAAGCGAGGCACTATGGACCTCACCCTCCCCCAGCCCTAGCCAGGCAAGGCGCGGCGAGACCACCCTAGCCTTGGCGGGGGGCCTCACCTGGATGGTCGGCACTCGCCCTCGCCTGTGACTGGTGAGAGTGACCCAGTGAGGCCAACCCTCGCCAACCATGACTATGGCCAGGTGGTGCATTGACATCTAAATTTTGGCGATTCCGTCATTTATTTATTGCATAGAAAATTATGGATTAATTTTATTCTTGAAAAATATTAATCGCATAACATATAAATTTAGGTGTATTTATTTTTATTTTACATTTTTGCATTTATTTATTGGACCTAGGTGGCGGATGGGTTTAAATTAGTGGTTCGAACTTTAAATTGACAGTTGGGCTAAGCCCACAAAGAGAAAATCGGCCCAATCGGCCCAAGCCCATATCTTCGGAGAGATTTTACGAATTTATCTTTGTGAGATTTCAATTCAAAAACAAATATTGCGTTTGGAAAAACAAATATTGCGTTTGGAAAAGAAATCTCCGTGGATATGGATTTAGAGAAAATTAAAACCCTAATCCGTGGCCTATAAATAGGTTAAACGCGTAGGATTTTGAGAGGCTTTTTCTTGATTTTCGAGGTCAATGGTTTAAGCACTAAAGAGGAAAAGTTTTTTCTTTTCCTTTAGGGTTCTTTTGTTCTTCGTTGGGGGTGGGGCTCCAAAAGTCAAAAGGGAAAAACTGTGGAGCAGCACCTGCAGAAGGAGACAAGAGAAACTGACGTCAGAGAGAAAACGTGAGGGGCTTCAGCAGAGAAAAATAAAAATAGAAAAAGAAGAAGAAAAGGTGCCCATGTTCATCTTCGTCCGCGAAGCCGCCCACTGCCGGCCCCGTCTGCTCGCGCCTGTGCCGTCCGCCGCGCTCGCGCCACTGCCACCGTTCTGCCGGTCGTCCGAAGCTCCGCCCCGCTGGTCGTCGTCCGTGAAGCCCACAAAGCCACCTCTACTCCCGCATCGCCGCGTCTACCCCGCTGCGCTCGCACCCTCGCATCTCCGCCAGCCTCCTCCTGGGCTACTCAGGAATCGTGAAGCCGTCGAGCTCCTCAATTCGTGTCGACCCGACGCCTGCACCCTGCTGCTTTTACCCAGCCCAACGCCTGAAGCTCCGCCGCTTGCCCTCGCGACGCTGCCGTTGCTCCTGCTCCGGTCGCACGACGCGTCTGCCTGTGGCGTCGCCCCTGCTGCCGAGTCCCCTTCTGCCGGTCGTGCCCTGTTTTTCCGAGCCGCTGTTCCGCCCACTGCCTGAGTGACTCCCCTGTTTCACCTGCTGCTCCCCTTTGCTGTGCCCGAGCCTCCTCGCCGGAGCTCTGACGGACAACCCCCACTCCGAACGGCGACCCATTACTCCCGGTGAACTGCCCTTGCACTGTCCCGGCCGTGCCAAGCCTCCCTCGTGGTTCACTTGAACCGATTGGATTGTTGAAAAATTTCAATTTAGGTAGAGATTTACTTTATTTTTAGGTAGATTCATTTTATTAGGTAGATTTATTTTTATCTTATTTAGTTTTTTTGATATTTTGTCTCATTGTTTGGAATATTTCTCGATGCCCAATTGAAATCCCTGATGTAGCATCCAATTCGCAACCGCACGAATTTTTATTCCATCTATAAGGCTTTAGATGGGATAATTATTCACGCGGGAGTAAAATTGATATCTTGATCTTTAAGGCTTAAGATCAATTTATCGATTTTATTAGCGAAATAATCAAGTTTGAATTTCAATTCGAATGATCGATAGAATTTTTTATAACCATGGATGATTTGGTGTTTATCTTTTAATTGTTCTATTTATCCCGAAAATACAAAAAAAATCGCATTGCATCCCATGTAGATTAGAATTGATTGCATGATAGTTAGTTATTTTTAAAATGCATGTTTAGAAGGCATTTAGAATAGATAACATTTCACTTTAGTGAGATTTTTATTTTTAGTAATTTTAATTACGAATTTTCATTAAAAAATACGAAAAAAATCATGCGCATGTCATGTAGGGATTAGGTTCATGAAATGTCCGTTATTTAATGATTGTTGTTAGGTTCATTTAGTTAGAAATTGCTCGTCATTAGAGTTAGGTCATTTGGTTAATTTAGATTGCATATTTAATTGTTGCATTTCTTTAATTTCGAATTTCATGAAAAAGGGAAAAAAACAAAACTTAGAGTTAGGGCATTCTTTGCACGTCATTGCATACTAGGGTAGGATTGCATGTTTAATTTTATTTTCTACTTAGTTATGGTTTTAGATCATTTTCTTTAGGATAGACTGCATGCTTATATTTTATTTATGTCATATAGCTTAGGTCATATTGCCATGCCATATCACTTCATGTTAGGTTAGTAACATTGCATTGCATAAAGCATGATTCTCATTAAATAAATGAAAAAAAGAAAAGAAATTGAGTGTTAATTAGAAATCATATCTAGGACTGTCGATGTGAATTCTGATCTAACATTGCAAATACTTTCGTTTCTATGAGGTAAGTCCTGTAATTTATTCACTGCTTTATCTAGGTATTAAATTGGTGGTTTGCGTACCCGCATGATCACATCACATATTAGAGAGGTGAATTAAAATCAATTTAAGCTACTTGCAAAATATTTTTTTTCGAAATAAAAGAGAAAGGTACCGAAAGGGCGCTAGAGAAATCTAACTTAATCAAGTCCTCGATCTCACAATCTCTGGTTCGTAGGAGTAAAGTAATTCTCTCGTTACTTTACTTGGGTTTCTAATTGACCCACCTAAAATAGATTAGTGGCGACTCTTGATTGAAAATCATTTGTATGTTAAAAACTTGAACCTAAGTCACGAATTGGTATAGGCTTGGGAGAGCCCGAGCTAAGTTTATGCTTAGTAATCCATTAGCCAAACCCTAGATGGTTCACCCGAAATTTTGGTCGCGATAATGGCCAGCCATAGTCACCGACAAAACAAAAAGGCAAAGAAAGAAGAAGGGGAAAAAAAGAAAAAATCATTTAAAAAAATCAAAAAATGTTAAGAGATTATTAAAAATGTTTGCGTTAACACCGGTCATTATGCTACATAAGATGACCGGTGTTTACAACAACAATTTCTAGCCGAAATTGATTTTTTTTGGGAAGATAGCCTAAATTGATTGGATTGATTAAATTGGTATCAATATGAAAATGTTTATGATTAAATTGGTCTAATTGTAAAGTTTTGGACTGAATTGATATCAATGCAATAAATTTATGAATTTTTTTTATACATTTATGGCATGTGATGTGCTTGATGAGTTACAATCGACTATGATTGTCAACCTCTTTTACTAGAGTGTGTTTGGTCGTAACTTAATACTTATTGTACTTATCAATGACTATGATGAATTCTGTAATGATTATCGTATGTAACATTGTTATTGGAATTATCGTTGATGCACTCGCATATCTCGTACTACCGTTTGCTCTATTCATTTTCCTAACAAACTAAAGAGAATTTTCCATAACATATGTGATGATCACCAAGAGGCATGCGTTACAACCTACTGCAATGGTCTGGGTTCTTATAATGCTGTCTAATAGACTCTTCCACTAGAGCACTATTGATACCTAAATGTTGGCCCCACATATGGTCATTTATTTATATAAAAATTTATGGATTGACGTGACCCTAGGCAAAATTTGCGTTGCATAATTTTACATCGCATTTATTCATGTCCACATCCAATAATTTTCATCGGAGTTGATATTATAAAAGGAGGACGTATGAGTTAACATTATAATAGGAGGTAGGAGAATATCTTCAGAAATCTCTTGTCCACTATCTCGAACACTTTTCGATGATATCCACGACCACTATCGTCCCCATCACTATCATCATCATTTCATTTCCATTTTTGATCCTCGACACTTCTTCACGGATGATGGTGCTGGCATTGGTGTTGCTCATGAGTTTTGCCTTCATCTTGCTTCATGGACGACGACGACGATCATTAAGCTAAGTCAAGCATGTTTTGTTAGTTTGACAGTGTGCGATTCCATTTGCCTATGCAAACTATTGAAATTGCGTTTTTGTTTATTCTCCAGATTAAGCAACCTCCTGAGGATTCACATCTTCGTCTCATTCGGCGAGCACACTCACGATCTTTTCTCTTGACAACGCTTAGCATATTCACAAGAAGTCATCGCAAGATGGAGGCTACACACCTTCACGTTTCTCAGTCACCGCGCGCACATTGGCAAAGTGAAATAGAATGGGAAACTTTTAAGGGAGGAGTTTTTTTTTCTTTTCTTTTCTTTTTATTAACAGAAAAGCAAAGTATTACCCATCGGTTCCTTCGCCATCACGTTCTGTAGATTTCCATGGTGACCTCCTTATTATCTTCAGAGGACACAAATGAGGAAGAGAGAGAGAGAGAGAGAGAGAGAGAGAGAGAGAGGGCCGCACTTTAGAAGCGCTTGTGTCCCTGCCTCTTCAATCCAACGTCGCTTGCGATTTTGGTGACGTTGCAGCTCTCTGTCCGCTACCATCCAGCCCTGGCGAAGCCCACTGCAGGTCATTCCGGTGAGTTCGGGCCCCCCGGCAGCAATGAAACGATCTGGTGATGATCGTAGTGTCCTCCTACGTCCACGCCATCGCGCCATCCACTGCTGAAGCTCTTGCTGTCATCGCCTCATTGGCATCCTCATCGAGTTCCTAGGCGACACCAGCAAGTTTATGCTCATGCCCGGTCCACTCCCGTCTCCAGTGAGAACTAGATCTCGGCAGATCCCCTCGGAATGACAGCCCACAGTACTGCATCTCCAGCTGGCCTAGCAACAACCAACAATGCGTCTAGCACTTTCAGAGTAGCCCATTGCTTTGTTTACTTCTAGCAGGTTGTCTTGGCGAACGCTGCAGTATCGTTATTCTCGGTGGAGTGCCCTGATACTTTACCGTCGTTGCTCATTCATCCCGGAAAGGTTCGACTAGCAAGGCTGCTTCTTCACTGCAACCAGCCTTTTTGTGCTCCTTGCTGGATTTACACCAAACCCGCTGGCTATGCTCCTTTACATCTTGTCCTATTAGTCTCATATACCTAGGGCCAATTCTAGTCAAGGTGAGGATGAGGTTTGTTTGGATAATTTATGGTCCCAGTACGTGATTTAAGTACATGTTT
This sequence comes from Eucalyptus tenuipes, assembly GCA_014182365.1. Lineage (NCBI taxonomy): Eukaryota > Viridiplantae > Streptophyta > Magnoliopsida > Myrtales > Myrtaceae > Eucalyptus > Eucalyptus tenuipes. Next base: position 25,461,971 of record CM024542.1, read on the forward strand.
TTTAAGTCGATGAATGCTTAGGTCACTTTGGTTTTATTGTTTCCAGGCATCAACAAAGACATATTCGGCTTTTGGACCTTTAGACACTAAGGTCTAACCCAATATTGTCTTGCGTGGATTGTTATTTATGATGTGATTAATTCATACATTGTCATTGCACCTCACTGTATTGCGCATGTTAGGCCAACACATGTTAATTAGAATATGTATAAATTTAGGGTAATCTGCAGTTTTCAATAAAAAAAAATCAATCAAATAAAATGTCATTAGAATCATGTAGATTGCACGCAGGTTTAAAATTGTTTAGTCTCATAGCATGCGTATCATTCTTTCCTGTCATTTAGTAATTAGTGCATAAAAGTCAATTTCCTTTTAACATAAGACTACTATTTATCCTTGTTTTTGTTAAATTAGGCATGATAATAAAAAAATAAAAAGAAACAGTATTGACCGCATGTTAATTAGTTATAATTTCATGCAAAATCATCATGCATAGCATGGGTGCATTTCGTCTGCATATTTTTCTAAATCATGAATGTAGTAACTTTTTTAGTAAAAGGTAATAAATATATTGAGGAAATGCCAATTGTATAAAAGATCACGGTACCAAAAACTTGCACTCAAGATGAACAATCATAATGAGTGGAAGGATGCCATGATGTAAAACACAAGGCAGCGCCCAAAAAAGGCAAACAACAACTAGAAAAGCATGGCAAGAACAACCGGCAAAGAAACAAACACCTCAGCGAAGGAGGAGAGAGACGTCGGCTCCAGAGCACCAGTAGTTCCTTGAAGCGTCGGCCGAAACCAGGGTCAATTACGAGTCCCCCAAAAAGATAATGGGATCGATGCCCCAACTCATTTGCAACCTTCTATTTCTGAAGCTATCCTCAACGTTTCTGAAGGTGCTAGCTCTATCCCTAACCACCTTAAAAAGATGGTTCTTCATAGCCGGGACGGTAAGGGGTTGTTCTCTGAATAGGATGTTATTCCTATTTTTCCAAATAATGTGACAAAGAGGCCCAAAGGAAAAGCGAGCAATGCATTTAAAGAAGTTCTTACCCTTCAAGAAAGAGGTGGCCCAACGGAGATTTTCTCCCCAAGACCTGTTCCGCCAAGGCAAATTGCATCTCGCCGCCCAAAAGAAAGCAACATCGGCCGTGACAGAGAAATCAAAAAACAAATGATCTATGGAATAAGGCAACCCATTGCAGAACGCGCAGGATCCCCTCTCTATTCTACCATGAGACAATAACAGAGATTGAGTGGGCAATCTGCGATTGGCCATAAGCCAAAGGTCAAGCTGATACCTTGGCGTGATTGCATTATCCCAAATGAAATCATGCAATGCAATCACGCCAAAAGACGATGTTTCGCTTGCGCCTAATGGTTTCCCAAGCAGTCACTACAGTGAATCGGCCCGACAGGTTTTCCCTCCAGCAACAGCAATCTGCTACCTGAGAAGGGGTCGGAAGAGGATAATCCCACGACTCAATGACTGTTTTGAGAGCCTAGCCAGCATCAGAGAAAAGATCTGCAACTGAGGCCTGTCTAGATAATCCTGAGCTGTAGACAAGCGAGTCTGAGAAGATTAAATTCAGCGGTCCCCTAGGGTGCCAGTTTTTGAACCAAAGAGAGACCAAGCGGCCATCCCCAATCCTCCAAAAGAAGGCGTTCCGAAATTTGCTCCTGAGACCTAGAAGCTTCTTCCAGGCCCAAGAACAAAAGGTTGTCTTCCTAGCGACCCAAAAGTTCATGTCCTTTGAAAACGTGGAATGAACCCATTGCACCACAAAGCCTCTTTATCTGAGAACAAGAGCCATATATGTTTCAACATGGCAGCCTTGTTGCAATCTTTAAGCCTCCTGATACCAAGCCCTCCTTCATTCTTTGGAAGGCACACATCCTCCCAGGCAACCTTGGCACCCCCTCTACCTAACTCCGGGCCTTTCCAAAGGAATTGTCTGAAGATTTTCTCAATCTGATCCAGAACAGCTACAGGTAAAACAAAAACACTCACCCAATAGGCTTGGATAGCTTGAAGAACCGACCGATAAGTTGCAAATGGCCAGCCGAGAGAAAGGAAGCGATGAGTCCAAAATTGAACCCTAGCCATGATACGGTTGACGAGAGTGCAACAGTCAGTCTTAGTGAGCCTCGAGGTAATGATAGGAACCCCCAGATAGCAAATCGGCAAGTTACCTTCGTGAAAAACCAACTCAGAGATAATCTGGTTCCTTAAGGACGGCGTGCCTCTAGTAAGGAAGATTTCACTCTTATTTGGATTTGGAAACAAGCCACTCCAAGAAGAGAAGGTTTGAAGGCCTTCTTTAAGGAGAGCTATAGTGGGCAAATCCGCCTCCGAAAACAAGAAAACATCATCCGCAAAGAAAATATGCGAAAGGCTCGTGGGCTTGCATTTCTAGAAGAACTTAAACTCCGGCTTCAAAGAGCATCTGAATAAGATCCCTGATAGAACTTCCATCACTAAAGTAAATAAATATGGAGAGATAGGATCACCTTGATGAAGACCACGACCACTCGCAAAGAATCCATGAAGCTCCCTATTCAATGCAATCAAAAACTTAGGAGTGCGAACATGTATCATAATCAACCGAGTTATAAACTCGGGGAAACCAAAAGCCAAGAGGACTCCCTCAAGGAAACCCCAATCCACCGTGTCATAAGCTTTTCTAAAGTCCACTTTGATCGCACACTTAGGCAAGTATGGTCGAAGATGGAAGCCGGAAAAGAGCTCTTGGGCCAACAAGATATTATCTCTGATCCTCCTGCCCTTCACAAACGCGTTCTAAAAAGGGCTAATGACATCCTTCAAGACTGCTACTACCCAGTTGGCCAACACCTTGGTAATACACTTGTAGATAGTATTACAATAGGCAATGGGCCTATAATCCTCAACGGAAGACGTTTTAAGCACTTTCGGCACTAACACCAAAATGGTGTTATTGATCTCCCTCAGGAGCCTCCCGGTGGAGAAGAAGTCCAACACTGCTGAAGTAACTAGGTGCCCAACCGTTTACCAATTTTCTTTAAAGAATTCGACCGTGAAGCCATCTGGTCATGGTGCCTTACCCCTAGCTAGAGAGAATAAAGTATCCCGGATCTCCAACTCCGTAATCGAACGAGCTAGAAAACTAACCTGATCAACCAAGAGAGGATGATGGATGACTTCACGGATCTCCTCAACCGAAGGCCTATCCGGCTGAGCTTACGGCGCCAAGAGGTCTTGGAAAGAATGTAGTAACTTTTTGATGATGAATAATAACATATTTCTGTACTGTGTACGTTCAGGTTCTTGAATTCTTTTCCACAATCCATTCATGATTTTGATTATCTAAATGTTATTTTATTATTTGCACGCTCGCGTGGTGATATCTTACATATTAGTGGCATCGTATTAAAACCAATAAAGGTTGCATGCAAAACATTTTTGAAATAATGAGGAAAAATACCAAAATAGCATTAGATTAATCTAGCATAATCAAGTCCATAAATCTCCAAATCGCAAAAGTAAAATGTAGTCCCACATTTTACTTGGGTGTCTAATCAACCCAAACCGATTAGTAATGGCTCCATAGGTAAGTTTAAATGCATGTTAGGATCAAGTTGTGATTGGTAGGGCTTGGGAGGGCTTGCACTAAACACAAGCAATGACCTCTTGAGAGGATCCTTTATTCCCATTTAGCAATGTATTAGCTTCCCATGGTGGTGCGCCTTCGGGAAGGTCACGACAAGCACCTTTGGTGATAATTTTATACTTAGTGTACTTGTCATTGATTATGATGAACATCACACCGACCATCTTATATAATGATAACTATTGAAATTATTTGCAAAGATGATCGTGTGTAATGTACGTAGCTATTCGAATTATTGGTGTCCTTATCATCATGATACCCTACATTGCCGAAATTTTCTTGGATGGTAAAGCAAAGAAAAATTAACAATTTTTATAAGATTAGAGTCTAGAATATCATCTTTTATATTAGCTCTAAACCTAAGCTTTTATGTATATTGGCACGACTGACGATAACCGGTGTGCTTACCATGATAATGATATTGCATGAGGAAGATGCGTCCGTCATGGAGAGAAGAGGGGTTCGATGGCTTTTGTATAGAATTAGGCATTTCTCAAGAGCTTTCTTTATTCGTTGAATGACCAATGAGATCATCCAACGGCTCCTACATCAGAAGGCATGATTGCCATTGGAAGGAGACCTCGATCTCGATGCCTTTTGTTTGCTTTTCCTTCGCCAATTGGAAAGGGAGAAAAGATGAGCCACGCCCGTTGTTCCGCTTCACCTGCATGACCTGCCTTGGCAAAGTTTTATTCAGGGATATGTTTATTAAAGTCCATGATATTAATTCAATTTAATTAAAAATAATAAATTAAATTTATTAAATAAATAAATAAGAGCAAAATCGGCAAACCGGCGGGGGCCTGCAGAGCCTGCACCTGCAGAAGCGTGCTGCTGCAAAAGGGAAAGTCCAAAATTGCATTTTTTTTTTTAATGCAAATAGGAGCCCTTTATTTTGTTTTATTGGGCTGAGTCTTTTCTTTTTTTTTGGTCGAAGGGCTGAGCCTTAAATTGGTGAAATGGAATAGCATGCCTGCGTGGTCAGCATATAACGCGGTGCCATGCAGCCACCACCGTGCAAGTGGACTTCTTCTTCACATTTAAACCGTCAAGAGGAGAGAGAAAGAGTAATTAATGCACGGACAGACAAAGTCAAAGACGTTGGCCAGAGTTACTCGATTTAATTTAGACTTGTTAGCCCAAATGCCCAAACTCAAGACATATTTTAATACTTACTTTGAAAGGAGTCATGAGCAACGACAACTCTTCAAAAAGTGCTCCCTGCATCAGAAAACAGGGTTTCCATTGGACGGAGGCCTTAATCTCGATGCCCTTTATTTGCTCTTCCTTGGCCAATGGAAAAGGGGGGAAAAGATCAGCAACGCCGGTTGTTCTGCTTCACCTGCTGCATGACCTGCCCTTGCAACGTTTTATTTGAAGAGAAATGCAAAAGAACAGGGAACGAAGGGGAAAAACTCTTTGCACCTTACTTGAGATTGCGCCCCCATCGCATCAAAATCCAAAGTTCATTCGATTTTATAGTTACAGAGAGAGTTTTGAGAAAAAGGTTTCTCTCTCTCCTTTCTCCAGCACCATGACGCATTCGGTCGAAAATGACATCCGTGAAGATATCTTTGCTATAGCGACAGGAAATAATAAAGAGAAAACTAAATAAAAGTCAAGCAAGTTACCTCGTTTTTTATTATATTCAGACCTCCATATAAACCCAAAAATGCCTCATCTCCTCCACAATCTCTCGTGCATCTTCTTCTTTCTCGACCATTCTTGACCCTAAAGCGGTTCCCTTGCCCGGGGGATTTTCGTTGTTTTCGCAAACAACCGCTCAAGAAGAAAAGAAGAAAAATGGCCACGGGCACTCTACATACCGTGTTTGGCATTTTTGGTGGGTTCGTGTTTTCTCGTGAATTCGGCCTTCCTTTTAGGAACTTGTACTAGTTTGTATTCTTACTTTTGCATTTCACAAGTTGATGAATCTCTCTCTCTCTCTCTCTCTCTCTCTCTCTCTCTCTCTCTCTCTCTCTCTCTCTGGTTTTGTTCGTTTACAGGAAACATCACTGCTCTGTTCCTCTTCTTGGCGCCGATGTGAGTAACCCCTTCAAATCGCAGAAAACATCAAGTCTTTCATTGTTGGGCAGAGAATATGTTGTTCTTTCTTCTTTTCTTGAACTTTGTGTATTAGGGCTGAGCATGTTTCTAGAGTATAACCTTAAATCGAAGAATCCAAATCTGGGTTCCAAGGTATGTAAGATAGGTTTTATGTTCCAAAAATTGGAGAACCTATTTCAACAGATAAATTTCCAGTTCTAAGTAGATGGAACTTGGAACCTGACCTGGAACCTGACATAGAACCTGAAACATGAAACCTAAAATGTAGAACCTAAAACAAGTTTTTGTGTTTTCTTGTTCTATATTTTTGCGCGATCCCGCAGTATTTCATAGGGTCCGATGATCAGTGTATAATCGAAAACTACTAGTCTGAACTTTCATCTTATGATTGACACTTTTACTTTATAATTATTTGATATTATTTATGTGTCTAAATATAAGTCATGATTAATGGATTTTAGCATGAAGTAATGGTCATCAAATGTAATGATTCACTGCAATTAATAATAAAAGTGGAATCGAGTAGAACTTGGAGTCGACCTTAGAACCTATAACAAGATAAGTTTGAGGTTACAAAGTATGCAGGGTAGGTTCTAAGTTTCAGAAAATATAAACTTATTTAAATGAGTAGGTTTTAGGTTTCAGATGGAAACTGCTCAACCCTACTTTGTATGCAAATATTGCTTAAACTACGTTACAGAACTAGAACTGGAAAGGACTTCTTTCTTTCTAAATTGAATTTCAAAAGTTCATATTAGAACCTTTTGCTCTTTTTATTGACTTTCCTTCTTCTTTTCTTTCGGGTTCATTCAATCGTTAGCAATGATCAAATTGTTGTGGGTGGTGATGATGCAGAATAACATTCATAAGGATATATAAGAGCAAGTCTACAGAGAAGTTCTCAGGGATTCCCTATGTCATGACCCTTCTTAACTGCTTGCTTTCTGCTTGGTAATTCTTCTCGTGTCCTTCCCTTTCTTCTACCAACTTTCCTTCCACTTTCTCTGTTTTTTATTGTACCGACTTTAGTCATTTTAACTTATTGCATTTTGGATGCCATTTATGGTAGAAGTTACTTGTGAAGTCCGCCATGCATGGTTGCAGGTGGAGCCACGCAATTATCGAGCGACGATATTGCCCTTAGGTTTTGGATTTTCGCCTCAGGCCCCCTGTTTTTATTCAATTATATAATGCAATGATAACTTCTTTTTAAACTAGAACCTTGTAGAGCATGTAGCCGTCTCACGTTATGCATCTCTAGAACTTATTTCCTTCCCTACAGTTAAAATCTGGTGCAAGCGGAAGTGTCCATCCATCATTTATCTAGACTTTGAATGTTTTGAGCGAAATGAAAAAGGAATTTGAGTTTTTAACTCCTCAATATGGTGGGTTTTACAAATCCTCCATGTTCACTTGCTGACATGATGCGATCGATTGATTTGCAGGTATGGCCTCCCATTCGTGTCGCCGAATAACATGTTGGTGTCGACGATCAATGGCACCGGTGCCGCGATTGAGGTCGTGTATGTCGTGTTTTTTCTCTTCTTCGCCCCCAGGAAGGAGAAGTTCAAGATCTTGGGCCTCTTCATGCTTGTGCTCACCATGTTCGCCACCATCGCCTTGGTGTCTCTCTTCGCTCTCCACGGTAACACGAGGAAGCTCTTTTGTGGCGTGGCCGCCTCCGTCTTCTCCATCATCATGTATGCTTCGCCCCTGTCGATCATGGTAAGAGCTAGCACCATGTGATGCTACTACCCTGTTTAAGAATCGACCATTGTTTTCATCGTCGATCGAAAAATTTGGATACCAATTAAGATAATTTCATAAACTAATTTTCTTGTACTTAGAATAATTTAAAGAGACGTGAACGTTCATCGAACCAATTCCAGCGGAGAAAATAAAGATCAATTTATGCACAAAACATGTGGAGAAAACTATATGTTTTTGTTTTGTCTAGAATGAAAGAGGCTCCACAAAAATTCCGAAAATTCTGAAACTCAAGCTATAATAAGCTGATTCAACGGATTCTCTCCGCTTATGTTGTGACGTGCAGCGGCTGGTGATCAAGACGAAAAGCGTGGAGTACATGCCCTTCTTCTTGTCCCTGTTCGTCTTCTTATGTGGCACTTCCTGGTTCATCTTTGGCCTCCTTGGCCATGATATCTTCGTCTTTGTAAGCGGTTCTTATTTCCCTTTGCCCATTTTCTTTAGGCCATTCTTCTTCTTCTTTTTTGCCAAAATCTATTTCATTGTAGATGCCGGCGATTGAGAAATTTCTTGACTGAGTAGAAATTACTTTTTTTCTCATGCATAATAATAAAATATTGTTAAAATTGTCCATATCGGTGTTGGCCAACAACTAGCATCCATGTTAGCGCCGGCTGACCAAAATTAATCGAATAGACTAAATTGACACAATTACAATAAGTTTTAAATTTTGTTTATAATTTTCCATAGATTAGCCGATCGTTTCCAAATTATAATGAATTTGAGGATTTTTGGTGGTGGGATTTTGGCAGTTACCCAATGGGCTTGGATGTGGGCTTGGGGCAACGCAGCTGATTTTGTACTTCATTTATCGTAACTACAAAGGCCAGCCTGATAATAGAGTGCACGACGTCGTCTGGCCTGTGGAGGTGAAGGTCGAGACGGAGAAAGATGCCGACCATGACCCAGCCAAGCATCAGCCCGATTTGACGAACAAACAAGCAGATGAGCAGGTTTAGATAGCTATGTCATTAGTGACATCGTCTTTTTAACACTCGCATCACATGACTCTGTTGTGCACTTAAACCGAAACCCCCTATCTAGAGTTGCACTAGCTCAATTCTGGTGGTCTACAAATGGATAGACTACTTATTGGCTTTATCTATCTGTTTGTCTCAAAATATTTCTTTTATCAATGTCAAAGAATCAATTGTCACTTTCACTCTGCTCTAACCTTGTTGAAGAATGAAAAGTTTCCTTTATCAATCTCAAAGAATCAATTGTCGCTTTCACTGTGCTCTATTCCTGTTGAAGGACAATTAATGCCAAGAAAGTAGCATGAACTTGGTTAAATGGGTGCAGAAGATAAACTCATCAGTGCACTCTCTACCCTGTCCCTCATACGTTTCTCTATCGATTGCACTCCCAGAATAGCATCACTCGAAGAGCTTGATTCAGCTATCAGAAGCTGATGCTCACAATCCGCAATTGCTACTGACGTGAATCCAATACTCAAACCTCGCTCGCATTACAGGACCTAGTTGTACAGTTGAATTGAACCCCATGTAGAAGAATCTCACTAGCTCAACTCAGTGTCCAAAACACGTAGAATTTACCTTTTAATCTCAAGCATATCCCAATTAATTATATCATTACATTTTGTTACCTTGGATTAGTACATAATGAAGAGTTGAATGACATGAGATGTAAAGTATACTTTAGGCGCACACGAGATGGGTATCGCACGGGTTGTGCATCGGGTGCGATTGAAAGTTGACAACAAACGGGTAGGTCACTGGTGCCCAATCAAGTCCATGTACATCATGATTTTCCTCACCTTTGCCCGGAGAAGGCCAAAATCCTGGGCCTCCTCATGTTCATGCTCACCAGGTTCGCTGTCGTCGCCTTCGTGTATCTCTTTGCTCTCCACGGCAACACAAGCAAGCTCTTCTGTGGTGACGCCACCACCATCTTCTCCATCGCTCTACAGAAGACGCCACTGCTCTATTCCTCTATCCCTCTTCTTGTCGCCAACGTGAGTATTGTCGTTCATCTCATAAAAAAAATAAAAAATAAAAACTTGGGGATCAATATCACCCCTTAATAAAAAAAAATTAAAAATATTCATATCCCATGGGCCTTTGAATTGCATTTAAGCATTATGAGCATTTTTCTTAATAATGTTTCTGCTAGCAAGTTTCACCGGTCTGGTCGTGATTTTTGAAAAGCAATTTCACATGGAGATCTTGAGAATTTAGCCACGAAAGGGTAAATGGGAACTTTCTTCTATTTAGAATTCGGCCGAGAAACGACACGCGCAGTTTCCACAAACGTTTGGCACGTGCGCTAGGTTGTGATTCTCGTTTTCGAGTTGACTCTGCTCATCGGTTCGTGGTGGGATTCGATTCCATGGTGCAATCGATGAAATCTGGAGATTTTGGAGCGGATCATGGGGCTGCATCGTACGGCAGCAACAAGCTTCCAGGGAAGCTTGAGACCGTCGAGGATCCGCTGGAAGAGGAACACCGGCCGCTCGATAAGCAATCTAGGGACTCGTCCAGTTTGGAGCAGCTACGGAGTGCGGGTGCCAATGCATTTCCAGTTCCACCTCTGTACAATCCACTCGATGAGCCAGGCCCTTTGGGTTTGAGATTAAGAGCAACAATCTTGTTCGCGAGACTTATAAATATGGAGTAACGCTTCCTCTGATACAACTGACAAGATGAAGGCGTCAAATTTCCCAGCTTCGCTCACGAGGATTGGTTGATGCTGCTGCATTTTTTTTTTCTTTTGAGATTTCTTCCAATTTATTGATCATTGTCCTACGTTTTGATCTGGAAAAGAGTTTGTTTTTACATTACGAATGGTATCTTACTAATGTAGCTGCCATACATGCTGTGGTATAATCCTTTCTAACTAGGTATAAATATTGACCAGAATGGGAAGCTATCGAGAAGGCTTGAAGTCCCATTCGGCAGCTGTGGTGGTTCTCAACTGCGATGAGGATGCTCCAAGTGAATTCACGGAGTGTGCATCTTTCAACTCGAAAGTTGATACAACTTCTTTATCTGGATTCTCATCGGGCAACATTACTTTGTTGTTCGTGGCTTTCATGTCATTTCTAATGCTTTTTTGTAGTTAAGTAGTCATTTTAGTCTGGTTTGGTTTACTCTTTTTTTGTGGTCAGATGGTTTGGTTTACTTAATTATTCCCCTTTCAAATGTGGAATCTTATTTGACACTCCAATAGTAATAAGTTATTATTTTCAATTAGAAATTTTCCGGCAAAAATTGAATATGAGAAAGGGTAACTTTAATTTTCAAAAAATCGTGTGAAACAATTTATATATAATTTTATATTTTAAATGTTGTAACCCTTTTATAGATTTCACTTTGTGAGAAAATAGTGACTTTTGTCGCTAAGCATTTTATTTGTATTTTTTGTTTTCGAAACTTCCAACTCACAAGAATTTTGTAATTCACTTGTTCCCACGTCATTATCTATGCAATCTGCCATATATAAAATATAAATTTGTACAGGACCAAAGAGCATTTGTTGGTTGTTGCAATACACTTGACATATACAATAATGTGCCAAGGAAACAAAATTTTCTGAATAATGACCATTTTCTTGGTGAACAAAAATCTCCATATAAGCAAATCGTTAGCGCACATCTCAGAGCAATAGATTTAAACACCATGATGGCTGCTTTTACTATGGAATCGACAGATTCGATCAAATGATAGTTTTAGGAGAAAGCTAAATAGCTCATTGGCAAGCCTTCACTACAATGAATTGACTGGTGGTATGTCATTGAACTGATTAAGCAGCGACTTTGTCTTCCCCGCTTTCACATTTGCCGCCGCCGACTTCAGTGCTCGAGCTCCCCTCCTCCGTCGTCATTCCCTGTGCATGTATATAAGCAAAAGGAGATTAGTAATCCTCTTCAACGCAAACACGACCGACGAGTTGATTATGGAAACCTCGCCCAGTATGGAAAACATCAGCAAAAGTGAGAAGCGTATCTTGACGAGTTAAAGAAAATCGTACTTCACCGGGGACGGAAGATGACTGATTGTTACAGGTACAGAAGTCAACTTTATTACCCATTATCAAATGAGTAACCCATCTTTGTTACAGGTACAGAAGCGAAAGGAAGGATTGATAACTGATGGTTTGAATTTATTTGTTTGATCTGATATAAACCATCTTCCGTTCAAGCACGAGCTAAAGAAATAAACAGAAGAAGAAGAAGAAAGAGACAGCATAATGAGATCAACGCTCACCGTGCTTTGACCGCCCCTACTGATGAAAGCTTCTGCAGCTGCCTGAAGAGGTATAGGCTCCTCGTTAGTGTATATGAAAATGAGCATTACGTAACAGATCACACGCACGCACAAACACATTCTCAGAAACAGAGAAAGGACAAAAAAGAAGAAGAAATTAACAGCTTCCCAACATATATGGTGGATAAATGTGTATGTGAACACATGTGAGGACAAAGGAGACATACTCTGGCCTTGGCCAGCTCTTCCTTCGTGAGTGTGCGTGGCTCGGAATCGATGGACAGTTTTGTCTCGGGCTGGGTAGAGAGTTTTTGGGTCTCCATAGTAGAGAGAAGTATGTATTAGTTTTTTTGGTTGAACAAAGTACTAGATCAGAATGAGAGAGGAGACTAGGGTTTATGTAAAAAAACTAGAGATGGAGATGACATTAACTGCGAGATTGAAGAAGCAGGAGAAGAAGAGAGAAAGAGAGACAGAGAGAACGTGGAAACCATGAGGAGATGGCAGGAGAACAAGAGCACTTGGCAATGGAGTTGATTGACTGTCCTTGGGAAGTTACGTTGTGAGCTGTCTTTTTTGGCATGTTGTCACTGATTGTGGTCGACGCATTTGACCAATTTAGGGAGGGCCTTAATTTCGAGATTTTGGAAATGAGAGGCTATTTCGAGTGATAATTGATGCTCACAAATCCCATGAGCAGAGCACAGTTTCCGACCATCGTACTTACCGTCACGGAAGCTGAATTTGATCGAATTCGGTATCGGATCAACTTAATTAGAAAATAGGAAAATTATATAAATGGGAAAATTTGTTCAAGAAGTCTTAAACCTATTAAACTTTTACCAATTCAGTCTTAAATTTTTCAATTTTGTCAGTTCAATCATAAATCATTTTGCTTCTTGCTAATTAAATTCATCGGGCCAATTTTAGCCAGAAATTGCTAACATGGCCGGTCAACGCTGATGTGGCACTTTTTAATAATATTTTAATAATTTTTGAATTTTTAATTTTTTTCTTTTTTTTTTAGAGGGGGTGGGGGTTTGGGGTTAGGGCCGATGAGGGTGACCGGCCGACTCTCGCTAGCCACATGCAAGGGCCAACCGACCCTCGCCATCCTTGGGCGTGGGCATTGCCGCACTCGCTAGCCTTGAGAGAGGGCAACAACGCCCTTGCTCGCAAAAGTGAGGGCTCATGAGCCCTTGCCCAGAATTGGCGAGGGCCGCAACACCCTCTTCGGATTTGGCCAAGCGACGGTGGCGACTTAGCTCATGGCCATCATCGCCCTCGCCTGGCCAGGCCAAGCGTCACGGCCCTCGTCTAGGGCTGATGAGGACAACAACACCCTTGCCCAAGGCCGGCGAGGGCCGATCGGCCCTCGATTGTGGCCGGGGAGGGTCGGCCGGCAACCCTCGCTAGCCGACCCTCACCGACGTCACGTCAATGCTAGCTAGTCACGTCAATAATTTCCAATTAAAATTGACAAAAAGTGAAAATGTTTAAGACTGAATTGGTAAAATTGAAAGATTTAGAACTAAATTGACGAAAGTGCAATAGATTTAGGACTTTTTGAACAATTTTCCCATATAAATGGCCCATGAACATTGGCCCAATATACGATCCTAAATTTTCAATTTGTTCAATGGTGTCCCTAAACTTTAGTCCCATGTGCAATATCATCCATGAACTTTTAATTTTTTTATTTGTAAACCATGAACTTTCTATACATTTTCAATTTAGTCTGTGTACTACATGTAAATATTCAATGTCGTCCATGAACTCGAACTAATGGAAGAATGTCATTAGATATTTTCATATAGTCTAGTGATTAGATTGAACATTCATATTAAACAAATTGAAAGTTCAAGGATAACATTACATATTGGATTAAATTTTAGGGATCATATCAAACAAATTAAAAGTTCGGAAACCACATTACACATTGGGCCAACGTTCATGGACCATTTGTGTAGTTATCTCATTACAAATAGTTTGAAAGTCCAAATACATTTATTATATAATTTAAAAGTATAGGACTTGATTAGAGAAAACGTGAAAGTATAGGACTTGATTAGAGAAAACATGAAAGTATAGAAACAAAAAATAGAATCTTCCCTCATATGTTCATTTCACATTAGTATTTATTTTTTATGATATTGTATTTGATTCTTCACATATATTTATACACATCATTTATTCTCTAGATCTATTTAAGAAAACAATGATGGAATCTCTACTTTTTACATGCAACACTCACAAACAAACGAATAACAGATTTTCCACGCAAAACAAATTTACCATGGAGACGAGAATGGTTTTCCTTATGCATTTCACGTGCTGGCGCATGTGAATCACGCCCCGGTGGCAACTCTTGACAAGATGGACGATATGACTAGCGCACAATCGAAGTTTAATTTGTTGACATAAGAAAGCAGATAAAAATTGATATACTTCCATCTATTTTAACACAAGATAATTGATAATCACATTGGTTAATAGAAGGAAAAAACACAAACGATTAATACAAATATGATGGCACGATATGGATTATTAGCCTTATAGACAAAACGATAGAGAGATCGACATATGATGAGGATAAAAGCATGCTGTCCATATTGCTACATATCCGATGGTAAACATAAATATAACTCCACAATATTCGCCACATTCTCTTAGGAATGTACTACGAAAATGAAGTTCATATCATACATTATTAGTAGACAACTATGATATTGATAATGGATAGAAGCAGCACAATGGCATCTTTTCGAGATGACACTAGGGTTTCTTTACTTCATTGATGTCATCGGCTTCATCATCATCTTCGTCTTTAATGGCCATGGAGTCGAACTTCGCGTTCACAGCACTTCCAACCGGTTTTAATCCCTGCAAGTACAGCCTCTGAGTTAAATGTACCTTAAGAAGTAGCCTTCGGAAAACACATAACCGCTGCTCATTAAAACCAGCCTTCACAACCACAAATAGATCTCATGGATCTAATCTCCATAGTATCTCCAGATCGGCTTGTATGCCTACGCCATAAACTTTCAAGCCGACGAGATAGGGCAAACATTTTGTGTCATACATTGTGAAAAGAATATTGCTACTACCAAAGATTAAGATTATCGCAAATATATACTTCGGGTATAGATTATGTGGCAAATCCTTGTCAAGTACACAACATGGGTTTAATTTGTTGGAGTAGATTGTAATATGGTGAAGATATTAATCAAGAAAACTTATTTGAGATGTTAAAGTAATGATATCAATTTATCAAGAATGACAACGATTGTGCACTGAAAGAGTGGCTTTTCAATGATTATATTCATAATCATCTAATGAAAAGTCGTGATCTAGGAATAGTCAGTTTAATTACATCCCAAGAGTCATGTAAGATGGAAAAAAAAATGATCGTCAATGATCACATTGATTCCATCTTGAAAAACACATATTTAAATAACGTAACTCTTAATCGATATAAATGTTAGAGTAGAGCTTTTTAGAGGCTTTGTTGTATCCTGGTAGTGTTTTACTTTCTTTTATTCTCCTTCCATAGTGACTATTGAGGGCAATAACACCTTTAAAAAAGTGATCTATATGCTTCAGAGCCAATTTCCGCTTCCACGAGCAACCGCCACTATACTAACATAAACAACCTCATTTTGAAGCCATTATTCAGGTTTTTTGGCTCTTATTTTACCTAGTACACAGGGTGATTAGTGGATCTTTCATTAGGCCTCTGTTTCCTTCCTAAGATGGACTTCCTCGTGTTTGAAAAGAACAACTTTGAATCGCCAATATTGATTTTGTGCATGTTACCCAAAAGCACAAAGCCTTTTTATGCATAAAGACCATTTTAAGAAGTTCATTATGCATGGAGTAGAGTTGCCTTT
Source organism: Eucalyptus tenuipes (assembly GCA_014182365.1). Lineage (NCBI taxonomy): Eukaryota > Viridiplantae > Streptophyta > Magnoliopsida > Myrtales > Myrtaceae > Eucalyptus > Eucalyptus tenuipes. The sequence continues at coordinate 25,477,580 of CM024542.1, forward strand.
TTGTTTTTCCATCTCAGAATTCTGGGTACCTGATGAATTGAGAAACATTAACAGATCATCGGAATGTATAAGATGTATATAACGATGATTACCACCAAGAAGATCTTCTCTGCTTCCTCTCGAGTGTGGGTTTTGATCACTTCAAGTGCTCCCTTCTGCTAAAATGCAGACGTTCGCTAATTATCATAGAAAATGTACCATGCAGAAACTATCTCTAGCTAGAACAAATGCAGAACTTCATAAAGATTAAATAATAAAGAGTCGAACCAGGGTTTTCTCAAATTCTTCATAAGTCAATGTCTTGGGCTCATTTTCAATGGATGAGCTCCTTTCATGCTTAGGAGCAGATGGCGACGATGGCTTTTCCATTCTTGCTTCTCAAATGAAACCTAAAAATTGGAAGATAGTTGAAGCTAGTCTCTGCCTTTGGGGTTTGATTTATATCAATGACGGAAGAAGAAGATGAAGAAGGAAGCTAGTAAGCGTTGTAACAGCAGTTCAAGATCGTGCCGGAACGTGGCAAACATTCATGCAAATATGCAGCAGAGCTCTGTAAACGAGGCGTGGCCAAAATGAGAAAATCGCTTGTGGATTGTGGCAGGCGAGTCTAGACCTCGTCTCTTCTTGTGTCAGTGCCATTACCTTTGCGAGGGAGGCGGGCTTCATGTGTTAACAAACCCTAATTGACTCGATAATGAGCAACAAGAGAACAATAGTCGTCTACCAGGATTGAACAGGGAAGTGTTTTAAGCATCTCTGATTTTACCGTGAGCACATTTTGCGTATCTTGTATTATCGTTGCTGCATTCATTTTGCTTTTAACCTAAGACACGCTGAAGAGAGTTTTCCGTAGCATTTGTGATGTTACCAATTAGCATGCACTACAATCGATGCTAAACATTAGGGTTTTGGTAACGCTATTTAACGAGCTCTTTTATTAGAGTCTGTTGGTCATAACTTAATACTTATTGTACTTGTCGTTGACTATGGTGAATTTTGTGGCCATCATCGTACGTAATATAGTTACTAGAATAACCGTCAACGCCTCTGTGTATCTTGTATTACCATTGTTACATTTATTCTGCATTTAACACTAAGACTCACTGAAGATAATTTTCTATAGGACATGTGATGTAACCGATGGGCATGCGCTTCAATCAACTATGACTGTCGGGATTTTGGTAAGGTTGTTTAACGAATCTTTCGATTTGTGATTTTGGTCATGACTTCATACTAATTGTACCTACCAATCATCATAGGTAATATAGCATATCTCATATTGCAGCATTTATTTTGCCATTAACGCTAAGATATGATGAAGAGAATTTTCCAAAGTGTATATGATGTCACTAATGGGTTATAGTCGACTTTGATCACTAGGGTTTTGGTGACGTTGTTTAACAACCTCTTTCACCAGAGTGATCTTGGTCATAACTAAATATTAATTATAACTATTGTTGACCTTAATAAACTTTGAAATGATCATCGTATGTAATATAATTGTTGGAATTACTGTCAACGCACTTGCGTATCCTGTTTGTAACATTCATTTTGGTTTCAGCAGTAAGACAAACTAAAGAGAATTTTCAATAGCATACATGATGATCATTGAGGGGCATGCATTATGACCTACTATGATCGTTAGGATTCTGGTACTTGTTGTCTAAATCTTTCGCTAGAGTATATATGGTGAAAACTCAATACTTATTGTACTTGTCATCGACTATGATGAACTTCGTGCCGATCATCTTATATAATGATTACTATTGGAATTATTCGCAAAGGTGATCGTACGTAAAGCAAACGTAGCTGTTCGAATTATTAGCATCCTTATTGTTGTTACAAATAAATCTTGAGGCCGCGGCTTCCAATTGTCTTGAATGGTAAAGCAAAAAATCAATGATTTTTATAAGATTGGAGATCCGGAATATCATATTTTATGTTAGCTCTGGACCTAAGCTTTTATATGTATTGGCGCGATTGACGATAACTTGTATGCTCACCATGATGATGAAATTGCATGAGGAAGACGCGTCCCTCGTGAAGAGAGTGGGTTTGATGGCTTTTGTGCTGAAGTTTGCATTTCTTGTAAGTTGTGAGCTTTCTCTATTGAGACTTTCGTTGAATGACCAATGAGATCATCGAACGGCTCCGGACTCTCTTCTAAAAGGATCATGATTTTATGGGACTTTAAAGACCGCTTGATTACGATTATTCGTAATTCTCTCGTGGAATGACCAATGAGATCATTGAACCGCCGAACTCTGTCGTTGGTTTTCGGGCCCTGCCACCAATAACCCGGCGGTAATCGACTACCGGCCGCCCATTTCCATTTGCTGTTGCCGGAGCGGAGTATTGTTTCGTTGAATCCAAATTCTTTTTGCAATCCAAACAATTGAATGGGAGAATTCATTTGAGAATTCCTTGTCGTGGACTCAAACGAGGCCTAATTGCAAACCAGCACCTGTTGATTGATTACTTGGAATAATGAATTTTGTAAGGATATATTAGCTTCCCTTCGGTCTCCCGTGAGATTGAAAAGTATTTTTTTATTGCCTTGTCAAATTTATTCCTGAACTTTAGATCTCTTTCACGGCCTACCTAGGGAAATCCTATAAATTCACAAACCCGCTTATTCGGAGAAAATGAGTTTAGAACTTCCTACCTCCCAATTGCCACGCGTGGATGGTGGCCACTAAGACAAGCCCTCAATGGTTAGATTGAAAAATAATTCAATTAGACAATTAGGCCACCACTTATTGACAATCGCTTGATGGTACTCTCTAAAGCTCAGATGAGGAATTCCCATTCTCTCTTCTTTCTCTTTTGAGTTTTAAATACTTAGTGTCCCTTGTATACTAATTTAAACATCGGATCCAAGAATCCAAATGCTTTAACCCTTGCCAATGCGCACAGGTCCTTTTCTTTCTCAGAATGCTTCGACAAATCCCTCAAGATCGGATAGCGCATCAACATAGTCGATTATCAACAATCGATCAATGATAATCTCTAAAGCTCAAATAAGGGATCACCATTTTCGGTTATTCCTCTTTTAAGCTTTAAATACATAGTGTCCCTAGTATACTAATATAAACATCGATTACAACAATCCGAACGCTTTAACCCTTGTCAGTGCGTGTAGGTCCATTTCTTTGGCAAAAAGGTTTGACAGATCCCTCAAATTAGATGGCGCATCAACATAGTCGACAACCAACAATTGCTCGATGGTAATCTCTAAAGCTCAAATAAGGGATTCCCATTCTCTCTTCTACCTCTTTTAAGTTTTAAGTATTTAGTGTCCCTTGGATACTAATTTAAACATCGGATACAAGATTCTGAATGCTTTAACCCTTGCCAGTGCGCGCAGGTCCATTTGTTTGGCGGAAAGCTTCGATAGATCCCTCAAGATCAGATGGGGTGTCAACATAGTCTACTAGAAACGCGATGCCGCTAAAAGCTTAAGTAAAGGTCAGCCACGTTAAACAATATTAACTCGGAATTCAAGTAATCATGAAAAGAATTTGGTTTCTGGTGGGCCTTTGGTGCATAGTGGCTATATAAAAAAATCAAGATAGAGCAACATCTTTTTATTTAAAAAAAAAAAAAAAAAAAAAGACCACAAGTGCCCTCATTTTCTTAAATAAAGACCTAAAGTGGATCTTATTTCAAACAACAGCCTGAAGTGGCCATGGTTATTTCAAATAAGGGCCTAAAGTGAACATAGTTATTTCAAATAAGGGTCTTACCTCACTAGTCACCAACTAGCTAAATTTTCCAACCGGTCAAGGGCATTTTCATCCAAATTTTCTTTTCTTCTTTTCCATGTCGGCCGGCGGCCGCTAGCAAAGGTCGACGAGGGCTCAATAACCCTTGCCAGCCATTGGGAAGGGCCAATGAGGACACCGTAATCTCTCGCCAACCGCAAGAGAGGCCACCCTAACCACATCGGCTAGGGTCGGCCTTGCCTAGGGCCCGCAAGGGCTCAACGACCATCACCGGCAGCAAGCAAGGGTTGTTAAGCCCTCGCTAGCCACGGGCAAGGGCTTGTAGCCTGACCCTCACCAGATCTGGTGAGGGTGGCCTCGCTTGCGGTTAGTGAGGTCCATCGAGCCCTCGTTGGTCTTGGGCGAGGACTTGCAAACCCTCACCTGGGACCGCCTCACTAACGGCCGCAAGGGGCAGCCTCCCCTAAGGCGAGGGTCCCCTCGCCGATTGAGTGAGCGTGACCCTTACCGGATTAAGCAAGGGAGACCCTTGCCCAGCCTTCTATGAGCATCACTGATGCCCGGCCGGCCATCGACAAAGAAGGAATAAGAGCTAGAAAAAAAGGAAAGAACAAAGAAAAAAGAAAAAAAAATGGAAAATGATGAAAATGTCCTTAATTACTAGAAAGTTAGACCCTTATTTGAAATGAACAGTACCATGTCGAGTCCTTATTTAAAAAAAAAAAAATTCACTCCATATCCTTATTTGAAAAAGTGATAATACTTGGTTTATTTGAAACAAAGTTTATACTCTTATTTGAGAAAATGAAGACACTTGGAGCCCTTTTTTGAAATTTTCCCGCAAAGTTTAGTAGCCACGAAAATAATTATCACAAGTTTCACAAAACTATCATTTATAATAGGAAAAAAGTCACAAAGAACCCCAAACTTTACCAACTATGATATATTTATCCTAAACTTTTTTTGTGACATCAAAAACTCTAAATCTGTACCCGTGTATACATTAACCCAAACTTTTTTATGCAATCCCAAAAAACCCAAACTTATACTTGTGTAACATCAATAATCTTAAACTTTTGTTTTGGAACACAAAAAACCCAAAATTTACATTCATATGACGTCATTCGGCGGGCGCCAACGGTTTTGTCCTTCCTCAGCCCTCCGATTCATCCATCGAACGGAAACCGGCGGCCAAGAGGGCGACTCACAAGCGAGATCGCGATTCCTCTAAGGTACGCGCGAGGCAGAGGATCGCAGCTCGAGCGCGTCGGTTGGGTATGATCACATAGGTACCTAGAGAGAGAGAGAGAGAGCGGGAGAGGAGAGCTTTTCAGAATCTTCCATAGAAAAGGAGCACGCAAGCAAAAGGTCTGGTCAGGTCAGGGCTGTCCAGCTGGATTGATATAAATTAATTAATAAATTCCTTAATTTACAAGAAATATGAGAAAATCATTATAATTTGATGTTATCATCGGGAATTTTGTCAATTAATATATTAAATGATGCACGAGATTATTATCATTAATTGTGAAATATATTAATATTTTTTTCGAGGATAAGTACATCAAAAGCACTAAAACTATTCACAAAAGTATAATTTAGTCCTAAGCTTTTAAAAAATACATTAAATTCTAAAATTTATCATGAAAATGCAACTAAATTCCAAAACTTTAAAAAGTGCGATTAAGTCTCAAAATTTCAATGAAGTCCTTATTTTAAGAACTCGATTATACTTTTATAATAAATTTTAGAATTTAATTGCACTTTTTAAAAATTTTACTATTCGATTGTGTTTTTATGACAAGTTTTAGGAATAAATTGTATTTTTCGAAAGTTTTAGAATTTAATTATATTGAATTACTTGTCTCGAATTGGAAAAAAAAAAAGAATAAGAAGTAGAAGATTAATCATTTGATAAATGGGTCTTGGGTTTAACGTGGAAAAAATTTCTCGCCCCCCCTCTCCGTCCTCTCCATAACGCCTAACGGCGCTTCCTCCATCTCCGTCAAGCCAACAGAACGGGGATTGCATGCCATGCCATGCCATGCCATGCCATGACATGCCAGGATGTGATGTGGCATGGCGCATGTATGGATGGATGGATGTCGGCGTGATGTGACGCATCGCGTGACGCAGGATATGCTGGTTTAGTTATCTCTGCTCTCTATGCATTCTGCACGTTGATGAGTGACAGCACGCATTTGTAAGCCACGTGGCGACGCATCAAGGGAAAGGAAAAAAAGGGGAAACGCCTTGCTTGGGTTTGGCGTATAATAAATGATTTGAAAAGAACATCTTTTTAAAATTAATCGTTTACTAGATACGAATTGATGAAAAATGTTTTATTCCGTGAAAACATAAATTATTACTAATTTATTAAGTAATTATTTCGAACGATATAAAAAATCAAAAGAAAATTGATTTTATGAAATATTCATTTTTAACAAAATGGAATTTTATTATGATTTATCTAAAACTCACGTGAATTTTTAAGAGATGATAGGATGAACTCGATAAGACATGACAGGGTTCTCAATACATTTATGTGATGTTTCGCTTCAGTAAATGTGATTAAATTGATTTATCAAAATGAGTCTCTGCGACATTTTAACCGAAGCTTGCTCTTGCTGACATTTCCTCTGACGGACAAAAATGGCCGAAAAAGATTAAATTTCGAGCAACTTTTGCTATATATGGATACCAAATTTCGTGATTTCAGACCGAGAAGCTTTATCAATTTCCGGCAGCAAAATGAAGCGTTCCATATTGACAAAAGAGTGGAGCTAAGGAGGTTGCCTGCACCCAGATCATTACTCTTATGGATTTGCAGTGCTTAAAAAGCAAGGACTGCGCCGTAACAACCCACCGAAGTAGTCCGAAAAGTAGCATGAAACAAATCCATAGTCTAACCAAAACAAAACCAGCAACAATATGCGATGTCTAATCCGTCAAAGAGCACAATCAAGCGAAAGCACATGACCGAGGGAAGAAACTCGCATTCTGCCTACTTCCTTTCTCATCACTTCAGTTTCGTAGCTCAAAAAACCACGTTCTAACATAACTGCAGAAGCTCCCTTTGATTCAGAGGAAAATTACATAACTAAAAAGGAGGAACAAAGATGGATTTATTGCAGTATCAAAGCAATCTGTCAGATTTGTTCCAGAACCTCAAACCACAGGAGACCGTGCAGGGTGGAGCGCAGCTTCTTGGCCTTCACTCCCTCAGAATATATGGACAATGTCATAAGCAAATCTTGTTCCGTCAAGGAGTAACATGGAGGTAAATCCACTCGTATCAATAAGAATACAATGCATTTGAAAGAAAACGCTCATATGCTTCATAGTCCAATACAGTCACACTAAGCAAGCATTTGGCAACACGATGGTGTTGGTTTATCCATTGCACATATTGTCATGAAAATCATGCAGGGTCAGAATGAGACAATCGAAATAGATATATAGCAACAGGCATGACGGTTTAAGGAATCAGAAAAACAAATCAAGAAATAATCAACTTAAACAAGTCAAATAACTAGGACACATGAAAAAGGTGCACAGGGCTGGGGGTTAGACATAGGAGGGGAAAACATAGAGATATTAGAAGTGTTGTTATCAGTTACTCTGGCTATCCTAGTCCATTTTGGTCACTGGCCCCCAATTTCCTGCCTTACAGATAGATATGAAATAGCAGAAACAATGGCGTAATTTTGGGATAATGACGGTGTAAGTCCTAAAATCAGTTCTGATCCATCACTTCACTCCTAAAATTCTTTTTGGTCCATTTAATAACTTAAAACTTTTTTATGACATGCACTTCAGCACTTCCGATTCATCCATCAGTTTTTTTTTTTTTTTTTTGATGGAGTATCACACGGGGCAATTTTATAATTTTTCAATCCCAGTAGCTGTTGACATGATGAAGCTTCTTCGAGCACAAAATGACGTCATTCCACCAATAGCACATCAGAAAAATTGAACAATCAAAAACAATATTAGAAAAAAACATATCTGAAACTTATACGATTTAAAAAAAAAAAAAAAAAAAGAGAGAATGAGCACAACACGGTGGAGCTGCATAGCGGCAACGAGGTCCGCAACCCTCCCAGCACAACCCCCATTGAATTGATTGGGGCCATTTGTAGTGACCCAGAGGGTCGAAGACCAAGAAGTGAGTACCAAGCAGACCCCTCGCCCCTGCTCATGGGCCTTGCTGGTGGCCATGAGCAGGCTGCTCTCACATTGACTCTGCCAAGAGAACCTGCTGGCCCTGATCGAGATGAAGGGGATGTGGTGCCACCCCCTGTGCAGCCACTAAACACCCCCCTTGACACTTCTCTCTCCGTCTTCTTATGTATTTTTCTTCAATTTACTTTTTTCCGATGTAGCATCCACATGGTGTCATATTAGCACCACGTGTCTACGTAATAAGGAAAATTTGATAACAAAAATCCCATTTAGACTTTCCGCCCACTTAAACTAACGCTAGGAACAGATCAAGTGACAAACCGGAACAAGTTTTAGGACCCGACTAAAGAAAATTTTAGGACTAAAGTGACTAATCACACAAACTTTAGGACTTCTACCATCATCACCCCAATATCTGTATTTTTTATTTTATTTTTGCATCTTATGTCACCAAATGCCCCATTGGGAATAAATATTTTATTCTTAGGTGCCTAATATCACGCGTAATGCCTAATGGCGTAACTCATGACTCAGAATTATGTGTACAAGAAAAGTACTGACGAGACCATGATTTTGCCATTCATCCATGATCCATAAGCTACTCAAGATCATCCTAATATATGCAATAACTTCTCAGCCATAATTAAACACTGATTTTATCATAAAGGATACGTCCAAAACAGCACGAACGACTGCAAAACAGAAGACATTCATATAGATAATGTTAGTGAAACCATGAACCTAATGACAAAATGGAGATACCATACTACTCTGAGAACAATAAGATGTAAAACTAAATATTCCATTCTTCATTCTGATACTTGTCTGGCATAAGCTGCCTAACATATTAACTCTTAAGTGTTATATCTCACTATCTTTAATTTGATTGAACAGTCAATTTGAAGAATATCTGTACTATACTATGCTTATGACTGATTTATTATTTTTCTTTTTCTTTTTCTTTTGTCTCAGTTGATATCTCTATAATTTTATGCATTGCTGATTGGATTATTATTAGGGTGACCATACCCATTACATTTTCATTTTAAATGCACTCATTACACATAACACGAGACAGACAATGCATTGAAAACAACAAACCTTCCTTAATTAGGTGTTTAACAAATGGGGGCACTAGGCTGCAAAATCTTTATTATTTTGTCAATTTTTTCCTCTACAGTCAGCATTTTTATGCACGAGCTAATAACGAAGTCTAACTAAATTTAAATTGAACTTTGCCAAAAATTGCCCTCCGCCATCCCTTGACCACATTTTAGCATTGTCAATCTTGTTTACATTAAAGAAAAACTAAGTACCCCTTTCTCACTCAGGAACTGACTTCACTAATAAATCATTGGATCTCTTTGGCTGGAGCAAGAACTCGTCAATAACTTGAGAATGAATATTAGTGTCAATATAGGTCATCAAGATGTTTCCATTATACCATTATTGGGGAAAAAGAATCTACCAAATGACAAAAGTTAAATTTTATGGAGAATGAAGCAAGTTACCATAAAAAACATGAGGTTCCATTAAATGGCACATAAACTCTCCTCCTATAGACTTACTTACAAAGCCATGAATCTGACATTATCCAAATCCAACATTAAGGGATTAAGAATGAATATTGTGAAAATCTAGACTTTGTAAATGTAACTATGCCAGGTCTAGGGTAAATCATTTTAATTCTTTTGAGAAAGATCAAAGCAGAACTTTTAACTTACATAAAAGATATAATAGAAGATAGATTGACCAAAATAGAAGCATACCATAAGCCCACCCAGGAAACCATCAAGTATGATCTGACTCCAGCCGGTAAAGTACGAGTGGATGGAAAATCCAGTCTTCGCAATAAGGCCAATTGAGGTGATGGCCATGACAAGAAAATAAAGTACGAACCCAGTTAAGCCTGTGAATCCTAGAATCCCAGCAATGACACCACCAATAATGGACATAAACGTTCGGCTGCACATGTGAGAGAAAAAAGAGGCTTTGGGTTTCAAACAAGAACTGAACAATAAAACATTTCAAGACAACTTAAAGGCTGTCTGTTAGAAAAAAAAAAGGTACTTTACATGTGCCTTCTAATACTGAATATCTCCTAGCATACAAACTTCTGAAAGTTGATCCACAAGAACATCCAAAAAAGTAAGCACGCGTATCGATAAATCAAGATGCAGTCTGGGAATCTATGAGCATCCTCAATTAGTCCCAATTCAGTTTAAGCTTAAACTATACTGCAATAAAGCAAGGTAAAAGAGTTCACGAAAAGATTCTAAACAGACCTGTAATATATGACTTTCATGTTGCTTTGCATATTCTCGGCGTTGAAGATTGGGACATCAATCTCCTCGCTTTCTTTTCTTCCAGACGTCTCTGATTCATCGTGTCCTGCCATATCCCTAGGAATCTGCATCCAGCAATTAAGCTCTCAGAGGATGGGAAAACAGTAGAGCGGACCACTCATAAACCCATTTAGATGAGTAGTCTGGCCTAATTATTTCTGCTACACTACAACGTTTAGAAGGGTCTTTATTGACCTATGACAAATCAATTTACCAACGAAACCAGTGGAAAGAAGATTGCTTCTATCTCCATGAGGGATTTAAGCAATGCTAAGTTGCCAAGAAGTAGCAGTTGTGTTCAACAAATCTGGATTACCCTGTCCTATGCAAATGATACAGCATATAATATGGGCTCAAGTAAATATTGGACTCAAGATTGAACCTTGGTCAATCTACGTTGATCCCAACACAGCCAAGTAGAAGTATGCAGGAGCTGTATAGCCTCCAATGACAAATTATAAGCACCGGAAAGCACATCGAGCCCCTTAAGTTTTTCCTATCGAACTAATGCAGCCCAAAACTTCACAACCTTATCAGTTTGCCCTAAAGCAATAGCAAGACGGATAATTTGGAAAATTCAGTCACGCCGGAAGCGAAGCACACGACAACCAACGGGCGAGCATCGGATCCGGTTCGACCCGGGAACCGGCCGGCATCGAATGGGTCCTTTCGATCGCAAGCAAGGTCGTCGAGATCGAGATCGCACTGCAGGATTGTTCTGAGGTCTCGGACGATTGCAGGGATCCTACAAATTTCACAAATCGAGGCCGAAAGTACGGAATCCTATCTACTCCTCGTGCGATTGCACGCTACACTTACGCGCGATCTGACGAGCACACAACAGAGAGGGGGAGGGGGAGGAGGGGGACGAGACTCGCCTTGATTTCTACGGCGAATCGGCGAGCCGGGCGCGGAGACGGCGGAAATCGGCGGCGACTCCAAGTCGGCGAGCTGCAAAGGAACGAGGGCGGCGGAGCTGAGTCGTGAGAGAGAGTGCGACGCTGCGCGAGCGAGGAGAGCAGACGAGAGAGAGACTGTGACGCGGAGGCAAGAAGAGATATAAATTATTTTACTTTCAACTAATTATTTATATCGATTAAATGATTATTCAATGAAAAATTCCATTATCAATCACAATTTATATCTAATTATCTCCTTTAACGATGAAAATATTTTACATTCATTCATTTTTACAGGTGATACAAGTAATTATTTTTTGAAAAATATTTTATAAATCATTCAATTTTCACGAAATAAATTAAACTAATTTTTATTACATTTACAACAAAAGAATAAATTATGCATTGACCATTAATGAATTTTCTTATGATTGGCATATAGAATTATTTGGTTACGAAACTAATTCTAAACACACATATTACTTATCTCGACAAAAGCATAGGGATTTTTTTTTTTTTGAATATTGATAGAGGGTGGACAAAATAAGAATTCTGTTCTTTTTATTTCTTAAGCATCCGGATTCTAATAACATGTATATAAACCGATTTTAACCAATAGTTTTGTTTATTCTTCAATTCCATAAAAAAATAAATTACAACCTCGAAATAAATAAGTGCTGTCTATGATTATCGAGTACATCATTATGCTAAGATTATTCTTCGAATAACTAAAAGAAATATAAAATCATGGTTCGGGGTGGAGTTGACTATATTATAGACTATGGAAGTAATTATAGATATAAATTATAGTCATTACTTATATATGAATTAATTCAAAGTACTACTATTAAAGTATAGTCTTACATTGTATAAAAATTATTAAATTTACTTTTGGATGGTGTGTTTGTTTGGGGAAAAGTGTTCTTGGGAAATTGGTTTTATGGATTTTTACCCGTTTGATTTGCAGAGAATGACTAGTCAACTAAAAACATTTTCTAATCAGCAAAAAATTATCTCATCCCCTATGAAAAAAGGAAAGTAAAATGAAATGACAATATAAGCAGTTGAAAATTTGGTCTATTTAGGAAAAATAAGCTTACTAAGTAACAAACTTTTGAATTCAAATTCAAACTAGATAATTCAAGAATCAAATTATAATTATATGAACTACTTGCAAATTACTATTTTGTTCCTCATTCAAGGAAAATTCCACATAATAACCTAAAATAATTATGTCAGTTTTAAAGAAATCCCTGATTTTACAGTATGTCAAAAGCATTTTCGTCCTTTACCATTTGTTAATTTTTTTCTTTTTTCCTTTTCTTTTTCTTTTTTCTCTTTTTTCTAGTTTTCTCATTCTTCTTCGCTGAAAGCCTGGACCAACCACTAATGGTACTTGGAGAAGGCTGGGTGAGGGGCACCCTCCTTGCCATAAGCAAGGGACGACCTCACCTTGGATGAGGCCGCCCTCATCAGCTATAGGCAAGGGATGGCCCCGCCTTGATGAGGCTTCCCTTGAAAGCCGCCAGTGCTCCCCAAAAAGGAAAAAGAAAAGAAAAGAGATAATAATTTAAAATTAAAATTGTTTTATCAAAAATACCCTTAATCGGTCGGAATATTTAGTTGGTCAATGACTGACGAGGTCAGGCTCTTATATGAAATTTCCATGGCCAATTAAGGCACTTATTTAAGACTGATATGATCATTTTATGCTCTTATATAATATAACGTTCACTTTGAGCCCTTATTTAAAAAAACGAAGATAGTTTAGATTCTTATTTAGAATTTTCCTCATTTTTCATAGAAGTAAAATTTTAAGGCTGCATTTGATAGGACTTTAAGAAGGGACTTGAGCATTTAAAAGTCATTTGAATAAAAGTAAAGGCATTTGTTAAGAAAATTTTGAAGTTAGTATCATTGAACCCCAAAACCTAAGGTTGGTCCTCCTTCCTTTCACTTTTCAACATTTTCAAAAAGTCTCTTCAAAGGTTATCGATTATTTTTTCAGTTGTCTTTCTTGCCGTTTTAAACATTTTAAAAATCCGCTTTTACCCCCAATTGCCCTTGCAAACTTAGATGGTTGTGCATAGAAGTGAGCGATTCCAAGTTCCTTACAGATTCCATCTAGAACCTGGAACCTACCATCGAGTACAGGTTTATCTTTTTTTGGAACCCGGAACTTACTAGGAGTGTGCAAAAGAATCGAGACCCGCCCGGACCGCTCGAAACCGGATCGGAACCGCCTGGAACCGGTGGCTCTTAAGGGAATCGGTCCAGTTCCCAGTTCCATGGGCGGATCCACCCACTGGACCCAACCGGTTATATTATAATAATATATTAATTTTTAATATTAAAAAAATTTGAAATTAGCAAAGCTAAAATTTATGGCTCCAATCATCATCTTGTCTCAATTCACTACTCTTCTATTCCATCTCATCTCAATTCACTACTCTCCTACTTCATCTCGTATCTCTCAGTTCAAAATCTCCCTGAGCTCCTTCTACCTCTCCAATTCACCTCCAGATCTACTCATCTCCCTTCAAGTCCTAGTCCGAACTTGGCAAAATAGTGAGTTGATTCTCTTTTCCTCCCTCGAACTTGAACTCTCTCTCCATGTCGTCGCCATCCTCGTCGCCACCTCCGCATTCACTATCACTATTGTCCTCTTTGTTGTTGGGCTCGTCCTACTTCTACATCCCCTCTTCCTCCTCCCCCTCCTCAGGCTTCTCCCCATCATCCTCATCTTCGGGGATGGGCAAACTTCAGGTCTAAGAACGGCTCATTGTCCCTGTTGTCCTCTTCATTGTCAGTCTCAAGGGAGGAGTGGGAGACAGTGGAGGCGGTGGCGAAGATGGTGGTAGTTGCCGGGACGGAAGCAGAGCGAGAGTCGCAACCACTACCGCCGCGACACTAGTATTTGAGGAGAATAAAACTACCATGGTCGGGAAAGCAAGAATAAGCAAATGTGAGGAAAGTGAAAATGGGAAGGCATAGAGGTTGGACCGGTTCTATGGATCCACTCGGGAATCGGACCGGACTAGCGGTTCGGTTCCCAAGTGGATCAATGCAACTAGCGGGCAATTCTCGATTCTAATTTTTCAAAACCGGTTCTTAGCTGATGATTCCCGGTTCTAGGTCGGGAACCGCCCACCCGGACCATGCACACCCCTAGAACCTACCCATTGAAATATGGAACTTGGAACCTACCTTGTTACGGGTTCCAGGATCGATTCCAGAGTCCAATAGGTTCTTTTTTATATTTTTTCATTTTTAGTTAAACAAAACAATAATAAACAAGCTTGTCATTCATCAAAGAGGATACAAAACGAACAAAACTATTAATAGGGGAAAAAGAATCCTTGGCAATGAATTTAAGTAGATAAAGGAACTAGATAAAAGAATGGTGAGCGATTTCAGGTTCCGTACAAATTCAACTTGGAACTTGGAACCTACCCGTTAGAACATGTTCCTCATTTTTTAGAACCTAAAACCTACCTTACATACCCTAAAACCTGAAACCTACCCTGTCACAAGTTCTAAGATCTACCTAGGTTCCACTTATATTATCATTTGAACGATTACAATTCACTAACCATAACTTATATTTAGATACACGAAAAGTATGAACATTAATAAAGTAAAAATCTTAGCCGTAAAATGGAAACTCAGACTAGTACTTCTGGATTAGATACTCATTATTGAACGGCATGAAATATCGGTGGATCGCATGGAGACATTGACCAAGAAAAACATTAAAACTCGTTGCAGGTTTTAGGTTCCAAGTTTCAGGTTCCTCCAACTAAGAACCTGAAACCTACCCGTTGAAACAGGTTTATCATTTTTTGGAACTTGAAACCTACTATGCATACCTTAGAACCTAGAACCTATAGGTTCCCATCGGTCCGATTTTGATGTGAATCATTGCAGAAAAATCGTTCTATGAATGCTTGGATTGTGCAAATTGTGAACCTCAACCTCCAATCAAACATATGATTGACAACCTTGATATGAACTTGACTTGTTGACGAACTCGTGTCAACCAACCAACATTATAGACACCGCGAGCGAAAGAATTCGCTATCTCGCTCGATAAATCGAATCGACTACTACAAGAGAATCTTGATAAGTCAAATCCTCAAAAGAACAATAGAAGAAAACCTCTCAATTTTTATTCCATCAAAATAAAAATATATCCCCTCCAAAGAAATTCGGCTAGCCCTTAATATAGGCCTTTTAGCCACCACACAAACCCTAAAACTAGCCCTAGAGTTCAACCAAACTAGCCCCCAAAACCCTAATTTAGTTTGGTTACAATTTAGGAGATCTAATACTTCCTATTCTAGAATATGCATAAACAATAAGATAATTTTATTGACTTGGTCAAATATTTGATGACCAGATAATCAAATTATGTCAATATTTCCAAGATTCTTTAAGATTCGATCCAAGGTCATCTCCATGCCAAAGATCACGCCAAGATTTCCAATATTCTTCAAGATTTGATTCAAGGTCATCTCTACGCCAAAGATCACGAACCATTACGCTAACAGCTTGCCTGAATTGCTTGGCCCGTGCTCGAATGATCAAATCAATCGAAATAGACAATGGGTCTCTAGCACCTCCTCCTCGATATGGCTAGACGTCCATATCAGGTTCTCAAGTTCCCGGTTCTATCTCAGATCCATGCTTATGCCTAGTTGTGCACGGCCTCATAACAATGGCCTTGAGTCTGCTTGGCAACATCACCTCAACCAACCAAGTGGTCGTTTACTAGGTTGCGGAAGTTGCTGAGGGCACACGAGGCCCAGTGCAACGATGGTCGACCAGTCGAGGGTTGATCGATGGAGATGTGGTTTGAAAGCTTTGATCGACGTGAAATTTGATCGTGTTGACGATGCTTGCCACTAGTCACCTTCAAAGCTTTGCCTATTATTCCTGCCCTCTCTGTCGATGCTCGCCTAGTTGCATGCCCTCTCTTTTTCTTTTTCTTTTTCTTTTTTTCTTTTCTTTTTACTTCAAAGTTGCTTTGAAAAAAATTACAATAGTCAATCATCCTAATGCTATTATCAGTGGCTTTACATTTTTCCAAAACTCTCCCACGCACACCTTAATTCATCTCGAGAATACATTTTGCCTTTAAATGGAATTGATCAAGAAAATTCCGAGGTTAAAATGCAATAATCTTTAACTTTGGGATTGGGCACCTTCTTATAAAGGGAATGATTATTCAAAAAATTCTCAACCTATTATAGGCCATTCTAAACCTTTCAATATAATCAATTTAATTCTAAACCTTTCAATAAAACAATTTAATCGTAAATCTTTTGAGAAAATTTGCCTATATAGTCCTAATTATTTTTATTATTTGCCAGTTTAGTCATTTTGGAATTTTGATAAGAAATTACTAATATTAATGTTAACCATCCTACGCTATATGGCAAGACAGACAATATTGATATTGACAATTTTTTACAATTTTTACTAAAAAAATCTTCTTTTTTTTTGTTCGACAATAAAAAATGGTGCGGGGTTGAGGCCCAACGACCCACGCGAGCAAGGGCCTGGGTGACACATTAATAGGTCGCAGCAAAAGCGTCTTAACCCCTTGCTTAGTAATTGGTGAGGGTAGGCAACGACATCCCCAGCCCTTACGAACACCTTCGCCTGTGGTTGACGACCTCCGTCGGTCGTTACTGGCCATCGCTGCGGCCTTGACTGATGAAAGGAAATAGAAAAAAAAAAAAGAAAAAGGAATGAGAGAAGAAAGAAAAAAATTAGATTTTTTTAAAAAATGAAAGAATGGTCTATGTTAGCTTTGGCCAACTAGTGTTCACGTCAACATCAACGACTTCCAATTAAAATTGGCTGAGATGACTCAATTGGCAATCGTTAAGAGACTTGAAGGTAAATTGATATAATTAAAATATTCATAATTTAATTGGAAATCATAAAAAGTTTTGAGACCAAAGTGATATAATAAAAAAGTTAAGGACTAAATTGATGTTGTATAATAGGTTGAAAGCTTTTTGAATAATTTTCTCTATTGCAAAGATCAATAGTTATTTTTTCGTCCATCATAATTGATTAAAAAGGAAAAGAAGACTCTCCTAGAATTATTTGATTGATGGAATGTAAATATGATTATCATGCATTCTTCTTTTGCAGTTAAAGTGGCGGATATGATTGGAGAATATTCCTTCTAATCATGGTTGTTCATCAAGTATTCTCTATCGATTTGCCTTATAACAATTCTCAACACAACATTAGAACATGAATCAAGCACGACACGATCCAATACCATCAACTTGAATCCGACATATTTTCGCTAGTTTCAACAAAAGTAATTTTATAATTGCATTGAAACATTTTTGCGACGACACTAAATGACACAAACACAGATTGTATTTTTATGCACCCATCAAGACACCCAATCCAGATTAAAGCTCTCCGCAAGCTCGATTAGATTCCAAATTCAACAATCCATTCCTAAACGCGAGGACATCCTCAATTAAAATCCGACTTATTCATATAATTATACGGATCTACAAGTTGGGTTTTGTTTGATATGTAACCCTAATGACTTGAGAATTGATTTGGGGCTGGCCGCCAATGGAATTCCAAACTCTATCTCTCAGCCTGTCGTCGCCGAGCACATATCTCAGCCATTCACTAGATTTTTAGTCGGTCTGTCGTGGACCCAAAGCCATGGATGAACTTCGTCCAAAGCTCATCATCACATTATCTTCTGCTCCTCTTTTGGTTTCGCCTTTAAAAGGGAAAGGCAAAAGAAAACAAAAGCAAAAACAGACGTCGGCCCTGACCCAAGCATGGCCATCGGAACATGTTCGGATGACCGCGATGATGGCCGCAGGAGAAGATGATGATGATGGGTTCGCACGCCATGCGCATACATGTGATGCGCAGTCGACGCGTTAGCACGTAACGGAAAAGTGAGGGAGAAGAATACCATTTGACTTCACTTGAGAGAGAGAGAGAGAATGAAGAGAATTCAATCCGATCGAATACGGCTTTGACGTCCGCAAGGACGACACACACCAACACACACTCTACGCAGCACCCGACACAGCTGAGAAGGAACGGGTCATCGACATTGCCAGTGGTCTCGAAGAGGGGAGAAAAGGAAAAGGGAAGAGGGGGGGCGAAAGTTTTCCCATGTAGATGCGAGTGTTCTTGATACAGAAGCAGGGAGATAGAGAGAACCCACCACCCAGGTATCGTGAGCACGGAAATAGAGAGAAAAGTTTCGTAAATTTTGCAACAGTGGTTTCAGAAATAGCGGCGAAGGCTGATGCTTGTAAATTTCGATTCCGGCTTCCGGTGAGTCCTCGCAAGTCTCTGTATTTTTTTTTTCTTTCCTTCTTCTTCTCCTTTGGTCTTTTTGTTTTTTGGGTTGGTTTTAAAATTGCCTTTGAGTGAGGCTCTTCACTTAATTTGAAGTATCGGGATCGTTGATTTGGTCTCCGTGAAGTATCGACCGGCGGCTGTTCAAAGATGTTTCTTTTCGAATTCATCAGCTTCTTTTTCTTCTGTTGGTTCTAGCTTGTCGAAAAAGGCTTGTCCTTTACCGTGTTGATTGAGCTTTTCTTTTGGGGTTTTGGGTGGGAATTCGAACTTGAGCAGATGATGAATGGGTCTCTACTTTCGTGGGTACGCTCCGTTTGCTTTCGTTTTTCACGGGTCTTGCTTAGATTCTTTATCTGCAAGCTGAGTTCGCCGATTCACTTCGGATTTATCGCTATTCTCAGACTCTTAACATCTATTTTCTTGCAGAAAACCCATGCAAGAGCCAATTGACGATTTCTTGTTGCCTGGAGGTAGCGAATTTGTAGAATGCTCAAGAGAAAAGCTTGTTCCCTGCCCTCGTGCGTATGTGGTTTATGGACTTTGTTCGGAGGTACTCAACATCAAATGCTCCGGCGAAAAGCTCGGCCATTTCTATTGGTGCACAAGAAGGAACCTCACTCCCATGGGTTTGAATACGGGGGTGAAATTTCCCAGGGTTAAGCATCACTAGTTTTTCTACTAACCTTGTGTAACGAGTTCATGCAATTTGAGATTTTTTTAATACTGTTATTTGGATAGTTCTCTGTAGTTCATACTTTTGCGAAGAGGCCATTTTCATAAACTGACAGTGCAAAAAATGGTACATTCGGGGTCGAGCACGCCCATTGGTGGTGCCCAGTCTGTCTCGCCTTCGCTTTTGCGACCGAACTCGGGTATGTTAGGAGCCCAAGGCAATGCTGTGCCTTCTCCAATGACGTTTTCCAATGTTGTGCCACCACGACCTCAGGTTGGTGGTGGCTTGAATGTGCTTGCGAATATGTTGAATGCGTCCTCTGAGCTTGGCCAGTCATTTGGAAATGTTGGTCAGAATCCAGCTGTTGCTGCTTCTGGAAGTAGTCTGCATGGAGGTATCAATTCAGCAGCAGAGTCTGATCCAATGTCATCTATAGGCAATGGAATGGGTTTCAACACCCCTTCTTCAACATTGGTTCCTTCTAACATTGTTAATCCTGGTACCTCTGGTCCAGTTCCAGGAAAGCAATTTTCGAACCCACTGGGTAACCAGCTGATGCCAGATTTCTCCCTGACCCAACCCCAGCCTCAATCTTTTGATCAGCAGAATTTCCAGCAAGCAAGTCAGCAGTCCATGCAACAGGTATTCAACGAGGTCAACACATCACAGCGGTCACAGCAGCAGTTCCAGTCGCCTCATGGAGGATTGGCTGGCATAGGACCTGTGAAGTTGGAGCCGCATATGGGCAGTGATCAGGTAGCGCAGCAACCACAACATCCAATGCGGTCGCTGAGGAATTTTGGACCTGTAAAATTAGAGCCGCAACAGATTCCAAACATGAGAAACCTAGCACCTGTAAAACTTGAATTACAGAACTCAGACATGTCTCTATTACCTCAGCAGCAGCAGCAGCAGCAAGTTTTGCACTTACAGAGGCAGTCTCCTCAAGCTGTGGCCCCGATTAATCTCATGACCCAACAAAGACTCTTGCAACTCCAGCAACAGCAACAACTCATGAAGGCGATCCCCCAGCCACGGCCGCAATTGCCCCAGCAGTATCAGCAGCAGAACTTGCCCTTGAGATCTCCTGCGAGATCAACATATGAACCTGGGACATGTGCACGTAGGCTGACGCGCTTCATTTACCAGCAGCAACGTAGGCCAGAGGTAGACTTTGTACTTGATGAATGGTTTTTCATGGATGTATATTGTGATTCAACAATTACTAATTTCTTTTAGGACAATAATATCGAGTTCTGGAGAAAGTTTGTAAGTGAATACTTTGCTCCCAATGCCAAGAAGAAATGGTGTGTCTCTATGTACGGAAATGGTCGGCAAGCAACTGGAGTTTTTCCACAGGTTGGCATTTAGACTACTTTACTAAAATAATGTTGACCTCTACCCTATCAATATACTGGTGACTCTTGTAATTAGAATGTAGTTATGTGCACCTCAGTCCCAGACCTGCTCGGTACGATTAGGTTCTTCTAAGGCCTATAGCAAATAGTTGCTAACATTATCTCACAGATTTTTGGCTGTCTGTGCGATCTGGATCTAGTTCTTTAGTTTAGGTACCCATGTTATGAACTGTTTTGGTAACACATGTTCTTGCAGGAAGCTTGGCAATGTGAAATATGCAATCGCAGGCCAGGCCGAGGATTTGGTATGTTCAAATTGTTACATCCTCGATTTTGTTTATTGCTTCTTGTGGATTGAAGAATGGCTATTTGATGAAATCTAAATAGATTAGAAGGCAGCCTCCTTTGTTTTTCAGTGCATGCATCTTCTGTTTCCTTATGTCATGTGCAATATATGCCACTAGTGAAAAATGCTTCATTCATGCTTTCAGAAGCAACCTTTGAGGTCCTTCCCAGACTTTTCAAGATAAAATATGAAAGTGGTACTTTGGAAGAACTACTCTATGTTGACATGCCACGGGAGCGGGAAAACTCATCGGGTCAAATTGTCTTGGACTATGCAAAGGCGATCCAAGAAAGTGTTTTTGAGCAGCTTAGGGTTGTTCGCGATGGTCAACTTCGAATTGTTTTCTCTCCCGACCTGAAGGTGGTCATTGGTACATTATTTCTCAGCATTTGGCCTATTGGGTATGAACTATTCAACATTGCAATCTTGTGTTGCCTTTTGCGCCAGATATGCTCTTGGGAATTTTGTGCAAGGCGTCATGAAGAACTTATTCCTCGAAGATTGCTGATACCTCAGGTGAACGAGCAATTTATACGTAATCCTTTCGAGGGCTTTGTAGAGTATGTCTACTTGTCAGAATGTTTTGGCCAGAATGGAGTTGAACTTTTAAGAAAAGCCATAACTAGGTGCCTTGAGATACTAAACTTCACAGTTACTAGCTAGGTGGCATTAATAAGACTTAATTTTTGCAATATGTACCACCCCATGGAATGGTGCGAAGATGTATTTGACACCACCTTATGTCAGTAGTTAGTTTCTATTTTTGGCAGCTCACGACTGATAGGAGGATAACTAAGTACTACAAATCATGGCCACTCCGTACCTTTATTTGGTATCTATGATTTACCAATGAATTAGGGGAGCTCCCCAGAGAAAATTGACCTTTTAGATGACATAAGTAGCATCATTCTTACATCTCTGAGTTGTTTGATAGTTCAGTGACAGTCACAAGACAAAAGGAAGGACTGTTCAAATGAAACGAGGAGTAAAGTTAAATTTCTTGAATGAATAGTCAATTTAGTGGTAATCCACATTCTCTCTAGTTGATCTTGATCTGCCCTTGAAGTTCATCACCAGTGAAAATGATAAGCCCTGTCTCAAAAGTGGTGCCTTGTAATCGGTTATTGTTTGTTATAGTTGCCTGATTTACCTATCAAGCATCTAAATGAGATGGTGGTGGAAGTGGCTGTCTATTAGAAAAGGCACTTCTGGAGATATTTCGTCAATTATCCATAACAGACTTATTAGTCAGTGTGGGAAGTACGACATCTGGTGAACCTTCTGCTTATTTGGGTGGTTTCAGCACATTTCCTGATCTCTAATTGGCTATTAATTCAAGGATCTTTACAACAAATGCAGGTTAGTCAGTTAGGAGCCGCAGCTCAAAAGTACCAAGCAGCTACCCAAAATTCATCATCTAATTTATCTGTAGCAGAGTTGCAGAATAATTGTAACATGTGAGTTTTCTTTTAATATTGGATTGAAGCATTTTTCTTTCCTGAATCGGTAGCATCAGTGGGCTTCTTTGCCTTTCTCTGACTGATGGAGGTTTGTAAATCTATGTATTTCTTTTTGATCTCAGTGAATGTGGGCCCTTCCCACTTCTCTCTGAGAGAGAGAGAGAGAGAGAGAGAGAAACGCTGGGGGGGGATGCTTGCTCCATTTGAAGCTTCCTTTGCAATATAGAGCCGAGTCCCATGTGTGCCTGTGTAGATAGATGCAGATGCTAAAAAATGCTGAAGAAAAAAGGGACTGCAATTTCCCTGTGTTACAATGCAGTACCCACTTGGTTGGATTAATGGCTGTCTGGCACTGTTTGCTGCTGATGTGCATCAACTTGATAATTAATTGTCTTTGTTTTGTTAGTGTTTTTTGTAATACGGAAATTGGGATGGAGTGATTTATAAGAATTGCATCACTGGAGTGGGAGAGGACTTACTTTGGGATGATTGGGATCTCCTAATAAAGGGGAAGGATTTTTTTCCCTGAAATTACCCCATGTCTTCATTTCGGAAGAAGCTCATGATTGTGACTTGCTTTCATATAATATGAATCTGATATGTTGAAGCTACTTTTATGAATTACTTAAATGAAATCAATAGACATTGCATGACATAGAGTTTTCAGATCCAGGATTCCAGTTTTTAGTCTGTTCTACCTGTCCATTGTGGTTGATTGCCTTGCTGATGGCTAATGGATTTTCGTATTTATCCTCCAGGTTTCTTTCATCTGCTCGGCAATTGGCAAAAGCTCTCGAAGTGCCGTTAGTAAATGATCTAGGTTATACGAAAAGATATGTACGGTGTCTCCAGGTAGTGCCTACTGGAGCCGTGATCCATGCAGAAATTTTTGCGATACATTTTTTTTCATTGTCTGTTAGATCTTTGTGATCTGCGACTCATTTCTTTATTTTTCTGTCTTTCCTGGATCTCCTGCAGATATCTGAAGTAGTTAATAGCATGAAAGATTTAATTGATTACAGCAGGGAAACAAGAACAGGACCCATGGGTAAGTTTATATGCAAGTATATCTTCATCATGTTAGTTTCCTTACTTTTCTGGCCAAAGGGAACAAGAGCATCGTTAGTCATCTCCCCTTCCTCCAGATATTTTCAGAAAACACATTTTTGACATTTTGCTTCCTCCTCAGAAAGCTTGGTCAAGTTCCCTCGCAGAACAAATCCGCCATCTCAGGGTGACAATGTACCTCTACAGCCTGAGCAACAGCAACAGCAGCGGCAAACAGCTGGTCAGAACACAAGCAGAGATCAAAATTCTGTCCAGGCCAGTGCAATGCAAATTCCTACACACAGTGGTGGGGTAAGTGTAAATAACCCTATAAACGCGGTTTCCTCTTCTGCATCTTCCAGCACCATTGTTGGCCTCCTACACCAGAATTCAATGAACTACAGAAAGCTAAGTCCTTTGGCTAATGTGGGTAGCCCTTACGGGGGAGCTGGTGGGATCCAAAATCCCTCTTCCAGTTCCTCCTCTACAGCTCCTCCAAAACAACCGAACACATCCTCATTCCAACCACCTACACCATCCACCTCCAACAATCCAATGCAAGTTCCCCATAATGCCCCAACTGCTATTTCCAGTGAGGGCGATGCCAATGATAACAAAAGCTGTGTCCAGAAGATCCTCCAAAACATGATATCGGGCCAACTCAATGGTTCAGGTGGCATGGCTGCCATCGGTTCTATGGGGAACGATATGAAAAATGTCAACGGTCTTTCACCAACTTGTTCCAATATGGGCCAGAATAGTACCGGCTGCTTTGTTGGGAATGGTCCCACCAGCAGCAACCCTGGTTTTGGAAGTTCTGGGTATGGCACCATGGTTGGGGGAATGGGCCAGGGCCAGTCTGCAATGGTCAGTGGCCTCAGGAGCGCGATGGCTAATGGTTCACTTATGAACGGACGGGTGGGAATGATGCCAATGGTCCAGGGACAAAGCATGAATCATCAACAGGACTTGAGTAGTCAGCTTCTTAACGGGCTAGGAGCTGCTAATGGCTTTACCGATCTTCAGTTAGATTGGAAACCATCCCCTTGAACATTGTGGAGAAGCGATGAATGGGTTATTGGTAGCAGAAAACATCACTAGACATGGCACGAATGCCATCGGCCCCTTAGGAGATCATATACCTGGTGGGATAGTTTTTAGGGGCTTCCTCCGCTTTCAACCTGATTCCAGAGAAACAGCTAAGTAGAACATACGGCATAGATTGTTCGAGTCTCATAATGTCAAACGTCTTAAAATTGCTCCAGTTTTTCCACCTGAGTGGTTCTTCGTCACATAATTAATACAGCTGACTGTCCGACTAACTGCCCTTGACATGGTGAATTCGGTTCTGGGAGGTGTTACTCTCTGGTGGATGTCCCGGAAGTGTGTACTTCCGTCGATTCACAGCCAAACTGAGAAACTATTCACTGTACCTCACTTCATATGTGCCCCCCCGGGGTGTGCCTCTCTCTCTCTCTCTCTCTCTCTCTCTCTGAATGTATAAACTTGTTGGGCCTTGAAGCAGTATCAATGTACAACCTTTTATTTTCTGGGTCTGTGAAGTGATTTCATTTTGGTACTTTTCTTGACTACGTTCTTGCCATGAAGCTCCAGCGTCTCTTATATTACTTTGGCTTGAAGTTGCAGTTAAACTAGGTTTTCTCCAATTCCAACTTCTTTTGCGCAAGATAATGCCCTTCCCACCATGTCATTTGGATGGCCAGGGAACTGCGGAAATGTCTTAATGAGAGAGAATGTCCGTGTGGTTGATGAGTTACTTGTATGTATCCGAGTTCTCAAAATCGATCAATGGCTTGAACAGAATCGAAGGCAAAGAAATTGTACTACTTGAAAGAGAAAAATAGAGCTGGTTCAGGGCGCTTTGACTCTGTTCTAGACGGATTGTTCATGTGATTTGGGATCGTTGAGTCACTTCTAGTCATTCAAATCAAGCTTGTCGGGCTAACTCTGCATTGAGCACAAAAAGGGAGGAACCGGTAATACCTCTGTGGCTGAAGAAAGAGCAGATCTTAATTAAAACACATCTCTTGCCAAATGAAATCTCCATTCCTCTTCACCCACAAAGAAACGGTGGATTTCAAACAGCAGTATGTTCATGTACAACAACAACAGACGATCATGTGAAAGGGTCTTAGAAACACATCAAGTAATGTAGTACAAGTACTGAGGCAAAATCCTGAAGAGTGATTGTTTTGAGAGGCTCTCAGTTCACAGATCAAGGTACTTCTCAACGGTGGCAGATAAGGTGGACTTGGGGACGGCCCCGATCACACTCTCCTTCTTCTCGCCATTCTTGAAGAAGAGGACAGTCGGGATGCTCCGGATCCCATATTCCGTGGCAATGGTGGGGCAGTCGTCGGTGTTGAGCTTATAGCAAGCAATCTTGCCGGCATACTCCTTGGCCAGCTCGTCGATGACAGGGGCTATCATCCTGCAGGGTCCGCACCATGGCGCCCAGAACTCCACCAGGACGGGGTTCTCGCTGGCGATCACCAGGTTGCTCCAGCTCGAGTCGGTCACCACTCGTACTGCACAAATATCGATCAAGCAAGCACTTCCATATTATCTGTTGCGGCAATTTATCCTTCCCCTTTTTAGGGGGTACTCCAAGTATCCATGTTCATAGGACGATGGTGGAAACATAATTTCTGCCGCCATGTAAGGATGAAAGCCAGTGTTTTAGCGCTGTATGATCAGTTTTTAACCAACGGCTAATGGAAAACCTATTATGGGTCGGTCCGCTTCAAAAGTAGACTATAAGATTGAAATAACTCAAACAGCTCGCACCACGAACTCATCACCCTCGATGGGGTGAAGATGACTATAGATTTGGTAATACTTGGTGATTTTCTCTCCAACGTTGGGCTTGTAGCAGAACTAGTTGCTTATGTTGTTACGGTCATCAATATAATCTTCCTCGTTCATCCAAACTTCAAACAGTCAAATAAAAAGGCGAGAGTTCGAGGACGCACGAGTTAGCTCGCACCCATATGTATCACATTCGCACGAAAGAGCAGTGCAAATACATGGTCTCCATGAACTAGAAGCTGACCTTCGTCTAGCGCGTCGCGGGCCTTGCAGATAATGCTAGACCTCCTCTGGTGCCGAACGCTGAGCGAGCTGGCGAGAGGAGGAGGAGAAGAAGACAGCGAGAAGTTGAGTGCGGACCTCTTCAGCATCGCCCCTCCTCTTCGTGTCGGCGAATTTGGCATCCCTCTGCATGCGAATGCGACCGGACGGTCGCAACACTGCAAGACTCTACCCCTCGTCGCGCTCATCATCTGTACACTCTGCTCCATTCTCTTCCCCTCTCTGTCTGTCTCTCTCCCACTCGCCAAACGAGCCGATTCCTATGAAGTCTCTCCTGAGTATCTTTTTGTTATCTTTTGGGGCGTCCTTTATTCTGTTCTTTGCGTTCGTTTTTCCTATGCTCACCGGGATGAACGACAGCTAGAGGAGCCTGTGAACGTGAATGGGAGTGGGTGGATAGACACCCGAGGGAGATCGTGAGGTCCTGAGGGCGTTCGGGTGCATGTGGATGGTAATAACCAAGAGAGCGAGCGAGATTTGAGGCTTTGGGCTGGAATAAAACGAGCAGCACAAAACAATGGGGATAGGAGCAAGCAACAATCTCCTTTGTCCTCTCCTTCGCCTCACTTGTAAAATCCATGCACAGCTGAAGATGATCGTGGGCCTCCAAGCTGCCGGGCCCGATTGGCCTGAAGATGCAATCTGGGTTGTCTTCTGGTCAAAGTGACTTTTCTTATCAAGTCCAATCGATCTTGAGTAGGAAGTTCGATTGAAGTTGGCTTTGATCATGGGCGGCCTAGGCAGAACATCTGTTACTGCTCGTTCCTAGGCTGGCCTGCCTTTGATTCGCCCGTTGATCAAGGTTCTAATGTTGCTCAAGCCCGAGAGCTTAGCCCCACTCGCCAAGTAATCTTGGTGGGCCGACATGACTATTTTCCATATTATTATGTGCCGGTGTCCACACGCTTCAACCCACAATTGGATAGAATTTTTTTTTTTTTTTTTTTTTATAACTCTACCTGGAGGATATCCTCAAATTTTAAGTCATAGAATTCAGGCGAATTAGTTTTAAGGTTATACTCAGGACCAAATTGGTATCTCTATGGAGCATTGCTGAATGATGAACTCTGAAAACCAAGAGAAGCACGAGAGATGAAATTATAATCGGATTGCGGGAGTGTCATCAAATGATCTGTACTATGAAACTACTCCTTAAAGGACATAAGGTGGAAGACGTCTAAAGGTGGGATTGGTCATCTGTGCACAAATTGATCAAAAGATTATGCTGCTCTTCACATGATGCGATAGGATGAAACTAATTGTATATTGAATCAAAACACATTCCTCACTCGGGATAGGGAGATGTCCAAATTGATTGAAAACATGAAACTATCGGTCATAATGAAGTGTTTGGCAACACTAATCACGATAATGTTTTTATAAATGTAGACTAACCTTGTTGATTGGTTCGTTAGGCTCCAAATAATCCCAGATCGAGCTCGGCTGTGACCCGTTATATGGCATAATTATTGAAATTATTATGATATGTGGAGCTCTATTTTTTGTCGATACATCTCGAATTCATTAACCGACATAAATAATAAACATTGCGTTACTGGTTGCATAGAGTTTTCGTGAGAAAACACAACATACATATATTTATAATGATTCAACTTCTGCTCTAACTTTCCCAAACATGGATCGAGTGAGCTTTTATTGCACGAATGGTTATTGGCCACTTGGTTTATAAAATTGTTGTAAGTATGTGTGGAAAACCCACATCTCATAAATAAATGGGGTAAAGGATAGGGTTTTGAAACTAAGGTGGTATAAAAATACATGTTTCAAAATTAGAGGATACAAACAATGTAATCCAAAAGGTAAAGTTTTTATGATATGTTTTCTTTTAGATTTTCATAATTTTTTTTATCATGGTTTATAAATTATCTTGATCAATGGACTTCAGAAAAGAGCTTTTGCTCATTAGGGTACACAATCAAATAGCTCGCCATTCCCAGGGAGAGAGAGAGAGAGACCCAACAGAGCAAAACCGAGGGACCCGGGAAAAAGCGAGAGCTTGCCCGGGAGGCCGAAGAAGGCTTTCTTTCTGGTTACCCAAGAAGCAGTTCCATTAGCGAAGGAAAAAAATTGCAGCTTTGTGGCGAGAATCGACACGGGAGGCATGGAAAAGATGGCTTCTTCGAGCCACAAGAACCAAAGGAGCGACTCCAACGATGGCAACGCCTTCTTCGATGTCTATGGACCTGACGTACTCTCTCTCCCTCCCTCTCTCTCCCTCTCTCTGGGTTTCGGTCTAATCTGTTTTTTTTTTTTGGGCCAGAGAGTTTGAATTGCTTGTATTTGGCTTGTCTGCTTGAGTATGATGGATGGAAGATCTTACGTTTCTGTTAGAATAGCATTAGAAGACGGCTGGTCGTGTTTCAAGAGGCGAAATCTTCGCTAGTTCCATGGGGTTTAAGGGGGGTGGGAAGGGTTTGGATTTGCTAATTGGGTTGACCCAACTTTTGCAGGCTAAAGCAGAAGTGGTGTTGAAGAGTCCTGAAGCTAACTCGACCCTGAATTTGCAAGTAATTCCCTTCTTTTCTCCTGTTCCTGAACATTCTTGTTGGTGCTGCTATGATATGTAGACATTTGAGAAGGTTTTTGGTGGAACAGGACGTTCAAGGACTTGTTACCTGGGTTCTTGCTGAAGGGTTTATGCCGTCGTGGGTTTTCATTAAAGTAAATAACTTCTCGTTTCTTTCCCTTGAACTGCTCCTTTTGATATTCGCTGATTCGGTTTCTGCATTTTGCATAATGTTTTTATTGATGTCGACTAAGGTAATGAGGTGATGGACTGTATGAAATGGATAAAAGAACAGATTATGCAGTGCGTCACTGCATCTTTGGGATGTCTGCTAGATGGAGAGATGGTTCACGTTTACAGTTGAATGGTGTTAACTCTGCATGATGTATAAGGTCTTTCGTCAATATAATTTGATGCACGTTGAATGTTGCGGTCATAATGATGTTTTCTGTTGCTTTCTGCAAGCTATCGTAATATTTGGCTTACCCTTCAACTGTAGCTTATATGAGAATCATGTCTGTTCTACATGCTACGATACTTATTTTTAAATGGTATCTCTCTATTTGAATTGTCTGTTGTCTACTGTACCAGTCTTTTGCTGTTTGATTCATGGTGCTTTGGCTTGCTAGAATTTTATTTTTACTTCATGAACTGTAATTTGTTAGATTGAACTTGAGCAGTTCTATTCTTATCCATTTTGTTTATACAACATACAAATATTAAGGCAGCAAACTGTATGGGGAAGTGAACTGCCACTTTCGATCTTCAAAATAAGCCACTGTCCTAGAATAGATAATGTATGTGCCATTATCGTACTTGTCCCTCTATTATTCGTCATATGCTATTTGTTGCTTTCAATATTTATCAGCTCTTTTGGTTCAATTTGCAGAATAAGCCCCTTATTCCAAAAGTGGTCATGCTTTATATCCCAGGACTGGATGCTGCACTGTATATGTCAAACTCCAAATTACTTGCTGGGCTTAAACAATGTTGTGGAAATCCAAGGGCAGTTATGGCTTTAAGGTTTTTCAAATTTTCTTCCTTCTCGTCTTTTTTTATATATTTGTCTCATGTGTTTTTGCGTGCTAAATGCATAAAATGCTCAATCCTCATTGGATTTGGTGTTTATTCCATGCTAGTTGTGTATCAGATGGGATGCAGACCATAGATGCACTTCTGACATGCAAGCTAAAGAGAAAAAGAAGTCAAAGTGATTTGGCAGAAAACCCTAATCAGATATTTGGAAAAGGTTTGTTGCGGATCTCCTGGAAGTTCTTTGGCATAGAAGATTATTTCATTTTGACTTATATGTAAACTATGCGGCGATGTGATACTAGATTCCCCTCCATTGGAACTGCAGTCAGTAGCTGCAGAGAACAAACAAAAGGCTGTTAAAACAGTTTATGGACTGACCAGTTAATGGTCAAACCAAAATAATGCTGCTTATGGGATGTAGTTGCTTACATGAAGAGAAAAAAGCTAATCACTTAGTTATATTATCATTTGTTGGGATGCAAATATTTTCTTAGCTTTGAAGATAAGAGAAAAGTGAAAGAAAGAACATATGGTGGCAACATGAAAAATTAGTGGTAATTTAGAGAGACCTATTTGGATCTTTCTAGAGAGAAATTGTTAATGATTGATAAAATCACAGCTGTATCTGTATTCGTAATCTGGCAACAATCAGTTTTGTGATGATTATACAGTAGTGACATCATTGCCGCCAGATCAAATTTCTGATTGGATGTGTTTAATTATTTTTGGCTGTTCTCATGGTTGACCATGCTGTTATACTCATCTTTCAATTAATAGAGGAGCAATGTTGTTGCCACAGATCTATCCTCTTCGGAAATCCTGAAGAATATACCATTTCCCATCTCATATTACACACTCACAGCCAAAGAACTGGAAGACAATGGTTACTGTCTCAGCCAACCAGGTAAATAGAAATCCCTCATTTATCAATTAAATTTGGTTTGAAAGCTTTAGCTTACAATTCTTTCCCATACCATGAAGTAGCTGCTTATGAAGCATTGATGTTGCAGGATTTATTTCTACTCTTCCTGCTCCTTCAGGATCTTGTCCCTATGAATTGTTGGCTCTTGATTGTGAGATGGTATGGAACATCTCTGACTGGTCTTGAAGCGTACACTATATTTAATTGTCAAAGAATGAGTTACTTGTTCTTTGATTCTCGATCTTTTGATTGGTTCTGAGGTTCACATAGATATGATCCGAATGGATCCAGGATGATCTTTGCGAATTTTCTGATAGGAAGTGTTAAAGGGCAAATGACCCTAGATCATCTTCTTTATTTTTAAATTTGTGCTTTTCTCAATGGGCAACTTGCTGTTGTTGACCTGTTGAAGGAGTAGAAGCCTGGTGTAAATTACAAGATAATTTTTTGTCATTCAAGCATAAGTTCAGAATACTTAGGTTTCCGAGGATGGCTTGTTGGTTGCTATATCCTTGTTAATTTTCTGTTATTTCAGTGCATTACAGGCAAGGGCTTCGAACTCACCAGAATTACCCTTGTTGATGTGAAAGGAGAGGTATTCATATCATCTGACTTTTCATCTATTTTTTTTAAAGAAATAAGTCCTCATAATTTAATTTTCCTTTTTCTCTTTCTTTTTCACTCTTTTGGTTCTTTGGGGCTTGAGAAAGTGGAGGGAGTGCTGGTAGTTGAGGAGGGAGAGCATTTTTAGAAGTTGTTAAAATAGAGAGATTTCAAAATGGTACTCTATTTCCATCTAACTTCTAAGTTATTAGTTGCAATGCTGAACTTTTTTGGTTTAGAGAGTGGTTTGATTAAGGCAGTGGGTGCTATATTGAGAGATAGTACGAAAGTTTCAGGTTTTTGCGTTGGGGAAAACAGTTTTCCATTAGTCTCTACTCTTTGAATTGGTTAATTGATTTCATTGTAGATGGATTTTGTAACATAATGATATTACCTGCGAATTATGTGGGAACCCTGTTGGTAACTAGCTTGGCAGCTGGCACTGAGATTATTCACCCTATCTTGCATTAGTTAATATATTGAGTTATCATTTTCATGAGTTTGAATTGAATTGCAAATTTATTAGGTCTTTTATGTGACTTTTCATAGGTGGTTTTGGATAAACTTGTCAAACCCTCAAATCACATAGTTGATTACAACACTAGGTATGGTTTCTGATATGCTGTTGTTTACTTCTCTTACATCACTTGCCTTGCTATTTTGTTGGGTTAAGTTGATGTATGTAAGTATTTGGAATCTCAGCAACAGCTTCTCAATTGATGCATGGTCTGGGCTGATGTAAACATGTTTGTGACTGAGTTTGGCTCAAATAACTCAACCCTTGAGAAAACTCTTCATTCGCATATTTTCCTGTATCTTTTGTCTATATGCAATAGTCATCTATTTTGCTGGGGCACTGGGGGGGCAGTTGTATGGTGGGGCCTCCTTTGGGGTTGTGAAGTTCTATTAGCCATTGAATAAATAGTAAAGCACATTCTTTTCCTTAAGTGGAGTGAATTGTTGTCTCATTTTGTGAATACTGCAATACTAGTTTTGATAAATTGATACGAAGAATATTTCTATTGATGTCCAATTACCCTAGTGGTCTGTTGTTATTATCATCAATTGACCATATTAAGTTTTCGGCAGTAAAGCTTAAGATCCATTCTTTTATCAGTGCAAATGTTCTCTCTCTCTCTCTCTCGTCCAGTTTTGTGAGCCCGACCATTTTCTTTTTCTCTTAAAAACAAATATCTCCATCTAAGGACCATTGACCTTTTTTGTGGTTGAGCTCTGCATTTTGCCTTTTTCAATAGTACTTGTGTGGCAATTTTCTAAATAGTGTCTCTGTCAAGTAAATATATTATGGGAAAATCAGACAGACATGTAACTACTAGAAAAGAGTTCTTTATTCTTCACCCCTTTTTCCTTGGGCCAAGCAGATTTTCTATCAGATGTGTTGGATTCAAGATTAAAATGCCGGTATCCTCTACGTGTGCACACTCCTCAGGCAGTTGGTTGTTAGTACGAAGTGCTTGAGGTGGAGATCAGGACATCAATGATGTAACTATATGTGACATTTTTTCTATTCTCCCAATTTGTAGGATTAAAATTAATGAGTAAGCAAGTGTGATAATTATGTTGTGGGAACTTCTCTTCCTGGTGAATTTTTTTATTGTACACTGGTTATAATTTCTTATCATTTTAGTCCCTCCGACTATGAATTGGCAAGTGAGAATATTTCTGCATGGAAATGTGACTGCTATATGTGGAACTTTTACTGTTATTGTCAACTCTATTTTCTAATGTCCTGTACTGGTAACAATTTTCATCACCTTTTGTTCACCTGAAAAGTCCTATGTCTAACTATGGACTGAGCATACTGCGGCTGAAATATGACTATTTGTTGTGACCATGTATCCAGGTATAGTGGAATCACCTTTGAGAT
This sequence comes from Eucalyptus tenuipes, assembly GCA_014182365.1. Taxonomy (NCBI): domain Eukaryota; kingdom Viridiplantae; phylum Streptophyta; class Magnoliopsida; order Myrtales; family Myrtaceae; genus Eucalyptus; species Eucalyptus tenuipes. The sequence goes on from CM024542.1 coordinate 25,511,069, forward strand.
GCTGGATGGTATTACAACAAGTCTTGAGGATGTTCAAGTGAGTCACGTGTATATATGACAATGCAGGTCTATGTGTGTTTCTGTGTGCCTGCACTGCATGTCTTTTTTTAATGTATCTTTGTTCTTTTTTTGTGCTGTCAACTCTTACTGATGTTAAATTGTCTCCCAATTTTTTGGTACCCTTGTTCAGAGAGAGTTCCTTAAGCTGGTTTACCAGGAGACTGTTCTGGTTGGGCATTCATTGGAGAATGACTTGTTGGCATTGAAGATTTCTCATAATTTGGTAATTGACACAGCAGTATTGTACAAGCACCGTGGAGGGTCTTACAAGCCTGCTCTTCGTATGCTTGCCAAAAGATTTCTTTGTAGATACATACAACAGTCAGAAAGTGGACATGACAGTATTGAAGATGCAAGGGCTACTATGGAATTAGCATTGTTAAAGATTAGACATGGCAAGTGATTCATGGATGTTGCATTTGGATAAAGCCCTTTCGTCTGTGTTTAATAATTTTTTAAACTCATATGTTGATTTTGCCTGTTTATTCCTATATACTGCAGGACCTGATTTCGGAGCTCCACCATCATTTATTCGGAAGAGATTTCTTACGGTTTTGAGTGAGTGTGGGAAAAATTCCTCTTTCATTGATGAGATATCGACAGTCAAGAGATATGCTGCTGGATCATCCCATGCGTTACCAGTCTCTTCCGATGATGATGCTCTTTTAAAGGCCACAAAGGAGGTAGATGTTTAAGAGTAATTGAGTTTGCTTTTCCCCTCTAGTCCAACAATTTTATAAGCCTTTTCCTTTCCAATTTGTCAGGTGAAAAGTGAACGAGCCCACTTTGTTTGGGCTCATTTCACAGAACTGTATTCCTATTTTGAGAAACAAGCTGAGGAGTCTGATAGTTTAAATAGAAGATTGGCAGAGCTGATGTCCTTGCTAACATGCAAGAAGAATTCTTTGAAAAGGAATGGGGCCAAAAGTAGGATTGTGCCTGAATTAGAAGAAATTCTTCTACGTATTGATACTAGAGTCCGCAGCCTGTATGACGCTTTACCCACCAATGCCATGCTTATAATTTGTACCGGTCATGGGGACACAGCTATTGTACGTAGGTAAGTAGACTCACTTCCTTTTCAATTGTTTCTTTTTGTTAACGTTAGTGGAATTGCCATCTAAGCTTCTGAACAAGGCAAGGGATAGTAAAATTGCGTTTTACCACTTGAGTTAATTGTATCAATGATTTCTATAAGTTTTTAGTACCAACAACAGTTTGTTGTTTTCATGATTGTTTTCGTGGGCTGGTCATATCATCTCTTCGGCCTTTTTCAGTTTTAACTTCTGCATACATCAGATTCAACACGAAAATGGAAGCAGTTTTATAGCAATTGTTTTAGATCTTTCCAATGATTATAACACGGTGGATCAAAAATTGCTCCTGTTGTCTTCCCTTGGGGACCACATTTAGCTCCTGTTTTAAGATCTCGTCTTTAGGAGTCTGTGTACTTACTGCAATTTTATAGCAACATCAGAAATGTAGAATGACCGTGAGGGACTAGGCTGAAGTCATTTGCACCAAATGATATCATAGCATGAAAAGTCATTTGGTTTACAAGAGTGCTGTATTATGTTAGGCTTGGCAAATTTGTGGATGTCCCGAAATGAGGAATTGGAATTTAGGCTCACTCAATTTGATTAGCTTCACTTTGCTATTCTTTTAGATTGAATTTCAGAATTTATGCCCTCTTATGTTTATGACTGAGCCGAGCAGTCCATTGCCTTCATTTCAGTTAGAACGTCATGAATGATTATTCAACTTATCTCATAAGCACTTTTTCCTGCACTGATTAAGATTGAGGAAGATGCTCGCGGAGCAGACTGAAACCACAATAGGTCGTGAGAAGATTGTGAAGATTTTGGAAGAGCTTCAGGCCCAAGCTGAAGTAGCTCTATGTTTTGTGGGAGTGAAGCATTGACTTTTGATTGGAGGACCATTGGCATTCATTTTTGTCTGGTCAATTGATTTTGGGAGCTGTAGTTTCTCTTGTAAATATGTTTGTACTTTGTTTGCTCAGACGACGTAGATCCGTGTTTAGTTGAACTTTCAAAAATCTGGTTAACATTATTTCTGCGAAAAAAAGAAATGTCAGAAAGCATCTTTAGTTTCGGAACTAGAGCGTATCGATTCTTTTTTCTGGTATCTCGTGTTAGAAAAGAAAGAACAAGTCAATTGGAGACGTTTCTCCACTTTCCAAGAGGTGGATTTGAACTGCTTCTATTGTCTGTTGCTGCAATCCTAAAGCATACTGTCAAGCTTGCAGTCGAGTTGTGCTTTCTTATTCATCTTAGGTAGAGGAAAATCTTTGACCCCGAGTGTTTCACTTCCAAGTCGGGTCTGGAAGGTCATGGTTTCGAGACGACAACACTACATCGACTTCTTTTCTGGTTAATTCTTTGGCATCTTTAGTTCTCTGGTCTGTGGCCAAGGGAGTAACGTGTTCTGAGATTTGGGCAGGTGACGCTGTGCTTTGGGGTCTTTTTGTGAAATCATGTTTATGTTTCGTCAAGGAATTCACGCTGAAATTAGAGTCACCCATTGTCCAATTCCAAAATTGCAGAAATTGAGGATGTACCAAGAAGCTGGTTCTGCATGTCCAAATTCAGGTAATTTGTAGTGAATCGGTCTAATCCTGTTTGCCAGAACTCTTTCCTCTTGTAATCGCCTCTGGTTTCATTTGCATCATGTGCATGCTTCGGTGGAGCAAAAGAAATAGTAAATGCTCTCTCTGTTCCACCTAACCCCACTTCAAACTTGGAGATTCTTCATCAGAATTCGAAATGGAATCATGACAATTATAGCAGCATCTTACGCCGACCAATGTTATCTTAACATAAACATTTTCTTCTTCTTACTTTTTCTTCTAGTAAAAGAGAGTTTAAGGACTTGGACTTAATTTGTAGAAAATTAAAGGGGCTCTAAATAAATTAAAAAACCAAGGCAGGCAGATCCTTTTTTTGGCTTCTCCTCCTCCCTCTTTTTCTTATGGACGTATCGTTCTCGAGTCTATTTGTGAATCATCAACGAGATAACCCAAAAGTGATGCTATACTAGTTCAAATCCATCTTCTAATTGGTTCCCAAAACAATGAATATGACAACATAGGAATATTCTGCAAAAATGAAAAGAAAAGTCAACTTTTGAAGCTCAGCATCCACCCATTGCCCCAGAATGGGATGTGTACAGTCAACATGACTCATCAACAGCATCTCTCTTCAACGATTTTTAGATTGGTGAGAAATGAGGAAACGGAAGAGAAAACCTTGAATCCACATCTCATCCTCATTTAATTCATGTGGGTAAATCCCCTTTTTTCTTCTGGGAATTTGCCGCACGAGTTTCATACCCTCGATTTACGGACGACAGCTAATCGGTTCGATATTCTAGACTTTTCATCCATGAAACAACTTCCTTGTGGTAGAAGACTTCTCGATTGTGGATGAAGTGATATGTTCATGCCCCTGAACTGGTTTCTTGGTGTCTAAATGCAAGTTCTTGAATGGAAAAAAAAATAAAAGAAGGCAAATTGTGAGAGGGATTCTAAATATGGGACTGTGAAGGACTTGATAATGACATTAGAGAGAGAGAGAGAGAGAGAGAGAGATTAATTCAATGAAGTAGTCACTGTACTGAAACATAATCTTGAATTTTTTGGGCTAATCTATGGAGGTTGAGATAATGATATGACATCAACAAATTTTAGATGTGAAATACATTCTGATAATGGATTTAAAGAACTAGTAGGTACGGTGTCACGCAAACGAAGCACATCACCTATGATAACCGTCTCAAACTTCGCTTTTACTTGGTTGAAAGCGACGTTGTCCGAGACGATATACCGCATACTAAGCTAGATCTTACAAGCAATTTAAACTAATTGAATTAATTATTCAGTTAAACTTGAAATCGTCTATCGTTAGCCGAAGGCGGCGTGGTGGCACAGTTTGTATATATATTTACCTACTTTGATATAGCATGTCAATGTCGACCCCTCATCACAATAATCAGCTGGAAAATCAATTACTAGGACAGGGCAAACGAAAACGTCTCTTGTCGGCCAGGTTTGGATGTCATATTCTTGCATGTTTATCGATAGTGAAGGATGTTAAATAGCGATCGTCCCATTAATTTTCAGGAACTATGGCTAACTAATGTACATATCCAATTTCAAAATTACTATTGTTAAGGACAATTCGCGCGAGTTATTTCAATATAAGCTCTCATTTTAGAAAAAAAAATGTTTTCCTTTCACCATTTGTTATGTGAAATCCTGCGTTTGTAGAGCTTAATAATATGCATTCATTCGTCAATGAAAATAAGAGAAAATATTAAGCTGCCTCAACCTGATTGACAATGTAAATTGATAATTCGTACTTATCATCTTTAGGGGCCGATGAGGACTAGGTAAGGGGAGCCCTTGCTAGATCTAGCAAGGGATGGCCTTGCCCAACCCTCTTCGGCCCTTGCCAAAGGCCGGAGAGGGTGACCCCGCCCTTGTCTCTGCCAGCCATCACGGAGGCTCAACACTCATGAATAGCGCTGAAAATTGATAAGGGATTATGTGGATCTCTTACAATCAAACAAGAACGACACCATAGGGAACAGAAAGAGAATTCGGAAGCACTGAAAATGAAATAATTTCTGAGAGTGATCCTCGTCAAATTGGAAGCTTGTGACTTAACTAGATATTCTTACAATCCATTTTAAAAGTCGGACTCCATTTCTCAAGAGATATTTTAAGTGCTTCAGCAGCATCGCAATCCATCTTAATTACGAGCTGCCATGAGCTGTGGCTTTATTTTTTCCTCCAAAAAATTGAATTTTGAATAGCTTGATCACATCTGGAGTTTCGTGATTAGTTGAGTGGATGAATCATTCAATGCCCTTAAAAAGATCTCTTCTTCTATCATGGGAGATCATCGTGAGGGAAAGCATAAAGAGCAGAAAACCCTAGAGGGTAGCTGAACTGTCACGATCTCAAGGCACTAAACCCGTCTTACGCACATCATATTGGGAGAAAATGGCCAAGAAACGAGACGTCACTTTCAGAGCTGAAATGGGGGGGAGAACTGAGGACACATCAGGCATAACCTAATAGAGGATATTGATTTACTAACTCAGAAATTCCAACTAACTGTACTTCTCACCTCGCAAAATCAAATTATTTTAACCAGAACAAATTCGCGTTAGTTTCAAATCAGCATGAGGGATACAAGAAAGCTCTCCCAACAAAAACAGATTCTTGCGGGTCACTTCACCAATTGTGCTGGATCACACTTCACCACTAAATTCTTGTAGCCTTAGGACCTGTAGACATTGGCTGTCTTGGAATTGATCATTACCTTCCCCGGCTGCTAAAATGGCAAGGAAAAGTCATGTAAATTGTGTACGTATTGCTTGTTAGGTATAGCTTGGTGATAGTAGGAAAATTCATGCTAGCTAGAGCGTGGGGAACTATATTCAGACGATTCTCAGTGTGAATATAGGAAGACCAGATACAAATAATTGGGTTAATTATGGAATACGTGTGCTCGCGATTTGAACATGAAACGATACGAGATAATATCTTTATAAGGGAAAGTCGATTCTAACACAATACCAACACGATGGTTACGAAAGTTGATAGCAAGACATCGGTTCGTTTTGACAAGTTTTTCATTTTATTTACATTCGATATAACATGATGGTAGTATAATTCTTTTAGTAATGGACATGACAACAAGACATGGATGGCGACTCTTAATTTGATATTAAACCCATACAGAGAATTGGCTAGCCATATCTCCCGCTCTGCACCTTTTTTTGGACATGGCCTAAGAATCATCATATTCTCGAGTAATCAATGAAGCCAGCACAATATCAACCACCATGCAACAAAACGCATTGAATGACGATAAGGCAAGAGGGTAAGCTTTTAAAAGGCGGAGTTAACATAAGGATGGAGGTAATTTGTGATTTTGGGGGTGTGTATGGAAACGGGACATAGGGGTAGTCAAATTGGTTTGTTAAGGATTTTTAGGTATGTTGACATCAAATGAGGGTCTGCGTGCGTGTGCGGTTGGGAAGAGGAAGTGGAGGTGTTTCTTAAGATGGTGGTAAAAGAGAGGTGGTATTATAGCTTTCAACGAAGGACGTTTATTTTGGAGAGAAACGGATGTTTGGCTAGGCAAGTAACTGAAAATATGCTTTTGAGTCCCTAATATTGAAAGCTATTTCAGACCCATCTGTTGTTTCGTCAGAGAGAGAGAGATGACATCTTAAAATGTTTGCCAGGCGGGCTCACAGGAACGTGACTAATTACAAGAGTTGACGAATCACTTTCTTGTGACACGAAAGAAGCAGCCATGGCTAACTCTAGTGACGCGTACAGATGAATCTCCTTTGATCAATCGAGGTTTTTTCCTCCCTCCAAATTTGTCTTCAAGCTCGACTCAATTAGTGATCCGATTGGACGAATTTCATGAAAGTGCAAATGAATTCTTCCCTAAGGGATTCGTTGTTGCCAGAACAAGCTAGGGTAGGGCTTGAAAGCTTTTCTTAGGTTGCAACTAATGAACAAATTTAAACGGCATTCCACCTCCTCACTTTCATATTGGTTTCCATAGTTCTGTTTTTTTTTTTTAATCATTGTTCAGCTTGGATCCCTATTTTGATTATGTTACGACTCCCCTAGCATTTTGGACCAAAATAATTCCAAAAAATGGATTTACAGTAGAATTACGAAGATTGACAAAAATAAATCTCTATTTCGAGTGTCTTTCGCTTTTAATTTTTTTGGTTTTTAAATGAGATTTGAGTTTAGTTCAATATATAAGCACCCGAATTCTAATATACATGATCATTTAGGTCCCTTGTGATCATTTTACACGTATAATAATCTTTTAAGGTTAAAATATCTTTAATTTTGATGGGACAAGCACAATAATAATCTTTTTACGTGGCCCCAATTGTCTTGTGTGATTAATGTAGATGAGATCATATCACCCTACAAAAACAGCATACCTTGCAGATTATATTATAGCTAGGGAAAAACAGATGGAGAGTAGCAAAGATGTGAAGCCAAGGTAAATCTGAAAAAATGTAAATTTAATATATGCATGACCCAAGATCCTCAGAGGAGAATCATGGTCTAGAGCGATGGTTGCCCATAATATTATAAGTGACCTTGACTTTAATATCCACAACCAAAACGTGTTCTTTTTTAGTCTTTGGCGACTTTCAATATGCATAGGCAATATGAATGCATTTAATAAGTAGCTGCTGGAAGTCGTACTAAAATGGTCCATCAGCCTTTTCAATAGGTCATTTCCGTTTCTACAATTAGAATACGGTTTTAGCTAGATGGCAAAGATAGGAACGTACGCCAATTTGCCCTACTTTTATCAATGTGAGAACTTTCAATGTAAGAGTTTGAAAATTTCGTCACTTTTGCATTTCCCTCGTGTGATAAAAAAAGAAGTTCCATTAATTTAGACCAGACCAATCTACATTAGTGTCGTGGTGCATACGGTGGTTAATGGAATATTTTGCGTATGGACATGTTCATGACAGATCATTTCCCATTTCCCATTTCCCATTTCCTGTATAACGATTATTTGGGTAGGTAATACTAGGAAGGATTTTGAATCACCAATTTGAGTGCGGATCCTTTTTTATGAACAAATCAATACACACCTTGTTTTATCATCTTGGGGGAAGTCGACTTAAGATCACTAAAGAAACTCTTGGACAGTATAAATACATCCGCTGAAAGAAAAAGAAAAAGATAGTGGATTAGCGGTTTAGTACACATATTCTACATTTGATTACGTTTTGTATTATGGGGATAGGCTTGAGAGATGCGAGCTATATTATACGCTGGCTTTGAGCATTGTTAACCCTATTTTGGCAACGAGTATTTGAGCCCTATGTAAATGCAAAACCTAGAAGCAAACTGAGAATTACTATTACTGCTCAATAAGAAATGCTTTTTCTTAAAACGACGCATATTTATATATAATATATATGTCTTGTTCTACTTTGAATAAAACTAAATCTCATGCGCGTGCACTTTTTCTCAGTTTTTGCAAAACATGATTGATGATATGGCATGGACAAGATGCGACCCACCAATTGCAATTAGAAACCCATCTTTTTATGCGTAGCAGTTGGTGATGATGGTTTCTTGATCCAAGCTCGTGATGTTAATGGATAAACTATTCTAAGAAACTCTTTTTTTATCAGTGTTCGATTTCGTGGGGCATGAAATCTCAACGTCAGTTAAGAAACTATGAACTAAATGAGTTATTCAAGCGCATGAAATGGCGCCTTGTTTTTTCGGTTATTGACATATTTATAATTTTCAACTTATTATTTGACTTGCCATCCGAGTTGATGAATCGTCCAAACACAGACCGTTTACCTTATACAATTCTTAATGCTGTTCTTGCACGGAATCTGATTTTGGCCTTTCGAAGTCCCAATCCGTGTCTCGTCAGTTATGCTCTTATTTTCACCCACACGAGAGAAATTAATTCCTTTATCTTTTCGTTTTCTCAATTTGAGCCATCACCCACGTCCTTTTCATGCAACTACCATATTCTTTTCGTCAATTTTTTATTGCCCTTCGATCAGTTTCCATGGATAGATCCACGCGTTGAATTCAAAACCCGGTTTTTTTTTTTTTTTTTTTTGCAATTCCTGGTTTCTCCGTGTTCCTTATCATTTGTTTGCCCAATAAAATCGAAACAAGAAACTATCATCGCTTGAGTGTCGGTTTACACAACTAAATCAATATAATAATCGTTTCTTGATCCAGCGACAATCTTGTTTACAGACAATAAACCTCCAACATAAGTCTTCTTAACATTTTCCAAGAATGTGGTCAACCTGGGCAAATTCTGAATCTTTCACGCTAGGATTGGGGGCGCCATGTTCTTGAACAAATCTTATTGGCTGCGACATCATTAAGTCACGCAATTCTTATCATATGGTTTACACATGGACATAATAATTAATAGTTGTAAACTATAGGATTAATACCCTGAAAAATCCAAAATTAGTATGCCTATGACAAATTTACCAAAAACTAATTTTTTGACCATGAAAAATCCCAAATTGGTACACCTACAACAAATTTACCTCAAGTGATCCCAAAAAATTCTAAACCGGTACACTTGTAACAAATGTACCCCTAACTAACCCCAAACTTGTATATTTGTGACAAATATAACATCTGTTAAATTAGATTAATAACACAAAAAAATCACAAAAATGGTACAACTGTAACAAGCATATAATAAAATCCCAAACTAGTACACTAGTTTACTGTCATGTGTCGTTCAACTCATAATTTGACAGTAAAATTTAACGAAAATTAACAGAAGGAAAATTTGTTATAAATATACCGGTTTATGGTAAATTTATCAAAAATGTATCAGTTTGGGGTTTTTAGTGGTAAAAAAATTAGTTTAAAGTAAATTTGTCACATATGTATCAATTTGGGGTTTTTTAGGATATTAACCATAAACTATATATGTACATATACCGTGAAAAATAGGACTACGTCTTCGTTTGCATCACATACTTTATGTTATTTTACGTCTAGGAGCGTCTGTACCCAACGAAAATGCCAGCCTGGAAATGGACACTTATATGTCATTTTGATTTATACTTCTAAGGATTGGGAAATGAGGGATATATATATATATATATATATATATATATATATATATATATATATATATATGGAAGTCTTCACAATCTCTAAAGAAATTGTCCAAGAGCTGGTTTCACATCAGTTTTGGAAGCGTACCGATCCTGATGAGTATTATCTACGTTAGGTGTTATTACAACAGCATTCACTGATCCATCTACCACATGCCTTTATGCCTCCAAATAGGATTTCATCAACGTGAGTGTCTAAAAAGAACCAAGCGTTAATGGGGTGGGCGTTTTATATTGACATGGACACTTTTCCATTCTACATATATATAAATAGAAACGCATTAAGAATCTTCGTTAGACATGCTCAAGAAGGATAGCTTGTTCATTATTATGGCATTAGCCTTAGCTTATTCGTTTTAGGTAAGCAGAAGCCTTCTTGCAACCCATCTCTCTCTCTCTCTCTCTCTCTCTCTTTCTCTCTTTTATCCCATTAATAAAAGAAGCTACATACATATGTTTATCACATGAGAAATATATAACTAGGGCTTCTTATAAATTAGCGAACCATATGAACGAAATAGTAGGAACTTTGAGAGACTCATCCTCTCATGTTTTTGGCATTAGGAGCGAGTTGAAGGCCCGTATAGAGCAAATTCAATATGTCATGTAAACCGCATTGGAATGTGTAATTTTTTTCCACTCGATTAGCTATTACGTGAATCTCATTCTTCCTTAATATGCTACCCTCGGTCAACAAAATTTTCTTATTCCCCCTTTCCTTATAAAGTGAAAATGAGCCTTCTGGAGGGAGGATCATTAGGAAAGCAGTCTTTGAATTATATAGGAGAGCTGTCCCTATGAGACAAACCAAGCAACTGCTCAGATAGGTAGAGCTTCTGATATTAACGTAGTACCATGGCTTTAAAAGAAGTGATTAAATGATTAGGGAAGAAAAAAAGAAGAAGAAAAAAATGGGTTATATAGAAAGAGAATGATCATATATTATATATATGCGAAGCAATCGTTCATTCATATTTCACGGGTCAATAAAACACAAACAAGAAAAGGTTTCAGTGCTTTTCCTCCGCAGATACATGAACATGAATTGGCAGCCTTAAATTTTCTTCTTCTTTTTTGTCGTGTAAAACCAACAAAAGTGACTGCTCATCCACAACCCTAAACCAAACCCCACTTTCTTATTTTGCTGGCTCTACTTCTGATGATAATACACATATCCCATTTCCTATATATACTTCTCATCACGAAGCCAGGCATTTACTTTGATCTCGCATCGGATGTGGAAGAATTCCCCTTGGCCACGCTATCATGGATTTGTCGGGACGAGCGAACTCCGGCTCTGGCGACGATGGGAAGAGTGCTGCTGCTTGTCCCCGTGGCCACTGGAGACCCGCCGAGGATGAGAAGCTCCGGCAGCTCGTTGAGCAGTATGGTGCGCAGAACTGGAATTCTATTGCAGAGAAGCTTCAAGGAAGATCAGGCATGAAATTTTAATTTGATCCGTACATCTATGCATATGAACTCTCTCTGTCTCGCGAATCAATTTTACCTTTCAAGATTTGAGTTTGTTCGCGCATGTTTTCATTTCTTGTTAGTCAATTCACGATCAGATGATGTAATGCTATGTGCTGTCGAAAGTTCAGTTGGACCTCTCTCTCCCTCTCCCTCTCTCTCTCCCCCCCTCTCTCTCTCTCACTTCGAGGTAGCTTTTATTTGGTTTAATTTTATGGCGAAGTATGGATTTAGAGAGTATATCTGAAACAGCTTGGCGAAATTCTTTATAAATTTAATCTGCAAAGGATCTTCGGTTGAATGTTAGTTTAATCTGGAACTCTTGTTTTTTTACAGGAAAGAGTTGCAGATTAAGGTGGTTTAACCAACTCGATCCAAGAATTAACAGGAGGCCATTTACCGAAGAAGAAGAGGAGAGGCTTCTTGCAGCACATCGCGTGCACGGAAACAAGTGGGCGCTCATAGCGAGATTATTTCCCGGTCGGACGGACAACGCCGTGAAGAACCATTGGCACGTTATAATGGCTAGAAAGCAAAGAGAGCAATCGAAGCTCTGTGGGAAAAGAATCCATCAAGAGTACTCTCTCGGCGACACCACTGGTTTGCAAGGAAGAAAGACTCATTTTCAAGATGAATTGCTTGGTTCGCAATTCAGGTTCGATCAGGGAAAGGGATTTTTCATTTTTCAAAGCCCCGGTAAAGAGAGGAATTTCGCTCTATCGTCATCTTCATCGGCTTCTTGGACTTTTGGCAGCCAGTTGCTTGCAAAGCCCGCACACAACTCTTCTTCAGTTGATGATTTAAATAGAATAGAAAGAAGGGATTACTACAATCGAGCTTCCAATAATTATTCCGGTAGAGAGGGGTCGAGAAGTTTGAGCCAACCCTTCCATTCCCATCCATATTCATCCGTTTCCAGTGCTTACTCGATTAGCCATAACCGGAGGGTTGTTCCAAGTCCATTCGGGTATGTTTGCCTTGGCGATGGCTGCAACGACAGTAACACGACGAAGAAACAGGAGATTGTGAGCTTCCATGACGAAATGACAAGGTTAGAGAAGATGAGATTGCACGCCAATTCCACGCATCAAGAACAAGCAGACGAGTCTCTCAAGCACAAGGACGTTCCTTTCATAGATTTCCTTGGTGTGGGGATTTCTTCTTGATATGACTATTGATAACGAGAGAAATTTTCCCAGATATTTATCCGTGTCGTTTTTCTTTCCTGAGTATCTAATCAACCAATTAGTTGTTTTGAGGAATTTCACTTAATCTTCTTCGTTATAATTCACATGTTTATAAGAAGCGGTTAACAAATTAATTAAGTAGTTCTCTACTAGTCTGACGTTCATGCAGGTTATAGCATCTCTGTGATCTAGGCTTTGCCTCATTGCTCGAACTGAATAATGTTTGTTTTGCAACCCCAATTGTTCTATAATTTTGACTTGTGATAAGAGCACTGCAAGTCATTTTATACTCTTTCTTCAGTTAGTTAATAGGTGTACATTGTGCAATACATTTCCTTGCCTCATTCTCATCAACGTATGTATACCTGCTTGGCGAATCAATATTCATTTCTGAAGATAAACTATTGGAAAGGTGCTAATTCATCGTCTCTAATAGGAGGATATGAATGCACCTATTATCAAACTTGAACCAGTTCTCAGACATCCACTTTGATTTTTAATGGAGTTAGGTAGTGATCACAAATGCTCAAACATCTCAAGCTAAACATGCGTGAATGAACACCGCACAGCTTAGGTTTGTGAGCTAATTGAGATTGGTAGTTACTTAAGTAGACCATAACAAGCAGATACGAAGAAACACAGGTGCAGCATAGTCACATTACAATGACTTGAGGATCTTAACTGCCTTCTTGACAACAAGATGGTCAAGCTGCATAGGGCATGCGTGGACATAAGGAGGCAGGAAAATGCAAGACTTCAACTACTCACATTGCAACATCAAAGAAACTGTCCACGAGAACTAAGATCGCTTTCGACTCTATAGCATCATCAAAAGACTTTCTATCGGAAATTGCCAACCCTTTTCACATTGGTTGGTGACTTGTTAAACGCAAAACAGAGTTCCAACATGTAACTGACTTTTTCGTTGCCGTCAGTGAAGTTTTCCCCATATATTTGGAAATAGGAGCGTGCAACTATTTGCCGACGGCTTCATTTTACACATAAGACAAACCCCAACTGGGCTGATTCTAAATTGTGGTTAACTAATCTCTTTCGTGGTGAAACTCTCATTTCCCATCTTAGACATCGCTTTTGGTGTGTTGTTAGCAAATGGTCGGGGAAGGATAGAATCAGATTTTTAGGTATGAATGGGTCTATAAAGAATTATTTACCCTACAAGATTACTAATAGTTATTCGCAAAAATCTTTCAAGATACAACACAATCTTAAAATGACAATACCATATAATGACTATGATATTTCTCTAAGAACTCTCAAAAGGAAACAAATTAGAGAATGAAGGCTGTATTTTTTAAGAAAGAAACGAAAATCCAAGTGAAGTAGAAACGAGAAATCTTGAATATATAACAGTGGAAAATTATATTTAAATAGCTACAACCTTTCAAAGGTGGTAAGCCGTCTAATAACCGTAAGGCAGCAGTTTTAAATTTGAATTAAAAGATAAAACAATAATAATGATTGAGTTTGTGGGCCAATATATAAGTGCTAAGCGCGCCAATATTCAGCAACCCCACGTGGATACAATAAGGTGCAGCCCATTTATCCTATGACCTTCAATTGTAAGGTTAGAAGTAATTTCACATTTATATATAGATCTACACTCATATCTATTCATTGTGGGGCAATACACTTCTTTATTTGTTTTATAAACAATCCATCGACATACATATTATATATAAGTGCTTAGACAAAAATAATAAAACTACAAAGATTTTCAAAAATAAGGTCCAGTGCACCAAATTTATACGTGGGCCAGTGGGATAAATTCACGACTCACGCACTCGGTTCAAGTGATAACTATGGAGAGATAGATGCGTCTGAAACAATATAGGGACAGGGAAGTCTTCTCAATTCTGCCCCCTTGATAGTGCACAGTGGTGGAAATTGCAAGGAACAAGACAAAATTGACTCGAGAGCCTTTCCGAAAATCAACCGTCACCATAGAGAAAATTCAACTGCAGGTCTGCTACTACTTATTTCCTCGAAGCTTCTCTTTTCTCACCATCATTTTTTTTCCCTATAAATGTAACATCCTTCATTTAGATTGACTTTTGCTTTCGCCATTGATTAAATTTGGGTGCAAAGTTTTGGTGGGAAGAATATGTACCACAAAATCATGGACAAGGAGCAAGAAGACATGCAGTTTCTTGGTCTTTTTGGCATCTACAAAGAGTCGTGCAAGATCAGACTGCAATGGAAGAAACTCTTCGCTCAGATCGCTCTCACGCTCGTCTTCCCTCTCCCTTTCATTTTTCTTGCTATCACATGAAGGTCTCTGACGCCTTCTTCTCTGGAACCGTCCACGACTCGATGGCCCTTAATGCCGAGAATTATGACAAGCTCTCGGACCACCTCGACAAGGAGACGGCTGTCTACTTTGCATCGGCCTATGCAGGCCAAGAGGTCTCCTACAAGAAGGTCCTGAGGGTGGTCCCTAGGGTTTGGAAAAAGCTAATGGCCATCTTTCTGTTGATGTTTCCCCTTATCTGCATTTACAACATCGGTATAGTGGTCTTCTTCTTCGCATGCCAATCCATCATCAGCCCGAAGAATGCTGGCACGAAGTTTCACTTAGTGCTTGGGGGGTTTTACTGGGTGGGTCTAGTGTATATCAGCATGGTATGGCAATTGGATAGTGTCGTGGTTGTGTTGGAGGAGGCTTCTTATACGGGTCATGCCATTGACAAGAGCCACGCACTAATTAAAGGGAAGCTGCGGGTGGCGTCGCTCATCTTCTTGAAGTTCAATCTGCTTCTTGGGCTCATCAAATTAGGGTTCCAAAACGTGGTTCTTCATGGGAACAACACCGTCCCAATGGGGTTTACGAGTAGAGTCGCGTTCGGAATTTTGTGTTGTTCACTGCTTTGCGCGTTGATCCAGTTCAAACTCGTCGTTTACACAGTAGTCTACTTCGTGTGCAAGTCGCACCATCGTGAGAAGGTCAATAAGTTGGCACTCTCGGATCATCTCGAGGTTTATCTTGGTGAGTATGTTCCTCTGGTTTCCATGGATGTTCAGTTGGAACAGTATAACGTTTGACCCCAAATTGTGAGAAATAACGTTTGACCCCAAATTGTGAGAATCACAAAAGAGGAAAAGATCAGGTTCATTTGGTATACTTTCAATGGTTCGATTCAAATTCAGAATTCAAATGTCGGATTTCCACCGAAATTTTTTCCTTTTGAAGGTCGGCTTTTATGAACAAAAACCCAAAAAAAAGGGTTGGCTGAAAAATTAAATAACAGTGACCTCGCAAAAATAAAATGATGCAGAATCTATCAGATTTTGCAATTAAATCAACACGAGACCACCCGTTATAGTTGCTCGCCAAATTGAGTGTTTTCCAGCTCTAGTTTACAGACAAACCCACAGAATTCAGAGCTCCCAACAGTATGCGGCAATTCAAGGAGACGTCCTTCTTCTCTATTTTTTCTTGTGCGGTTTAAGAGGAAATATAGATCGTAAAGAAGAAGGCACGCCGATCGATAGAGGAAACAAAGTCTCAACATGAACCGGTCTACATCGTTCATTCAATACAAGAAACAAATCCTCACCAAAGGCCGGCGAGGGTGGCTGACGATTGGCCGGGGGGGGGAGAGATAGAAAAGTAAAATAAAGAAGGAAAAGAAGAGAAGAAGGAAAAGAGACGAAAGAGTTAATAAAAAAATTCGAAAAAATATCTCAAAATTAAGTTAAATATTTTGTGTTAGTACGTCAGTACTAGCTATGCTATGTAGGATGATTGGCGTCCACGTCATCAATTTCTAGCTTAAATTAGTCGGATGGACTGAATTATTACTTATGACTAAATCAGTCCAATTGAAAGGTTTAGAATTAATTGGTACCAATGCAATATATTTAGAACTTTTTAGTACTTTTCCCTCATAGCATAATAGAGTTGCTCATTCTTTTTTGGTTTTACCATGCGCACAAAGCCACGTAAATTGTATATTCAAGGTGTGAGATGATTTAATATACAAACCAATTCTGTTGACTCATATTCCTATATGAGCTTTTCAGTTTAAGCTCAAAATTCATCCCCCCAAAAAAAAAAAAACCCTCAAATGAACTTTGCCCAAAGAGGAGTAAGAGTACTTGAAACTATCTTTTTATCAAGGACATGATCCTTGTCTATGACATTACCCTAAAAAAAGACAGCGACTGTTTTCATGTGTATGCAGAGAGAGCTAACTGGATTATAAGCGACGATGAAAGTCGAAGCGCCCCTATTGGAAAGATTTTAGAGATTTACTAGTATAACAGTTGTTTAGCTACCGTGAAAATAACAGTTTGTTGAACGAATTCTTGAATAAGTGGACTCTACAATAATTTATAATTATTCGTCATTTGATTTTTTTGTGGTTCAAAATAGACTATTATTCTTAAAGTGGATTAAAAATTTCCACCAAATCATTTCTCTTCTTGTACCTACTTGAGTGATGAACTCCCCTTCAAAATTACGTTGACCAGGCATCATTGTGTACCCACCCCTCTCCATTCTCATTGCTAGCTGTTAAAATATGTCTCGAGTTTGAGTCCAATGTGAAATTCCGAATATTCCGAATTGGATATGTTGCGGATGTTCGAAATTGAGCAAAGAATATCCAAAGATCAACTTCCTAAAGTTTGAATCTGCGTTGGAGAATTTGGCCGCTGAAATAGGAAAGTTCAACTTTGACTTGGATTTGGATTTTGTTTAAAACATACAGAGATATGTTTTGGATAAAATCGTTTTAGATAGGAAACAGAATCCTATGAGAAGTTGGCAAAAGAATAAGGGTTTCACTTATATATAGACTTGTGGCCGTGGGTGATAGACGTGGATCACAAATTGTCTTGAAGCGCCGCTTGAGTGCTTGGTGTTTCGCCGTTGATCATGAAGGATTGGTCTTGAAGCGCCGTCTAGTCGTCGAGTGCTTGGGAGGGATTTTCTTTGTCGTTCTTGTCCGTGAATTACATCCAAGAAAGATTAGTGTTTGTAGCCGATTAAATCTTGTGTTAAGATTTGCGTGTAATTCCTTCGTGAGATTGAGAGATTATTTCTTGAGGAATTTCGGGGCTAAACACTGTGTGCGTTATTGGGTGTAATTGGGGCTTGGGAAACACCGAGAGAGTGTTTGAGTGACTTGAGTGTGTAATCTCCTTGTATCGCTTGATCTATAGTGAAATTCGCTGCTACTTTCCCCGTGGACGTAGGTCTTTACGATTGAACCACGTAAATCTGGTGTCCAATTTATTTTCTTCTTCTGTCTATATTATTGTTCGATCGCTCACCTTTTCGCAACAAGTGGTATCAGAGCCAGGTTTGGCTAAGTTGAAGCAAATCGATGGCGACAGAAGAAGTAAAAGTGAGAATCGACGATTTGATGGGAAGGATTTTAGTTTCCGGAAGATGTAGATTGAAGATTATCTTTATCGGATGAAACTACACTTGCCCTTATCTCGGGAGAAACCGAGAGACGATGAAGCAAGCTGATTGGGATTTCTTGGATAGACGAGCTATGGGTGTTATTCGGCGACGTTGGCTCGTAACGTCGCGTTTAACATCTTGAAGGAGAAGACCACCGCTGATCTCGATGCAAGCCCTGTCGGATATGTATGAAAAGCCCTCTGCGATCAACAAGGTCTGTTTGATGCGGCGTCTGTTTAATTTGAAGATGAGCGAAGGTGCGTCGCTTGCGAGATCATATCAATGAACTCAATGTGATTGTTAGTCAATTGAGTTCAGTTGAGATTGACTTTGAAGATGAGGTACGTGCTTTGATTTTGTTATCCTCATTGCACGATAGTTGGAATACTACTGTTACTGCTATTAGTAATTCCTCTGGGTCAACAAGTTTGACGTTTGATGGGGTTCGAGATTTGATTTTGAGCGAGGACATCCGTAGAAGAGAATCTGGCGAACCTGTATCTGCTACTTTAGTAAATGAAAATAGAGAAAGATCTAGAACACGTGTGGGTAACAGTAGTACTAATATGAACAGACGTAGTTAATCTAGGATTGCTAATGTTGTTGTCGTTGGAGTTGTGGCAAGAGGGGGCATCTTAGAAGGGATTGCCTTAAGCTGAAGAATGAGAAGGGTAAGGGAATTATAGTTGATTCTGCAGATAATGTTGCAGCTATAGGCGATAATGCCGATTATGTCTTGTCTGTCACTAATGATTCATCGCTTGATGGATGGATTTTGGATTCTGGTTGTTCTTTTCATGCTACACCAAATAGAAACTGGTTTATCACTTATCAGTGCACGGGTAGTGGTAAAGTCCAGTTAGGGAACAACGCTGAGTGTGATGTTGTGGGTGTTGGTGATGTTAAAATCGGAATGCATGATGGTATTGTGAGGACATTGACTGGAGTAAGGCATGTTCCGAGTTGAAAAAGAACTTAATTTCCTTGGGTGCCCTAGATTCAAATTTGTTTGCGGTATTCTTCAAAAGGTGGAGTTCGAAGGTTGTTCGAGGTGCCTTGGTGATAATGAAAGGAATCAAGCATGGAGGCTGTATAAACTTCAAGGTGAGACAATGACAAGTTTCGCCCCGGAGACGTTGGATGCATCTGTTCGAGAGTCTATGGACTGCTCGAAAAAGACCTGGAGGTTTGTGCCAATGCACAAGTTTAATGCTGGTGTCAGGATCACGCAGTCAAGAGCTTTGATCGAGACGGAGACTGGTAAGTCGATCAAGCATGTGCGGACTGACAATAGCATGGAGTTCTGCTCGGAGCTAGCAAATAAATTCTGCATGAAAGAGAGCATAGTGAAACACCGCACTAGTGCAAATAAATCACAACAATTTGCAAAATTGATGAGCAGAACATTACTAGAGACAGCCCGAAAAATTATCTCTAGTGCTTTGTATTACTAGGAAAATCTAGCCGATGTGCTAAGTATGGTAAGCTACCTGGTGAATAGATCCCCATCAACCGCTATTGAATGGTGGACTCCTAAAGAAGTGTGGTTAGGTAACGTTGCTGATTATTCTATTCTTAGAATGTTTGGTTGCCCGTGTTATTTTCGAGTGAGTGATGGTAAGCTCGATGGGAGGGCAATGTGCATATTCCATGGCTATGCACAAGGTGAGCGGGGTGATCGGTTGTGGTGCTCATATATAAATTCACCTGTTAACAGTAGAGAAGTTACCCTTGATGAGTCTCCAGTACTTCTAGCTAGGAGTGTTTGTGGCAGTGTTAATACGGATTTGGACGGTGTTCAGCTTGAGGTGGAGTTGCGACCAGAAACTCCTAAGGTAGCGAGTACGAGTACTAGCAAAGTAATCAACACGGATGGTGCTTGTAGCGAGGTGGAGCCTACAGAACCAATGGTTGCTGTAACTGCTGAAATTAACAAGGTATGTATTCGATCTCCTGATAGATATGGATGCAACAATGGTTTTGCTTTATCTATGCGGTTGAGGAGATTACGTCGAAAATCCTTGCGGAGCGATTAAAGGTGCATGTGGAGTTGGTATTTTGATGAGGTCCTCGGTTATGGCGAAGTTTAAGCGAGGCTTGGACTTGGATAATATCTGTGGCGGTTGAGCCCATCGAGGGGCTATGGAAGAGTAGCGGCGAGTTTGAATTTTGCGAAGCGATTGCAATTTGACTCAAATGTCGAGCCAAGGTGGAGATTGTTAAAATATGTCTCGAGTTTGAGTCCAATGTGAAATTCCGAATATTCCGAATTGGATATGTTGCGGATGTTCGAAATTGAGCAAAGAATATCCAAAGATCAACTTCCTAAAGTTTGAATCTGCGTTGGAGAATTTGGCCGCTGAAATAGGAAAGTTCAACTTTGACTTGGATTTGGATTTTGTTTAAAACATACAGAGATATGTTTTGGATAAAATCGTTTTAGATAGGAAACAAAATCCTATGAGAAGTTGGCAAAAGAATAATGGTTTCACTTATATATAGACTTGTGGCCGTGGGTGATAGACGTGGATCACAAATTGTCTTGAAGCGCCGCTTGAGTGCTTGGTGTTTCGCCGTTGATCATGAAGGATTGGTCTTGAAGCGCCGTCTAGTCGTCGAGTGCTTGGGAGGGATTTTCTTTGTCGTTCTTGTCCGTGAATTACATCCAAGAAGATTAGTGTTTGTAGCCGATTAAATCTTGTGTTAAGATTTGCGTGTAATTCTTTCGTGAGATTGGGAGATTATTTCTTGAGGAATTTCGGGGCTAAACACTGTGTGCGTTATTGGGTGTAATTGGGGCTTGGGAAACACCGAGAGAGTGTTTGAGTGACTTGAGTGTGTAATCTCCTTGTATCGCTTGATCTATAGTGAAATTCGCTGCTACTCTCCCCGTGGACGTAGGTCTTTACGACTGAACCACGTAAATCCGGTGTCCGATTTATTTTCTTCTTCTGTCTATATTATTGTTCGATCGCTCACCTTTTCGCAACAAGTAGCAACCACTAGAAACCTCCCCACATACGCCTCACTCACACCCGACGAAGTGTTCTTAGCCTCGACCCGCCACTTCCCGGCATTCGTGTCAAAACTCGCTGAGATCACGTGCCGATTATACCGAGGCTCGACGTGGAAACTTTTCATGTAGGTCTTCAGATAACTTAGGAAGCAGCTTTTGGGAAGAAAGGTAGATGCATTTAGACGAGTAAGGCATGTGAGGGAGCTTGTAGAATCGCGTGCCGATATGGAGTTTCAACCGGTCGCAGGTCCTCTTCTTCCGGAGAGAAAGGCACAGCAATCTCCTCTCTCTCTCTCTCTAAAATGATGTTGGCGATGAAGAGGCGGTTCAGGCATGCCGATTCAGCGACGCTGGAAGGACCCGTGCCCATAATCGCCACTCCCATTTCAATTTCTTTTTGGATAGTCATGTTATTGTACATAAGTTTACGAATATATCTATACAGGCTTTGATAGCATAATAATTTTGAGAATAATAGTTTCTAGAGAGCCACAATTCTTGAAAGAGTGAATCCCACAATAATTTATAATTATTTTTTTTTTCCTTTTTTGAGACAAGTGTGTAAAATGTGTTCACACCATGCTTTGAACAATGGAGAAGTGGCTTTATATAAGGAATGTTGAATCGTAATTTAAGAGGTTGTCAAGTTTTTCTTGCTGGTCTTAGATTGCGACCGATCTTGTTTTGGTCCCAATTATGTGGCAAGCAAGTCCTCGCATATCAAAATACCACCGAAACACTTTATTGATTTATGCTTTGATAAAGCTTGATTACTGTATACAGAGCGAGGTCATCATGGACCCTCTACAATTTATCAGTACAAGCCTATCGCCGCATGTTCGACATGCAAGCGTCGCATTCTTATTTTTCTCACTCGCTCTTCCTTCGGCGCTGAAGTTCGAAGCTAATGTCGTTAGCTACATTCCGCGCATCGCTGGCAATGCCGAACAGGCCCCGTTGAGAGAAGCTGACACTGTACAAGCCATTTTCTCCTTTCCATTGCTCCCGGACCTTGGTCATGCCTTGAACGTTGAAGAGGTCATCTCCACCCTAATTAAGTTACCGTAGATATCAAGAGGAACAAGGAAAAGTTATCAATTGATTTTCTTTCCTCTAATAGCTAAAGCAATTATTATTAAGTGACTTAAGGGAAGAATTAAGATAAATGAAATTTACCTGAAGCCATTTCCGGACATTGCTTTTGTAGCCAGTGGCAAAGATTATGGCCTCAAATTGACTTGTTGTGTCGTTTACAAAAGTGACCAACTTGCCGTGAATGCGTTTGATGGAGGGGAAAACCTGCATCGTTTGCCTGATTATAACTTGTGAAGGTTTAACTTGCTTTTGATTAGATTTTAAATTATTTTTCAAAGAAAAAATGCCTATAATTACTTAATCTACCTTGATTTCTCCGTCCTTGATCCTTTCCATTGCCCCGACGTCAATGGTGGGGGATCGTCCGGTCACTGCTTTCAGATAGAACGCACCATGTTTCGGCCTCTGAAGGCCGTACTTGGTGATGTCGCCATACTTTAGCTTGCCAAGTAGCCTCATCAAAATGTCAACGATTCGGCGCGGAAGGAATTTTATTAAAACCATGCCGATAAACACTATTTCCTTGGTAAAAACTTCCACCTGCAAATCCTCTTTATTAGGCTATACTTGTAACACGATATTATCATATAAATATATGGGAGCTTGACTATATGAAATCAACTACGTTCTTCTTCCAATCAACTCACAACTGAATTTGCTTAGGAAGGTAAACTTTGCTAGTTTCCATCCCCACCAAAAAGGAAAAATGCATAAATTGAATTATAGAAAGAGTCTGCATACAGGGCTTCGAGCAACAATGGAAGCGTTGGCACCATGGTTCCACAAGTCATACGCGATCTCCATTCCTGAGTTCCCACAACCCACCACCAGCACGTTTTTCCCTCTGAATCCCCTCCCATTCCGGTACTTGTTCGAGTGCATCACCACCCCGCCAAAGCTCTCTAAGCCGTCAACCTCTGGTATCACGCCCTCACTGTTCTCCCCGGTCGCCACCACCAGGAACTCCGCCACATAGACCTCATGCTCGCCCGAGCCTGTGTTTCTCGCCAGAATCCGCCACTTGCTGGTTTGATCGTCGTATGACGCGCTCTCGATGGACCTTCGGCAATACAGCTTTACCTCGAATTGCGACTTGTAGTTGTCGAGGTATTCTATGAATTGGGCTCTAGGGATAAATATGGGTGAGTTGGAGGGGAAGGGCATGTGGGGGAGCTCACAGAATTGCTTGCCTAAGTGGAGCTTCAATCGATCGTACGTCCGGTTTCTCCAAAGAGAGGCGGAACAGTCCTCTCTCTCGAGCACGACGTTGGCTACTCCTTGGCGGTTCAAGCATGCCGCTGCCGCTAGGCCTGCAGGGCCCGCGCCAACAATGGCCACCACAACCTCTTTCTCATTGGCCTTCACCATGATGATTTGGCTCTCTTTGATTCAATAGCTGGGTGTTCTCAGTGATGTGGTATCGGCAGATACAAGCTCGTGTGCTTTTTGTAGGGAGAGAGCATTTACCCGTATGTATCTGCCATTATTAATTTGAGCTCATATGGAAGTACATCTGAGTATAAATTGGCAGGTTCAGAGTTGTCAAAAATGGATGATTTTCCTTAAACTTGCCACTAATCAACTTCATTCGTTGGGATTTTTTCCTATACATATATTTCACCTAACCATCAAGCCATCTAAAATTGGCATTGGCATCTTTTTCATTTTCCATTCACGTAAGTATTCACCTAATTATTCAGTGTTGCTTTTCAAGCAAGAAATCCAATATTGTGATGAAGTTTGCCCATTTGAATTCAGTTCAGAGTGTTCCTAAATGCTAGATTTTATTCTTTAAACGACACTATGTACCACAGTCGGCTCTCCTAGTTTGTACATTTTCCTTGTATTTGACTCTGCAATGTCAATCTACATGCTGTCTATAGGAATGCTTACCCAAAATTTGTCTTTTACATTAACTTATCTTATCTTCGGCAGTGTTTGTTATTTTTTGTAATTGGAAAAAAAGAAGAAAAATAAGTCGGGTCGAAAAAGGCAATTGAAATATGGCCATATAAAACATATGTTTTGCCTCGAGTTCAACGTACTTGGTGAGATTGACTGGATACTAAAAAGGGATCTTGTTACATTTCCATTCAATGCATGGCCATATGTTCCATCTCCAGGACTCTCAATGCGGGTTGTACTTTAACTTCTTAGATTACTTTCTTGTTTTGACAATGGAGAAATAGGTAAGCCAAGTTAGACCCGTTAAACAAATAGGCCGGGTCGAGTTTGGTCCAACTTAAATAGATTCATTTAACCCGTTTTAATTGATTTTCATGCATTATAAATATAATGACTCATATCCAATCATAAGTCATATCCGACCTGACTCACATTATTAAGACATTTCAATATTTAATCCAATTTACGAAAGAGGAATACATATGTGACTGTCTTTAATTTATTATAAGAACAACAATCTAATAAATAACAAATGATGAGGAATCGTTGTGAGATCTACTCTTTTAAGTATTTGTGACTCACAACATATTGTTATTTTAACAGTAGTTCAAAAACTATTATGCTATGAAAACTCTTTACAAAAACTCATACACAAAGTAAAGTGAAAATACGAAATGAGCGAGCAAGAGATCAAGTGTGGGTGAGAAAAAATAAAGAGAGTTGTAGAGGTGGATTAGGTTTAAGTAAGTAGTAAACCTATTTATAATCCGTTTATGACCCATTTAATATTCATATTATATTTAAACTCATTTATGACCATTGAGTTAATTTAATTAACCCATTTAACACTCATATGGGTTGGTGGCGATCGATCCGATTGTTCTTTCGAGAAAAAAAGCCTGTATTTTTCAGCTTAGTAATGAAGGTACTTGCACAATAACCTGAGGACGTTATCCAAGATATTAGAGGGGAGATACTTGCACGATAGCCCGTACCACCGGTTGCTGGTTCAACACATGAACCCGAAGTAGCCAAGAAAAAGGAACAAAATATATGGTCACTTCTATCGATTCTTATTCGTGCCTGAGATTTTCATCTAAACAACAAATTCAGAAAATGGAAAAGAAAAATATTGAAATTGCTTTATGCATAGAAGAGTAAAAGCAATAGAAAATAGGGATGTGCAATAGAACCGTAAACCATATGGACTGCCTAAAATTAGACCGGACAAGCCTGGCATTGGCGGATCCCATGGGGATTGATCTAATTCCCGGTTCCAATTTACTAAACTCGGCGAGTACCGATTGGGTTCTTAATTTTGGGTGTTAAACTGTCCATCCGAACCGGACTGGTATATATTAAAATAAAGAAATTGCAACTCGAGAAAATTGTTCAAAAAGTCCTAAATCTATTACATTTTTTCTCAATTCAGTCATAAACCTTTTAATTTTACTAAATCAGTCCTGAACTTTTTCACTTTTTGCCAATTGAGTCCATCCAGCCAATTTTGGTCGGAAATTACTGATGTGCATTTTTTAATAAATTTTTTGAATTTTGAATTTTTTTTTTTACTTCTTTCTTCTTTCTTTTTTGGGTTTGGGGGGCCAACCCTCCCTCACCATAGTGGAGGGCTGGCCAACCCTTGCCGGCCCTGGGCGAGGGCGTTGCCACCCTCGCTACCCCTGGGCAAGGGCGGTGACCTCACTTGGGCCCCTCGCTTGGCCAAATCTGGCCCTTACCTAGCTAGGAATCGGAAATCGTACGGACTACTTGGAAATAGATTGAATCGGCCTAGAACCAACAGTTCCCATGGAGAGTGATTCGATTCTCGATTCCAATTTACTCGAACTAATGAGTATCCGTCCGGTTCTCGGTTTCAAGCACAAAACCACTCACCCGGACCGAACCGGTATATATATTCAAAAAAAGAAATTGCAACTCAATTGCTTAATTATTTTGTAATTTTTCAAATAATATATATGTACATATATATTTTTAGTATTGGACATTATTACTTAATTTTGTCTCTCCGATGTGTAATTGAGTTAATCCCCCCACTTTTGTTGTTCATTTTAATAATCCATTTAT
The DNA here is from genome assembly GCA_014182365.1 of Eucalyptus tenuipes. Taxonomy (NCBI): domain Eukaryota; kingdom Viridiplantae; phylum Streptophyta; class Magnoliopsida; order Myrtales; family Myrtaceae; genus Eucalyptus; species Eucalyptus tenuipes. The sequence continues at coordinate 25,537,029 of CM024542.1, forward strand.
GTGCTTTCTCAATCAAAAAAAAAAAAAAAAAAAAAAAAAAAAAAAACGGAAGAGGATGGAAGAGACCAACCGGAGAAGTCTTTAAATATTGCAGCACTTTGTCATTATGATATGAAATTAAGAGCCAATGGCTTGTTTTAAGGGCATTATTAGGTCTTTCCTTACCCATCCTCGTGATTAAATTATGTTGACATTTATAAAAGATGGATCAAGTGTTCAATGTTTTGACTTCTGTGGAGGTTAGGGCTTCTAACGTAGAGTCTAAACTCAACATATTCCTACTATCGAGAAATCCTAGGAGAATCACACCATGAATTTCGAAGAAATTAAATTACTAACTAACCAGTATTGTTGATTCATTCTACTCTATAGTTTTCTATCCTTAATCAAAATTAATGGGTTGCAATTCAATTTGAATTAAAGACCAAACAAGCTTTAGTGCTCTAAATAGAAATTAGATTCACCGTGATATTAGTTAATAAATGCAATTTTGTAGGGTTCCATAAGCTGACATGGGAACCAAACTAAACTGGCGGTCCCGTTCTCAGATAGATTCATGGAACCAACTGGCGGTTTTCATTTCTAATTTTTTGGAACCAATCCATAGTGGGAGCTTCCCAATCCTAAGCTAAGAAGCACTCACTCGGATCATGCTCACCCCTACTAGAAACTAGCTTTTCAACACGAACGTGATCCTTGTATAAAAGACCATGACTATTTCCATGACGATACGCACTTTGTGTGAGAAAGATCACTGGGCTACGAGCGACGAAGGAAGCTGAAGCGCAGCAATCGGAAAGATCTCGAGCGATTTCCATTCCGGAGTTTCTGCAACTAGCCACCAAAACAGTACATTCCTTTCCCGATAATCTCTCTCATTCTTGTACCTGCTCTAGTGCATGAACACTCCAAAACTACGTAGACCAGGCACCGTCATTGGGTACCCAACCCTCTCCATTCTCACCACTAGCAACCACCAGAAACCTCCCCACATACGCTTCACTCACACTCGACGAAGTGTTCTTAGCCTCGACCCGCCACTTTTGGACATTCATGTCCACAACAGCGCCCAAAGTATCATCATTTTATCAACTAAGGATTTGAAGTAGATTTTGTTTCAAATAAGAATATGAAATAGTATTGGGTTATTTCAAATAAGAGCCTAAAGTAACCATAGTTGTTTCAAATTAATATTTGACCTCGCCTGTCACCAACTGGCTAAATTTTCAGACCAGTCAAAGGAGTTTTTGTCCAAATGTTCTTATCTTTTTCCTCTTTTCTTCTTTTTTCTTTTATGGTGTTGGCCGGTGGCCACTAAGAAAGGCTAGCGAGTGCTCGGCAACCCTTGCTGGCTGCCGGGAAGGGCTGATGAGGACCTACAAGCACTCGATGGCCCTTACTAGCGATTAACAAGGTCGCCAAGCCCTCGCAGACCGCAAGCGAGGCCACCCTCGCCAAATCTCGGGAGGATCGGCCTCGCCTGGGGCCAACAAGTGCTGACCTTACCGATGGCTGCAAGGGGTGGCCTCTTCTAGGGTGAGGGTTGCCTCGCCCAAGTGAGGTTGTCCCTCACCTATAGTCGACATAGGTGGCCCTCACCAAATTAGGTGAGGGCGAGCCTCGCCTAGCCCTCTGTGGGCATCACCAGTGGCTTGTCGGCCATGGGCGAAGAAGGAAAGAAGAAAAAGAAAAAAAAGGAAAAATTTGTAAATTTGTAAATTGCAAAAATACCCTTGTCCATTGGAAAGTCAGCCCTTATTTGAAATAGACATAGCCATTCATGCATTTATTTGAAATAAGGTACACTTCCAACCTTTATTTAAGAAAATTATGGCATTTTGAGTCTGTTTTTAGAATTTTCCCTTTTTATGGAAAGAATAAAATAGGAAAAAGAAAGAAAAAGGAAAAAAATAAATTATTAAAAGATAAAATGGTATTCATAGTAAGTTCGGGCCCTTTTTTTTAGACTTATATGGCAACTTCATGCCCTTATTTAAAATAAGACCCATTTCAAGTCTTTATTTGAGAAAATAAAGATTTTTCATACCCTTATTTGAAATAATATCCACTTTAAGCTTTTATTTGAAAAAATGATTACACTTATAGTCTATTATTGAATATATTTTTTTATACAAGTGTATAAATTAATATCTCACTATGGTTTGAACAATATAGACATGGCTACCCACCGGGTGGGCAAATGAGTTGGTTCGGCTTTGGACATTTCATCGTAGAGGTCCCGAGGTCGAAACTCGCAGCTGCTAACACGTCTTAAGTGGGGGCCATGGTGGTGGGGTCCTATGCTAGCTTCCCCCTAGGTATTGATGCTTGGTCCAGGGTGCACTGCACACTCTACGGGCCGTGGGTTGGCGAGCGTAAGCGAGTCGAGCCCGGCAAATCCTGGATTACCAAAAAAAAAACAATATAGACATGGCTTCATACGATAATGTAGAATTTGTCTTTTCCATAGAGAGAGAGAGAGCGGACGTTTTCAAATCATTCTTGCTAGCCTTGGATTGCCACAAGTCTTATTTTGGTCCAAATAATGGGCAAACAACCGCTTGCAAATCAAAATTTGGCCATATAAAACATTTATTTTGCCTCGAGTTCAATGTACTTGGTCAGATTGACTAAACACTAAAAAGTGATCTTGTTACGTTCCCATTCAATGCATGGCCGTACGTTCCATCACCCGTGACCCGTTGTACTTTAACTTCTAAGATAACTTTTTTTTTTTTTTTTTGGAAACGAAAAGAATTACCTCACAGTGCTTTACCAAAAAAAAAAAAAAAGAATTACCTCACAGTGAGCGCTCGGCGTAAACCCCAGTGAGCACTAGCGCAGGGACCCACCTCTCACGGTGCTCCGTTTAAGTCACGCTAAATGCGCACGCGGTGACTCGAACGTCCCTCATTCCGTAATTAGAGAGGGAAATGCTCAAAACAACGCGACCATAGCGGGGTGGGTATAACTTTCTTATTTTGATTGAGGAGAAATAGATAAGTCATAAAATATAACCGTTTCAAAACAATTTGTTGCATAGAGTATCATTGATCATTGTCGGTAAGTGACTCGAACTGCTAAAATTTAAGAACATTAGAGAAAGAAATTTCAAAAGAGGAAGTCGTAAACCCTTGAATCACTAATCTGCCAATAAAATGACTTCATTGATTTTTACTTTGATGAAGCTTTAATTCTGTTTACACTGCGAGGTCATCATGCATCCTCTATTTTTTTTCGGTACAAGCATATTGTTGCATGAACAACATCGCTTCTTATTTCTGTCGCTCACACTTCCTTCTGCGTCGAAGTTCGAAACTAATATGGCATGCTACATTCCGCGCGTCCTCAGAGATGCCGAGCAGGCCCCGCCGAGAGAAACCGACGCAGTACAAGCCATTTTCTCCTTTCCATTGGCGCAAGACCTTGGTCATTCCGTCTTTGTTGAAGAGATCATCTCCACCCTAGTTAAGTTACCATAAATATCAAGATAAAATGGGAGAAGTAGCCAATTTAGATAAAGCAATCATTATTAAGTGGCCCAACGAAAAAAATAATACAAAGAAAATGTACCTGGAGCCATTTCCGCACATTGCTTTTGTAGCCAGTGGCAAAGACTATGGCCTCAAATTCACTGGTCGTGCCATTCATGAACGTGACCAGCTTCCCGTCAATGCTTTTGATGGAGGGGAAAACCTAGATCATTGGCTTTATTATAACTCGAGAAGGTTTGACAGACTTTTGATTCAGTTCGAAATTCAATTTTAATGAAAACAAGCCTATAACTCCTTAATTCACCTTGATCACTCCGTCCTTGATCCTCTTCATTGCCCCGACGTCAATGGTGGGGGATCGTCCGGTCGCTGCTTTCAAATAGAATGGACCTTTCTCTGGCCTCCGAAGGCCATACTTGAAATAGTCACCATATTTGAGCATGCTAAGTAGTACCGTGACGATGTCAACGATTTGACATGGGAGGAATTTTAACAAAACCATACCAAGAAACACCATTTCCTTGGTAACGACATGTACCTGCAAATTCTCTTCATTAGGCTATCAAGGTCGTGAAAAAACGTAGCCACTATCTATAGCTATAAAAGAAGATAAGGGCTTCATTTGCTCTCTATATCATTTGATCATTAAGTCGTTTGCAACTCCAAGTAAATGGATTCCTTAATCATTCGAATATGTCTGGTCTGTTGCAAGAGATCCCGCTATCAACTCCCGACTGAATTTCCACGAAAAGATTAAAATTCTCTAATTTCCATCCGCTTACTAAAGAAGGAAAATTGCATGAGTTTAAAGAAAGAGTTTGCATACGGGACTTCGAGCAACAATAGAAGTGTTGGCGCCATGACTCCACAAGTCGTAAGCAATCTCCTCCCTGAGTTCCCACATCCCACAACCAGCACGTTGCTCCCTCTGAATTCCCTCCCATTCCGGTAGTAGCTCGAGTGCATCGCCTTCCCGTCGAAGCTCTCTAAGCCGTCAACCTCTGGTGTCACGCCTTCGCTGTTCTCCCCGCTCGCCACCACCAAGAACTCCGCCACGTAGGACTCATGCTCGCCCGAGCCCATGTTTCTCGCTGCGATCCGCCACTTGCCGATTAGGTCGTCGTACGACGCGCTCTCGACGGACCGTTGGCAATACAGCTTTATCTCGAACTCTGACTCGTAGTTGTCGAGGTATTCTATGAATTGGGCCCTAGGGACAAAGGTGAGTGAATCGGAGGGGAAGGGCATGTGGGGGAGCTCGCAGAATTGCTTGGCTAGGTGGAGCTTCAATCGATCGTACGACCTGTTTCTCCAAAGAGAGGCGGAGCAATCCTCTCTCTCGAGCACGATGTTGGCTATGCCGAGGCGGTTCAAGCATGCCGCCGCCGCTAGGCCTGAAGGCCCTCCACCAACAATGGCCACCACAACCTCTTCCTCGTTGGCCTTCTCCATGGATGATTTGATTCTCCTTGATTCCACAGCTATGGTGTTTTCAGGGATGGGGCTTTGGTAGATACAAGCTAGGGTGCTTTTTGTAGAGGGAGAGTGTACACTCATTCATGGTATGCCTCGATTAACCTTCGCTCATATGGAAGTTTAAATGCGCAGGTTCAAAAGCTTACCTGAAATGGACATTGGTCCACTTCATCCCTAGAAATTACATTGGATTGTTTTTTCCTATTATATATACTTTATCTAACTATGGAGTCATCTAAAATTTGCATTGGAATCTTTGACAATTCCTCTTAATTTCTCAAAGGAAACAAAAATCTTATGCTATGACGTGTTCTATTCAGTGTTGATTTTCAAGCAAGAAATGGAATAGGGAGATTAAATTTACCATTTAAGTGAAGAGCATACATGTCACTTTAACAATGTAAATCTACATGCTGTGTATGGGAATGCATATCCGAAATATATATTTTTTAGTAACTTATCTTAACTTCGGCATGGGTTTTTATTTTTTGTAATTTGAAAAAAATATAAATAGTTTCTATAAAGAAAGAGATCATTTGATGACTTATTATAGAAAAAAATTAATATTTAAGGAGAAGGATTAAACGTATATTTTTGATATGAATATATATGTCTTCAAAAAAAAATTATTCGGGTCTCACTCACACATATCGATCTATGTAAACTTGATAAAACATATTTAAATAGGCACAGATAGTCATATGAAATATAATAAAACATTTCAATGTGAACATGATTGTCGGTAGAATTATTGTCACTATGAATAAGGGTAATCCTGATTCTTTAGTGCTAATTTTCTCATATTTTTCCATAATAAGCAATTATAAATTTCAGGGATTTAGTCACACGGTGAAAAACCTTTCACAAATTGATTTTTTTGGTTTTTTTATGGAAGTGCATTTTGTGGTGATCTTGGATAAAAAAATCATTTAGCTTTTAAAGTAAATCGCATGCTGAGTATGGCAATGCTGTGACCGACGACCCTCCACCCTCTCCCAAATTTGGGCTACGGTCACCAGCCCTGAGGTTTGGTGACCCACACCCTAACCAGGCCAAGGGTGGGCGACCCTTGCCTAGATGTAGGAGAGGGTCGCCACCCTATCCTGGTCCTAGTGAGGGTCACCAGCCCTTGCCTGGCGCCAGCGATCCCCCTAGCCATTGTCGTCCCCCCACCGGTGATGGCAGCAACCATAGTTGGAGGGCCTATGTGTTTCTTTTTCTTATTTTTTAATTTTTTTTATGGAAAGAATAAAACAGGAAAAAGAAAAAAAAAAAGGAAGAAATAAATTCATTATTAAAAGCTGAAAATGCCCCTCATAGTGAGTTCAGGTTTTTTTTTTTTAGATTAATATGGCAACTTCCGGCATTTATTTGAAATAAAGTCCATTTTAAGTATTTGTTCAAGAAAATGATGGCACTTTGAATCCTTATTTGAAACAATATCCATTTTATGCTTTTATTTGAAAATATGAAGACATTTCTAGTCTTGTATTGAAATTTTCCGTTTTTTTCTTTTTTTGGACAAGTGTATAAATTATTTTCTCACTATAGCTTGAACAATATAGACATGGCTTCATACAATCTAAATAAGGAAAGTAGAATTTGTCTTTTCCACAGAGAGAAAAAGTGGGGAGGGGGGTCAAGTGGTTTTCAAATCATTCTTACTAGTCTTGGATTGCCACAGATCTTATTTTGGTCCCAATGATAGGAAAGCAACCCCTTGCAAATCAAAATTTGGCCATAACAAACATTTATTTTGCCTCAAGTTCAATGTACTCGTTCAGATTGACTAAATACTAAAAAGCAATCTTGTTACATTCATGCTCAATGCATGGCCGTACATTCCATGTGACATCCTGATTTTCTATTTCTGTTTTTAATAAAATGACACGGGCATTTTATCTTTGCACATATAGTTCTTTTCCTTGAGTCGGCCACTCATGTGAAAACTAGTCTATCAGGTGAAGCCGGTAAGAGATTCTAATGCATCAGACTCGAGAATTTGACCAAGAAGCGACCTTTCGACCGAGCTAATCTGCAAGGGTCATTACGGCACAGTTAAAAATCGATTAGAGACCGGAGATGGTCGACTCGACGAGGCATGTGATCAAGTGTGGGTGATTCCACCGGATCGCACGCTTCTTGTCGGTCGGCACTAGGCAGACCTTTTCGTCGCTTGAGTACCCTGTGTCCGTATTTGAAACCTTAAGATTACCCCGACAACCGAGAGTCGCCAATGTGTCAAAAATATACATTGTGGCTTGAAAATATTCAACCACAGGTCAAATGCATGAAAATTTCTAAAAGCTACCCGGTAGGTTAGGATGCGCTAATATCGTGCCAGAGTGAAATTAACCATGAAATTGAAAGCGAATTCAGAAATTGGAAGTCCTGTTATGTCACAAATCTTATTAGGAACATTGGATTAATTTATGAATTTTAATTGGGCTCAATTGGAAGAGAATTGTTTGGAATTGAAGAATTTAATGTACAAGATGTCATGCCACGGCGGAAAAGGAAATTGGACCCATTGGAAGATGTTGGGGAGGATTTGAATTAGTGGAGTATGACATCACCTTATGTCATGGAGGTTGGGCCAAATTGAAGGAGAGTTGGACAAGTGGATGGTGTAGATTGGCCCTCAAAAAGCATCCATCAACATCATCTTCAACCTCTAGCTTCTTGGAAATAGGAAAAAGGAGAGAGAAGGAGGACCAACCGGATTACCAGCCCCGACCGGCCGCCCTTCACCGCTCGACATCGCCGCACGTCGCCGTCGCCGTCGCCGCCGGCACTCGTCCGCGCACGGGGCTCTGCTCGCCGGCCAGCTCGGTGCTCCGCCTTCGTCCACTGTCCAGTGTCGTCGTCCGAAGTCGCCAGCCACTGCTCGCCGTTCTCCAGCCACCGTCGGAGCCAGCCAAGACCGCCGGAGCCACCGCCGGTCGCCGTCCGAGCTGCCGCAGCCCCTCTCCGCCGTTTCCGCGCCTGACCAGCCACTGGTGCACCCTCCTCCGGCCTTGGACAGCACCATAAGTTCCAGCTAGATCTAGATCTTCAAGGCCCACTTTGGGTGCCTTCCGGTCCTCCTTTGGTGTCGCCCCAAGGAGATTTGTCAACTGCCTCGCCGTCCTCTTCGCCGGGGACTCATCGAAAAGCGATTCCGGTGAGTTTAACTCACTAAATCTTGATTAGAGGGTTAATGATGCTTAGGGTGTTCTTAGTTTAGGTTAAGTAAGTTTAGGTGGTTAGATTAGTTTATTTAGTGGTGGATTAAATTAAGGTGTTTAATTAAGTTAAAGTGTGTTTAGTTTAAAGCTAAGTAGGTTTATTTTAATATAAGCCTTGATGTGACTTAAAGGAATTTATTTATGATTTAAATAAATGTTTCGAAATTATTGGATTATTTAATAATATATTATATTAAGAAAATTATTAAAATATTATTATTTAATTAATTTTGAAATAAAATTAATTATTTAATAAATTCCAAAAATTATTTCGGGACCTTATTTTGTCAGAATTTCGTGCTGATCACAGTGGTGCTGTCTGTTTATTTATTTGAGTGCTGGTTTATGAGAATTGAGTGAATTCATGGTTATGGGAAAAATTATCCTAAAATTGGAAAATGTCGATATTTGATGGGAAAATAACCGTGAGTGGTTATGAGTGGACTTAGAGAGCTGCCGAATTATGGTTGTGCCAATTAGGCCGTGATATGCCACCTGATAGAGGTTGCGCTCAATCGGGCCGTGATTTGCCACCTGATAAAGGTCGCGCCCAAGCGGGCTGTGATTTGCCCCCTGATAGAGGTCGTGCCCATTGGGCTGTGATCTACCACCCATTAAAGGTCGTGCCGAGTGGGGCCGTTATTCCACTAACTATTAATTTGCCGAGTGGGGCCGTGATTATCACTAAATTTAGACTTGCCTGTAAGGCCGTGTTTGAGAGTTGTGAATGAATAATCAGAATGACCGTATGATGACCTCGATGACATGTAATCAACTGAGTTGATTGATCACTGAGTCGATCCGAGTATTTGAATTGTCTGGATGATGTGGTAGTTTGTATTTATTGATTAAACTGACCTGCAAGAAGGAAATAAGGCGAGATAAGTCTTCTGTGTGATGTGGGTAGGCCACCCTTGGGTGTATTTTCTTTCTAATAGGGGTTTAGGGGGTTGAACTTGCTGAGACAATGTCTCATCCCGTTGTGGGCCAAAATTTCAGGTCCGTAGATGGCGGGACCCCCGGAGGCTGATCCGTCAGAAGTGAGATTGAAGAACGAGTCCGACTAGTGGTCATAAGACTGTTCCTTCTTTTTGGTGGACTGATCCCCTTTTTGTAGATTGACCTTTTCTGGTATATTGTAACCTCTGGAGTGATTACCTTTGAAAGCATGTTTGTTTATGAATGAGTTGATTTCCTGTTTTCCTATTCCGTGAGTTTTTGTCAGGGGTTTTATAATACGCTTCCGCATGTGCATTAATAATGAATGGGGTCGGCGACACTACTTGGGAATGTCGCATTTGCATGACCATGGCGGGTTGTTCGCGTGCTCGGGGTCTTGGGGCGTGACATTCCATCACCTGGATCCCCAATTTGGGTTGTACGTTAACTTCTAAGATAACTTCCTTGTTTCAGTAGAGGAGAAATAGGTAAGTCATGCATATATAAAATATATTATCGTTTCAAAACAATTTGTTGCATAGAGTATCATTGATCATAGTCAGTAAGTGACTCAAACCGCTCAAATTTCAGGACATTAGAGAAAGAAACTTCAAAAGGGGAAGTCGTAAACTCGTGGATCACTAATCTGCAAATAAGATGACTTTATTGATTTTGACCTTGATGAAGCTTTAATTCTGTTTACAGTGCGAGGTCATCATGCATCCTCTATTTTTTTTTTTCGGTACAAGCATATTGTTGCATGAACAACATGGCTTCTTATTTCTGTCACTCACACTTCCTTCTGCGTCGAAGTTCGAAACTAATATGGCATGCTGCATTCCGCACGTCATCAGAGATACCGAGCACGAACAGGCCCCGCCGAGAGAAACCGACGCAGTACAAGCCATTTTCTCCTTTCCATTGGCGCAAGACCTTGGTCATTCCGTCTTTGTTGAAGAGATCATCTCCACCCTAGTTAAGTTACAATTTGATTTTTTTGGTTTTTTATGGAAGTGCGTTTTGTGGTGATCTTCGATAAGAAATGGTTTAGCTTTTAAAGTAAATCTGCATGCATTGTATGGGAATGGACATCCGAAATTTATAACTTAAGCATGGGTTTTTATTTTTTGTAATTTGAAAAGAAATAGAAAGAGTTGCTATAAAGAAAGAAATCATTTGATGACTTATTATAGAAGAAAAAATAATATAAAGTTAAGAATTAACGTATATTTTTCATATTGATATATATCTCTTCAAAAAAAAAATCTTATTCAGATCTCACTCAAACACATCGATCCATGTACACTTGATAAAACATATTTGAATAGGCACTGATAGTCATATGTAACCTAATAAAACATTTCAATGTGAAAATGATTGTCAATAGAATTGGGGTGGTGCTGTTTCCATCCCTTGAATGGCTAAATCCATCCCATTTTCAATGGAAAGACAAAGTTGCCCTTAATTATTCAATTGCAATTTAAAGTGGTAGCCCCCCAATTTGTTTACTTTCCTTTTTGTTAGTTTTTCTATTCTTATGTAGGATCTAGTTGGCATAACTAAGAATTTTCCATGTATATTAAATGCATTATGTTTTCTCTTCTTCTTCTTTTTAGATTTAATGTCTATAAAATTTAGTTTTGTCGAAAAGAAAATTCTCAAAGAAATTTAGTTATTTTCTACGTTTTTGAGCAAATTTATGGATTAATTTTTCTTTAAAATCTAGAAAAAAAATTAACATATAAATCTTTTTAACAAAAACCCGAGTTTATAATTTTTTTATATTTTTGTCGTGCATATCACCATCAAATATTTTTTTTATCAGTTGTCTTTTATATAAATATTATGGGATGATTATGTGAAACCACACACAAAAGAAAAAAAAAAAAAACCTCTTAAAAGCTCATTGATGACAAAATCATAGTTACGTCCAATTTCAAAAGATAGAATTTTTTGTAAAATGCCATTGAAATTTCATTATTTTGGATTGATAGAATTCATATTATTCGCGGAGTGTTTAAAAATAATATCCAAATTCCTCGTTGTGAATACTTTTTCATGTCAATATTTTCAATATTTTTCTAAACGCTTCTAATATCTTACATTCCCTGTGACAAAGCATCTCGCTCATAGTAATGAAATAAGACAAATTCTTTAATATGATAAGTTTAGGGACTTGTTATATATTTTAGACTAATGAAATGAATCCAAAAAAAAAACTAAGAAAGTAAGCTTTTGATATACGAGTGACAAAAAAAAAAATAGATAAGTTATATTAAGAGCAACGATGCAGAAGAGACTACTTTTATTTTCTAAATAGCAATAGTTCAAATTTGATGAAAAACCATAAACAAAAACAAGCATATGACATTCTTAATTAAGACAATTAGGTTCTACACAGAAATAGAATAACTGAAAAAGGGATGAAAGTAGATAAATTTGGAGCCAACACTAATCGCAATTGAAATTGAGGATAATAATTTCTTTTTAGTGAAAATAAAGGTGGATTTAGTTATTGTCACTATGAATAAGGGTATTCCTGATTCTTTAGTGTTAATAATCTCATATTTTACTATAACAAATAGCTGTGCGTTTTAGTGAAAATGGGGATTGACTCACGCGGTGAAAAACATTTCACAATTTTTTATTTTTTATTTTTGTTTTTTTATGGAAGCGGGTTTTGCGGTGATCTTGGATAAGACAAGGTTTAACTTTTCAAGTAAAGATAAAATGTAAACTCTAAGATAAGAGTACTGGAAATGGTAAACGTGCTTAGAGATGAAAAGAAAAAAATACAAATAAAATGAATAAGTGCACTAGAAATTTTAAAATTAGTCTTGAAAATACAATTAAGTCCTAAAATTTTTAGATAATTCTCAAACTCATCCGGCGTAGTCAAGTTGTTCCGTTAATTTCGTTAATTTAGTCAATAAAAAATACTGATATGACTCCTTTTATGACTTTCTCGTTATGTGGAGCTTACGTGCCATTTACTTGTTCCCACATCTAAGAAGAATAGTAAATAAATAAATAAAAGGATTAAAACAATTAAAAAGTAGCTGGTTATTATCTACCCGACTCAGCCCGCTTGAGCTCCTCCGACCACCACCTTCTTCAAATACTCAACCCACCCAAAGAAACCTTCGTTATCTTCGATTGCAACTCGAATTCAATCTTTGTCAAACTCAAAATCACAATATTATCCTACAAACTCAACAGTTTCAGGCTCAATCATTTGTCACAGAGAGAGACATGGAGAAATTCCTGTTTTCAATAATAATACTTAGATTATAAAGTTAAGTTTAAAATTTGGATGGACATTTGGAAGATCTTAGTTAGATCATTAAATGTTACGCAGTGTGGAACACAAGAAGAATGATTTTTCCACGAACGTAATCATCCTAAGTCCAACGTGTTGAAACTAAATTGATAAGCTTTGACATATATGTTGATAATTAGAGTGATGCTAATTAATTTATCATCATCTTAGTTTTTGATGAGTATGAATACTTTTCGAATTATATGTTAAATGATTGTTAAGTTTTACATTATACTAAATCAAGCTTTTCCTAATATTCGGAATGATTTACTAATAATTTTGGTAAATTCAAGCATCATGGATTATTTTATTTATTTATTTACCTTAGTTGACTATAATACTAATCACAATGTGCTTACATTGATGGAGACTCGCCTATTCACCTTGCTCACCTTCTTATTATCCACATTGAGCCACTGGTTTTTTTTTTTTTTTTTTTTTTTTTTTTTTTTTTTGCATTATAAGAACACTTATTTTATTGAAATTAAACCTCTTATTTGCTTTTTGACATAATAAGCAAGTCATCATTACCATTAAACATGAGTCATCACCTCTTCTTCCATTTGGTCAAAGATCGAGCAAAACTCGACCACTTGTAAATTCTAGTTCACATGCAAGCTTACGCTTAACCATTTACTTCTGGCCATAAATGCTAAATTTGGCAACATCACACTCATTTTCACCTTGACCGTCTCATTCGCCTTCAATCTTTAAAAGAAAATTTCTACTTCTTCCAACCTTGTATTTTATCTTCCAAGAGTTAGAATGTGTTTAAAGGATTTGATTATTCAAATTTGTTCAAGATAAATGAAAATTCTAGATGTTAAATTAAATTAATCTACTTGACACTTTTAACTTGGTTGGTTAATATGTGTAATCTTCATTTTAGTCAAATCTGAAGTTCAATGCATATATGTGCATTAGTGATGGGGAGGTGTTGTGACTGTTTGTTTTATCTTGGTAATGCCTAAAAGGCTTTTGATCGGTTTTCTCAATCAATCCATTCAGACACCAATTTCGATCTAAGAGGGATTTTGCCTTTGGGGTTAAATATGGATTGGCAGTTGTAATGAGTTTATAAATAGGTGGTCACCGGATGGAACCAGACACCATCTTTGAGCGCCACCGTCGCCCCCTACAATTATGTGAAATAGTCTTGCCTCGGCTCATCTGTCTGTGCGGCATCTCTGTTTAAAATTACTTCTTTCTAAATCGATAATTTTTCATGATAAATATTTTGATTAAGGAAGCAAATACAGAAACGGAGCCTAAAAGTTCTTTTTTTTTTTTTAATGAATGATATAGTAATGCCAACATGAACGCATCATAGAATCTTGACAAAAGGACTAGATTAGCACATGCATTGATGAGTTGAATGGAAAATCCTATTGTGTAGGACATTCAATCTAGCATACTAGCTAACGAGAGCATAGAAGGTTTTGAAAGTAATAATACTTCTACGCAAAATTTTGAAAGTGTGTGGATATCGAATAGCATTTCTTGTGATTGCTTATGATCATAACTCAAAACAATTTTTCATTTTCAAGTATCGAGAGAGAAGTACGAGTTGTTACGTTAGCAAATTCGAACAAATGCAAAATCAAAGATCTCCATAAGCCGTAATTTTTTCCCCATCTCTCGGCCTTTTGGATAAGATCAAGCGCTCATGATACCTTGAGGCCATGCACGCACGCAATGGCATGAAATTAGATTTGTAATCATATGTGACGATCTTGGTCTTATTGGACAAAATGCATATATCATTACTTATAATATTACGTCGTAAAATTCATTCACATTACAACGGTAAAATATACAATTTTAAGCAAAGTTAATCGATATCATCCATAATTTCGCGACCCTCAAATTGTTTGATCGGGATTTCTAAGCAATTTCCTTGGGAGTCAACTCATTTCTAGCTAGGGTAAAAAAAAAAAAAAACGAATTAGATTGCAAGAATGAATTGTTAATAATTTAGACCATGATTTGATAGTAGCTAGGATCCAAAAGAAAATCGAATTAGGTTATAAGAATGAATTGATAATAGCTTAGACCATGATTAGACCAGCTAAACTTAAATTACTCGGATTCGGTGGCGCGTCCGGCGAATTTTGATTTAGTTTTCGCTTATTTTAACCCCAAAAAGAGAGAAAGAAAAAAAAAAAAAAAAAAAGAGAGAGAAAAAAAAGAGGAAGACTTGAGAGGTTTCTTCGGCCTGATGCAACCTTGCAATCTCGCTCGCGCTCCTTCTCCTTTGTCTCCCTCCTCCTCTCTTCGCGCTCCTTCGATCCCCTCGCGAATCTCTCGATCGAGATTCGCGTTCCGATTCCAAGATCGGCGAACAAGCTCGTCCTCCCCCCGCGTCGCGGATTCGAAAGGTCGGTGTTCTCTCTCTCTGGCTCCGTCCTTGACGGAGTTGCGTGCAGCGATTCGCCGTTTTCGCGCTGTCGGTCGCTCAGATTGGTGCGCGTTTTTCTGCCGTGGCCAGGGGCTAGGGGCTAGGGTTAGGGTTTTGGGTGCCTGCTGCGAATGGAGGCCTCGTCGAGCCAGCCGGAGTTCGATTACCTGTTCAAGCTGCTCTTGATCGGGGACTCCGGGGTCGGGAAGAGCTCGCTCCTCCTGAGCTTCACCTCCGACACGTTCGAGGATCTGTCTCCTACGATCGGTAACGTTTTTGGCTTTCCCGTCTCGTGTTTTTTTTTTTTTTTTTTCAGTATGGAGATTATGGGATGGATGAAGGAAGGGGGCGTTCGGTGGTTCCGTGTTTTCTCGTTCGGATCCATGTCGTTGATGTTTAGGGAAAAAGAAAAGGAGTTTTCTTTGAATCTTGTTTGGGATTTCAAGGATTTTTTCGTGTCCGTTTCGTATTGTTGAGCCAAATATGTCCGTGCATTACTGCTTCTGGATATGAAGCAAAAAATTCCGGGTTTAACGAAGAATCTACCGCGATTAAGTATTGTGGATCGTGATTATCCTTTTAAAATACTGTCTTGTGATAATGTGAACTGTACTCTTTCCAGTCTCTGTGTTAGGCGGGAAATCACTGTTGCAACTGGAGAGGTGGGGCCACAATCATAGTTTTAGCAAAGTTTAACTGAACATGGTTTTCTTTTCCCAATTTAAGCATCGATTATCTGGCTCAATTATGGTTCTCTAGTTCGTTTTGTCTTAGCTACCGCAGCAACGGAGTGAATTGAGAAGCATAAATCAAAGTAGAAGTAGCCCGAAAGAAGATAAGCCTGACCTAATGTAGGTCATGTCTAATTTCCAATTAAAATTCGATATGACATCATGCATGGACTAAGAGATTACGTCTTGTCATGTAATAGCTCAGGATGTTCCCTCATGATCTTTCACTTTGGGGACATGTGGTCTGACACTGAGTGGCTAACTTTATCTCCAAGTCATTATTTGTTACTATGAGCCCTTTAAATGCTCTTACGACTTAATCACTTAATGATTTCAAATATTATAGTGTCACCTTTGTATTGAGAGTGCCATACATTAAGAAACTTTTATTCTTAGTTGCAGCACATGAGTGTGAGTTACCTCATTTTTCCAACAAGATATATATGCCTCCTAATCTTTTGTGTGTTTTTCAGGTGTGGACTTCAAGATAAAATATATTACAGTTGGAGGAAAGAAGTTGAAGCTTGCTATATGGGACACGGGTAAGATATGCACCAATTTACTCATGAAATTTACCTCTTATGTTCTAGATTCTGGATGTTAGCTTCTTCTTATGTCCTAAAATTACAAGGTGGTAGAACTTGTTTAACAGATTCTCTCTCTCTCTTGGGTTGGGGGGTGTTGGGGGTTCTGGAAGTTGCTGTGTTTTTTGCTTTGAAAGTTAAAGCGTATTACGGGAATAAATCCTCTGATAATCGAATGAAGCAGAAACATGACTGTTAATCTTTCACCTGAGGCAGTGTTATTCCCATACTTTTCCAGCATTCATTCTTGAAGTGTTCCATTTTCTTGCTAAATCTGTTGAGAAAATGAGCTACTGATGTCTATGATTCTTTGATTAATGTGAATTGTGGGTGGATAGTTATATAAATGCATTCCATTGTTTTATTTTTGGAGGGATTGAGAGCTAGAAACAAATTTTATCATGTGTTATTAGTGAGCAGCACTCTCTTTGTTTGTGTGGAGACTGGTCCTTACAATTATAAATTTATTCTTTCATGGTGCAGCTGGGCAAGAGAGATTTAGAACCCTGACCAGCTCATACTACAGGGGAGCTCAAGGGATAATAATGGGTATGCTGTTTAAACTTCTTTATGCTTCTTGCTCTATTGTTTTTTCAATTTGCTTCTATACTGTATATCAAACTATCTGAGCCTTTTATGTTTACCTATGTTTCATATTTCCTCCCCCCCAAAAAAAAAAAAAAAAAAAAATTCTCCATGGTTAATGGCTTTGTCTGCCTTCTATTTCAACCAAGCTATTAATGACGTTTTTGTGTAAAATTCAAGACCTTTGCCTTAATTGAATTTGATGATTATGCAGAGAGAAAACTGTACTTTGAAGTGTTTGTGTAAATCTGTTGCTCTATAGCAATTTATTATTATGGGTCGATAGTGGAAAATACCTTGAGCTGAGTTTCTGAAGAATCGCTTGGGTTCTCATTGAGAAACCTACTCAAAGAAATTTGTCCTTAATGAGATCAGCAGTTCATAAAATCCCATACTGGATTTTGTGACATGAAAATCTGGTGTTGAGCGCATGGATGGAAAAGCCGAGGACTTGTTTTTGATGCGGCTGTTGATGTGCAGTCAGTTAGTCACCAATGCTTTTGCCTGCAGGATAGAAGACTTAGGCACTTTTGGTATCAATACTTCATAAATGGGCAAAGCTGTTTTCTAGTAGCTATCTTTTATTTTTTTGGTTATAAATCTGTCTAGTGATATGATACCTGATACTTGACTGATGTTATTTCAATTGGATCAACATTTTCTTGAATTACCGACAACTTGTCTCTGTTTTGGAAATATCCACCGTTGTCAATGTTTTCCTTGAACTTACTTGATGTTATTTGTATTTGATTTGGACAGTATATGATGTGACACGGCGAGAGACATTCACAAATCTTGCTGACATATGGGCAAAGGAAATTGACTTGTACTCAACTAATCAAGATTGCATCAAGATGCTGGTTGGCAACAAAGTCGATAAGGTTTGATCTTTTGTGGTTTGCAATTGCATATGAGAATGCCTTTCTAGGATTTTAAGTAGCTTTGCAATGTCAAAGTTATGCTGTTGGGTTAAGATTTCTGATTTGCTCGATGGTGATGTCTCTCAACTGCTACCTCATTACTCATTAGCCACAGTACCCACAGCATTTTTAAGGGTGTTTTCAAGTTCATTTTGTTGGCACTTTTCTTTAATTTAATTGTTGTCAGAATTTATTTCTTGACTTCCCTGATTGGTGTATATGTAATCCTGTAAATCCGAATATCCTGTGAAAGGTTAACAGGTTTTGTTAATTACTGATTACATCTTTTGCAGGAAAGCGAAAGGGTGGTTTCTAAGAAGGAGGGGATTGATTTTGCTAGAGAATATGGGTGCCTTTTCCTTGAATGTAGTGCAAAAACTCGGATAAATGTAGAGCAATGCTTTGAGGAGCTTGTTTTGAAGGCAAGTGTTCATAATGCATCTTAAGTACCTTTTTACAATCACATATTTGTTGGGGTGTGGATCTATCTGGAGCAATCTATTTTATAAGCTTGTTTCCTGTTTGGCTGCCATCTCTTTAAGATGCGCATGGCCTGTTTGCTTTTGTAGCTCCATGTGGGCTTTCAGGGTGTCACTTTAAGATGTGCATGCCCTGTTTGCTTTTGTAGAATGTGGGTTTTCAGGGTGTCATGAGGATGTGATTTATTATATATTCATGTATGAACTTCGAAACCCCTGACTATGATTCATGTTTGGATTCTCTTTGCAGCTTCTAGTTTGTAAGTCATGTTGCAATCTGTGCATGATGAAAGATGTGCATCTTTACACTCAAATATGCTCTGCCATTTAAATCATCTTAACCAACCGACTCTTCTGTCTGTGCATTACCTTTTTTCTCCTTGAAGTTGGCTCACAAATTGATGGTATGGTGATCCTTTTTGTTTTGCCAGATTTTGGAAACTCCAAGTCTTTTGGCAGAGGGATCGGCCGGAGTGAAGAAGAACATATTTAAGCAGAAACCTCCAGAAACAAATGCCGCAGCCAGCAGCTGTTGTTCCTGGTGAACAGACTATTGTTTTCGAAATATCTCACAACTCATGCCGTCTTTTGTCTTTTGGATCGTCACAAGCTCAACCATGTAGCAGGAATCAATATGTTAATTTGCACATGTTTGCTTGTTTATCTATTTACTTTAATGTATTTAGCTCCACAGATTGATTGTCTTTAATCAAAGTCGATGCCACGCTATGGATCTCTCAATTTGTTCTGCTTTTGGGTGCCCGATTGCATCATTGCATGTTCTCTTTGTTTGGCAAGCTTCGAAGAAATTGACATGTGTTCGAGTCTTCATCTGGTGGTGACCGAAATTTTTCTGTTTGAAATGAAGGGAGCAATAGAAGTAGAGTCATGAATTAGTCTTTTACTATTTCCAAGAGGATTCGCCAAAAGTGCTGTATGTTCAAAGAAAGGCAATAATTTGTCCCGTCAAAATATTTGGAAAAATATAGAATTCGCCTTCTTTTGCATTTCTAGAGCGCGCTTTTATAATCTGAGATGTTTTATCGTGGAATCAATAAACGTGAATTTAGTCCGTCGGTCTTTCATTCATCCATTTTATGAAGGGAAGCTGAGTTCCCCTTCAGTTTAGTGCTTCTTTCATCTATTCTTGAAATTTGCATAACATAATGTTTTAGGTATCTAAAGTTTGTTGGTAAAGAGAAAGTTTTAAAAAATGCTTATCCACGTTACAATCTATAGGACTGTACAACTTTATTGCTTTTTACTTGAAGCATTATCCAAATCTTTAGACGTTTTGACTACTTCTCGACTCGAGACACCAGAACTTTTTTACAATATATATAACTGTTGATAGGTGGATTGAGAAATAGTTTTGTTCGTTATGTTTTGAAATTTCAAAAATATTTTAAATTTTGATGGGATATTGGTTAAGCCCACACAAATAGGCCTTCTTTTTCAGGTAATTGTTTCTTTCTTTTGTTTTTGAAATACCAATGATTTCTCAATTAAAAATATAGAGTTTGTGAACAATGATGTAAACTCCAAAAATTAAAAGAAAATCAAATTCTGTGGACAAATATAGTTACAATAAAATGATTATTTCGTCCTCTCTTTTCGTTTTTCCTCTCCCGTTTCCTTTTTACTACTCAAAAATAGTAAAGAACTCAAAATTAGACTATTTAGCATTTTAAAATATATATGGTGGACACACAGTTCTGTGCGTGTATGTAATTTAATTGATATCACGCGAGTAGATTTTGGAAGTTTCATTGTTCGACAGTTTTTAGAAATGTTAGATTGTTTCTAGATTATTTAGTTTGAGAGGAAATGATATAAATAATCCATAAACTTTTATCCAGTTTGCAATATTGTCGATAAATTTTTAATTTTTTCAATGTGGTCTCTGAATTATTAGTAAATGATCAACCTAACCTCTAAATTATATGAAGATATTTGATGTCCTTCCATTAATGCAAGTTAATGGAATTTGCTATTGTGACTTCAAATCATATCAAGTTTGAATGATGGATAACCTAAAATGAAAAAGTCACACGTAGATTATCGAAGTAAGATATCCACCTTAAATTAGGATATGACAGTCAACATTGTCAAATAATGGTGGAGAGGTTAATGCCCTGTTTTTTTCCCCTTTTCTAAAGTAGATGTACATGCAGATTATATAATAATTCACAACCCACATAATCATTTGAATAGACTGAAATATTACATCGACCATTTAATACTAATTCAAAAATCATGTTGAACAAATTGTACATTAAATTAAAGTTCAGTAATCATTCATGTCATATTCAATTTGGCTTTTTACAAATACTTCAATTCAACAAGGCAGGTTAGGTAGACCGCAGAAATCCAATAGCAGAATTAACCTTTGTGGGTACAATATTTGTATTTTTATATAAAAACATCTATAATAAACGACTACTCACATTATGTTAAAAATATTTCTCGGTGAAAAAAAACTTAAAAGCACATGAAGCATGGATTGGATAATTATTTTTTATATCATCTTGTCTATGTTATTAAAAAGTTTACTTACCTAGTGGATTCATTCAATTTAATTAAAAAAAATTCTTGTGCTTGAAACATTTTGGTGAAAATAGCATCTTGACATTACCTCATAATTATATTAAGTCTTCATCATACTTTAAATACAATAAGAGTGTGTGTATATATATGTATCTCAAAGCGCGGTCGCATTATTATCAATTTCAAATTTTTTATACCAAACTTAAATTTCGAATATTGATAAACTAGAATGACGCCCTTTTAATATGACTTTTGATTTTTAATGTTCGCTAAATCTGCAGTCCTCATAATTTGGTTGTCATTCCAAGCACGAAATACTGAATTTTATCGATACAGAAAATTCTAATATATTTTTTTTCACAACTTTTGGAAGTTCAAAATGCATTTTCCATCCTCGAAAAAAAAAAAAAAAGTTACAAATTGGAATCAGAAATAGACAAAAAGTCTCCCAGGCAGTCCCAAAAAAAAAAAACCGCCTCGCGTCCGACAAATTACGTTCTCTTTTTTTTTTTCCTCCATAAAAACAAAAGGAGAAGCAGAGAACGAGGGTTTTAGGCTAAAGCCACATTCCTCTCTTCCTACTCCTTCACCACCGGCGCGCTCCAATGGCGGGAGGCGTGCCTCTGTACGTGAGCTCGAAGGCGGAGCTGAGGCGGCGGGAGCAGCAGAAGAAGAAGGCGAGGTCGGGGGGGTTCGAGTCCCTCGGCCTCAGCCCCGACGTGTTCAGTGGGGTGAAGCGCAAGGGGTACCGCGTCCCCACCCCGATCCAGCGCAAGACCATGCCCCTCATCCTCTCCGGCGTCGACGTCGTCGCCATGGCCCGCACCGGCTCCGGCAAGACCGCCGCCTTCCTCGTCCCCATGCTCGAGCGGCTGAAGCAGCACCTCCCCCAGGGCGGCGTCAGGGCCCTCATCCTCTCCCCGACCAGGGATTTGGCCTTGCAGACCCTCAAGTTCACCAAGGAGCTCGGCCGCTTCACCGGTTAGTTTCTGCTTTAACTCGTGCTTCGTTTTTTTTTTTTTTTTGTGGTATTGGCTATATCTGTTGTCAGGCTGATTTCTGAGGACAGAGTGATACCTGAGAAGCTGGATAAAATTATGCAGTTTTTGGGGTTTTAGGCGATTCTCGCAGATTTTGAAATGTAGCCGGCATCGAAATTTATCATTTTCTATGTGATGTTAGCTAGTGGTGGGGTGATTATTCAGCTTGATTAGAATTTAGCTCTACTTTTGGTTTTTATGTGGGACACGATTTAGATAGCTCCTCTGATACTTTATCTGTAAGAATATCTTTGAGTGCGTATGATTTTGTTAGGATGAGGAAGGATTTGATGGCATTCGTGAAGTTGATAACTTTTACGATGCTGTAGATCTTCGGACGAGCTTACTCGTGGGTGGTGATAGCATGGAGAGCCAGTTTGAGGAGTTGGCACAGAACCCGGACATTATCATTGCTACTCCCGGTAGGCTGATGCACCATTTGTCCGAAGTTGATGACATGACGCTGCGGACAGTGGAGTATGTGGTTTTCGATGAAGCGGATTGCTTGTTCGGCATGGGTTTTGCGGAGCAGTTGCATAAGATACTCTCCCAACTCAGTGAAAATCGGCAGACGTTGCTTTTCAGTGCGACTTTACCCAGCGCACTTGCTGAGTTTGCCAAGGCCGGTCTCCGAGACCCTCAGCTTGTTCGGTTAGACTTGGATACTAGGATCAGTCCTGAACTGAAGCTTGCTTTTTTCACTTTAAGGCAGGAGGAAAAACATGCCGCATTACTATATCTAATAAGGGAGCAAATTAGTTCAGACCAGCAGACACTGATTTTCGTTTCCACCAAACATCATGTGGAGTTCCTTAATAGTTTGTTTAGAGAAGAGGGTATTGAGCCTTCCGTATGCTATGGTGACATGGATCAAGATGCTCGCAAGATCCATGTGTCAAGGTTTAGATCAAGAAAGACTATGTTGCTGATTGTCACTGATGTTGCAGCTCGGGGTATTGATATTCCGTTGCTTGATAATGTGATCAACTGGGACTTTCCCCCTAAACCCAAAATATTTGTCCATAGAGTTGGACGGGCAGCACGAGCTGGTAGGACTGGTACTGCATTTTCATTTGTGACAACTGAAGACATGGCTTATCTTTTAGACCTTCATCTATTTCTTTCAAAGCCAATTTGGCCTGCTCCTACTGAGGATGAGGTTTTGAAGGATATGGATGGAGTGATGTCTAAGATCGACCAAGCAATTGCCAATGGAGAAACTGTTTATGGACGCTTTCCACAGACAGTAATTGACCTTGTGTCTGATAGGGTTCGGGAAATCATCGATTCATCTGCAGAAATGTCTGCTTTGCAGAAAACATGTACAAATGCTTTTAGATTGTATTCAAAAACAAAACCGTCACCTTCGAAAGAGTCCATAAGAAGAGTAAAGGACTTACCTCGGGAAGGCTTGCATCCTCTCTTCAAAAGTGTACTTGCAGGTGGTGAATTGGTAGCTCTGGCTTTTTCCGAGCGACTGAAAACATTTAGGTATCTTCTCAATTTCTTTTCCTAAAATGCAGCATGCTACGTATCTATCAAATTATTGGATATCTGCATTGGTTCTATTCTGAACCAACAATTAACATTTCATAATTTTACTTTCTGATTTATGCTAGACCAAAGCAGACGATTCTTGAAGCTGAAGGGGAGGCTGCTAAATCAAAGCATGTGCAGGTAGCTTCCAACAGCATGACCCCCTTTTGGAATGCTTTCTTAAATATAAATGAGGATGCATCTTTTTTTTTTTTTTTCAATGGCTAGTTCCTCCTCAGAGCTCATACAGCTATTATGCTGCTATTGCTTAGGGGGGGATGTTCTTATGCAAATCTTTTTATGGTATCAAATTTTCTGGCTCTCTTTAATTTTCCTCCAATTCAAGTGTACTGTGCGAGCATGATGTTGATATGTGAAGTATATAATCTTTAAGTCAGAGATTGTGAAATGCTTATCTTGTCAATTGTTCTATTTACTCTGGTTTATTTTCAGGGTCCCTCAAGTCAGTGGGTTGATGTGATGAAGAAAAAGAGAGCTATTCATGATGGCATCATAAATTTGGTACAGCAACAAAAGCGTGATAGCAAACCTTCAGAAGAGGTTGAGGTATGGTTTTATTTCCATTTTCTGTCTCTGAATATGTATAGTACATAAGAAAAACACTCATGTAGTTTATCAGTTAGAGGATTAAACTTGGACCATCTGATCTCATAGACTTTTTTCTTTCTGGTAATGGTGTATATCATGATATTTTCTTAACCCACACCAATCTTATTTCATGCTTATTCTCTTAGTTATTTTAAGAGTTTGCTCTTAAATAACAAAAGCTGTTCTGTTCGTGATTAAGGTGTAGGATGTGTAATTGTTCTCTTTTTAATTGTCAACAGGAAGTTAAAAGTAGGGATTTTTTTTCCTCCAAATGGATGTGAATTCAATTGTGTTTCACAAATGTGTGAATTTGCACACTCTATTGTTTCCCTATAGCACCCTATCAAATGCTGTTGTGATGGTGAAGTAAAAACTGGAAAGCCTAGGACATGCTGTTGCACTGCCCATTTAAATAGCCGGAAATGCATACTCTTAGGTGTCGTAATTTCAAAAGAAGATCTCAAGCCATGTGATATGTTGTTGTACTGCTGAAATGTTGCTAAAATTTACAACAGTGTGCTGTAAGGTCAAGGAAGTTAGTGACCTTAAGCAATCTGGCTCGAATAGGTTGACTTGGGAAGATTATTTCATGTCCTTGTTGATGTGATAAATATTGGCATGATGAGGCAATTCTATTCTTTTATATCTGGTTGTTTTTTGGGGTCTTTACTTGGATACTAACTCCTTTTCCTGGTTAACTTGCAGATTAATCCAGTGAGCACTTCTTCTAAGGAAAAGGAGACAAAAGGTTCTCTTTTTTGGATCTTTTTTATTCTATTGCTCTAATATTTTTGTTGGTGCAACTGGTTGGGCATAAGATCAGATTTCTTGAAAAAAGACCACGTTAACAAGGCTTCCAGGCAGTTGATATGTCTTCTAGATTTTCTGGTCTTGTTCCTTGATTTATGTTTTAAGACAAAACTTTTTCAAATTTAAGAAATATCATTCTGTCACCATGTATGAAGTCTCTTTCCCTCTTACTCAAGAAATGTTTTTCTTTTTCCTGCCCAAGCCAATTGCGAGGTTAAGTATCTAAGATTTGCCTGCGTACTCTCTTCCATCTGCGATGACAATTAACAAACTAAAGAAGGATATGAGTGAATGCTATTGGATAGTTTCATGTTGATGAAGGAAGAAGAGCAGACTTCTTAAAAGAAAAATCCGTTGAAATTTTTTTATTTCCACATATCTGATTCTAAAGTGTTGTGGACTTTTGCTGACAACTGTATCCTTTACCTTGGATTATTTTATTCTGCATTTGTGAAATATCCGGATTGAGATGGACATGCATTTCTCTGCCATTGAGCGTCATCAGATTATTGGGTCTCACAATTTCATGCACGATATTTTTTTGTCTTCCAATTTTATATGGTCCTTTTTCTTAAAAAAATTTCTCATGGTGCTAGCGGCCCGTGGTTCCAAACGAAAGTCAAGGAATTTCAAGGATGATGAGTACTATATTAGTTCAATACCAACCAACCATGTAAGTAATATTATTGAGGACACATGCTTCTTGGTTGAATTTATCTGATTTTGCATTCATAAAGGCCAGATGGTAAACTGTCATTTACTCCTTGTATTGTACAGCATATGGAGTCGGGGCTCTCTGTGAGAGGTAATGAAGGTTTTGGATCAAATAGGTAAACGATGACCATTAACATTTTCAAGTTTTTTAATTGATGTCATTACATGCATGTTTCTCTAGTGGCTATGAGAAGTAAGTTTTTCGCTATGGGCTTTTTCTTTTTGTTACTTTTTCCAGGTTGGAAAGTGCTGTCCTCGATCTAGTTGCAGATGACAGTGGAGGTATTCGAAAGCAGAGGGCATCATACCATTGGGACAAGGTACATAAGTCAGACCGTTTTCGTCACCAATGACTTCTTTCTATGGAAAAATGGGAGAGTTTATTTTCTGTTCGTGTTCTTTTGATGGCAGAGGAGTAAAAAGTATGTCAAGTTGAACAATGGTGAACGTGTTACAGCTAGTGGAAAGGTACCTTCCAACCTCATCACAGTAGTTATAAATATGTGGAATCATTGGGTTACCATTGCCTTTGGGCAAGATTACTTACATATGAGTTTGTTTTGATGAAAAATATTAGTTTTTCCTTTGTGTGATGAATTGTGACTTGTGTAGCAACGTATTCAATTATGATAGAGTTATTACCCCAGAGGTAGCCCTCAATATAGATCTACATGGGAATTTGATGGATTTCTGTTGAATGCTTTCATTCTATATGTGCAGCTTATCAATTTAGATATATGATTTTTTTTTCTTTTGTATGTAACGATTGCTGCACAGATAAAGACTGAGAGTGGAGCAAAGGTGAAAGCAAACAAAACTGGCATATATAAGAAGTGGAAAGAACGGTCACACAGCAAAATATCACTGAAAGGAACTAGTAACGAAGAAAACTCTGTAGAGTCTGCTGGCATGGCAGGTGAGCTCTGGTTGACAATCTTTACATCTTCGCGCGTCCTCCATTGATGATCAATTTAGATATAAATTTCTTTTCTTTTTTTTTTTTCCTAGGTTTTAATTTGTTTTTTCCTCTTCCCTTGCAAAGCCTCCTTTTCTTGGATTTTGCTCCTCTGATGCTCCTCTTCTAATGGGAACTCACAATTTTTTTTTTCCTGGTCCGAGGAACTCACAATTTTTCAAGTAGTAAATGTTTACTAAAGGTTAGACCTGTTTGTATTGCGTTTCTGTCTGCAGGAGATCGCAAATTTCAGAGGACAAACAGGAAGTTCAAGGGAGGAAATAAGCAGCGTTCGCTTCCGAATGCTAATATTCGTTCAGAGATTAAGAATCTAGAACAGGTACGGAAGGAGAGACAGAAGAAAGCAGACAGAATATCATATATGAAGAGCAAATCAGCTAAGAGCAAAAAGTTCGGTAAGAATGGGAAAAGTAGAAAGGGTAAGAAGTAAATCACGTGGGATCTGATTTATCAGCATATCAACATGCCGCAAGCAATTTTGGTTAACCTTTTCTTTGGATAGTGGATTCTGTGTACCGATTGCCTCTTTCAGTAATGTAGAGTACTTTTAAGTGTTCACAACGTAAATTACTCCGTTGTGAGTTGATTTGGGTGGATTAACCCATAGATAAAGAGGCCTTTGCGCTCAAATTTTCAACCTCAAGATCACTGCAACCTTTTTCGTATTTACATTCGAAGTTTCTTGATCAAGTAAATTACACAATTAGTCCCTGAATCTTAGTGTGTTTCATTTCAGTGACTGGATTTACATGTGTTCCAGTTATGTTGGTCATTATTAATTGATTAAGAAACAACGTTGGACCTTTAGGCATCAGCGCCTGCGCAAACGGTGCGGACATAGCAGATGTTGTTCTTGAAGTTTTTCGGTGGGCTAGGAACAGATGATATCACGAGATTCCAAAGCACTCGCCCGACTGGATTAATGCCGTAGGGGCCACCTCTCATTGACTTCTTCACGCCATTGTCACGTACGAGGTTCATCTCGCTAGGCATTTTGTGGCGGAGGTAAAAAGGGCGAGAAAAGAAAACGATTGGTCCTTGGACCAAGGCTATGCATCCTGGACCGCATAGATTCCGCGCAATGAAGCCCGTACCGATATCCTGAAAATCGGTTTGATCGAGACGGTCATAGTGGTCTCCCGGCAATTGTAGTTCATACAATATTCTGTCGAAGGTAGATCCGAAGTTTCTGACCCACAAGAGATAGGTCAAATACCAGAACATTATCTCCGAAATTAACAATCTTTTTGTCGAGAATCTTCATATGGAAGCCACCGTTTTCGTGACTCAATTTAGGACGATGTCCATCACGTTTCCTCTTCGCGTGCCCACAAGACTTATACCCACGTTATCAAATCCTGATGACGGTGTATTCCTCACTCCGAGAACATGACTCGTGTTTTGGGCGACCAAGTTTAAATATGAGATGAGCAATAGTTTATACCTCGTACCCGCATGACGTCTGTATCACCCAAAGCACTCGCAATACTCTCGGCGTATCAGACGCATGGAAATCAACTCATTGTTCATAAAGAGGCTGGCACAAAACCACGGCCTCAGTTACAAAGAACATTATCGATTGACATGTAACTTAATTTTTCATTGCCCCCTATGTTACCCGGTCCTAGGCCCGTAAGAAGTTAGCAAAGATGCAGATTACGAGCATAAAATCTCCGTTCCTAATCCTGTCCTTAATTGTTGTAGCAAGACAGAGAGGTAGAGAAGAAACACAAGACAAACCCAAGAGCGTCGTTCCAAGAAGTCCAAGTTATACACACTTCAAAACGCGTCGGAGACCAAAACATGAAGTCTCTAGTAACATCATGGAAATGTACTTGTCTTCTGAGTCGTCGATTTTTCAAAACAGACCCATATATACAAAGAGGCACAACATCATTTTCTCCTCTGACCTACGCTTTTGTGAGAAGCACATCCCTGTGTATCTTCACCTCATCGATCGAATCAATGAGCTAGGTGTGGAAGCGAGCTTGGAACACGGTGAGCTTGGAAAGCACAGGCACAGTGCACCGATGTCAAGCTCAGGCAACCACTTATTATCAGAGAGTGCCTCCCGGGGCAAGTATGCAATGCAGGGAATGAGTCACATAATGCCTGAACGGCGGGAGGAGTAAGAGCCGTGCACTGGCTGATATTGAGACTCTTCAGCCCTTCATCGTCGCTTTGACCTTTCTTAGACTCCCATAGGGAAGGCCTGTTCTTCACTCGACTCTGTGCCAAAGAGTACATCGCTCTGTCTGTGATGTTCTGGCAGTAGTACAGCCCAAGAGATGTCAGGTGTGGACACCCATTTGCCAATGCAATCACACTGTCGTCTGCAAGAAAAGGAGGAAAACATAAAGAGGAGGACATCATAACTGGCAAGGCAAAGCGCCATCTTATTTCTACAGCTTGGAGTGCAATTAGATGATAATAGCAGAACGTGCACACATTTAATCTACACCTAATAAAGTCCAGAAGTTCCACTATTATTCTCAGGTAAAGTTTGATCATAGAGGTCAGAAAATCACAATTTCTTTACTCTCCCAGTGATATTTACGCTCCTTTACTGGCTCCTCATTGAGAAGGTATCACTGCGTTGAAAATTGCCTAAAAATGTTAGATGCCGTAGCAATATCATGAATTACTGAAGGATAGAGATGGAAACATATAACTCTCGCGCTCGTTCAAGACCTACTCGAACAATTATTCGACGGAAAATACCAGCCTATTGAATTACAAAGAACCCCTCTAGGTAATGAGAAAAGGAAAGCTAATTGAGTAGAGCAATCACGTAACACAGGCAATCCAGAATCTCAAATTCACGACCCAGTTGACTATAATCTATTTGAACACCTGAGGCGACCCTTTGTGGCCAAATCACTAGACAATTTTCATGGATGCAGGCAACATCTTAAATTTCACGATGGAAAAATCATTAAAGTGAAAATGAACACACAAGACAAGCACAGTTGACTTACAGGAAAAATCACATCCACATTTCACGTTACTCTATTCTTAACACATCCAGGAAACAATTAGTCGAGATCAGTTTGTATCCCATGGAATAAAAATAAACTTCAGTACAGCCATCATATCTTAGTACCTGTTATCTGGAGACAACCACATAAGTCAAGAACTCTGAGATCAGGACATCCCAATGCCAAGCTTATGACCCCAACATCACCCACATTGTCACACCATCCCAGATTTAAAGATTGCAGTTGATTGCAGTTGCGCCCTATAGCCTGTGGGGAAATATTACTATCACAAATTGCCCGATGCACATATAGAAATGACATAATACAAGGGAAACAAGTTGGTTATACCTGCAACGCACGGTCTGATGCTGCCTTACCACATCCACAAAGATTCAAAATCTTCAATTGCCTACATAGATTAGTCAGGTATTCGAGAGCTTCATCACTGAATGCTGAACACCCACTAATGTTGAGCTTACTGAGATTAGGACATCCATGGGCTAGAGCGTATAAGGAGCGGTCAGTAAGTTTGAAGCTTTTGCTAAGGTCCAGGTCCAGGAGCTCATGACAGTAAGTTGAGATGGCCTCAACAGCATTGTCCTCAAGCTGTGGTTTGTCTTGACGCAGCACCAATGTCTGCAGCTTCGTAAACTTGGGGGCAAGAGATAGGACCAAGTTGTTCATGTTCTTCTTTACCCTAAAATATAACATGAAAGCCGCATCACGAAGAAACACATCATACAAGAACACTTCATTAAGTCACAAGTGATGCAGATATTCTCTTGGCTGATGTCCTTCAAGATCTTTCCCATGATCATACAGTGATTGACATACTAAAGGAAAGAGTTGTGTGTGCAATCAGATGTGGCGCATCAGGAGCCACATTCACGAGTTTCAAGCTGATGTCAAGTTCATCACACAAATACAAGTACACAAGTGAATCACAAGAAACACATCACTTCCTTTCTTTATTTTTTGTTAGGATGGGTGCCCTCACAAATATTAAGATAACCAACCCTCAGTCACGGAGTAAACTCTCATGGCACAGGTACCTACCAAAGTGACCAACAGACTGAAAAGAGAAATCAAGATTAAGCCTATCCTCTTCAATTAAAGTCACAGTGCAAACTCTAGTTGTCATAGTCCTAGATAAGCAACAACACATCTATAGTTCCCACCATCAGGTGGAGGGATACAGTGGAAAATTGCATACCACACCAGAGATAAATGGGTGAGGCCGAGGCCAATCGCATCTCTCCATCCGCTGCAAACCCCAGAAGCGACAATTATCATGTGATGATCATCGACGAGGGACAAGATCCGTAGCAACAACTCCATAGGTATGTCCTTCCATTCGGTGATGACTCCACATTCCATCTTCGCCTTCCCATCGCTACCACCCCCGAGCATCATCAGCTTTTCAAAGCACAAGTTCAAGTCCTCAGCCTTCAACTTATTCTCAACCACCATTTCACTCGCACTAGGCACAACCTGTAACAACTTTTTTCGATAAGAAACTCCCGTTGAAGTGGGCACAGAACAACGTCTCGGTGGAATGCAAGTCGTAAAACGGCAAGAGAGTAGTCAGAGTACAAGATCAGCACGACCCAAGCGTGTCATAACCCACAAACAAGATCATAGGGTGCGTCGAAAACACAGCACAGAAGGAGCTTGCAGTCATACGACGACACCATACTCAATTAAGGCACGTAGCCACCGGTGCACATGATCAAATCAGAAGGGGGAAAAAAAGATCGAAGAGGAAACAGAATTTCTCCAAGGTTCATTCTTCGAAACAGAGTCGGCACCGTAAGAAACTGGACTACGAGAAATCCATCAGTTCCATCACTTAACTACGAAAATTTTTTCCCAACAAAAAAGAAAAAGAAAAGGGAGAACTGGACAGGGCGAGCTAGACAACCACGAGGCCGTCAAAAGGAAGCAGCTTCAGCCAAATTAGCTGAGGCAACGAAGCAACAAAATACGTGCTCCACCGGTCATCGATTCAGGAAAAGACGAAAAGGGAAAGGAAGAAAAGGAGAGATCAGCAGCCCAGTACATCATCGAGACGAAGAGGGAAATGATCAAGAAAAGAAAAAAAGACCCAACAAAGCAAAGAACAAGAACAAGAACAAGAACAAGAAGCGAGAGGACCGACAGAAAGAAGGAACGACGGGCCGTGATCTTGAATACCCACCTGCGACCTTCGAGAGGAGAGAGATGGGTTGCCTTCGCTCGGTCTTCTTGGAAACCTTCGAGCGCCTTCTTCGTCTCCTCTTCCTCTTCCTCTTCCTCGTGCTGCGTCAACATATACGGGGGCGAACGAGGACAAGAGTCGGCTTGGCGCTTATTTAAGACGGGGGGCGACTTCCGAGAAAATGAATTTAAAAAACTCCGAAAATATTAAAATTAAATTATAAAAAAGGAGAAGGAAAGAAGGAAGGAAGGAAAAGCAAAGAGAGAGGGAAACGTACGGGAAGCGAAAGGGAGTTAGCGACGCGTATGAATCCACGTGGCGTGGAACGACCGGCCGGCACCCTTGGGCCCCACGTTTCTCTTTCTTTTCTTTTTCTTTTTTTTTTTTTTTTTTTTGGGCCTTTTCTTTTCCCCGGCGGAGGAGGCGGTGCTGATAATGGTGGAGTGCTTTCCTTTGTGATTTCCGATGATTAACGAATTTTCTGGCCAAAATAAGGGAAAAAGTTTCACGTAAAATGAGGTCTTGGAAGAAAGACCAATCTTTCCATCAAAATTAATTGTCAAGTAGATATTATCATCAAGATAGAAATTATCTGAGTGAATTCATCCTTGGACTTAATCTATGTCAACTAACGAGATAATGAGTATATTCTATAATTTGATTTTATTTTTTTGAATTTTTTTATAGAATAAAGTAATATTCGCGAGATTAAATATCCCTCGACCTCACCTCAGTGGTAGAACCGACGGCGATTCCGCGCCCTTAGCTTTCGAGGATAAGCTTTGTTATTTTGAGATGGAGAGGGGTAATTTACAGATTTTGCACTCCGTGCTAATCTTTCGAGTCGAGGGAAAGGTGACGACGCAAGAAGTGAGAGGCGGGGCCATGAAAGTTTTAGATAAAGACGAAATTTTATGTGGGGGTATTTTTTTCTCTTTTTTTTTTTTTTTTTTTTTTCTGTAAAGTTAAAGTTTTCTGAATGAGAAAAAGGGAGGGGGTGCAGAGAAAAGAAGGAGCGGTGGCAGACAGATGAGGCGTGCGTGTGCGTAGAAGATTCTCCAATTTTGTCGAAAACCGAAGCCGTTCCCCCCAACCAAAAAGCAATTAACATTCTCGGCAGATTTCCCTTCTCTCTTTTTTTTTTTTTTTTTCATGTTCACTTTCTTTCTATATTTTCCTCCTCTTTGAATGGTGGTGATTTTAAATTTTAAATGATTCTTGAAGTTTTTGTCAAATATACTATGTGATCTCTAAAATTTCAATTTGTTCAACTAGATCCCTAAATTTCAGCTCAATATGTAATATAGTTCCTAAACTTTAAATATATTCAATATAGTCACTAAACTTTTGATAAATGTTCAATTTAGTTTCCGAACTGTATGAAAAATGTTCAATGTCTCAAAGCCTAAGAACTACATTAAACAAATTAAAAGTTTATGAAGTATTGTATGTTGGGCTAATCAGGGACTACATTGAACAAACTTAAAATTTAGAGGACCACATTGCATATTTGGCCAAGTTTTCAAGAATCATTTGTGTCATTTACTCTAATTACATATCCATGACCGAAAAAATGTTTAAGAATATTTTATTGAATCGGCATCTCATTATTAATTTGTCCTCCCGATTAATCCTGAAATTTAAAAAAATTGTGAAAGCTTTGTAATACTTAGGGGAGCTTAGTAAGGGAATGGAAAGAAAAATAAGGAAGTAAAAGTTGTTTTTATGGAAAAGAGTTTATTCAATTTTTCTTTTCGTCAGCAAGCTATATAATCTATTCAAGTTGAACTTCAATAAGACAGAAAAAACTTGGTGAAACATTAGGGCACATAAACTAGAAGAGATGAAGCAACTCCACCAGATACAATATACAAGGAGCAAAATCATATGAGCCCATATGCATCCAACAAAAGATATCATCGGTTCCGTTGCGCTCCTTTCACTTATAAAGTGTTGCATCTATCGGGCAAATATGGCTCAACCCATAGGCCGACCACAATAAAATAAACAAATCATTTGAACACAGAATCTGTAGCACTTGGGCTAAATGCTTGTGTGCTTATAGCCTACCCTTGAGGTTGTTTCGACCTTGGATAATAGCAAAAAAACGAAAAACCAATAAAAAGCAGCTACTAATTTCCTCCCATTTAATGCAACGGTGAGAACTAGACTGTAGGGTCAAGCAAGGCATTTAATCAACTTTTGTTTTCCATTGACAAAGATGGAATCGTGGAGAGAGAGGAAATTACCATGAATAGATGGGGCCTCAGCTATTCTCTTCGGGTACGCAATCAAACATGAAAAAGCATCCCATCGCTCCAGCATGCGTGTACCCAAAAAAAAATCGAATTTTAGACCTTTTATTTAGTGCATCAAGTCCAACATTCTACATACACATATACGCAAAATAAAATAAAATTTTAAATCTTTTTATTGGCATGGCCCAGTTTTAAATCTCTATAACAATCCAAATAAATTCTAAAAGCTTAAGAGAAAATTTAATCGGGTTTCA
This sequence comes from Eucalyptus tenuipes, assembly GCA_014182365.1. Classification (NCBI taxonomy): domain Eukaryota; kingdom Viridiplantae; phylum Streptophyta; class Magnoliopsida; order Myrtales; family Myrtaceae; genus Eucalyptus; species Eucalyptus tenuipes. Next base: position 25,571,100 of record CM024542.1, read on the forward strand.
ACCGTCCATCGAAGAAATACAACATGAAATAATCAATTCTCAATTGCACCATCAACATGATTCGATTCCACTTTTCAAGAAAAATGTTGCCAATTAAAGATCTGCACATTCCGATTACAATCCCTGGTCTGAACTTTTCATGGGCTTTTTCTTTTCTTGAATTCTTTTTTCATAGTGCTTAATTTAATCTGATGATAGAGACGTGTAGGGATATGTAAGAATCTTTAGATTTCGTCATATTATTTTTCTTCCGGTTTGTTTCGCAGCGAGATCCAATCCCCGCATCTATGCACCAAACGAATGTGCCCGAGAATTCTTGTCAAGTTCATGAGTCAATTCCTTTGCCCCTGATTGATTTGATCTGGGGTGAGGACAAAAATTCCAAAAGCCTATGGCCCTTGCGGCACTATAAAAAGGTTGCTGCATAGCATGCCTAGCTTATCAAGATTGAGCAAATGACATTGAAACCCACGAAAAAGAAAAAGAGAGTGACAAAGCAATATTGTAGACTACCTTAATTATCAATTTTTTTGCACATTCAAAAGCCAATGATTTCGTCGAGAATAATGCTGCATAAAAAGTTCGATTATAACATCTCGATATCACTTTTCATGGTAGCTTGAGCGAATTTCCAATCCTAGCAAATCTCCATTTTTCTTAATATTTTGATGATAAATTTATAATCGTGTATATCGATTTTATTTCGAGAGATCTGTAGGCTGAACTTTTAGGTTGAAAGACCAAATTCTGAGTTATTGAAAAAAAAAATTGAATGTCTAAAAGCTATATTCCGTGATTGCATATATTCTTCATCTAAAATTGTTGATCGTGAAATTGCAATAATTTTTCAAGTTGATGAGAACAAATTTTCCATTTAAGTTGAATTGGCTGGATTTTGAAGATAATGAAATAAAAAGTTGATGAAACAAATTCATGTATATAAATCATAAAAAGAAAAACGAAATGATTAAAAAGTCATATTACATGACAAAAGTTACATTCCACGATTGTACGCACGTACATATGTATTTTTCATCTTAGATTATTAGCTGATGTTTGGCTTGTAAATAATATTAAAGGATTATTTGAAAAGCTAATATCTTTGATCTTAGCAAATTTCTAGTTCATATGCATATCACAATGATGAATCTACTGTCACGCATATATATAGATATATTCTTTTGAAATATCTATGGACAAAATTTTTGAGTCGATGGAACAAATTCTTAAATATAAGCTATAAAGAAGAATAAATTTTAAAAGTTCACATTTCATGATTGCGTATATTAAGCATTTACAATTATTAGTAGTAAAATTTTAATAATTTTCCAAGTTGATGAGAACAAAATTTTGCGTCAAGCCGCATGATAAAAGAAGCGGTAAATGGAACAAATTCATGCATATAATTTTTTGAAAGAAAAACTAAATGCTTAAAAATTAATATTCCAAGATGATAGTTATCTTCCACTTCCATGATCGTGCGTATCCTGCATCCAAGATTAGTGACAGATATCTCACGAATAAATTATATTAGAGGAAAACTTTTAAAATTACGTATCGTTTTGGTAAATAAATGAACGCTTAAAAATAAATAGAAGTAAACTTTAGCGAATGTAAGAACCATTTTTAATGATTGTTTTAGAGAAAAAAATATTTTAAATTCGCTTCCCATATATCATAAGTGTCACGAATAAAAGAGGCTATATGTATCTTAGTCATGACTCTTATGATAAAATGCATAATTATAGAATACTCTAAACGAAATAGTTTTTTATAGTTATATCTGAAAACTTACACGACAAGCACGTAGAACAAAGGACCCGTTGCTTAACTTTTAGATTATTCAAATACGATTAAATGGAATATCAAAGATATTTCTTATCACATCAAAATTGGTCAGAATAAAATTTGAATTAAAATACTTTTTTTTTATCAACTATTGGCACTCTGTTTTCTTTTTTAAGTAATATACAGCAGTGACAAGTTCAAAGTATAATAAGCATCATATTTTAAAATATACCCATTGTAACTTCTAAATGATATCTCATGCTCCTTTCAATTCAATATCATTCTCATAGAAATGTTAAAATGTGGGGTCTCCAAGTTTTCACTATTGTGACATGAATATCTATATTTCATTAAATATCGTGACATGAGTAAGAGACGAAAAACAAAAAATCATATACAACCCAATTAATATTAACAACGTTGGGAAGCATATTTGGCTTGCTTTATCAGTATATGTGAAATATATTACAACCAATTTTGGTAATGGAATTTCCTCACCATAAGGAAGGAATATGTAAATATTCTTATTCTAAAATTAAACAAAGATAATTCTAGATATGCGTTTTTTTTGAAAAATTATTACAAATTTATTTAAAAACACAAATTGAATAATAATTCTTCTGCAAGATATCTAACAATTCTTTTTATGATACATTTTGGTTACATATTTATGACTTTTGAGGTATATATAAACCCTTGCGAAAATAAACAAGATGGACATCAAATGATAAGTAAAAAGAAAAAGGAGAATCTCCATAGATAGCTCATGCGGAATACTAAGATATCTCGAAGAAATTGTCTTTTAACTCTCAATAAATAGAGAGAAGCAATTGAAGAGGAGAGAATGAATCATTTTATTCTTGTGGAAATTCTACATAAATACCTTGTCCGCTTTTTAAACGCCAAGTCGATAGTACAAAGGTGAAGATATCCGCAAATGGAGGAAAATTATCAAGAGAGGGAAATTTATATTCTTACTTTATGCTCTCATAATTTATTGATTCACATTATTTTATATGCTCAAAATATTGCATTGTACTCATATGTTATGATTCAAAAAGTACGACACTCTCTTACATGTCATGTTTTCTTTTAATTGGAGAATATTTGGGTCCACTTTAGATAGAACTCCTTATAAACTCTAGCGGAAAATTTGATCTATGCAAATAATTTATTTCCTTATACTTCTGTATGTATTATTTCTCTAATGGGAGTTCATATGAAAAAAACAATATATAGAATTATGTACAGACTATATTTCTAAATCCGTACGACGCATGGGGTATATCGCTGGTGCTAGATAAAGGGTGTTAAGTGTTATATCTGTACATATAAGTATATATAATATATATTTAAAAAAAAATTGGAGGGCGAAATGAAATGCTAGGCTAGGCGAAAGCAATCAAAGTACGGAAAGTTGGCAACGCAGTAATGCACAAAGCAAGAAAATATTAAGTTTTCATCATCGCCACCCCACATGCAGCCCAACTTCAACGCCCACCATCCATAGTGGTCCGGTGGGTCCTTCGAAATGCTCCATCAATGGCTGGAGATGTTAGATACGTTCCGCAACATCATCTCCCCCTTTCTTTTTCTCTGTCTATCTATCTTCACCGTACGATCGCATTCCTTTCTTTATCTTTTTCTTTTGTATTCTAGCCCCGAAACTCCGCCAACTTTTTAATGGTATCTCGATCTATTCTCTTTCCCCCTCCTGGAACCCGTTTTGGGCCAACTGATCCCGCGGGGCGATCGTGTATCCAGCACAGGTTCTCGTCCTCATGCATCATCACATGCCCCGTGCATGAGTGGTTGCAAAAGAGGGAAATGATTGAAATGGGGAACAGGACTGAGAATTCGTGTATACGCATTTGAGGTGTCAGGATGCTGTTGGCAGTTTTTTAGTCTTTGTTCTTTTGTCCCTCTGTTCCGGTCATTGTCTTGTGTCATCCAGCACTTCGGGGGAAATGGTTTTTCGATGTGTTTCCAACGGCTGACTTGACACCGTTCATGTGAGTGTGAAAGATGCATTAGCAGATACATCAGAACTGAACAAATGGTGTTTTGGGATTGCTGTGGTTTTATGCCATGCCGAGGCAACAGCTAGGAGAGATGGTTATGGAATGAATTCGATCCTAAGCCGACCATCTAAGCCAAAAATGATACTTTACTTCAGAGTATGTGCATCGACAGAATTTCTCTTTTATCTTGTATTGCATGACTTGAAATACCCCAGAGCTGAATTGATACAAAAGGTTATGGCAGTGAAACACAACCCGCAACACAGAGTCGAGCTCACAAGCATGCGTGAATGCACAACCTGCTCGAGGCGCATGCAGATGAACTCTTAATGTTATTCTCAAATTCTGAATGTCAAAGGTGGTATTTAAAATGGACACAAAACTGATTGAAGAACTTCAAATTCTGACAAACGTTAAAGAAGTCACCATTCAGACACAAAAACAAAGCTACTGTAATAAAGAAAATAAATCATCTAAAATATTATTCTGAACTACCTAAAATGTCATATAAAATTATACGTAAAGAATAAAAATAAAATAACAATCGTGGTGAATATCCGACTGCATTGAAAGGTAGCACGCTAGAAGCAACCAACGAATTTGGCAGTGTTAAGGCAATCTTGCATTGAGTACTAAGAGCAAAAGAACTGCAAACTTCGGCTTAGGATGAATCTCAAGAAGATGGAATGAACATGAAAGCTAGTTCAGTTTGCAAGAACTGGATGTCAATAAAGAACACCTTCTCAGAGGGATTAATCATGTACGTTCTTTGCCTTTCCGCAGCAAATGTTTGACTGAGATTTATTTACAAGACTACTTAAAGGAGCACTGAAGAAAAAGCAGGTAAAAGAATTTCTCAGATTTCATAAGATTCTGTATCAGAATTATGTTCTACTTCCACCCTCCACGATTTTGAAGGCATATGATTTTTCTGATTGTATCAAAGACTAGCAACAAAAAAGTATAAAAAGAAAATAATCTGCATAGGAGAATCTTGTAATGCCTCGCATGAGAAGAACCAGAAATTATTCACACATTTCCTAAGAGAGGTAGGTTGCCAAGTCAAGGATTCTAAGAACAAGCGACCCATTTATATGCTAGCTTTTGATGTTTCTGGCCATAAAGCCAGAAAGAAGATCAAAGCAAATTAAAGCAAATCATACTTCAAGCATCATATCTTACAGTTCCCACCATGGATGCAAGGAAGCACGGCCATGCCAGCATTTTGTCAACAAATGGCTTATTCTCTATACATTTGGAGGGTGCTCGTTACCAACCTTTCAGGACATTCTTTGCTTTTATTGGTTTTCAAGCCAAGAATCTCTCTAGCAGATTCCCGAAGAAAAAGCTTGTTTTGGCCCAATTACTGGACTCGGGAGCCTTGGTGCTCCCACTGGCCGGGACCTTCTTCACGTTCAGCATCATTGTATGACCGATTTCCTTGCGAAGTGCCTCAATGGTTTTCATGTCCACGGGGTTCCCGGAGGAATCTCTCACATAGAACACATTCATGGCTTGCTCCCCGACCGTGGTGACTCCTGCTCTCGTAACTGACAGCCCGTTCTCTCGCAGGATCCTCGTCACTTCAGATAGCAGTCCTACTCTATCTTTTGCACATAGCTCTAGGCTTAAACCCTGAAAAATATCAACATATAGACAGAATGCAATAAGAGGATGACTACAGGACTCTAAAAATTTTCAAAATTGAAAATTTTCTTCCTTGGTTGCGTATCTACATCAAAGTGCAAGTACGTGATATGGGAAGTCTTCTCAATTTTTGTAAGCATTCTCACGCACCTCGCTTACTCTTCTCCGAATTGCAGCTTCCAGACATTTTATGACCCTTTCCCTCTCGCCTTCACTATCAAGAGTGCAACCATCCATATGACGAATGTAATACTCCTGAAAGATTATAAAACCAAGTCAGCACATATTCATGATTCAACTGATCAAGTTAAGCCAAAAATTGCAAAGTAATTAGTCGAACAAACTACTATAATTAAATGTTCATACTGGAAAATGAATGACACACCAAGCAGCGCATCCAACATTCACGGGAGGAGTTTACAGAGGATGACGTTGGCATTTAAACAACAGAATTTTTGAAGTCTTTAACTTGGACCTTTCTGGTAATTCCTGAATCTTTCCCGCCCATGGGTTATCTCGCTCCAAGAATCCAATATTACACTTTCAGTTTGGATATTTAACTATGCCAATCAGACCAATGAGCATGTGGGCATTGTGTAGAAAATAAAATACTCAAGCTAATAAGCTGAATGTCAACTTCTGAAGGACATCAAGGTCTAACTCCACACCACTGATGCTATTGCTGAATGTACTGATGCATAACAATTTTAATGATTCAGTGCTGCCAAGCCTTATCAGATGATGCAATTAAATTAATTTTTCCTGTGGATGCCAGTATGAATGACCAATTTTGTTTTATTTGGGAGTAGTCTCTCCATGTCTGTACTGCAAGGAGAAAGTTAATGATGGACTAGCTAATTGGGAGAATTTATCAAGGAATTACCTGTAATGCATCTGGGCCATCAGACGAGATAGTAGCGTGAGAAACAACATACTGCATGTCTGTGAGCGTGCACACTATGTCAAAAAGCAGCTTCGCTCGGTCTTTGCATCTCACACTAACCACTGAATACCCCTTCTCCTTACAATGCTCAACGGTGATATTGGGTTTCACCAAGGGAGAATACTCATCCGCATTAGCTGTCACTCCACAATTTTCATAATCCTTATCGGCAAAAAACATCTGATGCAGTCGCCGATCAACATGCGTGAATCCCATGGAGAAACTGGTGCGGCCCACATTTTCATCATCATCATACCCACGGATGAGGTTTTTGAGCTGCTCTTCCATTATCGATAGTCTGTTTGGATCATCCACCGCACAGCAGTTAATCTTATCATTGACGTAAAGAACGCAGGCTATTCTCCTATTGTGCGTCCAGACTTCAGCAGCTACCACGTTAATGTCAAGGTTTGCTAGGACGGCTGAGATTTCAGATAGGAGACCTGGGCGGTCTCTGCCAATGAGCTCAATAGCTGTGTGATCACCAATTGAGTGCACTCCAACTTTTTTGCCCGGCCATGCCTTGGTTCGATCTGTGTGGTGGCCATTTGGACCTAGAGCCTGTGGGAAAGAATACAGCAGAGGATTCCCTTTTAGAATGTTAGAAAGTGGAGGATTCATGTGAAGAAAATGGTGTCTCACTTTTCTTCCCCATCAAGTGAAAGACCTCGCAGTGAAACCTATTTCAGAGACACTATATTTTCTCTTTTTTCGGACACGAAGAAAGCAGTAAATGCAGGTTCAACAAACAGTGAAAACAATTTACCTTCTCTATGTAGTCAATGGTTTTAGAATCCGTGATTTTCTTTCCATGGTGATCGTGACATGAAACACTGTTGGTTCAAAGAAAATAAAACATCACTATTCATAATGAGATTGCTATGAATGACTTGAAAAATTCTAGAATCTTTAGCAGAGTCATACCGTCCATAAACCATCCTCCATCAGAGGAGATGTAGGCCTTGGTGATGATAAGATCAAGGTCAGTAAGTATCTGTACAACTTCTAGCAGTATCCCTGGTTTATTCATGCTATCAACCTGGATATCACAAAGCATGGTTATCATGTATCCAAATTAGCACAAATTTCGAGACTATAGTACATTCTGTGTATGCAAATGTAGATGTCTACTCCTCCAAACCAGAGAGTTGCGCTAGATTTGCATAATTTTCATTGGTCATCATTAAGACTTCGATTTTGCTGCCAGAGGAGTGTAGAAACACTCTATCTTTTGCCTACTTGTACAAGCAAACATCACACAGTTGATCGAGATCCCTTGTATTCAGCCATATATTGTAGTATTAAGCACCGGTTTCTCAAAGACATTGGTTTTTATTGTAGTTCTGCATAACAAAATAACTGAGCCTAAGAAAGCTCAGAGAAGAGGCAATGATATTTATGAAGCCTTCTATTACTCAAATAAGTCGAGGGCTAAAGCTATGAATTTCTAAAGGGTCATCAACAGAAGTATTCACTGTCGTGGGTGTGGAACACCCAACGTTGCTAGCTGCCCCTCCCACCTTTTTACTTGTTAGAGAAAATCTTACCTTGACAAGTGTGCAGTCACTGCAACTGGTGTTATCTACAGACACCCTGCAAGAGGCATAGAAATCAGAATGCGCCCCCGTTGGAAAACAAGAATGATGCAAAACAATGAGAAACAATGGAAAAAGCCCATAATTCATCTATATTACTTGGACATTAATAACCGAGAGAGAGAGAGAGAGAGAGAGAGAGAGAGAACCTTGGAGGGTTGATCCTTGTGCTGAGGTTCTCATACTCAGGATCAAAGTATGGCCAACAGACTTTAGCCATTATAAGAAAAATTCACACAAGGAAGGCGGTCTCTATTCCTTTAACCTGTAAAACAGTGCATCAGAATTGCCAAAGCGATAATATAGTTAAACATTTCCCATTACTCTTATTATTCATATAGGGGACATTCCGGTTGAGGTGGTTTTTTTGTTTTTAAACTCAAAGAACCTTCTTGAGGCCAAAAACTGAATTTCAGAATTACCACAATCGCTTTCCTCTCTGTATTTTGAAGATATGCTCACATCATGATAGCATAATCTGCACAGAGAATCACCAGGCCAAACTCTCTGATATCTGCACAAATAATATCAAGTAATTACTAGGTCAAGATTCTGAAGTGAATTGGTCCAGCTAAATATCCAAAGGTTCCGTCGCATTGCACTGAAAATAAACAGTAACACGGATGAGAACTTACGTAAAAATACTTCCCGAGGAATACTGTCATGATAATACTTCCCTAGGAACACTGTCTAATGAAGTTCTATTTGGGTTGAAACAGCATCTAAACAAACAGGTTACCAGAGAACACAGCAAATAAAATATCTACAAAATGATACTACTTCCATAAACATGTAAATTCATAACTATGACATCAATCGGAATAAATGCTTATAGGCACACTGCTACACACAATAGGAATCAATGAGTATGCAAATAGTAGAAGATGCCCCATTATCAGGAAAAGAATAAGTTGAGAGGTCAACCCCATATGACTTGAGTCTATTTCGTCTAGAAATGATTGACCTGTCAATGACACCAGCACAACTTAAGTCAACTGAGCACGATTTAACTATTGGTTAGTTAGATATCTCTCTCCCTCCCTCTCTATCTCTCCCCCTCCCTCCTTAAGGGATTTCTAAGTGCGCTGGAAGGACTACTTCATCCATCTATCAACCTATGGCGGACTGCAAACTGCAATACATTTCATTGTCTTTCACCCTCAAAATATTACCTACTGAGCATTTTGCACTGATTAAAAAAACTTTGTATGGAACAAGCTGTAAATTCCCAGATTTTGCACTTAAACAAAGATGGATGCTAATTAGTAATTACCTAATAATTATGGCACAATGAGACACACAGTAAGTTTCCACTATTTGGAAGTTTGTGGCAAAGCATCATTGCAATCACAAGAAGCAACAGGTTATCAGAGTTTCCTGGCAAGCTGTCTTTGCAAGTTGTCAACAAAATGGACAACACAGCCGCCATTGCTTTCCTTAGTTTCTTGGGGCAAGAAAACAATTTCCTATTCATTGTTATTCCCACTAGTTAACCATAAAAAGTTCAAACAAGATCCCCAGAAAATTAGAATTCTCTTCAATGCTTCTCTATCCGATTCCCAGTACTCATTCCAGAATCGACTGCTTGAAGGTTCCACACTCCATTTTGCATAAAAGAAGAAGGGAAAGGAAACATCTTTTGCCCACGGATAATCCCTTTGACAAGTAAATTTTCTCACTACATGGCGTGAACTATACGATCGAGTTGCTCGTTATCATCAGGAACAGTACTTACCAATTATTCTGAGAATCCACTTCTACGGCAAATTGGCCAAGAAAGAAACCTGCGTTTTCCCAAGAACAGAGCATCACAATTTCTTCAGTTCTCAACTAAAGCAACTGGAGAGAGAGAGAGAGAGAGAGAGAGAGAGAGATTATATAATATGTTCAAGAAAGGTGCCAGCTCAAAAATCCTGGGGGAATTGAATTCCTGGAAATCAAGTAATGTCTTTGAATGGAAACTTGGAGCAAAACGAGGGAATTGATGGACCTACCACTCAATTCACCAAAAACGGAAATAAAGTGGGGGAAAAAAGAAGTCGTGCAATGACACAGAAAATGGATAAAGCCGAGTGTCAACTAGGAAGAAGCAGACCAAAAAAAAAAAACTAGGAAGAAGCAAACTTAAACAGCTCACACACCTCATCCCAAGAACAAATTCATAGCAATGACACTGAAATCATACAGATAAAGTCACGACATTTCCAAATGAAACAGCCATCCACTTCTGGGTTTTGAATCTTCAACTCGAGAGTACAGAAAGAACAGGCGAATGGGGAAAAAAAAGAAAAAGAAAAAGAAAAAAAAAGGAGGAAAGAACAGAGGAGGAGGAGCACTCGTTCAGAAAGTTCGTACCTGCGGGCAAAGGACGGAACTTTTTGTCTCGTCTCTTCACATTTTCGCCAGAGAGATCGTTACTGCGCTCCCCAAACCAGCACCGCAGAGCGCTCCGCCTAGTAAATATCAAGCACGAACCCACCCTTCCACTACCCTGGTTCTGTCCATTTTAAATATTGGCAATTCTCGTACCTCAGCTTTCGACGTCCCTTTTTAAGTTTTTCGATTTGATCCCCCGCTTTCTACGTTGGATTACCACTTCCCCCTCAACACAACACTACCCATCTCTCTCTCTCTCTCCCTCTCCCTCTCTCTGTCTCTGTGGCGTGCATAATATAATATGGAAGGAACCATGAGAGATTGCGTGGATCTGGAGTGGCACTGTTCTTTAAATATATCAGCTTTTTAGCTCTCGGGCGGGTCGTCAAGACAACTAAGTAGGATGATGCTCTGCTGCTAATGACGCGGCGACCAAACATTTGTCTGTCACAACCCCCACCACCAACCTTCATCAACCGGAGCGAGTCAGATTGCTCCGCCGTGGACGACTCGCCGCGGGGCGCCTGTCCCTCACGCGCCCCCGCCTCGAGGGGGGAGGCGGGCGGCCGAGGCGCCTCCACGTGGGCGCCAGATGCTGCGTGCAAGAGACGTCGCGCTCGGAGGGAATATGCGGGTGGGGCTTTGTTCTTCGCCTTCTGGAGCAGGCATGTGCTGGCCGTCGTTCTCCATAGCTCTTGTCACTATTGGGGGCACATAATTTTCACTCTTAATAAACACTTAATAGATATTCTTGATTGTGATACTTGATTGAAAATGTAAATGATACAGTTATAAAAATTGAATTAATACCACCAAAAATCACAAACTATACTCATTGTAAGATAAATACTACAAACTTTTCTTTTGTGTCACAAAAAATCCAAAATTTGCCACTACGACATAAAACCGAAACTCTTGAATTTATACAAGTGAAACATATACACCAAATGGAATTGAAATGAAGGCTATATATATAATATTGGTTTAGGGTGTTTGTGTCACATTGACAAGTTTAAATTTTTGTAATACAAAAAAAGGTCTAGAATATTTGTATCAAAAAGTATAATTTGGGTTTTTTTATTAGTATTAACTAAGAAATTTTATTTATTAATTAGTTAACGAGTGCCAACCAACATTTCTCATAAAATCCTTCTAAATGTTGAATGGTAAAGGACAAAACTATAAAACATTAGGAAAAAAATCCATATTTATTGAACAAAACCAAATTTATTTCTTGCACTTAACTCGAATGAATCAAATGGAGATGTCAATTTGGCGAAACCATACGTGATCAAACTAATCTAACATTTCACATAGATTGAGAATATCTCTCTATATACATATATGTATTGCTGATGTTTCCTTCATTTTCTTTCCATTTGATATAGCTCATTTTTCTGTAGATTTTTTTTAAACAAAAAGAAAAATCCGTGGTGTAAATTAAATATCAATGTATTAAAGAATGAGAAATGAAAGGAAGTAATTTGCTTATTCCTTTGTTCACAAAAAAAAAAAAATCTCGTTATTACCTTAAGTTTTATGTAGAGACAAAGTATATCGATAAGATAAATAAACGAATAGGGAATAGAATGTAAATAAATCCAGGAAGACATCAAAGAAATAGGGAAAAGATGGAACTAAGCCAAAAGCAATGTTCAACAATATACAAAAGCATCAACTACTAGGTATCCATGAAAGGTTCCACCAAATTAAATGTGGGACACCATTATTTTTTGAACTTAGTTTACGAATCTTACATCATTCATATTCTCAAACGATATGGATTTCATTTTAGCCACTTGCAAAAAAGTTATCTATTTTGATATATTATTTGTCTCATGACAATTTTTATTTGTGACATCATTTATATATCACCTGAGAAGTGAGTAGAAACATCTTTTTCAAAATATATTTTCCAAAATCAGGAGACGATCGAGAAAAATGAACTACGTAGGTTTCAAGAGAATAAAAATGTGGCCAACTGTAGAAGATGCAAAGGGCTGCCAAGTGTTGCTGTCAAATTGGATCCTGTCTTTGTCTGGCTTTTTCCCTTATTTTGAGTGGATCAAGGCCCTCCCTCTCTCCACCACCCCTTGCTCATGATTAATCAAAATTCCCCAACCATTTGATTCGCCATGACATGGCATGGATCCCTTATTTTTGTGGTAAATTGAGAAGGTCCATCTACCGGAGATTGCTTCATTTTTTTAATGAATGGTTATGACATAGCCATGATGATTCCTTTATTTATTTCTTTGTTTACTTTATGCATCATCACATTCATCGGGCAAAATAATTCTATCTTTCCTATTCAAGCACACAACACGTGATGATCTATATATAGTTTATTTACGCAAATAAAACTTCGTTCTCTAATCTCTAATTAGTCTTCATTTTCATGTAAAGATTGCTTGTGCAAAGAAAAAAGGAATCCACATGATTTGTGCTATTGGTATAACTCCTTATCTTTAAAATACGAGGATAAATCTAATTAAGGGCTTTTCAATTATTGAATTGCGTTAATCAAAGTTCGAGATTGTACAGAAAAACCTAAAACAACCTGATTGATATGGGGTTAGAAGACTTCCGTGATTTGAGATAAGGTTACTAGAGTGGTCTAAGAGGCCTAAAGATAGCAAATACAATGGTAAAGAAGACGGGTTCTTTCTCTCTTTGGATGCAGATGATCTCCAAGAGATGCCCTCATGCAACTATATAGCATCTCGTGCTGGTGGGGTACCAACGATTGTTTAAAACAATCACGATGTCTCATCAAACAGTGTCGTCAAAGCGACGATTACAACCATTTCTCTTCATCTCTCTCCCTTTTGCTCCCCCATTTCCGAACTCCACCTTTCCAACTCAATTATTGGAACCGTTCCACTTTCGCCGAGTACTGTGTGCTTGGTCAACTCCACACACACACAAAATGCCTCGAGACATAATTGCTATTGGGAAAGAAAAACACAGTGGAGATGCGCATCGAGGGTAGAGTGCACATCCAGGAAGATGGAAGATGATGGATCGGGCACGAGAGAGAGAGAAGATGAAGAAGAAGCTTTAACAATCATTTCATGAGTGTTTTCAGTCAGCGTCATGAAAGACAGAGGCATGATACTGTTTTGTTCATACTGTAAGAAGAATTTTTCTCTAAAAAAGAGGGGAATGGCACATAAACTGAAATGGAAAAAAAAAAATTACCTTAGGCCTAGACCAACAAGTTGTTACAATGACGATAGGGTACAGTCTTAAGGGAAAGTATGCTTTTGATCCTTATTCATGAAAGGCAGAAGTTGATCCATATCCTATTAAACTCGGCATCTCAGTACTCGAAACACGCAGTTGGGACCATTGTAAAAGTCACTTGAGAATTTTTAAGCTTGTCCAGAGGAAGGAAAATGCGGACTTCCTTAAAAGCAAATTGACCATGCGAAAATTCTTAACACAAGGACCCAAACAACTTGGGACCCAAAGTATATACTTGGACCGACATATTATTCTTTGGCTAAGAGTCCTAACACAAGTGATGCATGAAATCATGAATGGAGACTCAACCCAAGGGAGTGGAGTGATACCAAAATTGTACTCCTAAGACTTCAAAGTAGAACATTGGATTGTTACAAATTAATTTTGATTCATAACATATGGACCTAAAGCATGGATTTTTTTTTTCCCCAATTTTTTCCAATTTTTTTTTTTTTTTTTTTTCATGTGGGTATTTGCCCTCCGCGGACAGAGAGATATCATGCAGCGAGGGGTTGACCTACATCCCCATGATGCAAAAGGCGGGCACTTATTATTGTTTGGAGGGAGATGGTGTTTGCTTTTAGCAGTTCAGGCACAAGATGCAGCTCCGACAACATTGAAGGGAAACTTAAGAAGAAACTAAAGATGATTACTTTGATGCTCCCTCCAGTTGTGCATTCGATTGGGCTTCCCTTCGAGGATCTGCACAACCTATAACAGCAGCAAAGGACTCTTTTCATATGGATCTCATAGTGAGAAATTTTAAAAAAAAAAAAAAATTACATGTCTTGGTGGATTCTCAAGTCGTAATAAAAGTGAAATTATCCCAAAACATCAAGAGAAATTACCTCTCCCATCGAGGGTCTTAGTTCGGGATTCCTTTTCAGGCACAAGTGTGTCGCTTTGGCCATGAGGTAGAGCTCGTACGTGTTGTACGACTCACCGATCCGATCATCGATGAGTTCTTGCAGTTCCATCTTCTCGAGGAGTAGTTCCGCCTGTAATGTCGCTCAATTACAAGGGGGAGAAAACGGAAAGATATATAAGATGTTTAGGACCAAATTAACATTGAAGACCAAAGCAATGAATGAACGTACCCACTGTCTCAGAGACTGATGTGGCTTGTCATTCTTAGGATCAACTACCTTACGCCCTGAAATGAGTTGTAAGAGAACCATCCCATATGCATACACATCTGTTCTTATGGAAACCGTCCCATTCTCTGCATATTCCGGTGCCAAGTACCTACATGTTTCAAAGAAAATCTTAGCTTTAACTGGAAAAAGCACTAGAACGTGCAACTCTTTTTCTAATAATGCACTTCAATGACAAATCAATCCTCACCCTAATGTTCCAAGAATCCTTGTGTGCTCGGGATCATCACTTGTTTTCCACTTAGCTAGGCCAAAGTCACCTAGCTGTGTGAAACCAGGAAGTTTAATCGGACCCAGAAACATTTGATTCACCTAACACATTGCAAAGGCATGGATTTAATTTGGTAAATAGGAACAACTTGAATTGGCAAATAGTTACCATGGGCACGAAGTCGTGCGTGAGCAATATGTTGCCGGGTCGCATGTCACGATGAATTATCGGGCCACCGCGACACTCTTCGTGTAGAAAGCGCAGACCTTTTGCTGTTCCAATGGCTATCGCATATCGGCGATGCCACTCTAAGACACTTGTTGGATTGTCTACGAAAAAGGCACTTCTCAAGTAATTCTTAGACTGAAACAGATGATTTAGACATTATTATACACACAGAATTTGTCATATTCTTTTCTCGTGACTAGCAAGATTGATAAATTCAATTTTGGTTTAGGTATCAAATTAAGGAAACATCAATTACCAAATAGATGCCAGTCGAGGGATTTGTTGCAGATGTATTCATACACCAACACATTGAGGTTCTCCTTGCAACAGTAGCCCAACAGCATCACAATGTTCTTGTGGCGCGCGAAACTCAGCACGTGTATCTCAGAATTGAACTCCATGAAACCTTGCGTGCTAGCCTCCTTCCGCACCTTCGCCGCGATCTCCTGACCGTCTTTGAGCTGGCCCTTGTAGACGTAGCCATACCCGCCTTCTCCAACCAAATTATCCTTTGAGAAATCCTGGGTTGCGAGCTGTATCTCGTTGAAGCTGAAAGGCATAGCATCCTTGATGTATAGTTTGGACCGTGTGCCACAACTTGAACAAAGGATCGGCGCTTCTGAGAATCTGCCCCGAGAGGCGGTCTTTTTCTGGATGCCTTGATAGATTGAGATGATATTGTTCTCCTCTTTGGTCGGCCTTTCTGAAACACAAAAGAAAAAAAGAAACCAAAACAATTATTTTATCTCAAGTGAATTTATATTCAGAAACAAACAACGACTTAAAACTGGATGAGCAAACTTATACTATGCTTAAAGATTAGACATATGCTTCCATAAACATACTATTAAAGAGTAATAGGATGTTACCAGTTTTTTCACTCATAAAACAAGTCTCTAAATCAGATGAAGTCGTCTTGGCTTTGAGCATGCCAGAGCCTTGTATAGCATTATTTGTCAAGGATTCAGTCCCATGGTAAATATTGGATTGCTCTGTGATCTCCCCGACTTGGCTAGCAAGTGACAGAACGGACTTAGTAATAGAGTAGAATGACTTGTGCTCCATTGAGTTCGTGTCGATTGCGGTTTCAGGCCTCAAAATATCCACCGACAGACTATCTTGAATAATTGCAACTTTGCAAGGTATCTGTTTTAGGTAAAACCTCAAGTCCCGTCTTAAGTGCCTGTCAAGATTATCAACCAAAATACGGTATCTCCATAATTACACGCCAGGCCAATGTGAAAACCTTCTATGTAAGAAAATCATTCGACATTTATGCTCAAGGAGATGATGAATTCATAAAATGTATAGGAGATTTTTTTTTTTTGTCATTTTAGATGATGTATTAAGTAGTGAAATGCAAGTAAAGTAGCGTTATATACCTGTCAAGAATGACACAAGTTGGTTTGCAGGTTATGGCTTCCTGCAGAATCACTTGCTTAAGTGGGTATCCTGCTGTTATTTTAACTTGAAGGTTTATCTGAATTACAAAAAGTACAAGGGAAAAATGATTAGCCCTATCCCTTTGAATAGCTATGTATGTAATGGAGAACAATGTATTGTTCTCCTAGCTCCTTTCAATAAATCCTAAACCTCTAAAACCCTAAAACTCTAAACCTTAAAGTTTTGATAAAACAACAGCAATTTCCGACATTGAAGTAATGACATCCTATATTTAGGGATATATGTATCAATAGTATGAAAAGTAGAGAAATCCTAATTTCTATACGTGTGATTTCTCTACGTGTTGCAATATGAATCGTATAGAAAAACCAAGACATTGATTTCGTTGATCACTTACAATGATACCATCATGGCTCAGGTAATCATGTATTTATTAGTATGCTTTTGTGTTCTCATTAAAAATTAAGTGTATGTCCTAGGCAAATCTATGGAATTTGTTTTCTTTGAATTGACATTCTACATAAATTGTCTAAAAAGTCTTAAATTTATTGCACTTTTACCAGTTCAGTCCTAAATCTTTTAACATTGCCAATTAAGTCCTAAACTTTTTCACTTTTTATCAATGGAGTCCATCCAGCAAATTTTGACCGGAATTCGCTAACATGGACGTCACTGTCCTACGTGGCATGACCGGTGCTGATGGGACAAATTTTATTAATTTTTAAATATTTTTTCAACTTTTTAAAATTATTTTTACATTTTATTTCTTTTTATTTTTTTCTATTTCCCCCCCCTTTTTTTTTTTCCTTTGGCAGGTTGCCTAGCCTCCGGCAACCAACAGAGGCCACAGTCGATGAGAGTCAAGCGAGGTCACTCTCATTGGGATCGGCAAGAGGCAACCTTGCCGGCCTTGGGCAAAGCTAATGAGGGTCAGCCTCGCCTAAGGCTTGCGAGATCGACCCTCATGGCCTTTTGTAAGGTTGGCAAGGCTAACCCTCGCCAATTTTGGCCTTTGATTGATTGTTGAAGGCTGGGTGATTGGCTTGAAGAAGAAAAGGCCAAAAAAAAAAAGAGAGAGAGAAAAAAAAGAAATTAAAAACATAAAAAATTCAAAAATATATATTTAAAAAAATTGTCAACATTAGCCTTAGCTATGCCACGTAGGATGATCGACATACACATCAATGAATTCTGGTCAAAATTGATCGGATAGACTCAATTGACAAAATTTTGAAAGGTTTATGATTCAATTAACAAAGTTAAAAGGTTTAAAACTAAATTGGTAAAAGTGTAATAGGTTTAGGAATTTGTAGACAATTTTCCCTATATTTGTATTCTCACATGGTTATGTGTCTCTAATAAATTTTGGGTTCTCATTGTTTACCTACTGGGTTGACTCATGGAAGCTATGAACAGTTGAAATAGAAAGTATATGATTCTTCAATAAGTAAAATATTACCCCTTGGTCTTCACAGTTCTCAGCACACCGCAGTAACGTGTTCAAAAGTCTCTATCTTCTTGGAGACTTCTTCCTCCACTGCACGAACCGAAGAAACATCTGGGGTGGTTGCAAGGTGATATCCCACTATGCCGAGGGAAACAACACATCCTCAATCATAAACTTACAGGGAATGTTGAATTTTCTTCTTCTGATGGAAATAAACTTTGATCTTTCTCTAAGTATTGATGATACGCTCGAAAAATTAAGAACAATGAAGTCAAAGACTAAGAAAGCGTCCAAAGCAAATCACACTTCGAATATTGATGGATTTTCCGATTTGTGAAAGCCATTGCTGAATTGATCGCAATCTGAGAACGTGATCCATAGATACTTACTAGGGTGTTGCACCTTATGTAGCACCCCAAGCACAACAATGGTGTCACCTCCTCGAAGAATGTCACCTCTCGTTTGCATGTTGTGGAGCGTCACCGTGAATTCGTGCTCATTGCGGACTTTAGTAGCATCATACGCGACGATAAAATGGGATGGAGAAGGAGGAATCTCCATGGGACGCAATTGCTCGATGATCACTCCAGAAGCAAGCTCAATAAGAAAAATATCCAACTACTTACCAATATCTAAGTTCATATCAAAATTGGGTTAACAGATAACAGAATATATAGAGGATCATATTGACGAATTCAGCTTGTGGAATGAGTATAGAAAGGACGAGAATTATGAGTGGAGATCAGGATTGGTTATCCAATGAGTTTTGATCAAGAAACGGAAAATTTTCACTCTCTTTTCATTTTCCTTCAATTAGGTCGTCTCTCTTGGTGTCACCTTGGAAGGACGAGGAAGATTCGTAGGATTTTCGCAAGAGATGCTACTGAATATTCGGATCATCGTTCATAACAAGTTAAGAATGGCTGCCGTCGACATAGTGAACATGGGAACATCACGAAGCGCATAATGAAGTAGATGTTTGACTACCTTCAATTACAAGAATCCTCAACCCCATGCTCCTAACCTTTTCTGGGTGGCCATTGACACCAGTGTCGGTGCATGCTTTCGTCTCATGTTGTGGCCAGATGCGCAAGGACTCTTGCCTTTTTTCTCATACTATACAGCCAAATAGGTGAGGCCCTAACTCTCTCCCTTTTACGTCAATCGGCACATTTTCTTTATGAACAACTCCGGGGCACGAGTAACTCCGGGACTTTGACTTGGCCTCGACTTTGGGAGATTTTTAGTTGTTGCATTTTAACGTGTCGAGTTTCTATCGTCTAATGAATCCTCATGATGAAATTTGGGCGACGGACTAATCTTTAGTCCCTCTCCAAGAAACAAGTGGAGAGGCACTTTAATACCTGAACTTACAATTGACTGAACATATAAATTTCTAGCCAAGATTAATAGAAGATGCTTACCGTATATCAACCCTACGAGCTACTATCCTCGATGCATTTGTCTCTCGAACTATTTGTTTCGTTTGATTTTGTATCCAGGATCGATAAAAAAAAAAAAAATCACTGAAATATGATACCAGGATACATCCTTCAAAAGTATGAGATAGTTTAAATTTGTACGGACGTCAAATTAGAAGCATGTAATAGTTGTCACTGCATAAGAATTTTTAACAATTTATATACAGAGCAGAGATTTTATTAAGCTTTGGTTTCGAATTACTGAGGCTTCGCTTCGGAGACAATTCTTTTCTTGAATAATTGTAAGTCCATCTACACAGGGACATCAAGTGGATAGTCTTTTGGGTGTCTTTTGATGGTCTCCCGGAGTTGACTCTCTTGCTTATGAAGATTCGACGGAAGAGTGTCGTACACATCCCTGAACAGGTCTGATAATGGAGGTTTCTCATACGTCTCTGCAGTCTGAATTGCTTGGAGTACCTATCAAGAGGAAAATTACGTTACAGAAACTGTCAATGTCGGTCATTTTGTGAGCGAGCATTGAATCCGATCTTGCAGAAACAATAGGTAGAATGAGGCCTATGCAAATTTAACCTGCTTTCTGATGTTATTTCGAAGCTCGACCTCCTTTTTATCGTCCCACCACATGTTCCTTTCAACCCAATTTCTGAATCTATTTACAGGGTTCCGCGACATTTTCCAGTACTCAATTTCATCCATGGGCCGATACTTTGTCGAATCGTCTGATGTGGAGTGGTGTCCTACTCGGTAAGTTAAGGCCTGTCGATAAATAAAAGCATATATTTAGTAGAACGCTCAACTTGACATTACTACAGCAGTTTGCACTGAAAATTATGTGACGGAAGAACATGCCAGCTTTATAGCTGTACTCATGAGCGAGTGATTTACTTAAAGTTGATCATATCTTTCTAATGCATCACAATTCGTGAAGTCAAATTGAAAGAGAGAAAGAGACTCTGATAACTCAGAATTAGTCCTACCTCAACTAATATAGGCATTTGATCCTTGATTGCCATTTCACGAGCTTCACGTACTGCTGAATAAACAGCAAGAGCATCGTTACCATCCACTCGAATGCTACGAATTCCATATGCTTGACCCCTTACAACAATGCCGTCACCTGAAAATACATGACAACAAGATAACTATTCTGTCAATGCCATAGGACGTAGCCACTTCAGAGCTTTTTGTTATGAATGATTTCTATCTTAAAGGTGTATTAACTTAGAAAAGTTGCGCTCGCGCTTCTAACCTAATATCAGCATATAAAATATATCAAGAGTGCAAGATGGGTACTTCGAAATTGTTCTCTTGTGTGGGTACTGATCGCCCATCCGTTATTTCGACAGATGAAAATGACCGGGGCTTCCATGACCGCTGCAAAGTTCAAGCCAGCATGGAAATCTCCCTGAAAGGAATGCTCAATTCATCAGCTTCAATTCAACAATAGAAACAGAAAAAAGATCAACCAAATGTGCACTAATAACCTCGCTAGTGCCGCCATCACCAAAATATGCAGCCACACACGCACTTCTCTTATCCATCTTAAGAGAATACGCAGCACCAACGGCTTGAGGAATTTGTGTTCTGGAGAAGAAATAATCGCATGCAATGTCGGGAAATCAGCTTGACAATTGACGTAATTGAGAGAGATCCATGAAGAATTCAAATGAAGACAAATAGAGCTGGAGCCTCACGCGATTGGCGATGACACAGTGAAATAATTGTGCTTATTAGATCCATAATGAATTGGCATCTGTCGACCTTTTCCATAGTCGACCTTGTTACCGAGACACTGGTTAGCAAACTCTTGTACTGTGAAACCGCGCCACAGTAAGACACCCTGTTCTCGGTACTGTAGCATCACCAGAGTCATTCGACATCAATTACTATCAGGAGTAAATAATTGGTAAAAGTAGAAACACAGTAAATCTTTGAAGAAGGAATGATCGACACAATAGTTAAAAATTCTAGTACTGCTCCATCCAATATGCTCGAGTGAAACATTAGAGCATTCCTCTGTTTGGTCGCCAAATCAAAACTATGTTATCTCAAAACTGAGATGTACACAACGACACAATGTCCATTGACATGAACATATCCATGTGCACTTTCCATGCGTGTCTATGTTACCTTCATGAAAAATAGAAAACACACCTGAGGCATGACAACGTCATCATCCGTAAGGGCAGCTGCGGATGCTATGTTGATAGCTTCTTCCCCCATCGATGTGAGATAGAACGATATCCGACCTTGCCTTTGTGCTTCAAAGAATATGGCGTCCATGATCTGCAGGGTGACCATATCCGTATACATTTTCACGGCGAGTTCCTCGTTCACCTAGTCAACACCATAGACGAATAAATCATTGAGTTTTTGGGCACAACACGAACTTATATGGATTTGAATCAGACTGGGGAACCGCTTGATGCAAGTGAGACTAATGTGAGTCGTATTCATTCCGATATAAGACTTCATATGCAGTGTTTATATGAACTACTTCAATGCCTCTTCATCAAGCTGTAGATACCTGGGCAGAGCAATCATTCTCAATTTGCTGTCCATACTCATCAAGCACTCGATAACATGGTACTCTCTCCTCGGGCGACTCTGTTATGAATTGCATTTTGGAGGTAAATGCAACCTTTCCACCAGGGAAATCCAAGACCTGCAGTTCCATGTTAGCAATTGGCAAAAAGAAGCAGCGTTTGCAATCTCGGTTGAGTTCAAGGATAATATTAAGCTAATGGCCGTTGACCTTTTAGGCCCAATGGGCCGGACAGAATGGGCTTGAAATGATTGCAAGCAGGCCCAAATGGTGAACGAGCCGAGAGGAAGCCTAGTCTCAAGTCGACTTTAGTATATATTTACACGTTTTCTAATGACTGGGGAGAGAAATAGCTTGGTGCAACGTGAAAGAGGAGCATAGAAGCTGCCCAAAAGTTCAAAGATCCTCCAGTGGTTTATGCTTTTTGTGTTTTTTATAACATTTTTATAGCGAGGAAAAGCTTGTCGTTAATATTGCAACAAAGAAATGCGATGGGAGCCAACACAAATAGGCCAAACAGAGGATAATTCTACAGTATTTATAAAAATTAAAGACAAATACCTTTTTTTAATGAGAGAGCAATAATAATTATAATATGGAGTTGCCCCAAAATTGAGGGATTAAAGTTGAAATGCAGTTTGGTTCACTGATTTACGTTGGACCATCTATTTCCAACATCGTGGTAACGAGGGACGTGGCTGGGACCTTTTGCGTGTCCCCAGACAAAAGTTAGCGAATCCCCACGTGAAACATACCTGAGCACCATCATCAACAGTATCATCGTCTTCCGCTTCATGCACCGACACGAGATGCTTCTCGGCTCTGGTGGACTCAAGGCGCTTGGCCGAGAAGACCGGGGACCGGGCCGGCGAGATCCTCCCGGCCGCGCGTCCAATCCCAACGCTCCCGAGAGGTCGCACGGCGGGCAGGGGCGCCCCCTGGCGATCAAGAACCGCATGCGGCGACGAAGGGCGCCGCTGCTTCTTCTGAGGTAATGAGCGACGGCTCTTGTCCTCCGGAACCAAGTTGCCATCAAGAATCGCGTGAGGGACGAATTTTAGATGGAAGGAGGAAAGGAGGAGGATGCTTTGGAGAGGAGCTGGGGTGGGAAAAAAGATGCTCAATCCTAGAGTCTATTGGAGAGGAATAGAGGAAGAAGACTGATGCGGGGACGCGATAATTAATGGTTTCTTGGAGACTTAGAGCGAGAGGAGTGACATGGGCTCTCGGTCCTCAGTCTTATCTCGCGTGCGCTCGCTTGTGAGTTGTGACGGGAAAGACGAAAAGATGCTCTTTTCATTATTGGTTTGTTCCCATCCAAGGAGGTGAAGTAGATCCGACCTCCAACTCATCACTGTCTTGTTTTTGTTGCATTCTTTGTGCCGTGAAAAGATAAGAGTTAATATAATAAACTAGTATACTGATGACAAATTTATCCTTTGTTAATATTTTTAAAATTTTACTATCAAATTGCTTACTTGAATGATTCGTGACAGTTGGCTAGTATACCAATTTAGAATTTGACTTTCTATTTGTTAGAATTATTCATTTTTGTGAATTCTTTGTGGTATTAATCCAATTTTATGTAAGGTATATCTATCACGAATGTACTAGTTTGGAGTTTTTTATAGTCGAACAAATTAATTTTAGGGTAAATTTATTATAAGTACACTAGTTTTGGTTTTCTGTAGTCATTTAAGCTAAATTTATTACAAACGTACCCATTTGAGATTTTTTATTGTTAAAAAAATTAATTTTAGATAAATTTATCATATATGTACTATTTGAAATATTTTAAGGCAATAACCCAAAAGAAAACGAAGAAAAAAAGAAGGCCCTTCCGATTCATTCGCGAAGGCCTTTTAAAGTACGTTCGTTTACTTTTCGTTGATTTGCTAAACCTGAATCGCCACTGACCCAAAAGAAAACAAAATAAAAAAAGAAGACCCGTCCTATTCATGCGCGAACGCCTTCCGGAGTACGTTCGTTTGCTTTTCGTTGATTTGCTAAACCTGAACCACCACCTCCCCTTGCTACTCCAGCTTGCGCCGCGGGGTGAGGCGGAGCATGTTATCGCGGGGGCGGAGCTTTTATGATGATTCCCAAAGGAGCCGGTCGCCATCGAAGAGCCGGACTTTTTTCTCGGGGAGAGATGAGCCTTGGATACGAAAGTGCGGTTGGCATTGCCATGGGGGGTCCATCGTCGTCATCGATGGCACTTGACTGGACTGGACGGTGGTGTGCCTTTGAAAAGGGACCTGACTGAAGGATGGACGGATTCCGTCCGCAAGTATTTACTCCATCCATCTTTCATCGTGTCCTCTCGCAACGTGTCCGGTTTGTGGAGGTAACGTGCTGCGGGGTCCGACTTCACTGCATACACGCACCACGTGTGGTCTGGCATGGCTTGCGTAATTGATGGATGAGTCCGGACACGGGTTCCGTTTCGGACCGAAAATCCTCGGCCCCCGGGCTGTCCCTTATCATCCTTTTGGAATTTGGCGAGTTAGGCTCCGTACATGGGGCAGCAATTATACAATCACACGTGTATTTCGGTTAAGTCTCCTCCCGATAATCATCATGCGTATAGAATTGGTGTTCATAATTTAGCAAAAATGAAACTGCAGAGTTGGGGCCTCCCATCATCACAACTATATCACATGGTGACGGAGATCTACAACACATGATAAATGGGCTTACCATTTGTGTATATACAAATTCCTCTCCCCTCTCTATACGATACTTTACGGTTCTCTGCCGATAATTCCCTCACCTATCAGTCTCTGGATTGAACTTCCATCAATTGATCTGCAACCTTCTTCCCAAGAGCTTCGTTCCCATAAGCCACATAAACCTCCCAAAGCCGATGACCACATTGATGTATCTGCATTGAAAGGCATTTATTTGCCCTGTCGGATCTGTGGCATAGTACTAGTAACCAGCACAGGCGAAAAGATCAATCATCCAAGAGAAGTGTTTTGACCTATTCCTTGGATCAATATCATATGCCTATTTCACACAAGCAAAGCTTAAACTGAACATCAAGACAAGCCCACTCCTCTTGCAGAAAAATCCATGCGGACAGAGACAAATCATTAGTAATTTATGAAAATATCATTTACCTGCACTACTACTTAGATGATCGGTCTTGCTTGAGATGTGACGGTTCAACTGATTAGCCACTTGCTACACTTATGCCTTTGACCAGAGCTTCAGTTTCTGGATTCTGAAATAACAGAAAAGAACTCGCAATTGGTCACATCATAGAGTATCAACTAATTTGCAATACAAGGAAAATGAAGCATGAGTATGTGAGCTGAGATATTGGTGATATTGTTGTCAGAGAGACATCAGATACCAGCTCACCAAAACCAATAAGTACCCACAACATCAGATCATTCAGGAGCGCACGAGATTTCTGGTAGAAAGAGTAACACAATGCACCAAAACTATGCATGCATACTTAATCTGGCATCTCATCCAGCCGTTTCCTGAAAATTTCCTAAACCCGATAATAGGAGTTGATGGACGTTTATGCAACAACACTCGAGTCTTGAGGTACCAAGCACTCATCTACTTTAAAAAAGCAGCAGAAAGAGAGAGATCTATAACTGTCTAAAATCTGCCTCTAATAGACATATCTTAACCATCAGAGTGATCTTGAAAAACGAGGGCAGAAAAGACATTCCCAACTCTTCAATATGTTTACCAATCTTGACATATATACCTTTATTTCCAAGGCATAATGTTTGAAGAGATGAACTTCATGTATACCAGACGCCCTCTTCACTGCCTTCCGGCAATCTGACCACAGAGAATATCAGTAGTCTACAGATGCTAGATGAGCATCCATTATCAGTAACAAGATCCACCATAAAACAATTCAATGATGAAAACAAGCCATAGGAAAACTAACAAACAACGAAAAGAATAATGTACCATATTTAGTGTTCAGCAGTCAGCCCAACTACAACCAGGATCTTTCCCTACTTGTTTTTCCTTCATCATATACCTAACTTCTGCTGATCTTTCCCAATCCCCAAAGTCAGCAAGTATGCCAGATAACTGTACATAAGCACCTGAATTCTCTGGATCAAGCTTGATAATTTTCTCCGCTACTTTCTTTCCAAGAGTTCTATTCCCATGAGCCACACAACCTCTCAACACAGAAGACCACATTGTTGTATCTGCATCAAAAGGCATTTGCTTTATCAGATCGATGGCTTCATTCAGATAACCAGCCCGTGCAAAAAGATCGATAACACAAGAGTAGTGTTCGATCCTTGGATCAATGTCATAATCCAATTTCATCGCATATAACCATTTCCACCCCTCTTCAACCAATCCACAATGATCACATGCAGACAGGACTGCTGTGAAAGTAATATCTGTGGGTCTCAAACCAGCATGCCTCAGCTCCTCAAACAGACTCAGTGCTTTCATCCCATGGCCATTGGTAGCATAACCCATCAGCATGGTATTCCAAGAAACTTCGTCTATTTTCACCATTCCATCAAACACTTTTCTCCCTTTCTCAACATGACCACACTTGCAGAAGAAATCGACAAGGGAAGTAGAAATGATAGGGTCATGTTCAAGCCCAATGACAATGGCTCTTCCAAAAATTTGTTCCCCTAGATCAAATGAGGAAATTATAGCACAAGAACTGAGAACACTAGCAAAGCTGAACTTATCCATCATCAAGCCAAGCCTATTCATCTCGCAGAAAAGATCTAAAGCTTCAACAGGACAACCATTCTGACTGAGACCTACTAGCATTGAATTCCATGAGATCAGGCTTTTCTTTGACATAGACTGGAAAATTTCTTTTGCATCATCAACCTTTCCGCAGTTAGAATATACTGTGATCATAGAATTGAGTAAGATTGTGTCATGAACTTCCAGCTCATCAAAGAGATTGCAAGCATCCCTAAGACTTCCACATTTATAGTACATGTCAACAAGAGAACTTGCGACGATAACTTCATTAAGGAGACCACTCTTCCAAACATGGGCATGCATTAGCTTACCCTGTGCAAGGACACCTAAGCTGTTGCATGCACTTAAAACACTGGCTACTGTAGAGGTGTCCTCACGGACAGCTACTTCACGCATCTTGTTAAACAGAACTAAAGCTTCCATTTCCTCGTTATTAGCTACATGGCCTGCAATCAGTGAATTCCATGTAACGACACATGGATTATAGCTACTGCTGAAAACCCTTCTTGCCTCATCCATTTTACCACAATTGGCATACCCAGAAATCAATGCCGACAGAGAAAAGTCATCTGGTTCCTCCATGCTACTCAAAACTCGATTTGCACTATCCAAATCACCGCATTTTCCATACAAGTTGACCAACGAACTAGCCAACACCGAATCAAATGCCACTCTGTTAATAAGAAGGCGCGCATGAATCTGCTTGCCACAATCAATAGCCTCCAGGTCAGAACAAGCACCTATGACGGTGGCTAGAACAAAAGTATCACCCTGCGTTCTCTCGAAAGGATCCGAATTCATGTCCTTAAACAAACTAAGGGCTTCCCTGGGACGCCCATTCTTGGCATAACCATGGATCATTGAATTCCACGCAACAGCATTCTTCCTGGGCATGGCATTAAACAAACAAGAAACAGTCGGAAGATCACCCCTCTTGGCAAAACCTGAAATCACCACGTTCCAAGAGAAATCATTGCGGCAGGGCATGTAACCAAAAAATTCCAGAGACTTGGCCGCCTCTCCCGTCCTCATATAGCCCTCAACCATCGTGTTCCAAGTGAAGCAATTCCTCAGAGGCATATCATCAAACAGTCGCCGTGCATTATCCATTTGGCCGCACCTGGCGTAGAGCTGAAGGAGACGGTTTCCGAGCGTGATGGCGCAGTTCAAAAGACCCTTTTTCAGGAAGAGAAGATGGAGCTGCTTGCCCTCGTGGACGGCGAGCCGAGTGCTGCAGGACTGGAGTAACTGCCCGCAGGTTCGCAAATCCATGTCCATGATGTCTCGATGTTTACGCTAAAGCTGCTGTCGGCCTGAACTCCAAAATCGCCGACGCCGGCGCCCACCAATCCGACGCCACCAGACGACGGCGACCGTCGGCAAGCCCCTGAGTCGGCCGGTGCTTGGGGGCGAAGGTGAAAGCAGCATTTCTACTTGAACTATCAAGCTACGCCGTTTTGGTGAGTTGCAAACAATCCGGGGAAAAAGTTTCATTCTCTAAAATACTTTTTTTCGATTTTTTTGGATCTTGTATTTTATTTTATTTATAAAATATTAATATCACGAAAAACTTCAAATTAATATATATTAAACAATTTACCTCATACTCTAAATTGATATAAATACGAGACAAATTTGACGTAATTAGATGATACGTGGAAGATGAGTCTACCAATTTAAAAATTTACTCACCGTTTATTACTATTTTTTGGTTAACGGAGATAAAAATATGAGATTTAGTTTTAGATAAATTTATTCTAAATATACAGGTTTTAAATTTTTTATAATAAAAAAATAATTTAAAATAAATTTATCATAATTATATTCATATGAAATTTTTTATTATTAAAAAATTAATTTATCAATAACGGGATTTTCCGTGATATTAGCATGTAATTTATGTCCGGTTCGCAAAACATAAGCCCGGACAAATCACCTGCGTCTTGCATTCGCTCGATCTCTGCTCGGACAACTCCGTTCGTTCCTGTCGAATTTCGTCGCATGCTCCGGCGCCGACCATGTAAGCGACCGAAAGGAAGTCGCCTTTGCGCATCGTCGCATCGTCCGTGCTCGGTTACATGGGCGTGAATGCCGCCTCCCTACTCAACCAGCTCCTCCACCAAGTCTGCCGCCCCAGGTCGCCTTCGCCGCCGCCGCCGCCGCCCGGACCCGGCGCCACCAAGGCCCTGACCGAGACCATCCTCGCCCACCTCGATGCCGGCCGCCTCCAGGAGGCCGTCAACGTCCTCTTCGCTTCCCACGAGCCCGTCCCCCACTCCCTGTACGCCCGCCTCTTCCAGCTCTGCTCCTCCGCCCGCGCCACCGTCGAGGCCCGGAAGGTGGAGTTCCACCTGGGCGCGGCCTTCAACCGGACGCCGCCGCCCTTCCTGCTGAACCGGGCCATCGAGGCTTACGGGAAATGCGGCTGCCCGACGGACGCCCGCGAGCTGTTCGACGAGATGCACGAGAGAGATGGCGGGTCTTGGAACGCGATGATCGCTGCGTATGTGCGGAACGGGCGCGCGAAGAAGGCGCTGAGCTTGTTTTCGGACATGAACGCGTCCGGGGTTTCCGCTAGTGAGGTCACTTTTGCCGGTGCGCTCGGCTCTTGCGGTGTCGTTCGGGAGCTTGGTCTGTGCATGCAAGTCCACGGACTCATGGTGAAGCGTGCCTTTTGTGGTAATGTAATTTTGGGGAGCTCGCTTGTCGACGTGTACGGGAAATGTGGTGTTATGGGTGACTCGAGGAAGATGTTCGATGAGATGGAAAGACCAAACGCGGTGACTTGGAATGTGATCGTGAGGCGGTATCTTGAGATGGAGGATGAGAGGGAAGCGATTGTTATGTTCTTCAAAATGTTTCTGACTGATACTAGACCGCTGAAGTTTACCTTTTCAAACGCTCTTATTGCTTGTTCTAAGATACGTGCTCTTGCGGAGGGAATGCAAATACATGGGTTCACAATTAAGGTATGTCTGGAAGATGATGAAGTGGTTTCCAGTTCACTCATTGATATGTATGTTAAGTGCGTTGAATTAGAATCTGCACAAAAGATTTTTGATCGACCTTGTGCCAAGAACGTGGTCTCCTGGACTTCAATGGTGTCTGGTTATGCTTTGGTTGGGAGAACTGGAAAGGCTAGGGAGCTCTTCAATGAGATGCTGGAACGGAATGTGATATCCTGGAATGCAATGTTGGCAGGGTACATTCGCTCCAGGCTGTGGGATGAGGCCTTGAATTTCATATCTTTAATGCGCAGTTCAACCAAGGACATTGACCATGTCACTCTTGCACTCTTCTCAAACTTGTGTGCTGGCCTTTCAGATGTTTTCATGGGGAAGCAAGTGCATGGATTTGTTTATCGGCATGGTCTCTTTTCCCATTTACTTGTCAGCAATTCTCTTTTGGATATGTATGGAAAATGCGGGAACTTCAGATATGCTCGAGCTTGTTTTTACCTGATGAGTCAGTGGCGGGACAAAGTTTCCTGGAATTCTTTGCTGACCAGTTATGCTCGTCATCAAAGGAGTGAACATGCGATGGAAATGTTCTGTGAGATGCAATGGGAGGCAATGCCCAGTGTCTTCACTTTTGGAACTCTTCTCGCTGCTTGTGCTAATATTAGTGCTCTTGCTCATGGGAAGCAAATTCATGGATTCATGATTAGGAGAGGATACAAGATTGATATTGTCGTGAGAGGAGCTCTGATTGACATGTATTCCAAATGCCGCTGCATCAATTATGCCCTAAAAGTTTTCTTGGAAGCAGCTCCACGAGATGTGGTTCTTTGGAATTCCATAATTCTGGGCTGTTGCCACAATAGGTTGGGCAAGGACGCTCTAGAATTGTTTGACTTGATGAGCAAGGAAGGTATTAAACCAGACCATGGCACTTTTCAAGGGCTGTTGCGTGCCTGTATCTGTGAGGATCTTGTCGACTTGGGAGGACGGATTTTCAAATCCATGACAAATGTTTATGGCGTTATCCCTAGGCTGGAGCATTATGAGCAAATGATTGAACTCTACAGCCGTGCCGGATGGATGCGAGAGCTTAAAAAGTTTGTTAAGACAATGCCATTTGAACCAACAGTTTCGATGCTTAAGAGAATACACATTGCTTGTCAAAAGCATGGGTTCCCCAAATTGGGAGAATGGGCTTCCAGGCTGCTTGCAGAGTCGAATATTTCAGATCCATGTGAAAAATGAAGTTGCAGGCATACCCAGAATGGCGAAGTAGCTAAATACAGATCCGTCGGTTTGAGTAGCAAACAGTTTCTGGGGCTGGACTCGTGCTGTGAAGCTCCATCATATTAAGGCCCATCTGGACAATGTAGTCGGTTGTCACAAAAAGAAGAAGAAGAAGAAGCAACTGGCAAAACTGCGCCGTGATCAATCAGAATTCTCGGCGTGCATATTGCTCCAACATGATGTGCAATGTGTTATGGGCTTGCGAGACCGGACTAGCCTTTCCTCTCCAGAAATCTCCGACCTAATTGTATTTAGATCGATGATTGATCTCTGAAGCTTCTAAGGGAAGTAGAAACCGACGCAGAAGTGTCCTGTCGAACAACAGGAGCCACGGTCATGGAGCCAACCGAATGATTGTGAAGCAACCGAAGGCAGGTGACCATCATATCCGACTACGAGGAGTGCCTTCGAAGGGCCACCTCGTTTTCCAGTACTGCCAAAAACTCG
Source organism: Eucalyptus tenuipes (assembly GCA_014182365.1). Taxonomy (NCBI): domain Eukaryota; kingdom Viridiplantae; phylum Streptophyta; class Magnoliopsida; order Myrtales; family Myrtaceae; genus Eucalyptus; species Eucalyptus tenuipes. The sequence goes on from CM024542.1 coordinate 25,602,563, forward strand.
TTGGGCGAGTCCTTTCAGCTCAAGCAATGTCTCCAAGTTCCAAAATTTCTCCCAACCCAATTTTTTTTTTTTTTTACTGGTCACCTGCGGACGAAGCTGCCTGCCCCGAGCGTCGGGCCATCGAAGAGAACACGAATTCTTGTCGTGAAGGTTGATTACATAAATGCATCTTATTTTCTGTAGAAAATGGGGAAAAAAGAAAGGTTGGGAATAGGACATTCGAGTGCTGACAAATCTCAAGGAACAGCGATTAATGAAATGCCTCACGAGACGCGCGACCCTCGACCTAGAATACGAGGAATAAACTAATCCGTGGGCCAACCTGACGTGCGACATACCAAATCTCAACTTTTGACCGATTTGCATCGAGTAACCTTACGACGACTTGGAGATTGACTAGGCTTTTGGATACCTATTTCTAGATCACGGCACCATGCCATACGTGCGCTTTATTAAATCCAAAGAGTTGGGAGCCGGCCTCGCGGTGGAGGGTCTCGAATTCTAGAAATTCGGACCGTGGCCAGTCCAGTCTAAGGACAATCGCATTCGTATGATTAATTTTCTGTCCTCATACATCCCAAGGTGCGAGTATTCATCCGGAGAAAATAAAGAAAGAGGGAGGATACTAATTGACTTCTAAGTCGATTCGTTTTCATTTTTTATTTTGGGGGCCAAAATAGACCCCTAAGCTGCTCAAGGGAATATTTTTATACAACCAAAGTTTGTTGAGTGAAGAGACCCGCGGGGGGGGGGAGGAGGGACCCTCTCCTAACAACGTGAAGTCTCAGTCCCTAGCAAAACGACATCGTGTTTTGGTATATTATATATATATTTGTGCAGCCGGAAAAAATGTCTCCTTGCTGGTGCCCTCTTCCAAAAGCAACCCAACAAATATTCCACCCCACCCCCCCCCCCCAAAAAAAAAAAAAAAAAAATTTCTCTATATTAAATCCTTTTGGCCAATTAATTAAATTGATTAGCCATAATTAAGGCCTTTCAACTCAGATACGTCTCAAATGGCCCCGTTATCCCCAGTTCCTCTCGCACCCATCAGAAGTAGACATGCCTGTCTTTCCCTTCCACGCAAACGGAATATCGCAAAAGCCAACAAACAAACGCTCCTCCTCCTCAAAAGACAAGAAAAGAGAATAAAGAAACATCTCGCTATGCGTGAATTACACCGCGTGGTGCTCACATCGCGTGACACGATCGGCTGTAGTCTTTTTCTTGACTCACACGTTTATCATTTTCATTTTACGTGTGTAAATAAGTAATATTTTTTGATTGGTTCGGTGATGTTATATTTGTAATGCCGTGTAATTTGATCGTGATGAAATGCGCTTTTTCTAGCCTTAGGATGTGGGCCTATTTCCTGTTTATCTAGAACTCCTTGACTTTTATTTCAAGAGCTTCCCATTAATTTATAACTCTAGATGAAATAAAGATAGTGACAAATTTTAGAAATGGCTACAAGGTTGCTGATTTGATAATGCCATTCCACCCACCTCTCTCTCTCTCTCTCTCTCTCTCTCTCTTCCATAGCAAACCAGAATCACTCACTTCTCCTTCCTCTCCCCTCCACACACATCACCGCCACAACAACAACAGCTACATACCATGCTCGACCCGACCCGGCAAAGAGACAACCTCAGGCTAACCAACCACACCCAGGTCTCCGGCGACGGTGCCCTCGACTACAGTTCCCGGGCTCGAAAGACCGCCGAAAGCTATGCAAACTACAGGGCTACTGCTCAAACCAACATTTGCGACTTCCGCAGCAAGACGAACACAGACGAGGACTCGGGGGTATGCACGCCACCTCTGTGGCAGTCGAGCCCTCCAGGGAGCCCGCAGCGCCACCCTAGTGGCGGGCGTGGCAACCATTACCGGAGCTTGTCGCCCTCGTCAAGGACGCAGGCAATTGCTCGTGGGCAAATGGAGCTCATGGAGATGGTGAGGAACATGCCGGAGACGTGCTACGAGCTTTCTCTCAAAGACCTTGTCGAGCTGCCGAGGGCTCGGCAAGAGCTCAACACCATGGCAGTGATCCAAAGGGACGGGAGCACCAAGAGACAGAACAATAACAGGAGAGCTGATGGGAGCAATAAAAAAGGGCAAATGATGGGGAGGAGTGGAAGCATCGACAATGGTGGCTTCTTGCTTAAAATGGTGTTCCCAATTCCTTGGGGCTCAAGCAAGAAGAAAAAGGACAATACAGGCAATAACTTTAGCAAGGTCTCGCCGAGGCCCTCGATGGATGGACCGGCGAACGCCGGGGTCGAGAAGGAGTGGTGGAAGAAGAGGAATTCCATGTCGGGCGACAGCGAGAGTGTTGATTCGAGCTTGAACGCCGGAAGCATGAAGAGCAGCAGCAGCAGCAGCAGATGCAACAGCTCGAGTGGCAGCAAGAGGTATGTTCATATTAAGCAAACTTTCATTTCCGGCTTTTCTGTGCTTATGCCAGGATGGATCAGGTTATGTTCCAGCTAATAATAGAGTTGAGAAAATTTGCACATTAGGAATAGGATTAATTAACCCCAGGAAGCTCTGTTGCAAATTAGAGTGAAAAAAATCAGTCGCCGATTAGCGATTAAGAGAATTTTGATGCTAAAAGAGACATCTTTGCATGAGGTTCGTGGGTTCTCTGCAAGGAGGGAGGGAGAATTTTCTCTCTGCAGAGACCTGAGCTGGTATTTTGGATGGTTGTTTCCTCGGAGACTTTGCTTGTGTTCCTGGAAACTTTCACCGGATATTTTCCAACAACGGATAAGCATAAGAGTCAAAGTCTTTGTTCTAGAACGGACCCCTTTTTTTTTGGAAAAGTAAGAATTAGGTGTTTCTGTGCAATTTCTTGTTCATTTCCTGGACAATCCATTCCAAGTTTTTCCAACCACATAGATGGTTGGGTCAGGAATAGGGTCAACCATTAGGAAAAATCTCATGATTCTGAAATGAGAATCCTTGCTGTTGTCCTGGAGTATATTTCACAGTTGTTTTGAGTACAAATTGTACTCGGATTGCCTTCCAAGTCACACCATGCTATATCCTGACTTCTAATCTTGGACACATGACAGGGAACTCTATAATCATGTCCCAAATAGCAATCCAAATTAGGGTTTCATCAGATAACAAAACTATGCATCAGGAAACTTTGTTAAATACTTGCTGTCCAAATGATTCTGACGAATTCCTGTCTTTTGGATGTGATGCAGGCATGGGAATGGAGGGTGCTGCTCGTTTCTTTGGACAAACAAGATTGAATCACGCAAGTGAGAACGAGCCCGCACTCCAGGCACGGCGGCCTAAACCCAGTTCTATAATTATGTTTCCCTTAACGCCATATATTCAAAGATCGCATTAGAGTGCCTTTACATATTTTCGGGAACCGTTTGACGAGTTTGTAATTATTCTCTTCTCTAAATTTCAATATGTGCAAATTCAGTATTCATTTCGCTTGCCCTAGTCGTGGATCTCATTATTTAAGCAATTTCAATTATAGAGTCAACCATATGATTAGTGGAGTTAATGCTATAATACCCAATAATATTCTCTCATATATCATGTCTTCCTTGACAAGATTGTGTTCCTTATATATCATGTTGTTTGCACAAATTCGGTGTTCATTTCGCTTGCCCTTATTGTGAATCTCATTATTTAAGTAGATTTCAATTATAAAATCGACTCTCTGATTAGTGAAGTTAATGCTATGATACCCAGTAATATTCTCTTGCATATTCTTTCTGACTTGGATCTGCACTAAACAGCAGTGTAACATCAGTAGTATTATATGCATTCTTGGAGCGGAAGGAAAGGAGGTTGTCCCTCTCTAAATGAACAGGTTCGGTCAATTATTATGTTCCCTTCAGTTGTCACTTTTTCTCAGCAAAAGAAGAGGGGAATAAGAAAGTGAACTTCTTTCTCTTCTCGACATGCCCGTATTCGAATGGGTGGCACTAGGAAAGACCAAACTCAAGTGTAACTTTGCCTTTATTTCCACTCCCAACAATCAACGGGACAACAATTTTAGGAAAGCTAAAGGGGACTTGTCTTAAAGTCGCCTCGACCTACGCACTTTATTTAAAGAATCATGTGTTTCTCCGCCTATCTAATATGTCGGTCGCAAGTTACAAATATCAATTGTGTGAAAACATGACTAATTATAGATGTAGGTAAGATTTAGATTTGTATTCCACCAATCAAATGGCTCGGAGATGAAGGAAAATATCGCATCTTTACTTGTATATTTCTTTTGTCATATTTCTGTCGTAAGATGATAAGACTAACAGTAACGTCCACTATCATTAAGTAGGTACAGCTCCATTTCATAATTTTCTACCTTGAATATGACCGCACAAATAGTGGTCATTCTTCCACATGGAATGTGTGGATCTAAGACTAATAGAGAGCTCGTCACTCAACGCCACTTGTGATTGACTCGAGATAGGTGAGTAGCATCATCATAGCCCTATCAAAGCGAGATATATAGGCTACCATTGCAATTGGGTCGGAATCGCATGACCTACAATTTAGGATCATCAACCTCGTGCCGTTAGGCCATCGCCATCAGGGGCGAGGAATGTAATTTGCGATTGTGATGTGTTGTAGTTGACATGACCCAATTAAAAGCTGGTTTGAAGATTGAAGGTGCTTTATATCTTGCCCGATGTCCCGTGAGGAAATCCTCACGCTCCAAATGAATTAAAAAAACTGGTTAAGAGCATCAATGCAAATGATGGAAATAGAGAGAGAAAGTTAGAGATTATGGAGGCTTCATGATTGATATTAGGAAACAATGGAAGAGAAAAGAAAGCATATTTTTATCAACCTTATGCAATTGCATCTTGAGGACTTAGAAGAATCTGTCAAATGCGAGATCGCGGAGTAGGATGGGGCGGGGCGGGTCCAACCGGTCCATCCCAAAACCCCACGCTCGAGTGTCTTGCTCGTCCTATTTGAAACGGGACGTTATGGACATGGACCCGCAAGGTTAGAATGGCGATCCCTAAGTAATGTACACGAGCTATTGCAACTCTGATTCGATAAACTACACTAGACATGTCGAAATTTTTTTATATCATTCCTGAAAAATGTAAAGGAGAAATATGAGAGGGAGAATTACGAAAAAAAAGTCATAAACCTATTACAATTATGCCTATTCAGTTATAAATTTTTTTTTTTTTGCTAATTGAGTTTTAAACATTTTGCAATTGTGTCAATTTAGTCAATCCAACTAATGCTGGCGTGGATAATTTTTTAATGATATTTTATTTTTTGAATTTTTTATTAAAATTTTTTATTCTTTTCTTTTCTTGCCGGCCGAGGAAGAAGGAAAAAAAGAGGGAAAAATGAAAAGAAAGAATAAAAAAATTCAGTAAAATAATATATTATTAAAAAATTATTTATGTCACTATTAGTCAGATAAATTGAATTAACACAATTGTAAAAAGTTTTAAAAAAAATTATGAATGAATTGGTATAATTGCAGTAGATTTATGACTTTTTTGATAATTTTTTTCAAAAATGGGATACAATTGATAGGTATAACATGTCCACCATGAAATCATGGTGAATTGACATTGCACCCATCGTAGAAGTTAGACTGACTCCTAAGTACAGTATTGCATGTTTATACACCGTATCCTATTGAGCTCCTCCAATAGATGAGTTTTGCCTGTGAATTTAGAAGGATTACACCGACGTCATTAAATTTCTATCATTAAATTTCAATTTACGTGGCAGTTGACAGTTGACACCCTGAGTCAATGTCGCCAAAACAAGCTTGGTCTCTTGAGCTTATAGGGGTTTATACGGACCGACTTCTCTATATTCATCATCAATCTAATACAAAATATAATGGACCCACTGAAATTATTACATTTAACTCGGGAACAAAATATATCTCGTAGGAAAGGAAGCAATTGGAATTTTATAAAAAGAAGTTCAGCCCCCTACTTTAACTGAAAAAATGATCATATGTAGCGCATATACAAATAAATGAATAGAAAATATTGACATGGTTCACGAAAAATAATCAAACATAAATTGTTGTTTATAATGAAAATATTTTTTAATGATCAATTATCTCAAGCGATTTAAGTGATTATTAATTTTTTAACGAAATAAATTGAGCCTAAGATTGGTATAGCTGGAGAATGCATTGCTTTATTCGATCTCAAAAATAAGAAGAAAAGGTCAAACACGGTGCACAATTTCTGTAGCTGGTATTGGGAGAAAGTTATCGGTAGATGCGAGCAAAACCTCGTTGACCACTTAACATTGCACGCATCCTTATTTCTTTCTCTTCAAGTTCATCCCTAGCACGTGCAATTTTATATGATTCGGACTCTGAAATTAATAGAGCTTGGACTTACCCACGCTTTTCCAAGACCAACCTAACACGATGGACTGACAACAACATTGCGATCCATTTTCTTTGTCATGTTAATTAAACAAAATGCGTGAGAGTATGATAGTTTCGTGAACTTTAGGAACATTAAAAATTCACAACTCTACATTGCCGGGCTAATTGACTAGCGAAATCAATGCGTCTTTTGGGATTTTGACTAGTGGTTTAAAATATTCATTGGCATATTCATTTTTACACAGGCAACAAGAAAATGCCCTTGGTAAAATTAAACACTGGATTTGGATGGATCTATATATATCTCATGAAAATAACATTTCGACGAAGAGAATTTTTTTGATTTTTTCTTTTCTTTTCCTTCGTCCTTGGTTGGTTGGTTGCTTGGCCGTGGTAATTGCCAGCAAAGATCAACCCTCACTAGATCCGGCAAGGAAGAGCCTCACCCTTGTGGTGATAGGTGGATCAAGAAGGAAAAAAATTATAAAAAAATTCAGAAAATTAAAAGTGCAAAAAATTATTTATATCAGCACCGGCTATGTTATTTAGTATGGTTAGCAATCCAAATCGGAGATTCCTAGTCAAAATTGGTTGGAATGATTATATTGACAAATTATCAAAATATTTATAACTAAATTGGCCAATTTGAAATATTTATAATTGAATTGATATTTGTATAATAAATTAAAAAAAAATTCCAATAACTTTGCCAATACACTAATACCTATCCTGCTTACATTACTAAGTCAAACTGTGCAATTATAGATAATCGGTGGGGTCTTTTGTCAGCCACGTCATGGCTGAGCAAATATCTGTTCACAAAGCTGTCGATCCCATGACATGACGTCGATATTCATTTACAGCAATAATCTACCGTATGTAAATGTTGTATTATTTACGATACTTGACAGTTACTTCTTTTTATTTTTGGTCGGTTATACTGGAAAGTTACTTTTTTTTTGGTCGAATTTGACAGTTGCTTGACCGCCAGTATTCTTGCCCAATTATTGGGCCAAACTCACTTTTCGTGAATATTAATCTCAATAACATATTTCTTATCATTTTTATTTCGATATTTCTCATGATTTAGCGTGTGGAAAATCCGACATGTTTTAAAGGAAATAAACCCTTGACTAGTCAAAATCTAGCGTGTCCTGCCCGTGGGGACTCTTTGACAGATTTGGATCGCAAAAGAGTCAAAGACACGAGCTCGACAACCCGGGGCTTCCCAGGTTCTAAAATCCAGTCGTCGGCCTCATGGATGAGCCTTTTTTCAGGGACCAAGTTCGGCCAAAGGGGCGACATTGAGCCTGATCGCCGAAGATCGTGGTCGGTCACATCGAGGTTCAGCCGTTGAGGTCTCGAGTCAGGCAGTCACGAGTTTGCATTTGGGTTTGTTGGGAAACTTTTTTTTTTTTGGTCAGAAACGGAAATATTTCATTTACTAAGCAAAGATGAGTGACCCTGTAAATGAGCATCATTACATAAAAGGTCCAACAAAGTTTGAGGAGTGGAGAAGACCCAATTCGGAGGTAAGTAGTTTTTCTTGTGAGCTTTAACTACCCAGTCTGCAATAAGGTTGGATTCTCTAAAGCAATGGATAATCTGAATATTTGAGGAGGCCCGCATTTTTTCCTTGCATTTATTGACAAGAGATTGAGTCTCCCAACTCAACTCTTCTGAACTGTTCATAGCTTTAACAAGTTGCACGTTGCCTGACTCAATGATAAGCACTTCGTGTCTTTTAGAAAGGTTAGTTGGGAAACTTGAGGGCCAACTATTGATCTGAACCAAACGGTTGGGTCCCCTATAGGTTGTATGAGATCTAAATTCCACTCTTGAGATTTTTAGTCTTTGTTTGTTTTGCAGCAAACTTTTTCTCGGGAAACATCTTCCTCATTAATCGCTTAGGAAAATAAGTCAATAGCAAATTTTTTCATAGTTAGCAAAGGAGCCTACACTTAAATTTAAGAAAATGATTTCATCTTTGAAAAATCGCAAATCATTTTTCGAAACACGACTAGATATTGGCATTTCTACCAAATACCCCGACACCCATGTTTGAGTTCTCAAGTCCTAGAGGCTAACCCAAGTCTATAAAGATCGGTCCAGAACCTCGGTGCTCTTGCCCGAGTGCTCGTGCCAAAGTCCCGACAGCCATACTCAAGATCCAATGTTTATGCCCAAGTACCCAAGTTTGACATCCAAGTCACTAGGGCATAGACGCAGGTCCATAAAGGCCAAGCCTGAGTCTCTCAAGGTTGGGCCAAGATCTCGATGCTTATCCTCAACTCCACGACAAGACCCAAGTGCCAGTGCCTTCGTGGGGCATGCTTAGATGAGATTCCTTGATGGTGAAATCTAGTTCCACAAAAATTGAGCGTAAACCCCTTTAGATTGAGCCTAATATTCGCCACAAGTTTGTAGTAATTAAATATGTCTTATATCACATGAATAGTGCACATCTCTCTAGAAAAATAAATCAAGTTTTATTTTTCTAAAGATAAAAAAGAATTATTAATTGATTCTCATATTTCAATCAAACACGGGAAAATGTTGCCTTTTTTCTCTAAAGTAATTTCTTGGAGGACAATCCTTGGATATAAAATGGTGGAGAGAGGAGAGAGAAGAGAGAGAGGTGGGAAAGTAAGCGATGACATCACGTGAGTGGAAGACAATTCTCGGATATTCATCGCGTGATATTGACGCAGTCAAAATGTACTTTATGAAACCATAAGCAATAATGCAACTAATTTGATCTGCATCACTCAAAGTCCGGGTGGATGTGCTTTTTAATTCTAATTTTTATCATGATTTAAAATGAGTAATTTCTACATCAAAGTATCTACCACATAAATATTATTTTTTCCAAAAAAGAGATGTAAATCTTATATGGTAAAATCGAGTCGAAATCGCAAATTTCCAAATACTGCCTAATTACGTGGCCCAACGTACGCCACACCGCTATATGGCATCTTATCCTATAGCACCATCTAAGGCAAGAAGAACGTTAAAAGGAAATCCGCAATCGACATCATCATACATGCCAATACAGATCTAGCCTGAATTCGATAACTCGACAGTCGACCCAAAGCTGGATCTGAGGCTGATGTTCATCGCCTGGGGTTGGCTCGGGGAACATGGTACCGAAATCGAGCTAGATGCCGACCGTCGAGCGAGGCGGGGTTTCAAAAACGGTGGACAGCTACTTAAGAAAGGAAAATAAATAAGAAAACAGAGTGAGATTAGCCAGTGTGAACACAATTTCACAAGATAATAAAAAATTCTCCCTTCCCAGAAAAAAAAAAAAAAAAAAACCAAAAAAAGAAAAAGAAAAAAAAAGAGATAGAAATTCGGGAAAAATTAAGCCCCATTTCAACGAAGCTTCGCATCCGGCTTATTTGACCAACGAATCGCTTACCCCCCAACCAAAAACCTCTCAAAAAATCATCTCCCCAAATCTCCTCCTCCTCCTCCTCCTCGCGTCCGAAACCCTCGGCGCCTCTGCTAGGGTTTCGTCGCCCCGATCGCCGATCGCCGATCCTCGATCGTCACTCTTAACTCTCACTCCTCCGGTCCACGCCGCGCCGCTCTGCCAGTAGCTTTTCACTTCCGTCGGAGGTTCGATCGATCGGTCTCTCTTCGGTTGGCGCGCAGGCGGCCGGTTACGGGGGTGATCGACGATGACGGTGGAGGCGGATGCGTCGCCGGTTGTGGTCCGGAGCAGAGAGAGGGCGTCCTGGCCCCCGGGGTTCAGGTTCCACCCGACCGACGAGGAGCTCGTGCTCTACTACCTGAAGAGGAAGATTTGCAGGCGCAAGCTGCGGCTCAACATCATCCCCGAGCTCGATGTCTACAAGTGGGATCCTGAGGAGTTGCCTGGTAACTGAATCTGCCGCCGCGCGATGTCCTTTTCCTTTTTCGCGTACCTTTTTTTTTTTGTTCTTTTCGTGTTCTGTCCTGCTTTCACTCGCCTGCGTTGACTTGATCTGTACGTCGTTGGAGATGCCTTTTCACGCCGATCGTCGTGTCCTTTTGTGTTTATTCTATGTTTGTGAGTCTGCACTTGCGCGATCGGTCCCGGGTTCTGGGTTAGATTCATGGTTTTGTGTCTGTTCTCGACATGTTTTTGTCTTTTTGGCAGGAGTATTTATTATCGGTTTAGGCATCCGTTTGTGCCATCTGTATGTTCGTATGTATACGTGGCTTGTTTCCTGCGTCAATTGTCGCAGGCTGCGGGCCTGTTGCTCAATGATGGTTAGCTGATTTAGAGTGAGTGGTGGTAATTGATGATAGTTGGAGAGGCGGCTTACATATGGGTGATGCCATTTTCATGAATCTGCGTACGTTCATGAACAATGATCGTGAAGCCTTAGTATGGTGAGCGCCTTTTTGGTTTAATTTAATGCCAACCGTCTCAAGCAGTGTCTTGGTTCAGCCAAAGCTTTGTCTTGGGTTAGTTTAATCTAGTGACAGTTTACGTAGAAACGATCGTTTTGCATTTAGTTGTTTCATCTTTCTTGGGTAACTTGTTCTCTTGTCATCTACTTATCGTGTTTAGTTCCTTTTCTCTTTTCTTACTGATCCTGCATGAACGCCTTTTCTTTTATTGTTAATGTGCTGAAATCAATCTCCTGTTCTGTTTGGAAAATATTAGAGTAGGAAAGCTGATGTTGAGGGGTGGTACGTGCTTGTTTTTATTGTCTAGAATAACATAGATTTGCTTATTGTGTGCTTTATTTCCTATCAGTAGTTTTGTTAATTCTCGATTGTTAATTACTGGTTTTCTTAAGACACCTTTCAGAAGAACTTTTAAAATATTTGTGTGGCTCCCTTGAATTGCCTGCAAAGTTCCAACTTATGGATCTGCTATCACAACAACTTCCTGACATGAAATTGCGATGCAGGCCAATCTTTGTTGAAGAGTGGGGATAGGCAGTGGTTCTTTTTCAGTCATAGAGACAGGAAATATCCTAATGCAGCGAGGTCAAATAGAGCAACCAGACATGGATATTGGAAAGCAACAGGAAAGGATCGTAACATTGCATCAAATGGCCGTGCTGTTGGAGTGAAGAAGACCCTAGTCTTTTACATAGGTCGAGCACCTAATGGTGAACGAACTGACTGGGTGATGCATGAATATACTCTAGATGAAGAGGAGCTCAAGAGATGCCAAAATGTGCAGGTACGCCACTTGAGGAGGTGCTAAATTACCAGTTCCTTTCCTTATTTATCATCTATACTGAAGCTTTTTCTCTTAATATTGTTAGGACTATTATGCTCTCTATAAGGTTTTCAAGAAAAGTGGACCTGGACCGAAGAATGGAGAGCAATATGGGGCACCGTTTAAGGAGGAAGACTGGGCAGATGATGATTATTCTGCCGTAACAAAGGTTGTTGATCAGGAGATCTGTCCAAAAGAACTTACTCCAGTTTCTTCAGTAGACATTGTGGGTAACAACAGTCAGGTCCTGCCTCCAGCAAATGATATTGAAGAGTTCTTTAAAGAAATTGCAGAGGGGCCTGAACTTGAGCAACCACGATATAATAATTGTGATTATCTGTTACCCCAGGTTGGTTCTTCAATCAGTTTTATCCTTCAGTAGTATGCCGGGTTGGCTGTTTAACTATTAGACATTCCACTTCCTGTTAATAATTACCTCATTTAATGTTGATTTTGGAATGCTATACTGGTTGGTTGTGTGTCATAGACTTTGCAGTGCCAATTTTATCCTTCTTGTATATCCAATAAGCACGTTCTTATTGGGATGCATGCAGTGTCTCATAACTTGCTTTAGGTTCGACCTCTATTGTGTGTATAATACAAAGAAAGGCTTCTGCTTCTAATTCTTAGTTGTTTGGTAGTTGGTTCTTATCTAGGTATCAAATAGACTGTTAAAGTGGCAAAAAGGTGTTGTTATTGGATGAGGAAATGGATTAATTGCATCTTTGGAATCGCTTCATGCTTTTTTTAATGACTATTTCTTGTTCGAAATGTATTGGTGTACACAACTGATGTTTCATGTTATGTTTTAGTTCACAACTGATATTTCATGTCATGTTTTAGGAAGAAGAAGCTCAGAGTACATTGATAGATCAGTCATCCAGAGAAGTAGTCGTTTCAGAGCCACCCTTTGCATATGGTCCGAGTACTCAGTGGAATGGAAGTCTGGCCAACATAGATTTGACCCAGTTTGGAGCATCCCATTGGCAACAATTGCAGGAAGCTTCGGAGACAACACTTGCTCCTGAATGCGGTACCTTGGAGGCTCGTGTAAGCGAGGACTTCCTGGAAATTGATGATCTCATCAATAGTGACCCCTCCTTCTGTGCCAAGGAGAAACCTGTGGAGGATCCACAGTTTAATGATTTAGATGGGCTCAGTGAATTTGATATGTTTCATGATGCGGCCATGTTTCTTCGTGACATTGGATCCATGAATCAGGAAGATGGTGGGGCTACCCAGATGAATTGTTTTGATAATGGTTTAATAAACCAATATAACCACCATCAGCAACCTCCCATCTCAAATGTTGTTGAGCAGACTACCAGTCAGTTGTGGGTGCATGAGCAAACATTTGAAGGTTATACCTCAGCTGAAGTTGTCCAGGGGGTCCAACCGTGTCCTTCAGGTACATGGTTACACAAGATCTGATATCGATGATTTTCTTAGCTGCCACTGAGTTCTCTGTCTTTGTTTCTATTGTGGACAAAGTGGCTCTCTCCATTCGCCATCCACACAAAGCTCCTGATGGGATGGATGGTATTGGTAGAACTGTCACAGTCCACATGGTGAAATGCAAAAGGGATTTGGTGCTAGCTCCATGAGCTCCTCTAGCACAAGTATTCTCTTTGCATACTGCTGGCTAATTGAGTGTGACATATGTGTTATCGTTGTCGTCTTTTTCTCCTGAGGGAGTTGTATCTCGCGTTGGCAGGTGCTGATGCGGTGGTCATTGTACATTTGTTTTCAGGTTTTGTAGGCGGTTCTAGTAGCTTGCCCAATGAATCAATTCAAAACCAAATCGAAGAGGGCGGTGGTGTGATGAGTGGATTCTCTTCTGCAATTTGGGCTTTTGTGGACTCAATACCTACCACTCCAGCATCAGCTTCTGAGAATGCAATTGTAAGTCGAGCTCTGGGTAGGATGTCCAGCTTCAGTAGGTTGAAAGCATATTCTGTTTCCGCAGATGCGAGTGCTGTTAAAGGTGATGCAGTTGTCAAGTCCAGTAGGAGGGGATTCTTTTTGCTTTTTGTTATTGGTGTGTTGGGTGCTATTTTAGGGGTGTTGATAGGAAGTATGAGATTATGGGAAAGATTTGTGTCTTGATGAAGTACATGAACTATGATGGGAGTCTTGAAATTATGCTGGTCTAAGTACATAGGTACATTGCTGGAATATGTGAGCTCTGCTGGTTCTTAAATAAAATTTCCGATATTCCTTGCACCTGTTCTCTGTTCTGGGATGACGATCTATGGTGCGACCGATCTTCTCTTTGATTTCCTGGACAGCAGAAACCACTCGATGATGCTTTTTGGCTTATTTTGGTGATAGTAGAATTAAGATGGTAGGTTTACTAGTAATATTTTGTCATTTGCCTCGCTGAAGCTACGGGTTGAATTCTCTCGGTCCATTTGCATCCGGAATGTGGTTGAGGGTGTATATGGGTGACCATGCGTGCAACTTTGCTTCTCTTTTTGGACGGTCTCTGTGTTTCTTAATGGCTTTTACCCTGATTTTGGGATATGAAGTGGACTGGGTTAGCAAGCTTATATGTTAAAGCAAATTATTTAATTCTGAATTAGGTAACTAGCTATGGCAAGAATAAAATAAAGAAAAAAAAGGAGATTAGTTGACTATCGGTTTTTCCCTACCGATGAGCTGGTCGAGCGATTGATTACGCATGGCCTTGGGCCGAGAGGATAATGTTTTCCCTTGGTCGAAACTTAGCAGCAAAGGAATTCTCACTTTCTCTGTGTGGTTTAGATAAATATTTGGTAGACTTGCTTTGGTCAAATTAGTTGCTGATGTTGGCCCCGAAACCGCTGGATGCGACATTACGGTTGACGTGAATGTGTTGACTTTGAACCACGGGCCATTTCTTACGGCTCGGGGTCGGGTAGCGTCATTATTATTATTATTATTATTATTTGTTTCTGGAAAAAGGTGATTTGACATTTCTATTGTATGACGTTGAACTTTAGTTCATTCGACCTCGAATTGTCTATGACCTGCGAAAGATCCAGTGAGCCTCGATTGCTGGAATACGTCATTCCTCTTAGTTTCACCTAGTTTAATTTTTGAACTTAATGTTAGTCTGCAACTTATTTTTTCAAATCGGAACTTCAATAATTTGGAATCTCTTCATTAATTCCGTGTCCCATAATGCCCAACTAATTTTAGTCCTAAAATTTCTCTCTTTTTCTTTGGCCTTTTGATAGAGATTGATCGTATTATTGAACGTAGCTTGTACTGCTGAATTAGTATTTCCATTGTAAAATTGGTGATTTGAGTGCGATATAGACGAGGATAATTGAACGTAAGATTTTACCCTTTCTAAATAAAGAGAACTTTGCTTTTACTTGTGTTGTGCGGAGAGAGCGAAAAAGTCAATTCATTCTGATATTCAGGTAATTTCCAAACGAGAGGGCACCTCTTCTTCAATACCATCGCGCTTTATCTTATTGCTTGGCTCTTGATCTTTTTCAATGGGTATTTATCATCGTGCATACCCTTGTCGTTCCCGTGACTTCCCGCTATTAATTTAACCGGACGACATGGTGTCACCGGACAACTCCTGGGATGTCTTGGGGAAATCGGTTGATATGTACTGTTGATTATCAGGTATATGTAAACATTACCTTGTGCATTACCAAGTCTTCCTCAGTTCTCGTACCACGCATTAAACAGGTCTAATTTGATGACAAGAGAAGACACCGGGCCACCAATCACATGATATATTCTTGCAGAAATGTTTACATCTTTGAACCTTATATTTATACGGATTGAGTTTTGCAAGCCCAGCTTCATGTTTGAATCGAATTGTTCAATCTTTTGCTAGCCTTACACGTCATCCGGACACGAGAACCACTAGTTTTGATAACAGGACATTCTGTTTTCAATTACTCATTGATGATGAGCATTTGATTCGACACGTGGAACACAAAAGTGAACTGCATAGCGAATTAAAAATGCACTATTGCGTGTACGATAGCTCTTTCATAACTCTAAGAATAGATTCCTTTTGATTACAGATCGACATCGAAGGTTTTCTTTCGCTTGTGTATATGACAGGAACATAGGGGCGAACTCATATGAAGATGGGGTGGACACATGCGGGGGGAAGCTAGGAGGAAGTTCTCATGGATATCTACTACAATCGAGCCTACATGGTCCAATCCTTGTATCGAATGATCGAGCTAAAGGAACCACTTGTATATACGATACTTGCAACATCATCATCTTCTTTGTTCTCCATTCTCTGAGAATAGTCATGGTCAAATCTAGCAGTTTCTACTCCACGTCAAAATGACAATGTGGGGGATTGGAATTCCACCAAATTCTCCGGCCACGACCCGGTCAACCACGGCGCAGTGTGAAATCGATGCACCGGGGGGCGTTGACTTCCTTCGGTTTCACTTGGGAGCGCTGGAAAAATGCGATTCCCACTCCCCCAGAATCACCAAATGGAGCATCACTCCCGCCAGCCGTTCCCACGCCAACTTTGAGGCGAGCATTTGGACTTTAGCTGGGCGTCGCTTTGATGCTCATCGAGTAATCAACTAGCACATTTTGCAGTTTCTAGTATATTGATTGTGGCCACACTATTTGTAATCGGGAAAAGTACATCTCCAACTTATTTTATTTATATTAATCTTGTCCTGCATTTTTCAATCGAGCTAGTTTAGTCTTAAACATTTTTACATTGGTACCAGTTCGGTTTATTCGGCTAATTTAAGTTGGAAATCACTGACATGAATGCTAGTAATTTTATGTGGCACGGTCGACGCTAGATGGATATTTTTTTATAATTTTTTGAATATTTTTATTTATTTTATCTTATTTTATTTTTCCTTAATTTTTTCTTTCATTTTGGCTGATCAGGGTAATCGCCATGACCACAAAGGTTGGAATATACACATGATATCCGCATGCTACCGGCCAACAAATATTTGACCGGTCGATGAATCAAGCCCTTACTTTTAAGCCTAAATAACTAATTCACACTCTTATTCGAATCCATTTTAGATCCTAATTTTTAAAAATAATGACACTTTATGAACCTTACTTAAAATTTCTTCCTTTTTTTTTAATAATTTACGAATTAAGCATGCTAAACAAGTAATATGGAGCATATAATAGCAATATCTGGCCTTATCTAAACTCATTATTCTATACAAGTCGAGCATATAAAAGTCCGTGGTTCCACACTAGGACCAAAAGTCGATGACGTGCATTACCTTCCCTACGGCCCCGTCGTTTCGTTATCACCGAAACAAAAGTCAAACCAGTAGACCTCTGGAAGCCCGCCCGACCGACCACCGAGGAAAAAGGAACAACAACGCTCCGCCCGTCGCTCGCCGGTCACGCGCGAGCCAATGGAAATCGCTCCCGCCGCGCCATTTGGCGGATCCTGATTGGCCCGTCATGCACGTCGCCTCACGGTCCGCCGTTCATTTGCGAAGCGAATAAAAAATGTCAGCAGTTCGACTCCGGGAATGAAAGCTCGCTGCCGAGAAAAATCTTTCGACCCAAAAAAACGACGTTCGAAAGATTTGCATAGGTTTTGCGATATCGTCAGGAGATTTATTACATTTTATTTTGATGTGGTCCGATGCTTTGAGATCACATGAATTCGCCCATTAAAATATGAAGGTTTTCTTTTGGTTATTTCGAGATTTACATAAAATAGTAAGGACGGCAATTTTGGTTACGTCGGAGTAAGACCTTTCCAGTATTAAAACATTCGATTTTTTGTTGTTTCGCGGATTTTCTAAGATTTTTGGGCGAAATTTAAAAATAAAAGTTTAAAAGACGCAAACTGCTCCGTAGACGACCAACTCCATTAACTTTTCTATTTTTAAAAATAGAGAGCGATGTTAGCATATTTCTCTTTCATTTTAGTACCTGAACAAGGGTCAACAATATTAAGATGCTAAAATTAATACCATTGCAACATGCTTACCCCGAACTAGCATTCATTTTGGAAAAAGAGATCTTGAGTTCATACCCCGTGGAAAATTTACCTTGAATTGGTCTTTGTCTTGACCAGTGATTTCAAATTGGTATTCTCGTCACTATTTCTTCTGAACTAGTTTCCACCCCATAAAAAAAAAAAAAAAAGCTCAAATTTGTATCCTAGATTTCCAAATCGATCCTCAACTAAGAACGAATTCGGCCAATATGTGTAAATCTTCCATATGCGATCTGTTTTCTTCATAATACAATCATTTAAAAGTCATTTGCCACTCGCGTCGCTGCGTTTACATTCTAACAAGATATAAAGCAAATGACGTTAGAATTTTAGATTTTCTCGTTAGTGAAAGATCCATTTTTGGGTAGGTGCGATCACGAATTCTGGTCAGGGCTTTTCTTCTTATGAGATGGAAATTAAGTTACGATAAATGTGTCTCAACAACAAATGCATTAACCTCTCAAATGAGGGAACAAAACCCCAACTTTTTTTTTTTTTGGTCGAAACAAAACCCCAACTTACCCAAAAAAGAAAAAGGTGTAAGAAAAGAGCAGAAAAGCAATTCATAAAAGCGGCTAAAGCCCCTTCTCCAGCCTCGACTCTTTTCCCCTCTCTCTCTCTCTCTCTCTGTCTGTTCTAACCTCCTCAAGAAGAAATCTGAATCACCACATTCATTCCCACCTCCATATCTTCTCTCCTCCATCATTCCTCATTCCTCTCTCCTTCTCCTCCAGCAGTCTCTCCCCGGGAGTCCTTCGCCGGTAAGCCTCCTCCTCGAGATCCCCTTTCTCACCGTCCGATTCCCCCCGGGGGCCGCGCGATTCCGATCCCCGGTCGCCGGAATTGTTGGGGTGCTGGGAATTCCGGCGATCGAAAATTCCGGCCGGGGTTTCGGTTCGCCGGTCGCGCCGAGGGCTCGCTTCCTCCTCGGGCTTTCTTTCCCTTTTGCGTTTTCCGGTCCGGTCGGTCACTGGTGAGGTGTGTTCAGCTCAGTGCCGATCCTCCGCGTAGCGTCTCGCTTTAGGTACGATCGAGCCGGCGGTCGAGGTAATTCGAGCTCGGGCTGTGCTGGTTTTCGGCGGAGTTGTTTTCCGCTGGATTGCGCCTGGTCAAAATTGGTCCGGCCGCCTGCCGTCTGGACGGCTGCGGCGTTTTCCTCGATTTGGTACTCGAGAGCGACCTAGTTCCGAGGGAGGGGGCGGGGGAATTAGCTGGAGGTGCCTAATTAGTGATGATCGGATCGTCAGCTACTTCTTGATCTCGTTTTTCTGCTTTTGTTGCGGCCGTCTTGCCGGTTTCGTTTTGATTATTCGGATTATGACGGCGTTTTCTGTTTCTTAGTTGTCGTGGGATAAGCCGGACCGGAATTAAGAAGGGGCAGGAACGGATGGCTAATAATGCAGTGGCCTGTGCGGAGCGAGCCACGAGCGACAGTTTGTCGGGCCCTGACTGGGCTATCAATATCGAGCTCTGTGATATCATCAACATGGATCCTCGGTAATGACTCTTTTACTCTTCTGCAGCTGTTTCTTGGGTGGAAATTTTTGTCGGATATATTGCTTTGGCAGTCCTCTGTGGCGCGGGAAATTCCTCTATCTTCCCTGATATCTTCTCTTTTGGATGTAATATCTGCGCCTTTGGCTGGGATTGGAATTGAAACAACACTAATGAATCCACAATTGAATCTTTATCCATGTGTGCCTGCATATTTCTTGTGATTGATCATAGTGGTCTTCTATTTATTTCATAGGAAAATGGGTCAATTTCCTTTTCCTAATTCGTTTTCTTCAATTGATATGCCCAAACATCGTTGATATTTGATGAATATGCTTGAAGATAGTTAGCAATGTTAAAATGATCAAATAAATGCTAAAAACACGGTCATGAATAGACCGTCATTCAAAGACACACAAAAACACCTGGGAGCTAGTGACTTCCAAAAATAATTCCTCTTTAATAACGTGTAATTATGATGTGAATTGCATTTGGGCATCAGATTCTGGATAATTCAGGTGCTAGTCCTTGACAAGACATGCTTGATGCATTATGGTATGCTGGCATATGAAGTTTGCATATTAGGGGCTTTTTGTTGCAGGAGCTTTTTGCATTCTATAAGTTGTCCTTTGGACTGTCAGATATAGTTTAGCTGCTCTTTCTCATCTGGATACATGTGGCAGTTTTTTTTTACCTGAAAAAGAAATGTCTTGGATTCATCTATTGCTTATTGCACAGGGTGTCTTTTTAAAGTCTTTGTCATATCGGTCTGGTTTCTTGTATATAAATGTTTCTGAACTTTTTCTATAAATGAATTTCTGCAGCCAATCTAAGGACGCTTTAAAGGTATTGAAAAAGCGTCTTACCAGCAAACATCCAAAAATACAGATTCTGGCCCTTTTTGTAAGTCTCTTTATGCATTTATTTGTTTTTGTATTTATGTATGTATAAGTAGCTAGTGATTGATGTGTTTTTGCATGCAAAGATGTGAGCGGTTGTGTGTCCTGGTGTGTGCAGTGCCTTTCCAATATGTGTATATTATGATTGAATTCTCGATATCTTGATTTTGCTCCGGTTGAGTGATGTTTTTTGCTCTGTCCTTTTATTAACTTCCAACAGATTGGTTTCTTTAGCTAATGATTTATTATTCATGTCTTAACCCAGGCATTGGAGGCTCTCAGCAAAAACTGTGGCGAGAATATTTTCCAGCTGATTGTTGAGCGTGATATCTTGCATGATATGGTTAAGATAGTTAAAAAAAAGGTAAAATTACCTCTTTATTAATAATTTCCTTTGATAAGTTTACTGCGTCACACAACATTCTGATGGATGTTTTGTTCAATGTGCAGCCTGATTTGAGTGTAAGGGAGAAAATATTAATTCTAATCGACACATGGCAGGAAGCATTTGGTGGACCTGGGGGGAGGTATCCCCAGTATTATGCAGCTTATAATGAATTGAGGGTAATTACACTTGATTCTTGTTTTAGTTCCAGAAGCTATTCGAGCATCAGTGTATCTGAGAAATTCCTTCATGTATAATTTCCTTATCTTGTTTCATCTTTGTCCTTACAACTTTAATTGGTCACTGAGCTTGCTAAGATTAACTTAGATTATATTTCTTGGAGTATGCTTTTTGCAAATAAAATAGCATGTTGACGATATTCAAGCTAAAATAAGCGTGAATTTCAAATATCTGTAGAAACTTTAGAACCTAAGAGTTTCCTCTAAGTCAGTTGGAGACAATACTTGAGGTGTGTAGATGTTAAAAGGACACACTGGTGAGAATTGGAGAGTAACAACCGACAGAGACTGAGTGAGTTTGATATTATGGATCCATTTTGCAAGACAGATAAATCTTTCGCACACAAGATACCAGTTGTATGGATGGAGTCGATAAGCTTATTTTGTACTTTGTATGGTCATATAATGCCCCTTAAGCATAGGGGACATTCTATAGGTGGAAGAATACTTTGTTTACTGTGCTGCATAACTGCATGAGAACAATTTTCCATGAGACAGGATTAAGGCTAGTGATTGTTTATGGCATGAAATGTTATGCATTCAAGCACCTTATGTGCAAACAAATGAGTGCAGTGGGAGATTAGAATGCTTCAACAGATTCCTGTACACTCAAGAAAAGTTGGGATGTAAAATCACTGTGGCTGAGAAAAAGTTTTAGTGCTCCTTATTGAGGATATGACAAATGAAGCTTTTTTTAGATGATTTATCACCGGAGGTCTTTGGAAATTTAGATTTTCTGTGGTGGGAATCTTTAGCAACAGTGTCCTGGCAAGGTCATAATGACTTCGTTTCCTTGCAGTGCGCCTTTTGGAGACATTGCTGTTCCCTTATATAAACTGACTCAACTTGGGTTCACTTTCTTGTCAATGTACATAGCTATGGTGTACCATTAATTGTAAAATTTCATGTACTTGAGCTCTGGACTTCTTTATTGGAAGACATTGGTTCAGGAAGATTGGGATGGAGAAAATCTAATTGCTACTTGCGTGTGTGAATGGACATGTTTAAATTTTAACGTTAGAATAAAAGACTTGCATGACGCGTTTTCCCTTGTTGTTGCCCTATTTAACATAATGGGCTTTCCTATTGATATGTGTTTGTTATGGCTTGTGTGTTTTGGGTAATCTTAATGTACAGTTCCTAGATTGATCTTGTCAATTATTAACAGGCTGCTGGAGTTGAATTTCCACCCCGAGAAGAAAATGCTGTTCCTTTGTTCACACCACCACAAACTCAACCCATATTTCACCATCCTCCAGAATTTGAAGATGCTGCTATTCAGGCCTCACTTCAATCTGATGCTTCTGGTCTTAGGTACTTCTCAAGGAACATCCAATCCCATTACTCTTAATTTTGTCAAAATGCAAGTCCTCTGAGCTACCTGGCCACTTACAAGTTGGAATTTGCTCCTCCTTTCTTCCTTCTTATCTTTGCGTGGGAGTCTCTGTTTTTGAGAGAGAGCAATATATCATTGTCCCTCTCAAATTTGCCTCTTATGTTCTTCCTTGTGTAGGTGTGAGCATTTGTGCATGTGTGAATGTTGGTGCTTGGGTGCATGTCTGCATGGGCATGCAAGAAGTGCTTTGCTCTTGGACATCTGCCAGTGATTGAGTGTAGACATTTGCTATAGGCATAGTTTTAACAGTTGTCAGGCTATGTAAAAAGTGTTTCTTCACTGAAACGACTTGCGCTGCAAACTGTTAGAGCTATAAACTATTTGGTTAGAGTCAGTTTAGAATTCTAATATCTTTTATAATCAGCTTGTCAGAGATACAAAATGCTCGGGGGTTAGCTGATGTTTTGATGGAAATGCTTGGAGCTGTGGATGCTAAGAAACCTGAGGTAATGATCCATGTCACCTTGTTTGTATACACAGTTTAGCTTCTTTCCACTTCTTTTTGGAAACATAATTCTGATGTTTCAAAAGTGGTGTTTATCTGCTATACCTGCTCAACAATTTTTTGTGTGTTTAATTCTCCTAATCTTATGCTCCTTTTTTTAGCATTTTTACTTAGAAGAACTCATAATAAGGGTCACTTAAATTCAAATTCTTACAACTATGAATACTTGGCAGGATTTGAAGGATGAAGTGATTGTTGACCTTGTCGATCAGTGCCGTTCTTATCAAAAGCGTGTCATGCTTCTTGTGAATGAAACTTCGTAAGGATGATGATAATAATCCTTTCTAGGGTTCTCTGACATGAGAATTGTCCTGACAGTGAAATTTGTTCTTTCAGAGATGAGGACCTTCTATGTCAAGGAC
Source organism: Eucalyptus tenuipes (assembly GCA_014182365.1). Taxonomy (NCBI): domain Eukaryota; kingdom Viridiplantae; phylum Streptophyta; class Magnoliopsida; order Myrtales; family Myrtaceae; genus Eucalyptus; species Eucalyptus tenuipes. The sequence continues at coordinate 25,625,399 of CM024542.1, forward strand.
TGGCGCTAAATGACAATTTGCAGCGTGTACTTAGCCGGCATGATGACATTGCTAGAGGAACTTCTACTGCTGGGGTAGTATCAAGTGTAAAACCAGTTATGCCACTGGTAAATGTAGACCATGAGGATGATGAATCAGAAGATGACTTTGCCCAATTATCTCACAGGTAATACATCTGCATTAGTGCCGCTGGGAATGTGATTGACACAGGACGGTGCTAATTGCATTGGGTGATAGATCAAAATATTTTCATGTCTTGCGTAATGTCACAGAGTTGAATTGTTTTAAGTTCCAGAGAGCTTCCTAATCCTTTTTTGCCCATAAAAAATATGGTGCATACTGTGGAAGGTGTAAAAAGCACGATTCATATATCTAGCCTAGGCTTTTGGCAGTGATTTGGTTATTTTAAGCATTAAGAAATAGTAAATTTGATCTATCTGAAGTTTTTAAACCATGGAACTCTAAGAGCTCTACCAAATCCTTATGACTTATCTCAGAAATTTCACTTTTCCTTTTTGCAGGTCATCAAGGGACAATGGTCACAACAGAAAACCAGTCAACACAAAAGCGGAACCATCTCGACTGAACCCACTGGCTCCTCCACCCTCATCAAAGAAGCCAATCTCGGGAGATTCTGGCACGGTGGACTTTCTCAGTGGTGCTGCTTACAAATCTGAAGGCTTTGTCGATACATCGCAGCCTTTTCGACCTCCTAATCATTTGGACAACAGTTACTCTCCTCCTTCATATGGCAAAAGCCCAGAAACTTCACCCATTTATGATCGTCAGCCTGCATATGATGAGCCTCTCCCATTGAGCAGATCCGCTGATCGGCTTCCTCCAGCTCCCTGGGATACAACTCAGTCTCCTACAGTTATTCCACCACCACCTTCGCGCTACAATCAGAGGCAACAATTTTTTGACCAAAAGCAAGGTTTCCCGGGAAGTTCTCATTCAAGTAGTGAATCGGGTTCCTCTTACGACAGCTTGGTGGGTCACACTCAGAACATGTCTCTGAATTCATCTACCCCAACCAAGCAAGCGAAACAAGAAGATGCGCTCTTCAAGGATCTCGTGGATTTCGCAAAAGCCAAGTCGTCCTCGTCGTCATCATCCTCGAAACCTAACAGGTCATTCTAAGTAGTGAGCAGCGTGAGATATTGATGACATGTCCGAATACAGGGTTTCAGCTATTTTACCGATCCCTTTCTCAGAGATATATATGTCAGGTAAATAAATTCTTGTGGGAACTTGGGTCATCATGGTTTGTGTATATGTTTTAGTTGGTTATTTTGAGGAGGAGCTGCTGTTGCTGTATGTATCATTCGAGTGTTATCAGAGAGTTTATTGTTTGATTGTTACTAGTTTATGTTTGACTTTTCTACCTGGTTGCTACTTGCTGTCTTCTCTCTTTATCTATCAGAAGTTGCTAAAAGGGTCTAGTCAAATTACGTGCAAATAACGAGGATCGTCAATTTAATAAGACTTTTGAATGTGTTCTTGGATAAAGAAATCAAAGAATACGTCCTAGAACTTGATGACTTCCGACTTGCTGTCCTCATGGTGAGTTGTCTAACGTCTGAAACGGAGTTGGTTTTGCCGTGGTTGGTAATTTTTGATGGACGATGGTAATTTTTTATATATGTTAGTAATCCATGTCAATAAGTCTCATCATTTCATTGGTAGCCCCTTAAACACGCTAGAAATTTATGAATCTTAGTAACTAATACTTTTTTCACTCTTCGAAACGTTTCATGGTGGCGGATGTATTGTTGTTGATAGTTTTGGGGTGTTCAAAATCGAATAGTCATATTTAGAATGCTAAAAAGTAAATTGTAAGTCACTTTGTGGGCGTCTTTCCACAATGAACATTGACGAGGGAAAACGAAAGCTCGGTTTTCTATATAGAGAATTAGCCGCAAAATGAATTTGATTATCTCCAGAATGTGAGGCTCGGACCCGTGAGATCCCAACAACAAAAGGTATTTGAAAAAATTTTCTTTGACAAAATGAATCTGAAGCGTGGACCATGCCAATGTCGAATTGACTACATCAAAAGCAAACAACCAAACAAAATAGCAATTGGATAACATGGTCATCCATCCATGGCTGATTTCAAATCTAAGGAATAACAAATCCTATTGCCTACCCACCCATCTGAAGGGCAGCTTTGTTAAAATGTTCTGGCATGCGAACGTGGAAAATTAGCCAATTAGTTAATATCCGTCTTTTCCCCCTCCCTCAACACTACAACCTAGACGACCAGTAATTGGAGGGATACCCATCTCATCCACTGATGGAAGAGTTGGTCCGATTCTTTTTTCGAACCAATCGAGATCGATACCAGTGAACAATTTCTTATTTTTTTCCAGTGGATATCAAACTCGTGGGTACCACAAACAACCCTGGGACCACTGCTGGCCCAGCGAATGAACACCTAATAATAAAAACGGAAAAGCCGCCAACTCATAAGACAGTGACGTAAACACAGATCGAGTCTGCATCAACTCTTTGTCCTTGAGCTTTAAGCGTTTCTGCCATATTTGATTTGCAGGGTTAAACAATGGGTCAGCGGGGCCTGCGGAGGTGAATTCCACACCATCAACTGACGATTTCTTTGGCCCACATTCTTTTTCTTCTTTTTTTCCCACATCATGGGGCAGTCTATGATCTCATGTACTGCCTGGTTATCTGTTCGCCCGGATCAAAACGAGACGGGGTCAAGGGATGCAGCAACTTGAGTCTATTCCTAGCACTTAGGTAGTGGTACAACCATCCTTTTTTAGTTGTTGATCATCACAGATCCATTTTCCGGTATTGCTTTTTGGGTGCCATTCTCAACTTCTCCTCATGAGGGTCTTTCTCTTTCCTACGAAAGCAAGGAGAGGGATGGATTGGTGGAGAGAGACATTTTTATAGCCAGTTATGTTCTAGGGTTCCTATAGTTCAGCCAAGAATTTCGCATCTCATCCCTGACCTATTCGGCCAGCCAGGCCAGTCTTTACCTACTCAAAGTAAGTCTCTTCCCAACAAGAGCAGAAGAGTCCTCAAAGCTAGTCATAAGCTAAAGCAATTGTAAGCCTTCCACTCAGTGAAACATGAGATGCCTGCCCAATTTTAGTTGGTGTCTATAGCCAGCCAGTCTTGCTTACTTGGTGAGAGCCTTGTGTGTTTAAGGCAAATATATCTTAATTTGCAGGGATATTTAGGAGGTGCTTTCTTTTCTTTTAATAAGTACAGCACAAAGATTCTGAATAATAACCAGACGCCTCCTTTGTATGATTTCTTTCCCTATTTTTTGCACGCATTTTTCGATCCTTGTCTAGAACTGAGTTCTTTCATGGTTGTGAAAGAACGTTGCAGTTAGAAATGCATGTCTTAAAAGAGGAAAATGATGCGAGTCAATAGAGGATAAGATGAAAGAAATTTGTCTGAGGTGGTGTGTGAGGGAAGTAGGGACACTAATTACCTCTCATTGAGATGATGAGACTTCGACCCACGGATTTAGCTCGAAAGAGGCACGGGGAGGTTTTTAAAAAGAATAAGAATTACTCAAAGGCACTAAACTAAGCTCGATCGACCATTTTCGTTGTGCAAGCAAACAAAGTGTATAGTGGAATTAATAGCACATTCTGAGATTGGAGATGATCCCCAAAACTTACCTTATTTCATCAAAGAAGCTAGCCTAAGCATCACGTCTCTTCATAGACAAATTTAGGATTTATGATCTCATGCAAGATCGGTTTAGGATCAAAGATCCTTTTCTATCAATAGGAAGAGCTTTTTCTATTTTTATTTTTAATTTCTGCCAGTTGATATGTGATTAGCTTATTTCGATTTCCTATAATTCGTTGCTAACCCCACCATTTCTTAAATCAGTTTTCTCCACTCAAGAAGACACAACAAGCACAGTACAATCTGAAATCTATAATTGCAGAAACATGAACAGAGACAATAAAAAACAACAGGAACGAAGTTGAGTAATTCCCACATAAACTTTTACATGCACATCACTGGTCGTGCTCATCAATTTCAGATAACAAACATGATTATAAACTCGCAATTCTAGCGATATGTCATGCAAATATATATAAGGTATGAAAGAACGTGAAAATGCCCTTGAGAGTCACTGACTGGTGAGATCAGATGGATGTTCCCTAAATTTCGCATTCACGGAAGTTTCTAAGCATCAAGATGATAAGATAAATGGATGTGCGATACTAACAGAGATGGTGGTGGCAGCTTTCGCCGAGGTAGCGAAGAGCGACCTTGCTCCCAAGTTTCAAGTGTCGATACAAGAGCGTGAATATCTTCCTCTTGATGCCCCCTCTAACCGGCGGAAACCTCACCAGTCTTGCACCGCCCATCGCCCTCTGCGTTGCGGCCATGAGCCTCGGCCTCTCCACCTCCTCCATCTTCACCTTCTGCTTCCACTGGGGTATCACTCTTTTGTGCGTGTGTGCGTGTGTATGCGTGTGCATGAAACATCACTGCATGGAGAAAGAGAAAACTGTGGAGGGAGGGAGGGAGGAACCTTCGTGTCACCTTCATGCAGAGGGGGCTTGGGCAGACAGGGCCAAGCTGCGGTCACTTCTGGGCGTGTGGGAAAAGCAACTTCCTACGCTGTCCAAGTGCCAAGAGAGTGAAACTCCAGGGCAATCTTTTCTGTTGCCCTATCACGAATAACTAACGTCCAAAACTGTACCTTTGGTTATAGCTTTCTCGGGAGAGCGGCGAACACGAAAACAAGTCCGAATGATATGGGGTATGTACTGAGGGGCGAACACAAAAACAAGTCCTTATCAAAACATTTTCGATTTAAAAATGTGCAAAGTCCAAAACATGGTTAGTGTTGGATTACTCCACGAAATCTTCTCTTTTGCTTTGTTAAAAAGCTACGGAAGATACGTGAGAGAGGACATTAATTACCTCTTGTGCAGACTAAGATAAATCTCGCATGTGTGAAGCTCCTACATATCCACCAAGAACCATCTATTTAGCTACACTCATTTCGAGAGATTATCTTTGGAGCTCGTACTTGTGATCCATTGCATTTTTACGTACTCTTACCAAAGAAGTGAATCTCACGATAAGTTTATAGGATCCAAGGACTATCAACATGGATTGAGCTCGAAATTTGTCGGGTTCATGGGATAATAACTCAATCTATTTCAGGTTCGTTCACAAAACATTTGCCCAGTTGATGATTCATCGGACTATTGGGCAGACTATACTTCTACCTGCCCCTTGCAAAGACAGAGCAGGAAAATATACATCAAATGAAATGAAGGGCTTGCACATGATATGCAGCTTGTAATAGAAGTAAGATGGTGTCGACTAGGGTTGTCCTCTGCGGTCTGGTCGAAGAAGGCGACTTATGTTGTTGGCAGTGAATTTAATGCTGCGGATGATACCATCAACGATTCTTTGCTTGATGGATCCTCTTCTCGGAGGGACGACGCAGCTATGTGCCCTTCGGGTTTTCATGGCATCTGATGTTTCCTCTGAACTCAGTGCTCTCTTTCGATTGTCTATGCGATGTGCATGAGCAAGTGACCGGCTTGGTATCTTTTATCTCGTGTGAGGTTTTATAGTACACGCCTCCGCGGTGAAGGATGCAAACAAGAAGATGAGATCGGAGAGAGACAAAAATAGGGCTTAGAGATGGATCCGTTTGCAACTAATGCCATATATATGTCGTTTTCCAACGTGGCTTAAGCTTATGGTGAGTCAGCTAAAACAAAGAAGCAGAAGAAAGAAATCTATTTTATTGAAATCTCATCACTCGGCTCCCCCGGTGAACGTGTTGCACTGATATTTCGGGCACGAAGTATCCCCATTTCTTGATATGATGACTAGAAAAGTGCATCACGGACATAACAAAATATTCTCTTTTCTTGTTAATTAAATAAGTCGATGTTCAGTGGACGGACGGACGATATTTTTATGCACTTTGAATCCTCAGATTGATCTCCTGAACACCCCAAGAAAATGAAAGAATCCTCGGATTAGTCTCTGCAATGGACGCTGTTGCAGGTTGCGCGGCAAGAGTTTCAACGCGTGATGCACGTTATGTGTCGTGTTTGTATGGATTAGTTTATCGATGGTTATAGCAAAGCCACGTTCCCGACCATTATTTTCCACAGCCGGCCAGTCGAAATGACCCTTTTCTTCTTTTCTTTTTCCATAGATGAAATATATAATTATTCTACTTCTGTCAAATAATTGTCAGACAAAAGGGCGCTTGCCACGTTTTTTAGTTTTAGTTTTTCAGGACGGGGTTGCTGTGATGGACAAACTTCAATAAACATTCCACAGTAAGTAAACGTTCCAATCTATAATTCAACATAAGATGCTTAAAGAAATTTATCTCGGATGAGAAACTATAAGTTTTGGTGCATGTACTAGAACATGTGCGAATTGAGTGCATATACAAACACTTAGCTTCATATCGACAGTAACATTGAAATGTAAAAGGTTGAGAGAGAGAGAGAGAATGAGAGAAGGGAAAAAGGAAAAGCAAAGAAATTGGATGTTAATAAATTAATGGGTATTTAATTATCTCAAATTAATTTTCCAAGTTTGTATAGGTTTGCACATATATGAAATATTTTTTGGTTGAAAGAATAGGAGAGGAGTTATTTTCTTAAACACGACAATAACCAGCTTTTTCCCTTGTTCTTTCTTAAAAGTAAAATAAAGGAGGGCCATAATCAGCCGGCGGAGCTTCAGCCGGCCAGAGACATTAAATTAATCAAAAGATGAAGGCAAAATTAGGTTTTTCTCCCCCACTTCTCACGAAAATTTCTAAATTCTAACCCATCTTTTCATACCATATCTTATTTTACTCCCTCCTTCCCCTTCAACCCCAAACAAATCCTCAGTTCTCCGTTTTACTTCTAAGGGCGAAAGTCTCCTGTAGCAGAAAATTACGCGCAAGAAAGCAGAAAGATAATCAGACTTGAATCCCATGTTGCTACAATCAATCAATTACATCTAAGAAAACTGCATGTGAATTAATACCAAAATTGCGGCACAAGGGGCACATATGAACAATGTTACATTACTTGAGGGATTTTTTTTTTTTCTTGTTAATAGCACTTCAAAGAAAGTTTGATAGGGAAAATGATATTAATGGTGTTATAACTTATATGGCACTCACTTTACTTTCGCAACTTTTAACTCCGGAAACAAATGTCCAATCACGAACCCTACATGGCCTCAGTTTCATAGGAACGTACTCCTCGTGGCTTTTTTCTAAGAGAGTTAAATCCAAAGTGGCAAAGTGAAAAAGGACCATCCACTACGTCGCAACAGAAGATGAATTAATTAAGGTGCAGCAGTTGCATTACTCTCCCTCCCTCCCTCCCTCCCTCTCTCTCTCTCTCTCTCTCTCTCTCCAGACAAAGATTGAAGACTGAACAATGGCCGCAGCTCGTATTAAAAAAAATTAGGACTTGAAGAACGATGATGAATCTTGCAATAGGGAAAATGTGAGTGATTCATTGTGATTTATGAATTAGATTGTCATTTTTTTCCACTGACAAAATCAGTTTTTGTTTATTCTGAGATTTAGGACTAATTTGAAATTTATCTTTATGTCTTATGATTCCTAAGACAATATTAATGTTGAGTTTACCACTGTTTATATTTTCTATAGTGCGGAGTTTGTTATTGGTGATAAGTGGGAACATACTGATGAAAATGTCAATATTATCCTAATTAATAGGTGTAGATTATCATATAAAGAACTTGCAAATGTCATGATAATGATTAGGATGCAAAGATAAAGAGATGAAAGTGCAAAGTGGGCTAGATAGTGTGGTTCTAGACTGGCCAAGAAAATGGATGATGATATAATTGCAAGTAGGTTCATAGGTTGTGTTGTCTAGTTTGTAACGGCGATGAGGGATTTGAGATCATGAATAATGATGATAAGTATGTTGTCCAACAGGAAATGGAAAAGTGTTAACATATCACAAGTAATTGGAATATCATGTGCACATGTCTTTTTTGCCATCCTGCCTAAGCATCACAATCCTGAGGAATACCAAGAAGTCTAGTACAACACAAGCAAAAAATGCTTCATACTAATTCATGATGCAGCCCATATCGGAAGTAAAAGATTTTGAGATAAAACAAACCATGAAGCCGTTAACCCTTTACTACTGAAGAAACAACCTAGCAAGGCATAAAGGAAAATGAATTTGTAAGAAATTCTGGATATAGATAACAGGATGAGTGGAGCTGGTGGAAAAATTAAGCGTTCACTCTGCCACAAGAAAGGGCAACAACAAGACTGGATGTCCATCTAAAAAGCAGCAACAATTGGAGATAATAAAGCCAATAATGCAAATATCGCCGACAACGCAGGGGCATTGTTTTGGGTTCTGTTTCTTTGCTTTTTCCCTTCTCCTCTTCGACAGAGTTCTCGGTTTCTTTTTTTTTTCTTTTTTTCTTTTTTATGTCTTTAATTAATAACCTTTTTTAGTTAAATGGGTTTGTTTCTCTTTAGATCCAATTAAACCATATATAATTAAGCGTACAACTCAAATCCATTAACAATCCTTTTATTAAAATTTGACTAACCCATATATGACCAAACTCATTGAATATGGGTCAAACATGAGTTTTCAACCCATTTTGACATCTCTAATTATGTGTAGTATAAAAGTTATGACACTAAAGTAAGCGTCATATTAAACTATAACATTCCCAATTTCGTCAGATAAATTTTGGTGGAACAAAGAAAGCATTTGTCTTTAAATTCCACGTGACAATGTCATATTAATCGTTTAAAAAGTTATGATACTAAAGAAAGTGTCGTATTAAAATAGTGACATTCCCAATTTCATCATACGGACTTCTGATGGAATGGCGAAAGCATCTGTCTTTGAAATCCATATGAAAAATTTTGCATTTTGCGTTTCCTTGTTAAACTTATTTTCGAGGTAATGCGTAGTGGAAACCATTTTTTGCATGATTAAAGAGACATAATTTAATTGATAATTAGCATGACCCGTGATATCATTCAATGCGTGAGTGGAGACTCCTGTTGAAAAAGCACATCTAAAGTCATTAAATCAGAAGGTATTATAAAGATATCGAAACTGTTTAATTTATCCCGGCCGGCCGCAAGAAAAAAATAAATTATTCCATTGACGCTGGAAGCAATGTTAATTCGGTTATAAGCTGATCAGTTGAGAGTTACCATATGTAGGACTTTGACGTATTGTCTTATATGATGACAAGATGTTGACCTCAAGATGAATAATCCATTCATAAATGTTTTTATTCATTTTCTATGGATTTGCTTTGACAATCTTAGATTTACATCATCATTCTGTCATGCCCTTTCTTTTGAAAAAAATTAATGAGGCATTTGAAACTTTTTGGACACACGATTAAATCCCAACTTAAAATAACTCGAGATACTCAGATTTATTCTCGTAGGATGGCTCCATAACAATGCGCAAGTGTGTAATTTAAAATAAGTCCTACGAGGAGATCAAATGCGTTCGCCACTCGATCAATTTCTTAGAGTTGTCTTTCGATGATGTTATCTAAATTAAGATTATATTGTTCTGAAAGCCAGTAAAGATTAAAAAACAAAAAAAAATCTTCACCGTAGATATTTTGATTCTTAACTATGATTTTGATCTTATTAGTTTGTGAAAAATTGTAGAGATACTAAAGATAATTAAATGATGTCTCAGATTGAGTACTTCAGTGTGACCAACTTGCTCAAATATCCCAAATATATATAGTCACACCTCAATGCACCGATTTTCTGAACTTGCACATTGCCCCTCAAGAGCCTCAACTACAATAATTGAAGTGGCCCTTCGCATAATAAAGGTTTAACTTGATTTTAGGCTATATAAATCAAATATTACCCTCCATTGCCATTGAGGATAAAGGCTGAACTACACGAGGATTGAACTAATAAGGCTGAGCAGATGAGAAAACTTGCGGACAGTAGGCCCATTTTGCAGGAGCTGATCAACCTTATTCAAGCAACAGGCCGACATAGTTCGAGCTCGAGCTCCACACCCAAAAATACTGGGGATAAACGCTCCAAATGAGGGGAAAAAATGGCTTGTGGAGAAACAAAAAATGTGAAACTCTGCATTCATGATTTCAGATTGGGAATCTAGTTGTTGTTCTTGTACATTTCTTGAGCAAGAAATACATTCAGATGCTGGCGTGAGGAAATTAAAGGAACGGGTGACAATTGCACCATTTTTCAGCATTACGAGCTAATCGAATGAGTTAACTGCAAAGGGATCAGGGTAAAATAATCATTGTTACATGGCTCCTGACCTTTTGATCTCCAATGATGTTACCGATCAGCTGAGTCATCCTTTGCTCTATGTGCGAAAATCGGGCGCTTAGAGGGGGCCATTGGCATTGTGTTGCCTGCCCATTTACAGAAGGTAAGGCAAAGAGAGCTTGGAAGAAGGTCAAAAGTACACAACATTTAGTTTGATCCTACACAATTTTTGTCACTAAGGCATTAAAAATACTCTGTTAAGTGGAGAGAATGAAGAATATAGAAGAAATTAACAGAAAACGCGCGGTGTCATTCCCCTCCAGAAAGCAATAAAGACAGTTTCGAACTTCGAATTGCTTATAACGAACTAACAACAAACTCAAAACGCTGAATTACAAACCATAGTCCAATCTGCACCAAAACACTAGCGCACGAGCTCATTGGATGCCAATGAGCCTGAATTTTCAGGGTAAACAGATTTTAGGCAAGAAATGATTATTTCCTCCAATCTGCACTGGACAATGCTTCTGCGCAATACGAAATATGAATAACTGATGCAATTCACTCCAAACATATGTGAATTCCCGACTGATCAGAACTATAAAAGCAAGAATAAGGGAGTATATAGTAATATTACCTGTGCAGCATCCTTGAGAGGCCCCCCCAGCATTCTACGCGGTTGCACTTCTTCAAAATTCCAACGGAAGCAAACCCATACTGGAGCATTCATTAGCTCTGGATGATCTCTGAAAGGTAATGCGACCCCATGTAACAAGAGCGCGAATATCTTCCTCTTAATGCTCCCTCTAACCGGCAAAACCTCGCCATTCTTGCACCGCCTGTTGCTCTCTGTGTCACCGCTGCTAGCCTTTGGCTCTCCAGCTCCATCTTCACCTCCTGCTTCCACCAGGGTATCGCGTCTGGTCTGTATGTGCGTGCGTGCGTGCGTGTGTTTGCATGAAGTGTCACTGCACGGAGAAATAGAGAAATGTGGAGGGAGGGGAGGAACCTTCGTGTCACCTTCATGCAGAGGGGGGCTTAAGCAGATCGGGCCAAGTTACGGCCACTTTATTGTGTAGGCAGAGCAAGGCAGAGCAACTTCGTACTTCTGTCCAAGTGCCAATGAAGCGACACTTCGCAGCAATCGTTTCTGTAGCCCGATCAAGTAAAACTATTGTCCAAAACAGTCCCTTTGGTTATGGTTTTCCCGGGAGAGGGCCAACACAAAACAAGTCTATATGATATGGGGTATATACTGATAGGATCATAAGGATCGTCTCCTAAGTCAATTGACATCTTCGATTTAGAAAGCACACGTCCAAAGCATGGTTAGTGATTGTTGGATTACTCCATGTAATCTACATTTTGCTTTGTTAGTAGTTACGGAAGAGAGGAAACTAATTACCTCTTGTGCAAACTAAGCTAAATCTCGCGTATGTGAAGCTTATACCTCTTTACTAAGAACAATTTATTTAGCTACGTCCATTTTTCTTGGAAAAATTATCAAAAAAGTCTTAAATTTTTTATATTTGTACTAATTTAATTCTAAACATTTTTGACAATTGGCCAATTAGGGTGCATTTGGGAAGATTTTTGGGAAAAGTCTTTAGGAAAATGTAAAGACCGTTGAATTAAAGGTGTTTTTCAAAATACAAACTGTGTTTGGTAAATTATCGTTTGAAAGCCCTTTGTGAAGTACCTTTGAGCAAAATGGTGTGTGGGGGAATTACATTTACAAAGGACCTTTGTGATAAAAAAAATTATCAAAAGAAAAACAAAAAAAATTGACCGGCAAGGGCAGGCGGCCGTTGGCGATCGAAATTTGTTGCCCGTGGCCGACATCTGATTCAAGTAGCCTCGGAGATGACTGGGGAGGGCTGCTCGGGGTCGAGCGACCCTTGAAGACCACCGGCAAAGGCCCCTTGGGGTCGGGCGACCCGACCCCGCCGACCCCCGAAGACCACCGGCAAAGGCCGCCCGAGGTCGTACAATGCCGCTGTGACCTCCGGCAACCCTGGATCTAGGGCCGCGAGGTCGCGCGACGCCGTCGCGACCTCCGGCAACCCCGGATCTATGGCACACGACGCCGCCTTGACCTCCGACCCCGCCGCGACCTAGATTCGAGGCGTCGAGGTCACGGGAGGATGCGACCCCACCGCGACCCGGATCCGGGGCGGCGGTCGCGCGACCCGCACTGCGACCCAAATGACGTGACGGTCGTGCCACCCCCGCGTCGGTTGCATCACCCCCCGACGATGGTCGCCGGCGATCGCCCGCCCTTTCGCGCGACCGCTCGCGGAAAAAGAAGAAGAAAAAGACGATGAATAGTGAGGGTAAAACCGAAAAAACGAAAAACCAACGAGGATAATTTGGGAAGAATTTTTTTTTTTAGCCCCTCAGCTTAGCATTCTCGGCATGCTGAAAGCCCAAGGCAGCCCCCAACCTGCCTTGGGCTTTCAACCTTGTGAAGGCTGACATTTTACAAAGGGGCTTTGAAAATTTTTTGCCAAACACCCCATCCTTAGCCCAAAGATCTTTGGGGCTTCAAAGTAGCCTTGAGAAGCTACTCCCAAATGCACCTATGTTAGCTGGAAATTGTCATAGTCTAGTCATGTCAATGCCAATTGAAGTAGTGGTCTAGTCAGAGTTATGTACACTTATCGATTAAGTGAATATTATGATATTATTGTTAACTGTTTTAAAAACTTAAGTTGTTAGATAAACCTTGGCTTAATATTTAATTATTCTATCACTTCCTCTCACGCTTAGGTCAGTCTTTTTGCCTAGTACTAGTGAGGAAATATGTGATTAGGGAGGCAAATAGGAACTTCAAAAAGATTTGAACTTAGAACTTCTTTGATAGCATGTTGAACTACTTAAGCTTTTATAACAGTTGATAGTAGTTTAATAAAATATTATATGATATTAGAGTAGGCGGTCTTAACTTTTTCCAAACCTCATTTGCTTTCCCAATTAATACGTTCGCGCTTAGTATCGGGCAAGAAAAGACCACGCTAAGTGCGATGGAGAGTAATAGAATATTTAAATATTAAGTCACCCATTCATCTAATAACTAAAGCTTTTAGTAGTCCCTTGTGGTATCAAAGTTTAAACAGTTCTAAAAACTTAAACTTATATAACAATGAATCTTACAATGTTTTTAAGTCAAGGGTTTTGAATCCAAATCTTTTCAGATTTCATTTGCTTATCTATTTAAATATGTCTACACTTAATATTAGTTAAAAAGACTAGATTAAGAATGAGGGAGAGTGATAAAATATTTAAATAATAAATTACGTATTCATCTAACGATTTTTACAACAGAGAGCAGGAAATACACATCAAAATGAAAATTAAGGGCTTGCACATTATTCGTGCGTCGTAATGTAAGTGCGACAGTGTCGACTAGGGTTGTCCTCGGCAGTCACGTCAAAGGAGGCGACTTATCTTATCGGCAACGAACTTAATGCCGCGGACGAAGCTAGCGGCGTCCGCAGCCATCATTCGCTTGACGGATCCTCTCCTCGGGGGAACAACACAGCCGTGCATTCCCTGGATTTTCACGGCATCCGGCGATCCTTGCGGACTCATCGTTCTCTGTTTTTGCTTATGCGATCCACATGAATGTTTCCATCTTTGTATGAATGTTTTGTAGAAGACGCCTAAGCGGTGAAGAATGCGAGTAAGAAGCTACGCCTTAGGGAGAGGCAAAAGTTGGGCTCAGAAATGGATCGATGTAATAATGTAAATGTCGTTGTCCAACGCGGATTAAAATTAAACCCATGGGTTTCATCTCATGTCTCTAAGTCAGTCGGTTGACGTCGTACGAGTCGCCAAGATTCCTACGAAAACGTGTTGCCTTGATGTTATGGAGCACGTGTCGTTACCTCCTCTTGATACGATGACGAGAAGTGTACCGCGGACATCACGACAATGTTCTCTTCTCTTTTAATTACACGAGTCAGTGGTCATCGGACCACCCTCGGATTAATGGGCGATGCACGGCGATTGCGGCTTGCGTCACGATGGTCTCAACGCATGATGCATGCTTACACGTCGGAGTCGTGTTTTCCACTGCCGATTTGCCGAAATGACCCTTTTCTCTCTTCTTAATTGATGAACATATTTCGTTTCGTTTGTTTCTTACCTTTTACCAAAAAAAAAAAAAAAAAAACATATTTTGTTTGTTTTGTGAAAAACAAATGATCTGAAAAATATTTTCTTAAAAATAATTATTTATATCATTTGAAATGATTATCGATAAAATATGTCTCATTATTGATAATAATTAATGTCTAAATATTTTCGTGAATGATGATTTTTTTATTTACTCTTTTCTCTTAGTAATATAAGTGACTATTTTTTATAAGAAAATATCTTTTAAATTATTTATTTTTCCAAATCAAACGCACTCTCTAATCGTGTAACTGTCACACAACCCAAAAAAAGAAGGCTATGCGGAAGTCAACAGTTTGTTTTCCAAGGGATTGATGCTGTACTGTAATAAACAACTTCAAAAAACGTTCTTTAGAACTTTAAATATTACAATCTATATAATAAAAGATGAGATGCTTAGAAGAAACAAAAAAATAGAAACGCGTTTGTTTACACTTTTGTTCCCGAAAATAGATTTGGAACAAAAACAAAAAATAAAAAAAATTTATTTCTTGTTCCTAAAACACTTTTTCTTATTCTTCTTTTTTTTCTCTTTCTTTCCTTTTTCTTCTTTTTTTCTTTTTTCCGGCCACCGGCCTTGGCTAGGGTGAGCACGGTTCCCGGTTCTAAAGAGATCGGTTCTCCCCTTCTTCTCTTCTTCTTCTTCCTTCCTCTCGCTTTGCTTCACCCACCACCACATCGCCGCCCCACGCCCTACTCACCACTACCTCTTGGCCACCGAACCACCACCACCCACCGCTCGTCCGATGAGCCGTCTCGCCGTTGAACCCGACGAGCCGTCGCGCGCCCCTCGCGCCGTGAGCCACCGCCGCCCTCCCAAGCCACCGTCACCACCTCTTGCCACCGCTCGCTCGGCTTCCGGGCCGTCGTTGCTTCGAACCGCCACCGCCTCCGCCAGAACTGAGCTCTTCCCCCCTTGGCCGTGGGTTGAGCCGCGACCGCTGCCGTCTTCGCCGATTCCCCTTGGAAGCACTCGCCAGTCGTCACATCCCGTTCCTCCCGTTCCTCACTCCACGCCACGTCACCCTCATCTCGGTTCTTGGTCAAGAGTCTTCTCTCGATCCCTCTCGCAACTCCCGAGCGTTCCCATGAGGGAATCATGCGGTGAGCTCATCCGGAGATCTCCCGCTCGAACGTGATGGCGCGGCCGCTCCTTCTCGCGGCGATCTCGGCCACGCCGCCGGCGCGGGCTGCGGCGGCGGTGTGCGAGCTCGCTTCCCGACCGCGACCGGCTCTACAACTACAGCTTGGCCTCCCCCATCCCGGTTCCCGCACGGCGTGCTCGGCGAGGATGGGTAACGCGTCTCCCGCACTTCCTCTCCCGCTTCCGCCGAGCTTTAAATTCACTACGGTGTCTGCGAATAGTAGGTCGCTCGTTCGGTTGTCGATCGAATGTTCGGCTTATAGATACGGACGAATGCCGGCGAGCGTCGCGATTGCGGCGTGTTTAGTCGTAGTTCGACACCGTCGGTATTGATCAAAGTTCGTTTGCGATTGCAACGTGTCTAGTATACTGTCGCGATACTGCAGTTGTTTGGGGCGTAGATGTCGTAGGTTTCTTTCGGAGAGCGTCGGCGTTAGATCTGCCAGTTCATTGTTTTGGATTCGTAATTTACTCAGGTGGACCCCTTGTATCTCATCCTCTTCTAATAATTTTCAGGTTCTGCCATTACGGTCCGATCAGGAAAGAGTGCACTGTGGCCAAGAATTGCCACCGTGCGGCCAACGCCATCGTCTGAGATTTGCACTTATCTTTTTTGTTCGTGTTATTTGTTTTTATACTGTGGTTTGACGTAGCCAGTGAAAGTAAATATTGTCTCTTTTTGAAGTGTTGTCATGGTTTTAGAAGATTTAAGTATATCCATTTTAGACCTTGGGTTCTTTTCTCGAAGTTTTTCGGCCTGCAGCCCTGTTTATTTATCTCACGGCTAAAGATTGATTGGTTTCCGGTCGAGTACAAAAGGTTGATGAAGTATTCTGATGCAATTGATGCAGATGGTGACCATGGTCTTGATCTCAATCTCGGGATATTGGCTTCTTTCAGGGGAATGGTGGAAACCTTAGAGTCCTAGGCGACATGCTTTTCAAATCTGAAAATGAAAAAAAAAAAAAAAAAAGAACCCGTGGAACTTGGAACCGACCACTGGAACCCGTAATGGGTAGGTTCTAGGTTCCGAAAAATGAGGAACCCGTACTGGCAGGGTAGGTTCTAGGTTCCGACGCAACCAAACCGAACAGGAACCTCTCAACTCTAGCCTTGGCCATGGCCAGCGTCGGCGATCGGCCAGACGAGAGCCGACAACCTCGCCAGAGCATCGCTAGCCCCGAGAGAGGCCGAGCCACGGCGAGGCTCGGCCTCCCCAATCGGCGCTAGGTCGAGCCTCGCCAGGTCAAGGCGAGGCCGACCTCGCCGGTGGCCTGGCGAGGCTTCGGCGAGCTCGCCGGACATCGCCCAGCCGATCACTAGCCATGGCGGTGGCCAGCAACCGACCAAAGAGAAAAGAAGAAGGAAAAATAAAAAATTAAAAAAAAAAAATTAAAAATAAAAAAGGAAAAATATAATAAAAATATAAAAAAAACAAAAAAATTATACAAGTTTACCAAACGCGTATCTATTCCCTGAGTAAAATTTTTTTGCGAGCTTACCAAACGCATTATTATACTAAGAAATTATTCCACAGAACGAAAAAAAAAAAAAACTATTTTTGTTCAAAAATTGTTCCTCGGAATATAAACGTTACCAAACGCGCCCTAAAAGGCTGAACAAACATTTTTTACTTTTTGTTTATATTCTAAATCTATTCCTTTGTCACTAATCTATTCCAGAAAAAAGACAAATTAGCTAACATTCTTAAATTGATTTCTATTCCAAGATACACAGACATTAAAAAAAAAAAAAAAAAAAAAAAAAAAAAAAAAAAAAAAAAGAGAGGGGATAGTTACCACAAATAGACCTTAATATGCCCACTTTACAGGAGCTCATTACCCTCAATTCAAGCAACGATCCCACAAAGCTCGAGCTTGAGCTCAAGCTCCACACCCAAATAAGGGCACACCCAAATAAGGGGATAAGCACACCGAGGGGGAAAAGGCACGGGGAGAAACAAAAAATGTGAAACTCTGCATTCATGATTTCAGATTGAGAATCTAGTTGTTTCTTTTTTGTACATTTTTTTCAGCAAGAAATACATTCAGCTGCTGGCCTAAGGAAATGAAAGGAATGGGTGACAATTGCACCAGTTTTTCAACATTTCCAGCTAATGAATGAGTTAGCTGCAAATGAATCAGGATCAAATAATCATAGTTAAATGCCATCTGACCTTTTCCATCTCCAGTAAAGTTTCTCTGCAATGTTACCAATCAGCTGAGTCATCCTCTGCTCTATGTGGGAAAACTGAGTCGGGCTCTTAGAGGGGGCCAGTGGCACTGTGTTGCCTGCACATTTACAGAAGGAAGGCAAACAGAGCTTGGAAGATTGATTTAGGGCCTCTCCACTTTCTAGGCACAGGGGAATCATCATTGCTTCCCGTCAAAAATCCTTGAATTTGTTCTCTCTGTTCTCCACATTAGATGGCCAAAAGTATACAACATTCAGTTTGATCCAATGAAAGTTTTGTTAATGAAAGACCTTAAAACTACTCTGTCAAACGGAGAGAATGGTGAATGTAGAGGGTAAAAGGATAGAAAACGTGCAGTGTCATTTCCCTCCGGAAGAGCAATAAGGACAGTTCCAAAGTTGAATTGCTTATAAAGAACTAACAACAAAAAGGCTGAATCACACCACTGCACAATAACACTTAAAGCAAAAGCTCATCGGGTGGTGCCTAATGAGCCTGATATTTCGGGGTAAACAGATTTTAAACAAGAATTGGTTATTCCCTCCAATCTGCACTGGACAATTTTTCTGCGCAATGTGAAATGTGAAAACCTAAAACTGATGCCACTGTATCATTCCAAACAGATGGATGTCTCCGTCTGATCAGAATGCAGATATACTAATTATAAAAGCAAGGATAAGAAAGTATAAGAATATTACCTGTGCAGCATCCTTGAAAGGCCCCCAGCATTCTATGCGGTTGTACTTTTGAGAACTAGAATGGAAGTAAACCCATACTGGAGCATCCATTAGCTCTGGATGATCCATAAAAAGTGATGCATCCCCATGCAACATGGCTTTGAGTACCTAGTTCAAATAGGAAGAGAGATCCTTTTCATTGTCAGCCTGGAATTAAAAGTCATCGATGTATACTACTGTTTAAAAAAAAAAAAAAAAAAAACATAATCTTTCTAAAATGAAAAAAAATATCTGAGCATTTTCATGCAAACATGGCTGAGGATATGTGAGGATTGAACTTGACCAAGAAAGTAGATTTTTCTCTGCTCAAAACTCTACGGAGGAAGTTCTTCCACGGGAACTGTTCATGCCTTTAAGATATCCCTAAAGCTATAATACCATTCCTGAAGTGAATAGCTTTCTGATTTGCTCCCCCTCCTCTGCAACTAACATCAGGCATTATATTGTCGTACAGCAGTCCCCACTAAATCTCTAATTGTTCTCATATGCATTTTCTTGCGACTGTGAACAATTAAGCATGATATGCGTATCATTTGGAGGCGAACAGAGTAGATAATTACCAGAGGCATCTCCTTGGAGAAAATGTGGTATCTAAACTCAGCAGCAAGGTCTAAAAAGGGATTTGGACCACTAACAAAGCAATGAATGTGCAGACACATCTCCTTGTTGACTGACTTCCACTCAGCAACCACATCATCCTTTTCGTACCATCCTCTTAACTGGCATCAAGGCAAGCCAAATTGAGCTCATAGAAATGCAATTCAGTTAACAACTAAAGTTTTCAATAGACATTGAAAATGTCTATTCTATGTGCCACATTGAACTAAACTTCTGATGATAATCCTCCAGATCATGTTTGTTCAGTTGATGAGACAGGAGAGGTAAGAAAATATTTGCAAAGGGAAAGTATATACCTGATCAAGACTGATGACATTGGAGATGGTCAAATTCAGATTGGCCGTGAAGTCACAGTGAGATAAGATGTAAGTTCTTGGGATGATTCCAGAATAGTTGTCGGACTCTCCTCCCGTAAAATCGACTTTTAACTTTGAAGCTTCGAATCTTGCTGGAGGGACCAAAAGCCTAACAGCCTACGAACTCAGAGAATATCAGAACGGAAGCAAAGATTGGCTTTAGAGGCTAACGAGAAGAAAATTCTAGCACAGTTAGCAATGTGCTTCTGCACTTCCGGAAATAAGCAATTAGAACCTCGAGACAAAGGTATGAAAGTGACATGAATGCCTTAACAAATGTTCAGTCCAAGAACACTCCCGACCAGGATGGTTCAAGCATCTCATATCTCAAGCAGAGCAAAGCATCTCTCAGGGGAGAAAGATATCCAGACGCAGAACAGGCATTTACTTAAGATCTGAAGCGTCGGAAATACTTCCACAAGAGTGTGTGACGAGTGTTGCGGATACACACACACAAACATCAATGTACCTCCAAGTTCAAAAGCGAAGGACTATGCGACGAATCATTCCAAGTAGCTCACTCACTGATTGCAGGACTAAACAATGACCAAGTTGACAATTGCACTACAGCGTCCAAAATGCATCAGGCATTTCACCTTCAAAAACCAGTTCTCTCGACTGTCCAAAATTACTCAACCCATCACGCTAATCACCTACTCAACCAAACCACAATGCGAGCATCCGAAAACAGCTCCTCCGTCGAAATCCACAAACTCAATCTTCCAATTACACGACAATGCGGGCATACCTCAGAGACGAGCGTGTTGTAAGGAGATCCCCGGTAGCACTGGACGGAGAACACGGCCGGGGGAGGCGGCGGCCTCCTCGGCAAACGGAGCTGACAAGCGCCGGCGTTTGGGGTTGGAAAGAAGGCAGAGGGAGCGAAATGGGAGGCCATGGGGGGTGCATAACACTGGTTTTCTTCTCTTCATGTTGCACGCCCCACCACCATTGTCTCCCCTCAGATAGAGAGAGAGAGAGAGAGAGAGAGAATGTGGAGAGCAGAAGAAATTCTTGTGACTGAGATTCGCCTCTCCCCCACGAGACGACGGTCCAAAATCTTCGACGAGTCGCTGGATCCACCCGTTGTTCTCCTCGGAGAGAAAGCGGAAAATGATTAGTGGAGAAGGTTGAACCGTCTTGACAGGTCAGCAATCGGTTCGTAGTTTTTTTTCCTGAGGCTGTGGATAATGTGGCGACGTGGCTGTCGCTGTGACGATAGATGGGCCCCCCACCGCACTTATCCATCGCCCGTTGCGACCCGGCCCATCTGTATATTTTTTTAAATACATGACAAAAACTTCCTCTTCAAGAACTGTTTTCAAGACTCGGCGCGTAGAAACTCTTAATTATTTGAAAGGCATAATCATTCTCCCTTTATTTTTCTTGACAAATCATTCTCCTTTCTTTTTTTTTTTTGTTGAAACAAAGATTCCATCATTTCTTAAAATAACACTCAAGACTCAAGAGAACAAGACTTTCAAACTTAATAAAATCTTTCATTAAGTGGCCTTTCTTTTGCTCTTTATTCTTTATTCCTCATTCGGTCTTTTTGCTAAATAACAGAAAACACAAGTTTTAATGTGATCCATTGCTGCAAAATATCAATTATTGAAAATTTTGGCATATTTTGTGACTCTTCTTATAAAACGTTTATTAAGAATATTTTTTTTTTTTTTTTTTTTTTTCATATTTTATTGGTATTTTAGTGATGTTGTTGATCACATAAAATTTCTCAAAATAAAATTTCTCAATGTCAAATAATAAAGACAATTAGGAATTTTCTGAATGTAATTGAGTTTCCATACTTTACATTAATATAAGGGAAAAGTCTTCTTTGTCTTACAATCCCATTCCATACCCATCCTTTTGCCAAAAATAAAAAAAAATTCCAGAGCCAATCTTTAAAAAAAAAAAAAAAATTAAATTAGTACACTTGTGACAATTTTATCTTTAATTATTTTTTTTTATCATCAAATATCCCAAACTGATATATTTGTGACAAATTTACTCTCTGTTAGTTTTTATTAAATTAGATTAATAATAACCAGTATACTCGTGACAAACTAAGGGGTAAAACTTCAAATTAGTACACCCGTTAACTGCTGTGTGTTATTTAACATAGTAATTTAACAATAAAATTTAATGAAAACTAACCAAGATAAATTTGTCGTAAGAGTACAAGTTTGGAGTTTTTAATAATTAAAAAATTAATTTGAATTAAATTAATCACAGGTGAACCAGTTTGATTTTTTATGATATTAACCCTTTTCAAACTACCCTTAGTTAGTGATATCATCTTCATAAGCCCTCATTTGATTTACTAGTTGTTCTAATCTTCCACAATATACTTGGATGGTCTCATAATCTTTCATTTTAGCGTCCTCCAATTCCCTTGAAGTCTAATAATGTGTACCTTAGTTGCACCTTGGGACTCTTTTTGTAGTATATCCCATGCCCTTTCTATAGTTTTCTTTCCAATGATTATTGTCGAAAATATCGTTTTTGAGGGTGCTTGCTGGACAACACATAGGGCATGGCCTGGTAAGGGTCGCCCGGGTGAGGCTGACCCCTTGCCGGGGCTCACCTTCTCCCAGGCAAGTGTCGGCCTCGCCCAGACCAGATTTGGCGAGGCCAGCCCCCACCCCTAGTCGGCCGATGCCTAGCGAGGCCGCCCTGGCCTGGGCAAGGGTTGGCCTCGCCAGGTCTAGTTTGGGTGAGGGCGAGCCTCGGCGAGGGCTCCCCTTCTAGCGAGGTCGACCCTCGCCTAGGCTAGGGTGGCCTCGCCTAGCGTTGCCGTCACCCAACCGACGGTTGGTGAGGCCGCCCGGCCTAGGCGCGGTCGGCCTCACCCGTGCAACCCTGTCGAGCCGTGCACAGGGCGAGGTCTCCCCTCGGCGAGGCTCCACCTCGCCCAGTCGGACCTCATCTATGGCGAGTGAGGCCAGCCGGCTAGCTGTGGGCAGTGGCTAACCACCAGAAATGGCAAAGAAGAAAGCCAAAAAGAAAAGAAAAAAAAGGGGGAAAAATAGAAAAAAATAAAATAAAAATTCAAAAAAATATTTAAATATTATTAAAAGTGTCCATGTCAGCACCGGCGTCCACGTCAGCATTTTTTAGTAAAAATTGGTCGGATTGACTCAATTGACAAAAAGTAAAAAGATTTAGGAATGAATTGGCAAAGTTAAAGGTTTAGGATTAAATTGGCAAAAATGTAATTGGTTTAGGACTTTTTGGACAATTTTCCCCATGTCTTTGTAGTCGACATAGCCCCAATTTTTAATGAGTATAAAGCTCTATGTCAAGTATGATTTGGCTATCATTAAGTTACCAACATGGAAATACTTGTTGATGACTAGGATATATATCTCTGACCGTAGTATACAACTGTCGATATATGACAGCTAGGGGTGTGCAATCGGACCGGGTTTACCTGATTCCCGGTCCGGCCCACCCGGAAAACAGGGTCGGAAACCGGTTCCGGTTGAAACCGGTTCCCAAAACTCAGACCCTGTTTGAACCGGTCCGGAACCGGTTCCGAGGATTACCACCCGGGAACCGGATTGACCGGACCGGTTTGGGAACCGGTTGGAGAACCGGTTTGTAAGCCACCCCCAAAAAAACCAAAATGCAAAACCCTAATCTGTTTCAGTGTTTCTACTTTCTAATTTCTATCTTCCCCGAGCTCGCGACCTCCGCCCATCCGCCGATCCTAGTTCCGCTCCCCTCCCGAAATCGCGAAGCCGACGCCGCCTCTGCCGCTCTCGTTGCACCCCTCACGCTCGCACCGCCGCCACCATCCCGCCGGTCATCTGAAGCTCCGTTCCACTAGTTCTGCCCGCGAAGCCACTGACCCTCACCGAGCTCGCACCCGAGCGCCAACGCCGCCTTTGTTCGATCTCGCTGTTCCACCTGCTGCTGTTGCCTCGCCGACGCCCCTGACCTGCAGATCTCGCGTCCGCAAGCCCACCTTGTCGCATCTTCGAGCAACCCACAGTAGCCCTCCGTCGATCCTGTTCTCACCGTGCGCTGTTTCCCGAGCTCCCCTGCTGCCGATCTACCGCCGTCCGAATGACGCCCCTTGCTCTGCTCGCGATCTGGCCTAGCCCCCTTGCTGAAGCCGTGTTGATCCTTGCCGCCCTCACCAGCCACAATACTAGCAGCCCGTCGAAGCCGCTGCTGTGCTGATCCGCGTCGACCCGACGTCGCTGCGTCCCGCCGAGCCCCCTACTGCAGCGCCTCGCCTTGCCTTCATTGACAAGGTAATCTCCGATTCTCCATCATGCTATGATTCCGGTGAAGGTGAAGCGAATGTAAAGCTCGTTTTGCTTCGATTAGGATCGGTCATGTTAGAGTTGTGTATTCGATTCCGAACTTCACATGTTAATTTCGTTTGCGTGTATGGTCTCTAATACGAGTCTGTCAAAAATCTGCTCCTTAATCAATTGACTGCAATCTGTTCGCCAAAATGTCTATGAGGTTTCACTGCAAATTAATTTCTTCATTTTCTGAATCCGAAAGTATGCTGACATAGATTAAGGGATATTTATTGATTTTCAAGTCATTTAAGCATGAGTTCTAATGTTTTCACAATGGCTGAATACTTTTTTGAATCATTATAATTTTTTGTTCTGTGCTATATTGCCAGTGATTTTCATGGTAGTTGGCAATGAATCTGTGATATGGAGTTATTGTTCTCAACCTTTATTTCTGGTGATATTCTTGACCGAAGCTTCTACCGTGTTAGTCTTCCACACTCATTTCCTTGTGAGTCCATCTATGAGTCATAGTGGATTATAATGGTTAAAGTCGGTGGCGGAGACCGCGACCGATCTCAGTCATTTGGTTAACGATACAAGCGGTTCATGAATCAACTTTGTCTATATGCAGCTCAGAGTCTAGGTGTCTCGATCTCAAGTCATGGCTTTGAAATTCATGTAGTTCTTGAGTTTAATCTGGTGGTTCTTGATCTGGCTTGTATTCTTCTTGATAAAGTTATTGAAGGATATCATTTGATTCAAGGGCTGGTTTTGTAAGATTTCTAGGTGAGCAATTTGCTCTTTTAGTTGTTATATTTACTGTCTCAAAATGAGAAAATCATGATGCAGATAATGCCGGCCTCAGTACATGATAACCGCACTTTATTTCACATCGTGGTCACATCGTTTATCAGACATCACTTCCTCTTCCCTCCCCATTAAGAGGGGTTGTTCTAGTTGTAAGATAAAGCGTTTAACAGTTAAACGCTTTATCTTACATATGAGTGTTGTATAGCAATTTTTATGCAAAACAGGTTCCAATATAAACAGGGTTAACCCTGTTCCCGGACCGGAAAAATAGGGTGGGTCGGGAACGGGGTCCACGCAAAGGGTTGGGTACATGGCCCAAAAAAAGAGAACCGGTTATAACGGGGGTCGGTACGGGGTCAGTCCTGGACCTCTACCCACCTTGGACCCAATCACCCCTATTGACAGAGACTAGTTAACGATAATCGCTTGACAAATTTAGCCAAGTGTTGGTTGTGTTATCGTAAATTACTGATACAAAAACACCACGTGGTGACCATGATGATTATGAATGACCATGATATATAGCTGTCCACGTACGATGACAATTTGTTGACGATTATCACAAAGTGTTGGACACGAAATTAATGGAGACAAAGTGAGGAGGCTGATTGAATACGAAGACACTGATTGTTGGTTAATTTTGAGAAAATTGATAAAAAAAGTCTTTAACTTATTATATTTTTGTCAATTCAGTCTTAAACCTTTTAATCGTACCAATTAATTCCTAAATCTTTTCACGCTTCGCTAATTAAATCCATTCAGCCGATTTTAGCCTGAAATCCCTGACGTAGATGTTGACCGTCTTACGTGATATGATCAATGTTAACGTGAAAATTTTTTAATACTATTTTAATATGTTTTTTGAATTTTTGAATTTATTGTTATATATTCCTTTACTCTTTTTTTTTTTTTTTTCTTCCCTTCTTCTTCTAACAGGCCACCAAGCAAAAAGAGAAAGAAAAGAAAAAATAAAAAAGAAAAGTGGAAAAAATAATATAAAAAATTGAAAAGTTATGAAGATATTATTAAAAATCGTCAACGTTAGCGTGCCGGTGTGTCAGTAAGACAATCGGTGTCCACATTACCAATTTCCAGCAAAAATTGGTCAAATTTATTAGTGGACCCTAATGTACTGCTTGGAAGTTAGCTAAAAAAAAGCATTGAACATAGACCTTTTTATTTGGTTGAAGTTATCTTGGAAGTAATCTAATAAAAACATTAAACAAAGACTTCAATTGGTCTGGTCGTTGTAGCCGGTCATTCGTAACTTTAGTACCAACTTTGCATTATGTTTTTCTTCTTTCTTTTGGATATGTAACAATTTTAAAGTCTTCAGCATTTCGATGATAGGATGATAAGAACCATGTTCAAAATTGCTAGTTGTGTTCATTTTGAACATACTGCGTCAAGTCCACCTAATTTTCTCCTTGTCCAAACCAACTCCAGAAAATTAATATCCTTCTTCTCCGTCAATGTTTAAAAATATTTACTTCTTAGAAAGTGGAACTCCCAACGACTAATTATGCGGGATGTAGAATTGTAGATTATTATATTATATGACCTGTGTACGTTGGTGCAAGCGAAATTACAAAGTAGGCTAATTGCTTTAAGACGATGGCATGTTGTACAATAGAAAAACTGAACTTAACAATTAAAATAGAGTATTTATAGGATACAATTGTCAATGTAATAAGAATCTTCCAGGACGACTTTTCTGATCCTTGGTTTGACGGTTGGTGAGAGGGTAAGAAGTTAAACCCTTCAAACCAATGATAGACAAAAACTTTTTGTGTAATTTTTTTTTTTTAAATAACCATCCAATGCTCTCATTTTCTTTCAAATGTTATTGGGTCAGTCAATGGTACTGGGAAAGAAAAATGTATGAGATCGGATAATGGATGGCGGGCCATCAAAGAGCCTTATATTGGGGTTTTATTAAAATGCCTTTAACAATTAATATAATTCTGAACCCGAAATTTTAAGTAGCGTGCGGGTGAAGTAGTTGAGCAGTGTTTTCAGAGTCATATTCATTTTAAAATCTGCCCTAATCAGATTTATTATTAGTTCATTTCTCTATAAAATAACAAAAAAAGAAAAAGAAGAAAAGACAAAAGACCATTTGGTTTAATATGCCATGCCGTCATGTCTTACATCACACATGTGATAACTATTAGAAGAAGTCCTAAACTTATTGTACGAATGCCAATTAAAATCTAAACATTTTAACTTGACCAATATACATATATATATTTTAAAATTCTATTTTAATTATTTAATTATTTTGTAGTTTTTTGACCAATATATATACATATATATAGTTATTGAACATTATAACTAATTGTCTCTTGAGTGTGTAATAGGATTAATCCCGCCCCTTTTTTTTTGCATTCTAATAATCTATTTACTTACTTTCTTAGCCGAAACAAAATAAACAAACAAAGAGGAAGGAGAGGGTCTGTTTGAGATGTTCATAAATGTTGCGATGCTTTATTGCAACATGGACGTCGTCATCTTACGTGGCATGATCGGTGTTCGCATAAACAAAATTTTTGAATTTTTTTCCTCTCTCTCATACAAGTGCGCGCGTGCACACATTGTGGATTAGCAACCCTCGCAGGCCCTTGTGATCCTCAACCGTTGCTAGTGACCTTTGCCCTTTTAAAATTCTATTTTTATTATTTAATTATTTTGTAGTATTTTGACCAATATATATACATATATATAGTTATTGAACATTATAACTAATTTTGTCTCTTGAGTGTGTAATAGGATTAATCCTCCCCCTTTTTTTTTTTTGCATTCTAATAATCTATTTACTTACTTTCTTAGCCGAAACAAATAAACAAACAAAGAGGAAGGAGAGGGTCTATTTGAGATGTTCATAAATGTTGTGATGCTTTATTGCAACATGGACTTCATCATCTTACGTGGCATGATCGGTGTTCGCATAAACAAAATTTTTGAATTTTTTCCTCTCTCTCTTTCACACAAGCGCGCGCACACACATTGTGGATTGGCAACCCTCGCGGCCCTTGTGATCCTCAACCGTCGCTAGTGACCTTTGCCCTTTCACTGCCTAGGCCGTGGACTTGTATAGAGAAATAAGAAAAAGGAGAAAAAAAAAAAAAAAGCAAAGAGAAGAAAAAAATTACAGATTTTTTTTTTACATTAGTGTTAGCTATGCCAACTAGGGCGATTGGCGTCCATGTCGCCAAATGGCCAAGGATTATATTAGCAAATCATTAAAAAATTTAGAACTAAATTAACGTTTATATAATAAGTTTAGGGCATTTTTGGTAATTTCCCCCCATTTACATGATAAATATTACTTTTATCAACTACAATTGATAATATTAGAAATTCCGTGCTCGAATGGATTTAAGTAAACTTAGTATAATACAAGAATCATTTTGAGTGTTTTTTCTACTGTAATATGCCAAAAAAAAAACCCTCAATGATATTTGTCAATGTCAATCTTCTCTAATTTAAGTTCACTAGGAACGAAGTGCTAATGTAGAAAAAAATCATAATCTTATGTAATATTGCAGAAGAAAATAATAGATACAAAAGGTAAATGTAACCTCGACCTCATCCTATCAATCTATTACATTTCTAGATTCATATTAATCTATTTCCTTGTAATAACACAATTCATCCTCTAAAAAAAATGGTAATACTAGACATGACCCTTTATAAAACTTGAGGTAAAACGCGAATTACAGAGAAAAAAATTAAAATATGGCATGAATGACATCAATAATACGAAGTAACAGACTTTGAGAAAACAATTGTTTTGTTGTTCCAGAAAGAGGCAGTTAATTAGCTAGTAAAATAAAAATTATGATTTTTACGCTAGCATAATTTGAACTGAATTATAATAACAATCCCGATAAGTTAACACAAATTGATGTCATAAAACTCCATTATACATAAGAGGGGTGCGCCTATAGTTAATAAATTTTGCTAGTTCGTCCTTTCAACATTTGGAACGAGCGGCATGCTCAAGAGATTCACTCCAAAGATTCCAGATCCTTATCCTTATGTTGAAGAAAATTCGATGTCGACATGATGGTTAGGTTACGGGTATGATTAGGTCTGCCAAAAGTTAGTAAAATATATTATAATAATAATAAAAAAGGCTAGGGCAATTGGATTCTGATTTGCTTGGGGAATTTCATGACAAATGGCACGATAGACATAGTGGTTGAGGTCTTCATACTCTAATGATGGGAAAATTACCAAAAAAAGTCATAAATTTATTTTAATTTTTTCAATTTAGTCCGAAACTTTTTTTTTGGCAAGTTTAGTTCCAAACTCTTTGTAATTATGCCAATTCAATCCATTCGACCAAATTTTGCCGGCTGATGCTGATGTATACATCACCGGGCGCCGACAAACAATTTTTTAATAATACTTTTTTTTTTTCCTCCCTCTTCTTCCTCTTGTTTTGGCAACCAAGCAAAGGGAGGGCCGGTTTGAGGCAGCCAGGCTCGCCGACCTCGCCCGCATTTGGTGAGGCAAGCCCTCGCCGGTGGATCGGCAAGGCAAACCCTCCCCATATCCAATGAGGTCGACCTTGCCTAGCCACTAGCAACGGCGAGGTGACCTCGCCACTTGCTAGTCGCCTCAATCGGCGACCGACCCTCCCTTTTGGCCGGTTGCCGAGCAAGAGGAAGAAGGAGGGAGGGAAAAATATTATTAAAAAATTGCTACCGACATCAAATGGCCAAATTTGGCTGAGTGAATTGAATTGGCATAATTACAAAAGATTTAAGACTAAAATGCCAAAAAAAAAGGTATGGTATTAAATTGGAAAAATTGTAATAAATTTAGGACTTTTTTTTTTTGTAATTTTCCCATATAAAGGAATATCATATTAGATAGTACTCCATTGTCTTTGTCGAGTTACTATCCGGATTTTATGTGATTGTCAAATTACAATTTGGATTTTATGTGAGAACCATGCATAAACATCCTACATTAACATTCGACTCATTTTTTGTCGAGTATGAATATTAAAAGAAGACATTTGTCATAGTCTATGAAATTTCCAGAAGTATCGTACAGGATTAAACAGTCTCTCTTTGTCTTTGTCATGCCAAAGTGAAACCGACGATTCTCATGCTCTTCTAGATATTTCAAATCATCTTGGTAATGCTTGCATCAACAAATGACACATATTTCAACTTTTCTGTTCACAACGTGGTGAGTTACATCAAGTTCGGTTTACTTATCTACAACGAATTAAACTGGCTAGATGCCATCGACATTTAGTCAACTCAAGTGGGCTCAGGTTGATTTTCAGGAACAAAGTGGTTCTCTCAAAAATAAAATTTGTACAGGAGAAAACAACCTCTCTCTATCTTTGTCATGCTAGAGTGAAACTGACGATTCTCATGCTCTTCTAGATATTTCAAAATTATCTTGGTAACTCTTGCATCAACAAATGACACACATATTTCAACTTTTCCGTTCACAACACGTTGAGTTACATCAAGTTCAATTTACTTTGACTACAACGACCTAAATTGGCTAAATGTCATCGACATTTAGTCAACTCAAGTGGGGTCAGGTTGAAGTTTAGGAACAAAACGGTTCTCTGAAGTCTGAAATCAATCCCTGTCAATCTTAAAAAAATAGAATCACGTGAAATATCATGTGATTTGCTTGGTTTTGTCAATGTATTTTTTCCTTTGATAGGATTTCCAATTATAAATTATTTATGAGAAATTTTTTGTTTTGAATGAGTTAGTCCAGTCAAAAAGAAAATATTAAGAATCAAGGGTTCATTTATTTCACGAAAAATAAATAATTTAAAATTTTTTTCTAAAAATTATCACTTGTATTATTTTTAAAAATGATTAAACATAAATGACATCAACAATAAATACAATTTTTCATTGACTAATTATTTTCAGTGATATAATTGATCGTTTCTTGAAAGATAATTTTAAATTATTCATTTTTCATAAAATAAATGGAGTGTAAATTATCGAATATTTTC
Organism: Eucalyptus tenuipes; assembly: GCA_014182365.1. Classification (NCBI taxonomy): domain Eukaryota; kingdom Viridiplantae; phylum Streptophyta; class Magnoliopsida; order Myrtales; family Myrtaceae; genus Eucalyptus; species Eucalyptus tenuipes. The sequence continues at coordinate 25,655,970 of CM024542.1, forward strand.
ATTGAAATTTCTTTAAGTATCTTTCTTCTGATTTGGACCCGTTCCTATTTCTTCTTCTTGCTTAATTCTCCCCTTTCCCGTTTCCAAACTTGTCTAGTCTCCAAGAAAAAATGGCAGGTGGCAACACCGCATGTATGAGAATTTTGTTAACCAGCCTTTAGTAAATTTGTGAAGTAACTAACTTTTGGGATCTGTATCCTTAGGATTAAGTAAAAATAAAAAGTTTTTTGTTTTGCTTTTCTCGTCAAATTTAAAATTACAGTTTTTAAAAAATTATGAAGTGAGTATATCCGAATGTGCTTGTCAATAAATATATGTTATGAAAGTTTCAATTGCTTTCGGTTAAAAAAAAAATCAAAATGTGTCTATCAAAAGATTTAGATTAAGAAAATAAGAAAAATAAAAAGTCTATCAAGGTGCACTTTAAAATTACTGATGTAACTACTTATATCGTTTCACGTGCTACTCAGACTTCTGAAATTGAATTATCTCATACAATACGTCCTAAACTAGTATTTTGACACTCATTAATATAGCCAAAATTGTAATAATTCCACATCTATTAGGGTTAACACCCTGAAAAACTCCAAACCGGTACACCTGTGACAAATTTACCATAAACTATTTTTTTGACCATGAAAAACCCCAAACCGGGTACACACACTGTGACAAATTTACCCCGACTGACCATAAAAAACCTTAAACTTGTACATTTATGACAAATTTATCCTAAACTAATTTATTCGACCTCAAAAAACCCCAAACTGGTAAATTTGTGACAAATATACCCTTCGCTAAATTAGATTAATACCACAAAAAAATCACAAAAATTGTAAACTGTGACAAACGACGCGTAAAATCTCAAATCGCATACTCGGTCAACCGTCACGTGTCATTTAACTTAATAATTTGATAATAAAATTTAACGAAAACTAACAGATGGTAAATTTGTCACAAATGTACTAGTTTGGGGTAAATTTGGAGTTTTTGGTGGTCAAAAAAATAGTTTTGAGTAAATTTGTCACGGGTGTACCAGTTTGGGGTTTTTTAGGGCATTAACCCTATCTATTATGATTGAGATTTACAATATGAAAATACTTAGTGAAGTATTATATATGACTCACACATTTTAGTAATCATGTCTCTAAATTTTCTGGGGGCCAATATGGATAGAGTATTACTTTTGACTTTTTTTTTTTAAGAACTACTTAGCAGTTTGCACACTTTGATTATCTTTTATGAGTCGGAAACACTTGAAATTTTGACAAAATGAAAATATCGATTCCTAAGTCCACGTACGATTTCCTACAAATTTTTTTTGAGATTTGAATATTATTGTAATATTAAATGGAAACTAAATATTTTTTTCACCTTTAATTGAGCTTAAACAAATTGATCCTAAATCAACGCTAATCGAGTAAAAGAATCTTTTCTTTCGGAGGGAAAGAACAAAGAACGTAGATTCGTTTGCGACTTGTCAAATCCGGAATCAGTGGTTTTTTGAACGGGGAAGCACTAAGGTGTGTTTTTGGATAGAATAATGATCATGTCTCTAAATTTTCTAAGGGTCAATATGGATAGACTATTACCTTTTCCTCTCTTTTAATAAATACTTAGCACTTCAAACCAGAAACTTTCTTGGATTATCGACGTGGTTGAAGGGTTATCTGATCAAGAAAAGGGAATTTCTCCCTTGCACGGCTCTCTTGCTCTTGTCTTTAATTTGTGAAGCTGTGCGTTCTTTACTTTAATGTGCTGATATTCGCACACCTTGTATCTCAATTAGTACAACTTTTTTTTCCTACCCTATATTCAGGAGTATCCTTTAATTGTTTTATATCTCAGGGATCTTGAGATCTAGACGGACCCGAGATGAAGCCTTTTAACATCATGTTTAGGACACAAGAGTCAATATTGATAGAGTATTACTCTTTCCCTTATTTTAAGTAATACTTAGCAATCTACACACTTTAATTATTTTTTATGAATCCTGAACACTAGAAACTTTCGCAAATTGGAAGCATAGATGCCTAAATACATTTATAATTTTCTGTAACTTTTTTTTTGAAATTTGAATATTATTGTAAATGTTAAATGGAAAATAAAAGAATTTCTTACCTTTAATTAAGCTAAAACAAATAAGTCCCAATCAACGCTAATCAAGCAATTTTTTTTCTTGTTCCCTTAGTCTCCAACGGAAGAAGAAGGGAAATAAAAAAGAAAAATGTATAATTAATAAAGAACAGAAAAAATTCAACGAAATTACAAATTCAGAAAAATTAAAAAATTATCAATGTCGACATAAATTGTTCCCAACATTGAGTTTAATCGAATCTTGTCTGATTCCATCCATCCAGTTATGTACTGCTGACGATATTCTTCCTTACTGGAATATCGAATTCTGAGAAATTTGACTTCTGCCTGATATATAATAAGATCAATGTCCTAAACAGTGACATCATTCGGATTTCCCAACGGCTCCAATGAGGCCCAATTAGAACTCTGCTAATCGTCAACATCAATTTGTTCATGCAAACTTTAACAACCCAAAAGTCAGATTTATGTGCACAAAGTCTGCGGTTTGGTTAAACGTCATTTTGCATGCGATACTCAGGGGAGTCCGGTGTCGAACAATGACGTAAGGATTTGTGAAACCTCTAGTCTTAAGGCTGCGTTTAGCAGTCGGGATAAAATTTGGGATATGATATGATTTATCTTATCCTATGTTTGGTGCTCGCTCAGGATATGATAAAGTCGGATATAAAAGGGATATAGATGGGATAAAATTATTCCATGAGGGAGGTGGGATAAAGGTGGATAGAATTTCGATGTTCATAATAGGAAAGTTATTTTTCTTGAATAAAAAATTTATTAAATTAACAAAATTGAAATTATATTTCAATATAAATAATATTCGAATTCTAATTTAAAAATTAAAAATTAAAAATATTTTTAATTAATCTTATTTAATATATATATTCAACTTTAATTCTATCTTATAATAAACATTCAATCTATAAATTAAATATTTATATTTATTATATATTTGAGGTATTTTTGTATTTTGGGTATGTTAGTACAGTTTACTATTTGATAAAATTTTATTAAAGAATGATGAAATGGGAAAAAAAATAATAACGAAAATAATATAAAAAAGAGGAAAATTAAAATGAAATAAAATAAATTAAGGAATAGTGTTACGAAAGATTTTCATCATCTCTCAAGTTTCGAACATTTATATTCATTTATAATGATATGCCATTTATATATTAAAAAAAAAAAAGTACATGATATGATGTGAACATATCCGATTTTAATATTGCGATTCACCAAACAATGGATATGATATAAAAATCATAGGATTTCATATCCTATCCTATCCATTCTATCCTGATTAGAAATCCGGACGACCAAACATAGCCTAGGGTATACAAAGGAATCAAGAACTGTCTAGAGCACCTGGAATCGCATGGGACCGCCCAAGAACCGATAATTCCTAAGGAAACCGGTTTGGTTCTCAATTCCAATTTATTCTTTGGTTCCCGTTTCCAAGTATAACACCGCCCACCTGGATCGAACCGATAATATATAATATATAATTAATTTTGTTTTCATTTCTTTTAATTTTTAAATATTTTTATTATATTTTTCTTATTTTTCTCTCTTTTTCTTTTTCTTTTTCCTTTTCCCTTCTTCTTTCTCCTTCTTTGTCGCCGGTCGCCAGTCACCGGCCACCGTTGTGGCCGGCGACCAGCTTGGCAAAGTACGACAAGCTCTTCAGAAGCTCGCAGATCTAGGTGAGGTCAAGCCTCGCCCGAGCAAAGACAAGTGCGGCCTCGTCTTGGCCTAGCAAGGCCGAGCCTCGCCATGGAGAGAAGAAAGAGAGGAAAAATTAGACTTGATTACAGGAATTTTTCTCAGGAACAAGAAGTAACTTTTTTCTACTTCTTGATTTTGTCTCAAATCAATTTCCAAGAATAAAAAAACAGATTTTTATTATTGGAAATAAAACATTTACCAAACGGATTTCTATTTTTTTTAACAAAAAGAATATAATCAGTTGTTTCTAGAAATGTTACTTGAACAAGGCCTAAACAGTTGACAGTGGGCAACTATGAGTCTCTCCAAGATTATAAGTGGTTGCAGAAAACTACAGAGGAATTTTCTACTAGTGATTTAAATACTCAAACAAAGACTTGGTAGTCCTTGAATAATCTCTAAAATCTTAAGGGGGTGCTTTCGACAGCGGTAAACAAAGTATATATAAGCCAACCTGCCAAACGTTGATATCACATCTAGCTAATGCACTTCGCTCTCTAAATAAAAAATGGAACGCTCCGTAGGATCCTATCTGTTTATCCCATTTCTATTCTCATTCCTCATTGGAATACAAGGCCTTAAGCGCTTGCATGGTAATATTTCTACTCCTTGGTTTTTATGTACTTTTGTTCTCCGGAATAGAAAAAGAACATAAATCTATTTAGTAACGTAAGTTAATTTTTCTATTCTCTGAAATATAAAAGTGGTCAAGGAAAACAAAAATAATAAGTAGAAAAAAATAATTTTTGTTCCCTAAACAATTTCTAGAAATAAATCTTTTTTTTTCTTCTTCTTCCTTATCGTCTCCTGTTGTCCGTTGCCGCCCGCCATGGCCCATCACCATCGCCGCCGCTGTTGGACACCAAACGCCGCAGCCGCCGTCATTCACTGGTTGCCGAACTTTGTTGGCTAGAGGAGGAGCAAGAAAAAGAAGAGAGGGAAAAAAGAAAAATCTAAAATAACTATTTAAAAATTAAAAGAAATTCTATGTTATGAAAAAATTTGTAGATCGTACCAAACGCATTCCTATTTTTTTTTTCCATTTCTTTTTTTGGTAGAATATTTTTTTTTTCAATTTCAAGAATATAAATTTTGTATACTTACAAAATGCGTTCTTTTACTAAAAATTATTATAGGGAATTGAAATAAAAAAAATTATTTCTGAAAAGAAGTTGTTCCCCTAAAATTTTTTTAACCAAATGCACCCTGATTCATCCTTTTTTCTCTCCTTTCTCGCTAGGGGCAGCTGTGCCCTGTCGTCCTGATCAGAAGTTTGACCTGCTTCGGTTCATGAACGCGATGGTGCCGAATAATTCGACATCGTTCTTCTGCCAAACAGATGGCTTTGGGCCCAGTGAAACAAAGATGCATTCCTGGAACGCTGATACAGACTGTTGCTCGTGGGACGGAGTCACGTGCAATCACATGACAGGTCATGTGATTCGCCTTGAACTTGGCTGCTGCCGCCCAAACCTGCTACTCTTCTGCAGGGTCTTCAAACACCACTGAACCATCTACATTGGGTTCCCTCCATCTTTCTTCTCCTCACAAAGCAGAAAGGCCATCAGGGTCAACTTCGGATATGCTGCTTCAAAACCTGACCAAGTTAAGAGTCCTCATTCTTGATGGGTTAAACATGTCTGGCATTGACGTGGGTCGCTTAATGAATCTCTCTCCATCTCTGGAAGTCCTCAGCCTCAGTTCCTGTAAATTGCGTGGCACGTTAGCAGCAAACATCTTCCTTTTGCCAAAGCTGACATGTCTCAATTTATCAGGCAACAGGGAGCTTGCGGGTTACTTGCCCGAATCAACTTGGAATAGCTCTTTAAAGGTTTTGGACTTGTCCTCCACAGGCTTCTCTGGAGTATTACCAGAGTCCATTGGCGACCTTCATTCTCTGGAGATACTCTGGCTATACCAGTGTAATTTCAATGGCTCTATTCCATCGTCACTCGGTAACCTAACACAACTCACCGGATTGGAACTCTCATTCAATGAGCTTAGTGGTCATGTTCCTCCAACTCTATCCAATCTTGATCGGCTCACTCTGCTCGATCTTTCCTCCAACAATTTCGCAGGTCCAATACCTGATGTCTTCGACAACAAGACACGACTTCAACAACTGTTTTTCTCAAATAACCACTTCAAGGGTCCTATTCCTCCGAGCATAAAAAATCTTTCCGATCTAGCCCAACTTGACATTTCAAATAACCTCATTTGGGGGTCTATACCATCATCACTGTTCTCTCTTCCATCCTTGACGAGCCTAGACCTCAGTAACAATGGGCTCAGTGGTCACATTGGCAAGTTCCTTGCTGCACCCTCATTAGACTATGTTGACCTGAGTGGTAATCAGTTGCGTGGCTCAATCCCATGCTCGATTTTTCAGCTTGGGAACCTCACCTACTTGAGTATCTCGGGAAATAACCTGACCAGTGTTTTAGACCTACGATTGCTCTCGAGACTCAAAATTCTAACAGATCTTGATCTTTCGGACAACATTTTGTCACTGAGTAATAGCAAAAATGTCGATCATGTCTTGCCGAACCTTTCAAAAGTCAGTCTTTCTGGGTGCAACATTACTGTAATCCCTGCATTCTTGAGAAATTCAACCAGTGCGAAGTATATAGACCTGTCGCGCAACATAATCCACGGCAATATCCCGCCATGGATGTGGGAGGTTGGGACTGAGTCATTGTCTTATCTCAATATATCTCACAACTTCCTCACTAGCTTCGAGCAAGTTCCATGGGAAAATCTTAGAGTCCTTGACCTGGATTCGAACTTGATCCAAGGGCCGTTTCTAAATCCATCACTCCCGAATTCAGTTCTCATCTTCTTGCTTGCTAGAAATCAAGTGACTGGCTATATCCCTGGCTCTATTTGTGAAATGAAGGGCCTACAAATTCTTGACCTCTCTCACAACAATTTCACTGGATCAATCCCCCAATGTCTAGGGAACCTCAGCGACAGCCTTTTAGTGTTGGACCTACAAGAAAATGGACTTTCCGGTAATATCTCACTCACATTCGGCAAAGATGCTGCTCTGAAAAGTCTTCACCTCAGTGAAAACAAATTTGAAGGCCTGTTGCCGCGCTCTGTAATCAATTGCAAGCAACTTGAAGCCCTGGATCTCAGTGGTAACAAGTTGAACGACACTTTCCCAAAATGGTTGGAAATACTTTCTAGCCTGCGGGTCTTGGTCTTGCGATCGAACAGACTTCACGGCTCCATAGGCAACCCCATAACTGAATTTCCCTTTCCGCAGTTGCGCATTCTCGACGTTTCCTTCAATGAGCTCACTGGTCCTTTGCCCAGCGCCTACTTTGTAAATCTAAAAGCAATGATGATGTCAACTGATCAGCATGGATCGGAGTTGCAATACATGGACCACGGTTACTACCAGGATTCCATGAATGCGACAATGAAAGGACTTGACATGTATCTCCCTAAAATCCTATTGATCCGAACGACTGTTGATCTGTCAAGCAACAAGTTCCAAGGAATGATTCCTGATGTAATTGGAGAGCTAGGATTACTCAAGGGGCTCAACCTTTCTCATAATAATCTTGAAGGCCATATACCATCATCTTTGGGCAACCTTTCCGAACTTGAATGGTTGGATCTTTCTTCAAATGAGCTTAGCGGAATGATACCAACTGAATTGACAAAACTCACATATCTGGCGGTCCTAAATGTCTCTTCCAATCAACTAACAGGACCGATTCCTCAAGGGAACCAATTTAACACATTTCAAGCTGAATCCTATCTCGGGAACCTGGGATTGTGCGGGTTTCCATTGTCCAAATCTTGTACTGATTCCAGGGCGCCGGGGGAGCTTCCAGTCCTGCCTGAAGGCGGGGTTCACTCGTTCTTTGCAGATTTTGTTGAACCAAAGGCCGTGGCGATAGGATTATTATGTGGCATAGTGCTCGGACTAGTCATGAATAACTTGCGATATCTTAGATCTTTTTGGTGAGCAAAGAGGGAAGTCAGAAAGGTAGCTAGGAAACATATTTCTCCAGTGGTAGCTGATTAGTGTTGCTGGAAAAAAAAAAAGTTATGTGCAAAACAGTGTTGCTCAATCGTGTGAATCGTTCACGCTAATTGTGAATCTTAGGACCTTGTAAAAAGTTGTGGAATAACTCCAAAAATAATATTCCATATAATACAAGTTCGTTAAATGTTGCAAAAACACATAAAAAAGATGATAATCGTAAACCCCATCTAAGCTGTGACTGGGAGCCTTCATCGTCATCATTCACTAGGAAAATCGACGCTGGCAACTCCGTCGCAAGCCAAAGAGCAACGTTGGAAACATTAACAGGTGTGGTTGTAAACATAATTCGTGGGGCTGCTTTACAAATCACAAGTTAAAGAGACTCAAAAGTTACCGTGGACGGTAGATACATCACCGAAAAAGGGACAATAAAAATTAGGTACCATATCCGATTGGTGAATAGATCATTGATTTTAATTTTATATCTTGAAGGTGCTTCTAATGGATATATATGATAACAGGTTCTAGGTTTAACTTGAACTTTTGATTATTTTTCTTGTTTCGCCGAGAAATTTCTCGGATAAAGTATCTTCCACCAAAGGTTGGCTCTTTAGCTTTTTTGTATATCAGGTTCTCTATCCTTTTGAAAAGGAAGCAATTAGCTCTCGCGACCTAACTCTCTCACGGGGGAGGAAGTAGGGGTGAGCGGTTCCACGTTCCTTCTAGGTTTCAGGCAGAAACCTGGAACCTACCCTCGAGTACAAATTCCTAATTTTTGGAACCCTAAACCTACCCGTTGGAACCCGAAACCTGGAATCCACCCCATTACAGGTTCCAGGGTCGGTAGATTCTAGGTTCTAACAGTTTTTTTTTTATCTTTAGTTAAGCAAAACTTTCACAACACTTATCTCGAGAAATAGTTGTGCCAACTTATCACGACACTTTCACTTCCAAGACATACTTCTCCATAATAGGACCCACAATGCCATCACTCCGAAATTTTCTATAGTTACAAAGTACCCTTAGCTTAGAATTTAAATGTCTGGCAAATAAATTTTGAAGCAAAACGTCCACGGCCAAGCACAGTAAAAACACACATTACAATCACAAAGTCCAAATCAGAACAAATCAAGATCAGCACCTTCCAACAACTCTTGGATCTAAAATTACAACTACATAGTCACCTACTATCACACTAAAATCAGCAATTTAAGCAGATTATTTCCCATCCAAGAAGTTCTTCGCTGGATTATAACTTAACAACATTACCTCCATGTAACACAAATTCTAGGATGGATGAGCATTCCAGCTTGAGACCATCCAGTGCTCTGAAAATATTACTTCTTGCAAGAAATCAGTTGCTCCTTTCCTTTCAGCACATTTAAAACCCATGTGATCGAAGTACTCGAGCACGTTTTCTCGAGGACCTTGATACACTATTTGCCCATCCGTGAGAAGGATGATATCGTCAAACTGGTTGTAAGTTTCCGGAGCAGGCTGGAGGAGGGATATTAGAGCAGTCCCATTAAGGATGTGTATGGATTGTCTGAGTGAGTTCACTATTTGGAATGTTGTCGAACTATCTGAGCCGGTCGATATTTCGTCCATAAAGAGTGCTTTGGCTGACCCCCTAGCATCTCCCCTGTTTTATATCAACACGAAATTGAACAAAATCAACCGAACTTTATAGAAAGTCATTGCAATCATCCAACAAAATGGGATACTACAGCTGCCTTCTGGGTCTTATCGGTTGTGACTCGTTTCTTTTGTCCACCGGAGATGCCTCGTATCATTGCATCTCCCACCATCGTGTCAGTGCAGATTTCAAGTCCCGGAATCTAAATTTTAAGCATGACAAAAGAATAGAAATTTCCAGTTTTTGTGTTTTCTCCTTGTCCTCGTGGAAAAAGGACAAAAGAATGGACTAAAGGTTTTTTTTTCTTGCTCATACCTTATGTATATAATTGGTAACAATATTAGTCTCCTGCCCTTCCAGGGCAACTGCCTGTAGAAGGTTAAGATACATAGAAACTCTTAAGGGCATCAATCCATGTTTTTGACCATATTTTCCATATCAGGATAAAGGAAGTATAAGCATGTAAAATCTACAATCAGAAAGCTGTTCGACTGTTCCTTAGTTGCGGTCTCATATCTCACCTTCATGAAGATATCTAGATCAGGATCAGGTCTGATGTTTGCCTCTGTCTCTCTTCTGATAACTTTGCTAGCATATTTGAAAAACAACGGTAGTATTATACCTCTAAATCCTTGCGCTTTTGTAGAATTTACTCTTTGAATCATGGTAACAAGAAAAATAGAGCAAACTCACCGTAATGGTGTCCGACGCCTTGACACCTGGCCAAGAAAGCCAGAGTTTCTCTAACAATCATTTCTTCTATACGGAGATCATATTGATTTATATAAGCCGTTATTCTCTGCAACACAAATTCGTCCATCCCGTGTCCACTGTACGCAACTCTTCCCGAGAACTGAGATTCAAAAGCTCTTTGTGTGACTTACACGAAAGATTTCACTACTAAAGTAAGACAACTCTAAAAGTACTTTCTTTATGCTTAATTTCAAAGCTTTGCTGAGCTGCCCAGCTAATGCTAGAAGTAATGTGGTCTTTCCAGAACCTAGAGGCCCCAGAAGTAACGTCAGCACAAAGGACAATAAAAATAGTGTCAACAATATGATAACTCCACTTCTTGAGCATGTGTGCTGAAAAAAATCTATATGAACCCCCCTCCCTATCTCTCTTCTTACCTTCAACGCAAATCCTCTCACAATTCCAGCTCGAGACCACCAAAATTCAAAAGAACCCAGCAACACAAGCGTTAGGGTTTGGCCTGGAGGGATCGATCAACCAAGCGATGCCGCTCGCATCGAGGGGCGGCTCTTCCTCGACGACGTCTGCGATCGAGCTCGGGTACCGATCGATGAGCCACTGGTAGAAAGCAGGAACGGCCATGTTGCCCGCACCTTCGTTGGTAGTGACGTCGTGGGTCGTGGTGGCGGCATCGAGGGTGGCGAGTAGCGTCGAGTTATCGTCGGCGGCGTCACAGTGTCGTAGAGAGGAGAGAACAGAGACTAGAAAGGAAGCATTGGCAGAGAGAACGGGAAGACCTGAAGATTGAAGAAAATGTGATTGAAAAACTAGCAATGTATATAATTAGCATCATGTGAGTACTGTGTAATACAAGTACAAATCCAAAGAGTTACACGCAAAATCATATAATCACTTTTGGGCAGAGTACATGACATGCAGTTGTATATTCCCCACATGATAGTGGTTATGGGAATATATTCCAACTTTCGTGAATTCATCACATTTGGGCATATGAATCACTAAGATCAGTCACTTCTCCACCACACCATCATGTATCCCTCCATTAACTAATACACAAACACCTCCTTTGGGATAATGACTATGCATTAGATCATGAGACATCCCAATCAATATACGAGACCGATATTTCTCAAATCCAATTAAGTGTGCCACTTTGGTGGTCACTATTCAATTGAATCCTTGAAACTCTCTCATACTAGGGATATAAACTTTACTTCTCACATACACCATATACATATGATTTTAACTTTAGTGATAGGGCAAGATATATCATTAAAATCATATATCATGCTAATTACACTGCTTTATTAATTAATAAAAATAATCATACATACAAACATATATATATATATATATATATATATATATATATATATATATATGACATGAAAGACAAACCGCAATGAGATCACCGATCACAGCACACAAGAAACTTTTCATAACATAGAAGAAAACATCTCTTGTGCACTCGGATTATAGATTACTAGACAACATAAAAAGAATGCCGATCTAGAAGATCTCTCACAAGTTAACATCAATAGCAATACGGGATACTCCAAATTGACAAGCCTGATAGCTGATCAACTATTGCTTATGAGTTTTATAAAATAAACAATGTCTCCAAGGTCAACAGCTGATTTAATAGCCAATTTTTAAGTAACAAATTATCATTGTAACCATTAACAAAAATATTCAACTGGATAGACATTAACCAGTGACCAGATGAGTTTAGGAACATCATATAATAATTTAACTGACATGCATTAACCACATTCAGCAGATGTGTTAAGTAGTATAATCAGTTTGGTCACGAATTCTTAAGACATACATCATTCAAAGGTTGTCACAAAAAAACAAAAATGCATCAAGATGCGTGTAAAGAAGTATGCTTGAGCAACAAAAGTTTCATAACCTTTTACTGTTTTTCACCATCTCAATACATAGTTCAAATACTATCCCATAATGATTGTATTTCATTAAGCTAGCTTCAGTTCAAAATAAAGTTTAATTTTTATTAATGAATCATACTTCTTTATAATGTTTATGTGATAACATACCTGTAACCCAACACCCGTATTTCCAAAATCACGGAAAATACAAGAAAAATACGCAAAAATACACTAAAAATATGCGTATTTAGGGTTTTGTATGTATTTTCATACTATAAAACCAACAAACATGTAAAATAAATACACAAAAAGATAGAGAACGAACATACGAGTCCAATGCCGCCAGCCACGCGCCGATCGGAGCTTCCACGCGCCCGCACGCGCCGCCTGAGTGCACGGCGTGTGGAGTTCGCGTGCGGGCGTCAAGGCCAGTCAAAAACCAGTTCGACCGGTGGCAGTCCGACCGGTTTCGGTTCGACCGTCTGGTGACCTTCCGGTCTGAGACGTGTTTGTTTTGCTGGAGGATTTTTGACATAACAAATAAGGCTCGATAAAACTATTTATGTTATGACATAAGAATGCATTGCACAACATCGATTGACTGGTCCGGTCAACCGTTGATCGGGTCGGGTTGGTCAACAGGTCGGGGTCGGGTCCTCGGGTCGGGTCGGCCTGGTCGGCGCCAATCGGATCGGGCTCGGGTTGCGACGTCATCATGACGTCGCACTCACATGCGTCGCCCTGAGCGTGGGGGTGTGTGACCGCGCGTGGGCGTGACTTCGATGCCCAGGCGACACGTGGCCGCGCGTGGGGGCGCGTGTGGCCTCCCACGGCGACGCACCGCCCACGGATTTGCTTGCCTCGACGAGCCCAGTCTGAATATATAATTTAATTAAACTTTTATTGAAAAATCTCAAATTAGGGCAAAATTCTATGCGTTCGAGTTTTAGGGTTATGGAGGCTCTGATACCACATGTTGGATGCAAAACGCGCAACCCCAAGATCTCTATAACTAGAACAAGAACATGCATAATTGAGTAGAAAGATTAACGCACCTATTTTGGAATCGCTTATTCTTGAAGTAGAAGCGGAAAACGATGTTCCACTCGTAACTCATTCTTCTCTATTGCCCTTCGTATCACCGTCTCAATGAGACGGCTACCTCATCCTTTAGCACTAGGTTAGCGCTAGGTTAACGCTCCTTATGTGAGAATACATGTGAGAATTAGGGTTAGAGGAGGGACTTGAGCACTATTTATAAAGTTTTCAGCCAGACTTTGGGTTAGGCTCAACTCAGCCTACACTAGCCAGTCCTATATTAGACTAATTAATAAACCTTCTATCTTACCTTAGACCAACCCCGTTTTACAATAACTGTAAAACGGTGAATTAATATCAATTAATGTAGTCCACATTAGGAAAACTCTTATATCGTGCTCACCCCACCCAAACACAAAACACTCCACATCCAAGGTGTTGGGAAACGAATTCCCAAAAACGATCCGAACTCAAAAGAAAATCGAAAACGAACGCGGAAAACATGCTTAGAAAAACATGTTACACTGATCAAAAAGTATATCACGTAGTCGGACATATCGTAGTTTTCACATATTAAGTACCATCGTTGCAATTTTATGAGGAATTATTGAAGGTCTTGATTCCGTTCGTGAAGAGGAGCGTACTGTTACTCGGAGGAAAATTGAGAGAATGTAGAACAGAGAAAACATATTTCCCTTTTCTCAAAAACGCTTCATATCCAATAACCAACTGATCAGATAATTTAACTGCAGATATCACAACTGCCCAAATTTACCCATTTTTTATTTTACAGTAACTGCACTTTTCTATGGGTTGGATTTTTGGCCCAACAAAGGCGGATGGGTTTAAGTAAGCCCATCAAACATAAAAAAAAAACCCATCACAAAGAAATGAGAAAATATTCAGTGGTTTACAACTGCCACGTCATCATCCTACATGTCGCGCGTAAATCTGGATGGCTTACTAAAATGTGGACACGTGTCCGCTGACTTGAACTGGCTTGAAAAATAAAAAAGTCTAAAATGTGAGGCTTATTTTTTCCTCTCCCTTCCGTCAGCCGACTGAAAGGGTCTGAGAAGACCCAATAGTTAATGCTCGAATTTAAGTTGCCGCTTAAAACTCTCTCTCCTCTTTTCAATTTTCACGCCTTTCTTGGCCTTGTCCTTCGTCGAGAAGAGAAACGATGACGCGTTCTCTCTATTTTCTCCAGCACGCCCCTTCGCCTCCGCCTCCCCCTCCCCCAAAGCCACCGCCGGTCCCTGCTGTTGCTCAGATCTGCCTCTGGCACGTCGCCTCCCCCAAGAGCCCGCTCGGTCGCAGCTGCTGGGTCCCGAGCCCCCTTCACCTCCGCCGTCGCCTCTGGAGCCTCATCGCGCCGATTTTTGGGAATCCTAGAGACGTTTACTATGGCCGCACCATCTCTCTTAGCATTGGCAAGTTCTGCGCCTCCGTCCAATTGCGTCCCTCCGACGAGCTCGTCATCACACCTCACCCCGTCCACGATCTCATCATCTGGGAACATTTCGGGTACCGGCGGCTGACGGCGTTGTTTGGGTGTTCTTCTTCCTCAACCGAGCTACAGAAAACCTGGAACATCACGGTCGGTGAGGTCGAAGATCCGTCTTCGTCGAGTTCACTGCACCCAGAGATAGAAGAAGATGTCGACCGTGTACGTGTTGGAGCCGCGGACAAAGGGGAAGGTTCGTCTCCATGGGTTCGATTCTTCTGGAATGACGCTGAGAAGTTGTGGATTCCTATTTTAGTGTGATTACCTCATAAATCTAGCTGCACTTTACTTTTACGCGATCTGTTTTTTTATTTTTATTTTTTCTATTCTCTTCCTCATGCTTCGTTTTTGGAAATGTGGTTGGAAGTTGCGCTCTGATGATTTGATGATTAATGTGAAAGCAACATTAAGATGAGCGATCAGGTTCCTTCTGCATTCGATTCCGATCTCCGATTTGTGTTTCTGCGCCTTCGCTACGTGGAAATGGCTGCCAAGGCTGAGCCAATTGCTCACCTGCCTGCAAAAATTAAGACGAGTGAATTGTGAATTGGGTTGAGATTGCTTATTCAATGCTCGAGAATGGACGGAGGAGTAGCTTCTTAGGGATTGGGTTTGTGTTCTATGGGTGATGTTTAGAGAGCCGTGGCGCAAAATGACAATGCTTAAGAAACTCTTGCATTCCGATTTATTTTTTATCCAAAGATTATGAAGTTTTTAACTTTTCTTTGCAGATGCTAAAGATAGATTTTGTTGTGAGAAGAGGAAATTTCCAATTGTTTTGTCAATTTGGTCTTTTGGCAACGAGAATATTGAAGGAGGGTGAAGTCATGTAGACTCGATCCGGTCAATATATTTGTCCTACTTAATTAAATTTTTTTTGCCTCTTTGCTTATAGTGAGGTTGGTCGAGCCCGTTGTCTGCTCGCAGTTAGGCTTTCAATGTAAAATACCTTTTCCACTTTGTTCTTGTTCGAATCAGGTGGTTGCCTTAGCTGGTGGATAAGATTGTATGGCAATGGCTGTGGTGATGTATGTGATTATGTCCAACAAGTTTCAGTTTCCTCTATTACGTGGTCTGCATAAGCTGCCTGGTTCTTTTTTTACCCTGATTTCTGCTTTCTACTCACAGTTCAAGGTGGCAATCCTACTGGCTCCAGCACAGGTCCCTTCTCTCTCTCTCCCTCTCTCTCTCCTTTTTTTGTTTTTTAGCTTCAGCTTTATTTATATTTGTTGTGTCATAGTGAATGGATGTTCTGCTTTTGTTGGCATTCTTCTTGTTCAATGCCATGGTGTAAATTCTATGCATTGGAGGAACATGTTCTGTTCTTTAGTTGAGGTCAGTGAATAAATTGAGTCACTTGATTGGTTTCCTCATCAGTGTATCAGAGGTAACACCCCAAATCATTTTCTGCTTTGGTATTAGTTTTATTGATGGCATAGACTTGATAGATTGAATAAAAGATGTGGTGTTTTTGTGGACTCTTGATACGTGTTCCTGCAGTGATTGAACTATAACTGGATGAGTTTACAAGATTCCTCATATGACTTGTTTACATATTTTTCTGGTGGCCGTTTGATGTGGGACTGCTAATATGGCCAAATCTGACTGAATGTGGAAAGTCCAATTTTCGACGAGAATTGGATGCTTCTGCAGTGTGGCTTTATTCATGATTGTCCTTCTTTGGCATGTAATTAATATTTCTGCAAAGAATTGTTTCACTTGGAAGTTTTTTATATGTGAATCCTTGTTATCTTGTAGGTGAATCCAATCAAGTATAACAGCATTTATTCATGTTTCACTACTCTATTGAGAGAGCAAGGCCCTTCTGCCTTTTGGAGAGGTTGGGCTACCAAGTGCTTTGGATATGGTGCTCAAGGTGGGTGCAGATTCGGTCTCTACGAGTACTTCAAACGGGTTTACTCTGATGCCTTGGTCGGCAGCAACAGGAGCTTGATTTTTTTTTCTTAGCAGTGCTTCTGTGGAAGCATTTGCAAATGTGGCACTTTGCCCTTTTGAAGCCATTAAAATTCGGGTTCAAGGACAGCCCCACTTTGCATAAGGCTTGGTTGATGGCTTCCCTAAAGTGTGTGCATCAAAAGGGCCTTCTAGGGTAATTTTTTGTGGCCTTAGTATGTTTGCTTGTGTTAGAGGTAGGAGGGACATTCTAATGCTTTTCTTGCTTTCAGATTTTACAGAGGGCTTCTACCGCTTTGGGGTCAAAATCTTCCATGTAATCTTTTCATTCCTTCTTAGGCTATAGAGTTAGTCAGCTTTCTCTTATTGAATATTGCATCTAAAATATGCTTAGATGAACAGAAGTTGTTCTATGGGAGAGCAGACCATTCTCTTTCTAAGTGATGTTAAAAACTTAATCCCCAATTTTGTTAGGTGGGAGAGCTGGTCTATAGGTGGTTGGTTTGTCCTCTTGTTACGCCTGCATCTTTTACTTTGGAATGTTTATAGTCCATATTATGTTCACAATAGAGTATGGAAACTCACACCAAGTTGTTGAACCATTGTGTGCTAGAAACCTGGTATTATTGCATATTGATCCTCTCTTAATTTTGTCTTTAGGCAGTTTTAATGGTGATGTTCTCGACATTTGAGCATTCGGTGGTTTTCCTGCATCATAATGTTATTAGAAGAAGAAAGGAGGATTGCTCAAAAGTTCAGCAACTTAGGGTAACATGCTTAGCTGGATATGCTGCTGGGTCTGTTGACAGCTTCATATCAAATCCTGCTGACAATGTTGTTGCTTCCATCAACAACAAAAAATTTGACAGTCTCATGCTGGTATATGTTTGCAAGCAGTTATTTACCCCAATGTCTCAGAAAAGTTCGATCTAATCTATAAGTTCCAATTTTGCGACAGGCAATCAGGAATATCGGGGTTGCGAATCTGTTTATGAGGAGCCTTCCCATTAGAATTATACTTGTTGGACCTGTTGTAACTCTGCAGTGGTTGTTCTATGATACCATCGAGATTCTAAATGGATTGTAAGTGCACACTTGCCTCTCTAATTTTACTGTTTCTTTTGTCATTAACTTGTCTTATTAACTTGTTTTCTCTTTATGGGTGAGTTTTTTCTTGGACAATTGCCTAATGGACGCACAAACAGGATTCTTCTACCTCTAATTTTATTTACAAGGTTTGGATTATTGGTCGTACAAATCCTTGTCTTGCAATTCATTGAAGTGACATGTTGTATATCCTTCTGTTCGGATCTTTGGGATACTGAAATGGCTAACTTTTCTAAGATTGTCCAAGGCATGGATTACTTGAGTATGTGGAGAGAAGAAAATGATAAGGTGGAAAGTTTTTTGTCCTAAGGCTTCTTTGTATCCTGCAGCAGCATTTGGATGTTTGTCTGTGTACTTGTTTTTGGACATCATTGTAATATATTCTTAAATATCCAAAGAACGTAATTAGAGAAAGTAAGTGAAAACTTTCTTTCATTTGCGTGCTACACATAAAATGACAGTTTCACCTGCCTGGATCACTAAACCGCATAAAATGAAGGTTCTGTTCAAATCTGTCAACAATTATGGAATAGTTCTTTCTGATTTAATTCCCATAAACTTCAACACTTAACTATTCTTTGCGCAATTACAAGTTGATGGTGTCTTGCAGGCCAACTAGTGGTGAAGTCTCAGCTGATCCACAGAGAGAGAATATAAAAGCCTGAGCTATGCCCAAACGATCGCACCGTTTTTCAGAGAGTGAGGTGGTGTCCACATCAACTAAGGAAATTACAGCCTTTTCGAGTGTTCGATATGGTGGAATGTTACAATCATTGCAACTACTGAACAATTCCAAAAGACCATGAGATGTGATGGCAGCCTTTTATGCCATTACATCTCGTGGTTTATAGCTCTAGTTCTAGATATTTGCTCGATGGGGGTTCTTTTCACCCTTCCCTCACGGTACTACTTCGCTATGGGTCACCTAGGAGTATTTAGTCTTGCAAGGTGGACCATTGTTCTTGTTTTTAGCTCATGGGAGTCTCTCTCCATCATGAATGATGAATTCTTGTTCTTGGCAACAATATATGGCTACTTGATAACTTTCAGGCGTCATACTGCATATCTAGATTTTCATATACTTGTAGGATGTACTTGCTCTCTGCAGAGACATGGAGCTTGGAGAGGTCTCTAAGGTTTACCTGGATTTTCATATACTTAGGAAAGTACCAAATATATTTTACTTCTAACCCAATGAGTACCAAATAGATTTTCATATTTTACTTGCTCTTTGCAGAAATAGAATCGCCATTAGTTAACTTTCAGTTAGTTTTGTAAATCAGAACAATCTCGAATTTTTAATTCTTGTTAGAAAGAATATGGTGGTTCTTAATTCTCACCCTTTTGTATTGTTGGAAGATATCTTGAAAATTTCTTATTCAAAAATCAAAAGGCTGCATTCAAGTTCTTTTTGGCCCTCAACTATAGAGTATCTATGTCATACAAAATACACTGCTTGGATTTGGCATGATAATGTGGGAGAGAAGACCGAGCATTGTTCAACTCCAACAAGATGTTGGTTTAATAAAATATAAGTCTGTTCATTTGGTCCTTTAAGCTCTCAATTCATCTGGTTAAATCTCATTACTAGTCTCCACCTTCAACCCGTTCCTTCCTTTGATTGGTCATCATAGTAAAACTCAATTTCACCAGGTTTTTTCCTGTGCCTAGAGATAAAGTCTGCACTCTGTAGTCTCAGAGTCCCGATACCTTGGATTAATATAAATCTATAAGAAATGATGCACAAACCAGATAAGCTATAGGCCTGTTTCCACTTTTGTCCTGCTGAAAGCCTGGCAGTTTTAACAATGGCTCTTGACGGTCGCTAGTACTGCTCATTATGCAAAAAAGTCATCACTACAACCAAAAAACGAACTCTTATTGACATAAAAAATTTGTGATATTTGGACGATACAATACATATGATACAGCTTTTAATCTCATACGGAAGAACCTTCTAAAAGCTTGGGCTCTCAAGTGTGGTCCTGTACACTGCTAAAATGAACAAATGAAATGACAGATTCACAAAAAATATTGACACCCAGGGGTGGTATAATATCTACACATAGAAGTAGCTGAATGAATCTGCAGCATTTGCCGTGTCTCTGCAGAGTATCGATCAAGCTTCAGTCACAGAGCGAGGGGGCTCAAGATCTTTTTCTTCAAGGGCATTTCCTAGTAATCGCTGCATCTGTGAAGCAAATGTATTGTCCAATATCTGTAGTGTAGAAAGGAAAGTAAGAACATTGTAATAATGTCGAATAGCCCTTTCTTTAGAACACAGACAGAGTACATCATAGACATGTGATATGTACTAGACATTTGTTTGAGCAAATGTATTGTCCAATATCTGTAGTGTAGAAAGGAAAGTAAGAACATTGTAATAATGTTGAATAGCCCTTTCTTTAGAACACAGAAAGAGTACATCATAGACATGTGATATGTACTAGACATTTGTTTGAGCAATTACACATAGGAATTAAGAAAAAGTCTATGTTTTGTACTCAGTGAAAATTTTCCAGCAGTTTGGCAATGGCATACATAGATGGGATCTGAAAATAGATAAAGGCACGTACCACAAGAGCATAATAAGATCCATTATACCATATTCGGTTTTCTTTCCTGCCATCGAGAAACTTCAAAACAATCTGTCATGGCAGCACCATATTATAGAAAGTACAAACACAGTTCATATCTAATTTATTATAAAATTGTTCAAAACATTAATATCAAGTATAATGTGCTAACCTGCCCCATCCTGTCCCATAGCCCACGACATGTTGCGACAAATATTTGAGTCGAAAAGACCTCGTGTAAGCTTGTCATCGAGTCAATGAGTTGTAAACTCAGTATCTGCACTCTTTCACAGATCTCAACCTCTCCATCTTCTTCCTTTGTTTCTTCCAGAATCCTTTTCAACCGTATACTACGGTTTTCTTGTATCTATACAAAAGCCTTAGTTTAGTATCTAATTGGAGCTTAAAGATTCTCAAATCAATCGTAGCCCTTCTAAAATTGTTGTCCTTCAGGATTTTACTCGTAATTAAATATGTAAGTAGAAAAGCTTGGAGCAGTGAACTTAGTGGAACCAAAAAATAGCTTCATCACGTTTAACAGTTTAAAGTTCTTTCCTCTGGATGTTATCTAGGCCAAGTCAAAGTTGATAGATACGAGAGTTCTTTGGATGACTTGATGTGTATCTCCTCAATTACTTCCATCTTCAGGGAAAGTAAGAGCCACTTACAGTGCTGACAAGCTTTCCTACTATTGCTTGCAAGTAGTTCCTGTATTTTGTTCTCAGTAGAACTGTGATTCCATTCACTTGTTCTCCAAACAGCGACTTCTTATCTTCAGTCACAGGTAAATAGGATGCCCAACACTTCAACATGTCCACTCTACAGTGTAGAAAATCTAGTATTCTCTTTAGGGTGTTCAGGAATATCCCAAGCTGAAAAAAGAGCATTCCAATCTCTCAGCCTAGTAGTGAAAGTAATCCCTTCCATCAGAAAAACTTGATATAACAGTGACTACTACGTATATCTTGTATACTTTTAAAAGTACTTGCCTGGCTGGGAACACAATATATTGCTGTTAACTGCTGTTGACTGCTGTCTTGTCAGCTTCTGAACTTGCATATACAACCTCTTTGGGATGCTGTCTTTAACGGAGTCAAGATGTCATTATATTGCTTCTCCAGTGCTTTTATAATTGCCCGCTCCACGTCTGCCACGGCCTTTAATGAAGTCAAAGAAACATCAGTTGATATGATGATCACGAGGTAGCATGCAAGTTGTTATTGCATTTTTATTTAGCTGAGATTTGCATTCATATCTGAGACTTGCTCTCAACTCCAGGACAGAAGCAGTGCTTACATTTTCCAGAATGAGAGTACCGCGACCAATGATTGATCACTACTCATACTCGGTAAGAGTAGCGATTAATCATGCGAAATGGCAAACAATGCCACAATAGATGAAACAAAAACAAAGCATATTAAAAGCGCAACTGTATATGCCGAAAGTTTCCTGTGTCCACATATCAATAACTCAATCCTTCAAAATAACATGATTATGGCCCAAAAGTTTCTTGCGCCCACATATTAAATGGGCATGCAGCTGGTGCTGTGTGCTTCCTTGGCGCAGCTTCAGTACCTGCATTTCCATCAGCTCCATAAATCAGCAAATAAACCAAAAGAATTCCATCACCAAGCGCAAAAAATAACATTAACTCCAAAGACAATCAAATAAGTAAGGGCAAAACTCATTACCTTCTCCGAAACCACTTTTGAACCTGCGAGGTTGAGTTTTTCTTCAACAACTCTGCTGGTTGTTGTCTAGAGACGAAAAAATTTTACTCCTTCAGAGTTGAAATGTTGTCCATCTTTATCTGTTCTATGGAGCCCACATGGTCAGCACAATATATATAGGTAAGTTAGTCATATGACTAACGAGAAGAAAGCAAGTCGAACAACACCGTATAATAGAAAAATATAGAACTTGTTGACAGGAGCATGCACTACATTCTAATGACAGAATTCCCAACCGAAATTCGAGCTGTTTATCCTTAAGAAAGAAAAATGGAAAAAATGAGTAGTTTACCCTCAATGACTTGTTTCCCTCCAACCCTTTAGCCAAAGCATTGGCCCCTAGTGCACCACCATAGTTGTGGCTGAAAATACATCATCCATCAAAATCTTCAATGAAGCAAAACAAAAGCACGCCACTAGAAGCATATCAAAGATGTGCCAACCATGGAAATGCAAGTTCACACATGCAAACCAAACCCAGGTGCATCTTTGTAATAGAGACTAAGATTTGTTGATAAACTTAAACTAATGCAAATGAGACAACAAGAAATTTCAAAACGGATAGGTACAAATTTTTTGGGGACCATCATTGGAAAGTTGACTTACTTTAGATGTAAATTTTGTATGGTATTATTCTCGAGCAATGCTCCTGCTGCAAGACTTTTAAATCCCTAACACTAGCAAATAAATGAACAATCGATAAATGGAATAGTCTAGCAAACTTTTGGTTCCTAACAAATAACAACTGGCTAAAAATCTTAGATGATAAAGTAAATGTGTATAGAATAATCGATCATATTTTTGTTGAGTTCAAGAATTTGCAAGGTTGAGTTTTTTTTTTCAACAACTCTGCAATAGTCTTAGCTCCCTCCACAAAAAAGTATGATGACATCTCCAACCTGTCACTATTTGGAAGGCTTAAACTTCATCCAGAATTTAGTGCTTGGTAAACATGTTGCAATCAAGACAAAGAATACCTCATCCCCAAATCAGTACTATTTAGTAGGAGCTTCTGGATAGCAGTATTATTCACCAGTACATCACACGGACTCTATCAACAAGAACATGTCACTAAAGAGCTGCTTCCAAAACAAGAAATTTCAAATCATAAGAGGCAAAGAAACACATGTGCTAGAGCGCTGATGTGAACAACTGTGTTGTTATTTGCAAAAATAAGCGATAATCAAATAATGGAAACACTAAAATTGATCCATCAGGCATGGTTTAACATTAACACACCAAAGTCGACAACTCTCATAAGAACTTCTGAAAGATATATTGGTGATTTACTCAAATTACATTATTGTAACCCAAACTCTCTGCCAGAAAAAATAATCCTTAAACAACCTCTTGACAATAGAAGGTGCAACACCAAACCCTAAACATTCACGTTCTAATCGGTTCCAATTAGGAAAAGCTTCTCATCATAGTCTATAATCACCCCTACTCTCTTCCTCACAGCAAATCAACAATAATGTTAAAACTTTCGTAGCAAAAGGCACGACCACAAATACTCCGGCAGGATTGGCAAAGGACGCGACCTGCTTCCCACAACGGCCAGCAAAGAACTCTTCCCCTCGGCCTCCCGATAATCTCTCCGACTCCAGCTGGAATTAGAAGCCGAAGCAGCCAGTATCACCAAGCCCCCATACCTGAAAAACCTCTGTTTATTCCACGACGGAGGCCCCGTCCGCTCACGCAAAGCGCCGTGCACGCGCAATAGCGGGAGCACAAAGACGCTAAGGGCGCGCATGACAAAATTTCTATTTCTCGATTTCTTTCGTTTCTCTGTTCCGAATGGTTTGGAAACAAATCCGTTTGGTAACGATTTGATTTCTCTATTTCAAACAGATTTCTATTCCAGAAATAGAGAAATTGAAGAAATCGAAAAACTTCTAAATTTTTAACTTCTCGCTTTAAATAGAAATCGAAGCCGAAATCAAATCATATAAAAGAACCTTGCGCTTTCTTGCTAACTTAATTCACTCATAACCACAACTTCACAAATTATTGCTAATTTTCTTTTTCTTATTTTGCTAGTGTTTTTTTCTTTTCTTTTTTCAATTTTTTTTTTGATAACTTCCTTTTAGGATGAAAGGCAATCGAATGGGTCCCTAATTTTCAAAAACTACCAAAGTTCTTAAATGCTTACTTAAAAACAATGGGGCTCTTTCCTCTTAGAAAGGGCACGCGCATGACCAGTTGAAGAAAAAGTTCTTACGTAATAGATGAATAAAAAACGTGCCTAGAAATTTAACCTTGTTTCTTTACGGATTCAAAATTCTTGCAAAATCAAAATAATTAGATTGTTACACAATCTTGAATTTTAATTCGAAGGCAAGAGATTCAAGAGAATCTCCTTTTGCTATGCAAGGGCCATTAAAGGTTCATTAAGTAATAATAAAGAAATTAGGGATGAGCAATTGGACCGATTCAATTCGAGAATCAAAATAAACCGACCTTCCCCCGATTGGTTCCTAACCATAAACGTTACTTCAAGGTAGAATTCTCATATATTACTTTACACCATCAATTTTATTTTGTTGATAATCTTATATAAAACTAGTCTTTGATAAAATGACAGTAACTGATATAAGGCGCCATTGATGGCACCCATATTCATGCTTCAAGCAAAGATTGTCCGAACTTACGCAGGATGAGCTTGCAAACGATACATCGACTGGCCAGGGAAACTAATTAAATACGTTTAGGAAAACTATTGCCAATAAAATGACAAGAGATAATAATATGGAAATTCCATGAAATTGTATTTTCAACTTTTGTAATGTATTAGTATTATTTCGACTATTATTTTGTATTTGAGGATTTCCTATGTTATTATCTAATCAATTTTTATTCCTGAAATAGAAATTTTATTCGTTATCAAACTGATTTCGGTTTCGAAATAGAAATTTTGGAGTCGTTATCAAACGGGTTTTACTCTGTAAATTTGTCCTAATAGAAATTGAGAAATTGATTTACGGCGAAATCAATTTCTTTCGAAATTTTATCACGCAGGCCTAAAGAACCCAAGCTCTGGCCCACGGCTTCGACCCGCAGCGTTAACTGCAGATGCCGCCAAACAATGAATCCGATAGGCGAGAGAGATGGAGGAAGTGGAGGCCATGGACATGTTGTCCGATTTACATGTGCATCGAAGAGGTGCCCATCTTCATCTGCGTCGATAGGTCGAGGGGGTTTCCGAATTTTCCCTGGATTTCTTGAATGATAGAGCCAAGGTCAGAGCCTCGTCTAATGGCTTGCTCTGTTGCTCAGCTTCAATGGGTGTGTGAAGTTTCCTAGTTTTCTTGTGCCTGCATTGGAAAAGAACCAGAGAACAGCCGTACACACAAGCAAGACCCGAGGTAGCGAGCTTGTTGCGCGTTTTCTCCTTCCTCATCATTTCCAACGCTGGGTCATACGCGGGCAGCTCAAAGACGTTCTTGTTGATGTTCCGACTGCTGGAAATGGCAAGATGCTGCATAGAGAGGGAGGGAGGGGGGAAAGAAGAGCGGCGGGCTAGACGCCACCAGGTTCCCCAGAGATCAGGGCGAGTGCGGGTGGGAGAGAGGAGTGAGCTGACGAATCGTAGCCACCGATGAGACTCCGGAGGTGACGGAGGAGGCAAAGGGCTCTCGAGACCCAGCAGCTGCGACCCAGCGGGGGTCTTCAGGGAGGCGACGTGCCAGAGGCAGATCTGAGCAGCACCTGCGACCGACGGGGGCTTTGGGGAAGGGGGAGGGGGAGGGGCAGGGGGAGGCGGAGGCGGACGTGGAGGCAGTCGGCCGTGCCGGAGAAAGAGTGGGAGGTGAACGGCTTCGAGCCGCGGGAGTCGTCGTCGACCTCCGCCTCCTCGCCGCCCTCGCAGCTCCCGCTGGCCTCCAAGTTCCAGCGGCTCGCGGACAATGTCCAGGTTTTTCCGAAACGCTCCAATCGTCTCGCGCTCTGTTTTGGCTCCCGATTGAGTCGGGGGATTTGCCTGTTTCGAATTTTTGCTTCTTGCTTCGATCGATTCCTTCTCTGTTGCCGAGCTCTGAGAAGAGCAATTTGTGGATGCAGCTTGCGAGGCAGATTACTTGGAGCTGAGACAAGAGGCGAGCGAACTGCAAGAGTATTCCAACGCGAAGCTCGATCGAGTCACGTGCTACCTCGGCGTTCTCGTCGGCAAGACGCGGAAACTAGGTGAGGGGGTGCGGCGTCTGTTGTGCCTCGACGCGCGTTTGCTTTCTCATTTCGGTTTTTGACAGGTTCTGTGCTTTGTGTCAGATCAAGTCGCCCTTGAAGGCGAGGCTAGGATGGCACCGCTCGTCAGTGAGAAGAGGAAGTTGTTCAATGAGTTGTTGACATCCAAAGGTCTGTCTTTGGTTTCTTAATTGAGTTCTCCCACTTTCCACACGAAGCACGGAGGGGAAGTACTTTGATACATGAGCCGATAATTCAGAAAATTTCTAGTATGAATTGCAATCATTTTCGGATGATGTTCTTGTCGGATGGATGGGTACAGATAGCTTGGCAATTTTGCAGTGTGCAGTAGGAGGACAAAACTTGAGTTTAACGAGTAAGATCGAGTTGGAATATGACTGATAGAGTTTTAGCGATGAAGTGCAGATTAACTTGAGATCGCAGTGTTAGCTGCCAGTTTGTGATGCATTTTAGTGATCATTGTTAGTCTGAAAAATTGAGCTGTTTGTGAGTTCAGGACGGATTATGCCTCAGAGATTCATTAATCTGTAAATGGAGACTAGATATCAAGAACAGAAATGATTTTTTACTCTGTGTTTCTTCTTCCTCCTCCGTTAGGATCAGTCTGATACTTTGATTGATGGTTGCATATAAATTGAGATTCTTGGATTAAACTAATGGAAGAACTCCCAAGAAATATGATTTTCAGACTGTGATATAATTTCCATTTGGACTCCTTTCACATCATCAATTCACCATTGATTGCCCAATCGCTAGATTGGTCGACGTAAGTTATACTAATAGTGTTTAAGTGAGAAGGACAGATCATCTGCAAGCCATTTGGTTGGCTATGAGTGCAGGAGGTGCACACACGTTAATTAACTGTTTGGTTTAGAAGTTGGGCTATTTGTTAGTTAGTTGCCGAGGGACTATAGTTCAATTGGTCACTCTCTAATGGAAGCACAGAAATCGATCAAGATAGGGAATTCCTCTGTTCTTTGTGTGCTCTCTTCTCTTACTATAATAATTTGTTTCAACAGCTCTTCTCTTCAATTTCCAGTCCTCCCTTTTTGAGGTTGTACGAAGTTTTTTGGTCAGAAATTTATGGGTATTTTCCTTTCCTATAATGATTTGAAGATGCTTTTAATTTCAGGGAACATAAAGGTATTCTGTCGTTCAAGACGATTATTTGAAGATGAAGGTCCGTCTGCTGTAGAATTCCCTGATGATCTTATTATCCGTGTCAACACTGGTGATGAGATCAGTACCAATCCTAAGAAAGATTATGAATTTGATAGGGTGTATGGACCTCATGTTGGACAGGGTGAGCTAGAAAATGATTAATTTTGTTACATAATAGGCAGCATTTGAAAATTTTTTTGGTATATACTAGCTACATGGTTGGTTTGCGTGGAGGTTTGTTATCTTACAGTAGGACTGGTGCATGTGCAGCTGATATATTTAATGATGTTCAACCGTTGGTCCAATCATCTTTGGATGGATTTAACGTGTCAATATTTATTTATGGACAAAGTAACTCAGGAAAGATGCACACTATGGTCTCTCTCTCTCTCTCTCTCTCTTTCTCTCTCTCAAACGTGCTCCCACTGAATATTATCTCCCTATGAGCTAAATATCCAAATATTTGGGTATGGCTTTTAGATAAAGTATTTTGTTTTTTATTCTTATTGCATTAAAAAGGGTACTGATCTGGAATGAGGATGTGTTTTGTGAATTATGCATGTATGGCTGCCATTACGGGCACGGTCCATTAATGCAGATACTTCTGTCAGATATTGGTCTTATGTCATGTCTGAATTTAAGGAGCTAAAAGTTCTGCTGCTTGCATTTCTTAGATCCGACTGTCATTGGTTTGATCTTTGGCAATCATAGTTATCTGAATGGGGCCTTTGTAACATTATGATGAACCACGTTCACCCACCATGGATAAAATTCTGATATGGAAGTTGACATGATGGTGTTTTTTGATGCTTTTCAGGAAGGATCTAGCCATGATTGTGGTCTGTATGCTTGTTGTTTTGAGGAGTTCTTCGATTTAGCGAATTCAGATGCAACTGCTACATCTAGATATGACTTTTCTGTCACAGTTTTTGAACTCCACAATGAACAGGTTTCTTTTCTTTTTTACTCACCATAAATAGCTTCAAGTTAGGTGTTCTGAATGTGTATGTTTTGTCTTGATGTAATCGTGCTTCCACATGCTTATTTATGTAGGTACGAGATTTGGTGCATGAATCAGGAAGGAATTCATCGAAAATCTGCATGGGATCTTCGGATTTTTTTGTCGAACTTACACAGGAAAAGGTCGACAAACCATTGGATTTTTTGAAGGTTCTGAAAGACGCATTTCAAAGTCAAGGAAATAATGTTTTGAAGTTCAATGTTTCTCACTTGTATGGTTTGAATTCCACGCACCCTCTCTTGTTGCTTTTCTGGGTTTTGTGCTTTCTTGATATATTATGACGACAATGTTAGCTAGAAACTTCATTTTGCTGAAGGGTGAATAACTGTGCAATTTTTTCTTTTTGAAAGAATTAAAAAATAAATCGTGAGGACACAAAAAATGAAAAATAAATGAGCAATTAGTACAGATATACCGTAATGTCTACTGTTATCAATTACCTTTTCAATGGATCAGAAAATAGTTTCTGACCAAAACAACAATTAGTACAGATATACCGTAATGTCTACTGTTAAAGTACTTTAATACAGAATTTCTGGCCCCTGCGAATATTTCTATTGTTTGTCATCAAAAAGAGGAAAAAGCACTGAATTTTTGCAGGTGCATGTCTTTATCTTATTTAGGCCAATGATGCGAGGAAGGATTTGTATGATAAAGAGAAAGAATTACAAGATGTTAAACAAGAGGTTTTGGGGCTAAAACAAGCGTTGAAAGATGCAAATGATCAATGTGTCCTCCTTTTCAATGAAGTTCAGAAGGCATGGACGGTCTCCTATACTCTGCAGTCAGATTTGAAGGTGTGCAACTTCATAGTGGCATTTCTCCAAGGTTTGTGTGGAACTTGTATGATGATCAATTACTTCGGTTGATGGTTATGTCATTTGCACTCCTGATTAATGCTGGTTTCTCTGGGGAAAAATGTGTCCCAGATTTATTTGAGCAACCTCTTTGAACAAATGTCTTTCTTTAGGGCAAGATTACCACGTAGTTATCCTCCAAATGACCGCCTTTTCCCAAGGGAATTAGATACTATTCTCCAAAGAAAACTTTTTCTTGTAACGTTAGTTGAATGGATGCTAATGGTTGATAGACATATTGTTCTCTATCTACATCTTTTATCCTCTGTGAAATACATTTTTGACGATGGATTCCCATGCAGTGTTGCATTTGGTTTTTAATAAGTGTTGTAGTGTGAAATTTTTATCAAATTTGTAGTTATAATGAAGTTTCTGGGAAATATTTAATGATGTTAACACCCATAATTAACTTCTTCCTTGTCTGTAGTATGTGCATAAGCAGTTCAATATAATGATTTTCATCTGTGGTTTTCATTAGGATTTTTTTTTTTGGTACCCAGGAACCCCCGTACAGCCGGCAGTCGATGAGGTAAACCTGGGGTGACGCTAGCGCAAGACCTACCACCACGACGTCACACTTAATAATCCCTAACGACAACGCTGGGGTTCGAACTTCTCCCCTTCGTGAGGGGGAGAGAGCCGGAGCCAACGTTGCCGCTGCGGTCGGTGGTTGGTTTTCATTAGGATTATTTATTGAAATCATAACTTTTTCTGATGCAGTCTGAGAATATAATGTTGGCAGATAAGCATAAGATTGAAAAGGAGCAGAATGCGAAGCTCAGAAATCAACTTGCTCAACTGGCACAGTTGGAGCAAGCTCAGAAGCTGCAGATACATCAGCAAGATTCGACTATTCAGTCTTTGCAAGTTCGTCTTATTTGAAACTTAATGCTTTTCAGCTTGTGCTCTATCATCTGTTTCACCACTAAGTTGATCATATGCTTTGCCGTTCTTTTATGGATCTTGGATTCTCCGAATTTGCCTCTTTGAACTCTTGAAACATGCTTTTTATGGTTATAATTGCTCCTGGAAAGTTTTGATGATGGTCCTATTTGTGTGAAATAAACCACCAAATATTATTGGAAAAAGTTGATGTAATTTTAGTTTGTATATGATGGGAGACAATTGATATGGCTCCAAAGTTTTGTTGAAGTACAGAGATGTTGGTGTCCTATCTGCATGTGTGCCTTCAAGTAGGAGCATATGCTTGTGTGCCCGTGCTTTCTCATTGGTGTATGTGTCTGTGGGCTTGCAGATGCCGTCTCAACATCCACAAAACTGCATGGGGCATTCGTATGTATCTCAATTTGGTACACATAGTTTTGCTGCAATAACATATAATGGGAACGCATTAGACAATTTGTATCCGTTAAGCGCATTGATTGCCTTTTCATTCTTATGTCTTGATCTGTATGCCCTGTCTGTGTTTCAGGTTATCTGGTCACTTAGTTACTGATTTAACAAGGCATAGTGCAGCCAAGTCATTTGGAAGCTAGTCTTTGCATCTCCTTGTCCTGCCATGAATTGTTTTCTCTCTTTTTTGGCTTAATTAGGACGTGACTTCATTTAGATGTAGGAATATATGCATGCCATAAAGAAATATGTGCATGGTGCAAGTCTTGTCTGTGAGAATGCTTTGGGTTTATGGTCATGAGATACTAGAAAGTCAGATATGTGATATGACATCTTCTGCTTCTAGCTTCAAATGCAACTCTGTATTGAAGTTTTTCTCTTGCCCTTATTTTCATAATGCAGGCCAAGATTAGAAGTCTTGAGCACAAGCTTAATGAAGCCCTTCATTCAAGTGAAACTAAGTTAAAATCAGATGTAGATTCAGGCCTTGAAGTACAATCACTTCTGAAAGCTATGAGTGATACAATGGATTCTTCCATAGTGACCAAGAAACTTGAAGAAAAGCTAAAAAAACGTGATGCATTAATTGAGGCATGTTCATTCACGTGGGTATTTTGTTGTATGATCAATTCTATATGCCTTGCTGCTTGTTTCTTTCTTCTCCAAATACTCCCGTTCTCCTTCCCTTGAGTGCACACTCGGAAAGAGAAAAATCCAGTCTCTTTTCCCCTATTAGGTGTTACTTTCTTTTGATGCAAGTAACAATTACTAGAGTCCGTGCGTCTATGGCCTAATTGCTTTATGCTGATCCTGTAATTCTTTCAATTATTTTCCATGAGAAAATTATCCCACCAGAAAAGGATATGTTTGGTATTTTGCCTTCTCTTTTTGGTTAAAGGTCGTCAACCTGTTCGGTTGGTGGTTTCCCTTGCCGTGATGTGTCAGGTACAGTCATTGAAAGAGTTATGTTGTTTATCTTTCTTCTCTTTCATTTGCACTCTTTGTGCTTTTGTTGTGATTTATTTCGGTGGAGATGGATGCGTTGTGAAAGGGTAAAGATTGGGCATTACGCTTGTGTTGCTCACATATTGACAAGGAAGATACTAACAACCAATAGGTTGTTGGAATGTGAGGGGCCTTGTTAACCCCAACAGACAGGTTGAGGTTCGAAGCTTGGCTTTCTCAAACCAGTTGTGTTTGATTGGTGTATTGGAAACGAAGGTCCCACAAAATCTCTTCAATTCCATCTCTGGGACTTTGTTGAGAGATTGGTCTTGGATCTCAAACCGTGACTCCCTAGGGGTAGGATTTAGGTTGGATGTGACTCGACTCGGGTTAGCTTTGAAGCTCTCTCTATTTTAAGCTCAAGCGGTGCATGGGAACCTTAAATGGTTGGACTCTGGAGTGGCTTGCTACGTGTCAGTGGTTTATGGCGAGCACACGTTCATGCTTAGGAGATCTCTGTGGGAGGATCTTGTTCTTAGAAGCATTGCTTTGCAAAACTCAGCTTGGCTTGTGATGAGAGACTTCGGTGCTATTAAAGAACCATCTCGACTGGATTGGCGGATTTGATGCTTGGATACCATGTTTTGACGAGTTTGGACAGTGCTTGGCATAAGCGGAACTCAAAGACCTCAGGTATGTAGGATTCGGATACACTTGGACAACTTCAGTGGGCTCTACCAGGAAGGCAAGAAAGATCGATAGAGTTCTGGTGAATTGTAAATGGAGCCATGACTTCTCGTACTCCGAAGCTTCCTTCCTGGTGCCGGGTATCTCCGATTACACTCCTATGGTGGTCAAGGTGCTCAACCCGATTCCTCGGAGGAAGCCGTTTAAGTTTTATGACTTCTAGATGAAGCATCCGGAATTCAATGCTATTATTTCTCAAATTTGGGAGGCTCCTAAGGAAAGAATTCCTATGTTTAGACTTGTAGGCAAAAGTGAAGGCTCTCAAACACAGACTTAAGACTTTGAATAGAGATTCCTTCTTTGACATCTCGGTTAGAACGTCGGAGGTGAGGGCGGCCTTACAGACCACGCATGTGGAGTTGCAGTAGGAGCTTGCTTCTACTCATCTAGCTGAGTTGGAAAAGGAGCAACGATGTGTCTTTGCTAGGCTAAGGTCCATAGAGGAGTCTTTCTTCAGGCAGAAGTCGAGAGTCGGGTGGCTCAAAGAGGGAGACCGCAATACTAAGTTCTTCCATCAGTATATCAAAAAGAGATAGTTGAGGAATATAGTCCTTTCTATCCAGGATTCGGAGAGGAACCTTGTCTCTAATCCACAGCGAGTCTAGCAATGCTTTCTTCAGTACTTCCAAGACCTCCTCGCGCCGCAAGCTCAGCTGGATAGGCCTTCAGTGGAGGAGATCCGCGAAGTCATCCATTATCCTCTCTCGGTTGATCAGGCTAGCATCCTAGCTCATCCAGTTACGGAGTTGATTCGAGATACTTTATTCTCTCTAGCTAGGGGTAAGGCACCGGGACCGGATGGCTTCACGGTCGAATTCTTTAAAGAAAACTGGGAAACGGTTGGGCACCTGGTTACTGCAGCAGTGTTGGACTTCTTCTCCACCGGGAGGCTCTTGAGGGAGATCAATAACACCATTTTGGTGTTGGTGCCAAAAGTGCTGAATGCATCTTCCGTTGAGGATTATAGGCCCATTGTCTGTTGCAACACTATCTACAATTGTATTATCAAAGTGTTGGCCAACCAGGTAGCAGCCGTCTTGAAGGACGTCATTAGCCCTTTTCAGAACGCGTTTATGAAGGGCAGGAGGATCGAAGATAATATCTTGCTGGCCTAGGAGCTCTTTTCCGGCTTCCATCTTCGACCATACTTGCCTAAGTGTATGATGAAGGTGGACTTTAGAAAAGCTTATGATACGGTCGATTGGGGGTTTCTTGAGAGAGTCCTCTTGGCTTTTGGTTTCTCCGGGTTTATAACTCGGTTGATTATGACATGTGTTCGCACTCCTAAGTTTTCGATTGCTTTGAATGGGGAGCTTCATGGATTCTGTGCGAGTGGTCGTGGACTTTATCAAGGTGATCCTATCTCTCCCTATTTATTTACTTTAGCGATGGAAGTCCTATCGGGGATCTAATACGTATGCTCTTTGAAGCCGGAGTTTAAGTTCTTCTGGAGATGCAAGCCCACGAGCCTTTCACATCTTTTCTTTGCGGATGACGTTTTCTTGTTTTTGGAGGCGGATTTGGCCACTATAACTATCCTTAAAGAAGGCCTTCAAACCTTCTCTACTTGGAGTGGCTTGTTCCCATATCCAAATAAGAGTGAAATCTTCCTTGCTGGAGGCATGCCGTCCTTAAGAAACTAGATCATCTCTGAGTTGGGTTTTCACGAAGGTAACTTGCTGGCTCGCTATCTGGGGGTTCCTATCATTACCTCAAGGCTCACTAAGGTTGACTGTTGTGCTCTTGTCAATCGCATCACGGCGAGGGTTCAATCTTAAATTCATCGCTTCCTTTCTCTGGTTGGGCACTTGCGGCTCATTAGGTCAGTTCTTCAAGCTATCTAAGCCTATTGGGCGAGCGTTTTTTGTTTTACTTATAACTGTTCTGGATCAAATTGAGAAAAAATCCTCAGACAATTCCTTTGAAAAGACCCGGAGTTAGGTAGAGGGGTGCCAAAGTTGCTTGGGAGGATGTGTGCCTTCCAAAGAAAAAGGAGGGCTTGGTATCGGGAGGCTTAAAGATTGCAACAAGGCTGCCATGTTGAAACATATATGGCTCTTGTTCTCGATAAAGAGGCTCGTGATGCAAGTGGGTTCATTCCACATTTTTAAAGGAAAGGAACTTTTGGGTCGCTAGGAAGCCAACCTGTTGTTTCTGGGCCTGGAAGAAGCTTCTAAGTCTCGGGAGCGAATTTCGGAACGCATTCTTTTGGAGGATTGGAGATGGCCGCTCGGTCTCTCTTTGGTTCGACAACTGGCACCCTAGGGGACTGCTGAATTTAATCTTCTCAGACTCACTTATCTACAGCTCAGGATTATCTAGACATGCTTCAGTTGCAGATCTTTTCTCTGATGCTGGCCAGGCTCTCAAAACAGTCCTTGAGTCGTGGGATTATCCTCTTCCGGCCCCCACTCAGGTAGCGGATTGCTGTTGCTGGAGGGAGAACCCGTCGGGCTGGTTCACGGTAGCAAATGCTTGGGAAACCATCAGGAGCAAGCGGAACATCGTTTTTTGGCATGATTTCATCTGGGATAATGCAATCACGCCAAGGTATCAGCTTAACCTTTGGCTTATGGCCAAGCGCAGATTGCGCACACAATCTCTATTATTGTCTTATGGTAGAATAGAGAGGGGATCCTTCGCGTTCTGCAGTGGGTTACCTGATTCCATAAATCATTTATTTTTTGATTGCTCTGTCACGGCCGGTGTTGCTTTCTTTTGGGCGGTGAGATGCAATTTGCCTTGGCGGAGCAGGTCTTGGGGAGAGAATCTCTATTGGGCTACCTCTTTCTTGATGGGTAAGGACTTCTATAAATACATTGCTCGCTTTTCCTTTGGGGCTCTTTGTCACATTATTTGAAACAATAGGAATAGCATCCTATTCAGAGAACAACCCCTTACTGTCCCGGCTATGAAGAACCATCTTTTTAAGGTGGTTAGGGATAGAGCTAGCACCTTCAGAAATGTTGAGGATAGCTTTAGAAACAGAAGGTTGCAAAGGAGTTGGGGCATCAATCCCATTATCTTCTTGGGGGACTTGTAATCGACCTTGGTTTCGGCCGACGCTTCAAGGAACTGCTAGTGCTCTGGAGCCGACGTCTCTCTCCTCCTTCACTGAAGTGTTTGTTTCTTTGCCGGTTGTTCATGCCGTGCCTCTCTAGTTGTTTGTTTGCCTTCTTTTGGGCGCTGCCTTGTGTCTTACATCATGGCATACTTCCACTCATTATGGTTGTTCATCTTGAGTGCAAGTTTATGGTGCCGTGATCTTTTGTACTTTTGACCTTTCCTCTTTATATTATTACCTTTAAAAAAAAAAAAAAAAAAAACCAATAGAATCTGAAATCAGAACTAGGGCTAGTGGCTTCCAGTGGTTGTGAGTGTAGCGAATCCAAATTACTTTATAAAAGCATGAAATATTATGATTATATTTTCTTCAGCAAAAGGAGCAGCTGTAACAATTCTATATGGAACAATTTTTATGTCAGCTAAGCAGACCAGTTGTGAATGTTGGAAACTAACATAAAAACATAAGTTGATCCTGTGGGTCCTTTGGCTTGAGGTGATAATCATATTTTTGAAATGTTCTGTTTCTTTTTTATATGCTCGTGTGGTTTGATAGCTGTGAATGTTTGCCAAACAATGGGCTTCATTGTTTTCAACATGTCTAAATTTTATGTGGGCAATATGTTGGAAAAATTGTAGTTTCATAACAGCCGAATTTAGAAAGTAGTTAATTTCTATTAAAATGGTGTATATGCAGTCTCTATCTGGATGTCAATAAGACTTGATGCATGTAATAATTAATTACTTTTGCAGAGATTGCATGAGGAGAATGAGAAACTGTTTGATAGACTCACGGAAGAAGCTTCATTGACCAGTTCACCCCAGGTAAAGTCTTTTCCTGTTGATACTACAATTTTTGCAGGGGAAAAACTGCACATGGACTTTGCTAGTACCTCAGTTTCTTCGACTGCTGTATTCAGTTCATATCTATGGCTATTGGTCTCGTTATCCTCTTCCTTGACTTTTTTTGAGAGCTGCAATGGCTCTTGGGTTGTGTAGCATTTGTAGACAACTGGGAGGTCCCACCTGGGGCTTGAGTGGATCCACAGTTGTTCAGACTTTGGATTGGAGTAGCACAGTTGTGCCTAATCTTCATAACCTCAGTTATCAGTTTATCATTTCTAGTGCAAGTCTGTAGGTTTGCTTATGGTCATTGTTCTGCGAAGAAATTGGTGAACCTTTACTCAACTCTCCTGCTATCAACAGCATTTCATTGTGATGAGATGAGTTCTATGTTAGTAACTCAGTTGTGACTTGTTTGTAAGTTGTGGAGTTCTCATGGGTGCTGAATTTTACACGGTCCAATTTATGTGAGTTGGGGGAGTATAATTTGGGTAAAAAAAGGGGATGTAATTTGGTTCATTCATAGGTTAGAGTTGCACTGACAATGAATTTGGCAAATAATATGTTTAGGGAAATAAAAATTCGTTTTGATTAAACCTTTGAACTTGCAGTAAATTTCATTTGGGTTCATCCATGCTGACTAAGAATCAACTCAGCCTCTTTTTACTAGTGGGCTAAAGTGAAAGGCATTTGACTTGTCTGCTTCCTCTATTGTTTTCATGGGCTGTATTGGCTTTCCATATGTGGAGGCTTCTACTCCATTGACTAAGTTTTTTTATTTTATATTTTTGGGTGATTACGCAAGGTGCTCTTCAGTTTACTTCTTTCTTTTGGTAAGGATACTTTCTCAGATTTCTGACATGCTTATCATTCTTTTTAGATATCAAGTCCATTATCGAAAGGAACCGCAAACATGCCATCTCGGTACGTTTCTGAGATGAAACTTGCTTTTTGTGATTCTAGCCTACACCATGTTTCACATTGTCCATTCTTCCATTGTCAGTTTTTCCAGGACAAGTAACAACAATGTTGGACGGACTCTGGATGTTGTTCCTTCGCCATTAAGTGCTGAAAAGTTTGGCGGTTCAGTTGCTCTGGTCAAAGCAAGTTTTGAGAAAGTTAAAACTACACCAGCAAGAAAATACCTGACTGAAGCATTGAATGACTTTGATCCGGATCAGTATGACAGTCTTGCTGCCATTTCTGATGGAGCAAACAAACTCTTGATGTTGGTATGCTTACTTAATGATATTCACATGCATTTGAAAAATAACGAGGGGTGTTCATTAAGTGGAAAAGGAAAAATTCTGATGAATGTTTCATCACTGGTTTGTCATTCAAAATGTATAAAGTTTTATCTTTTTGTGGGTGATAGTTTCGTGATCGAATCGCTATAGTTTCGTGATCGAATCGCTATCAATCGGTGTGCTTTGTCTTTGGTAAAGAACAATAGTGATTGGCGATAGTTTGTTACTTTGTCTTATAATTTTTATCTCAAAATTGTTCATTTACAGTTCTTATTGAGTGTGTTTCATTCATTTTGTGAAAGACCAAAAAGTAGTTTTTGGTTTTCTTCTAAACAGTTTGTTTTCGTAATTTTTAAATGATTCTACATGACTTCTAATGAATCTAAATGCTAATTTTATGTCTTTAAAGATTTGACATGTTCAATGTCAAAGAAAACTCAAATGCTCAAGCGCTAGAAACAGAAGCATGAGCAAAAAGCTAATAAGAAGTAATTGTAAGCACAGTATATTTCATGAATATACAATTTCTGGCCTCCACGAAATTGGGCCTGAATGATAAATGTTTTTTTACTATTTTAGAATGAATTACAGCATGCTGGTGAATGGATGTTTCAAAAATAGAAAGATACTGCAGTCGTTTATGACATTTTATTCATCTAATTTAGTATTTACTCCATTCTGCATAATTTCATTATTTCTGTTGATAATGGTGAACTTCTTAAAATATATCATAGTTAATTGCCAATATTATGGCAGTGCAAGTTTTCGCCACTGTCATCAAGGCAGGTGCTTCCAGAGAGCATGAGATTCTTGCGGAAATTGGAGATGCTGTTTTTACGTTTATTCATAAAATGGGACTGAAGAGAGTTATGGATACCATGCTCGTCTCATGTGTCAGGATATTGTATATTCGGTCTTTGCTTGCTAGATCACCAGAGCTGCAGTCTATGAAGGTAACAATTTCGGATATCTCCTTTAGGCTTCAATTTCTGCTGTCAGCATTTAATAATATGCATGTTACTTGGCAATTTCGCTTTTCTCTCCTTTTCTCCGATGGTGTGCGTGTTTTGCTCTGATGGGTGT
This sequence comes from Eucalyptus tenuipes, assembly GCA_014182365.1. Taxonomy (NCBI): domain Eukaryota; kingdom Viridiplantae; phylum Streptophyta; class Magnoliopsida; order Myrtales; family Myrtaceae; genus Eucalyptus; species Eucalyptus tenuipes. Next base: position 25,694,423 of record CM024542.1, read on the forward strand.
CTCCACGGGTGTTTCTTCTATCTAATTCTATCAGCTCTAGTAGGATGAGTGGTGCGACTACAGGTGCTACTGGTCCATTCATGATCATGAAGCCTCTAAGGGCTAGTATGCTGTTGGCGTCTTTACAGCACGTCATGGGAGTCGGAAAACGAATAAGTTGCTCCAATGGGGAGTCTCCAAGTCTGTCTCTCCGCAGCCTTCTCCGTGGCAGAAAAATCCTAGTCGTGGATGACAACAAAGTAAACCTCAGAGTGGCCTAGGGAGCTTTTAAGAAATATGGAGCTGATGTCGTTGGTACAGACAGTGGGGAAAAAGCAATTGCTTTGCTCAGACCACCACATGATTTTGATGCCTGCTTCATGGATATCCAGATGCCAGGAATGGATGGGTATGGCGTTTTCCTGCTCAAGCACTTACTTTTTTCATCAAATGTTGTATAGAAAGTGTATATACTTTCAGAGATTTGTATGTGTCTGATGTAATGGATTTGGATAACCTTTTCTATGTCAACTAGGTGGTGATAATGGATACGTGCATCTAATAGTTCTATAATTCCTTTGTTCAGATTTGAAGCTACAAAAAGAATTCGTTAGATGGAACAAAGTCCGAGCAAGGAATTCCTACCAGGACAGTCATCCTCAGAGCCACATGAAAATATCTCGAATTTCCACCTACCGATCTTGGCCATGACTGCAGATGTGATTCACGCTACTCATGAAGAATGCACAAAGTATGGAATGGATGGATATGTTTCAAAGCCATTTGAAGCGGAACAACTTTTTAGAGAAGTTTCGCGCTTTTTCCCAGTCATCATTGAATCGAAACTTGTAGAAAGGCCACCATAGATGGCTAATTGTTTTGGTGAGCAGAAGTCTTGGTTGTCTAGGCACTTTGGCAGCCTTACCGGTGAACTTCCGAATTCTTTAACAAGAGTGAGTTTTCTCTGGCCTCTCCTTAGCTACACATTTCTTGATTCTTCTTGCTTTTAGAGCAGTTGGATTTCCTTCTGATAGATGCAATTGAAATTTGCTAATATATCTCATGTGAAACCAAAGGGATTTTCTTCAGACACCTTCTGTTGATTTCTTGTGCATTTTTGGATTTCTCAGGTGTGTCTTGTCACGGGAGCATATACATAAAGAAGCTAAGGTCACCCGCTGGAGTTGAATTTTCATTGATTTCCTTACAAGTGGCATATCGGTTCAAAACCACTTCAATTATTTTCTGTATAGCTGATCTGAACAGTTTGCAAGATGACGGTTGGTAATTAGGCGATCTGAAGTTCGCCAATTGAACTCCGGATCGATGGCTGCTTCGAAATGGTGCAGGAATCTCTCTGACATAGGTGTATATCTGTAGACTAGACCATCACAGTGTGTACATGCATGTAGCTTTAGAGATTGTTAGATGGTTGCGTGCTCAAATTTGATGGGCACAAATTTGATGTTAGATGGTTGCGTGCTCACTATCATCTTGCTGTACATAGACACAAGGTCATTATGAGTAATGAAGGTGACTCATCTTAGCAATGATGTTGTATTGTCCACTAAGTTCTCTTGCCCCATCCATGTTCAAAGGCTAGAGAGTTTTGTAAATCATCAGCCAGCCGTTTTCTTTATCTATGTGGTGCTTTAAAACAAGATGTTTAATCGTGGTTTATTTGTGGCTCATGTATAGAAATGGTCTATACAATATTTTCTGTTTCGGATGCATGTGAATAGGCAATTGTTCTTCCATGGTAGGAGGAGCTTGCAATTTGTAGCCAAATTGGCTCTTCACTGACTGTGGCTTTGTGATTGTTTTTGGTGTGACGATCGTCCGTTAGGACAAGGTCGAAACCACTATAAATCATATGGAACAAGCTGGGCGTCTTTGGGCGCAAAAGCTCATTTCGAACTGTGCAAACCTTTGGCTGAGTCATCCTCTGCAACTTCCATGTTGGATGTCAAAAAAGAGGAACTTATTCGATTTGAGAGAATTTAAAAGATTGAAAAACCGCTCTCGGAGATGGCCAAGAAATCTCACAAGATGGACCTTCGTCAAATTAGCATCAATATCCAAATCCTTACCTTTGAATTCTCTCATTCAAATTGTCGAAACTTCTTCGATAATGGTCCCTCAAGTGACGCTCGAACTCAACAATCCTTGAACTGAAAAATGATAAAGCTCAAATAACCTATGAAAACATCAATCTTGTTCTTTCGTGTGCGGTTCATTTGCCCCGTAGGCTAGTTTTTGCAGAACCCATAATATACAATGTTAAGGATCCTCAATCAGACGTTTATAATTTGAATTTGACAATCCTCAATCAAACATTTATAATTTCAAGCAAGAATTTGGTCGAAATTTTAGGAAGTAGTGGCATGGGAAAATATGGAATAGCAAAACAAATTTAATGATATGCCAACATAAAGATTCACTTTATTCATCCTACAAACAAAATGCACATACATTTACAAATGACAACCAAAACTCATGAACACTCCAACCAACATCTTCAGGTTTGCCAAATCTCACAACATGTCAATTTTTAAAGCTAAAATTACCATAAACAACAACACAACCAACATTTTCAATCTAGAATTTTCTTTCTTATGTTTTGCCAAATCTTGCTTCAATTTTGCATTGAGAGCCTTGTTTTCAACATCTATTGAACAACGCCTGTCCTCATTATGGGTTAACATTTCTTTTTGCTAGACATTGCTTTGGCAAAATCTTCTTGACACACTCCTTGCTGATTGACTAATTTCCTTATTAACCCAAACAAAATAATTACAACTTTCTCCTCTTTTGTAATGGTTGTATTTTGGGCAGCTATGGTATCTTCTCCCTCGGTTGTCTTTTGACCTTGCCATTTGTAGAGGACATTTTAGGCCACAATAGCAAAACACAAACGTATCGTTGTTGATTGGAGGGGTTGACGTCATTAATTGTGACGAATATTCTGCAAAAAAAATGAGGATAGCCTAATGAAAACCTTCGCTTTTGCATTGCATGCCACAGAAACACCATACAAGCAATGTTATATAAAAACATGCAATTACTACTGACAACAGTGAACCAGAAAAGAGACAATTGCAAAGTCATGTTTAAACACCACTTGATTACTACTAACAACTGTGAACCAGCAAACAGGTACCACAAAATGATTGCTTCGAGAGAGAAGGAATTCTACCTATAAATTCTAGGAGATGAGAGAAGAAAGCATTCTGATGTGTCAACTTCTATATATCGTCAGAGGACAAATTGTCTTGATTGAGCTGCGTTAAATTATTTTTCCATCTGGTTGGTAAATCACGTTGAAGATTATGTTAATTCATCCCAAAGCATGCTAATTTCTTTTGTTTTACTATTTGAAAATTAAATGCACAAAACAGAGGGGGTAAGAAAGCCAGAAACAGTATTGCAACCACTACTGAAATATTGATACTAACAAAAAGTCAACTACACAGTGACAATAATAAGAATGATAGCGAACAAGATGACAGCGAACAAGCCAAGACTTACGCAGAAAGTGACTTCATAACATGTAGAAGTTCTGTCACCCGCTCCCCAGTACCATCTTCCACATTCAACCCTTCACTTCTAGTCAAATCAACAAGAGAAAGCTTGCTATACAGGTTTTCTCCAGTAACCAAGTTGTTGTAGGATATATGGATTGTCACGATCCTGATTATATAACGGGAGAATGCGTCAAAAAGTATCAATTAAAACTGAACAATGGCTTGGGCGTGGGAGGGTTAGAGGTCACTGCCATGTACTTAATCAAGTATAACGTTTTGTAATTATCATGTGGATCCCTAGTGTTCAGCTTTGGCTTTAAAAGTAAAAGAGAAAATCCTCTCCTAAAATTATCAAGGTGTGGTACTCCCTGAAAGTAAAAGTAAACAACTAGGTTTGAGTAGCATCCTCTTCCATGCAATACCTATAAATAATTTCAGCCAAGCAAACTAATCCATCTAATGATGATAAAGCAGCCAAGAGGGGCTTGAAACTCTGATTACGAAAGGTATGAACATAAGTGTTCCCATTATATATTATTGCAGCAGAACTATGTGTACCAAATTGAGGTACATACGAATGCCCCCATGCAGTTTTGTGGATGTTGAGACGGCATCTGCAAGCCCATGGACACATACACCAATGAGAAAGCACGGGCACACAAGCATATGCTCCTACTTAAAGGCACACATGCAGACACCAACATCTCTATACTTCAACAAAACTTTGGAGCCATATCAATTGTCGCCCATCATATACAAACTAAAATTACATCAACTTTTTCCAGTAATATTTGGTGGTTTATTTTACACAAATAGGACCATCATCAAAACTTTCCAAGAGCAACTATAACCATAAAAAAGCATGTTTCAAGAGTTCAAAGAGGCAAATTCCAAGAATCCAAGATCCAAAAAAGAACGGGAAAGCATATGATCAACTTAGTGGTGAAACGGATGATAAAGCACAGGCTGAAAAGCATTAAGTTTCAAATAAGACAAACTTGCAAAGACTGAATAGTTGAATCTTGCTGCAATATATGCAGATTCTAAGCCTGCTCCAACTGTGCCATTTGAGCAAGTTGATTTTTGAGTAGCGCATTTTGCTCCTTTTCAATCTTATGCTTATCTGCCAGCATTATGTTCTCAGACTGCATTAGAAAAAGTTATGATTTCAGTAAATAATCCTAATGAAAACCACATATGGAAATCATTTCGAAATTAAAACACAACATTTTCCTGGATTTAAATTGAACTGCTTATGCACATACTATAGACAAGGAATAAGTTGATTATGGGTGTTAACATCATTAAATATTTCCCAGAAACTTCATTATAACTACGAATTTGATAAAAATTTCACACTATAACACTTATTAAAAACCAAATGCAACATTGCATGGGGATCCATCATCAAAAATGTATTTCACAAAGGATAAAAGATGTAGATAGAGAACAATATGTCTATCAACCATTAGCATCCATTCAACTAACGTTACAAGAAAAAGTTTTTTTTGGAGAATAGTATCTAATTCCCTTGGGAAAAGGCGGTCATTTGGAGGACAACTACATGGAAATCTTGCCCTAAAGAAAGATATTTGTTCAAAGAGGTTGCTCAAATAAATCTGGGACACATTATTCCTCAGAGAAGCCAGCATTAATCAGGAGTGCAAATGACATAACCATCAACCGAAGTAATTGATCATCATACAAGTTCCACACAAAACTTGGAGAAATGCCACTATGAAGTTGCACACCTTCAAATCTGACTGCAGAGTATAGGAGACCTTCCATGCCTTCTGAATTTCATTGAAAAGTAGGACACATTGATCATTTACATCTTTCAACGCTTGTTTTTAGCCCCAAAACCTCTTGTTTAACATCTTGTAATTCTTTCTCTTTAATCCTTCCTCGCATCATTGGCCTAAATAAGATAAAGACACGCACCTGCAATTCAGTGCCTTTTCCTCTTTTTGATGACAAACGATAGAAATATTCACAGGGGCCAGGAATTCTGTATTAAAGTGCTTTAACAGTAGACATCACGGTATATCTGTGCTAATTGTCTTTTTTGTTTTTTGGTCAGAAATTTTTTTCTGATCCATTGAAAATGTAATTGATAACAGTAGACATTACGGTATATCTGTACTAATTGCTCAAATTTATTTTTCATTCTTTGTATCCTCACGAATTATTTTTTAATTCATTCAAAAAGAAAAAAATTGCACAGTTATTCACCCTTCAGCAAAATGAAGTTTCTAAATAACATTGTCGTCATAATATATCAAGAAAGCACAAAACCCAGAAAAGCAACAAGAGAGGGTGCGTGGAATTCAAATCATACAAGTGAGAAACATTGAACTTCAAAACATCATTTCCTCGACTTTGAAATGCGTCTTTCAGAACCTTCAAAAAATCCAATGGCTTGTCGACCTTTTCCTGTGTAAGTTCGACTAAAAAATCCGAAGATCCCATGCAGATTTTCGATGAATTCCTTTCTGATTCATGCACCAAATCTCGTACCTACATAAATAAGCATGTGGAAGCACGATTACATCTAGACAAAATGTACACATTCAGAACACCTAACTTGAAGCTATTTATGGTGAGTAAAAAAGAAAAGAAACCTGTTCATTGTGGAGTTCAAAAACTGTGACAGAAAAGTCATATCTAGATGTAGCAGTTGCATCTGAATTCGCTAAATCGAAGAACTCCTCAAAACAACGAGCATACAGACCACGATCATGGCTAGATCCTTCCTGAAAAGCATAAAAAAACACCATCATGTCAACTTCCATATCAGAATTTTGTGGAATGACATGTGGGTGAACGTGGTTCATCATAATGTTACAAAGGCCCCCATTCAGATAACTATGATTGCCAAAGATCAAACCAACGACAGTCAGATCTAAGAAATGCAAGCAGTAGAACTTTTAGCTCCTTAAATTCAGACATGACATAAGACCAATATCTGACAGAAGTATCTGCATTAATGGACCGTGCCCGTAATGGCAGCCATACATGCATAATTCACAAAACACATCCTCATTCCAGATCAGTACCCTTTTGAATGCAATAAGAATAAAAAACAAAATACTTTATCTAAAAAGCCATACCCAAATATTTGGATATTTAGCTCATAGGGAGATAATATTCAGAGGGAGCATGTTTGAGAGAGAGACCATAGTGTGCATTTTTCCTAAGTTACTTTGTCCATAAGCAAATATTAACACGTTAAATCCATCCAAAGATGATTGAACCGACGGTCGAACATCATTAAATATATCAGCTGCACATGCACCAATCCTACTGTAAGATAACAAATCTCCATGCAAACCAGCCATGTAGCTAGTATATACCAAATTTTTTTTCAAATGCTGCATGCTATGTAGCAAATTAATCATTTTCTAGCTCACCCAGTCCAAAATGAGGTCCATACACCCTATCGATTGAGAGAGGGGGCAGAATGCTCACTCGGAACCGGAACCGGTTATTTTTATATATTTCCAATACTTCTGGGTCTAAATATAAAGATATGAAATAAAAAAAAAATAAAAGCTAAAACAAATTTCCAACTTTTCTCAGTTCTCAGTCGCACGGCACCTCTCGTTCTCTTGCCACGAGTCTCTCGCCGGTGTTGCTTCGCCGGCCGCGCGGCCTACCGCACCAGTCGCCGTAGCCCCCCGCGCCTCAGCCCCACCCGTCGCCAGAGCCGCCTCCGACACCGCTTCGTCTCTCGCAAGCATCGGGCCGTCGCCCCCACCGAGTGACTAGCGCCTCTGCCTCTCACAGGCGTTGCCGCGTTGCTTCTCTTCGTCTCGCGATTTCATCTTTTTGCTCATCTCAGGTTAGCAAGTTGTGTTATTCCGTTTTCTTTTTCGATTCAGCATTTTGGATTTCTTTATACTGCGATTTGGGATTTTTTTGCAAACCCTAGAGTTAGTTCGGGGAAAGGGGGATTTGGGTCGTTTAATTAATGGATGATGATGAGGGTGAGATGATGTAAATGACGGTCAAATTCGAGAGGATCGGGGTCAAGAGACTGCGAGGCCTTCTACATGATGAATCCAGATTGCAATGAAGCTCCCGAGCTCAGCGTCTATCTGCTCAGGGTTTGAAGAGCAAGATGAATGCCATGGATGCTGCTCTCTCTGTCTCTCTGAGCTCAGTCCTCGGAGAGAATTTTTTGTTTTGGGCCTTTTGGGTTCTGGTGCAAGAAGGATGCTAATGGTCATCTTGTTTAGCTGATGGTTTTCTGCTCCTTCATTGTGCTGCTTGTGAGCTCAGCTTGGGAATTTTTGTCCTTTGGAGCTGATTGGAGCTCGGCTTGATTTTCTTTTGCTTGCTTGGATCGGTGCTGATTTCCTCTCTGATCATGCGATCAATTGAATGTATTAGGTTTGTGAGGATCTCGGGTCAATTCGAGAAACGCTTCGAGCGTTGTTGGGAGTTCTCTCCATTCTTCTGCTAGTGGTTTAGGTGGTTTTAGTAGAAGATTCATGTTATTACTCATCTAAGCTGCTGGACATGAGAGGTTCTGGTACTTACTGAAAGGGCCTATAGAGATGCTAGGAGCACTATTTGCTCCATGTCCTGGTAAATTGGAAGGAGGACCTGATGAAGGCAACCAGTTTTAGTAATTAAAAAGTCCTTGGCAATTATGTCAAGTACATGGGGTTTGAAGGGTCTTTCCCTTTGGCATTTACTATCTCTGTATTTCATTATTTGCTCTGTTAAGCAATTGGACAGAAGATCACGTGGCCTTAATATTGCAGATGGCAGCTATAGAAGGAGGGCCTTTGGGACTGATGATATTGACGTTAGCAATTTTGCTCGGTGAGTCTGCGATCTGCGATTTCAATGCTATTCTTCAATGGTTTATCAATCTATTCTTCTCAAGAACCCAATTTATTTATCAGAGAGCTGCATCTATTTTTTTTGGTTTCTGTAGGAGGAGCACCTGTTGTTTCAGGGAATTTTACCCTTTCCTTGAAAAGTAATTGCTCAACATGGCTGTATCCCTTGCTGATTTCTGCTGATGGATCTCAGATAGTCAACAGTTCTACTGTCATTCGTCCAAATGAAACACTGGAAGTTTCTTTGGCAAGAAATTTTTCTGGCCTTGGTTATATGAGAACTGGGTGTATTTCAAATGCAGAGGGCTTTAACAGTTGCGTCACTGGTGAATGCAAGAAGAAAGAGTGTGCAGAAAATGGTGTCCCGTTCGTGACATATTTTAACATCTCGAGTGAAAGCTATGCTGTCTCCGTAGAAAAAGGCTTCAATGTTCCACTCACCATTGACTTCCTTTGTGGTAGCTGCCAGTGCCAGTCTATCGGATGTAAAGCGCAATTGGATGGCTGCCCGAAAGAATGGAGAGTAAACAACAGCAAAGGAGTTGTGGTGGCTTGCAAGCCAGATAGCGGGCTACAGTTTTCTGGGTATCAATGCATTGTTGGTAGCAATTATACAAGTGCTCCAAGGCCAGGCATCACTTGTTCACAAGAGAATCTCGTTGTAGAGGTGACAATATCATGCTGAATTTTTAAGCGCACGAGCATATGTTGTGGGCAACTGCTAATACAGAACATACTTCAACTGCCTATTTCAGTGTTGGAGGACAACTATTTTTTTTTTTGGGGGTCAAAGAACTATCTGGACTGTTGACACCATGGCTTCTTGGTAATAATAGTCTGCTACATCATAAGATCAATTTTGTATATCAGTGTGAGAATGACGCATTGCAATTACTTAAATCTTGAGCAACTTTGCCTTGGTGACATGTCTATTCCGAGAGAATTTGTTGATGTATCAAGACTGCACTATCTGTTTTTTTCTTTATTTTGTTTAGTCAGTTTGTCGATGTCCTGTTTTCTAGGACTTAGTTGATTGTTGTTTTACTTGGTCAATCTTGTCTTGTAGGAGTAGTTAGCTGCACGTTTTTTGCTATTATGTTAGTTTGTTGCTGGTTTTGTGGACCAAGCAAGCCGTTAGTGGGCAACGTGGGGTTTATAAATAAGTTTTAGTATATATTGAAGCATTTTTCAGTTTTCTGAATATATGCACAGCTTTTGCTGTTGACTCATTTTCTGTTCTTTCAAAAACCAACACTAGTATCAGAGATTTCTTGATCTTAAAGGGCTATGAGTGACTTGTGAGATTGATTGAGAGGTGTGTCTGCATCCATAAAAGCAAGATGGAGGCAGGATTGAGTGGTTTTTCAGCAATGGTTCCGCCAGCGTTTGATAAAGAAAATTATCAAGCCTGGGCAGTGAGAATGCGAGCCTATCTAGAGGGTTGTGATTTTTGGGAAGCTGTGGAACAAGATTATGAAGTTGCTCTCCTTCCTGACAATCCAACCATCAATCAAATCAAGTTTCAAAAGGAGAGGACGACAAAGAAAGCAAAGGCAAAGTCTTGTTTATATGCTGCCGTCTCACCTGCCATTTTCAGTAGAATTATGGCTTTTGAGTTAGGCCAAAGCTATTTTGGGACTTCCTCAAAGCTGAGTATCAAGGAGATGAGAGGATCAGAATCATGAAGGGGCTAAATTTGATCACAGAATTTGAGAGATTGCAGATGAAAGTGTCTGAGACAATTAAGGAGTATTCTGATAAGTTGATAAGCATTGCAAATCAGGCAAGAGTTCTAGGCACTGACCTCTCTGATAATAGGCTAGTGTAGAAGATTCTTGTCTCCTTGCCAAAAGGTTTGAGGCAACCATTGCCTTTTTATAGAATACCAAGGATTTGTCTCAGATCAAGTTGGCAGAATTGCTAAGTGCTCTACAAGCGCAAGAGCAAAGGAGGTTAATGAGGCTGGAAGGAAGTACGGAAGGAGCTCTACAGGCCAAAGAACAGCATAATGTAGGAGGAAAAGTCAAGAAGTGGAAAGGGAAGAAAGAAAATGACAATAGTGGTTCAGAAGTTGTTGCAGGAGAGAATAGTGCGAGCAACTCCAAGAATAATTGGGGAAGATATTCCTCATGTTGGCACTGTGGAAAAAGGAATTATCCACACTTTAGGTGTTGGAAGAGGCTAGATGTAAGGTGCAGAAAGTGTCATAAGCTTGGGCACAATGAGAAATTCTGCAAATAGAAGAGAGATCAGCAGTAGGGTGAGGTACATGCTGCAGTCCAGCAAGAGGTAGATCAACTGTTTGTTGCCTCTTGTTTCTCCTCTAGTACTCCATGTGATAATTGGCTTGTTGATAGTGGTTGCACAAACCACATGACAAGTGATGAAAAACTATTTATAAACCTTGACAAGTTGTTGAAGTCAAGAGTGAGGATTGGGAATGGGAAGTACTTAGAAGTGAAAGGTAAAGGGATTGTAGCAATGGAGAGTTGTGGTGGAACTAAGCTGGTTTCTGATGTGATGTATGTGCCTGAGATTGATTAGAATTTGCCGAGTGTGGGGCAGTTGGTAGAAAGGGATTTAAGGTGATATTTGAATAGGATAAGTGTTTGATCTTTGACTCCAGTGGTCAAGAACTGTTCAAGATAAGATGCAACATAAGAGGTTTTTTTTTTTTAATCCTCTTGAGAAGGAGCAGATGGCATTCAAGTGTCAGGCTAATGATTTAGAAATATAGCACAAGAGGTTGGGGCACTTTCATCATAAAGGCGTGCTGTTCATGCAAAGGAATGAAATGGCAACTAGGTTACCAAGCTTGGAGGAGCAGATCACAAGGTGCAAAGCCTGTTTGCTGGGCAAGCAGACACGACTTCCCTTCAAGGAATGCACTTGGAGAGATACAGAGAAGCTGCCACTGATTCATACAAATCTATGTGGTCCACAAGTGACTCCTTCACTAAATGGTAGCAGGTATTTCATTATTTACATTGATGATTATACTAGAATGTGCTGGATTTACTTTATGAAGCAAAAGTCAGAAGTTGTTGAGGTATTTTTGAAGTTCAAGAGATGGGTTGAGAACCAAAGTGGCTGTTAGATTCAAGTAATCAGATTTGATAATGGAACAGAATACACTTCACAGAGGTTTAACTCTTTCCGTGAAGAGGCCGGAATTGAGCATCGCCATCGCTCTTTACTCTCCACAAAAAATGGAGTTAGTGAGAGGAAGAATAGAACCATTATGGAGATGACTAGGTGTCTGTTGTATGAGAAGAATCTACCAAAAGAGTTTTGGGCAGAAGCAACAAACGTAGCAGTTTTTTTGCTGAATAGACTACCTACAAGGGTATTGGAGAAGAAGACACCCTTTGAAGCTTGGTTTGATGTCATGCCAATTCTAAGAAATTTGAAGGTGTTTGGCTGTCTGTGTTTCTCTCATATACCACAGGTCAAGAGAGATAAGTAGGGAGAGAAAGCTGAACCTGGGACCTTTGTTGGCTACAGTTTAGTGTCAAAAGCTTATATGATCAATCAACCACAGACAGGGAAAATGATCACTAGCAGGGATGTTCAGTTTCTGGAAAATGAGAAATGGAACTGGACAAATGAGCCACAAGGCAAGCATAAAGAGGTCTCACTAGAACATGATGAGCTGGTGGATGATGTTCCAGTTAGAGGTACCAAATCTCTTACTGATATATATCAGAGGTGTAGTGTGGTTGTTTTGGAACCTGCAGGCTACGAGGAAGCTAAAAGCGATCAAAGGTGGATGAATACAATGAAGGAAGAGTTAGCTATGATAGAAAAGAACCAGACATGGGAGCTAGTGGAAAGGCCTGAAGACAGGAAGGTGATTGGAGTAAAATGGGTTTTTAGGACCAAATTTAATCCTGATGGCTCAGTGAATAAGCAGAAGGCCGGGTTGGTGGTGAAGGGATATACACAAGGTTTAGAGAGTTGATTTCTCAGAAACCTTTGCTCCTGTGGCAATACTAGATACAATTAGAATGATTCTTGCTTTAGCAGCTCAACAGGGATGGAAGGTATATCAGTTAGATGTGAAATCTGCATTTTTGAATGGAGTGTTGCAAGAGGAGATTTATGTTGAGCAGCCAAAAGGCTTTGTCACAAACCAGGCTAGGAGGAGGAAGTTTATTTGTTGAGAAAGGCTCTCTATGGCTTGAGGCAAGCTCCTAGAGCATGGTATAGTAAGATGGATGAGCACTTGCTGGGCTTGGGTTTCAAGAAAAGCCTTAATGAATTCACTCTATATGTCAAGAACTTAGTATCCGACTTAGAGGTGGTGTCTCTTTATGTGGATGATATGCTGGTGACATGGAGTAATAGTGCTCAGATTACTGCATTTAAGCAAGAGATGATGAAGACGTTCGAAATGACTGATCTTGGTGAGATGTCGTATTTTCTAGGAATGGAGGTTAGGCAGACTCAGAGTGAAGTTTTTATCTGTCAAAATAAGTATTTGAAGGAGATCGTAAAGAGATTCAACATGGAGGAGTGCAAGAGTATGAGTATTCCAATGGGTTATAAGGAAAAGTTTCCAAAGAAGGATGGATCAGAACCTGCAGATGGAAGGGTTTATAGAAGTTTGATTGGCTGTCTTATGTATTTCACTGCAACTAAGCCAGACATCATGTTTCCTGTAAGTGTCTTATCTACAATTCTCAATTGTGCAAGTGAGTTGCATATGGTAGCTGCAAAGAGGGTGTTGAGGTACTTGAAAGGTACTCTTTCATATGGGATTAAGTTTTGCAGTGTTCAAGAGTTTAAGTTGCAGGGGTATTCTGAAAGTGACTGGGCGGGATCAGTGGATGATACGAGGAGCACTTTAGGTTATTGCTTTACATTTGGGTCGGCATGTTTTTCTTGGTGTTCAAAGAAGCAGGAAATAGTGGCTCAATCAACTGCAGAAGTTGAGTTCATTGCCGCTACTGCAACTGTGAATCAAGCATTATGGTTGAAGAAGCTAATGGATGATCTACATATGCAGCAAGAAGAAGACATAGAAGTATTTGTGGATAATTAAGCTACTCTGGCCATTTCACAAAATCCAGTATTTCATGGAAGAACAAAGCATTTTAAGGTCAAGTTTTACTTCTTGAGAGAAGTGCAAAAGGCTGGAGAGGTGAAACTGGTGTACTGTTGTTCAGAAAACCAGATTGCAGATACATTCACTAAGTCATTTCATGTTGGTTGATTTGAACTTCTTAGGGCAAAGCTAGGAGTGTGCAGTACTTGATCCAGGAGGAGAGTGTTTATCAAGACTACACTATCTGTTTTTTTCTTTGTTTTGTTTAGTCAGTATGTTGATGTCCTATTTTCTAGGACTTAGTTAATTGTTGTTTTACTTGGTCAGTCTTATCTTGTAGGAGCAGTTAGCTGCACGTTTTTCGTTATTCTGTTAGTTTATTGCTGGTTTTGTGGACCAAGCAAGCTGTTAGTGGGCAACGTGAGGTTTATAGATAAGTTTTAGTATGTATTGAAGCATTTTTTAGTTTTCTGAATATATGCACAGCTTTTGCTGTCAACTCCTCTGTTATTTCAAAAAATAACAGAATTGCAATCAACATTATGTGAAGAGATAAGAGAAGTCAACTACGAAACCCAGTGGATGCCTCTATGATGTTTGTGCTACCGTAAGAAATGGACGTAAGATGCAGCCCAAAAAAAACTGATACGAATGACACTTAAGTGCCAAAAAGAGGAAAGTGACATTCAACTGCCATTTTTTTTTTAAAAAGCGGGACACTTAAAGTGCCATCTCTAGTGAACCTACCGAAATCCCACGTGGCAATTTTTTTTTTTTATATTTTTTCGTCTAAGTGGCTCGTCGGAGCGCTGACTCAACAAAAAGGCAAAAACGACGTCGTTTTTGAGCAGATTCGAATTTTAATATAAAAATTAATTAAATTAAATTATAAAAATAAATAATAATTATATAAATTTATTTTAAAAAAGGTGGGGGAGAGGAGGCGCCTTCTTGCGCCCGCTCCCCCACTGTCATCGGCCCTTCCCGGCGACGGTGGGAAGTCGCCTCCTCTCCCCACCTTTAAAAAAAAAATTAAATAATAATTATTTATTTTTATAATTTAATTTAATTAATTTTTATATTAATTATATACCACATCAAAAACAAAACTACGTCGTTTTTGCTTTAGTCACGTCAACGTGCAAAATGATGTCGTTTTGTGTTTACCTCACGGGAAAATCACCATGTTAGTATTTTGGTTGGATTTTGGCCGAATTGGCACTTAAATGATTCACTTTGCTTCGATTTTGCACTTAAGTGTCATTTTCCTAACTTTTGACTTAAACGTCCTTCCGCGCTAATTTTTGGCACTCCGTGTCTGACACTCGTAAGAAATGTCTATACAAGCACAGATGAAATGAGAAGGGAGAACACAGATGGGAACAAAAAATAAATGCACAAATAAAAAGCAAGCAAGATTTATAATGTCAGCACACACCAAAAGTAGCAATTGATTAACCACGCTTCAGTCACGACCAAAAAAAAATACAAAACCACGCTTCAGAGAAGAAAAGAGAGAAAAGGGGGGGAGGGAGGGGAGGGAGAGAACTTACAGGAGCGATGGTTGTTCCTAATCCTGGCTGGCTTTCAAACTGAATCCAAAGCCGGCTATAATGCAAGATGGAGAAAGAGTCAACTCCACGTCTTATGGTCTACGGTATAAAAGTAATTTTGCTCTGGCATGAATTATTTTATTAAAGCGCACCAACTACTCCAAGTCATTATAGAATGTTTGGACGGACCTCTCGCTACGTTGTTGCTTGACTCTTTCGAACACCGTGCCCCACAAGTTTACAGCGATCCACCGGTCATGGTGTTTATTTCTTCGTCAAGCTCAGAATCTTTTATTTATAAACAACTTCCGTAGGTCCTATCGACCCTATATTAATTATCTGTATGCACGACCACTCACGCATGGAAACATCCATGTTAATGTGTTATCATGAATTTGAAACGGTGTTTATCTCACGGCTACACTATACTTATATGTCTAATATAAATTGTAAATGGTCATTGGTTAAAATATGAGGTATGCTTTTGGTTTTATATATAAAAATTATAAAAAAAATTATCCATATTATTGCTACTGTCGCCACATGGCATGACTAGGGTTTATGTTAGTAATTTCTTGCCAAAATTGGATAGATGAACTCAATTAGCAAATTCTCAAAAAGGTTTATGATTAAATTGATAAATAAGAATTTTAAAACTGAATTGATACAATTATACGAGTTTATAACGTTTTTGTTATTTTCCCGTGCTTTGTTTGACTAAGTGATCGAATCTAGAATCAAATTCACCGGGAAAGAAAGACCCTCAGAAGAGGACAAAATTGATTTTCCACTTCTTCATCTTCATTTGTCACAATTCATAAGGTAAATTTGCCCAAAATTAAAGGAATTAGGGCTTTCTACAATTTAGGAATAGGGCATGGGTTTAAAAGGGAAAGTCTGGAGAGGGAAAGAGAAGCGATTCAGGCCGAGTGCTTCCAATGAGAAAGTGTGGTATTCAACACCGGGAAGGTTTTCATGACTCATATTAGGGGGTGATGGGCGCACATCAACAAACCTTGGGGGCTTCCATGGCTACTCTGCTGCCTAGCTTGAGCGTGGTGTTTCGTGGTTGTTATGCATGTTAGGGGTTTTTTAATCAATATAGCCAAAACCACGTCGTTTCTTATGTATGCCAATTAGATTTTTTTATCGAGGCCTATTTATAATAAATTAATGCCATATTAGATTTTTGATGACACTAATCGTCGATGATATTTAAGTGAACGATTTTTAATAAATGTGGTGCTTCCGTGAATAAAAAGAATTATAATACTCACTTGAGTGCCGTATAAAAGTTATAGCATATTTACAATCTTTTATCTTTTCTTGATCATATGTCTATTTCACTTTTTAAAACTTAAGGATGGGACAATTGAAAAACTGCATCTCGTGGTCCCATCAAAACGTCAATAACAATCGTTCAAACCTCTGAAGCACGGACATGCTGTCGAAGCTTCCGTGTTGTGTCCAACACATGTCGACGTGTCCGACACACTCGGACACGCGGTCAACACGTGTCGGATTTCTCGACACGTGGTTAACTTTTCTCGACACGTTTTGACATACATGTCCAAGAGAGGATCGTTGAAGAAGACAATGGAGGATGGAGGTGAGGGCGAGGGAGCGGAGGCAAGGCTGTGATGGCAAGGGAGGGTGATGTGGGGGCGGGCGACAAGGCGTTGGGGTGGCCCGAGGGGGAGGGGGAAGAGAGAAATGATGGAAATGACAGGTGATGGGGGGGGACAAATGAGGGAAAGAAATCAGGGGGTGGGGTGGGAGGGAAAATCGAGGGAAATGATAGGTGATTGGGGGAGAAATGAGGAAAAGAAACTAAGGGGGTTTGAGGTGGGGTGGGGAGAGAGAAATGAGTGAGGGAAATAATTTTGGGAAACGAGTGGGTGAGGAGGTGGAAGTAAGGGAAAGAAACGAGGTGGGGTGAGGGGGAGAGAGAAACAATAGGTGATGTTGTGGGAGCGGGGGCAAGGCGTTGGGGTGGCCCGAGGGGGAGGGGGTAAGAGAGAAATGATGGAAATGATAGGTGATGGGAGGGACAAATGAGGGAAAGAAATCAGGGGTGGGGTGGGAGGGAGAATCGAGGGAAATGACAGGTGATTGGGGGAGAAATGAGGAAAAGAAGCTGGGGAGGTTTGAGGTGGGATGGGGAGAGAGAAACGAGTGAGGGAAATAATTTTTGAGAAACGAGGGTTTGGGAAAAAAAGGAGGAAGGGGAATAATTTTTGGACGGCGAGGTTATTTTTGTTAAAAAATAAATGAATTGGTTAAAGATAGTTTTCAAAAATAGTAATATTAAATGTTAAATAATAAATTTTAATCATTATAGAAAATCATAGATTTATTTAAATAAATTGATTATAATCTTTTGTTAGTCATTAGTTTCATCTATAATTTTTGTTAAAGTTAAAAATATGTTTCCAAATATAAGTACGCATTAATTATGAATATATCTTTCAAATTTCCAATGAATAAATTTATTAATATTATTAGTGTAAATTTATTGTAAGCTCTTTTTATTATTTATTTATTTATAAATTTGAATCAAATTAATTAAAAATAAAAATATTTATTTAATATATAACATACGTCACAACGCGTGTCGGAATTCTATTTTTGAGAAATAACGTGTCGACAGAAGTGTCGTGTGTCAATCTATTTATATTCAAACTTGCCTTGCGTTTTGAATCATATGGACTAAGGAGCAATAGTACTATTGAAGGGTGTTTTGGGAAAGATAATATCGTTTAATTCGCAATGCCGTCATGTCTTACGTCACACGAGTGTTATCTAGGCTTCAGTCCATCGAGATCGGGTCCGAGCCCCGCGTGATTTCCTAGCCTTCACTTGGGGCAAAATTAGGTCAAAAGTCACTATCAAAGGGGGCCTTTCTCCTAATAAGCGCCTGTCAATTTTTTATATTTCCAGTCGGCCAACAAAATATTGCCAACCAAGTCTTCGTCAATCTTTACCCCAAGTCAATATTAATTTCCTAGAGTGGGCCCAGTTTTGGCCCTCTAAAGTCAAGTCATGGTGTGCAATAATACTTTTTCACACCAGTTTGCCGGAGGCGGGTCCCTTCCATTCGAAGAAGTCGTCCAAGTCTCCCCTATATAATAGAATAGAGGACAACTACCGCATTATTTAGTTTTAGTAAATGGAATTGATTATCGTCTTATTTGGTATAATTTTGCAGTTGAAAAGAGAGAATAACAACTATAAGCATAATAACCACGATTGTCAACAAAACGTGGCGTGGAAGTCATAAACCTGCATATAATGGGCATAATTGCAATCAAACGGGCAGCCAGTTAAGTCAGAGATGATAGGAATACCTGTTCCAAACATCAACCACTCATCAGCTTGTTATCGACGTTTATTGCCCGAAAGGAAAAACGCGAGACCCACCTTTGTGGTTCTTCTAGGGTAAAGATTATGGGGAGACAGTAGAAAAATCTTGTGGCGGGCCCGCCGCCCCCGGAGAGGGGGGTTGGTGTTGACTGTTGTGTTGAGACCCAGAGCTTCCAAGAAAGAGACGGAGCTTCAAAATTCTTGTAGCAGCGAACTTCAAAATCTGCGATGGCAAGCCTCACTCGTGCCTGGCCAGTGGCCACGAAGGCTCAGCAACCGATGGAGTAAGAAAGAAATAAAGAAAAGAAAAAAATTATAAAAAAGTTCAAAAAATAAAAATGACATGATCAGCGTCCATATTAGTAATTTTTAGCCAAAATTGACTATATGGACTCAATTGAAAATTTCTCAAAAGATTTATGATTAAATCTGCAAACTAAAAGTTCAAAATTTAATTAACACAATTATACTAAATTTAGGACTTTTTTGTTATTTTCCTCTACTTTGTTTGACCAAGTGATCGATTCTAGAATCAAATTCACAGGGAAAGGGGGGACCTTCAGCAAGAGAACAAAGCTGATTTCCACTTCTTCATCTTCAATAGTCACGATTCATATGGTAAATTTGCCCAATATTAAAGGAATTAGGGTTTTCTACAATTTAGGAATAGGGATTGGCATTAAAAGGGGAAGTTTGGAGAGGAAAAGAGAAGCGCTTCAGGCCGAGTGCTTCTAATGAGGAAGTGTGGTATTCGACACTGAGGTAGTCTTCGTGACTCATATTAGGGTGCGATGGGCGCACGTCAACAAACCTTAGGGGCTTCCAAGGCTGCTTTGCTGCCTAGCTTGAGCGCGGAGTTCCATGGTTGCTATGCATGTTAGGGTTTTTTTAGTGACGTCATTTCTTATGTGTGCCGATTAGATTTTTTTGCCAAGCTACATTGGCCTATTTATAATAAATTAATGTCACATTAGATTTTCCGGTGACACAAATCATCAACAATATTTAAGTGAATGATTTTTAATAAATATGGCACTTCAATGAACGAAAAAAAAAAAATTATAGCACTCAAATGAGTGCCATACGGCAATTATGGCACTTCTATTATATATATATATATATATATATATATATTATCAAAAGTCTAATTTACTTTAAAAGCCACTTAACGTTAGCTTGGAAGTTAGCCCAAAAAGAGAACATTAAACAAAGACTTCAATTGATCAACTCGTTGCCACAAGTCATCCGTAATTTTCTCTGTGTCTGAACCAACCCGAAATATTCATTTCTTTCTCTTCCGCGTGGTTTCGTGCGTGAGTGACGTTACTTCTTAGAAAAGCGGAACTCCCAATGCCTTGTCATACAAGATTCCCTTGAAATAACGTTGGGTCTGTGAATGGTGCCGCCATAGGGGACCACACAATAATTTTCCAATAAGGGCCCGCTTGGTAACCGGTTAAATAGTGCCAAATTCTATTCTTTTGTTCCTGGGAATAGTTTTGGAACATAATTGTATTTGGTAAAATTTTTGTTCTCAAGGGAACAAATTTGGAGTAGAATCAAGAATAAAAAAAAAAAGTTGATTCTTTGTTCTAACAATTTTAGATCAAGTCTAACCTAATTTTTTTTTTCTCTTCTTTCTTCTTTTATTCTTTTTCCCTCTCTTGTTCTTCAAGTGTTGCCGCCGTCGACGTCCCCGCCAAATGTTGTTGTCCGCCGCCCAACGCCGCCAATCGCCGAGGAGCCTGCCGGAGGCTCGCCCAGCCACTAGCGAGTCTCACTGAGGGTTGACGACGCTCCAGTGAGGTTGCCAACCCTCATCTAGCCGATTGCCGATTGTCCCAAGGCCGGTGACCGGCCACCTTGAAGAAGAATAAGAAGAAGGGGAGGAAGAAAGGAAAAAAAAGAAAAAAAGAAAAAAAAAAAGGAAAAAATTAATGAAATTATTTAAAAAAAATGATTTGAAGTATGAATTGAAATTTTGCTATATATAGAATACATATTTAATTTTGTATTTTAATTTATTATTAATATTTATATTTATAGTTTATACTATAGTTTATTATTTACTATTTAATAAAAAAATTGATTAGTTAATATGTTTATCACTTAGTGTAAATATAATTAATCAATAGAATTTCTATGATTTGATAAAATTTTATAATTCGAATAGAAATTTTATTGTGTTACCAAATGCATTTATGTTCTTTTTCTATTTCAAAATCGAAATTGTTCCTGAACAAAATGGTTACCAAATGCGCTCTAACTTTCTCGTAGAGTAATTGTCACGCCTGATAATTGTGACCTTTTTAAACTTGATGGACGGCGGACAATTGGAAAACTGTAGTCCCATCAAAATGCTATTAACAATCAATCGAACTTGCCTCATGCTCCGAATCCTATGGACGAAAGGAGTGTTACGTGCGAAGTAGTTGAGCAGTGTTCTGCCGAAATTTATATGATCTAATTTGCAATGCCATCATGTCTTACATCACACAAGAGTCATTTAGGCTTCAGTCCATCATGGTTGAGTTCGAGCCCTAACACCCCAATTTGGATCCACAAAAGCCGAGCTTAGGACCTTGGTGCTAGTGCCTAGATCTCGGCACTTGAGCCCGAGTCCATTGAGATCGAGCTTGGGACCCTAGCAATCTATGGCCTACATTTAATGGACACAAATGTTAGCACTAGTGCCCCGAGTTCAGCCTCGAAGGACCTGGGCATGTGCACCGAGATCTTCGGCTTGCCTCGATAGACCTAAGTGCGAGCGCTAGGGAGTTGGTCTCATGCTGGGGACTTGAGCAAGAACGTAGGACTCGAGCCCGACCTAGATAGAATAGGGTGCAAGCATTGTGGATCCAATCTTGGGTGCGGGGGACGTAGGCATGAGCATTGGGGTCTCAGGCCTTTCCTTGATGGACCTGAGTAAGGGCACCAAGGTCCTAGGCCCAACCTTGATGGATTCGAACACAAGTGTTAAGGACCCGTCTCGGGTGCCAGAGACTCCCCCATGAACATTCGGATTCCAGGCTTAGCCTTGTCGAACTTAAGCGCAAGTGCCAAGGCTTGGCCTCAATGGACCTAGGCTTGGGCACAGGAGACCAAGCACAAGCACTGAAGTCTCGAGCACGAGCACCGGCGTCCCAACTTGAGCCTAGACTCTTTGTCCTTAGGCTTTGGCCTTGGCCTCTAGACATGGGTCCATTGCCAAGGGCTCAGGAACAAATGTTGAGGTTCCCATGCTCAAGCGCAAACTTTTCGATCTAAGGGCCAATATTTGCTCATAATTTAGGAAAATGATTTTTTTTTCTTTTCTAGAAAAAAAAATCATTTTCATTTTCCTGAATTTAAGTCCAGTTTTGGCCCTCTAAAGTCAAGTCATGGTGTATAATAAAATTTTTCTTGACCACTTTACCCAAGGCCTCCATTTTATCTCAATCGCTCCCACTACTTTCTCACTAGCTTTGAACAAGTTCCTTAGAAAAATCTTATAATTCTCAACCTGCATTCGAATTTGATCCATGGGCCAGTTCCACCTCCATCACTCCCAAATCTGATTATCATCTTTGTTGGAATATAATACGCGGAAACGACAGGATCTTGCAATTTATCTCAACACGAAATCATCAAAGAAATAATTGAGGAATAATAAGGACACCATAGATTTATGTGGTTCGGTCCGAGTATCAGTACCTACGTCCATGGGGAGAGCCAACAGCAAATAATCTACTATAATCGAAAAATCAAAGTTTGCAATCATTCACACGCTCGAGTGTTTCCCGCACCTAAATTTAAACTCAAACCCAAAGTGTTTATAAATAAATAATGTAAACTCGCAGCACAAAAATCTTTAAAGCACTTAAGCCCTCTGCGTACGCCCAAGATGAACTTAGTACGTTCGTCGTCTTTTTATGCTTTGATACCAAGATGACGGTCTGGCGCAAGGAGTAGCGCAAGCACTGACGATTCGGGGTAGAGAACAACATCGAGGGCCTAGTAGCAGTAGAGGTAAAAGTAGATTGAAATCACACCATCAAAAGTCCAAGGGACGCGTGAAGTGCTTTAAGTGTCACAAGGAGGGGCATATCAGGAGAGATTATCCAATTAGAATAGAAAAAGACGACGAACGTGCTGAGTTCATCTTGGGTGTACGCGGAGGGCTTGAGCGCTTGAAAGATTTTTGTACTGTGAGTTCACATTATTTATTTATAAACACTTTGGGTTTGGGTTTAAATTTAGGTGCGGGAAACACTCGAGTGTGAGCGATTGTAAACTCTGATTCTCTGATTATAGTGGATTCTTTACTGCTGGCAATCCCTATGGACATAGGTACCGATACTTGGACTGAACCACGTAAATCTATGGTGTCCTTATTATTCATTGTTTATTTCTTTGGTGATCTTGCGTTGACATAAATTGCAAGATCCTGTCGTTTCCACATATTTTATTCCAACAATTGATATCAAAGCTTAGGATCGGATTTCTTGATTTTGATTTGGAGCTTTTACTTGTCGATTATTATCGGAAATTCAGTTATTGCAATTATGTCTGAGAGTAAATATGAAATTAAGAAGTTTAACGAGAGGAACAACTCTGGGTTATGGTGTATCAAGATGCGGGCATTATTGACAACCAAAGGTTTGGTCAAGACACTGGATGGTGAAGATAAGTTGCCGATTATAATGAAATCATTTGAGGGGGTAGAGCTTGTTACGCCCCGAACACCGAGCACGCAACAACCCCTTCCCTTGGTCAATAGAAAGCGACGTCCCAAGACTCGTTGACGACCATTCATTTTAATCTTTCACTATGCGCATGCAGAAAACGAACCATCCCCCAATCAAACTGGCAATCAAACAAACAAACAAGGATAGAGGGATGAACAGCAAGAACAACAACAACTACTAGTATATACACTTTTATTGGATTAACCAACGGAGGATCGTTTCCAATTTACAAGCCCACCAGAGGGGCCGATCCATCCTCTAAGCCAGACCAAAAAGAAACTAGGCTAGGCTAATCCAATTACACAAAAAGAATCCTCGGGTTCGACACCCCTATCACTCGGACCCATTGGACTCAGGCTCCGTCGGGTCGTAGTCGGAGGCGTTCGGGTCGATCTCTGGTGAAGAGGAGGCAGGATTCTCCACTACACCGTCAGGAGGGTCTAGCTCCATGGGATTCCAGTCAGCATCCTCGGGGCCCTTACCGGGCAGCCCGTCAAAACCTCGCAGAGGATTGATTAGCATATCTTCCTCCTGGATGAACCGCGCTAGAAAACGATGGGGTATCCATTGCCCCAGTCCCTCATCCACCCAGATGGTGGAGAGATACTTCTCGTACAAATGCACCCGACCTGGAAAGCGGTGGCGTGTTACGACGGTATCCCAGTCCTTAGGGATCTCGAATCGCACCGGCGGGTGCGCCATTCTAACAGCCTGAAAGTGGATATATAATAACCGCGAGTTCTCCCCCTAAGCTCCGGTTAGAACACCAACTTAACTCGAGGTATCTCTTCAGAACCACCCCATAAGCAACTAATAACCAACAATCAACCAATATTACAGCTAGGGTCGACCAACAATTAAATAGTTGGTTTGCATGCAACCTTACCTGGTATGCCATACCCTGCACATTATATCTCAGCACAATACACGCAATACACATGACCATTAGATGATGCAATGCATCAATCATATACGAGTTGCGTTACAAGCGATTTCACTTGGCCATTGCCACACCCTGCATGTTATCGATTCATGCGTGCGTGTCATAAACAATGTGATCAACTCATGCATAATTGGAACCAATGATGCCATGTTTCTCACACGCTCTTGCATCCACACGTGTTTCGATTATTACTATCATCCCCCGAACTTCTGTCGGGGCGGTGGGTATTTCAACTATCACCCCCCGAACTCCTGTCGAGGCGGTGGGTTCAAATTAGTGATCATGCAAGCATACCACCACAACCCTCTTTTTATCTTTAAGTATTAGCCAATGCACTCATGCTTGCATATAAAACCTCAAATCATTTTCTCATAAAAGCGGTCCATTTCGTTGTCCCTCAAACAACACATTTTCCCCTTTTTTGTGAAAACCATACGATTCATGCGAATGTCCATGCATTTACACATCCAATTCACATCATAATATCAACACACATGAAACAAGGCAATTTTTCACTCTCGGATGACCAGTGCGCGTGAACAGTACCGCGTGAATAGTGCACATGAATAGTATTTTATTAACAGTACAATATGAACAGTATAATTTCAGAATTCAATAATTAATAAATTAAATTTAGAAATTAAGCAAAACATTAATTAAGACAAACGATCAATTAATTAAGGCAAAACATGCTTAATTCAACACAAACCACAATAAATTGACAAAAAAGCAAGATTAGCCTAAACTAATCTTGACCATCTTTCTAACCACCTATCATAGGGCTAATACAACTTAATTAAACCCCTTAAACTATAATTAGCCCTAAATAAACCAACTCTAAGCAAGTTTAGGCACTAAACGAAGGATTATGGGCTAAACTCACCCGTTAAACGGGCCGGAGACACGTACGTGGCGGCGACGACGAAGGTGACGCACGGGGACCTCAACCACAACGATCCAAGGCGGTCTCGCGCTGAAACAACACCAACAACCTCTGCTTCTTACTGCAACTCTGGAAACCGAATAGCGAGAGAAGGAAAAAGAGTTGGGCGGGTTGATCGGAGCTCCGGCGAGGGGTTGGCTAGTGACCGGTGGCACCTGGGGTCAAAGGGGACTTGCTGGTGGCTGGGATGGGCGGAGGTAGGGTCGAAACGGAAGAAAAATAGCTGAAATGGCGAAACGGTGTAGGCGGACCGGCGAGCGGCTTCTTCTAGTCGGCCGGCGGGTCTACCGGCAGGCTCCGATCGGCGAGCGGCCGCCAATGTCCATACGGACTGGATGTCTTAAGCACGGTGGTGGGTGGCATGAGCTATGATTCTCAACTCAGGTTTTTGGAGAAAGGTCAGCAGGAGCAGAAGCAGGAAGAAAAGGAAACAAGGGAGAGAGAGAGGGTCAACGGTTTGGGGCTAAAGAGGGGGAGAGAGAGTGATGTGGGGGCTGGTGTCACACCTCCATTAAGGCCATTCAAGGCTTGCTTCAATTCCCCAAGCACATGCCCTCATCTTCTCTCTCTTCTCTTGACTTTGACTTTTGTTCACAATAACTAGGGGCAAAATGGTCATTTCACCATGCACAGTTCCCAATCTGCCCTTGGGCTGAAAATGAGGAGCATGCCTAAGAAATGGGCTTGGAAATGAATAGGAACGGGCTCGGGAATTGGTTGGGCTTGAAATGGCTCAATGTTAGATAATGGGCTCGGAAGGGTAAAATAGTTGGTTGGGTCTAACCGGTTCACTTGCTTGCCTTGGGCCTACCATGGTGGCTATCCCACCTTGGGCCTGAGGCCCACACTGGCCTTGCTCGGCCCACTTCCTCACAGGCTCGTTTCCTCGGTCCGTAAACCCTTTTTCCCAAATACTCGGCTCAACTGGCACTGTAGACTGTCGAAGTAGCATCTTTCAAAAGTCCGTGCCGAACGTTCCCGAAAATTCAAAGTCCAATCTTGGATTCTCATGCCATGCCAATTTCGCCCGTATGCCATTTTGGTATAACTCGATTGACAAAGAGGCGGCTTCAAGGATTCACGCGAAATCGACTCGTGCCAAACCACGTTTAAGACATCTCGACACATAGACGTCCTTGACTATATCAAATTGAGGAGGACAGATTCTTATTTCAAAGTACATGATTACCGAGAATCGACTTAGGGTCATTCACGAGCTCGATAACAGTAAACAGAATCACCCGTCGTTCCATTATGTTCTGTCCGCGAATCGATTTCTAGTCATCCCTGAAATCGGCCTGCCTATCTACATGATCGTCATCACGCAAGTCTCACGGTCAAGTCATTTTCCCAGGTCAAGTTCTTTAGTCGCACGAGTTTTGTCCTCATTAGCCTTTCCCCTCAAGGTCAGTATCTCAGGAGTGATTAATTCCAAGTGAAATCAACCAATAATGCATTGATGAAATTCACGTTCATTTGTCCCTCAAAGGGCTTGAATTTCAGGACATCAGAATTCTTCCCCCTTACAAAAATTCCTTCCTCGAAATTTGCAATTACAAGTAAATTCTAAAAAAGATGGGAGTGCTGTTGCTTCATTGCTTCCTCACTTTCTTATGTAGCTCCCTCTGTCCCATGATGTTGCCAGATCATCTTAACTCAGGTGATAGTCTTGTTTGAAACACTTGCTCTTTACGGTCCTCTATTCGTATCAGTCTCTCCACGTATGACACCTTATCGTCTACATCCAGTTCTTCAAAGTTCAATACATGAGTCGGGTTCGGTTCATACTTTCTTAACATGGACACGTGGAAAACATCATGTACTTGCGCAAGCTTCGGTGGCAAAGCAAGTCAATACGCTAGAACCCTGATCATTTCCAAAATTTCAAAGGATCCAATGTACCTCGAACTTAACTTTCCTTTAACTTTCCTTTCTTGCCGAACTTGGAAGTACCCCTCATTGGCGATACTTTCAAAAACACATGATCGCCCACATTAAACTCCAATGGTCTACGACGCTTGTCTGCATAGCTCTTCTAATGACTCTGAGCGGTCTTTAGTCTGTCTCTGATAATCTGAACTGCTTCCAAAGATTGTTGTACTAACTCTGGCCCCGTGATTTTTCACTCACCGACCTCGTCCCAACAAAGCGGAGTTCTATAGGGTCTCCTGTAGAAAGCCTCAAATTCTATACGGCAATAAAGTGAGCTGACTTTGTCAATCTGTCAACCACTACCCAAATCGAGTCATTTCCTCGCTGACTCCTTGGCAACCCCATCACAAAATCCATGGTAATGCTTCCAACTTCCATTTGAGAATCTCAAGAGGTTGCAGCAGTCCACTAGGCTTACAATGCTAAGCCTTTACCTACTGGCACGTCAAACACTTAGCCACGTGCTTTGCAATATCCAACTTCATACCATTCCACCAGAAGTGTTGTTTCAGATTCTGATACATTTTCGTACTGCCAGGGTGGATGCTATAATTACTAAAATGAGCTTCTGACAAAACTGCTTCCTTAAGTTCTACATCATCCGGAATGCACAATCGTCCCTGAAACCTCAATGTCCCATCCTCAGACACTTGAAAGTCTACTTTTCTCTTTGCCTGATCCATCTACAGGATCTTAAGAACTTCAGGATCCATCGCTTGTGCACTTTTTATCCTACTTTGCATCTCAAGCTCCACCCTAAGAGTGGCCATTAGACTAGCAAGATGGCTGACCTCAATTTTAAAATCTGAGTCCCTAACTCCCTTCAAAAGAATCCATTCATGTGCCATCATCTTAGCCATTAGACTGAGCGCATCCGCCACTTTATTCGCTTTCCCCGGATGATACAGAATCTCGCAATCGTAGTCCTTAAGAAGTTCCATCATCGCCGTTGCCTCATGTTCAACTCTTCCTGAGAGAACAAATACTTCAAACTCTGATGATCCGTAAAAATCGAAAACCTTTCCCCACACAAGTAATGTCTCCAAATCTTAAGTGCAAAGATGATTGTTGCTAATTCAAAATCATGCGTTGGATAGTTAAGCTCGTGAGGCCTTAACTGTTGGGATGCATATGCAACCACCTTGCCATGTTGCATTAACACGTAGCCTTGTCCTTTATACGGCGCATCACTGTAGATTTCGTACCCACCAGGACCAGACGAAATTGTCAGCACAAGTGCAATAGTCAGCTTATGCTTAAGCTATTGAAAACTACGCTCGCACTTATCTGTCCATTTAAACTTCTTTTCCTTCTTCAGCAATTGAGTCATCGGCATGGCTATTGCTAAAAATCCTCCCATGAACCGTTTGTAGTAACCTGCTAATCCCAAAAAGATTCTGATCTCTGTCACTGTCGTAGGTCTCGGCCAATTCATGACCGCCTCGATCTTAGTCGGGTCAATGGAGATCCCTTCACCTGAAATTACATGCCCTAAAAATGCCACGCGAGATAACCAAAACTCGCACTTGCTGAACTTAGCGTAACGCTCATGCTCTCTTAAAGTCTGCAGTACTGATCTCAGGTGTCTCTCATGATCCTCGAGACTTCTCAAGTATACCATAATATCATCAATGAACACAATCAAAAATTGGTTCAAATACTTATTGAACACCCGGTTCATCAAGTCCATAAAGGCTGCAGGGGCATTCGTCAATCCAAACGGTATTACCGTGAACTCGTAATGACCATAGCGTGTCCGAAACGATGTTTTCGGTATGTCCTCATTTCTGATCCTAAACTGATGATAGCATGTCCTTAGGTCTATCTTGGAAAATCCTGCGGCTCCTTGAAGTTGGTCGAACAAATCATCAATCCTTGGCAATAGATACTTATTCTTGATGTTACATGATTAAGCTGCCAGTAGTCAATACAGAGACGCAAAGACCCGTCCTTTTTCCTTACAAACAGTACCGGCACTCTCTAAGGGGATGCACTAGGACAAATGAATCCTTTATCCAGTAACTCTTGCATATGCACCTTAAGTTCCTTCAATTCTGACAAAGCCATCCTATAAGACGCCTTGGAAATCAGTTCAGTCCCAGGGGCCAACTTAATGATAAACTCAATCTCCCTCTCTGGAGGTAATCCCGGCAATTCCACGGGAAATACATCCATGTATTCTTGTACCACTGCTATATCCTCCACCTTTGATCCTTCTACCAGCATATCCACAACTAATGCCAAATACCCTTGGCATCCAGATTCCAACAACCGAGTCACCTCAAGTGACGAAATCAGAGGAACGGAGGGTCCCCCTCGATTTCTGACAAACTCAAAACTATCACCCATTACTGGGTTAAACTGAATTGTCTTTCCATGACAATTCACAGTAGCTCGTTGCTTGGTGAGCCAATTCATGCCAAATATGACATCAAAGTCATACATTGCTATTGCAATCAAATCAATGACTTCCTCGCAACCACCCACAACTAACTTACAGCCAAAACAACCTAACTCAGATAATATCTTATCCTTAAACGGAGTAGAAATACTATAAACTACTCCTAATGGTTTGAGACTTAACCCCACTAGCTTAACAAAATGATCAACAACAAAAGAATGCGTAGCACCAGGATCAAATAACGCATAAGCAGCATGATCGTGCAAAGATATTGTACTTGTAACAATGGCGGGCGAATCCTTCGCCTCTCCTCGCAACGGCATAAACTCACCCTTGCGCCGGGGTCTACCTTGGTTGTTCGGCGGCGCGTTCCCGGCCAGTCGTCTCCCTACGGCGGTGGCAAGATCATCCTCACAGGCCTACTCGGACAATTCACCACTCGATGGCCCTGCTGACCACATCCGAAACAGGCTCCTGTCATCGAAGGACAGGGGAGATTTCCATGTTTCCTTCCACACACCTGACAGACTCCCATGACATTGGGTGTCGACTTCCGCACATAGTTCTTTCTGTTGGGGGTGAGCGGTTCCAGGTTCCGTCTGGAACCTACCCTCGAGTACAGGTTCCTCAGTTTTTGGAACCTGGAACCAACCCATCGGAACTGAACCTGGAACCTACCTTGTCACAGTTCTAGGGTTGGTTCCGTGGTCCAACATGTTCTTTTTTTTTTTTTTTTTTTTTTAATTTTTGTTTCATTTTTAGTTAAACAAAACGAAAATGAACACAACGATAATAAACAAACTTATCATTCATCAAAGAAAATACAAAATGAATAAAATTGAACAGTAGCGGCATCATCAACACGCGGGCTGCTCATTGTCGAAGTCTAAACAGCAATGGCGTTGTCAACGACAAAACAACGATGGCAAAACAACAATGTCCAGAAAGAGCACTAACACAAATTTGACATTCAAAAACACTAACCTCAAGTTTAGAGCATTTCTATGGAATAATATCAAGGCACACTCTAAAATCAGCCAATCCATCATCAGCCTACTTTGGAAATTTGTGACAAAACTTATTAAAAAGTTTCCACAAAGAGACGCTAATCTATGGAGAAACTAAATACAGACATGGCATTCACATTTCTAGAAATTGCGGATCCACACTATACAACAGACATCCTAAGAATCCAGCTCTACAGAAGCAATGGCAACAAAAATAAAAGTAGGTAACCTGCAATGCTTAATATCGAATAGATAAAATGACCAATGTGCGTAGATAACGGGAGTGCCGTTCTCTGAGTTTCTATTTGCATCAAAGAATGCCTCGAGAGGGTTTTGTCCCGTCCCAGATGTAGTTACAGAAGCAGCAACAACGGTCCTAGCAAAAGACTTTGTTCTAGCAAAGATCCAAAAGTGCTCTGCCAAAAATGTTGACAATAACATTGATCTTGACCAAATGGCTGCATAAGAGAACACATAAAAAAAAAAAAAAGTAGTTATGTGATTATAATAAACCAATTGGCTGCAAACCAAAAACTAAATATTAATATCTATCTAGAAAATGCACCTATTGAGCTCAATTGGCAATAGTAAGACAGCACTCAACTTATCCAGACATTAATATAGACGCCATGCATTTTCCTTTCTTCCCACCGGTTTTACATTTTATCTTCACGTAGCTCTCATATCAAACTACAATGTAAGCTTCTTGTAATCTCAAAGTCTGAAAGTCTATGCATGAAGATTATGATTTCATCCTGCGCTTCCTTCTAGGCTATTGTCTGAACAAAGACAACATCAATGAGGAGATTCTTTCAGAACA
Source organism: Eucalyptus tenuipes (assembly GCA_014182365.1). Classification (NCBI taxonomy): domain Eukaryota; kingdom Viridiplantae; phylum Streptophyta; class Magnoliopsida; order Myrtales; family Myrtaceae; genus Eucalyptus; species Eucalyptus tenuipes. The sequence continues at coordinate 25,725,512 of CM024542.1, forward strand.
CAGCACCATAAGTAGCACTGACATCATGCTGCACCAACTCATTGACAAACATAGTAGAACCCAGAAAGACAAAGTGACAATAGACTTATGCCATGGGAGAGGTGCAAGACCTTGGTCCAAGGTCATATTTCACAAGATGGAGATAGTCACAACACAAGCAACCACAGTGAGGAAAAACACATAACTACACAATGATCAAAGTGAGAGGTACCCAGTATAAAGCAAAACAGAAACAAAGCAAAACATTTTCAAATAATTTCATAATGAAAGAACTCAAAGAGACAACTACAAGACTACAATTTTGCGAAATTGATGAATGTGTTCTTTTTTTCCTTCAAACTTTAACTCTTCAAGGAAGGTACTTCATGAGAACTTGGCAAGATCTTGCCCTGCTCCATCACGCATTGTGGGGGCTTGCGTTGACGTGCCTTCGACGAGGGAGTTGGTTTTCTTTGTGCCCTGTCAATGGAGGAATGGGACCTTGAAGTTGCTCAATCGAATTTACGAAGTCACATTGAGGATAGCTTTTTCGACTTTACAATCTCTTCCTTAATCTCACTTTGATATCCTTGTTAGACATTCGAAACCAAAAACCCAGCAGAACTTTTACATCCTTCTCAGATTATGCATCGAATTGATCTTTATGTGTTGGTAGCTCTGTACTGAGTTAGTCTTTTGTGCACATCGGTGCCCACACCTGTTCATCACCAATTCGACCACATCCCCAAAACCATCGACTGCCTATAGACACGAAAACCATCGACCACTTGAGCTCGGCTCAAGCTCCGACCTTTCTACTCGTAGACATGAAAACCAGACAAAACAAAGAAAACCCATATAAAGATATCCACAAAACAGACACGAGAGAGAGCTTACGAAGAAGAGGTCGAGGAGGACTTGATCGTGAAGCAGGGATAGATCGGAGAAGTGGGCGAGGTTGAGGACTACCGACGGTGGAACAACAACAGTGTCGCAGCCCCCTAGTAGCTCGTCGTTGGGACGTAGCACACGCGATGGCGAGAGTCGACAGCATTGTCAAACCGGGCAGTGGCAGCGTCGGGGGCGGCGTCAAGGGCGGCGAGCGGTGGGGGTCATCGGTGACTCAGGGGTGGAGCGTTGTAGAGGAAATAGGAAGAAGGGACAACGAAGAAGAGAAGAAGAATTAGGGTGGAGCGATGCGGGAAATAGAAAGAAGGGAAAGTGGAGAAAAGAAGAAAAATTAGGTTTTTATGAAGGGTACTCCGGTCCTTCCGGTTCCGGTTCCACAAAAAATGGAACCAAGAACCGGAACCAACCACTCAAGAATCGAGAATCGAACCGGACCTTCCGGTGCGGTTCTCCGCCCCGGTTCTACCCGGAACCATGCTCAGCCCTACTTTCTGCTGGGTGGGATGGGATTCCTTCTTCCCATCATTGGTCCCTTTCCAAACCAGCAATTATCTCGATCAGGCAGGAACCGCTAGCCAGATGCGGTCGCCCTCTCAACCATGTTCTTCTCTATCGTCTGCGCCCTCTTGTACATCTCATCAAAGCTCTTTAAATTCACGAGCACTGGCTTGTCTTTCAACTTTGGCTTCAAGCCATCCCTAAACCGTATCGCTCTATCTACAGGGTCCTCTACCAATCTCGGCGCATAATTGGCCAACTCAGCAAACTTCGCTTCATACGATCCACGAGACATTTGATTCGTTGAAGCCGTTGGAACTCTGCCATCTTTGACTCTCTCGCACTATCTAAGAAGTACTTCCCATTGAAAGCCTCACAAAAGGCACCCCATGTCTGAGCTATGCCTTCAGGGAACACTTTTCCTTGAGTGGCTTCGCACCACATACTGGCGTTACCTTGAAGCCGATTAACCACCAGAAGTACTTTATCATCCTTTGAACATCTTAGCACTGTGAAGGTCTTCTCGATATCCCTTAACCAAAGGGTCGCAGCCTCAGGGTCGCCCATGCCACTGAACCTTGGTGGCTTAAGTCTTAAGAACTGCTCTACCAGCTTATGCATCAGTCTCTCACAGGCCTCACCTCTCACTACAGGAACCTCAAGGACCTCAGTAGGAGCAACAGGAAAAGTGGCAGTGGTAGCGGTAGCAGTAGCCGTAGCGACAGTAGCAGCAGCTCGATCCTCAGCTTGCTGTCCTAACAAAGCCTCTAGCGCGAACAGGATCCTGTCTAACCTCGGGTCCTCTTGCGCTCTACCTCTACCACTGGTTTGACCAGTCACTGCCCTATGCCTGACGACTCTCTGCTCAAGATTGCTCATCACTCTGGACACTCACTAGTCATGATTTCCAATTCCAATAAGGAATTAGAAATTATGAGCAACCCGCCACAACACAAGATCACACAAGCAATCACAAGCACGTAAAATAAATGCCATCCCTATCTCACTATCCCGTAAACCCCACGCACCTTATCACTCCAGGTCTCAACCTTGCTCTGATACCAAAGCCGACAGGGATGTCACGCCTCGAACTCCAAGCACGCAACAACCCCTTCCTTTGGTCGATAGAAAGCGACGTCTCAGGACTCGTCGACGACCATTCATTTTAATCTTTCATTATGCGCATGCGGAAAAAAAAAACCATCCCCTAATCAAACAGATCATCAAACAAACAAATAGAGATAGAGGGATGAACAACAAGAACAATAGCAACTACTAGTATATATACTTTTATTGGATTAACCAATGGAGGATTGTTTCTTTACAAGCCCATCAGAGGGGCCAATCCATCCTCTAAGCTAGACCAAAAAGAAATTAGGCTAGGCTAATCCAACTACACAAAAAGAACCCTCGGGTTCGGCACCCCTATCACTTGGACCCATTGGACTCAGACTCCGTTGGGTCGTAGTCGGAGGCGTTCAAGTCAATCTCTGGTGAAGAGGAGGCAGAATTCTCCACCGCACCGTCGGGAGGGTCAAGCTCCATGGGATCCCGCCGCGTCCTTGGGGCCCCTATCGGGCGGCCCGTCAAAACCTTGCAGAGGACTGATTAGCATATCTTCCTCCCAGATGAACCACGCTAGAAAACGATGAGGTATCCATTAACCCGGTCCCTCATCCACCCAGATGGTGGAGAGATACTTCTCGTACAGATGCACTCGACCCAGAAAGTGGTGGTGCGTCACGACGGTATCCCAGTCCTTAGGGATCTCGAATTGCACCAGCAGGTGCGCCATTCTAAGGGCTCGAAAGTGGTTATACAATAACCAATGAGATAAAATCTCCGCGAGTTCTTTCCCTAAGCTCCGGTTAGAACACCAACTCAACTCGGGGTATCTCTCCAGAACCACCCCATAAGCAACCAACAACCAACAATCAACCAATATCACAGCCAGGGTCAACCAACAATTAAATAGTCGATTCGCATGCAACCTTACATGGTATGCCATACCTTGCACATTATATCTTAGCATAATACACGCAATGCACATGGCCGTTAGATGATGCAATGCATCAATCACATATGAGTCGCGTCACAAGCGATCTCACCTGGCCATTACCACACCTTGCACGTTATCAATTCGTGCGTGCGTGCCATAAACAATGTGATCAGCTCATGCATAATCGGAACCAATGATGCCATGTTTCTCACACGCTCTTGCATCCACACGTGTTCCGATTATTACTGTCACCCCCCGAACTCCTGTCAAGGCAACGGGTATTTCAACTATCACCCCTCGAAATCCTATCGGGGCAGCGGGTTCAAATTAGTGATCATGCAAGCATACCACCACAACCCACTTTTTATCTTTGAGTATTAGCCAGTGCACACATGCTTGCATATAAAACCTCAAATCATTTTCTCATAAAAGCGGTCCATTTATGTGTCCCTCGGACAACACATTTTCCCTTTTTTGTGAAAACCATATGATTCATGCGGATGTCCATGCATTTACATATCCAATTCACATCATAATATCAACACACATGAAACAATGCAATTTTTCACTCTCGGATGAACAGTGCACGTGAACAGTGCGTTTGAACGGTACTGCGTGAACAGTATTTTATGAACAGTGCAATATGAATAGTATAATTTCAGAATTCGTATAATTAATAAATTAAAATCAGAAATTAAGCAAAACATTAATTAAGACAAAAAATCAATTAATTAAGGCAAAACATGCTTAATTCAACACAAACCACAATTAATTAACAAAAGGAAAAATTAGCCTAAACTAATCTTAACCATCTTTCTAACCACCTATCTTAGGACTAATACAACTTAATTAAACCCGTCACAACCTAAATTTTCGAGTGCATCACCTAGGTTTAGGCTAATGGACTACTAAGTCTTTAAATTTAGCTCGGGCTCTTCCAAGCTCATACCAAGTCGCGACTTAAAGTTCAAATATTTAGCATGCAAAATGTTATTAACTAGGAGTCGCCACTAATCAGTTTACAATAGGTTGATTAAACACCTGAGTAAAATACGAACCGAGATTTTTGGGTACAGGGACTTGGTTACACTAGATTTCTCTATTGTCCTTTCGGTACCATTTTTTTTTAACGGATGCTCATCCCCTATTAAACATTCAAAAAAATAATAAGAAATAAATAAATTGCATCAAAAGAATTGAACACACAAAGCAAGCAATTATTTTTTGGGTTTTCTTGAAATTAGAATTTTTTATAAAACATGCATTTTAACTACATGACCTAATTTCACTAATAAACAAATTCTAATTAAATGAACCTATTATGCAAACTAATTAACATGCACCTAATATTTTTGCAGTTTTTATTGAAATTCGAATTGATAAAAACCTAATAATTTTCTAATTTTTTTAGGGATTAATTTGACTTAAACCCTATCCTATCTTAGAAAACTATTTTTAGAAAAAGATATTATCAAGATGTGCCAACATTATTTAAAAGTCTGTCTAAAAAAATCAATCCTAATTTATTACAAAAATTATCTATCTAAAAGTGCAATCCTAAAAATGCAATCCTAATTTACTAAACCCGCATGCTATGATGCAAGATTTTGATTTTGATTTTTTTTTTCCAAGACAAGCAATTATCAAATAAAAATTATATCTAAATTAAACAAGACATTCATCAAATAAAAGATTAAAATAATCGAAAAAATAACCTATTGTCTCACGGGTTAAATTAACGATTACTCTAACCCTAAACATCACAACATATAAAAAGGTTCAAAATAATTAAAAATCTGATCCGACATCTTACGAATCAAAATAATAATTATAATGATTTAACAATTAAAATACTATAAAAAAATGCCCAAAAACTAATATAATTAAAAAAAATGATTCGACGTCTTACGGATCAAATTAATAATTACAACAATTTTGGACAAAACTCCTGCAGTTAATGCTTACAATATTCATAAACTGAAAATCACCTCTCAATATTCAAACTTGTACAATAATAGCAAAACTTTTTAAAAAATAAAGTAAAGCAAAATAACATAAAATAAATGAAAGATAAAAATAAAAGAAAAGTGAGCAACCTAAGGAAAGGGGGCAGCAGGTTGGTCGGTGTCGGGCGGATGGTGGTCGGCGTCGGAACTCTGGCGAGGCAGCGGGGCTGAGGCACGAACAGCAGGTCGCGGGCCGGCGGGTGAGGAAGCACTCGGCGCCGGACGGGGTGCTGCAGGTTGCTGGTGGTGGCGAGCAGCGCGGAGACAGAGCGATGCGCAGCAGATAGCGGCAATAGTGAGCACGGCGATGGCGGGCTAGAGAGAAACCTCGGGCGTGGGCGTCGGCAACGTCGCGGTGGCGGTGCTTCGGGTCAGCGGCGCGGAGGCGATGCGGGCTATTGGTGCGGGCGTCTGGTGCTGGCATCGGGCGGTCTGAGGCGCAGCAGCAGCGGATAGATGGAGGTCGTCTAGGCGTCGCTCGTGGAGGTGCAGGCGCGGGTTACGTCAACCGGCACGACGAAGGAAGTGCAGGCCGATGCAGGTTCTCGCGCGGTGGTGGAACGGAGGCAGGCTTAGATCTTCCGGTGTTGGGACACTCGAGCTGTGAGATTGGGACAGCAGAGGCGTGGGCGGTGAGGGCCTCAGGCGCTGCTGTAGGTGCGGTCCTCGAGCACGGGGCTGGAACGGACACGCGGAGGCGCGATGACCAGTGGCGACGATCGGGTGAGCTGATGCGGTGTCGGCGCTCGTGGGTCGCAGGCGGAGGCGAGGTTGAGGCGTTGCTGGTGCGGTGGCCGGCGCGGGTTCTCGGGCTGCTGCAACGTCGTGGGGGACGAGCGACGGTGATCGGAGACTCGGCTGCTGACGTTGGGTGGCGCTGGTGCAGCGGCGGTCGGCGCTAGGATAGGAGGCGGAGGCGCGACGGAGGCCTGGCTGCGAGCACCGGCGACAAGGCTGGCGTGGAGGCCGCAGGGGCGCGAAGATGCCCGAGGAAGAAGAGCTGTTTGCTAATTTTTCTTTTCCTCATCTGTCGCGCGTCCCCTCTCTATCTGTCTCTTCTCTCACATCACTTCTTTCTCTCTTTTCTCTGTTTTGCTACTGACTTTTCCCTTTTCTTGTCAAAGAAAGAAAAGGGAAAAGGCTTTCTCTTTGACCGAAGCCTTCTTCTTGCACGAATTTTTTCTCAATTTTTTTGAACTCCCCTCACGAATTCTCTCTATTTTTTTTTTTCAAATTTTCACCCCCTTTGGTCACGAAAATTGTGGCTCTTTTATAGTGATTCCGACGGCCGGTTCCATGGCAATTTTGAGTTTCCATCTTCATTCGCATTAATTCACACAGAAATTGAAGCGTGATTTCGCAATCAACTCGATTTTCTTCGATTCTTTCCATTTTATAAAAATTCTTGCTCTTACTCACTTGATTTCTTAATTGCTTCCGCATTTATCAAAATTTGAATATTCATCAGAATTTCCAACTTCCATGCATAATCAATCAGATTGATTTTCCCCATTTTTCCTTTTATTTGTTCTGATGCAATTTTTATTTTATTTCTCTTTTTTTTAGGGGTTAAAATTAATCCCTAATTTTTATGCAATAAATCAATGACTGGGTCGTCAAAATTTAGGTGTCAACAAAACCCCTTAAACAAGAATTACCCATAAGTAAACCAACCCTAAGTAAGTTTATGCACTAAACGAAGGATTAGGGGCTAAACTCACCCGTTAAGCGGGTCGGAGACACAGACGCGGCGACGCCGACGAAGGCATCGCACGAGGACCTCAACAACAACAATCCAAGGTGGTCCCGGGGCTGAAACAATAGCAACAACCTCTGCTTCTCATTGCAACTCTGGAAACCGAACAAAGAAAGGAGGAAAAGGAGTTGGGCGAGTTGATCGGAGCTCCGGCGAGGGGTTGGCCAGTGATTGGCGGCACTTGGAGGTCAAAGGGGACTTGCTGGTGGTTGGGATGGATGGAGGTAGGGTCGAAATGGAAGAAAAACGGCTGAAATGGCGAAATAGTGCAGGCGGACCGGTGGATCGGCGAGCGGCTTCTTCTGGCCGACTGGTGGGTCAGCCGGTGCATTCGACCGGCGAGTGGCCGTCCGTACAAACTGGATGTCCTAAGTACTGTGGTGGGTGGCACAAGCGATGATTCTCACGAGAACGCAGCAAATAACTCAAGTTTTTGAAGGAAGGTTAGCAGGAGTAGAAGCGGGAAGAAAGGGAGACAATGAAGAGAGAGAGGGTCGAAGGTTTGGGGCTGAAGAGGGGGAGAGAGAGTTATGTGAGGGCTGGTGTCACACCTCCATTAAAGCCATTGAAAGCTTGCTTCAATTCCCCAAGCACATGCCCTCATCTTCTCTCTCTTCTCTTGACTTTTGCTCACAACAACTAGGGGCAAAATGGTCATTTCACTATGCACAATTCCCAATATGCCCTTAGGCTGAAAATGAAGAGCGGGCCTAAGAAATGGACTTGGAAATGAATAGGAACAGGCTCGGGAATTGGTTGGGCTTGAAATGACTCAATGTTAGATAATGGGCTCGGAAGGGTAAAATGGTTGGTTGGGTCTACCGGCTCACTTGCTTGCCTTGGGCCTACCATGGTGGCTGTCCCACCTTGGGCCTGAGGCCCACACTGGCCTTGCTCGGCCCACTTCCTCACAGGCTCGCTTCTTCAGTTCGTAAACCCTTTTTCCTAAATACTTGGCTCAACTGGCACTGTAGACTGTCGAAGTAACATCTTTCAAAAGTCCATCCCTGACGTTCCCGAAAATTCGAAGTCCAATCTTGGATTCTCATGCCATGACAATTTTGCCCGTATGCCATTTTGATATAACTCAAACTAACAGGCGGCCGAGATTTCACGCGAAATCGACTCGTGCGAAACCACGTTCAAGACATCTCGACACATGGACGTCCTTGACTACATGAAATTACAGAGGATCTTATTTCAAAGTACACGATTACCAAGAATTGACATAGGGTCATTCGCGAGCTCGATAACAGTAAACAGAATCACCCGTCATTCCATTATCTTTTGTTTGCGAATCGACTTCTAGTTGTCCCTGAAATCGGCCTACCTATCTATAGGATTATCCTCACGCAAGTCTCACGGTCAAGTCGTTTTCCCAAGTCAAGTTCTTTAGTCGCACGAGTTTTGTCCTCATTATCCTTTCTCCTCAAGATCAGTATCTCAGGAGTGATCAATTCCGAGTAAGATCAAGCAACAATGCATTGACGAAATTCACGTTCATTTATCCCTCAAAAGGCTCGAATTTCAGGACATCAAAGAGCTAATGGAAAGAGCAAAGAGTACAATCCTGTTAAATTTGTTGAATGAGGTTTTAATAGAGGTTATCGAGGATAAGGATACCACAGTATTATGAGCAAAACTTTAGGCACTCTATGTGAAGAAAGGTTTGAACAATCGCCTGTACATATTGAAGAAGATGTTTCAGTTTAGATATACTGAATGTACGTCTATCAAAACCCACCTAGATGAATTCGATAAATTCATGATGGATTTGAAGAATGTTGGTAAGATACTTGATGATGAAGAACATAGCATGATATTATCAGCTTCTTTACTAGAGTCATGGGAGCACTTTATAGATTCACTGTTGCAAGGGCGTACTACAATTACCTCAGAAGATGTAAAGTCCGCCTTGTTCTCTAAGGAGTGACAGAAAAATTTGCGAGATGACGATTTGACGCAAGGAGTAGTGCAAGTACTGACGGTTCGGGGTAGAGAACAACATCAATGGTCTAGTAGCAGTAGAGGTAAAATTATATCGAAATCACGCCATCGAAAGTCCAAGGAACACGTGAAGTGCTTTGAGTGTCACGAGGAGGGGCAAATCAAGAGAGATTGTCCAAAGCGAGAAAATAAAGGTGATAGGCAGAATGCCACAAGTAATGTGGCGAACGTTGGCGAAGGGAACACTAGTGCTGCATAAGCTGTTTTATGTATGACTACTACTTCATCAAGAGACGAATGGGTGCTAGATTCAGGATGTTCTTATCATATGACGCCTCATAAGAACTGGTTCACTATTTACTAGACTACATATGGTGTTAGAGTTCTTTTAGGGAATAACGCAGTCTCTAAGGTTGTGGGGGTAGGAACAATTCAGATTTAGATGCACGATGGGGTGGTGCGCACATTGACAAACGTTCGGCATGTACCGAAGCTTAAGAAGAACCTTATTTCTCTAGGGACACTTGATGACATTGTGTGTAGGTACACCGCTGAAGGTGAAGTACTAAAGATCTCTCGAGATGCCATGATAGTGATGAAGGGGAAGAAAATGAATACTCTCTATCATCTATGGGGAGAGACCGTGATCGGAACCACTGCAGTTTCATCGGGTGAGTCAGAATCTAACTTGACTCAGTTATGTCATATGCGTTTAAGGCACATGAGTGAGGCAGGTATGACGATGCTTCATCAGGTAAGTCAGAATCTAACTTGACTCAGTTATGTCATATGCATTTAGGGCACATGAGTGAGGCAAGTATGATGATGCTAAGTGAAAGGGGATTGTTGAAGAATCAAAAGACAAGGAAGCTGGACTTATGTGAGCACTGCATCTTTGGGAAGCAGCACCAAGTTAAGTTTACTATATCTGTTCATTCGACCAAACGACTAGTTGAATATATTCATTTAGACGTCTAGGGCCGTCTTTGGTTCCCTCGAAAGGAGGTGCCCAATATATACTAACATTTATTGACGATTATTTGAGAAAAGTATGGTATACTTTTTGAAGCACAAATATGAAGTGTTAGATAAACAAATCAAGTGCCTGAGAATCGATAATGATATGGAGTTTTGTGGTAAAGATTTTACCGAGTTTTGTGAGAAAGAAGGGATTGTGAGACATCGCACAGTACTTGGGACACCACAATAGAATGGCATGGCAAAACGGAAGAACATAACTTTGCTTGAGCGAGCTCGATGCATGCAAGACTTGGTAAGGAATTTTGGGTTGAAGCATTATACACGGCGTGTTATCTGTTTAATCAATCTCCATCATCTGCTATCGAGTGGAAAGCTCTTGATGAAGTATGGTAAGGGAGACCTGTTGATTACTCTGGATTATGTATACTCGGATGTTTTACGTATGCTCATACGAGTGATGGTAAGCTTGAGCTAAGGGCGAAGAAGTGCATATTTTTGGGTTATGCACATGGGGTGAAAGGCTACCGGTTGTGATGCACTAATCCCAGATCACCCGATTTTCTAATCAGCAAAGACGTGATCTTTGACGAAACTGCAATGCTTCAACAAAGGAGTTCTGAGACACAGCCAGTAGAGCAGACATATCATGGTGTCATTAGAGAGGTAGAGTTTCGGGTGGAGACTCCAGAGACCTCTAAGGTAACAGAAGTTGAGACTACAGATGAGGCCGCAATTCCTAAAGTTGGTGATAGTGGACAATCAGCATAATCGCAGCACACTATAACCGCAGATAGACAGAGAAGGTAAATTAAATCACCGATATGTTATGGTTATACAGATATTGCTTATGCATTGACTTTAGCTTATGAGGTAGAGACAAATGAGCCTTCTTCTTACTCTGAAGTGATGACTAGTTCGGAGTTGTCACAGTGGCTAGAGGCTACGAGTGAAGAGATAAAACCACTCAATCGGAATCAGACACGAGAGCTGGTCAAAGTACCAAAGAGCCAAAAGATTGTCGGAAGTAAATGGGTCTTTAAACGGAAAGAGGGCATTCCTAGTGTCGAGATAGCGAGGTATAAGGCAAGACTTGTGACAAAAGGGTATACACAGCGTGAGGGCATCGACTACAATGAGGTGTTCTCTCTTATGGTAAGACATACTTTTATTCATGTTTTACTTGCTTTAGTTGCTTCACAGGATCTCAAGTTAGAGCAGCTAAATGTGAAAACTACATTTCTTCACGGTGAGTTGGAGGAGCAAATTTATATGAGACAACCAAAGAGATTTGCTATTCCGGGTAAGGAAGATCATGTTTGCTTGTTGAAGAAATCTTTGTATAGGCTGAAACAGTCTCCTAGGCAGTGGTGTAAGTATTTTGATGCTTTCATGGCTAATCAAGACTACTCGAAAAGTCATATGGATAGCTATATTTATTTTAGGAGATTAGAGAATGGTTCTTTGATTTATCTACTTTTATATGTTGATGATATGTTGATAGCAGTTAAGAATATGTCTGATGTTGATGTGCTAAAGAGACCGTTAAATGCTGAATTTGAGATGAAAGATCTAGGTGCTGCAAAGAAAATATTGGGTATGAAGATTTTGCGTGACAAGACTACATGAGTTTTATGTCTATCTCAAAAGAAATATATTGAGAAAATCGTGGCACATTTTTAATATGCAGTCTGCAAAATCTATAAGTACACCTTTAGCGAAACACTTTAAACTTCACTGTAAATTGAGGAGGAGGAGGAGCATATGTCTCGTGTTCCTTATTCTAGTGTTATGGGTAGTTATGGTGTGCACTAGGCCTGTATTTCACAAGTTATGAGCGTGATTAGTCGCTATATGATATGTCCTGGTAAAACTCATTGGGAAGCTGTGAAGTGGATTCTCAGATATTTGAAGGGGACAACAGACGTGAGTATAGTGTACCGGAGGGACAACAATGGTAGTGAAACCACTGGTTTTGTAGATTCGGATCATGCTAGTGACTTGGATGATTGCAGGTCTTTAACAAGGTACGTGTTTACGCTAGCAAGTGGTGCAGTTAGTTGGAAAGCGTCCTGATAGGATCATGTTGCATTGTCTTCAATTGAGGCAGATTACATGACACTAACCTTTGTAGTGAATGAGGCAATATGAATACGAAATTTGCTCTCGAACTTTGGGTTAGAATAGAAAAGTGTGGATATACACTGTGATAACCAAGATGCGATATATTTGACATATAATCCAATTTATCACGAGCGAACGAAATATATCAATATTAGGTACCACTTCATTCGAGATCTCTTAGCCAAGGATAATGTTATTGTAAAAAAGATTGCTATAGCAGATAACCCGGCAGACATGATGACTAAGTCTGTTTCTTTGGCGAAACTCAAGTTCTACTTGAGTTCTATTGGCGTCTGTGGAGAGTAAGCGTCCGTTGAGGCATTGGGAGAGCGGCATGGATGGTGAGAACTATAATTTGGCTTCAAACATCGAGCCAAAGTGGAGAAGTATTAAATTAATGCCTTGAGTTTAAATTTAGATAATAATTTGTTAAACCAAATTTGTTGAGGAAGATTTTCCCATGCGGATTACAAATCGGATGAAGAAGTTTTTTTTTCTTATTGGACTTTGTTTTGGACATACAAAGAAAGTAAAGAAAAAAAGGAGATGATCTATTGCTACAAGACAAAAAGGGGCTCACATATTTGTTATTTATATTTATCTTTAAGGGTTTCTTCTTTTACCTCTACAGCATCCGAATCCATATTAAAGAGAGAACCCACGGTGGGACTCAAAGTCAAAGTTTTGACTTTGGACACACGATATTAAAAGGCGTGGGCTCTTTAGTGGAAAAAAAATAGAGAGAAGCCCTGCGAAGTAGTAGGAGCCACATGCCACACAAGTCACGAGCGCTTTCAAGAAGCTACCGTACGCGCGCTAAGTTGATCTTGAGCGTATGTGGAGGGCTTGAGCACTTGAAAGATTTTTGTGCTTTGAGTTTACATTATTTATTTATAAACACTTTGGATTTGAGTTTAAATCTAGGTACGGAAAACACTCAAGCGTATGAACAATTGTAAATTGTGATTCTCCGATTATAGTGGATTATTTGCTACCGGCTCTCCCCGTGGACGTAATTACCGATACTTGGACCGAATTACGTAAATTTTTGATATCCTTATTATCTCTCTAATCCATTGCAAGCAACTTGAAGTGTTGGATCTCGGAGGCAACGAGTTGAGTGACACTTTCCCGGATTGCTTGGAGACACTTCCCAGCTTGCAAGTCTTGGTCTTGCGATCAAACAGACGTTGTGGCCCATAAGTAGCCCAGGAACTGAATTTTCAAGATTGCGCATTCTCAACCTTTCCTTCAATGATTTCACAGGTCCTTTGCCTAGCGCCTTCTATGCAAAAATTGAAAGCAATGATATCAAATGATCAGAATGGATCAGAGTGGTGATACATGGACCAAGGTTGCTACCGGGATTCCATGATTGCAATAATGAGAGGACGGGACATGCCGACTGCTGAAGTCCTAGCGATCTTGACGACCATTGATCTATCAAGCAACAAGTTCCTGGAAAAAATTTCTGATGTGATAGGAGAGTTAAGATTACTCACTGGGCTTAACCTCTCACAACAATCTCAAAGGCAACATCCTTTGCCTCTCAGAAAATTTTTTGAGCTTGAATGGTTGGATCTCTCTTCAAATGAACTTAGCCGGCAATATCAACTGAGTTGACAAATCTCACGTCTCCAGAGGTCCTAAATGTCTCTTAAAATCAATTAATGGGATCAATTCCTCAAGGGCACCAATTCAACACATTTCAAGCAGAATCCTATCATGGAAACCTGGGATTGTGCGGATTTTCACTGTCCAAAAGTTGTACTAATTCCAGGGCATGCGAGAACTCCCCATGCTTCCTAGAGGCAAGGCCCACTCATTCTTCACGGATCTTCTTGAGCCAAGGGCTGTGGAAGTAGGATTAGGACATGGCATCATACTCGAACTAATCGTGAGTAATTTGAAAAATCTTATGTCTTTCGGGCGGACAGATAGAAATTTCAGAAAGATTGCAAGGAAAAACGTTTCTCCAATCAGTCTTTGAAACTATCTACTAGATAAAAGATAGGGGAGCTTATTAATGTATTTGTACAGAAAATTAGATTAGAAAAGCAAAGCCTCCTTATGTGGCCATTGTCCATATATGTGGAGTCACTGAAACTTAGTGGTTAATAATTGTCCATATCATGTTTAGGGGAAAAGTGTCAAAAAGTCCTAAACATTTTATATTTATGTCAATTTAGTCATAAACATTTTATTGATGCTAATTTAATTCTAAAAATTTTGATTAGGTGCCAATTCATTTCTTTTAACTAATTTTAACCAGATTTTGCTAATTGGGCACGATGGTTGATGTGGCACAACCAGCGCTAACGTGGACAACTTTTTAATAATATTTTAATATTTTTTTAAATATTTTATTTTATTTTATTTTCCCTTTTCTTTTTCTTTTTTTTTTCTCCTCCTCCTTCCTCTAGCCGATCATCAAACCTTGGCGACCGGCCAAAGGCGATGGCCAACGAGGTCGAGGCCTCTAGTGAGCCTCATTGGCCACTAGCAAAGCTCAAGCCCTCGTCGGGGGTCACGAGGTCGCACCTACGGGGGCTTGAACCCTTGCTAGTGGTCAAGCGAGGCAAGATCTCGCCAGCTTAGTACGAGGTCGCCCTCAAGGCTTGGATGGCCTAGAGCTAGCCTCGCTAGAGGTCGGGCGAGGCTTGACCTTTGCCAAGTCCGGTGAGGGTAAGCCTTGCTGCCTATCGCAAATAGCCCCCGCAGCCTCTGGCAAGGGTTTGAGCCTCGCTGGGCATTGCCTTTGGCCAATTGTTGAGGTTCGGCGACTGATTGGAGGCGGGGAGGAGAAGAAAAAAAAAAAAAGAAAAAAAAATCAATATTGCTAAAAATTGTCCACGTCAGCGCTGATCATATCACATCAATTGACCGGCGCCCGGAGTCAACAAAATCCAACCAAAATTAATTAAAAATGATTGAATTGGAATTAAGTGAAAAGATTTAAGACTAAATTGGCATAAACGTAAAATGTTTATGATTTTTTTTTTACACTTTTCCCCATATTTAGGAGTTGATGTTGATGGTGAGGTCCCAAGATCGATCCGTCAAAGAGAGTAAATGATCTAATAACATCCATGTAGAGAGATGTGAGTCTCAATGGCTTAGGAATAAACCCATTTAAGACCAATTAAGACCCACATGTCCAAAGACAAAATGGCATTTGACAAATAAAGCGGCGTCTTTTCCCATTCAACCGTGATTTAAATGCGCAATTTCCTCTACACAATTGACAACCCCCCCCGGCTCCCCCAAAAACATTAAAAAAACAAAAACAAAAACAAAAAACAAACAAACCCGGTTTGGCTTCAAAGTGAAGATTGTATTCAAATAAAATTAAGAAAAATATTCTTTTAAAAAAAACAATTATAACTCGCAATTGAAGAAAAGTAGTTTTCGAAATTCTAACTAGGGTGAGCATGGTCCGGATTGGGCGGTCCACCCTAACCTTAGGACCAACCCGCACGGTCTAGTCCTCAATTTTTGGACCGAGGACCGACCCTATTGAGCTTGGGACCGAGGACCAGACCAACCCAATGGGTTTGGTCCTGTTCCAAGGTCAACCTAGGACCAACCGATAATTTTTATTTCATTTTTGTACTTCTTAAAAAAGCGATTGAAGACCAGACTAACCCAATGGGTTTGGTGCGGTTTCAAGGTCAACTGAGACCAACCAATAATTTTTATTTTATTTTTGTACTCCTTGAAAAGGCAACCGAAGACCGTACCAACCTAATGGGTTCGATGATGAGCAAGGTCAGCCATGAAAGGCAAGCGGTGAGGGTCAAGTGGGGTGAGCGTCGAACGAATGAGCATAAAAAACATAAAGAGCTGTTTATGCCTTTTTGGACGTCGTGAGGACTCCTCATAAAAACATTTTTCTTCTTCGTAAATTATGACTATTGACGCCGTAAAAGACATTAAAATCTAAGTTTATAAATAACAATGTAAAATCACTTGAACTCCTCACTAAAGAGTTGTTTAATGTTATTGACGCTTTGTTTATTTTAAGGTTTTCTCTATATAAAAAAATTATAAATAATATATTAGATATAGATATAGTCAGGGTTGGTCCGGGTTGGACCGACTCGGAACTCTCAGGACCAAGGACCGACCCACACAAGAGATCTTGGTCCCGGAATTCTAGGACTAAGGACCAACTCAGTCTTCTTTTGGAAACCTACCAAGGCAGGCGGGGTTGGGCTGGTCCCGAAGGTCGATCCGATTGACCACCGGACCGATGCTCACCCTTAATTCTAACTATGTAAACGAAAAGAAGCCTACTGATTTCAAAGAAACATTACAACCAAAATCTTACTTATAAAATGTTTTTATTTTCCCAAATAAAATATGTTTTCAAGCATCTGAAAAACTGAAAAACGGAAAACTGAAAAACGGAATAATCTTCGCTTTCTATCTTCACAAAAGCATATCCCAAAATAATTGCAAGACAAGCAAAGTGACTAATGACTTATCACGACAATGCCTCCCTCGAACATCAGGATTACAACATGCCCTCTCGTACTCACTCCAAAACCAATGACTCTAGCTGTGATGGAAGTAAATGACCGTGAAATAAGCACGACCACAGGGGGAAGTCCTGCCTCACGAGCCAACATGAGCATCCGAGCTACCTCCCCAACTCAGCGAGCTGATCCATGAAGTCATCCACTCTTGGCAAAAATTTAAAGAGAAACAATTGTTAAGATTGGAATCCGAATTAAGTTAGGTTTGAGTTGGGTCCAAGTTGAGTCGAGTAGTGATCGCTAAAATTGTAATGCATATGAATGGGTCAATTTGAGCCAAACTTTTCAATCCAACCAAACTCACTTATTTGATGGGCCTACCTAATGGTAAAGATGCCCCCGCTACAAATATTGGATCTGGTTGCGTCCCATCATATAAAATCCTGTTGAATCCATCCTTGTTTTATTCTTCATCTTCTGTTTCTCCCATTTCATTTGTTAAGTTTCCTAGCGATAATGATGCTGCTGCTTCACATATTGGATCCGTTTATTTGACATCAACTCTCCAGCTTCAAAAGATTCTCTGTGTTCCATCGTTTGGCTTCAACTCATTATCTATCAGTAGATTGACATAACTCATCCGGTTTCTATTCTTTTTTATCAAGACACTAGTACTTTTCAAGACCATTCGCAGAAGAAGACGATTGGAGCAGCAAAGCAACACAAAGGGCGCCAACTATTTGCCACCTGAAACCTCATCGATCTTGACTGCAACTTCTTAGGTTTGCAATATTTTGATTTATGGCATTGAAGTTTAGGTCATTTGTTCAATTGTTGGCTATTATCGCTATCTATAAATATTGATGAAATTTCTAGCTCCTTTGATTGTCTTTGTGATGCCTATCACATTGTTAAACAAAACTTTTTTGCCATTTCAATCTGGTTCCATTAATACGATTATCCCCTTTTCTTTTTGCTGGCCTGAAAACTTTTATCGAATTTAAAACTAGGCTAGACGCCAGACCAGCCCAACAAGATGGCATAGGTACAAGGAAGGTCCAAAAGAACTTGGGAAGGAGAGAAAGGCCAATTTCTCTACTTTGAAGTGCTCCAAGCTGCCATCAAATTAGCCTCCCTACAACAATGGGCCAGCCTGACATTAGAAAAGAAAGCAACAAAGCATGACCTTCTTGGATAAAACCCCGGAGCTCCGAAGAAACGTGACCTGTACTGTGAAGTTTTCTTATCAAATCAAAGCAGCCAGACTCAACTTCTAAGGCTTTGTTACTTCCGGTACAGAAGTGTCCTAGGGTTTGGAGAAGAACAAGGGTTTCAATCTCAGCTGTAGAGGTAGTTGCTTGAACCAATCTCGCAAATCCGTCAAGGATGTCCCTTTTGAGATAGTATATTGTGATATTTAATGTCGTTACAACACTCCTGGCATCAATGGACAATATTTTTCTGATAATCGTGGATGATTTTATCTAGTAATTTGGAGTTAGGGAAATCCTATATTTAATGAGTTAAGACGAAAGGGTTTCTAATCAAGTGCGCATCATTAATGCTCAAAAACCCTCTCTTAAAGAAAATATTAATGATAACAAGGAGACTTTTCGAAAAATCAAATGTCTATCTTCTCGGCTATTGGGCGAGCAAAGCCCTTCGATCCCCAAGCGTGAGGCATCTTTTGTATGGCACGGTTGCTCTATTAATCAGGCTCCGTCTCTATCATTGAAAGTAGAACCTTTAAAGTCATAACAATCATATAAGGAATGAGATTCTCGGCAAGATGAGGATCATGCCCTTGCTTTTCTCCGAGTTCCAGTAGGAGACAAGAGTAGTCCATCCGTCCCTAAGGATGTGCTTGGGTCGATTCCTTAACACCTCTTCTATACTTCTAGATCACTCGAAATAGTCAAACCTTGATTGGTTTCTCTGGTCTCTACTGTTAGTTCCGAGTGATCTTATCACCCATTTAGTTCTTATCTTCCTTAGATTCTATGAGGGAAAAAATAAAAAATCGACAATTGTGTGAGTGGCAACCCAATTAAAATTCTTTCAATTATCACTCCTACATTCCTTGCTTCATCAGAGTCTATGAGGAAAATTACTTTTTCCCATGCAAACGTGCTATTTTAGTGCGGATGACATATACATGGAAAAATAACATGGGCATATAAACAAGAAGACTTGAAAACAGCATCAGCCTTCATGGAAGATATATATAATCATGCAAATGAGAGAAATCGAGAACGAGATTGAGAGAGAGAAAATTGGTGAAGGGTAAAATTGTGTTAAGAGAAACCTTAAGCTTAACTTTGGCCAGTTAAGCTATTTGTCCTACAAGTGTAGAATTCTTTATCATGGAGAGTAATGAGAAGATGGGTTTGCTGTATATCAAGTCCTTGTTGGTTTATGAAAATGTCTCAGAATGCTTGTCGTTGTCACGGCATTCTTATGAATGGTATTTTCCGATTGATATGTTTACAGTCTGGTTTGGATTAGCAGTTCTTGGCAGGTTTACAGTTTAGTTTGGTTTGTTTTTTGTTGGCTTCTTCTATTTACATGAACAAGCATCGTCCAAGACCATTTTTATAGACCTTTTTTGACTGGCATTCCTCAGCAAATATCTCTAAACATTGCATGATGGCCATTTTATTGGCCAAAAGCTTATTATGACATCTTCTCTTCACTTTTACTTATGCTCGGGTTATTTTTTCAATAATAGTTTCCCAGTACAAATAAAAGATAAATATCAACTCATTAACACAATAATTTGTTATCTATCTACCAAATAAACATTTTTTTTGGGAAAACAGAACACTAATTTTGTTCCAAATGGAGGACGAAAAGGAAAAAAACAAGAATAAGAAAAGAAGGCATGAAATAATCTTAAATCAAGATTAGGCCCCATATTTAACCTTAACAAATCTTGTTTGAGAGGAGCAAAGGTAATTCATCTCTAGTAAAATTGAAACAAAAAAAAAAAAAAAAAGTGGATGGAAATAGCGAGAGCCTAATGTACCATTATTTATAAGTTTAAAGAAGAAAAAAAATAACAAAGTTAGAATTATGTGATGTCGAGTGGTATCCACGCAATAGACAAAGTATTTCTTATTGATTATAAGCTATTTCTTAGAAATGAAAAGGATAAAGAAACAATTTAAAAAAAAAAAAAACATAGGGAGCTGAGGTGGCAACCATCAAATGGTTCACATGTCGACTCCCCAGTATAAGGCCCTTCGCGGAGCCCCACAACACTATATAATATTAAATATGACAGAAGCGACAAATCAAGTTAATCACATCAATTTACGCAGCAATTCCGCATATGCATTTTAGCATCCATGCCACTACCACTCTTCTCTTTGCTCATGCTGGCAAAATTTAGTCAATGAAATTATTTCGATCATTGAGTACGAGTTCCTAAGTTATCACAAAGAATCACTGCTTTTCTTTTGAACGCAGCAGAAAGGTAAAAACAAATTGAGTATGTCGATTGACAGCTGCTGTTTCGAAAGGAATAAGCGGAGAGGCAACAATACATGTAGAGATGTGACAATGAAAAGAGCCACAGCCAAGTTCCCCGTGAGCCCATTTTATGTTTACGGTCCACCCTAATAACAGCTATCGACATCAGCCAACAAATAGTAAGTCCTAGAGATACAAGTACTCTACAGAAATTGATATACAAAAACGTATGTGGCTGCTTGTGCCGTATTCATGGTCTTCTTCTCTACATTTCGAGATTACATGACCCTTGACAACAACAAGCGACTTGTTGCCACATAAGCTTTTGTATACCGGCTTTTTTAAATGTTTCAGTATCTCGAGTATTTCCAGAATGATGAACCTAATACCACCCTATGTGTTTAGGTCGTTCACAATGCCCTGAAGCTTTCTCTCCAGGACTTCTGAGCATATCTGCTCCATCATCCTGTAAAAGGATATCAGATCAGATAATTGCTCGACCGACATCTTCCCAATCACATTCCTTGCCATCTTCTCTCTTTCTTCATTCAACTTGAGCCTCTCGATGTATGACCCAGCGTTCCTCACCGTCGCACCCATCTGCTTCAGCCTCTTCTCTTGTTGCAAACTCAATGCTGTGTTCGACTGCAGAAACCAATGCCCAGTTAAGATTTCAAACTCAAGAATGAACAAACCTTACACGATGAGTAAACTTAGAAAATTTTCTATTGACGCCAGTCCTGATTTAGCAAAATTCAATGAACACCCCATACTTTTCAAGGTATCTTATGTACTAACCAAAATTTAATTAACCTCTTAACTCTAGACAATGGTCTAACTTTTCGATAAAGGGTCTACAAAAGAGGAATACAAACATCGGCTGATGTGAGGGTATGTGCTGCAACCACACCATCCTAATTTAACAGTACCCCAAAAGACAGTACATCAATTGGATAGCTCAATACTTACGACTAAAATGATGGAATTCAGGTTCACAAAGGAGAGCTCAAAGAAAAACAAGAACAATAATTGTTTGTACCTCAAGAAATTCTGCACCCACTTTAAGTTCGGACTCTTTGGATGGGTTCAGCCCTTGGCCGGTCGTATACAGATTCTTGGCCAGTGAAAAACTGCGAACGATCATCCTCCTCTTCTTCTCCATTTCCTGATCGAGTTTCAGTGGCCTTGGGACTGAAGTCGAGCTAATCAGCTTCTTCTGGTACGCAATCACAGCCTTCACAAACTCCTGCAACAATACAAAGTTCAGTGATGTGTCCACCGATACTAAAAGGAATCGGACTGCCCAACAAAAACCCATCCCATCACTTTCTAAACTGATTTCGTGAATAGCCATTATAATTGCTGACATCATTCGTTAACGAATGTCGACAAAAAGGCAATCTTTAAGCACCTGATAGGCGGACGGGCAACCTGGGTAATCGAACTCGTCGGAGTCGGGCTTCCGCATCCGCTCAGGGTGAAACTGGAGGCCCATGATGAACTTGCCCTCTTCAGGATTATAAGCATCCGGATCGTAGAACCCTTCGATCAAGTCATCAGGCGCAAAGGCCATGGGCACAAACCTCTGAGCCAGTCTCTTGACCCCCTGGTGGTGATAACTGTTCACCATTATCTCCATCGTCTTGTCCTCCAATGAGTCCTTAAACCACTCATGCAATGGAGTCTTCTCCAACACCCTGACCGCATGTCTGTGCCCATCATAATCATCATAATTTATGTGAGCCACTCTCTTCTCGTGGGCAAAATTCCTGCTGATCTCTCTCTCAATGTCTTGATAAAGCGTGCCTCCAGATGCAACATTCAAGACCTGTATCAAGAACAGAATTTGTTAGTTTAACAATAAAAAACACATCTAATTTTGAGTTTGAAATTATACGGATTTGGAACCGTTGAATAAAAGACTGAATTTCTCGGACCTGCGAGCCTCTGCAGATCCCCAAGTAAGGGATGTTGCGCTCTAGGCACAGCTTCGCGAGGCGGAGCTCGATCGTGTCCTTCTCGCGGTCGATGGCGGTGTCGCTCGCGTGGAGCCTCCGTATCTCCTCAAGCTCCTCGGGGGAGAGTTTGATGGCGGAATCCTCGGGCTCGTAGAGTGACGGGTCGATGTCCTCGCCCTCGCAGAGGAGGACGCCATGGATCGGCTCGAAGCTGTCGAGCAGCATGTGCACCCCGCTCACACGGGGGACTATCACGGGGACGGCCCCATAGCCCACTATGAGATCAAGGTGGTATTCACCTGCAACAAAAATTCACTCCCCTTTTTGAAACAATTCAAATCTCATCGGACTTCTTCTGATTTTCCTAACGATTCTCACCACTACAGCACAAACCCTAATCTTGTTTTTTTTTTAATAACCAAAAAAAAAAAAAAAACACACACACACACACACCCAAACACGAGCGTATCGCGTCAGCTCACTATACGGATCATATAGTCGAAACGTACGTACCGACGAAATCGACAAACTTGTTCTTGCGAACGGTGCGGCGTGAGACGATAAGGACGCGAGGAAGGATCCCGGACAGATCAGAAGAGGCCATGGACTACGTCGATGTATGCCGGTGGTTTGATCCTCTCGAGTCTGGTTTTACAATGAAAGAGGTGTTCAGGCTTGCGCGTGCATTTATAGGGGGAAGAGGAGGGGTTACTGGATAAAAATTCTTATTTATTTAAGTAGATGTGAATTATTATTATTAGGAAAATTGGTGCATTATTTTTATAAATATTATCTTGTTAGGATTTTAAACGTAAAAACTGAGTGGGCTGTCTACCCATAGAAAGCACACGATCGCAACGTCTTTGCGCCGCGTCGGATCTCCCACTCCTGGGGCTACGGGTTCAAGTGTTTCCTTTCTCTATTCTTCTTTAATCGCTAAAAAAGCTATTAAATAAGAATTCCAAGACCTTATCGCCAGAGATTAAAAATATGACGAAAGAGGAGTTTCTTTCGCATTTTTCTTCGAATTCTTGTAAAGCTAAAGAACAAGATCCTAAACGAAAATCTCTGTGCATTATTCTATTTTCCAGCTTCCGTCATTAATTGGTGGATAAGAACGAAGCCATGTCAAAACCTCATCACTTCAAACGAAGGAGCACTTAAATGCTCCAGCATTACAGCACGATTTTCCCCACCGTTACCGATTCCTACCAGTCAAGATGCAGACTCCAGCTAAGTATGACTCATCAGTGCTTTTTAGGATGGAAATTAGCCTTAATTCGATATGGTAAAACAGGCGTGAATACGTGTATAGGGGGAAAAATGGCAAGAAGCCTTTCTAAACCATGGTGGTAAAACGGTTCTTGCCTGTATTGCAACTTCATTTGTTGGTAGATGAGACACCGACCATAGGAATTAAGTGCATGGATCGGTTGATGATGTTGAAATATCATTAATTAAGTCGCAACGTGGTGGGGTGGGGGAGTAGTAAAGCTTATCTTGGGTAGGTGCCATCCAGGACGGGTCAAAGGTGAGGGGGAGCTGATCTGGTGATTGGGGGAGGGTGTGATGTGGAGCTTCTAGCGGCTGAGTTCTTGAACGTTTCCGCAATTTCCAGCAATATCTTCCCACTTCTGCGGTGGCATAATACTGGAATGATGTCCTTTGACGCTTCAATAATTTCTCTTTTTTATGATTTATTGAACGGTTAATGCTTTTTGCGGACCAGACGATTAAGGTTTTAATATTGTAGATCTTTCCCACGCGTAGCGTGAGAATTGACCACGATTAAAGCGTTTAGAATTCGTGATTTAGTACTTTAAACATTCTAATCAACATGATTATCATCAGACGCATGATAGTTTTATTTTCAAAGACTTAAACTGTCAAATGAAAGATGCAATTTAATGTTTAAATGCCAATAGACCAAATCCTAAACCTCTAAGTTTCAAGAGGTGTGAGTTCTCCTTATCTTGTAGACATGGTGACTGTTTGTTCATATAGGTTACGATGTTTTAGCAATTATTCAATATATGTATAGTGAAGACATAATGTCGACAATTTGGATATTATGCATCGGAATTAAGAATCTAGAGAAGCTTCATTCAAACGTCCCTTGGTGCAAGGCGTGCTAGATATGTAGAGATTGACTTGGATTTGTCTTACTAGAACAAGGAAGATTCGGATGAGATGCGGAAAGCGGTCCAAGTTCATGGATCATGACGTGCTTTCAATATTTAATATGTAGACATGCCAAGCTACAAGGTTGTGGGTATGCATACGTGGCGAAACTCCGTATAAAATACTTCACAGCTCCACCAAATTGGAGGAAATTATTACAAAATATCAAATTGTGGATTTTGGATAAAGGGATGCATTGATCAGTGAATCATCCGACAATACTCAGTAGTTCCTAAGATTGGTGAAGCAAATGAACCTTATATATAGATATAAACACAATCATTCAGAGGAGGTTGGGAAGGTCGAATCGGGGAAGAGAATCCAGAGTAACTGATTTAATTTGTCAGTTTCATGACAAATGAATAATTTTAAAAATATATATTTTATTAAAAGTAATCGCTTGCATTGCTCACCAAAATAAATAAACAAATATCAATAATTAACATTAAACAATATAATATGATCATTTTAAAATAATAATAATTTCTAAATCATTCATCTTTCGCAATATAAATATGGCTAATTAGGGTCCTTAGGACATCGCTGGATGGGGCCGGTCTAGTCGGTGACCGCTCAAAAGGGAAGCTCATCTGGCGAAACACATGGCAAGCGGGACATGCATGAAGACCCCGCGAGCAGCACGTGATCCTACGATGGCCATTCTAGTCCAGAGCGGTCACTTTTGAATGGGGCATGTGTTTTCCGAGGAAAATGTGTGATCGCCACGCGATGAGAAGGCGGGCGGTGACTCAGAGCCAGGGTGCTCGTCCACTCAACGAGAACACCAGCTCTTGAGCCTCGGTACGTCACCTTTCCATGTTACTTTATTGGGCAGTTCTCCCACGCCAATTAATAAATTGATTTAACATACCGATCCTAATACACTCGTCATTATCTATGGAAAACGAGGGGACTAAATTATGGAAAAAAAATTGTTCTAATCATCGTAAACCTATTGCGTTTTTACTAATTCAATTAAAGATCTTTCAATTTTGTCAATTGAATTTTCAATATTTTGACAATTTACCGAAATAGTTAAACCAACCCATTTGGCGGGAAATAGCTAACATGGACATTTGGTGTTTTATGCGACATGACTGGCAAGTCGCCTTTTGCTAAATCCTTGCGAGAGCAACCTTGCCAGAGGCTAGCGAGGGTGAACCTTGTGGGTCATTGCCTTTGGCCAGTCAGTCACCCGCCATTGCCAATGCCTGGAGACTAGCAAAAAAGAAAAGTAAATAAAAAGACAATAAAATACACAAAAAATAATAATAATTTGAAAAAATATTATCAATAATTGTCTACATCAATGTTGATCGTACTACATAAGATGGCTAACATTTACGTGAAAAGGTTTAGGACAGCTGGATCTACTATATGGGCAAAATGTGAAAACGTTTAGAATTGAGTTGGTAAAATTGAAAGATATAAAAATAAATTGGCAAAAACACAATAATTTTGGGATGGATAATTTTATTTTATTTTTAAATTGTGCAAGCAAAGGGATCTTACAAAAGCAATTGTTTGAGGAACCTGGATTCCTCAGTCCTTTCTCGGGAAATCGAATTCTATCCAATCTGGTTTTTATTTGCCCCTGAAAGTCATGCCAAACACACGACTTGTTTTTCCCATGATCTTCGAAATTAGCGAAGAAGGGCCAAGGCTCAAGGGGTAGTTGGCCTCTCGATCGATTATCTCAATTAGGTTCAATTGCTCATAAACTAACACGTGAGCGTTTTAAATACAGTTGGGATTTACATTAAAACAACATAATCAACAAGACTTGACGTAGAGAGATTCAATAGTTAAAATTGTATTCCTGTAAAAACTTTAGAAAAAATTCCAAACAATGGCACAAAGTAAAAATGTTTTCTCAAAAAAGATCTCAAATTGAATTTTATTTCAAATAAGCACTGAAATAGCTAAGTCAGTGTAAAATAAGGGGCCGAGATCACCAGCCGGCCCAATGGTCTTCGATCAACATTTTCCGGGCGACTAAAATAAGGTCAATTTTGTCCGAAATTTACATTTGGGTAAAAAATGAAGAAAAGTAAAGCCTTAAAGGAAGAGCGACAAACCATTTGATGAAGACCCCAGAAGAGCAAAAGAGAATGACACCCAAGAAGTCAAAGCTGAATCTTGAATCGGCGTCGCCCACTACCGTCTCCATCGTCTCCTCCTCCTGCTCCTCCCGCCGCCGCCGCCGCCGCCGCCACGAACGGATCGACATGCCCTATGGATCTCAGCTACATGAGCAAAATCCCTTCCAACTCCCTGACCTCAACACCTCCATTTCAGCCTCCAACACTTGCAATGCACCCTCACTTCTCTCGCTCTCTCCCCACCAATCTTGTTTCCCTGCTGCCTTGACCCTTCGCAGTTCGTCATCACGCCCAACACCTGTGCCCACGTTCAACTAGGCAGGACTGGGTTAGTGAACTTAGCGAGTCAACTATTATTGATTCAGAGTGAGGTCACTATCAATTATAGTAAAACTTAAAATGTTAGATGAAAATGTTATAAAAATTTGAATTCTGTAATATTTAATTGAGTATGTAAATAGGGTCTAGAAAAATTTGAACTCTGAATATCTTGCTTTGATACCGGTGAAATTTTGTAAAACAGTCGTCAATTATTCTAAAAATTTAAATTGTTAAATCAATGTGTGGTTTAATATATTAATATTCCATCATATTGCGAGCCCAACCTCACGGATTTGACCTATAGTGACTTGTGCGTGGCTGCTGGTTTCCAGGTCCACTCCTAGCGGATATCCATAGGTGATAATAATTTCAATACTACAAATCGTTTTTATCTAATTTGGGGATTTTCTTCATCTTTTACCTAATTGTAAATTCCAGACAAAATTGCTTCTATTTAAGTCGCCATAAAATGTTGACTAAACACCATTTGGCTGGTCGGCGATCTTAAACTCTTATTTGAGACTAATTTGACTATTTTGAGCCCTCATTTGAAATATAATTCACTTTAAATCTTTTTTAGAGAAAATATTCCCACTTCGGATTTTAATTTGGGAAATTTCCCATATATATATAAACCTAGCTCAAATTGTCCATATCAATCGGGCCCGAGTTGGTTCCGATCAAGAGCCCATTTCATAAGCCATCAGAAGACACTCATTCACGGAAGGCCTTACCAAGTTTGCTGTTCAATCAGTCTACGACGCACCCATATAAACCAACACAGAGAGAGAGAGAGAGAGAGAGAGAGAGAGAGAGAGAGAGAGACATATTTGGATGAAGTCATTTTATCGATAATACGGTGAGCAGAGCTGATTATTATAGTTACCGAGGACTTGCAATTTTTTTTATGTGATGATCCACCGAGACTCCGTCTATCTTGCCCAAATTTTTTGTCGAAAAATATTTTTCTTATCTCCCGATGCTTGAATCGTTTAGAAAAATGAGTCAATCAAAAATATTTTCACAAAAATTAAAAGACTTATGCGTAAATTTAAAATAATGATTTCTTCTCGCAAAAATCAGAATTCATTTTTCAAAATAAGAATATATATCAGCACTTAGGCATTGGAATCCTAATGTCGGTGCCAAAGTGGTCAGCGGCCGGGCCCAAGTCCGTGAAAGCTGACACCGATTCCTAGAAGGTTGAACCAAGGTCCATAGAAATTCAGCCCAAGTCCCTCAAAACAAGGCTCAAAACTCTAGCACCCATTGCCAGATCCAGTGGTTAGCTACATGGCTCTTGCGGCTAGTCACCACTGCTAGGACCTAAGTCCATCAGGGTTGTATTAGGGACCCTAGCGCCCGTGCTCGAGCACCGGCTCTTACGCCCGAATCCCTAGCACTCGGATGAGGGTCCATCAAAGTTGAACCCAGTAGCCATGCTCGGGTAATAGACTCACATGCCCAAGTCACGAGTGCCGTGATTTTAGTCCATTAAAGCCAAATCCAAGACCCGAGTGCTTGTAACCAACTCTCCAGCAATCATCTCAAGCACTTGACTCTCACGCTCAAGTCATTGGCAGGCAGGCTAGGGTCCATATAGATTGGATGCATATCTCTTTAGGCCCTTACTGAGACAACGGTGCCTGTGCTTGAATCCCCAACAAACATGCCTGGGTGCCCCGCTCCCCACCTAAGTCATTGGCACCCAAGCCAAGTTCCACGATAGCTAGGCTCGAGTCCACAAAAGAGGGCTCAGGTCCCTCAAGACTAGACAAGAACTCGATGCCATGACCAGTTTCCCCCTTGGTCATGCCTATGTACGTGACTCCCTTATCCAATTCACTAGTGTCTGAGCATCGGACCAAGTTGTTGGTGCCCGTGCTCGAGTTCCTAGTGGCTGGTCCCATAAACCTTGACTCGTACAACTAAGACCTGAGCGATTTGATATCCCTTACATTGCGCAAATAGTGTGTGTATTTTTAGGAGAATAAAATCATTTTTTTTATTTCAAACAATAGAAAATAATTTTCAATTCATTTGTAGATTTCAGCTAAACACCAATGAAAAATATTATCACATTTCTACATGATGACTTCTTAAAAAATATTGTTCATGATTGTTAAATTGTCCTCTAAACAAACGAAGCATTAGGCTCGATTCATTATTATTTGGGACAAAGTGCCTGTTTAGCATGTTGGTTCAAATTTGGGGATGGGTTGTAGTCAAGAGAAATCAAAATCATAATAGTGCCAACAAGTAACGGGGTGGAGTTAACCACCCGGCATTTTGACAACTTCTGTTGCCTCACGTACCAAACCTTCCCAAAGCGACAATGGCATCATTCTAGTCGTGGATTTCTAGTGTCGGTAAAGGCTTACCAGAACCTAGTGTAAAGAGAAATATCAAACTAATAATAAAGGACACCATATTGGAGAACAGACAAAACAAAAGTTCACCTCTGGAACTTATTATAGAGCACGACTGTATAGGTCATGGCGACATTCCCAGCGGTCTTGCTTATTTCTTTTTTTCAACTTGTTTAACTAGGTGCACGTAGGGTACGGAACGCCACAGACGCGCATGACCCGTTTGCCGTCATCGGAGGTGAGGTACTCTCGGAGGCTAGAATTCTTGATGTACCCGCAGAGGCATGGCCTCTGCTCCCGCATCTTGCTACAGCACAGGGCCGACGGAAGCGCGGACGATGTCATCGCGGGCACGCACGAGCTCAGCTGCGAGGCGCTGCACGTCACTGATTCCGCTACATGAGCTCGATCTGCCGAGAGAAGCACGAGCACTGCCACGAGGGCTGCCGCGAGCAAGCGTGGGGATGGGAAGGGATTGGATGGATTGGCCATGATCTTCGATCGGAAGCAAGAGAAGAGGAGACAGAAGAGGGAGGTGGGGGTGTGCGTTGTGTTGGCCAAGGCGAGTGACAGGAGAGATTTATGGGGATGGCACTCAGAATTTATCATCGCATAAATTATTTTGAATAGAATAGGCTAATCACCTATTTTAAAAAACAATTGAGACCAATATTAAATACCCTACATGCAACATGTCTTATGTTCTTCTATGTGCATAGAAGCCCCAATGATAACATTGGTGGAGGGAGAGAAGGAGGATAAAAGATAGCCAGTCTTTTGTTTTCAGAAAAAATTTTGTGAGCAGCTCATATTAATGTAATTATATGGAATGATATATCATGGATATTGACGAATCACAATATTAAAAATTGCCCCAAAATCACTTTATTTTTCTTTGGAAAAGTACCAAAATAGTCCTAAACCTTTTGTATTGGTACTAAATCAGTCCTAAAATTTTCAGTTAGACCAATTTAGTCTTAAACATTTCAACATTGGTATCAATTCAGTCCTTCCGGCTAATTTAAGCTGAAAAATGTTGACCTGGTTGCCGGCGGTCTTATATAGCACCACGTGGACAAATTTTATAATTTTTTATATTTTTTTCAGATTTTTTAGATTATTTTTTTCTTTTTTTTCCTTTTTCCTTTCTCCTTACCCTTTGGCCGGCGAGGCCGCCGGCCGACCATCGCCGGCCATAGGATAGTCATGGCAAGGGCCCCCGTGACCTCGCCGGCCACGGCGAGGGCTACCGTGCCCTCGCCGGCCACGGGCGGGCGTCGGCCCCGCCCAAATCTAGGCAAGGGCGTAGCAGCCCTCATCGTGGTGGACAAGGGTTCGGCGGCCCTCGCCTAGATCCCGGGCGAGGGCCACGACGGCCTCACCTGAGGCATCACGGCTCTCACCCGCCACGAGCGTGGGCCTTCCCGCCCTCGCTTGTGGTTGAGCCGCCGCGCCCTCGCCGGCCAAGGGGCGAGGGTTTGGGCCCTCGCCTGGATCTGGGCGGGGGCCAACGCCCCCACCTATGGCTGGCGAGGACACGGCGGCCCTCGCCAGTGGTCGACGAGGGCGTGGGGGCCCTCACCCTGACCTATGGTCCACGATGGTCGGCCAGCACCTCGCCGGGCTAAGGGATAAAGAGAAAGGAAAAAGAAAAAAATAATTTAAAAAATCTAAAAAATTATAAAATTTGTCCACATGGCGTCACAGAAGACCGCCGGCGGCCATGTCAGCAATTTCGAACTTAAATTAGCTGAAAGGACTAAATTGGTACCAATATGAAAATATTTAGGACTAAATTTGTTCAATTAAAAAGTTTAGAACCGACTTGGTACCAATACAAAAGGTTTAGGACTATTTTGGTACTTTTCCCATTTTTTTTTACCTTGTAAATCTTACGCATAAGTTTTTATAATAACATAGATATAGTATATGTGAATTTTTATTATGTCTACGTTAATTGTAACATGTTGACGCGAGAAGATAAATTTTATTTAAAGAATATAGTTAATTTTAAAAATTTTAGCGGCACAAATTGATCAATCAGCTAATATTGCTCATAGAGATTTCTGTTTTTATTAGAAGCGATCGGAAGAAAAAAAGGAAAAACTCATCATCATAGTACCTCAAATCTAAAGAAAAAGCGAAAACCCCCCCCCCCCCACCCAAAAAAAAAAAGTTTCCACGCTTGGGGCTCCCCCAATTTTCCACGCACTCAGTGAAAACCCAATTTGCCTCTATGAAATGGATTGCCCATAAATTTCAATCGATGGCAACAACGTCGCATCACATGGAATTTTCAAGCCACCAGCCTTGATGGAATGTAGCAATCCACTTTGGTTCATTCAATTTCGACGGTTGGTCACACGATAGAATTTGATTGTCTTAGAATTTTGCAAGTACCTGGAAATTATTCTAACAATAGTCGTCCACTAACGGATGCCAATTTGGCTCATGACAAGTTTTCAGAGGGCTAGAAACATAAGTTAATTCTATGTATATTGAATCTGTCACATATGTAAAAAACAGAAAAATTACCAAAAAAATTCCAAATTTATTGCATTTATGACAATTTAGTCCTAAACTTTTTAGTTTGACTAATTCAGTTTCAAACCTTTTGACGATTTATCAATATAATTCATCAGGTCAGATTTTGGCGAAAAATCACTGACATGAACGTTGATAATTCTATGTAGCATGACAATGACTATGGTTGGCCGTTGGTGAGGGTTGTAGCCCTCGCCCCTCACTTGATCTTGCCCATAGCTAGGCATGGCCTTCGCAACCAACCTTGTCCAGACCATCATACCCCCTTGCTTAAATCTAGGCGAGGCTAGCTTAACCATGATCTTATGCAGAAAAAGGTTGCCTTCACCTTCAATTGGCGGGGTTAGCCTAGCCTAGATCTTGGCAATGTCAGGCAAGGGCTATGACCCTTGCCCAGCGGCCAGTGAGTTTTGGCAACCTTCTCCGACCACAATAAACAAACAAAGGAATAGAAAAAAAAAAAAAAAAAAAAAAGAGATGAAAAAAATTATTCACATCAACGATTTCTAACTAAATTGGGTAAATGGACTACATTGGCAATTACTTAGAAGATTTAGGACTAAATTAACTAAATTAAAAAGTTTATAACTAAATTGACACAAATACAATATGCTTCAGAATTTTTTCTTTTTAATTATTTATCCCCTATGAAACTTCCCCATTATCAAATAAAAAGAAGACTTATTGCATTGTTCATATAATGCAAACTCGCCAGACTAGTGAATTCAAGATTCTCTTTAGATTGACTCTCTCGTGAAACATCATTATGTATCGATATGCGTTTTGTTATGTATAGCAGTCAAACAACCGACCCCTATAACTCTTTGACAAGGTCAATAAAAGACGAGTTCAATACCCCATGATGGTGCATAGTTATTAGTAGCGAAATGGAATGCTATCATAAGATTTACTATACCAATCAATTATGATTCATGGGACTTGGATTTCCTCTAACAACAGTTTTTCTGTTCCGGTGCAAATGATTGCTTAATATGACCTCGTATATTAAATGTACATGTGAAATCAACTCGTTTTTATCTAAGCCTATATACAAATTGTGGCATTTTTCTCCATCCATGATTATAGAAGACTTCCTCCGACCAGTTTTTTAATTGATGGATTGCATATATGGACATAATTCCAGGTAACTCAACTTGCTTTATGAGATTTTTCTATTGCAGCCAGCAATTTCGGCTCGACTCTTGACTTCAAGTCAACTCGATTCAATTTTCCAAGTCGTAGAAGACCTAGCTTAACCCACTCATGGCAACCTGTGGTATCCGTATGCATTTTCTTTTTCTCATTAAATATCATCATTAGTCGCTGCCCTTGCATTGGGCATGCCGGGTGTAGGAAGCAATTAAAGTTTGGTCATTATATTTTTTTCAAACAATAAGAAGCATAATTATTCGAAAGATAATTTGTCGAAGGGAACAAAAACATTCGAGCATGTTTATAATCTCAGTGCTTAACTGCCTCAAAAACCCTACGCGACGTTTTATTTGCACCCTTAACTTGAGAAATTTTCAATTTTACCCCGAGCTTCAACTTCAATTTCTAGTTAACCCCGGCTTTTGTAACCAAGGGGCGTCAAATGTCAGATCTAGAGATACGTGCAAACTGGTAAGTTGACTTTTTCTTGATCTAAGCTCCTCGTGAGTAGAAACATTTGGGTAAATCTTCCCTCACTAAAATGACATTTAGGTAATTAATAACGTTAAATTATTTGGATTGATATTATCGATTAAATATTGGAGGAGAATAAGTTATTTCCATAAATAACTTTGGCATTAGATTATTGTCAATCTATATTTTTTTGAACTAGTTCCGCTAACTTCATGAATCATGTAAAGTGCAAATCAAAATCTAATTAAATTGACTAATATGTGTTTGCACTTGAGGTTGTGCATAATCAAACATATCATGTGCACTAACATGTTTTTCTACTATACATAGCGGTGATAAAATTGTTCCTTTTTTTCTTTTTTTCATATGTATAGTTATGGTATCAGATCGAGCCCAATCGTAATTAAGGACAACCAATTTTTTGTGAAATGATAAAAAAGTTAGAGCAATAATTTTTTAATGATTAAATTTATTTCTCTATATCATTAAACAAATCGTGCCAACGTAGAATTTAGGATCCTGCGTGGTAATATTTTTCAAAAAATCCTAAATATATTGTAAGGCAGATAATTCACTCTTAAGCTTTTTAATCGTACCAAATTATTTTTAACATTTTGATGATTTGCCAATCACTCATAAACTTTCACTTGAGATTTTAAATACATGTGGGATTACTTTAAAGCAATATAATAGACAAGATTTGCTGAAGGAAAATTTAATTGACAAATCGTGCTCCCGTAAAAATTTTGGATTGCACTGGAGAACGCTGCCCTTAAGATCGGACTTCCTGATTTAATTTAAATTAGTATAAAAGCAAGTCCTCCAGGATATAGTAAAGCAAATATCAAAACTAATATTTACGGACACCAAACTGTAGAACACTAAATAAGAGTTCACGTCTTCAACTTCATAGCGATAAAAGCAAATATCAAAAAAATGGATATATGTTGGGAATAACTAATATTTACGGACACCAAACTGTAGAACACTAAATAAGAGTTCACGTATGGAATAGTTTATTATGGTTCAGGTTATGTATTGAATGGTTTTATTGTGTTAGACATTAACTATGATCAGTATAATATTAATGTCGATGGTTGTTTTTCTTTAATTGCATCTTCTAATAATGTTGAAATTGATGCACAATGGTAGAGAATCAGTTGAACAAAACAATAAAAGCGTTGAGAACCGATCGCGGACGTAAGTATCTATCTGAGCAATTCAAGGCTCTTTGTGATGAAAAGGGAATTGTACGACAATTGACTATTCCTGGTACTCCACAACAAAATGGGGTAGCTGAGAGAAGGAATAGAACCCTATTGGAAATGGTTAGGTCTATGATGGCGCAAGCAAATTTATCTATCTCCTATTGGGGAGATGCGTTATTGGCTGCTGCCTATGTACTTAATCGAGTGCCCTCAAAATTGGTCACTTCCACCCCTTATGAATTATGGACTGGTAGGAAACCAGACTTGAGTAGTCTACATCCATGGGGATGTGCAGCTTATGTTCATGATTCTTCCCATAAATATGGCAAATTAGGTCATAGAGGGAAGAAATGTATCTTTATAAGATATTCTGAATACTCCAAAGGGTACGTGTTCATAGGTGAACAAGCTGATGGAAGTGTGACCGAAATGGAGTCACGAGATGTCACGTTCTTAGAAAACGATTTTCCTAGTAGAGGTGAGATTGATAAGGACTTCCAATTATATGAGATGGAAGATCTTGATAACACACTCAGTAATGTTGTAGAGGGAAATGAAGATTTACCTCAACACACAAGACCTAATGGGAGTGTTACATCGCCTGACGAATTGAATTCAAGAGAAATTCAATTGCGTAAAAGTAATCGTAAAAGTATTCCCCGTCGTCATTTTGAGATTGAAGGGGAAGCATTTATGATTGCTCAAAAAGACGATATTGAGCCTAAGACTGTTCAAGAGGCTCTCTCATCCTCTGATAAGGAAGAATGGAGAAATGTTTTGGAAGATGAAATGGAGTCAATGAGGGCAAATCATGTCTGGGACTTAGTTGATCTACCACTCAATCGTAAGGCCATTGGAAACAAATGGGCCTTTAAGATTAAACGAAGGGCGGATGGATCCATTGAAAAGTATAAGGCTCGCCTTGTGGCGAAGGGTTATACTCAACAATAGGGTATAGACAATGAGAAAACTTTTTCACCAGTTGTAAGGTTTGCCTCAATACGCCTTATTTTAACCATCGTTGCACATTTGGACCTTGAATTATATCAAATGGATGTAAAGACGGCATTTCTCAATGGAGAACTAGATGAGGAAATCTATATGAAACAACCAATAGGTTTCATAGCTAAAGGTCAAGAGGATAAAGTTTGCAAACTTCGTCGCTCAATATATGGCCTTAAACAATCATCTAGACAGTGGTATCTTCATTTTCATAGCGTACAAACTTTTGGTTTCATGGCATGATTGAAGAAGATCACTGTGTATATGTCAAGCAGTCTGGAGATAAATTTGTGATTTTATCACTTTATGTGGACGATATTCTGTTGACTGGAAATGACAAGGTTTTGGTTATCACCATAAAAGAATGGTTGTCCTCCAATTTTGAAATGAAGGACATAGGAGAAGCTGCTTATATATTAGGAGTTAAGATCGAAAGAGATCGATCAAGGAAACTCCTTACTTTATCACAAGAGTCTTATATTATGAAGATTCTTGAACGTTTCAATATGCAGCACTTTGTAATCCCATTGATACCCCTGTCATGCAAGTTGAAGGCCTAAAAATCTTGAGATGTGTCCTAAGACTCCGGAAGAAATTAAAGTAATGGAAACTGTTCCTTACGCTAGTGCGGTCGGAAGTTTGATGTATCCTATGATGTGTACTCGACACGACATATGTTATGCCGTGGGATTGGTGAGCCGATATCAATCAAATCCCGGTCAAGCACACTAGAAAGCAGTGAAGAGGATCCTGAGATACTTGAAAGGCACCATGGACTATCGACTTTGTTACCAAGGGAATGATTTACGCCTATTTGGCTATTCAGATGCTGATTGGGTTGGAGACCTAGATGAGCGTAAATCGACTTCTAGATATGCGTTCTTGCTCAATGGAGGCGCAATTTCTTGGAATAGCAAGAAACAGACATGCACGGCCTTGTCTACTATGGAGGCAGAATTTATTGCATGTTCTGCCGTAGTGCAAGAAGCAGTTTGGCTAAAACGTTTCCTAGAAAATTTAGCCACTGTCACTGAGATTCAAAGACCGGTAACAGTTTATTGCGATAGTCAAGCAGCCATTGCCTATGTGAAAGATCCCAAGTATTATGGAAGGACAAAGCACATTGACATAAAGAACAATTTCATCAGAGATATTATAGCGCAGAAAGAAGTGATCCTACAATACATTTCAACCAATAGAATGGTTGCTGATCCATTTACGAAGGCTATTCCTAGAGACATATTCTTGACTCACAGGATGTCATTAGAATTACGTAGAATGTGATATGTGTTATTGTAGAGGATCATTGGTTTATGTATTTGTGGACATATGTATTGTACTTGTTTGTTCAATAGTGATTTGATGTTTTATCAATAAGTACAAATCCACTATAAGACTAGCACATACACATATATATTATTGAAAAGTATGTCAACAGGCAATGATTGGCTCACTCACACGAGCAATCACCTCAAGTGCTATAGTTAGCACGTTGAGATGAGATATTATGTACAAGTAATTGCTGAAGAGCAAGTTTAGTACATAAAATAATATGTTGCCTTGATTGGAGTCAAGATGAGGTATGTGATTTGTTAATAATAAGACCAAACATGATAGTCCCACAATCATGTATGCTTGAAAGATGCCGAATGTGAGTACTTAATTGGGCGCTATAAAAAGCGAGCCGATATAGCACTCGAGCTAAACATGAGTACGTGAGGAGTACGTGACTATGTTTAGGCTAAGATCCGTATAGTGGATATATTTAGTAAATGACATACGCTCTTATAGAAAGAGAAATCCACTATAGTATGTCATTCATACTACATGTGCATTGTTCGACCGACAAGGGAAGGTGAGTAAAATTATCCCTATTTACTCATCGTGTGAGCTCTTGAGGTAATTTATAATTTACCTCATTATGTGCCCTATGTTACTTTTTCGTTCGTGATTCATCCGTAATTCAACGTTCGTTCTGGGGTTAATTGTTGTTTGCGCATCATCTCTTTGCAACATAATTGTCACAGCGATCTTGCTTATTTCTTTATTTCAACGGATTTAACTGGTAACTAGTACAATACTCATTCTTATTTTCACATTCTCTCGGCGTCAAACATGGGAGATTCCAAGTTCCGGACATTAGCACGTGGGGTACGGAACGCCACAGACTCGCATGACCCGTTTGCCGTCGGCGGAGGTGAGGTACTGTCGGAGGTTAGGGTTCCTGATGTACCCACATAGGCATGGCCTCTGCTCTCGCATCTTGCTGCAGCACAGGGCCGACGGCTGCGCGGAAGATGTCATCGCGGGCACGCATGAGCTCAGCTGCTAGGCGCTGCACGTCACCGCTTCCGCTACATGGGCTCGATCTGCCGAGAGAAGCACAAGCACTGCCGTGAGAGCTGCCACAAGCAAGCGGGGAGATGGAGAGGGATTGGATGGCTTGGCCATGATCTTCTATGGGAAGCAAGTGAAAAGGAGACTGGAGAGGACAGTGATGGTGTATGGTTTGAGGCCAAGGCGAGGGACGGGAGATTTATAGAGATGGCACTCGAATTTAAATATCTCATAAGTTATTTTGAATTAAGTAGGCTAATAATATATTTTAAGAACAATGAAACAATTATTAAATACCCAACTTCAAGCGCATGGATGCATGCATGCATGCATGCAACATGTTTTGTGTTCTACTATTTACATGTGATGAGTAGCGGATTTCGTGTACGCATTTTCGTGCGAGGATTTGATCGAGATCATCCATGCTCCATTTATAAAATTCGAAATGTCTTTTTGTCGGTGCCTAATCTATAAGGCTATATATTGCCTAATTATGGCCATGATTTCCAGGGCATCTTCGGACATGGGAACCACAATACTAATATACGTGGAAGGAAAAAAAGATGGTCGCTCTTTTCATTTTCAGAAAAATTTTCGTCTTGATTAATTTAAAATAAGGAATGATGTTACAGATATGACGAATCACAATAAAGATACTGTGCATAGAACCACTTTATTTTTCATTACCTTGCAAATATTGCACATAAGTTTTCAAAAATAATACAAGTTTAGCGAAAAGGGTTGTCATTATGTCTTCATTAATTTCAAAATGCCGACACATAACTGAATTCTATTTAGAAAATGCAGTCAATTTTAAAGATTCCGGCTACACACACTTGTCAATCAGCCAATATTGCTCATAGAGATTATAATGAAAGGAGGAAAAAAAAGAACAACTCATCGACTTGGTACTTCAAATCTAAAAAGAAAGTGAAAACCCAATTTTCCACTAACTCAATTTTCCACACTCAATGCGAACCCAATTTTAGCCAGCTCCGAAAGAGAGAGGATTCATTTCCTCTATGAAATGGAATGCCCCCAAATTTCAGTCGATGGCAACATCGTCATCATCGCATAGAATTTTCAAACCAGCAGCCTTCATAGATTGTAGCAATCCACTTTAATTCATTCTATTTCAACGGCCGGTCACACGATAGAACTTGATTGTCTTAGCAACCCACTAGACTAAGGAATTCGGGATACTTCAAATTGACTCTCTCGTAAAACATCAACATCTATATATATGTTCTGCAATGAAACAGGTTAACTCCGATAAATCTTGAGAAAGTCCACAAAAGCTAAGTTCAATACCCCATCAGGGTGAAGTGCTACCGGTAGTGAAATCGAATGCTATCATAAGATTTACTGTACCAATCAAATATCAGTCCTAGGACTTCGATTTCCTCTAACAACAGCTCTTTTCTACCAATATATGTTATCACCTTACATGACCTTGTATCATTTCATGTATATTTGAAATCAACTCATTTTTAAGCTAAGCTTAATTATTATTTTTTTTGGGTCGAAAATAACTTTTGATTACTAACTCAAAGATGAATTAGAACCAATATCAAATTCAAGACTTAAAATCAACCAAAGGGAATGAGGGGCATAAACAACTCAATTGGATGGAAGGGTTTCAGCTCAGTGGGCCTTGGCTACCCAATCAGCAACATGTTTTTAAGCTAAGCTTAAATGAAAAGGCCATTTTTTCTTCTTCATCCATGATCAGAGGATATTTCTTCTGACCATTTTTCTAATTAGTTGGGTCATAAATATGGACGTTGATCCGATTTCTTTTTTGGCTTTGGACGAAGTCAACTTAATTTACTCTTCCACTCAAGGGTAATGATGAAGGCGGTCCGACAACGCTTATGAAATTTTCCAAAGGCAGTCCGCAATTTCGGCTCGACTATTGACTTGGAGTCAACTCGATTCAATCATCCCAGTCAAAAAAGACCAACCCAAGCCCACTTATTTTTTTCAAAAGAAAATTATATTCATTACTTGAAACAATACATAAGAAGTATAAATCTTTATGATAAAATAAATCGAAACAGAAAAAATACTCAGAAGCAAAGCTAAATTCAGAAAACAATGAGGATCGACGAAGCACCAATAAAGTTAAACGCATACTTATTTTACAAGAACAAATATGTTTAGAAAAATAATTGACAGCCGATCACTAGTATACACTGAAAATTCCTTCATCAATAACTATGACGTTGCCAATTGGTAATATGCACCTAGGCTCGGCTTTTTTTACATCATTGTCGTACAGAGATGTCAATTTCTATGATCATCATTGAAGCAAGAGACAGAAAACCTATACATGAACAGAGCAAAGGTATATCAACTTCCCAAAAGCATCTTCATTAAACTCCCAAATTTAGATCGGGAATAGCACCCAGATCTAGAACTAGATCTAGAAAGTTGGAATTCTCAAATTAAGAACTAGATGTAGAGAAAAGAGCTCCCAAATCTAAATTAAGGGAGAAAAAAAGTAAGGAAAGAACAATAAAACGCAAACAAAATCAACAAGAGAGGGAGGGGAGGGTGGGACTAGTTCAAACCCTTCTTTGTGGTTGAAGGTCGAAGAAGACCATGGAGAGAAAAGAGAGGGAGGGAGAGAGAAAAAGACTTTTCGCTCCCACCCACTCATTGGAAAACTACGCTATGGGAATGCAATTTTTTTCATTATCTATCATCATTAGTCCCTGACCTTACGTGGGGCATTCCAGGCGTAGAGAGAGAGACAGAGAGAGGACAGCAGCATCTCGCCAATGGAAGTTTGATGATTATATTTTCGAGACTGTAAGAAGTATAATTATTCAAAAGACAATTCTTCAAAGGGAACAAAAACATTCAAGCATGCTTATAATCTCAATGCTTAATTGCTTCAAAAACCCTATGCAATTCTTTACTTGCACCCTCAACTTGAAAAACTTTCAACTTTAACCCGAACTTGAATTTCATTTTCTATATAACCCCTAGCTTTTATGACCAAGAGGTGTCAAATGTCAAATCTAGATATATGAAAACCGGTAACTTGACCTTTTCTTGATCCAAGCTTCTAGTGAGTAGAACATTTAAGTGAATTGCGCATGTGAGTGTGTCTCCTTTTCTATGTGTCTTTGTGTTGGTGTATGTACACTAGACCTATCAAAATGGGTTATAAATCCATTTCTTAACTAATATATGATGAACCCACCCTTTCCACATAGAAAATAGGAGGTGGGGGGTTTGAATCCCCAACTTCTTAGGGGAGTTGGGATGGGGATAATTTAGTTTTAGGTGTGAGTTTGGACTCCTACGCCGTATAAGGAAGTAAAATAAAAATCTTAGGAGTTAAAATAGGAAAGTGGGGAAAAAAAACTCATATTTGATGGATTGATTGGCTATATGAAACTCACACGCCGTATAAGGAAGTAAAATAAAAATATGAGAGTGAGAATTAAAATAGGAGTAAAGTAAAACCGACAAGAAAAAAAAAACTCATATTTGATGGATTGATTGGCTATATGAGTTAGTTATATTCAATAAATGAATTATAAATAAGTTTACAACGATAATACCCAAAATAATATAAGTATTAAGTGGGTTCACAACTTACATAAACCCATCTGCCTCTTTGACTCTCTCTTGCCCTCATTTTATCTCGAGTTCACTCTTTTACACTCTTACGTCAATATGGGTATAGATTTTATCAAACATAAAGGTATCTTAGTAATATTGGTCAGGTCAGGTAATCAATTTGGGTCGAACAATTTTCGACCCAACTCAACACACCTATTTGTCGGATCTAGCATACACATGCACATTTGCTATGCATGAAGAGATAGAGCCAGAAGAATTAATCAAATAAATGATATTAAATTCAAGCTTGCGCTTTTTCCACCCCTATTGACTCCCAACACTCTTACAATCTTAAATTCAACGCACTATTCATTGTGGAACCCACTATAATTTTAGGTTATTTATTACCTTTTCTCCATTTGTTCTTTGGCTTCAGTTTTGCTGAAAGACAGAATTATCAACATCCCTCTCAAATAACTTTTTTTTTTTTTTTACCCTAACGGTTTCTTCCACACCCAAATTGTTCAACAATTTCTTCATGTTCGCCTTTTTGTGAACTTATTCTTCATCGTCCATTTGCATTAGAGTCTAATCAACTGCTCTAATCTAAGCAAGCATTAATCATTCATCGGAGTAGAGGGATGTTAGTTTTATTTGCGAAAATTTTGCTTCATATCCCTGGGTTCTCCTCAAAATTCTCCATGTCAATTGGCCCAGAATAGGGTAACAATCTAGAGTCCATTGGACAAGCCATTAAAATATTGAATCCACTCACAGAAGGCCTTACCAAATTGCTGTTCAGTCAGTCTACAAGAGAGAGAGAGAGAGAGAGAGGATATTTGCATTGATGATACGGTGAACAGAGCTAAATACCATAGTTCAGGGGAATTGCTGAGGACTTGCAATCATTTATTTGTTCTCGATTCTTTATCATTTATAAACTCTGTTTCAGCAGGTTAATCGGTTCAATTTAGGGATAAATTGATCTATTAACAAAGAGAAACCAAAATACTGGTAGTGCCAACATGTAATGGGTTGGAGTTAACCCTGGCGTGATAGCAACCTGTGTTTTCTCAAATGCCAAACCTTCCCGAAGCGACGATGGCATTAAACTCGTTGGGAGTTCTAATACCAGCATTCATATGAGGGCTTACCAGACCGTAAAATAAAGAAAAGAATTAAACTAATTTTAAAGCACACCAAATTGTAGAACACCAATAAGGGTTTCACTTCATAGAGTGCAACTATATAGATCATGGCAACATCATCTCTTTGCAATCAGATTGCGGCTCGTCTCTTTATTTCAACTTATTCAACTAGTAAACCATACTCGTCCTTATCTTCGTATTCTCTCGGCATCGAACATGGGAGGTTCCCAGTTCCGGACACTTAGCACGTCGGGTACGGGACGCCGCAGGTGCGTGCAACCCGCTTGGCGTTGGGTGAGGTGACATACTGCCGGAGGTTCGGATTCCTGATGTACTGGCAGAGGCACGGCCTCTGCTCTCGCAGCTTGCTACAGCACAGCGCCGAGGGAGGCGCGGACGACGTGATTGCGGAGACGCACGAGCTCAGCTCCGTGGCGCTGCACGTCACCGCTTCCACTACTCGGGCCTGATCTGGCGAGAGAAGCACAAGCACCGCCACGAAAGCGGCCGCAAGCAGCCGTGCAGATGGGGAGGAATCGGATGGCTTGGCCATGGTCTTCAGAGGGAAGCGAAGTGGAAAGGAGATTGAAATCAGCGGGGAGAGAGCGCGTGGGGACCGGAGAGATTGGTGGGGCTGTAAGTTGTGTGGCCAAGGCAAGAGATAGTGTATTTATAAGGACGGCACTTCAATTAAATATCGCATAACTTATTTTGAAAAAAAATTAGAATAGGCTAATCATACAATTATAGAGGTTTGGTTGCATGCTTGCGACGTGTTTTGGGCTCTAGTGCATTTTGTGTTGGGCATTCTAGTACAAGGAATAGACCACCCCCCACTTGTAGATGTTGAATTGTATTGCTGTCGATGCTTGACCTTTTAAGGCTATATTTATTGCCTAATGACCGCCTTGTTTCTCGGGGCATCTTCGGCCATGGGAGCCACAATAATAATATATAATATACATGGAGGAAAAAAAGAAAGAAAGAGAGAACGAAAGATGGCCAGTGCTTTTATTATTAGAATTCTTTTCGTGAAAAGGATCACTTTCTTTTTTATAGCCTTGCAAACCTTACCCATAAGTTTCAATATGAATAGGAGCATCGGGAATTGAGATTTTATTACATTGGTGTTAATTTCAATGTGCTGACGCGTGAAGTTAAATTCCATTTAGAGAACATGAATTAATTTTGAAGACTTCGTGTGCACACATGTATCAATCATCTGACATTGTCCGTGGAGCTTATTTCTCATTACAAGGGATTGATTGAAAAAAAAAAAGTAAAAAAAAATCATTAGCATAGTGCTTTAAATCTTTTTAAAAAAAAAAATCAATTTTTTTCACGTTTAGTGGAAACTTGATTTTCACTTAGACCATCGCATCAAATCTCCTGTCAATAAAGGGAAAGGATCCTTTCTTCTATCAAATGGAAAGCCACTAGAATTTAATAGATGGCAACATCATCATCGTTACCATTACATAGAATTTTCAAACCACCCTTCATCCGATTACTCCCGAAGGAGCATGGACCTCAGGAGGAGGATAACAAAGAAGAAAATGGATGCTTCAAAGCGGGCAAAATAGATAGAGCAAGATAGGACTAGGACTAGGTACATGCACGGTAGGCAAAACAACGCAGCAATCGACTTTAACTTCATTCGAGGTCAACTCTCAGCCACATGATAGAACATGGTTATCTTCGAATTCAACAGAATAGTTGGAAAATCATTCTAACAGCAGCCGCCCACGGGCGCATGCCGGCTCGGTTCTCGCAATTATTCGGAGAGCTAGAAACGAAAGAACTGTTCCGAATGCGTTGAATCCGTCCGCATGCCGGGGAACTTCCTCTTCACCAAATACAGGAAAAACCTGTTGGATTTTTCCTATGGTCTGCTTTTGACTGGATGTCTAACTTTGCTCTACCCTTCACGGCAAGAATGCCAATGTGAAGACGGTTGGATAAAGCTCGTGAAATTTCCCGAATGCCGCCAGAAATTTCGTTTTCTACTCTTGACTTGGAGTCAACCCGATTCTATCTTCCAGTCATACAGA
The DNA here is from genome assembly GCA_014182365.1 of Eucalyptus tenuipes. Taxonomy (NCBI): domain Eukaryota; kingdom Viridiplantae; phylum Streptophyta; class Magnoliopsida; order Myrtales; family Myrtaceae; genus Eucalyptus; species Eucalyptus tenuipes. Next base: position 25,770,080 of record CM024542.1, read on the forward strand.
GCTGTGCTAACCCTCTCATTTGCAACCACTTACATCGGTGTGCAAATCTGTCATTAGACATTATTGTCAATTAGGGGAGAGCATGGTCGAGTGAACATATCTCACTCTAGATCCAAGAACCGCCCACTAAAGACCGGTTTTTGAAAATTAGAATCGAGAACAGCCCATTAATTTCATAGATCAACCTAGGAACCGGATTAATTTCATAGATCAACCTAGGAACCGGACCATCGGTCCAGTCCGGTTCATGGGTGAGTCTATAGAACTGGTCCCACCAAGCTTCACACATTAACACTATAATATGCAATAAAGAATTGCATGACAGAATCACCTCATCAAAGACACTCCCAATTAAAGCTAATAAACCAACAATATTAGTATGTCAGGAAGCATGTAAGCAAGAGAGCACACTCACAAACTTGTTACAAGTGGGCAAAAATAGAAAACTATCTAACATAAATATTAGCATGTAGCCTAGGGATTTAGGATTTTGCATTTTTTAAATTAAAAATTAAATATATATTATATACCATCGGTCTGGTCCAAGTGGGCAGTTCCATACTTGGAACTAGGAACCGAGAATTGGACCAGTTCCCTTGAGAACCATTGTTTCTTAGGTAGTCCGGGCAATTCCTGGTTTCTTCGTACACCCCTTTTATTAGCCCCTGACCTTACATTGGGCATGCCATGTGTAGAGAGAGAGAGAGAGAGAGAGAGAGAGAGTAACGTCTTTCCAACTAAAAGCATGGTGGTAATGATTTTCAAGACGATAAGAGGCATATTTATTAGAAGAGATATATGTGCTGGAAGTCTTAAAAAATTTATCAGCAAAATGTTATTAAGTCATAAAATTTACAAATAGTACAATCAAATCATAATACTTGTCAAATTGGTACACTCAAATTCTTTCATAAACTTCGTCTATTTAGATTAACGGAATATGTTACCGTTGCCTTTTTTAATATTTTCTATCCCAACATGGTGATGATGTGGATTACATTATGATTGTTTAAACCAAAATACTAATTAAATAAAATAGGATAAATATTTTAAAAAAACACAAATGGGGGGAAAACAAACCAAAGGTGTCGTCCTTGCCATTGCCAGCCTCGTCGCCAACCGACGAGGGCCAATGAAACTTGTCGAGCCCCGGTGACCCTTGTCTAGATTTGGACGAAGGTCATCAGCCATAGCTGAGGCCCTGGCGACCCCCACCAGCCATTTTTGACGAGGAGGGGGTGGCAAAAAGGGCCCGCCCTTCCCCTTACCTCCTTTTATTATGTTTTCTTAAATATTTTTTATTTAATTTAATTAAAATTTTGGTTAAAAATTAGAATTTAATCCAAAATGGTGTCATTTTAGCCTTGTGTTCCATGTTTTGGTCACTTCATCGCCATATAGAAGAGAGTAAATATTAGAAAAAGCCACGTTAGCAATTTCCATTAATCTAAATAGACGGAGTTAACGAAAGGACTCAGGCCCTGTTTGGTTCGGCTTTTCAAATGGGCTTTCGGACTCTAAAGTCCCTTGGCCAAATGCAAACGCGTTTGGTTCGACTTTGGGCGACTTTGGCAAGATGCAATTGCATCTCCAAGTGGCTCTAAGGGCCCTTAGCCCAAAGCGGGTGCTTTGGGAAGTTGCATCTCCAGAATGCAAATCCCGCTACTTGTTCATCTTCTCAAAAACCACCGCACACCACCGCCACCAAGGCCGACCGGAGGCCGACGACGGCGGGCCGGGACGCGCGCGCGGCGAGGCTCCGGCGATCGCCGCCCCGAGAGTCGCCCGACCCGGCGACCGTCGCCGGACCTCGGGCGACGCTGGATCGCGCGACCCAGAGACCGTCGCCGGGTCGCGCCGCTGGGGTCGCGCGACCCCGGCGACCGTCGCCAGGGGTCGCGCGACCCGGCGACCGTCGCCCAGGTCGCGCGACCCCGAGGCGGCCGTTACTCCTGGGTCGAGCGACCCAGGCGGTCGTCGCCGCCGGGTCGCGCGACCCGGCGGCCGTTACTGGGTCGGCGACCCGGGCGGTCGTCTCCGGGTCGCGCGACCCGGCGACCGTCTGGCCGCCCGATCCGGCCGTCGCCGGGTCGCGCGACCTCGGGCGGCCGTGGCCGGGGTCACGGTCGCCCGAGGTCAGCGACGACCCGGCTGCGCGACCTCGAGGCGACCGCATGGCCGCCGGATCCGCCGTCGCCGGTCGCGCGACCTCGGGCGGCCGTTGCCGGGGTCGCGCGACCCGGCGACCGTCCGTCCGCCAGATCAGCCCGGTCCGGCCGCCGAGATCCGGCGGTCCTAAGACGGATTTCAAAAAAAAAAAATTAGAAATGTTTTTTTGTTTTTTTAATTTTCTAAGCAGCCAGATTTCAAAAAAAAAAAAATTAGAAATGTTTTTTTTTTTTATTTCGGAAAACCCCATTTACCCAAAGGTATTTGCATTTTGGCAAATGCATTCCCCAAAAGCTGAACCAAACGGGCCCTCAATTGTACCAATTTAATAAGTTTTAAGTCTTGAGTACACTTTTATATATTTTAAGAACTCGATTGCACTTTGTTAAAAGTTTTAGACTTTCGGAGCACGTCTCTTATTAAAAAGACCATTCTTCAAAGGGACCATTAAGCTTTTGAGTAGAGATTTTTTTTTTTGGTAACTAATAATTTTTATATTATTTGGGTGATATTGTTGTTTAGACATAATAAATTATCTCAGTAAGAAATATTGAAATTAGATTATTGTCAAATCACATTTTTTTTAATGAAATAGCCCGCTAAATTCATGAATCATGTAGTGTACAAGTCGAAATCTAATTAAATGGCCTTACATTCATCCCTCAAATATTTACATGCGGTTTTATTATCTAAAGAAGCAATAAGGCTTTCTTTTTCTTCTTTTTCATAGTTACGGTATCTGTAAATTCAGCCCAATGTACTTATAGATGAACCAATTTCTTTGGGGAAATGTAAGAGTTTTCAAGCAATATTTTCTTATTAATTAAATATATTTCTTTACATCATTTAATGACTCGCACCAAACGCAGGAGTTAGAAGGTACTCTCGTGTCAATATGATTATGATAATAGACAGGTGTAAAATTGTTAAGAGCCGACCAAGAAAAACTAGGGAAAGGAGAGGTGACAACGTTTTCTAGTGACGTGGTCGCTAAAGATACAAAAATGCGCAAATCAACGTTTGTCTTTCGACCAAAAAAAACATTAAAGTTGTCATTCGACCACAAAAAGAAAGCATTGAAGTTGACTGACTAGACCAAATGAGAACTCCAGAATTTTTACCAGCGACTTTTAGCCCTTGAAAACGCGGATACAACGGCAGTCAAAAAGAAAGTGGGAAATAGAGACCTGCTCTTTCTCATTTTTTCTCTATGCTGGGATTGAATTGATTGAAGTCATCTACGCGTAAAAACTATTTGAAAACTGACCGTTTCATAGAGGATGATTCTCCTGACTTTTGGACCTTCCCCGGAGCGTGTCTGTGAAGTTTCCTCTCATTAGATAATATTGTTAGAGACATTCTAAGATATTAAATATTATAGCTATTATTTGATATTTCATTACTTTCCTAAGATAGTCAGTTTCCTCATTAAATTACTTCCTTTCCTATACGTATCGTTCGGGTGTCAACACTCTTGACTCTAAGAAGTTATAAGTCGAGACAATTGAGCAATGATATAGTTTTTAATGATTCTCTCTATCTCTCTTTAAGATCCTAGATTATTTACACATCTACCGAATATGCAGGGTAAAAATTTATAGGTTTTAGGTATAGCACCCGATGAATGAATAAACGCCCACAACGTCATTTTTCCTCAAAATAAAATGGTAAATCATCAAGTAGATCACAAAATTGAGGCAAAAATATGAATGCAGTCCCAAAAGATTAGTAACAACGAGCGGTCATATGATGAGAAGATGTCGTGCATGAAGACAGATCGCCATGTGCGAAGACCCATGAACGTATAAGTGATCCTATAATGACCATTTAGCAATCCCTTTGTGTGTGTCCTATGTTTTTCGAGTGAATGAATGATCATCATGTGATGAGAAGGCGTTCGATAAATCAAGTTCTCACCCACTTAATTAACATATTTAATATTCAATGTGGTTCTGTCGTGTCAATTAGGGGATCAAGTCCATATACCAATCTTTATATACATAATATTATATATAAAGCATGTGGACCAAATTCTGCTACTCGAGGGATCCTCCAAGAGCAATCGTTTGAGGAGCTCTGGATTCCCCAGTATATCCTGCGAAACCGATAGCTATCAAACTTGATGCTTATTTGCTCCCGGAAAATCTTGCCAACCACATGGCTTATTTCTCCCGTGATTTTTAACGATAGCTGGGAAGGGCCAAAGCTCAAGAGCTAGTCAACGTCTCAATCAACTTTCTATGAAGTTCAATTACTTTAAACTGTCACATGAAATTTTCAAATACATAAGGGATTACTTTAAAACAGCATGATAGGTGAGATTTGCTGAAGGAAAATTTAATAGACGAATTGTACTCCCGTCAAAACTTTGAATTGCACTAGAGACCGCTGGTCTTAGGGATGGACTGTCGGATTTATTTATTTTTTAACAAAAAAGAAAGGAAGTCCGCGCAGAGATAGGCTTAGCCCAAAATTGATCATATCAATTGGCCCAGAAATGGGTACAATTAAAAGCCCTATTTGAGGAGCCAATAGAGTACTAAACTTATTCGCAGAAGGCCTTACCAAATCGCTGTTCAATCTGTCTAAACAGAGAGAGAGAGAGAGAGAGAGAGAAGGAGCGCGCCGGGGGGGGGGGGGGAGGGGGAGGGGAGGTGGAGAGAGAGCCAATTATAATAGTTCAAAAGAAGTGCAACTGAAGAACACTAAATAAGACTTCATCTCTTCAACATCATAGGACACAACTATATAGGTCATGGCAACATCATGTCGTTGCAACATGATCATTCCAGCAATCTTGCTTGTTTCTTTATTTCAACTTATTTAACCAGTAACTACTACATCTTCATTCTTATTTTCATATTCTCTCGGCGTCGAACATGGGAGCTTCCAGGTTCCGGACACTAGCACGTTGGGGACGCGACGCCACAGGTAGAAGCAACCCGTTTGGCATTGGGAGAGGTAACGTACTGTTTGAGATTTGGATCCTTCATGTACCCGCAGAGGCATGGGCTCTGCTCTCGTAGCTTGCTACAGCACAGAGCCGATGGAGCTGCAGACGATGTGATCGCGGACAGGCACGGGCTCAGCTCCGTGACGCTGCACGTCACTGCTTCCGCTACTTGGGCTCGATCTGCCGAGAGAAACGCGAGCACCGCCATGAGAGCGGCCGCAATCAAGCGTGGAGAAGGGGAGCGACTGGATGGCTTGGCCATAACCTTCAATGGGAAGCAAGTGAAAAGGAGATAGAAATTAGTGGGAGAGATGTGGAGACTGGAGAGGCAGGGAAGAGAGGGGGAGGGGAGGATTGTATGTTGTGTGGAGCGGATTGTATGTTGGGCGGAGCGATAGGAGAATTATAGAGACGGCACTTCAATTTCAATCAACAATGAGATTTAACGGGAAAATTACCAAAAAAAATTAAATTTATTAAATTTGTGTTAATTAAATCATAAAACTTTCAATTGTCTTTCTATATGGATGTGATTTTTGGTCGGTATATGGATGTGATGAGTAGTGCATTTTAAGTGCGCGTTTTAGGACAATGAAAAGACGAGTCCATCCTCCGTTTCTAGAAGTTGAATTGTATTTTAGTCGGTGCCTAATTTTTGTGTCTATTCTTTGCCTAATTACCGCCGACTTTTTGGGGACGTCTTCGGGCAAGGGAGCCACGATAATAACATTCATGGAAGGAAGGATAGAAATAAAGAAGTTGAAAGATGGCCAGTCCACTTGTTTCTGGAAAATCTTCGCGAGAAGCTTTATTGACGTAGTTTAAGTATTATATAATTATGAGGAATCTGTTGGAGTTTTACGAAATATGTATAAGTGAAATAAACATAAACGCAGTAAGAGCAAAAATAAAATTTTACTATAATATATCTCTCAAGGTATTGTTTGTGCGTTTTAAAAAAAAGTTAATATCATAAAAAAAAAACTCAAAACTGGTACACGTATGACAAATATACTCTAAACTAATTTTTTGACTATGAAAACCACAAATTGATACATCTGTGATAAATTTATCCTAACTAACCATTAAAAAACTCAAAATTGGTATACTTGTGATAAATTTATTCCAAATTAATTTATTCAAACTCCAAAAATCACAAATTGATACATTTGTGACAAATATACAATATGTTAAATTGAATTAATACCACAAAAAATTAAAAAAATTGTATAATTGTGAAAAACAAAGAGTAAAATTGCAAATTGGTGTCACGTGTAAAAAAAAAAAAAAAAGGCGTCACGTGTCATTATACTTAGTAATTTGACAATAAAATTTAACGGAAACTAATATAGGATAAATTTGTCATAAGTGTATTAGTTTGGGATAAATTTGTCAAATGTGTATTAGTTTGGAATTTTTTTACCATAAAAAATTAATTTGGAGTAAATTTGTCACATGTGTACTAGTTTGAGATTTTTCAGAGTATTAACCCTTTAAAAAATTTAAAACATCAAAAAGGGTTATACAAATTACCACTCGAAGCACATTTTAAACGACTTGATTCAAATGTTCTTCGGTTTGAGACCCACAGATGTTAGACCTTTAGTTCAAACACACCACCAACGCACCTTGAACGAAAAAGAACTCGCAAATAATTTCCATTATGATTGCACTAGCAATCTCATGGAGACAATCCTATGCAACCGTGTAGTCCTCTCTCTCCCTCTCTAACCAACTCACCCTCTCTCTGCTCTACATATAGCGTCCTGGTGAAGTCAACATTTAACTTCCTCTAGAAACAGCTCCCTAACCTCTCGAAGAAGTTAAATAATTACTTCCTCCAAAAGTTAGTGTTAATTGATTTCTTCCTCCAGAAAATAGATACCAGAAAATTTGTCTATGATGCAAGTTAGGGAAAACGAAAATAGAATATGTAGCAGCTATGCTATCCCACATGCACGACCCTTCCTTGGCCTCAAAATAGGGACCGCTTATTAGCTACCAAATTGCTTTTTGTTTTTTGACTCATATCATAGAAAATTTTATAATAGCAGAATTCTGATGCACGAGTTCCACATTGTAGCAAGTGTAGAGCATACTATTAAAATTAATCAAAAAATTTCTAGTTCTAAAGAATCACACAAGGTAAAAATGAATAGAGGAGAGAGATTTTATGGTTCATAGCAAACCACACAATATTATTTCTGGAGTAGGTACACTTTGCCCCTTAATATTTACAAGCACTGCCTTATATAGGCAAACACTGAAGATGATCTTACAGACTCTTAATGGAGGCTTTTTCACGTTACTTCAAAATGCTTTGTAGATCGTACTTATGGATTGGCTCGTCGTCATCTGAGCTGTCAGAGTTAGGGGTGTGCAAAAGAACCGGAACCCACCCGGACCGCCCGGAATCGGACCGGAACCGCCCGGAACGGGGGTTCTTAAGGGAACCGATGGGTACCGGTCCGGTTCTCGATTCCATGGGCGGATCCGCCCATCGCCCACCCCGACCGGACCGGTTAAATTATAATAATATATTAATTTTTAATATTAAAAAATTTGATATTAACAAATCTAAAATTTAGGGCTCCAATCACCATCTTGTTTTAATTCACTACTTTCCTTCTCCATCTCGTCTCTCTCATTTTAAAATCTCCCGAGCTCCCTCTTCCTCTTCGATTCACCTCCGGATTTACTCATCTCCCTTTGAGTCCTAGTCCGAACTCGGCGAAATAGTGAGTTAATTCTCTTTTGCTCGAACTTGAACTCTCTTTGCACGTCGTCTCCACCTCCGCATTCACTGTCACTATCGTCCTCTTCGTTGTTGGGCTCGTCCCGCTTCTAACTCCCCTCTTCCTCCTCCCCCTCCTCAGGCTTCTCCCCATCATTCTCATCTTCGGGGACGGGCGAACTCTAGGTCTAAGAACGGCTCATCGTCCCCATTGTCCTCCTCATTGTCTGTCTCAAGGGAAGAGTGGGAGACAATGGAGGCGGTGGCCAAGATGGTGGTGATGGCCAAGACGGAAGCGGAGCGAGGGTTGCAACCGGTTGAAAGCGAAAAGGGGAAGGCGTGGAGGTTGGACCAATTCTATGGATCCACTCGGGAATCGGACCGGACCGGCGGTCCGATTCCCGGGTGGATCCATGCAACTAGCGGGTGGTTCCCGGTTCCGACGGGCGGTTCCCAGTGCTAGGTTGGGAACCGTCCACCCAGACCATACACACCCCTAGTCAGAGCCATCCCCGTCTTTCTGTCTCCTGTACTCTCTTATGAGTCTTTCAACTTCGAGAGCTTCGAGGTAGTGGGTGTCTGTGGCTTCTAGGGGTGGGTTAGTTTTACATGGAATATCAGTAATACTTTTCCTCGAATTATCTTTATATTATTGCCTGAGCGCTTTGAGGAGCTTCTCTACTTCTTCAATTTCTGGAGCACCTTCTCTATTTAATTCAGACTATCTTTATTTTTTAGATGACTAATAAGAACTTGTTGGAATATCAGTGGAACTTGTTGAAATGCTGGGTTGGAGTAGATACCCAAGCTGGAGCAAAGGACTTTTTTTGTCAAGACCTAGACTCAGTGCAAGCTATAATTCACTACGATCAAAAGGATCTTGTGACAATGGCCCTCCCCATGGGTCTTGTGAGGATGAAGCTGGATCCTGTGAATCTGTTTGTGACCTAGAAGTGTCCAACATGTCCATTCTGTAGTATCTTCTATGGCAGACATCAATCGCTAGTCTCGTTGCACGATAGTCATTAAAATAATCACAAAAACATTATCAGCTTTTTTATTGGCCATGCTTCTGGTGGAATAACTTAATTGTGTTGGCACAATATCCTCTGCAACTCCCGATATTGTAATGATAAGCTGAGATTCTACAATGAAAAGTTGCAAAAATCTCATTTGGAACATATTGGGATTTATATGTGGATACTCCGGCATCTGGTGGAGTCTTACACATATCTCCACCAGGTAAAACAAATAACCATGGCCTGAAAAACGAAACAATTGTATAAAGCTCTGGGTCAGGCCTACATGCTCTAACTGGGGCTTGGAAAATATTTTTCCATACACCCAATGGTTTGAATCAACTAAGCATCTACCCAAAATATTTATATGTGACTTCTCCTTGAATGATTCTGCCGATGACAAAAAGCATATTGGCCATCGGAAACTCGATGGCAGTAGTATAAAGTTAAACAAATACCAACAACTCGACATTCCAGTAAATTTCACTAATGTTCCGACAAGTTCTCATCAATCATCCAAAAGACAAGACCATCTAAATTAAACACGGAAGGTGCTCCAGAAATTGAAAAAGTAGAGAAACTCCTCGAAGCACTTAGGCAGCGGTATAAAGATAATCCAAGGAAAAGTATTATTGATATTCCATTCAGCTGTAACCAACCCCTAAAAGCCATAGACACCCACCACCTTGAAGCTCTCAAAGTTGAAAGACTCGTTAAAGAGTACAAGATACAAAAGATGAGGATGACTTTGATAGCTCAGGCGATGACGAGCCAATCCATAAGTAATATCTCTAAAGCATTCTGAAGTAACATGAAAAAGTCTCCAGGAGAAGAACACTAAAGCACCGGAGGAAAAAGAATTTTGAAGCAAACATATGAAAAAAAAAAAAAATCGACCTAGAAACACTATTTGGCACTATTCGGCACTATGTATATACTATTTTGTACTGTTTGGCACTATTTGGAATTGTAGCAGAAACTAAAGATGTAAGATAAGAGTATGCTAGAAACAAGATTTTCGCTTGTCAATATAAGAGTCAAATAATTGGCCATTGTCGGCCACTAAGAGTTTGTAAGATTGTACTATGTGTCACTATTTGGCACTGTTTGGAACTGTAGCAAAAACAAAAGATGTAAGATAAGAGCATGCTAGAAGCAAGATCTTCGTCTATCGATATAAAAGTTGAATAATTGGCCATTGTCGGCCACTAAGAGTCTATAAGATTGTCTTAGTGTTTGCCAATATAAGGTAGTGCCCGTAATGTTAAGGGGCAGAGCGCACCCAAAAATAATATTATGTGATTTGCTATGAATCCCTAAAACCTCTCTTCTCTCTTCCTTTCTACCTGGTATGATTCTTTAAAACGAGGAATGTTCTTATTAATCTTGATAGTATGTTCTACACTTGCCACAATATGAAACTTGTGCATTAAAATTCTGCCACCCTAAAATTTTCAGTGATATAAGTCAAAAAAATGAAAAGGAATTTAGTGGCTGACAAGCAGTCCCTATTCTGAGGCTAAGGAAAGGGCCGTGTGTGTGGAATAGCATACCTACCACAAATTCTATTTTTGTTTTCTCAGGATTGTATTCTCTTCTGAGTAGGTTATGTCCATAAGAGAATGAGTAAATTAGTTATGATGCGTGACATCCTTAGGTTCATCACTGAGTTGGTAATAAGATTTGCACTGACACATTAGTTCTCCCAAGAGAATTACTTGTCCCGATCAATCTCTAGATCCTACAAGCCATGATTGACATATAGTAATATGTCATGACTATCTAAATAGTGTGAATATTTTAAGAACATAATGAAGTTAGCTTTGGCTACAGTGTAATTAAACTCATCTATCTTACTATTTCCTGATTGATCAAAGATCATGGAATATATGTGAAGTCATCAATTCAATCATATGCAAAAACCTGATTGACTTGCATTTTATACGAGACATAAACAATTCATTCTAGTTATAACCCTAGCCGAAGATTTCAATGTAGTGACATAATTAAATCGCATAGGACATCATTATTGTACCTTACATGTATCAAGGAGACAGATTCCATTTTGTGCACATGTGTGACTTTGTATATGAATAAACTTTAACCATCAGGTATAGAGACGGATTAATGAGCCGCTAATATGCGCACCTGTGAACCATATCAGACAAGTCAACATTGTGCCTTGGATTTAAGGATTATTTATACAAGACCAAAGTATGAACAATTAAACATTGACTATGCCAAAAGCTTCCGTGTTACTAATCATTCTATATATGTCACATTGAGTGAACTTGTCTACTACAAACACTTGTGTTCTAACTTAGGCATTATAATTAGGGCTGAGCGTGGTTCCTGAGTAGAACCGAGAACCGGAACCGGGTTAGGGTTCCTAAAACCTAAAAGGCCACTTCACAATTCCCACTTCAATTGAATCAATTTGCCCCATTCTCCCGTTCTCTGCCAATCCTTGTCCCTAACGTCGCTCGCCTCGTCCCTCTACTGGTCACTGCTCATCCCGCCGTTGGTCGCCACTCGCCTCGTCCCTCCATTGGTCATCGCTCATCCTGCCGCTCTGCTGGTCGCCGCTTGTCTCGTCCCGCCGCTGGTCGCCGCTCATCCCTCCGCCGGTCGCCGCTTGCCTCATCCCTTCGTTGGTCACTGCTCGCCTCGTTCCTTTGCTGGTCACCGCTCATCCCGCCACCGATCGCTGCTTGTCCCGCCGCTGGACACCGCTCACCCCCCGACGACGCCCTTGATGACAATGCCCCGGCCTTGCCTCCCTCAATGTTGCTCGCCCCACCGCTCCTTTTTTTTGGACTCTGCCCTTACCAACTTAGGTAAAATTTCTTTCTCCTTCTCTTCTTTTATTGGAAGGGCTGGGGTTGTCATAGTGGTTGTTTCTATACTTCTACTGGTACGAGTTTATATGTTCTTTTAGCTTTGATTTCAAATCGATGGTTTTGTACTAAATTCGTTTCTGATTTGGATTAGGATTCGGTTGTCGTTCGAAATTGAAGACCCAATTTGCTTGACTTTTCTGGGTTTTTTTTTTTCATGAAGTGCCCTACCTTCTAGATAATTGATTATCGTATTCCAGGACATTCTCTGAGATTTCCCCTTTCTTGTAAAAGTTTAGTCCGTTTGAGCATCTAAATGTCGAGGCAGAAGCTTATGTTGGGAGCCAAGCTCTACCCACAATATTCAATTTCACTGTTAACATATTAAGGTAATTTAACATTCGATTCATAACATATCTACATTTTCTAGGATTCTGCTCAAGTTGATTGAACCCCATCTCATGTTAATCAATGTCAACATGGGTTTCTCAATTGTTTTCACATCCTTCCCAGTAGAAAGAAACCATTACCGATCCTCAATGATGTCAGCGGAATCATCAAGCCTTGTAGGTAAGAAGAGAGACAGATTTTTATCAGCATACACCACTCAAGGAGTGCAGTTCAGATATTGCTGACAAAATTTTTATTTCTCTTTTGCAAAATGACATTTCTTCTAGGGCCTCTAGGCTCTGGAAAGACCACCTTACTTCCAGCATCAGCTGGTGTTGACACCTAAATTTTTGCGATCCGATCATTCATTTTTTGTATTAAAAATTAGGGGTTAATTTTATCCCTAAATATATTTACATATATATATATTAATTGCATAGCATATTAATTTAGGTGCATTTATTTTTAATTTGCATTTTTTGCATTTATTTATTGGACCCATGATGGGTGGGTTCGAATTAGTGGTTCTGAGCTTTAATTTGGCAGGCCGGACTAAGCCCACGAAACAATCAGATTGGCCCAAGCCTATTTTCTTTTAATAACAAAAATTACCTAAATGGAGATTTGAAATGATATTACGGTGGATTTTTAGAATTTAAGAAAATCGGGTTGCAATCTTATCTTTAGGCGATAAAATCAGTAGAAAATATTCAGGAGATGTGGAAAATAAAAAGCAATATTACGTGCGGAAAAGAAATCTTCACGGATATGAATTTGAAAAAAATTAAAATCTTAATTCATAGCTTATATAAAGAAAAACGCATAGGGTTTTAAAAAAGGCCACACAATAGAAATACATGGCCACATTCTCGAGCTCTAGGTCAAAAAAAAAGAAGAAGAAAAGCTTTTAGGGTTTTCTTTTCGAGGTTAAGAGAAATAAAAAAGAAAAAAGAAAGAAGAAAAAGAAGCCTTCGGTTCTTGGGGGAGGGGAAAAAGGACAAGGCGGAAGCAGCAAAAAGGAGAGGGATTGGACGTTTACTGTTCATCGTCTTCCTCAACTCTCTCCGCCCGCTTCTGCTCTCCCCGGTCGGCTCCGCTTCTTCTACATCGTCCCCGAGCCACCAGCAGCCAGGCCACCGCACCACCGGCCACCCCCGTGCGAGCATCACCCACGAGCTCGCACCGCCGCTTGTCGCCCCTGCTAAAGCCGAGACGCCCGATCCGCCTCTGAACCGAACGCCGGCCACCCCCGTGCGAACATCACCGACGAGTTCGCACCGCCGCTCGTAGCTCCTGTTGTGGCCGCGACAACCCGACGCCGCTGACCGTTCCCCTGCGCGGCCCACCACAGCTCCTGCGATCAGCCTCGGTCGCGACTCCGCGCCTCCGCCTGCAACTCCCTCGCCGCGCGACTTGCAGCGCCCGCGGGTCACCCTCGCCGCACGAAGCCCACCGTCGCTACCGCCGGTCACCATCACTCGAAGCCTCCTCGCTGTGACCGACCCCCGTACAGCATCACCGTGCTCCGCTAGCCTCCGCCACTGCTCGCTACCGCTGCAACTCGCGGGACCTGACGCCTCCTCACCTCTGCCCTGCAGCAGATCCCGGAGTCTCCGCGACATCTCCTCACCTGAGCGACCACCAGCAGGTCGCTGTCGCGTCTCCGCCCCAGCCAGACGCCTCCGTCTCCCTTGCAGCGACCCACCTTCTCTGCACGCCGGTCCGAGTCGCTCCCCTTCGAGCGACTCTGCTGCAGCCCAACGCCAGAAGAGCAGTCCCCTGCTCAGTCGCGCCTTTGCCTGCGCCACCGCCGGATTACCCGCTGCACCAGCACCCCCCGCTCCACGAGCCGCCGTCTGCCAGCCCCGAGCCCTCACTCCGACTCGCGACACTGTCCGTGCTGCTCCGACCAGCGAGCCACCGCCCCTCACCGAGCCCACCTACTGTCAAGTTTCCTCCCGCGGCCGGTCCCCGCGCCAGAGCTCCGAACGCCGGCAACCCTCACTCCGGTGACTACTCGACCGAGCACCCACCACAGCCGCCTGCCTCCTTTGGAAACAAAAGGAAAAAAGCTATAAAAAAAAAAAAAAAAAAGGAAAACAACTCACATTAGGTAGTTTGATTTTCCATTTATCTTTTATTTTATTTTATTTGCTCTTTTAGCATAGTTGTTCTTTAAATACATGATTGAGATTCCAACATGAAATTAAATTTGGGATTTACAGTTCGATTTTCGCGCCCAAAATCCGACTTGCAATCTTTTGTAAAATCGTCAATCCGATCTCACGCTCGAAATTTGATTTGCGGTTTATTTAAAAATTGACCAACCCAATCTCACATGCGCGAGATATAGTTCGCCAATTTATGGATATCAATCATATCTTATCTTATTTGCTATCACGTTGGTTGAATCAATTTTAATTTCTTAAAAGGAAAAAATAAAAAAAAAATTGAATTATGATTAGGTTTGTTTTAGAATATTTCTTGAAAATTTAGAATAGGGATTTTATTTCAAGTTTTTATAAATAATAAAAAAAATAATAAAAAAATACATTCATTTAGGATGTTAGTTTTAAATTTGAATTGCATGCTTAATTATTTGGCAATTTTAATTTCGAATTTCATAAAATAAAAAATAAAATTAGGGCATTCTTTGCACATCATTGCATATTATGATAGATTGCATGCTTGTTAAGAAAATAAAAATCATGTGCGCGTCATATAGAATTAGGCTTATGAAATGCATGTCATTTAGTGATTATTGCTAGGTTCATTTAATTAAAAATTGTCCGTCATTAGAAATAGGTCATTTTAGTTAATTTAGATTGCATATTTAATTATTACATGTTCATTAAGAAAACATAAAAAAATTACTTTACTCATGTCATATAGTTTAGGTCATATTGTCATGCCATATCATTTCATATTATATTAGTAACATCGCATTGCCTATAGATTAGATTTTTATTAAATAAGCGAAAACAAAAAGAAATTGCATGTTAATTAAAAATCATATATAGGACTGTCGATGTGAATTATGATCTAACACTGTATATGCTTTCGTTACTATGAGGTAAGTTCTGCATTTTTTTTTTTAATTGCTTTCTTGAGTGTTAAATTGGTAGTTTGCGCATTTGCATGAACACCTTACATGTTAGGAAAGTGAATTAAAATCAATTTAAACTGCTTGCTAAATGTTTTTTTTTCAAAATAAAAGAGAAATGTACCGAAAGGGTATTAGAAAAATGTAGCGTAATCAAGTTCCTGAACTCATAAATCTCTAGTTCGTAGGAGTGAAGTAAATCTCCCGTTACTTTACTTGAGTTTCTAATCGACCCACCGAAAAATAGGTTAGTGGCGACTCCTAGTTAAAAATTAATTGCATGTTAAAAATTTAAACCTAAGTCAAGAATTGGTATGGGTTTGGGAGAGCCCGAGTTAAGTCGAGGCTTAATAATCCATTAGCCAAACCCTAGGTAGTTTACCCCGAAAATTTGGTCACGACAACTAGGAAGCTCGACAAAGATTTGAACGTAAGCATATAGAAAGTACTTTTAGAGTTGTCTCACTTTAAGAGTGAAATGTTTTGGTGTGCAAGTCACACAGAGCTTGTGAATCGCAGTTTTCGCAGTTTTCAGGAAGAGTCACGTATAAAGGACATGGGATGGGAGAGTTTGTACCACAGAGGACATCGGCTTATATAAGTCAATATGATCACTATTGTTTGGTTGTTGTTGTTTGCGATGACTCGAATTTCCTTGATTGCCGTTCGTTATAAGCGCAGTAGCACTAGAAGCAGGGCTAACATTAAGGGGTCGCCATATTATTGCAGAAAATTATGATATCAATGTAATCTCTGCATTATAAGCATGTCTAGCATTAGGGTGCAAGTGTTGTTACAGTGAGATACTTCTTTCCTGGCCTGAGCTCGATTTTATTGTCATCTCAATTGCAGGATCTGTGACAAGATGGGATACCCGGATCACGTATGGTGCATATTGTATTTGAATGGATTTGCAAGCCTCAGTTGCAAGAGATTAGGCTTGGTATGCATTTCTGGATCCTTTGTGTTGTGCTCTTTGACACTTTAATACGGGGTGGATGTTTATCTGCTTTCATTAACATTCCAGATGGGAATTGACAATGGTCTGAGATGAGTTGGGATATGGATATTCAATATGTTAACACTGGCTATCCATACAATACGTCCAAAAGTTTTATGGAGTATTTCGAGGGTCTTACGTATGAACACATGAATTTCATATTTTATGGTGTTCTCATGCTCAAGCACCTATTAGTTGATTATGTTGTTTTCCATTTCTAGAGAGGTGGTTGGTCTGTAATCTATATCTGTGTAGTTTTTTTCACTTCTCAATATTATTTTTTTCTTTTTTGGGAAGAAGACAATTCATAGCAGGACTCAATATTTCTCTACTTTCTGTCGTAATTTATACTTGCCAATCCTACTGTGGGAGCATTTGTGGGCATCTTTCTAGTTTCCTGTATTTTCAAATCTTTGTCTAGCACTAATTCTGCTTTTTATTTCCTTCTTATATTATGCAGGAGAGCATATATCCACCAGTGAATACAAACCACTACAAAATGGGTCCATCAGAATATGGTAGTAATTATTTGTATTACGACTATGATCATTCGTATGAAGTGGATCGTCATGGACAAGCCTATCATGAGATTAGAAGACCTATGGTTAGCCTTTCAATGACTAATAAGCAGACTCCTGTAGTAAGCAGTGGATGGGAGGGGAATGCAAATAGTGGATCTCGTGACCACTCTGCAGCATGTGAGTTCTATGTTTTACAGCAGTGCATCAACCTTATTGTTGATAGTGTAAAATTATTTTTTTGCAGGTACTATTTAAGATTTTATTTTTTTAACCTCATTAGAAGGTGATTAAGCATTGCCTAATTCTCATCATAAGTCGTTGGCATGGTTTTTTGTGGCATAATTCTCATTATCGCTGCATTCATTTCCCTTTTTTAAAACTAAAAATGAAATAATAATAAATAATAATAAAAACCTGTTGGAACCTGGAACCGACCCCGGAACCTGTGACAGGGTAGGTTCCAGGTTCTTGGTTCTAATGGGTAGGTTCCAGGTTCCAAAAAATGAGGAACCTATACTCGAGGTAGGTTCCAGGTTTCAGACGGAGCCTATGAGGAACCAGGAACCGCTCACCCCTAATTATAAATACCCAATGACTCATGACTCATTATTACCTTAAGTATCCAAGACTTAATGATGAAACTAAGAACACACCAGTCTTAATAGAATTATAAATATCCACTCAATGATCCATCAATCAAGAATGATTTAAAGATTCAATCTAATTGTGAACCTGTCATGGATATTCTTAACGTCTCAAAAATAGGTCCAGTCACAACTGATCTTATGGAATCAATCAGATATATAAATAATTGGACAAATGAATGAATACGAGTTTGCCACTAATTAAATAATAAGATTGATAACACAATTGAAATCTCTAACATGTAATTATCACATGGTAAGTTTAGAGCTTACATCCAACAATTCACTACATGAATAACTGTGCAATGGATCACTTTCTTTTTCGTTACCTTGCAACTCTTATGTATAAATTTTCAATATCAATACAAGTCTAGCAAATAGGGATATTTTTAATATGCCTACATTAATTTTAACTTGTTGACACATGAAATTTGGTACTATTTAGAGAATAGTAGTTAATTTCTAAGATTTGGGCTGCACACACTTATTAATCATCTAATATATCTAGTGGAGTTTATTTTTCATTAGAAGTGATAGTAAGAAAAAAGGGGAAAAAAAAAAACTAAAGTGTGAAAATTAAATAAATAAATAAAAGTCATAAACATATTGCAATTGTGCCAACTTAATAATTGTGTCATCTAGCCAATGTTTAGTATTATTAGTAAATAAATAAATAATTCCAAAATTATTAATATATTATTAAAAATTTCCATGTCAACATCGGGCCGCGCCACGTCGGACGACTGGCATCAACGTCAGCGATTTTTCGTCAAAATTGCCCGTATGAACTAAATTGGCATAAATGCAAAAAGTTTATTAGGACTCAATTGACAAAATAAAAAGGTTTATGATTGAATTGACATGATTGTTATGAGTTTAGGATTTTTTTGGTAATTTTTCCATAAATATAATGTAGAGTGAAAACGAATTTTCCACGCTAAGGGGAACTTCATTTCCAATGAGGCGGTCGCATAAAACCTCCCTTCATTTCCTCGTCAAAATGGAACGCAATTACATTATAATTGATGGCAACATCATCATCATAGAATTTGCAAACCACCCTTCATACAATTACTCCTGAAGGGGCATGGACCTCGGTAGGAGAATAACAAAGAAGAATATGGATGCATCAAAGGGGGCTAAATAGAGAGAGAGAGAGAGAGGAGGTGGAGGCGTGGCCATCAACTGTAGTTCATTCAATTTCGATGCTCAGACACCTGGTAGAAATTGGGTTGCCTTAGAATTCAACAGAAATACTTGGAAAATTATTCTACCAGCAATCGGCCACGGGGAGAATGCCAATTTGGTTCCTCGCAAGTGGTCAGGGAGCCACATGAGTCACGGAATAGTTGCGAACGCGTTGAATCCGTTGCATGCCGTGAAACTTCCACTTAATCAAATACAAGAAAAACCTATCGATTTGTTACTTTGATCTCTGGACCGGAAGTCAATTTGCTTTACTCCTCCACGCAAGGAAGCTGACGGTGAAGGCTGTCCAATTGGGATTTTGAGGAAAATTACCTGAAAAGTTAATCTCTTGTATTTGTACCAATTTATTCATAATATTTCAATTTGGCTAATTTACTCTTATGCCTATTGCATTTATACCAATTTAGTTCTAAACATTTCATTTGTGCTAATTTAATTCCAAACATTTTGATAATTTGCCAATTTAATTTTCTAGTCAATTTATGTCAAAAATTACTGATATAACAATCTAATTATGTCAACTATCCTACGTGATACAATCAACGTTGATATGGATAATTTTTAAAATTCTTCTGAATTTTTTGTATTATTTGTAACATTTTATTCGAAATGTAAGATTTTTCAAGCGACAATTTTTTATAGATTAATTAGAAACTTTGCATCATTTAAGCGCCAACATCAGGAATTAGGAAGTATCCTCGTGTTAGTGTGGTTATGATAATTAATAAAACCACCACATCAACTAGAAAAAGGAGAGGTGACGGCATTTGCGAGTGATGTGGTCGTTAAAGCTACAAAAATGCAAAATCATCTTTAAAGTTGACTATCTAGACCAAATGGGAACTCGATGATTTTTGCCAGCGACTTAGCACTTGGAAGAGCGTGTAGGCAACAGCAGCCAATTATGATCGGGCTGGACAGAACGAAGGAAAAATAATCTGAAGTTTTATTCGAAAATAACCCCCCGACAAGAAAGGGGGAAATAAAGACCTATTCTTTCTCATCTTTTCTCTATTCTCGATTCAATATTTATATCACCACGTCGAAGTCAAAAGAATTGATTGAAAATCATTTACACGTAAAGAAAAAATTTTCAAAACTGACCATTTCATAGAGGATGATCCTCCTCACTTTTGGACCTTCCCCGGAGCATGTCTGTGAAGTTTCCTCTCATTATACGCCTGAAGCGCGTGTCCTCCATCGGAGGCTGTGGGACCGGCTTCGGCGACTCTGCTTGCTCTACTGGTGCCTCCACAGTTTCTTTCTTCCCAAGAAGTCCTCCCTCACCGAAAAAACTAGTCATAGAGGAAGGAAGCCCGAGATGAGCACCCATCACTTTGCTGATAGCCTCCAAAGTTCCACCCGATCTTTCCTTCAGTATAATTTCTAGAGCTTCCTTGTGAGCTGGATCAAGCGCATCCGAGTCTTTCAACAAGTTTTGTATGGCTGGTATGAGGGAATCCCGGACGCTAGCTGCAGAGAGATCTGCAGCAAACAAGATGCAGCAGATAAATCATGAGCAGATGTCAAACAAGCCAAGTATAATGAGCATACGAATGCATCATCCACTTATAAGCGAACGAACTAATAGCCGATACACAAAACAATGGTTACTTCAGCAATTGATGCTGGTCCACAGAACATGTTTGTAAACAAATAAAATAGGTTGGATGAACTTTCTGATATCCCATCTACCATCTTGCAGCACACGATGAACAAATGAATGCCCAACAAACCATTTTTTCCAAAAATAAATTGGTCAATGATCAAGCAGACTGCAAAATTGAGGCAAATAGATTAATGCAGTCCCAAAAGACTAGGAATAACGAGCGAGTGGTGGTGACATTAATACAGAATGTCCACTTCTTGGGGCAAAGTACGTGTTTGAACAACTATCCAAAAGATATATTAACTCATCCAATCTACACCACAGAGAAGATGGAGTGAATTTAGATACCCCTTGCATAGAAAGAGGCACTTCATTTGGATAGTTATAAACTAGCATCTTCCGTGCCATTGAGCTAGCGGCACAAAGGTAGTTCACAAACACAGATTAAAGATCCTATTCCGAGAGGGGAACAATCGCGCTCTGAAAGAAGATAAAGCATTTTCTTGAGATTGTTCTGCCAATTCTATAAGCACTAACCTGTAGTATCCAGAGCACGAATAGATTCACAAAATGCATTGGCTCTTTCACGACGACGAAGCACATCACTGGCAGGAATTGGTATGTTGGTGAAGTGAAAAATCTTGGATAAAAGATGTGTCTCTTGTTAAAGAATCAAAATATCAGATGCTGCAAGTTTCAAGTATAAGTCTACCTCCTAGCCAACAAACTTAAGACTGATAAAAGCAAAAGACCAAAAGAAAAACAAGAAAAGCACAGTCAATCTTATGAAAAGATTTGGAGGATATAATCCCTCAGCCGTTCTGTTGTATGAGGCACAGCTACCCCTAGTGCACGAACAACAGCAATAGTAGCTTCATGTGATCCATCTTCAAGAAAAGCATCCATTTGTACCCGTATCTTGTCGACAATCTGTTCGATATAATATGATCAGTAAATAAAAGATAAATGTATTTTACAATTTTACATTCAACTTTTGGAGAAATTTTACCATGTCATTTTTAAAATGTTGGGCCACAGCTCCAAAAGCATCTATGCTTGCATACTTCACATTTAAATTCTGATCAGATCCAAGAGTCACCAGAGCAGGAAGAACATGAGTTGATGCGACTTTCGCATCAATGTAAGGAACCTATGACATGATTGAGACATATAAGTTTCAGATAGATCACTCGTTGCATGAAGAAATCCAAATTATACAAAGGCTTACAATGACTTTTAACAAGTTGGCTGCACTGATCTTCATATTTACATTTGAGCTAACAACCATTTCCCACAATATACCAAAGATCATGGCATGATGCTCTTCGGATGTACTGCAAATTTAAGGAGGAAGAAACTTCATTAGATTAAAAAAAAGATATGGAGCGTAAAAGCACGTGATGATCGAGAAAGACAGACCAAAGGAAGCGGACAGCATAGAAAATCTCAGTTTCTTGCTTTGTCTGACTCTCCATCCCTGTTTCTTGAACCAAGAGCCTCCTTAAGCACTCTGCCAACTGTTCTCTCTTGCTAGGAGCACCTAAAACACCAGCAAGGACAAGTGGCAAGACACACATTGTGGCAATTCTCTCAGCAACAGCAGTCCTTGGTTTCAAACCTGTAACCGAGAAAAGAATTTCTGACTTTCAAATGCCAGAAGGAAGTGATAATTCAACATCACATGTTCATACATCACTGATTTAACAAACGCCACTATTCCACAAACCCCAGGCTTCTTCTAGTACCCTATCTAATTTAGCGATAATGACACAAATAGTCCCTGAACTTTGGTCCAATGTGCAATGTGGTCCCTGAATTTTAACTCAATATGCAATGTAGTCCCTGAATTTTTAATTTGTTCAATGTGGTCCCTAGACTGTATGTACTAATTTTTAATTTTTAATTTTTAATTTGAACGAATTTAAAGTTCAGAGATCACGTTACACATTGAGCCAAAGTTTAGAAACCATTTATGTCATTTACCCTCTTATTTACTAATAGGGGCACTTATGGAACTTCATTTGCATTTTATAAAAGCATATCCAGTTGAAATAGTTCTTAATGAGGTGAATAAGAGAATAATACAAGGATATTTTACTCCTTGGCACCTTTTCTTTTGGAGCAAGTAATATCGCTCAAGCTCGTGGGAGCAAAAGTGAAAATTTATGGTCATCAACAGTCTTAACAAGGTAAGAATAGACTTCAAAAGCAAGGTACCATTCTTGAAATTTGACCAATTTGCAAAGGGAATCATACTAGCTTTATTAACATTTCTCTTCATTACCTTTGATTTTTGTACGGGCAGTTGGTGGGAAGTACTTCAAATCAGCATCGTCCCCAACTGCCACCATAAATATGGGCAACATTATGTGCGTCAGGTAGGAATCTCCAAAATGTTCTGATACTGATAATAGGAACTGGATTATTATGGCAGAGTCAGTAAATATAGACAAAACAAATGCCTTGCATAAACAACAAAAGTAAGAAGCTAGAGAATCAAAAGAAAACCAAGAGGAGAACTCCACCTTTGTGGTTCGATTTCTTAAATTGTCTTCTTTCTGAGGCAACAAGCACATCAGCTGTATTAGATCAGGAAAGCAGTCTGCATGCATCCATTCAAACGCAGGCCACTCTAATGTTCCCCTGAAGACAAGAATAAATTCAAACCAGGTATAGCAAGGAAAGGTCTTTAATAAGGTAAATTACGGTGCTGACAAGAAACAGAAAACTTACTCAGAATACATTTCTAATAAGGAGCTTGAAAATACAGTTCCTGTTGATTCTGAAGCAGAAGAAAATGGGCATGTCTCAATTGCTTTTTGATATACAAAGGGAAGCATTTCTGAAAGCATCCTCAACAGAACATCAATATTCCACCGTTCACGTTCTCCTAAAACATGAAGATGTGACTCCACAGAACCTTCAACTCCTGAAAGTGGTGGACAGCGCTGAAGTACAGAGGAAGAAAATCATTGGAGAACCAAGTATGTAAATGCTAAACACAAACAAAAGAACAAAGAGAGTCAAACAACCCTACCTGCGCTGAGCTCAAGGTATGAGAGAGTAAAACTCTAAGGACATGATCCAACTTCTTTCCCCAAGTCACAACTGCTGGAACTAGTTCCTTCAGAGTAGTTTCCACCACCACACCAGAGGGATCACAGACCAGTTGAAACATCAATTCCTCAACCTATCAAACAACAGAATGTTCGAACAAAAGACTCAGTATGCCTTGTCTTTCTATGCACTCCAGGGACAAGGCACACTACAATTGGGGGATTCCCTCTCTAGACCACATGTCATCAACCTGTTCTAGAGCTTACATTGTAGCCAATTCTGGCAAGAAGTCAGATTTCATCTCCATGATTGCCTCAAGGGATAGTGAGGCTGACCTTGAAATATTTGTCCGTGTTTGGAAAGAGTGGCAGCAGCAAAGTCAAGTTGTGCGCAGCAGCTTCACGGACAATGGTAGCAGAATCCTCCACCAATTGTTGAACAATTGACAAAATAAGAGAATCACGAATCTCAGGCCTCACAAATTCTCCAAGTTCACCACACGATTGAGCAACAAGCAGTCTACGCTCCTCATACATATGGTTTATCTGAAGACAAAAGGACAAGGAGATCAGTATTCACGAAACTAGAAAAAGAGGACAGGACAAAGGAAGAACTGGACAGTCCTCAGCATATAGAATTTGGTACTCACTTGTTCCCAGCACTGAGGAAGTAATTCTGATTCCGTTCTCATCTCTCCTACATTCTTGGCAAGGGTAACACAAGCCTGAAAAAAAGAACCCAACAGATTAAGCACTGTGATCAATCACGAAGTTTGGTACAATAAGCGAGTGGTGTTCTTAACAATCAACCTACATCCATTATGATTCGCCTCTGTTGTTCATCCGGACGTTTGATTAAATTAAATAAGGTATGTGTCAAGGAATCTCTTGTGCTGCTATCTGGATGCCGCTCAATTGCACACATGATCAGAGGAAGAAGCTCCTGAAATCAAACAAACCCTGTACGGTGTCAGGGCCAACCCCCTCATACGCAACATAACATGAGACATAATTCATAGTAATCAAAATGCCAACCTCTCGATGGTTGATCAGAACATAAGGGACTATCTTTGGTAGAGCATCTGCAAGGATTTGAATTGTTTCCAGACCCTGTGAGGCATGCAATTACTTCAGCTAAATTTGACTAAATCAAGAACAGCATAAACAAGAGCTCATTGTAAGGGTTTCTCCACCTCAGAAAGGACACAGGTGATCTCAATATTCCAATAAATCATGCAGGTTTTGTTTAAAGAAAAGGAGGGAACAAAAAAATGCAGCCACCCAGCCAATAAGCACTTCAGCTGCTGCAGTTGAGATGAGTATATATAAACATCACATGCTTGACCCTTTAAGGTGTTCTATCAGAAGAAATGTTAGCTTACCATCTTTTCTGCAACAGCTCCACCCTTTAAATCACCAGAGTTTGTGAGGTTCCCACTATCCTCATTTGGCACTTCACCATTTTGCTTAGCAAAACCATCACCATTACTAAAAGTGCAGTTCTCAGCTGAAGGTTTAATAGCTGTATCTTGCAAAACTTCCTGAGGTTTAGGAGCATCATCAACAAAGGCTTGAACAGCAGGTGAATGGCTAACCAGCACATCCCCAATGCCTGGTTGACTGTTTAACGACTGAGTCAAGACATCTCTATCTTCGTGTATATCCGCAACTTCTTCTCTCTCACTAAATTCTTCCTTAAAGTTGACTAGATCAACAAAATCAGGAGCAACTGAATTTTTAACCTTCAAAGTCTCTAATTCCTGCTTAAGCAGTTTTATTTCTTCCTTGTATCTTTCCACTATTTGAGATTGGACATGGTCAATGTCAGCAGCTGCCAAGTTTCTTCCAGAGAGAGATCCTTCAATATGCATCTTCAGTGAGGTAATTTCAGCCCTGCATTCATTTAGCTCCTCCCTTTGTCGCTCCAAGGACTGCTTCAAAACTTGTACCTGAGGATACATGTCTGAAATATTTGTCATCACAATATCAGCATTAAAAGAACAAACAAGAAGTTTCAAGACAAATGAAAAGATACCTGGGTCTCCCGATCTTTCAGATCTTTCTGCAAAGCTTCAACTGTTCGGGTCAATACACCTACTTGACCCTCTGCTGCATCTTTGTTTCTCAACAGAGCTTCTTTTGCATTAATCAAATTCTCATTTGCTTGTCGTAAGGACTCATTTTCCCAAATCATGGCAATTTTCTCCTGCATGTAGGAAGGTTTGACATTTTTTTTAACACTTAAAACAAATAGGAAGAAAATTTGTATTCAAGCAACAATCAGTTTTCGAATACCCAATCCCAGGAAAACCACAGGTCTTCACATGTACATGGGTTCAACGCTCAAACTTTCTAGCTTCAACTACATTTAGTCAAAAAAAAAAAAAAAAATCCAAAAGTTGGCCCAGAAAGACGAAGACACATCCATAAACAAACTATGGATTAATGTCAAATAGCTCATAACAATTGAACAGCACTCACGGAGTCAGAGCCATGTGAAACAATAGGTGTATGGTTATGAGGACATAAATTACAGTCAAATTACAGTCAGTCTGTGTGCTTACAACAGAGGGAAAGGTAGTGACTGTTAACGTAGGATGGCATAGGTCACGCTGGAATGATGCAGATATAGTACTAGTCATCAAGAACAACTTCTTCCACCAGAAAGGCTCAAGCTTGGTGAATAGAAGGGTAGTAAAAGAGTGCTAGAGTGATTTTAGCAAAAGTGAAAAAGGGAGGACGAGAATTTATTTTCTTTTGTTATCTAAGTGCCCAAGGAATTTCTCAATGTCACCCAACACTGGGAAAAAGAGCACATGCAAATCCCTACACCAACTTAAAGGAAAAGTGATTTTATTGGGAATCTTCTATATTGCTGCAAGTACCTCAGCTGCCTCTGTAGTGGATGAAAGATACTGATAGTAGTAATGTCTTAAAGCATCTGGCACATGTGCTGGTGTTTCCTGCCACTCGTCAAGGTTCTGGTCCGTGACCTGCAGAAGAAAATTGAGCCTTTGTTACAGTGTTCTGAAAACTATGTAAGGACAGATAAATGTGTTCCCATAGGATCTTATTCTCTGTAATGAGCCAAATGGACGATTACTTAAGAAGATGAAAAAATAATTTGAAAATTTCAAAAATGTTAACTAAAGTGGCACAAAGAAAAAAGGTTATCTTGATAGAAACTGATGTGCCTATTCACCACTTTCAAAGGTTCTCTTAATACATTATCACGCTGAATAAAACGTTTTAGCCACTGGATTTCCCAATTGAAGAACCTGTTCGGAAAAAATGAAGTCCGGTTTATATGGCCTCCATTCAAGTGTCAACCAGGCCAATGTTACATTTGTATGCAGCAATTAAGAACACTAGAACAGACCCCCGCAACGCCACGGATGAACTTAATCTTCTATGTAACACACTTTTTGGCTAACGGATAATCCAACATCATCATCTCATATGAATACTTATTAGATGGTGAATCAATATCTCATGCTTACATTTCAAGTTTGTCTGTTGCAAAAGAGAGAATTTAACTATTTCAAGACATCTGTTAATAGCATTGAAGTATTCTCATTTACAGTAAATATTTGTTTTCCATATCATATTAGGCAATATCAAAGCACAATCTTACACTGATCTAATTACAACCAAAAATGAGTGATCGTGAATAATATTAGATGAAAACATATGCTCGCATACAAAAATCTTCTATGAGTAGATAAAAGATAAAATGAACAGATTGTGTTAAAGAAAATTTATTTTCTGTAAACAATTTGATCATAAATACTAATTTCTTAATTAGTTTCCTCTTGACTTGGTTTGATAGAATGAATTAATTTGATAACAAAATATCAGTTCAATAGAGAAAAATTAATTCTGCCTAAAGTAAGAGCATTATCAACAGAAAAGAAACCCAAAAAAAAAAAAAAAAGACACTGGAGGCGACAGTGTTGGGTATTGAACCCTCAACCTGGCGCCAAACAAGCACATCAATTCCCGACCACTGGGCTCCGTGCTTCCATCTTAAATTTGCGCACCATTATATATATAAACAAATGTGCAAGTCAGTGGGGTTGGGCGGCCAATCAAAGATTGACACATGGCGTTCTGAGGTTGATGCTCAATGGCTTCTGTCTTGGTATACCACATTTATATATTTAAAGATACGGTAAATTTAGAATAGTTGGAAATGCTAGCTCCAGTACATTTATCCCTTCTGATTGTTTGTTACAATACTCATATTATGTTCAGATAGCTTACTTCTTTTAAAACAACAAAAAACCAGAAGTTTACGATAGAAACCGTGGTTGCCTACTCTACTGATTGCAAACATGATATCCAGGAATCATTGTTCGGTTCTTCTAACAGAGTTTGTGAGAAAAGACAAAAAGAAATGGAGATCTAAATCCAGTTTCAAGAATAAGAACCAAATCCTGAAGGAGTAGAACCAACATGTAAAGGCTAAGGTCCTATTCATCAGAAGCAACAGATGCAAGACAACTGTATTCATGATGTCTTCCATACCTCCTCATAAAAAGTCATTGCAGTCAGCCTGTAGCCTGCCATAAGCAAATATTCTTTCACCGCACAGTTAAGATCGCAACGTTCGTTATCCTTTAAAGGGCCCAGGTCAGAAAATGAACTTTCCCACTTTTGTCTCTGTATATCTTGTCCTCCTTTTGTAGACTCTACGTTAGGAACTGCAAATGTATCAAAGTTTAAAAGAAATTATTGCCTAAGTTATAGGAAGCCCATGTATGTTCATGACTATCGCGATACAAGTGCTCCTGAAAGATTGGAATATTGGCATAGCAGTGATCATAAGTCCCGTCATCATCTGGCATTATTGTAGCATCTAATTGGAGGACCATTTATGCATGAGGTTTGTACCAAAAGAAACAGTCAAAGCATAAAAATAAGGGGTAGCATGAAAACTGTTGTACATTCTTCTCTTGGGAAAACAACTGTTTTTCTTTGTTGGCTTTTCTCCACAACTGAATGGTAGTTTTGCAAAGAAAATAGACATGGTATCATCAATGATTTAACAATTGACATGTTGGAAAGTTATTCGTGCTCAACAAGCCAAGGTAAGACCTACAAAAGAAGTAGAGCCTACCACTTAATTCATTTGCAGAAATTTCTGATTTCTTCTGCAATTCTGTCTTCAACTTTGTGATATCCTCTTGCGCCAAACGGAGCTCATATTCACAAAAGGCCATCTTTTCCTCCAATGCTTGCTTCTCTTCAAGCAAACTCTGAGGGTCTGCAACTGCTTGTGAAACAAACATACCATGATTCAATGTTTCAAAAGAAATCATGTACTCAAAGTACATGTAGATCGATGTAAGATGCTAAAAGTCATCATGGAACACGACAAAAGTTCCCAGCACAATGTTAAAGGAATGCAAACTTCCAGATCCCAACTTCCCATTCTACAGAACAGCAGGACTGGAAACTTATGAGCAAAACTCCACTATATATAACACAAATACAAAAAAATGAGAAGAACTTCAACCATACATAGGCAGTTGGGGACAAACAGAATATGATGTTAACCAGCAGCTTCTTAACTCAACCAGAAACTTATTCTCTCTCCAAGATACTTTAGAATGTACGCCGAGTCTCCATTCAAATGGAAGATATGGAGTTAGGAAACAAACCAAAACTAATGAAGAAGCAGACCGTAGCAGCACTACGAGCTCTCTCCAATCGCCACAACCTATCATCCTCTGAAAATGGTAACTTGACAGAACCTATCTACCCCAAGAGAAGTTCGCCATTTTTAACTACATAGAAGATCATGCTATTGCCATGGCCAATATCCGAAGAAACCAAATACTAATTCTGCGCAGCTTCACATCCATTAACCGCCATAGTCCCCTGAACTGCCTCGATCGCTTACGAGAGTTAACAGACTCAAGAAGCTACACGAGCAGCCGAACAATCGAGATCCGAAACTTCGAAAAGAACAAAATCAGGAAATAAAAGCTCCAATTCACCATTAAACAACAAGCTCCAATTCGCGTCCCCAAGCCTCATTATCCAAAAAGACATATGTATTCCCGCAGTAGCTACGCCAGCAATATCCGCGATCCCCGGGGACGTACCTCGGAGAGCATTGAAACGAGAAATCTGATCGGGAGGAAAATGGGAAGGATCCGCGAAGAACTCCCGGAGGCGGATGGCCTGGGCGTCGCGGCCATCGTCGAGGAGCTCGTGGAGGAGCTCGAACGCCGTCAGCAGGTAGTTCTCCTCCAGCAGGAAGTTCACCACGCAATTGCACAGGGACGACCGCTCCACGTCCATGACCGGCGGCGCCCGCTCCCCACCCAAGGGATCACACGGATCTCAGGCTCGGATCGCGCTCGGCGATCTCCGCATCCGAGACCGGAGCGTCAGGCCGAGAGCTGCTCCCCTTCCACCGGCGGCGACGGCGACGGCGACGATGTCGATGGAGATTCGGGATCCGAGGCGAGATCCGTCGCCATTAAAATGGAAGTCCCGAGCTGGGATTTTAGATTTTTATACGTATTGGCGAGATCTGATGGAGTTTCGGTGAACCTCGCGGCAGAAGAAAGCACGGGCGACGCGAGCTTTGGAAATGGGAGAACCGTCGCAAGTTGTCACGAGTCAACTCCCTCCGTCCTTTTTCGCTTTTTGCCTCTTGGGACTCCATACGAAGTAATAATTTTTATTACTCCGAAAGCCTATTCATTTCACGAAAAATATTTTTTAAGATTTTTATAATTGAAAAAAATGAATCAATAGAAAAAAATTTCTTATTAAGGAAAAAATTTATAATTAGATTGACGAAAATAATTTTATTTTTAAGAAATGGAAAATCATTTTTTTCAAAATAGCCTCAAATATTAACATTTAAATCAAAAACGTTATGCTTAATATGAGAACCTAACATCCATTGTCGAGTCCTTGACTTTTTAACGAAATTTGCAAGAATTAACGATTCATTAATTAGGAAATTATCCATTATCAATACAGCTTTCCATATGTTTTGATAGCCCTTTATTTTTCGGAGACTTTCGCTTAACTAAATGTATTATTGATCAAATGAATTTTTTTCCATGCCAAGGAAAATAACGTTAGACAATAATTATTTGCAACATCGAATGTGGACTTACATATTTACAGCCAAATCTAACAATAGATTAATCAAGAAGTCAAAGTTGAAACATGACTAAAATGGGATATCACCACAAGCAGTGAGGTTGATCTAAAAAGGCAATATTTATTTCAATTTTTTTATGCCGATGGATCCAAATCACTAAAACCGCAATAATATCACAGTTGTCTGTCGACTTCTCTTAATCTATATTTCATGATTGGTGCATCGAAAATTCGCTTTCATGTTTTGCTTTGCTAGAATTCATTTTGTGGCAAGGCAAAAGTCAAGACGTGACCTAATTTAGAGAGATCGAGGAAAATTCTAAATAAGGGTATAAAGTACTCTCATTTTATCAAATAAGAGGCTGAAGTAGATATTATTTTGAATAAGGGTTCGAAGTGCCATTATTTTTTCAAATAAGAGTCTAAAGTGGACCTTATTTCAAATAAGGGTCTAAAGTGCATATATCAATTTCAAAGAAGAACTTGAACTCATCAAATGTTAAGGGCAATTTCATCTTTTTCTAAAATTTTAATTTTTATTTTTTTTCTTTTTTTTTCTTTTTTTAAAAAAAAATGCAGGTGAGAAGGCACCTGTGGTTGCCACCCCATTGCTCGGCAAGCCGGCAAGCCTAGCTTGGTTGGCTAGCATCGCTAGCCCTTCCCCAAGTGTTGGTAACCTCGCCGACCTTCGTCGCCACCCCCAACGGCCTCCTATGTTTTCTCTTTTTTTTTTCCCTTCTTTTTTTAAAATTTTTTTAATTTATTATCTAATTTAATTTAATTTAAATTGTATTCATGTCACACCTCGATCCTCTTTAGAAGTGCATCATCCCTCAAGTCTCTTAGGCCATTTGATTGCGATGTCCTAGGAAACATCATCAACCCATTCATGTTATTGATTATGTATACATAAGCGAAAAGCAAAAACAAATTACTTGACTATTCAAATAGGGATAGCATGAAAACACACACACACACACACACACACACACACACACACACACACACACACACACACACACACACACACACACACACACATATATATATATATATATATATATATATATATATGTGCATCAATAACGTCATCACATCATACAAGTCATTTACATCCAAACTTAAGCACACAAGCTTTAGCACCACCCGCTATGCCACATTACAACAGCCCAAAAGTGCGGCCACTATTATCTCCAAAAGGGGTCTCGAGATAAACCTAGCACCTCTATTAATATGAGGGCGGCTTCCAAAAAGTTATGCACCCCCGTTACCCACTTACTTCCTATGAGTTGCATGTACCAAGGCTCCGACTTGGTGATCATGTCGAGGTGAACCTCTAGATCAAACATTGCCCCGCTAGGGACATCCAAGTCCATCACATCCCAACCGGTATTCCTTAGTCCTACACCCAGAGGATCGTCAAACCCGCAGATGGGGCCGTACAAGCTATCCCCTACCCAAAAGTACCAACTTGAAAAGCGGTGGGGTGCTAAGTTCTAGAGCCCCTCATAGCACTTATAACGTGCATTGGTGCCTCTAATCATATATTCAATAACCTCCTGGCTTTACTCAATGGAGACCCCAAACTCGGCATGGCAGTAGGGCTCGGACATTCTTAGGGCTTGAAAACATTTCAACAAGTAACAATAAGATAAAACTCAGTGAATAAACTCCCTAATCCTCGCATAGGGAGGTAATTCACCTTGGAATCAGCCTAAACATGTGAATTATTTATCAATAGCATATCAATAGCCAAGCCCTTGCTTTGCCTTAACTATTAACATGAATGGTTACCTCACTTCCTCAAGGCCATTACAATATAAGCACATAGGCAATTCTTACAACAAATCACATACTTATGAGGCAGAAATAAGAACGTGCAATATCTCATAATCATGCACCAATGCCATGCAACAACCCAAACATAATCACATATCATTCTCATGCATGTTTAGATTATTACAACTGTTCAAGGCCACGATCAACCTGAAGGTCGGCGGTCTTCCAACATAACCAGACATCGTCACGCCTCATCGGGCATGACATTATCCCGCATATAGATACGCCACAAGATAACACTCCAATTGAGGAGCTTCGTTCCGAAATACATCTGTGAATGGCATCCCGTTAACGTGGGGGCCCCCCAACTTAATCTAGTATTATCCTATATAATCATACGTATCAAGACAATTTCATCACCCCGTATAATCATATGCATCAGGGTATTTATGTGATCACACGAATATACCATCACTCAAGCTCATTTCATATCTTTCTTATTAATCGATGCAGAAGTGTGTAATGCTCATATAACATGCAATAGTATTAAACACATGCACCCATATCGTGCTATCCTATTATGTGATCACATATTTATCGTGCATTTATCAAAGTAATCACGTTTTCCATTTCATAACATAATGCATCATAATAACAAATGATACTTCAATAACCTTATCCCTTTACTTAGACTTACATTCATGCCTATTGGCTACAATTATTAAATGCTATAACATCCACTCTTTCCTGTTCTAAGGGCTACATGAGCAAATACCACATTCAAAGTTAGGATCCAATAATGCACCAATCAATTTAAAATCAAAGGCCTATAGAACACTCATTAAAATAAGATAAGTCATTGCATTTAAATATAAGTCCTTATGATAACCTATCACATGCCATCATAATCTATCCGATAACTTATCTCACATTAATATAACATATCATAATAACTTAATATATATCACATATCACAACATGATAACTTATTGCATAATCACTTATCATAATCTATCGAAAACCAACAATAACTTATCACGATAACCTATTAGAAACTAACAATAACTTATCACGATAACCTATCGGAAACCAACAATAACTTATCACGATAATCTATCATAACCCTACAATAACTTATCATGATAACCTATCAGAATCCAATAATAACTTATCTCGATTACCCATTGAAACCCTACAATAACTTATTGCGATAATCTATTGAAAACCTACGATAACCTGTTGCAATAACCTATTGAAAACTACAATATCCTATTGCTTAGACTTACTTATCACATCACCCAAGACATCATTTAAACCTAATCTAGTCCTATTCTAAGTCCTAAGTGTAAGCACAATCCTAAACAAGGGTTAGAAAGCCACTCACTCCCAATTCCAGGCTCAGTAAGCAATGGCGAAGGAGTAGCAAAGGCTAGATAGCGGCGGCGATAGTGGCTAGTCACACTCCAAACAATTGATAATGGGGTTGTGGTGGCATCACAAATGAGGCACGGTGGTAGCAAGACAGGCAAACGACGTTTCTTGGCTGTGCGGTGTCCAAGCCAAGAGAGAAAAAAAGGGAGAGGGAGGCAGCGTTGAGGGATGGTCGGCCTCCACTTCACCTCCAAGACTTGACACCGTGATAAGGGTGGCGGGGCGGAAATGGAGTCTCGATGAAGGACGTGGACAGTGAATGGTAGCCGGTAAGATCTAGAAAGAAAAAGAGAGGAAATAGCTTGCAAAGATAGTGGAAATGGAGAAGTGGGTGTTCGGCTAATGCAAGGAAAGGAGAAAATGGAAGCAAAGTGAGAGAAGAGAAAGAAGATGGAAGTGGCATGAGGCAAGGGGGAGGAAGGGGAAAAGAGAGATTGTGTGAGATCTTGCCAATTAATGCTTGTACTCCCCAATCCTATAAAATCCTCACAACTATGCAATTAATTAGATAGAAAAGCCTCTTGAAGAAGCAAAATCCAAAATCATTAAGGCCAAGATATGAATACATGGGGAAATAGGTTTCAGCTAGGTTTTAGGGATGACCTCATCCCCCTTCTTTATCCAAGTGGCCACCCCCTCCCTTGGTCCTTTCTCACCTTGCCATTTTGTCCATAGTTTGAAGAGAGAGTATATGGAACTTTGCAAGAAGATTTGATACTATTCATGCATACGAGTGCATTTAATGCAAAATCTTATGAAAGGTCAAGTTGAGCTTGGAAGGCCCATGGCTCCTTGGCCCGACCCTCTCTTGGGCACGAGGCCCTTGGACCACCCATCCATGAGCGTGAGGCCCATTTGGCCCAAATGAGTCCTCATCCGCTATCCATTCCCACTTTTCCAAATTTTTGCGTTCCCCTTATGAAAAATCAAGTTTTCGCCCCAAAGTGGCATTCTCAAATCCTTATTGTTATCCCACTTCAAAGATTTGCTACTTTGGAAATCCCCTAATGAAAATTGGGATCGAATCGAGGGATATCCTTGATCGGCCAGAATTTGTTGTCAGTCAACGAGGCTAAATTCTTATTCAAAACGACCTTAACTATTTCAGGTCCTTATTTGAGACTAATACAGATACTTCATGCCATTATTTAAAATAATATCCACTTCACGTCCTTATTTAAGAAATGAAAATATTTCGAGTTCTTATTTGGAATTTTCCCGAGAGATTATTACATGCTTTCGGAGCTTCCTTTGTCCAGCATCCGACCAATTACGAAGTACTAATGGATCGCGGATGCATGCGGTTTTGTGAGGAAAAGCGTGGCAGTTCTCTTGCCCCGTATGTCTCCGAACGGGGTGGGGGCATTTGATTAATATGCTTTTGTTTGTGGAGGCCCTCCTCTTCGAAAGGCGACATAAATTGCTACTTCTTTTTTAATTTATGTCGTTTGTACGAAGTGTGCTATCAGGTGATGTAATCCCGTCCTTGTCCCCAACCCCCAAGGGCTCTTGGGACATCCACGAAATGTTTGGGACCAGGTACGGCTTCCCAGAATGGGCTTTTTTTGTTAGAAGTCCTAGATTGCCAGAAAAAAAAAAAATTGATGACGAAAAAACATTGCGAAAAGGGATGATTTTAAGCACTACGAATCTTTCTTTACCTCTCTTATGAACTATTAGACATCATTTATGCATGAGATGAATTATACGATTTCAATTTTCTATTCTAGAAAAAACTCTCTTTCATGTATACATGAATTATAAGGTTTTGCATAAGAATTCTATTAGCAATCAATTACAAAAATATATTATGTCTAGCATACTACCCCTCTTATTAGTTTCAGGAAATGAGGAACTCGTCGGGGCGAACGAGCGTCTTAAGAGCACTCATTGCTCGTTAACCATATATCATCAAAGAAAGTTTGAATTTATCACCCAACTGCACATTAGCAGATAAGAAAATAAAAGTACTCAAAAAAGAAAATTTGGAACAAGAAAATAGATGGCTGAGGATCCTCTGAATACTGTAGCCAATCATCAGAACTCGATGCCTCAGCTGCCGCTTTATCTTCATTCGAATCCAATATGCCTCTCCTACGCACGCGGATGCGCCTGCTGGGTTGGCTTCTTGGACTCATCGCCCACCTCCAGAGGCTCAGCTCATCCTATTGGAGCACTCAGACAACCTTCGCACTTACCTAAGCAACGGCACAAGGTAAATCTTCTCATTCGGACACCCTTTCTTTAAGTTAACAATCTGAATTAGTCGGAAGCCCGAGTGTGTTTCTCACCATGATATTGCAGAGTGTCCGCAAGTTAGTCTTCTGATTCAGTGCTCCCTTTCAGTCCCCAAGTTTGGAAATTTTGCCTTTGAATTTTGATTGCTGAAGAGATTGGCATGGAAAGGAGGGAGCTTGGTGGTGACAGGAACATTGGCTCTGTCAAAGCAGCCATTAATATGTATGGAGAGAGGATTCTTGAGAGCAGCAGCCCGGCTTTCAGGAATACCCAGAAGAATTACCCCGAGGTACTATTTTATTCATCACTTTTGGATTAATTTTTGAGTTTTGCCAGTGTTTTTAACCGTGATGGTTGATGCTTATTTAAGAATATGCATGTGTTTCATTTTTTAATTCATTCGAATTCCAATCTCGTGAAGAATTCCTCTTCGAGAGCTAAAGAATTGCTTCTGGCCAAGAAGGACATTACCCGGTACCGCGAGAGGAGAAGGAATGCCGAGTCCACAAGCGCCGAGGCGGAAACCGAGCTCTCCGAAGCGAGGAGCAAGGCCAAGAATCTGAAAGCCATGACCGAGGCGTCAAATTCCAATGCCAAGTCGCAGCTGCGCGAATTCGATAAGAGAACAAGGCCGCAGGCGCTGCGGGGGTTAGGATGAAGGAGAAGTCTCGGTATGAAGAAGTGATGAGAGAGCTCGAACACGTCAAGCAGGAACTGAGCAAGCTTAAGCTGGTCGTGGCTTCAGTGCTGGACGAGAAATCGCGGGCAGAGAAAGAAGTGGAAGCGTCGAGCTCAAAAATGCGGTCTTACAAAAGCTCGGCCGAAGCGCTGAGGAAGGAGATCGAGGAAGTTGGCGAGGAACAGGTGCTGGTCGAGTTGGCGCAAATCGAAGCTCTGAAGGAGCATGCGGCCATCGAAGCTCAGAGAGAGAAGGAATTGAGCGAATACTCAACCAAAGTGGAAGAAACGAGGCAAAAGATAAATTATTTGAGAGAAGTTGAGAATTCGAAGGAGCTAGAGGCTGAATTGGCTGTAACATTATCTGATGTCGATGTGCTACAGAATGAGCTGAAATTAGTGAGAGAAATGGACAAAAGGGTTCCGATGGATAATGGCTTCCAGCATCCAGAAGATGGAATCGAGAAAGGTGAGGAAGATGAAACTTCAGTCATGTTACGGGCGGTCACAGAGGAAATGGAGGAAGCGAAGAAAGAATTGGGGACTGTCAAGGAAGAGGGCTTTCAATTTATGTCCTCTATGGACATAATAAGGAATGAGTTGAAGTTTGTCACAGAAGAAAGAGCTCAGCTGAAGAAAGCAGAGGAGAAAACAGAATTGACTGTCCAAACTCTCAATTCGAAGCTGCTGAGAGCAAAATCCAAGTTGGAAGCCGCAACAGCAGCCGAGGAGAAAGCTAAGTCGATTGCCTCCAATCTCTCACTCACCCTCGAACAGTTAAGGACAGAAGCAGAGGCTGCAAAGAAAGAGGAGGAGTTAATTTTTGAAGAGACCAAAGCGATTAAGGAAGAGATTCGGAAAACTGATGGTGAGATAGATTTGACTGAGGAAAGACTACAAGCTGCTATGCGGGAGCTTGTAACAGTCAAAGCCTCAGAAGCGCAAGCACTTGAGAACCTCAGAACTCTAATTGAGAATACAATGAGAGAAAGAGCTGCTGTATCTCAGCAGAGCTCTTCGATCACTATTTCAAAATTCGAATTCGAATATTTGACAGGCCGTGCCACTGGGGCTGAAGAACTCGCAGATAAAAAGGTTGCGGCCGCTCAGGCTTGGATCGAAGCTTTGAAGGCAAGTGAGAGAGAGATCCTGATGAAGAGCGAGCTGATGCATAGAGAGGGGAGAGAGATGAGGGTGGAGGAAGAGCAACAGGTGTATCAGACGGAAAGGTCACTCTCGGCGAAGAGAAGGGTCGAGGGAGAAATAACAAGTTGGAGGCAAAAACCGGATAAGATCTCGAGAAGCAAGAATGCTCAACTGGCTTTGCCTAGGAAGTCCCCGAGAAAACTTACAGGGGACAATGAAAAGTTCCGCAAGTCAAGTTCACCTGGAACCCATGTTACGGCTCGGTCAACCTTGATAGCTCTCAAGAAGAGAAGGAAGGTGATGCCGAACCTATCTAAGCTATTCAGTGGAGGAGATATGAAGAAGAAGTCCAAGGAGCTCCGAGATTGAATGGCTGTCCAAACCGAAGCGCTCTTTCAGGAAGTTTTCAGGAGGTGTAGCTGTTTTCACATGGGGAGACAAGACCGGGATGGTCAATGTTTGCGAGGATTCGCAGGTGGGGAGCTCACACGAGCATCGTTACTGTCGTGAGAGCTTCAAATATCAAAGGCTATTGAAAGAGTGCATTGGGAGGTTTGTTTTCTTCCTGTCCTTCATCGGTTTTTGACATTGTTGAGCTCCAGCTACGGCGACAATACACCATTGGCACATTTCTTTTGAGTTTTCTTCTTCCTTGACCTTGTTCCAGTTTCCATGAGCCGTGTCTGATCTAATCGAGCTATTATAAGAAGACCAAATGACTGCCGAGTCAACTTTGACTACTTGTATACAAAAGAAAACTGTTATATCGTTCCTGTTTTTCTGTTTCTTTTCCCCTTTCAACACAAGAAACTGTAGTTCTGTGTGCAATTCCTGCTCCCGGTAGCCAGGAAAAGAGATACTGATAAACCCAGTCTGTATATGAAAAGATTGAGAGGTGAAGTTATCAACTGTGTATGCTTGAAGGATGAATAGCAACAATCAGTGGTTAGCACAAATCTGCAATTTGACATGGAATATTTTCAGGACTGGATGGCTATTAGCAAAGAAATATGCATCCTTAAATCAAAATAAAGATGATGCCTGCTGAAACAAAGCAAGAAAGAGACTGACACACCAAACACATGAGATGTTTATGCAACCAGACGGAGATTATGCATAGGATCAACCACAACAATGACTTTGCACAGCATCTCCCTATCCTTAATATGGAGGAGCTTGTGAATTTGAGTTGCCCAAGAACAATAAAAAGCTAGGCTATAATCATTTGGTACATAAAATTTCATCGGACAGAGCCTCTTTGAACGTATCATTGCCAAAAAATGACAGCGAACTTCAGACAATCCTGAACATGTAAAGCTAGAACAGAGTTTAGCAGAGATAGCTTTCCCCAGCTCAAATCACACAATAGATCAGGATAGTCGCCCTTTTCTCTTTATTTTGTCCGCATGGTTGCCCAAGTAGACCTGGACGTGAGTGTCACCATCCCCCTCTGCCACAGGTGACAAAAAGGGAAAACAGAAGAAAGTCCCTAAAAGTTCGTGTGCATTACAAGCTCTCCGTGCGGCCACATCCATAGTCTTGCTGGAAAATCATCAAGATAAAGAAAACAAAAATAATGGAGACAAGGGCACAATTCTGAGATTATGCACATCAACCCATTTTCAGAATCTGTGAATAAAATACATTCTTCCATAGAACACCCTGCCGTCAACATCACCTGGTTAGTCCCCTCTCAAATGGTACTACCACTCATTAATGTTTGCATTTGCAGCGGGTAGTCTTCAGTGAAGAAAGACTCCCATACTGTGCGTTAAGATGTTAAGCACCGATGAGATATCAGCCACTAGCAAGCATCATGACATCTTTTACTATTATTACCAAATATTAACCAGCCAAAATCACAAATCTGATTTAGGGTTAAAAATCAAACCCAAAGGCCTACTCAGACAATATCTTCAAACAAAACTTTCACTTGGCTGATGGATCAAACTATCGAGAGAGAAGACAATCCATGGTCACAACTGAATATATTGCTCTGTGAAACTGCAGTTTGATGCATGTTTCATTCTCTAACAGGAACCATTATGCATA
The DNA here is from genome assembly GCA_014182365.1 of Eucalyptus tenuipes. NCBI lineage: Eukaryota > Viridiplantae > Streptophyta > Magnoliopsida > Myrtales > Myrtaceae > Eucalyptus > Eucalyptus tenuipes. Next base: position 25,809,776 of record CM024542.1, read on the forward strand.
GCACCAAGAACAAATAAAGCAATAATTAGTAACTCGCGAAACTGTAGTATTTATTTCTGTCACAGTGAACACAAAAACACTGCTTCATACAAGGAGCACAGAAGAAAAGTCTGAGAAACATCAACGCTTCTAAGGAAACCTAAATCTTCTTTTGCTTGAAATGCCTCACCGTGGCATTTAGGTTTTACTCTGTTGCTTCATGCAATCTGTATTCAACTGGGACAATGCCTCTGTCAGCAATAAAGTATTCACCTCTGTCATGGTCTGGTATTGAGAAGGCAATGTTGGAGGTAGTGGCTGGGATTTGTAGATTTGGAGCCGTGCAGGGTCCTCAACATACTCATCATCATAGAAACAAGTTTCTTCATGCACAACATCAATGGGCTGAGGATGTTTTCGGACTTGGTTCATTTGCACGAGATTTTGCTTATTTTCAGTAACGGGTACATGAGCGTGTGGTGCTGTCCCCTGCACGGTAGTGAAAACCTGCGAAGCCAATTCCTGTTTTCTCAGAGCTTCAGGGACTTCCTTATAAGCTACCTGAGGATTCACCATAGGACTAAAATCCAGAGCAGGCTGACTAGAGGTGATCGCCGGGGCATCATGCAACGGACCCTGCATCGGCAGATTCTGAGACTGGGCCACAGGCATGGGCATCACGTAAGTGGGATAAGACTGATTTGGCGCATAATACAATGGCTGCGGCTGCAGTTGATAAACGGGATAGTACTGTGAAACGGGCACTACAAAAGCAGGGTTCTGGGACATGTAAGGTGAGGCCGTGGGAACAAACTGGACATGTTGCAACTGATCAAACTGAGAAGTCACTGGATAACCAGAAACTGGAACAGTTGTACATGGCTGAGTACCAGAACAAACGGTCCTACTTTTCGATTCGAGAGTTTTTGCAGAAGTCTGGGTCTGCAGCGATGCAATGTGTGCAACAGGGGCAGTATAGGGTCCAGTCGGCGGGTTCGAATTGGCACTCACAACACTGCTACTATCTCTGTAAATCATAGACCAGCAAGAAGGGAAATAAGGAAAAAAAAAAAAAGAACACAATCGCATCAATCGAATGGACCACATCGTCCTGTTGTGTCAAATACCCAACTGCTAACCACTCTTTTTCTTTTTCTAGTAAATCAAAGCACGGTTCGAACGAGTTATCCTTTCAATGTGACATTTTGGGCATGAAATGCAATTTGAAGAAACGATATTGAACAAGTCATCAATTCAATCTCACGCTAATGCCGCTGCAATGTAATCGCATTGAATCATTGACAACGAGTACCTTGCCATTGAATCTTGGTGATGATTCTTAGCTCCCAGCTCGTCCACATGAGCCACGAGGGGAGGCAAATTCGACAGGGAAGCCGACGACGACGTGGACCCGAAAGATGAGCTCGTCTCGAGAACCACCGATTCGGCGCCGCCGCCCTGATCGAAGTCGTCCTCCTTCCCCACAATCCTCGCGCCCTTGAGCGCGTCGATGAACCAGGTCTCGGTCTTGGGGTGGCACAGCACGGAGGGCTGAGCCGACTCGGATCCGGCCTCGGGCCTCGTCGGGAAGAGGAACAGCCTGATGCGGGAGGGCCTGGCCCTGGGATCCGAGGACGAAGCGAGGCGGTCGAGCTCGTCCGTCATGACGGCGAGGTCGTCGTCGGTGCAGAGGGAGATGAGGGCGTCGAGGTCGGAGTCCGGGAGCTGGTACTTGAGGGCGAAGGGGGCGCGACGGAGAGGGCGGCGGAGAGGTGGGAGGCGAGGGAGTGGAGGGAGGCGGCGGCGGCGGAGGCGCGGTCGACGGTGACGATGCGGGTCTCGCCGCCGTGGTAGAAGAGGGACTTGGAGTGGGGCCGGGGGCGACGCGACCGCCGTAGCTGCACATGAGGCGGAGCTTCGGGGCGGCGGAGGGGGCCGCGGCGGCGGCGGCTGCTCCATCGCGCCGCCGGGCGGGGGCGGCGGAGGGATCTGAGGAGATTTGTAGATCAATTCTCAATGCGTCCGGCCTCGGTTGCTTGCCGAAGGGAAGAAAGTATATTTGCGTCGAAGTTTGAGCCTGAAGGCTTCGCCTCGTATGAAGAAGATGAAATTAAAATAATAATATAAGGTACGTGCTCTCTCGTCGGCGGTGGATTAGGATGAAACGGGAAGCGGAGACGCCGGCCATCACGTGGGAGCCACGTGAAATTCCTTTTCCGATGACCTGAGATAATAAAAGAGGGAAATAGTTTCAGAGGGAAGCGGAGACGCCGACCTGAGCATGACAACCATTCTATTCCGTAAACTATTTTTGAAACAAAATAAATTTTTTATTTTTATTTCTGAAGAGTTTAAAAAAAATAACCGTTTGATAACGACACAAAATTTCTTCCTTTCGGACGGCGGCGGCGAACGACCTACGACGACCTAATATAAAAAATAAAAATAAAAATGATTTATTAAAAAAATAAAAATAAATAAAATAAATCATAAAAAAATAAAATAAAAATATTATTTTATTTTAAAATTAAGATATCCTTAAAAATAAATTTATTTTATTTATTCTATTTTATTTTATTTTAAGAATAAATTTATTTTAAAATGAATAAAAATAAAAAAAATAAAAAAAATAAATTTATTTGGCAAAACACTCAAGACAAATAAAAATAAATTTATTAAATTTATTTTTAATAAAAATAATTTATTTTTATTTATCATAAATAAATTACTTTTAATAAATTTAATAAATTTATTTTTAATAAACTAAAAATAAAATGACAAATAAAAATAATTTATTTATTTTTATTTTTAAATGAATAAAATGAATATATTTATTTTTATTTTTAATAAAATGATATTTAATTAAATTTATTTTTAATAAATAAATTTATTTCGATTAAATTTATTTAATTTATTTATTTATTAAAAATAAAAATAATATTTATAATAAAAATAAAAAATAAAAAATAAAAATGAATAAATGATATTTTTATAATAATTTTTATTTTTAAAATGATATTTATTTATTTTTAAGAATTTTTTAATTTATTTGTAAAATAAATATTTATTCGTAAAAATAAAAATAAATATCATTTTATTTATTCGAATAAATTTCATTTTAAAATGATATTTATAAAAATAATTTATTTGGCGATCGGCGGTGGCGGCGGTAGGGGGCGGCGGGCGGTCGGCGACTAACGGACGGTGGTCGACGGCAACGGATGAAGGACCGGTTGACGAACGATGAGAAAAATTTTTATTTCTCATTTCTGTTCCAAAAATAGAGAAGTAGAAGATTTCTACTTCATTCCAAACCTATTTCTGGAATAGAAATCTATTCTAGAGCCTTTGATTAAAAAAAAAGGGGAAATCTTTTGAAAAAGAAGAAAAATCTTTTGATCTATAACGTTTTGGAAAATTTTTTGGAGTCCGGTCACGGGGTCTGAATATTAAGTATGAATCATAGTTAATATTTTGTGATCTATGTCGTGCTCCAGATACTCGAATGAATATCCGACGAGGTAAAACCATCTATATAAAGATAACAGATCCATTTTCTATACTATCAATAGTATCAATTATAACAAGAGTTTATCAAATGGATTTCTATTCTAGAAACATGTCTGGAATAGAAAAATTATTTCTGAACGTAAATTCCTTGTCATTACGCACCCCCTTAATAGCGACCCTTTTCTTTTCCACCTGTCGACGAACGAGAAAATTATAAAAATAGAAGGAAATCCCAAAATCATTCTACGGCCTTCAATTCAATTTTAAACTTTCAATTTAACCATTGTAGTCTTAGATTTTTAACAATTTTCTAGTAGAATCCATGATCCGGTCAATTTAGGCCATGAATCACTAACCTCGCGATACAATCGAATTAGTCATCTTATATTGAAAGGCCAACAATTTGACATAATTATATTTTTGTTTTGTTTTGTTTTGTTTTTTCCTTTATCTTCTCAGATTTTCGGCTAATGGGATCATCAAGCCCTCGACGATAATCAATGACCCTTGTCGGCCACAAGCAAGGCCCAAACAGCCCTACGAATCAAAATTGAGGAAGATGAAGGAAAAAAAATTAGAAAATTTCTTAAAATAACATTGTTTTGAGTGCCGTTGGACACACTAATTGTACTAAGATAGCTGAGATACAAATGAGAAATTTCTTTTAAATTGGTCAAAAAAACTATATTGGAAAATCATCAAAGGATTTAAAATTAAATTAGTTAAATTGGAAAGTTAATAATTGAATTGGCATCTGAATAATATATTTAGGACTTTTAAGACAATTTTCTCATTAATTAATTCAACTTGAATTTGGCAATGAGCTCATGAATGGCTCGAAATTGTAAATACCAAGCCCTAATCCATTAATATTTCATTCATAACAATCTGGTGAGCTTTGAGTGGAATTAATGACCTGTAGTTAGTGATGATAAGTAATTTGTCGAAAATATTTCTTTTTCTATTTTACTGTAACTCTCAATTCACTTTTAAACTTTTGTCTTATTCTTTGCATAGCGTGGAAATCAAACCCTACACTTCAAACTAAACATCCCCACCCCCAGTCCCCTAAGGAGTTTGGGAGTTGAACTCCCTATCAATCAAAAAGAATTTACAATTTATGTTTGCAAATCCATGACTGTAAACTTTCATAATCAATTTACAATCACGATACCTCAACATATGCAGCTTCTAGGTGAAAATCTCAAATTACAAGATGTGCAAGAAAAATTTGCTAACAATTTTCAAGCAGTATGCTAAAGACACAAATAATAACTATTCTATTCCAGAAGTCAATTTCTAACGAGAAAATTATTTTTCTATTTTTATTCTCTTGATGAATTTTTGAACAAAAATAAAGATTTGATAATGTCATAAAATTTATGTTCTTGAAATGGAAATTTGTTTGATAACTACATAAAAATTTTCCCTCCTAGACGGTCGACAGGAAAATGACTGGCAGCGGCCTGTGGCAGATAGCCGGTGGGCAATGCCAAACGGTAGGCAGCAGTGGCTGGTGGGTGGGTAATTGATTAGTAGCGAGGACGAGTGATCAAAAGAGTTTTTATTTCTCATTTTTGCTCTATAAATAGAAAAGTAACGACTTCTACTTATGATATCTATTCCAAACACGTTTATAGTGAAATTTTTTTTTCTAGAAATAGAAAATTAAAATTACTTACCAAACGAATTTCTATTCCAAATTTATTCCCGGGAACAAAAAAATAAAAAATAAAAAACAAAATGATTATCATGTGCGTCCCAAGAAGTCCAAATGTTACAACAAATGAAGTATATTTATGGAGATTAGAGATTTTATCAAAGAATATTATTAGAGATATTATTAGATAATATATATATATATATTATTTGATATGCGCTATTTTCTAGAATAGTTGATTTTCTTTTTTGTGCATTTTGTTTATCCTTCTCTAATAAAGTGTAATGTCAAGTCAATTAAGTAAAATTGTAGTCTTTACCAATTCTCTCTTCCTCTCTATTGAAGATTTTGAATATTTACAGCGGTCAACTAAGAAATTAATTTGAATTTGGGTAATAGAACAATTGGTCCCAAGTTCAAATAGGTCTCCATCACTATGCAAATATTTATTTATATATATACATAATGTAATAATCTAAAAGATAATTAGTATATCAAAGTAGGAAATATATACCATTGAGATACGCTACCCACAGGAACAAGATCTTCAACCGATCCTACGAAAATTGGAGATATATAGAAGTTTTGAATTTGGGGTAAACAGAAGGTTTTCCACGTCGATCTCTCTCTTTGCACTTCGAACCAGGTGAGACTTGCTCTACATTGTTGCGTCATCGCTTAGATTTTCATGGTTTATTGTTTGAAACTTCGAGTTTGATGACTCGTGGGATTACCCTCGGTCTGATCTGCACCCTGCATTCTCGCGTTACATATCTGAGTGGATGAGTTCGATTTCCGTCGATAAATCTGTGTGTGTAATAATCTTGATTCCCCCTCTTAAATTGTCCTGAGATTTTAATTCAGTGAGAGATGTATGTTCGATCTCTATTGCTTTTCTATGCTTCCGTTGGGTTTGTTCACTTTGCTGGCGATCATTCAAGATTCGGTAGATTGTGATAAAGATGACGGGGGAAGACGGGTGTACTTAGGCGGAGACCGTTGAATGTCGATTTTTCTCTCGTCTGTTTGGACAAGATCATTCGATAGACAAACTTCCTCTCCCGTATGACTGAATATAGTTCTCTCTCTGTTGCAGACAAGGAAAAGGACTCTTAGCTGAGTCAGATCAAAATATTCAACGAAGAAATTCCAAGTATTCAAGTCAACATCGCACTAAACTGAAACTCGAACTAATATCCAATTCAAGATCTCGCAGAATCACGTTCGAGAAAAGAAAGAAGGGACCGATGAAGAAGGCCGAGGCATTCAAAATCCTCTGTGGTGTCGACACGTGTGTGATCATCTACCCAATGTGGATGTCCGGCGATGGCCTGGTCCAGCCAAAGATCTGGCCGCCGGACAGTAAGGAGGTTGAGCGTATCATCCACCACTATCGAAGTGAGGCCGTGGATCGCCGTGCCAAGCACGCAACTGGATTCCGTGAGTTCTTTGCAAGCCAGAAGAAGAAGATTGACACGGAGCTCGCCGAGGCCCACAAGGCCAACTGGGAGGCCAAAGTATCCCGTCTCGGATGAGTTCCTCAGAGATCTCTCAGAGCCACAACTGAGGTCGCTCCAGAGCGCTGTGGGCGATAGACTCAAACAGGCGAAGACGAGGCTTGCGACGATGATGGAGAAGAGAGTGGTCGAGACGGTGGCGCCAAGTGATGGGATTGTACCACGCGGCCGAGTGGACCTCCATGCAAGCAATGCAGGCTTCATGCAAGACGGGGTGGTCGAAGCTGGACGGCCTTTGGAGTTCCTGTATCAACAGTTGGATCAATCCATGAGTATCCCTCGCCATTAACTTCCTTACCGCCTGAGTATTCAACGCAGTTCGGACCCTCAAGAGGTGACGATTCCTGGCGCCGCATTGTCAGTGAAGCTCGGAGCATGATGTATGGTCCCCTACAGCAAATTTTTATCGTGAGAACGTTCATCATGATCAGAAGGAGTCAACCTCTCCCTAAGCAATCCATTGCTACGAAAACCCGCTTAAAGGGCCAGAAGGAGTCATCCGTCGTTTTAGTTCTCTTTCAACTGCTTATTTTTTACCTGTTTAATGACGCTTCGAATCGATAAGTTTGGGCTTAACGGTGATTTTGCACTGCTTGTACAGAAAATTCTTAATAATGTTAGTATCGTTATGATTTAGCTACTTGTGTTTCTGATGTTTAGTGGATCCATAAATTGGATTTAGTCACTCTGATGATGTTAGTAGGTTTCTTCCATGTCGTGGAGAACTTGTTTTCTTACGTTTGATGTTAACTGGAAACGGCGTGCTGTTTTGTTGCATATGAATACGTAATAAAGATCGTTGGTCAAAGGGTAACTTGAAAACCCCTAAAGGCCGATGCAGAGAGGCATAACAATAGAGCCATCCCAAGAAACGCAACTGAAGATAGCAACACAACACAATTTCACTAAGGATATCGAGTTAATATAGAAACTGAAACCCCACGCAGACCGAAAAGAAAGTATAGGAAGAGCTCATCTTTCTCTGTCTCTACGCTTAAAACACATTGAAGATTTCACTTTAACTAAAAACACATCTTCTTGAACCATTAACGTTGGACGATGAAATCATATCATAATGAACTTCAGTATCTAATATTGTGCACGGAATTTACTAAGGTCGATTATCATTATTTGGAAAATAGTATGCATAGGAAGCAAGCAAATTATGATTTACTAAACAAAAGGGAAGAATTTATGTAAAAAAAAAATGGTTACATTATTACAATTGCAAATTCTACAATATCGTTAATTGTTAACTTTTGTCTCACTTATTTTTTTAAGAGTTAATAGAATTAGAAAATTTCAAATTATACTCACTAAAACACAAATATCCAACTTTTTTGTGTCCCTAAAAACTTGGCCATCAAGGCAAAATTACCTCAAACGTTTTGTGTCCCAAAAAACCGAACTTATACCAACATAACGAATATACGTTGAATGAAACTCAAATAGATGGTATATATAGCACACATATATAAGTTTGGATTTTTTTCGTAATTTAACAAAAAGTTGAGGGTATTTATATCATGATGAGCAAATTTAGACTTTTTTGTGATATAAGAAAATAGGATATTTGTATTATAATGAGCATAATTTAAACTTTTTCTATGGCAGTTTTTTTTTTATTATTATTAAATGGCCTGCATCCTAACAACCAACTATCGCACCAAAAAAAATAAATAAAACAACCAACTGCGGTTGCGCATGTAGGCCCCCGCAGGGCCGCACCCCGCCCCCTCTTCGTGGGCATTACCGCATTAGTGTTACGTGGGTTCGCCCCCAATCACTTTTCTTTTTTGGCCAGTCCTTTAATCGCCTTTGTTTGCGCCCTATTGTCTACTTTCTTTTTTTTTTTTATAATCAATCTAAGATTAATATCATGAAATATTTGTGACAAATTTATACTCTATTGTTTCTATTAAATTAAATTAATAGTACAAAACGCCCTAAATTAGTATACTCTTTAATTGCCATGTGTTATCAAACTCAATTATTTGAAAGTAAAATTTAACGAAAACTAACGGAAAATAAATTTGTCACAAGTGTATCAAATCGAGATTTTCGGAAGCCAAAAAATTAATTTTTAGTAAATTTATTATAGGTGTAACAATTTCGAATTTTTCGTACTATTAACCCATCAATGTATTCATGTTATAATTTTTTTTTCTGAAATAAGGATCAGCAAATCTGATCAAATTTCTGTGCAAATAAGTTGAGCAGTCTTTTCGCGATACTTGGATATTCGAAGTATTTGACATGAATAACTAAAGCAAGAATAGGACGTGCCCATAATGCTTAAATCATAAATTCTTTTTGAATTCGAATTTAATCGGAGATTATTGGAGAACAGAAAAATACAATGTTTGTTCATTTTATATGGGTTATCTTTTCGGCCTTACAAGTGTTTTGCATTATTGCAATTTCATTTTCTTTTATATCAGTCAATTTTCCTTTGGTAATGTTAAAATTCCTCTCATGCTTCGAGGGGAATCAGTAGATTATAGATAAGGAAAATGATACAAATAATCTCTAAATTTTGGCCGCATGTGTATTGTAGTCCTCGAACTTTGAATTTATTCAATGTGATCCCTGAATTTTTTTGTACATATTCAAATTATTCCTTAAACTATATGAAAATTAACGGAATGATAATATTGAACATTTTCCATATAATTTAGGGATTAGTTTGAACATGTATCAAATATTCAGGGACTGCGTCTAACAAAATTAAAAATTCATGGATGGCATTACATAGTGAGCTAAAATGTAGGGATCCAATTGAACAAATTGAAATTTCAAATACCACAACGTATATTGAGTCAAAGTGTAAGGACTGCTTGAATTATTTTTCCTTATAAATATTAAGTAAGGTTGCTATGTATTTGGTTTTACCATGCTTATTGTCAATTTTTTTAAAATTTTATTCTATTAAGATGTCTGCACAGTGCACAAGCAAACCGTAGCTGCACATGAGGCAGAGCTTCACGGCGAAGGGTCGCGGCAGCGGCTCACGCCACAGTGATGGCGGGTGGTGAGGGATCTGTGGAGATGTGAAGTTCAATCCTCAGTATGTTTGGCTTCAGTTGCTTGCCAAAACGAAGATAAGTATATGCGTTAAAGTTGAGCTTGAAGGCTTTGCTCCATATGAAGGTAATAAGCTCTCTGCTCGTCGCCGGACTTGGATAATGGGAAGCGGAGACGCCGGCTATCCCGTGGGAGTCACGCGAAATTCTTTTTCGAATGACATATGATAATAATAAAAAAGGAAAATTCAATGGTGAGCCTTTCCTTTTCCACTATCGATGAATGTCAAAATTTCTCATAAAGTCATAAATTTATTATACAGTTCCTAAGTTCAATTCTAAACTTTTCAATTTGGTTAATGTAATCCTAATACTTTTGATTTTTTTTAAATATAATCCATCCAGTCAATTTAAGTAAAAAATCGTTATTGTAGCAGTCCAGTCAAAATTGACATTTCTACATGAGGTCTCGTTGACCCTGCCAGCTGGAAATCTAGGAATGTGAAGGAAAAAAAACAGAAAGAACAAAATTAAAAAAAAAAAAAATTGCAAAACTTCTAAAACCGATGTCATTATGAGCCCTTCAAAAGCATCAAATTACCAGTCATGCCACATAGAACGGCATCCATATTAGCAATTTCTCGTTTCAATTAGCTGAAAGAACTACATTAAAAATCATCAAAAGGTATAGAACTGTATTGGTGAAATTAGAAAGTTTAGAACTGAATTGACGATTATATGATATGCTTAGAACATTTAGACAATTTTTCCATTGATGAATTGGATTTGAATTTTTTGATTGTTCATAAATGGTTTGTAATTGGAAATATCAAGGGGCCTAATCCACGAGTATTTCATTCATTGCATCATAATATTTCAGTGATCTTTGAGTGAATTAATGACTAGTTGTCAATGATTAGTGATATTTAATACATGATAAGTAATTTGTCAAAAGTATTAGGTTGGTCATATCTCTCACCTTTTTTATCGTTTAAAAAGAATTTACAATTTACGTTTGCAAATCTATAATCGTAAACTTTCATAACCAAATTACAATCATAACCAAATTACAATCATAGTCAATATATGCAGCTTCCAGGTGAAAATCTTAGATTACAAGATGAGCAAGAAAAATTTGTTAAAGATTTTCAAGCATTATGCTAATTAAACAGGTCAAAATGTTGCAGTCCAATAAGAAATTAATTCGAAGCCTATTTTGTGTACTAACAACTTAAGTTTTTAAAAAAGTCAGTGATGGTTTCATAAAATTTCAAATGGTATCAAAAAAGGAAGTCCCGAGTTAAAAGAGGTCTCTCTTTGCTTCCCTAATTACATATTTCCACACTTTAAACTTAGGCCAACTTTATCCTACGGGTAAGGGGGACATTAAAATTTTTAAATATGAAATTATACATTCATCTAACAGCTTAATCTTGACAGTTGGTAGTGGTGTCACAAATCTTACGCGACATGTATAGGTGCGGACAACTAGTGTCCAAATGTAATAAGAAAAGAAATATATATATCTGTGTGTGTGTGTGTGTGTGTGTATGTATATGTATATCTGATTATCAACTTTTGTGGTCATATAAAATTATCGTGTATTTATGAAGTTGGTTATTTGAAGAAAATAAGGTTCTTGAAAGAAGATTGATCCGCCACAAGAAAACGCCACTTAGAAATAAGTCCGGTTGTCGGCGTATTCATTCACGGCTTAATCTCCGTATACTTCCATCACTATGCAAGTATTTTGAACGGTAACATTGCTATATCAAACAGGAAATATTTCCTATTGGGATACGACCCCCGCAGGGGCTATATCTTCAACCGACCCTACGAAAATTTAAGATACATATGGAAGTTTTCAGTTTGGCGTAAACACTAAACAGTAGCTTCTTCAACGCCCGACTCTCTCTTCGCAAGCCGAACCAGGTGAGACTCGCTCTCCATTGATGCGCCTTCGCTTAGATTTTCATGGGTTATAGGTTGAAACTTTTGAGTTTGTTGCCTTGTGGGGTTACCATCGGTCTGTTCTGCGTCCTGCATTCTGTCATTTACATATCTGGGTTGATGAGTTACGATCTTCATCGATAATTCTGTGTATGTAATGATCTATCTACTGTGTTAAATTGTCCTGAGATTTTAAGTTACTTGGAGGCCAAGCGATGATTCAGTGAGAAGTGTATGAGCGATCTCTTTTGCTTTTCTATGCTTCCCTAGGGTTTGCTTTACTTTGATGGCCATCATTCAAGATTCGGTAGATTTTCATTAAAAATATGATAGAAGAAGACGAGGGTCGTTAGGCGGAGACTCGTTTGTTTGAGCAAGATCATTCGATGGACAAACTTCCTCTCCTCTAACAGAATATAGATCTCTCTCTTTGTTGCAGAGAAGGAAAAGGTCGTCTTGGCCTAGTCGGATCCAGACATTCGAAGAAGAAATTCTAAGTACTTGAATCAACATGGGTCGCGCTAAACTGAAACTCGAACTCATATCCAATTCAAGATCTCGCAGAACCACATTCGAAAAAAGAAAGAAGGGACTGATGAAGAAGGCCGGGGAATTCAAAACCCTCTGCGGCGTCGACACTTGTGTGATCATCAATCCAATAGGGACTTCCAGTGACGGCCTTGTCAAGCTGGAGACCTGGCCGCCAGACCGTAAGGAGGTAGAGCGCATAGTCCGCCGCTATCAAAGTGAGGCCACGGATCGCCGTGCCAGGCATGCCACTGGACTGCATGAGTTCTTCGCGAGCCGGAAGAAGAAGATTGACGCCGAGCTGGCCAAGGCCCACAAGGCCAATTGGGAGGCCAAGTATCCGGTCTCGGAGGAGATTTTCAAAGATCTCTCGGACCCTCAACTAAGGTCGCTCCTGAGTGCTGTGGGCGATAGACTTGAACAGGCGAAGACGAGGCTTGCCTCGATGAAGGAGAGAAGGGTCGAGAAGGCGGCGCCAAGTGACTGTAGCGTACCCAGCGACGGAGTGTACTTCCATGCAAGCAATGCAGGCTTCATGCAAGACGGGGTGGTCGAAGCCGGACTGCCTTTCGACTTCCTGTATCAACCAGACAGTTCAGTTGGATCAATCCATGATTACTCGTCGCCATTGATTTCCTTACCGCCCGAGGGTTCAACGCAGTTCGGACCCTCAAGAGAATACTATTCCTGGTGCAGCACTGTCAACGAAGCTCAGAGCATGATGTGTGACCCCCGCAGCAATTTTTATCATCAGATTGCTCATCGTGGTCAGGCTCAATTCTTCAATGACCCAACCTATCCCTAAGCAATCCACCGCTACAGAAAGCCGCTTAAAGGGCCGGCAGGAGTCATCCGTTATTCTAGTTTTCTTGCAACTGTTTTTTTATTTTTCCAGTCCAATAAAGCTTCAACACGGTCAGACGGGGCTTAATGGTGATTTGGCACTGCTTGTACAGAAAGTTCTTAATAATGCTAACATAGTTTTTATTCTGCTACGTGTGTTTCTGATGTTTAGTGGATCCATGAATTGGATTTAGTTACTCTGATGATGTTAGTAGGTTTCTTACATGTGTTGCAGAACCTGTTTTCTCACGTTTGATGTTAACTGGAAACAGCGTGCTGCTTTGTTGAATACGTATGCAACTAAAGATCGTTGTTCAGAGGGTCATTTAAAAACCCCTAAAAGCCTGATGCATTGAGACATAACGATAGAGCCATCCCAAGAAACGCAACTGAAATAGGAACAAAACACGATTTCACTGAAGATATCGAGTTAATAAAGAAACTCAAACCTCACAGCGACCGAAAACAAAGTACAGGAAGAACAATCTTCCTCGTCTCTCAGGTCAAAACATGATGGAAGTTTCAGCTTGACTAAAATCGATTCGTTTTTAATTTCTCTCGCGCCATTAATGGCATATCCTGAAATCATTTCAGGAGGGACTTTATCATCTAGTATCCTTGCACAAAATTTACTGATATCGATGATATCAATTACAATTATTTTGTAAACAGGATGCACAGGAATCAAGCAAGTTATCTTGAACGTATCATGGATCTTTTCCATTCAAATTAGGATAGAGAGGTTTTGATTCCCCCGGTTTGCTCAAGTGGCCTGGCCCTGCAATCCAAACCACCACCTGGGGGTTGCGTGCCCCCGAAGGTTCCTCTTCATGGGCCTTGATTCAATGTGGAGTGGCCTTTGATTACCTTTATTTGTACCCAAATTGATTACTCTTTCGACTTTTAAATTAATCGATGAAATCCTGTTACAAATTATAATTTTCTTGAAATAAGGATCAGCAAATCTCATCAACTTTCTGTCAAAATAAGTTAAATAATCTTTCCACGGCGTTCCAAATGCTTAATTTGGTCTTTTTTTTTTTTGGTCGGTAAATGCTTAATCTGGTTGACTAAAGCAATAACGGAACATGCCCATTCGAATTTGATCTTATTTGATCCGACTTTATTGATGAGCGGAAGAATGCAATGTATCTTCTAGCTTTGTGCTTTCTTTTCGGCCTAACAAGTGTTTTGCAATTTTACAGTTTCATTTCTTTTACATGATCAATCTCCTTTTTTTTTTAAACTAATCATCATGTTGTTCAATCTCATAGTTTATAAATACAAAGTAAGGTCGCTTTGTATATGGTGTTACCACGCTTTCTGTTATTTTTTAATTTTTTGGGTTTCTTATGCATGTTGAAAGTTGAGACCATCATTTCCTTTAGGACAAGGTGTCCTTGTACTTTGGATCCATAAGCAAAATAACTTCGTCACCCGCTAGCCTAGCCAAGTAGATAAGATCCTTTAATTTTTTATCCCCAACCCTTCTTTAGTTATCGTGAATTTAAACTTGCTCTGCAGCGGTGATTCCGCTCACCAACATTTTTGGATTATTTGCAAAATGAGATAGTAAAAAATATTTTTGAACCAACGATGAATCTAATTAGAAGAGTACATAAAAACGTAGAGGGACTCTTTCAAAGTTCAAAGTGACAAAAATGTCACATCTCAATCTCACACGTACCCACCACCAAAAAAAAAACTCACACGAAGAAAAGTAAAGTCTATGCTAAATAGCAAAAATAGGCAAAAACTACCCTAAGGACAAACACTAAACGAGTGCTTAGGCAGGCCTAGCTTACAAAATGCTAGTGGGCCCCTCTCCCAGCCACGAAAAAGTCGAAGCTCATTAGGCCCTTCTTGGCATTGCTAAACTTTTGGTCCCCGTCAAGTTGACGGCTCCTTGGGCCCGTCGGTCCATCCATTCCATCCATATTCTAAATACATTTTAGCATGCTTTCAGATTTTATTTATTTCATGAAGATTAAATAATTTAAAAAATATTTTTCTTAAAAATGACCGCTTGCATCGCCCATAAGAATGAATCAACAAAATATCATGTTCATCGTCCACGAAAATATTCAAACATAAATTATTGCCAATAAACAAAAAATATTTTCATTAACTGATAATTTTAAATGATAAATACTATTTTTAGGGAAAAATTTTAAAGTTATTTTATTATATACTAAATAAACTATCTTTAATTTAATTAGCACTCCTCGTCCGTAAATTCTGTACCATATGCTTCCATCAATGGTCATTATTTGACGTCACAAGTGCCTCTCGTAGTAGCTTGCGCATGCATTAATTCGACAAACCTTCCATCGACCACCTAACCTCGGTTGCAAATAGGGGCGTTCCACGTGGCACAATTCGAGATTGAGAATCTACGACTGACTGTACACCCCTGACTAAAGTGAAGGTTTTCCCACGAAGAGTTCGGTTTGGATTTGTCCAGCGCAGGCCCTCACCGGCCTAACATTTTCTAGTACCTGAGTACACATCAAGTTAAATAAATGATTTTAAAAAAATACTTTTCTTAAAAATAATCATTATAATAGTCAAAATAATTAGTCAACGAAAAATATTGTCTAAACATGTTCATAAAAATGAAAATATTTTTCATTCATTCATTTTATAAACGATACCGATTATCATTTTTAGCAAAGTATTTTTTCAATTATTTATTTTCGTAAAAATAAATACCTTCTTAAAGTCTTATTTTACTTTTACGAATGCAATTGAATTGTCTTACAAAGGAAATTTTCACACGACCCTTTCTTTCCTGCCGTGCGGATTATTATACAGATGGTTGGCGGTTTTTGGTTTGATGTCACGGTCAAATTACTGATCGTTGAATACGTTTTTAAGCCAAAGAAGAAAGCCGTTTGGAAATCGAACATTCACGAGCGAATTGCAATTTCTTTCTCCGAATGAAATGAAAGCTCTTCTTATGGTCAATCACCGCATCCGTTGTAGTTGATGGTTGTGGGTCAATTATTTATACTTATGGTCCGGCCACCGAACCCCACGAGCTACACATTACATACGACATAATCATTTTGTCTGGTTGCGGTGTGGTTTGGTTGTGGTTGGCTTTCCGTCCTGTCTTCATCTAAAAAATTTTTTTTGGCATAAGTTTCAATCCTCGCATTTCTCAATTGTTCTCTAGCCCAACCCTCATCCACACACTGATCCGGCCCCACGGAAAATAACATTTTTGGCAGGGTTATACAAAGGAAAAGACGATGAGATGGAAACCTGTACGTGTCAATTTCACATGAAATTCGTCGAAATTCTTGTGCTCTTTTTAAATTAGAGGTGTAATCATATCCGCAACATGAACTGGTTCAATGATTGAGAATTTAATCGGTCTCGTTTTGACAATTTCGACATAATATATATTACCTCAATCTCTCAATTGTAAAAATAAATAATCCCACATTTAAGTCATTTAGTTATATTTTGGTTCGCGTTTTCTCCTCACCCAAATAGGGATATGATTTTTATTTTTTTTTCATGAATTTGAAATTACTAACTTGAAAAGGTGGAATTTCTTGTCTTGAAAATCAGAAAAACGAAAATAAAGAAATGCAATGAGCACGAGTCAAACCGGTTTTGTTGACTGGATCAGCCCTTATGTTGCTCGTGGTCAAATGGAACTTTCTCGCGATTTATATATCCACCACATTACCAAACTCTTGAATTACCAACTCTCTCTCTCTCTCTCTCTCATGGATCTTTTGGCAAAGCCATTCGATGGCAGCGTGAAGAGATACTGGAGGAGGAGGAAATACAGGCGGCTCGACGGCGACCGCAGCCGGCGCCTGCAGGTTGCTAGGCTCGGCGGCAACACCGGCGGCCCTCGGAGGTCCTGGAAGATCAAGATCGCCCGGAAGCTGCGGTTAAGGACCATCTACTACTCCCCCTTCAAGATATTCGCGCGGCTGAGGGACACTTACATCAACATGATGGTCCGGTTGGCCGGCAAGGTTGGGTCCTTGAACACCGACAACTTCTTTGGCGGGAAGCAAGTCCCGAAGCCCCGGCAGCCTCGGATCGTGTACTCGAGCGAGGAGGTCGAGGCGAGGCTCGTGTACGAGATCTACAAGGCCTTGCAAGCTTCTCGCGAGCTTTCTAATGTCTAGGCCATGGAGAGGATGTGCTAAGCTCTCGCATCTCTCTCTCTCTCTCTCTCTCTCTTTCTCTTTCTCTCTGCGACTTGATCATGTGCTCTTCTTTGATTCTTATGTTGCTATGGAACTCATAGCGGTTTTTTCCCAGACGCTGGAGGTTGATGGGCAGATGTTGTATGTGCATTATCTTTCTTCTCGTTTGGTCTTTAATTATAGGTCGATAGGTAACTTGGATGGACTTGTCAGCGGAGCAAAATCGTCTCCTTGCCTTAGCAAAGAATATTTTTCTCCTGTACATCTACCAAAATCTAAACCCAAATTCAACATTTGCGTTCCGAATTCAGTTCATGTGTCATAACTCTGTTCGAAGGCAGCTGGGACGAATAACATTCCCATGGCCTAATAACCGTAGACAGGCGCTGAGCGAGAATCGAACATAGAGCCTTGCGTTTTTAGGCCAATTCGACCATTCCATGGGGTGTGCGTTCCGAATTCAGTTCATGTGTCATAACTCTGTTCGAAGGCAGCTGGGACGAATAACATTCCCATGGCCTAATAACCGTAGACAGGGGCCGAGCGAGAATCGAACATAGAGCCTCGCGTTTTTAGGCCAATTCGACCATTCCATGGGGTGACCTGCTGGGATATCTTTTTACCTCAGAATGATCTCTCCATAGGCATGTCGATCCCTAACCAGATGAATATGCAAAGAATGCCGCGAGCATCAGGAAAATCGGGACGAGTTGGGTCGAGAATGAAGGTTACTGCCTCAAATGCATCACTATTGGAATAGTACTAGCTCTGTTAGACATGGGTATCAATGCCCCCATCAAAATGACTTGTTCAGACTCTTGGTTTTGTTCAGTATCAGGTACCCTTTTTAGATGCTCTCCCGCAAAATAAAGCTGACCATGAATAAAAGGCAAGACAGTCGGAGCTGGTGGTAAAGAGCATGGCCGCCCACAAACATATACCATATGGCCAGAGCACTTTCTGTCCGCCAATTTAGAACAAACTCTGCGTGACTGATTTTTTTTTTTTTGGTGGAGTTTGCTGCTGGATGTATTCCGATTGGGTGTCGAATCTTTCGGCAATGCCTAGTAAATTCGTCCCAAGGCAGGAAAATCTAGAGGCCGGGACATGCAAACACTAGGCAGAACAAGTGCGGTAGGTGGCTTTGCTTCTTGTCTGCAAAATCGTTCGATGCGCTTGTCACCATCGGGACTTTTCTTCGCCCATTTGAGGATGGGCTTACAAAATGGGGACACGGGTATAGCTGCAGAAGGTTTGGTCACGCTTTGCCAAGGGTATTACGGATTTTTACACACTCATAATAGACGAAGGTACACCAGTCGCGCGCATCTCTATAAGATGCTCATACGGCGACAAAGCACACCACCACACATTGGCCAAAGCGGGCGCATTATTGGTGGTACAGTAATATATAATAATACAGGTTCATAGGTCTGCAAAGTTACTCTCTGAAACATCACTTTCTGATGAGATGATGTCTTCTGCGTTGCGTTACTCCTGAGAACGCAGTTTTCATTCTCTTACTTTAGCTGGTGAACTGCATACGACTGATTCTACTTGTGCATCATCAGTCATTGAGGGCAAAGTTCCACTAGCCAAAGTTGTGAATTTCCCACGTAGCCATTGAAGTTTGAAACCATATGCATCCTATCAAAGGACAGTTTCAGCCAAACTCATCGTACTCACGAGTCACATAAGTGGAGAAAATAAAGGAGATCTTTCATTATGCAATCAAGAAGAAATTGAACCAAGTTTTGCAAGTGGCATCTCGAACCTCTATTTTTTATTTTTTTTTGGTTATCCATCTTACTGTAAATCTGCTATCTCTCTCTCTCAAATTTTTACTTTGTCCTTTTTTCTATATAAAAATAGGAGTCAAACCCCACACTTTAAGTTAAAATATCCCATCCCACCCAATTTCCATCACATTTTTTAAAGGATCAACAACTTACATGTTTGAGTGGATTGAACATAGATTTTAACTTGGGTAACAACTCAAGTTCTATCATTCATAGGCTAATCGAGGATCTACCACAAATCAGTTGACCGCATGGGCAAGTGTAACAGGTCATTTTGATTCAGTTTCAACTTGAGAATGATTGCGTTCTCCTCTGTAGTGGACAATGGACGGTAGTAGACCCACTTCAATGGGCGGACCTGACGAAACCGAACCTGTGGTCCGCGTCCATCATCAGAATATTGCATAGAAATTTCAAGTCCACTTGGGCCTAATATGAGCCCAATCGCATCGGATAAAGCTTTTCGATGCGAGGCCCTTCCCCGACCCACCCATTTACCCATGGGGGCAACAATAGGCGATCAGCAACGCGAGGCTCGTGATCAGATCTAGACAGAGCGAATAACACTAGTGACTACTACTAGTAGCAAGACATATCCAATTACGTTGACATTGACAACAAAGGCCACCTCAAGGTAATCTCCCTCAAATCGCCCAAAATCGGCATGGATAAGTAGCATATGTGCAGTCACCGTCACAAATGCCAACGTTGGTAGTTTGAACTCCTTCCTCTGGTCGTTGAAATTTCATCGAGGAACACTCCTTTCTCGCCGGGCAGACAACAACTCGGCATCCCTAATGATCCGAAATCTTCACCCTCACTAATTAATTCAAAGGGCGGAAATTCATGATTAGCGGTTGGCCAGAAGAAGAGCACATTACGCCATCAAGGCCTTTTCGATGGAGGGGGATGGCTAGCTAGCAAGCAAGCAAGCAAGCCCAGCGAGAAAAGAAGGGGGAAGGGGGAGGGGGGCCATAGGGAGTGTTAGTTAAAGCTGTAACAAAGAAGCAAACACAATTCGACGGTTGCGATGCACCCATTAACAATAATTAAATCTCCCTCCTCCTCTTCCTCCTCCTCCAATCGACCTCCCCTCATCATAAGAAGACCCCAACGAACCAAACTCCGCAACACGCACATTTCACATCACTTCCGTTCCACGCCAATGCTCGTCTGACCAAACTCCCCAATCCCTTCCTCTAACCAACCTTCACATGTCACCGATCGATCCATATATAATCGGCCACTTCTCTCTCTATCTCTAGCCCGCCTGGCTTCAGCCTCAAGCAGTCGCCTTGCCTTCTCTCTCTCTCTCTCTCTCTCTCTCTAACGGTTTCGGTGGGATTCGGGGCGCTCGCTGTCCCTTTGGCGGGAAAAGAAAAGCACGGGCTCGAATCGATCTTTTCCCCGGTGCCGACCTATCCACCGGACGACGCTATACCACCCGCCAATAGCGTCCCTCCACGTGGCGCCTGCGGTGGAGCTGATCTCGGCGTGAGCGCCTCTGATTTCGCGAGCACGGGCGCGCTCTCCCTGCGCTGGAGAGTACCCGATCCCTTCCGTCTCCTTCCCTCTCCCCGCGCCGCCTATAGACTATAAAAGCAGCTCCTACTGCTTCCGTTCCGGTTTCTCCCCGTCTCCCCCTCTCTCTCTTCGCGCGCCGAACCAGGTGAGAGACTCGCTCTCCATTCACGCTTCTCCCGCTTCGATTTTCCATGGATGATTGTAGCTTGCGAAACCTCGAGCGTTTACGTCTCGTGGATCGCTCTCGATCTGATCTGCGTCCTGCATTGTCTCGAACCGCTTGATCTGCGCGTGCCTCGATCGTAGCTTCTGTCTCAACTCGTTTCCTGCGCTTCCTGTTGGGTTTTGCTTTACTTCAATGGCGATCGTTCACGATTCGGTAGATTCTGATGAGAAAAATGACGGAGGGAGACGAATGTAGCTAGGCGGCGGAGACTGTTGAATGTCGGTTTTCCAGCTCTATTTGTTTCCGCGCGATCGTTCGGGGGACGAACTTCCCTCTCCCGTAACTGAATAAGAGCTTTTCGCCCTCTCTCTGTTGCAGCAAGTTCGAGGCAAATGGAAAAGGACGCCTCGCCTCAGTCGGATCCTACCATCACCACCTCCTCCACTTCGCCGGAGCAGCCGCCGCCGCCGCTGCACCAGCCGCAGCATGCGCCCAACTCGCCACCTCCGGCTCAGTCCTCGAGCTCTCCGCTGAACCAGCAGTTCGCGGCCAATTTCAGCGCGCTGTACCACTCCATTTTCCCGCCAAACTCGCCTCACTCGAGCTCCGCGCTGATTACGCCGTCTCTGTGCTCGTCCGCTTCCTCCGACAGCAACCAGAACGCGACCGCCAGGAGCACCATCGCCATAGAGCACCGCCTCAACCAGGCTCGCCTCGTTCTGGAGTACCAGCAGCTGCGCGATCACTACGATCTCTGCCGCGCTCACCTCAACGACCTCACGGAGGAGATCGACTCGCTGCGCCGCGAGAATGCGCGGCTCCGCTTGGCAAACTCCGAGCTCGTGAAGCTCCTTAACCTGCCCTCACAGGGCACTCTGGAGAGCTGCTTCCGCCGTCTCGGTCTCTCTGATGCTAATGCTACAGGATCGGATTTCTCCAGCGAAGACGTCTGCAGTTACAGTCCGACGAGCGTCATGGATCAGAGCGGATATGAGACGAGTAATCCCGAGAGAGTTTGGCTACCGAAGAGTATATCGGTTCGGTCCAGTGGCTACCTCAAATTGAACCAGCCTGCTGCTAGCAATAGCCGCTCGAGTCGACCGGTGAGTCAACTCCGCTTGCCAAGAGCACAGGAGCCTCCGAAGGTCAGTTTGTTCTCTGGATTCCATTTATTCTTCGCAATGTCTATTAATCTTCGCAATTGCGCTTCCTTGTTTGATCGTCATATTTGATTTGTTACGTTATACGAATATCTTTTTATCATGATTACGCTGTGGTGCGTCTCTTAATTATATTCTCGTATCATTTTGCTGAGCGAGTTCGAATATTTCTTGTGATATCGGTCAATTTCAGTCTCTATCGATTGAACTGGCATCTCCTATTCATTTGCCTTTCGGTGATTGCATTAAATTTAATCACGATTTGGCCGTTGTTTGTATCAGAGTAATCGGTTTTCTTCTTCTTTACGCTGATCGAATTAATTCGTTACGAATTGCGACGGCTTCTCTTCTACTCATGTGCAATGGTTGGATTGTCATTGTCATCGTATGACATGTTTGGAGTCAGAGCATCAACGCGTCCTCCATATACATTTTTATTTTCACGTTCTTTTTGGCCTCCGTAGATTTCTCGTCCATTATGACTCTGATTTTCCCTTCTCGTTTACGATCTTGGTTGAAATTGTCATTGATCATGGCATTATCTCAGGAAGGAGAGTTCGTGTGTGCAGGTGCAGCAGCGCGTGTACGTGCCGGGTGGGAAGAAAGAGCAGGAGGCATTGGAGTTCGAAGTGTACAGCCAGGGGATGTTCAAGACGGAGCTGTGCAACAAGTGGCAGGAGACTGGCACGTGCCCGTACGGCGACCACTGCCAGTTCGCGCATGGCATCGCGGAGCTGCGTCCGGTGATCAGGCATCCACGTTACAAGACTGAGGTCTGCCGGATGGTCCTTGCCGGCGACATGTGTCCCTACGGCCACAGGTGCCACTTCCGCCACTCCCTCACCGAGCAGGAGATGATGCTGGCTTCGCGTTGATCCTGATGTCATTGCATTCATTAATTTCTCCATTGATTTGGTTATGTACATAAAAAGAAAAAAACTCCCCAAAGAAATTGATCAAACCCACAAATAACAACTCAAAAAGGATAATAAAGATGGTAAAAAGAGGTAAATCAAAACTAAATGCGGTTGATAGTCGGTTTT
Source organism: Eucalyptus tenuipes (assembly GCA_014182365.1). Lineage (NCBI taxonomy): Eukaryota > Viridiplantae > Streptophyta > Magnoliopsida > Myrtales > Myrtaceae > Eucalyptus > Eucalyptus tenuipes. Next base: position 25,832,653 of record CM024542.1, read on the forward strand.
TTTAGTGGAGGGAGGACCATATCCAGGTGGATATATAGATGAGATTAGCCTGATGAGATTTAAGGCGAAACTTTTCGATTGGATTTTTCTTATGGGTATATCAGCCATCATGCTACGACATATTGGGGCCGTTTCTGTTACTGTGATTTTGCATGTTGTTGACCTTATGGTTGGTTGAGGTACAGGGACCAACTTAACCAACCATACCAAAAGTCTGGGGGTTTTGTAATGATGACGCAATTTGTTACACATGGAGTACGTTACTTTCAGTTCAAGCTAGTTATCCCTTGTCCCTCTCTCCCCTCTCTAAAGTTGTTGCCATCAGTGAGATGTGTGTTTGAGAATATTGTTGATTCGTTAGCAAAATCGCGAAATGTGGAGCCACTATTTATCATTGGTTGGATTCTTTTTCTTTTTTTTTTAATCATTCTACGTACTCCGGATCCCGATCGACCGGGGCAAACAGACTTGAAAGCAAATTTTATGGTAATTCCATATGTCTAACGCAGAAAATGAAGACTCCTTTTATTCAGTTTCCTGAGTGGGAGCTTCCTTGTCATCAATCAAACATGTTAAAAGAGTCCAAAGCAAAAGGTTTAATTGTTAGGTGAAGGCTTGATTCAATGTCTTAGTCAGAAGTAGTTTCCTAAGTGGGAAATTCAAACATGTTGAAAGAGTCGAAAGCAAAAGGTTTAATTGTTAGGTGAAAGCTCGATTTCTTTTGGTCGAAAGGTGAAAGCTTGATTTAATGTTTAACATTTGATGAATAAAAATAATAGTTTCATGATATTTCTAATAAAAACATACATATTCTATATATGCGGAATGGCTCGGATGCTTATCCTATACTTTTCCAAGAATTATATTCAATACACTAAGGCTTTCTTCCTTTTCTTTTCTTTTTTGGCCGGCTCACTAAGGTTAGTTTACAAAGTTATCATATCATGCTATGATGTAAGTGATAGAAATGTACACATCCATTTAAAGAATTGAATCCTATTAATTAATACTCTAAAAGTATGCGACATTGTTTCGATCATTGATTTTAACATATCTAACATCGTTCTTTTTTCATATATATTGAATTAGAGGGGTATCACACCTGGTTACTTCAATTTAAGATTTGCCCATGGTTGGTGCCACATTACTAAAATATTACCTTGAGTGTGTTACTGTATTATATGTATTTGGACCATTAGATCTAGTGGGGCGCATGTGTAGACCCACTAGATACAAAGGTCTCAATGGATGTAACTCCCTCATATTGAGTACATGCTCCAAAGCTCTAGCCTCTTGTGGAACAAATGCACCTTTTTGGTGTTAGTTCGGTCCAACTTTGTGACATTATTAGAGACTTGTTTCATCGAAAAAGTGGACGATATATCTTTTTGAAATGTGGATTGATAAGTAAATTGACAAAGGGTGAGAAGGATCTCTTGCTCTTCCTTGAATAAAGGGAAAATTCCAAAAGGGGACCCGAAGTACCCTCTTTTTCTCAAAAAGTGGACCTTGTTTCAAATAAGGACCTCAAGTGCATTCATTTTCTCAAATAAGAGTCTAAAGTGGATGTTATTTTAAATAAAGACCTAAAGTGGTTATGTTTATTTCAAATAAAGACCCGTCTTTCCAGTGATCAAGGGTATTTTCATCATTTGTCATTTTCCTTTTTTTTCTTTTTTCTTTTTTTTTTTCCATTTTTTTGGCTGGTTCTTCTTCCTCTTCTGTCACACTCCCGCCCCATCTATGGCACAAGAGCATGACTCGGCGGGTTAGCATTGACGCCCCAAGCAACGTCGAACATCCCGAAAGTCTTTTATTTTTAGTTAAGCGCATGCGGAAGAGATAATAAACAATCCATGTGCAAACAAACATGGAAGCCGGGCAAGACATATGCAAGTGAAGCAAACAAAAGCAACATATACATATACATATTCACACATCAAAAGCTATTTTGATTACATGCCCGTCCTAGTCCTAAGTTACTTATTTTCGTTTTCATATATAGTCAATCAAAAGGCTAGGGATAGCCTAACTCCTCTACCAAGCTGCTCCCAAAAGCAGCCCCCATGCTAAGTTCATTCATTTCTTGGACCCGTTTCATCCATCACACATCTGAAATTGTGAGAATAACAATGGTGAGTCAATGACTCAGCAAGTAGAAATCCATAATTCTCCTATAGAAGAACATCTCGCCGTCAATCGTCGGATACAAAGTCACCACCCACTTGTCGATGGCAAATCAATAGCAAGGTTTGTGCCTTACCTACTTATGCATATGAAAGGCTTTCAACCGTCTATATGCTTTCGAGAATTAAAGATAAGGAGTTAGTGCATATGAACAAGCTTTCCAAAAATCCATGGCTTATGATCATTTCGGTCATAAAAAGAGATGCTTGCATCTCATGAAACTCATTCAAGCACTAAGTGACCCAATTCAAGCATATGCTCAAATTGATGCAAGGACTTAACAATGCATATCAAATAAACCCGGCTTTTGCAAGCATCACACATGTATCAGTCATGAACCACACATGGACTTTCATTTTTTTCCTTTTCCGTATCATATTAGTCGAACTTAATCTACTCTTCCAGTAACAACCGAGCATCGGTCCCCCCCTAGCAACCGGCATCGTCCCGATCTCATTATCAAGACGGCATCCAAGGCGACCCCCAGGCATCGGCCTCACCCAGGCCGACATCGGCCTCACCCAGGTCGGCATCGTCCATGATCTCAATATCAAGATAGCATTCGAGGCTTTACCCTAGGCAACGACCTAGCATCCCCCAGCGTCGGCATATAGGTCCATCGCGTGTCCATGCATTTCAAGCATCAACCAATTCATGTCATGTTTAAACTCTTAACCCAATAAAAGGCCCGAAGGCATGCCATGCAAGGTGAACTGATGAACGACTCTTGTGTTTTATTAAATCAAACTCATGCCGGATGCGATTCGGGCTCGTGACCTTGACTCGGAACCATTCGCTGAGGCTTTAGCATAGTCCATTCTCACCAAGACCTTTCCTCGACATTTGAGTGTGCTTGATACTTATGCGAAATCATGAACTTACTTAATGTAACAACAAGCAATAGAAACACAACAAGCATAACAATACAAAGCCAACACAAGCAAACGATGACATGATCCTAAAATCGGTAAGCGTAGTACATCGCCCTATCGAAAACTTAGGAAAATCTACTTACTACTTTTTAGACCTAGCTCCAAGATGCTTCTTTGGTGGTCAGTCGGCATCTAGGGCGACTTGGAAGAGAAGGGCATGAAAGAGAATGGAGGAAGGGAGAGGAAAAGAGAGAAAGACCAAAGCTTAAAATGTGATGATAACTCATCCTATTTATAGGCCTCCTCCTCTTAGATTTTTATTGCAAACTCATGATGATGCCTAAATGATTAGTTGACCTACCTATCTTCTCAAGTTGGCCCATCGGTCCTTTGGTGTTGGCTTATGATTAGTCCACCTAATTGCTTATCCTACAAGGCTTACTCTAGGCTCATTATTGCCCATGGCGCCTAAGGGACACATAAACCTCTTTAATGCCTAATGTCTTCTTCTAATTAGTTGGTTTTTGCCTTGCTCATCAAGGCTATAATCTAGGGTCATCATACCCTAAGATTTATCCAAGATTTGGTCATCAAGAAACTTGGACTTTGGACAACTTGTTTTTTTAAGTTAAACACATGAGCATATGACTCATTAAGCTCATTTATTAGCTAGCTTCCAAAAGCATTCAATACATTCTTATCTTCAAACCAAGAAGACTCTAAATTGGCTTCTTCCTCTAGTTAGGCGTGCAGCTCCCTTCCCCACCAAGTTGGGCATGCGGTTCTCCCATTCTAAGGCAAAAATAATTTTGAGCAACTTTTGAAATCAGTACCATTACCTTATCAAACAGACTTGGAAAATTATATAAGTTTAATGTGTTGTAAAGAAGACCTTAAAATCATTTTTCATGAAGGAATTCAAGCCAAATTCATTATGTGGAAAGAGTAGCAATTCATTGAATACAACCCAAAAATTCATCTATCGAGCAAATTCAACGGTCAGAGAAAGAGACTCATTTCGAAATCCAAATCTTCACAAAACTCTTTGAAATTTTTATATGTTATAGATATGGATGTCATTTAAAAATTTTGTGAGTGAAGTATGTCCAAATTCGAAAGGGGATATTTTATAAAAATTCGAGAAAGCAACTTGGTTACTATTTTCACTATATTGTGCAGATTCTATACGGTAATTGATTGGGCTTTTGTCCCAACCATTTCACTTCAAAAAAAATGAAATTTAAGCATGTTATGTATTAAGATGTTTTGAACAATTTTCATGAAAAATCTTCTCTAAATTTGTAACATAAAAGTTCTGTAAAATTGGCAAGCAACAAAGGTCCATAAATTTCGAAAATTAAATGAGGCAAATTCTAGTTGAAAAAGGATTGATCTCACTTGGCCTTGAATCAAGGGTCATCCATGGCTGTACAATCTTATCTCCAAAAGAGATAAGTGGGCTCTATATTAGTTTGGACACTTGTCTTACTTATTTATTGGCTAATGTCCAAAAGAGATAAGACTTGTCTTGGCCCAAAGTTGGACTTGTCTTGGCCTTCTTCTCTCTCTCTCTCTCTCTCTCTCTCTCTATATATATATATATATATATATATATATATATATATATATATATATGTATGGCTTCTCATTTATAGGTTTCAAAGTCTACCATTCACACTTAGATCCTAGGATATTAATGGCCTAGGCTATATGGATATATTTCTCCTCACTTTATTTAATACATTCACATTTGTTTATACTTGTTCACACTTATTCACACTTATTTTCTAGGAAGATTTGACTAACTTAAGACCTATCTAGCTTAGCCTCCTAGTTGGGACCAAAAGAAAGGTCAAAATCGAGGATGTTACATTTTCGCCAATGGCCAGCCGGCCATTTGCAATGCCCACAAAAGGCTGGGTGAGGGATGACCTCACTTGGGTATGGCGACCCTCGCCCAGGGGCCATCCGCGAGGTCGGCCCGTGTTGGCCCCAAGCGAGGCCGATGAGGGCTGGGTGACCTCGTCAGTCACCCTCGCCTAGGACCAGCTAGGGCCGACCTCACATATGGCCCCTGGCCGAGGGTCGCCACTCTCAAGCGAGGCCTTCCCTCACCTGTGGCCAGCGTGGGCAGCCCTCGTTTAGCCCTCTGTGGGTATCGCCTGTGGCCGGTTGACCACCGACTAAGAGGAAGAAGAAGAACCCAGAAAAAAAAAAAAAAAAAAAAAAAAAGAAGCAAAATGACAAAAATACCCTTGACCAATCGGAAAATTTAGCCAATCGACAATCGGCAAGATCGGGTCCTTATTCGAAACAACCAAAGCCACTTCAAGCCCTTATTTGAAACAACTAAAGCCACTTTAGGTCCTTATTTGAAACAAAGTCTGCTCCGGGCCCTTATTTGAGAAAATAATGACACTTTGGGTCCTTTTTTGAAATTTTCCCTTGCATAAACAATGTAAATGACGAGAAATCCAAATGTACAAAAACTAGAATTTCCATGAATTTTTTCTTGAAAAGTTGTGCGAATCAAAAAAAGATTGCCCACAAAGCATGCTCGATCGATAAGATATGCGCTTCCAAAGTTTAGCTATCTCAAATGTATTACAACCAGACAGATGACAACGCATAATAGCTTGACTCTTATTTTCTAGTAATTTCATGTTTGTCATGAGAATTCTCTCAAAAGTAATGTGGAATAAAAAAGGGCACCATAATGTATAGGTAAACTCAAAATAAAGATGAAGAACTAGTCTTCTTTGATTGATTACCTGTTCTTTGTACAACTTATATTCTAAGTAATTATACCTCCAATTGACAGTTAACACCCGTTACTAAGAAAACTACATACACATGCTATATATGGCTCTTATGATTCGACATTACTTATCTACCAACATTGAGCCCCGAATTCATTTACTTCACCATAGCCGCATTGCCTCCACTTTTTCCCAGGTCACTACCTCTAACAATTGCATCCAAGGTCCACTTTACTTCTGGACAATTACATTAGTCCCACTAACTAATGTTTGCTTCGCCTCCACTTTCTTAATAGTTATATTATGTCCACTACCTTTTACGAATACACTTTACCCTTTTCATCTTTTCTTCTCTCTTTATCGATTTCTTCTCCCCATAGCCGGACTCTCTTGTCAACGGACTGCACTTCACCGACTAATTATCCTCAATGCTCGGCTGCCATTTCTACTGCCGTCGTCCTGGCGGCAGATCCTCATCGATGCAACTGCTGAATCCCACGCTCCAGACTCTTATTCAGAGTCGACAAGACTAGAACCATTCTCGGGTTAAATCGGACGTCATCTATCACGATCGTCGAATTTTGAGGGATCCGCGTGATTTGAAGCGATGAAAGTCGATGACGAAAGGACGCTCGCCAGGACTTTTGAACCACCGGCTCTTGTTTGCGCGCGCCTGAATGGTTAGAACGTCGTATTCTCTGCCGTGTGTATAGATCGTGCAGAGATTTGCCCTTTGGCTCGGGGCGCAAGCGGGGTCAAGACAAGATTCGGTACTGTCAGATTCCATTTGAAGTTAGTGACGATTGATGCCACGGCGGGCTCGCTTTCGTATCCTCGGCCTCGTTCCGTCAATGGTGTTTGTTGGGACGACGGCGTCTACGGCTGCCTGTCCATACGCGTGCGCGGTTAGATCTTCGTAGCCGGACGTTTGTTTTGTCTTTCAAGCAAGCGGCTATGACATGTTTTTTAAATTTCCTTTCTTTTTCTTCACGTACGTTACGGAAGTATGTCTTAAAAAACAGTTGGCAGAGCCTTTTCAATTTGGTTGACAGAGATGTTTGCCTCTAAAAGTGACCTCTTCAATTGTGATCGTTTCTTCAGTATGATCGGCTATCTGATAGGGTTTCGGTGACTACGGGAAAATGCCTAATCTAGTAGAATAATTTGATGTAGGAAATAGGTGGGTCTGTTTACTCCATGGACATCCGATTTGAATCCTATAAAAATATCGACATCGATTGATTTACTTATGAAGTGAATATTCATAAATATGTTTTACGGCCACAATCCACGATCATGCGCTCAGCCATGACCTCGATCCATGATCCATGGCATTGGCCGTCTACGAGTGCATCTTCATAGGGTAGGGAAAAAATGCCTACTCATTTGATTCCTTTACTTTTGCTTTGCTTGAAATTCCTATCTCAATGAATTACTCTTCGATGTGGATGGAAAAGCTCGATTGCCAAAGCTAACCATAATTTATTTTCTCCCTCAAACAAGTTTTGATAATTAAATTGACATATTTCATGTGAACTAAAAAGTGGATGGATTATTGAGATCAATGAGATGCATGTTGATGTCGCAATCACCCTGACGTCCTCTGTCTTTATTGAGAGACGGTTGAATATAGGTTTTTTTTTCTTTGGGGGGTTGGTGTTGGGGGTAAATTTATCTAAAAATGCAATTAAACAAACCCTAAGTTTAAAGGATATATATCCTTCTCCTAACTGTAAAACAAATTTTATGGATTAGTTGATCTTCATCTTCAAAGCTGAAATATTTGAGTTGACAATTTGTTCCATATTAACGGTGAGTTGACCTTTTTTTCCTTAGTAACAACAAAAAGGAAGCTTCTTTAACGTGAACTAATAAGGAGAGATAGTAAGATAAGTTATCCAATGGATGAATTACCAAAAAAAAGCCATACATATATTGCATGGGTACCAATTTAGCCATGAACCTTTTAATTTGGTCAATTTAATATTACGCCTCTTAATAATATAGTCATTTCAGCCAACTTTGATCGAAAATTGTTGACATGGATACTAGCGACCACTGACATAGACAATTCTTTTAATAATTTTTTCAATTTTTGTACATATTTATATATTTTTTCCTTTTTGTTTTTAACTATAACCAACACCATTTAGGCGAGGGTTGCCTTGTCCAAAGCCTCGTCAATAGTGAGCAAGGTAGCACTTGCCCTCGCCTAATAGCCGATGACAGTGGGAAAATGAAAAAAGAACAAAAAACATATATAATTCAGATTTTTTTATAAAATTACAAAAATTATCTATGTCAATACTAGCCAACTCCATCACGTAAAACAACCATTGTTTACGTTAGCGATTTCGGATCAAAATTGGCCGAAATGATTACATTAGTAGATTGTCAAAACGTTTAGGACTAAATTGACTAAATTAAAAGGTTTATGACTGAATTATCATCTTCTATGCAATAGGTTTAAGAATTTTTTAATAAATAACCATTGAAAGAAAAAAATTTCGAACTCAAATTGACTATAATTAACCCAAGTCACCCCATAAATATTATGATCTATCTCAAATGGTTTTGCGTTTCAATGGAATCAAATAGGAAAAGAAACGCAAGGTCGGTTCATTTTGTGGAAACTTATTTTTGGGAAAATATTATTTTCCTTATATTCCGACGTTTGATTCACTTAGGAAAATGAGTCAATGGAAAATGTTTTTCAGTCAATGGAGAAGGTTTTCCTATCAAAGTGTAAAAATCATGAAAATGATTTTCTCTTTAAAAAAAACCAACAAACATTTTTCAAAACATGACTTAGTATCGGCATGTGGATCCATAGTTTTGAGCACAAAAACCTCAATATTGGTCCTCAAGTCCTAAAGTTCAGGACCAGGTCTCCGGCGGTTGCGTCGGTTCCATCAAGGATGTGCTAGGTCACTGGTGCTCGAGTGTGGGCCCCTAGCACCCACGCTCGAGTCCATCAAGTTCGAACCCGAACCCTTGGTGCTCATACCTGATGCTCTAGCATCCGAGCTCAAGTCCATAAAGAGCGTGCTTAGGTCCCTACGCTCAAGCTCTAGTCCTAACCCTTAAGCCCGAGTCCGTAAAGACAGTGTGATGGTCCTCGAAACTCAAACTCAAGTATTTGATTAATGATGCGTTTGTTCTTATAAAAATATTTTTACAAAAAAATTCAAAATTTAGATTATTATTTATTATTTTGAGTTTTTCTTTTCTTCTCTTCTTTTCTCTTTCCTTTCTCCTTTTTCCTCCTTCCTCCTCCGTTGGCCACATGTCTCAGTGATGGCCGACAACCCAGCAATTGGCCATGATGCAAGCCAGTAACCTCGAGGGCTTGCTAGATCCAATCGAGCTCACAGCTCAACCGATCTTGGTGAGCTCACGGCTTGCTCAATCTCGGTGAGCTTGGGCTCAGCCAAGGGGCAGGAAGCTCGCGGCGTGCCCGATCTCGGCGAGGGAAAGCTCACCTTGGCCATCGCTGTGGCTCAACAAAAGAAAAAGTAATTTAAAATTGTAATTTTGCGTGAGACAAAGTAATGGGATTGAAATCATTTTCTTAATGATATCCAATCATCAGAAAATATTTATGATCATGTATAAACAAATAAAGGAAAATTCATCATTTTCTTAAAAAAAAATTTTTTTTAAAAAAAATTATTTCATCCTCAAAGTAAATACACCCGCAATCCAATCATACTTTCGAGTGGATTGAGACAACTTTTTTTTTCCATGCGACGTCACTTTGTGGTGAAAGAGAGCTGAAAATATCTCGTGTTATTAATCTCGACTTTATTCCTGCCCCCTATAAAATATCCGCATATGCCCAACTTTATATAATCAATGAGTCTTATTCAGAGGAAACCCAATTCGATATTCTCTTTCCATTGATGGGGAGAGAGAGACAACTTCGTCAGTCCGGCGTGCCCCTAACGCTGTCCACGTATATGACGTTCCTCATTGGTAGTGAAAAAAGGGAGTTCGGGAGACTTTATTCGTCTCTCTCATGTCAGGAACCACAATGCAACATTTTGGAAATATCGCGTCCTTTTCCTTCCTCTGATCTTCGACATTGTACCCAATTTTCTTTTCATACAAAAAAAAAAAAAAAAAAAAGAAAAAATTGACGTGAAATCGACGGCGAGCTATCATAGGAATTGAGGAGGCAAACCCCATCGACGTCGATGAAAACTAACCCGACATCCAGCGACCGCTGAAAAAGATAGAAATCAATATAATAGCAAGAAGACGAGAGAAATCGTGGGTCCGCTTCGATTTTTACTAGGGTTGTTCGCATTCAAATTGGGTTTGCTCTCCGTCAGATGGAGCCAGATAATGGGATCTAAAAGCTAAAGTTACCTAGATGATCGATGTTAAATTTGAATCCTTCCTCTTTTAACTTTAATCAAAATGGGAATTTCGTCACGCATCTTTTTCTGTGATTGGAGAATGGAGCAATCAAAAGAAGGTGCGCCTCCCAATTTCTGGAAGTTGCCTCGTACGAAGCTGAACATATGATTATTTGTTCTCTTCCTCCTCTCTTTTGGTCTGCAGAGGCGCCGAGAGACAATGGGAATCTGATGCTGGAGAGCAACTAAAAAAAAAGGAGGGTGAGAAAGTAGGACTTTAGCTTCATTTTTAGGGAAAGATTCCCGAGCGTTTGGAAGCTTTTGGTGAGAAAGAAAGGTAAGGCGTGAGAGAGAGAGAGCAGCAGGTCCAGTCCAGTCGTCCCCACGCCTGACGCCCGCGAAGCGTCTTTATCACTTTACTCCTCTCTGCGATTCTTCCACATTCATTCCCCCCTCACGAAACTCCTAATTCATCCTGAATTAATATTCCGAAAAACTCTAAACTAGTATATTTATGATAAATTTATCTTAAATTATTTTTTAATCATGAAAAACCCCAAACTGATACACCCGTGACAAATTTACCTCGACTAACCATAACAAATCATAAACTGATATATTTATGACAAATTTATCCCAAACTAATTTATTCAATCGCAAAAAACTCCAAACTGGTAAATTTGTAACAAATATACCCTCCGCTGAATTGGATTAATATAAAAAAAAATCACAAAAATTGTAAACTGTGACAAACGAACCGTAAAATCCCAAATTAATATATCAATCAACTGCCACATGTCATTTAACTTAATAATTTGACAATAAAATTTAATAAAAACTAACAAAAGGTAAATTTGTCACAAATGTACTAGTTTTGGGTAAATTTGTCAAAAATATACCAATTTAAGGTTTTTGATGGTCAAAAAAATAGTTTAGGATAAATTTATCACAGTTGTACCAGTTTAGGGTTTTTCAGGGTATTAACCCTTAATCCTTTGAGCCCCCTCCCTAACTTGAATCAGGTAACTCCGTTCCGGATTTCGGCACGCAATATCTAGCCTTAGAGACGAGTATTGCGAATCAAGGGTTAACCTTTGCGGGACTCGCTGGGAGTGTTGTATGTTCTCGATTCAGTATGATGGAATGGCTATACCTAACACGTACAAGAGAGGACTTAAGCAATGGATCTCGCTTGATGGTTGAGATAGAAATCTTGGGGCGTTTCCCGTCATCCATGACTCAATTCGTCGGTGGCATGGATACTAAGGCATGCTGACAGCGACTCCTCGAGTGAATAATCTGGGAGTATATGGGCAAATATAGAAATTAGGGAGGGCATATTCGGAAAAAAAATGATGCCCTGAGTGGGTAGGTGGGCGAGTGGAGCGGATTCCATCGGGTATGGGTTCTATAAAAGGGCAGGGACGCTCTTGTTCTCGACATAGTTGTGGTTAAGAGTCACATACGAAGTTGCCATACGAGAGTGATTGAGTGTAAGAGAGAAACGAAGTGAACGAGTGAGATGAGGGAAAGGGAGATTCGAGCTACCGGAAGTCTTGGGAATGGGCGGTTTGGGATAAACCGGAGAAAAGACGTCGTCGAGATCTCGGCACCATGAGTTCTTTCGATTAAGTTTTTCCCAAGGCCGCCCATTCCGATGATTTCCGACAGCTCCTCCCTTTCCCTTCCGTCTCTATGTCTACCGTCACCGACCGTCCCGGAGACGCAACCGTGTGACTCGAGAGGGAAAAAGGTAGTGTTTATTCAATCCCCGAATGCCAAGGGTATGTATTATTAGGTGCTTTCTTGATTAGTTCATGAAAGATCTTGGACGATCTCCTTATGAAACTATGCTTTCCTTACTCCTGCTATATGCCGAAACGCACGTTCGTCTGCTTGGCTTGTTGTTTTTTTGACAGATCGCTTGCGGAGGACGAATCGAAATAGGAACAGAATCGCGGCTATACGAACCGCCATAGCTGAGTATTGAGACGCAGAATTGGAGCAGAAGATCTGTTCTTGAAGATGTCACAAGGCCGCTGATACTGAGAGGGACCAGCAGATCTTGAGTTGAGAGGAGAAAAGACAGTACTTTCTACAGAAATTACCGTCCTGTATAGAGGATTTTTTATCAAAATTTCCTCTTCTTTCGCCCCCATTTGGTCTATTATACTTTCCAATGCACCCATTTTGATCATTTCTATCATTTTGCTCTGCAATGAATGCTATATTCATCATCCAGCGAACATACAAATTGATACCAATGCGTAAATCGCGAGGCCTCGAACATGCCGCTACTGGTCAGATGTTCGTTCTAAGGACGAATGAATTTTGCCCTCAATGATCGCATCTGTAGGACCGATTCATCGTCCCTTGTCCTTCGTCCATGGATCTCTGCCTTATCCAGCGACGAAATCCTCGGCCTAAACCGCGGACCATTAGTCGATGACGAACCAACCGAGAATTCTAAATTAAGGGGGGAGTGAAAAAAATAAAAATTCAATGTATATTATTTTAAATATTCGTTACATACGGAGGAATATCAAAGTACAGAGGGCATCAAAAAAAATTTTACTACTAAGGTACTTTGAATATTCTCTACATTCTATTCAAAGGCATCCGGGCCCTCCCAATAATTTATTTTGCGCACAACAAGTCGATCTTCATTCTTTTAATCGATATGCAAGTTAATTATGAATTGCAGAAAGAGTCTAATCACATTTTAGTCATATCCAAAAGTTGCAAAAAAAAATTAAAAAAAAATTCCCTGTTGATATAGAAGAAGCCTTGGACATCCTATTTTTTTTCTTTGATGACCCGGGAACCGCCGTCACCCTAAGCAGCCTGAAACGTAAATTCGGGGCGGGCGACCGCGCCACACCACAACCGAGCGCGTTTGAGTCGCGTGAACGCAACGCCTCTGGGATTCGAACTCCTCCCCTTCGTGAGGGGGAGGGAGCCCGAAGCCAGCTGCGCTACCGCGGGCGATGGTCTCGGACATCCTATTGGTATATAAAAGAACACAAAAATTTCTCTCACAAATTACTGAAAAAAAAAATAGAAGAAATAAAACCATTTCATTAATATTAGAGAAAATTTCAAATAACTGTTTGAAGTGCTCTTGTTTTTTCAAATAAGGGCTACAACAATGAGAGTATGAAGTGATCAAATCGTCTCAAATAAGGACTTAAAGTGGCCAAATCGTTTCGAATAAGGGCCTTTCCGGCCATCGAAGAAAGGGTAATTAATATTTTTTAAATTATTTGATTTCTTTTCCTTTTCTTTTCTTTTTTCTTTCTTTTTTCCTCTTCGCTCCCCCAGCCATAGCTATCGATGGCTAGTGGAGTTCACCCACCTCCTCGCCCTCATCAGCAACGGATAAGGGCGGCCTTCGTCATATTCAGCAATGGAAACCCTTGCCAATCCAGGCGAGGGCAAGGGTTGCCCTTGCTAGTCTTGGGGCAACCTAGGCGAGGCAAACCGCACCCGACGCCAATGAGGGTTGCCTTTGCCAAGCGGCCTCGCCGAACGCCGCGAGGGCAATCCTCCTCAAGTCGGGTGAGGGTAGCCCTTGTCCTCGCCCTTGCCCATCACTGTCGGGGGCTACCTTCGCTTGAGTCTGACGATTTCCACCATGGCCAGCAGAGGGAAAGGGAAAAGGAAAAAAGAAAAACAAATAAAAATAAAGAAATAAATTAAAAGATGAAAATGTCCTTCGATCTGAGATGTTAAGCCATTTTTTTGAATTGATATGACCATTTTAGACCCTTATTTAAAATATGTTCCACTTCAAGCCTTTATTTGAAATGATTTGACCATTTCGGACCCTTATTTGTAATTTTCCTTTAATATTACATGTTAAGGATGAGGTGGGGTTATCGATTAGGCCAGTACAGGTGCATTTATTTGTGTTCTTTTTTTTTTTTTTTTCAGGTCATGAACACAATTTATATTTTTTTGTTCCAAACCTATTTTTTTGTTCTCGGGAACAAATTTGGAACAGAAACAAGAAACAAGAAAAACTTGTTTCTTGTTCCCGTAACACTTCCGAGAAATAATTTTTCTCTCTCCTATTTTTTTCTTCTCTTTCTTTTCTTCTTCTTTTTTTCTTTGGCCGGTTGCCGCCTCGGCCATAGCCGGCGACCGGCCAAAAGGAAGAAAAAAGGAAAAAGAAAATTAAAATAAAAGTATTAGAAAATTAAAAGAAACAAAAAAATTATACAAGTCTACCAAACGTATTTCTGTTCTTTTTCTATTCCAGGAACAAGCTATGCATCTACGCATTGATTATTGTTTTGAAATCTAAAATAAATAAATAAATAAATAAATGGAAGAGCCCTAAGTTTCAAGACATGACCATGCATTAGTAAATGAAAGGCACGTTGTAGGATGTGTTTGGTAACGCTTTTGTTCAAAAATTGTTCCTGGGAATAGAAATAAAAAAAAAAAAAAAGCTATTTCTGTTCCGGGAAAAAATTTTAAATAGAAGAACGCATTTGGGGTGCGTTTGATAACATTTTTGTTCAAAAATTATTTCAGGGAACGAAATAGAAAAAACTATTTCTGTTCCAAGGAATAATTTTTTACGAGAAGAACACGATTAGTAAACTTGTTCCTAGAATAAAAAAAGAACAGAAACGCGTTTGGTAAACTTGTGTAATTTTTTTGTTTCTTTTAATTTTTTAATATTTTTATTTTATTTTTCCTTTTTTCTTTCTTTTTTTTTTTTTTTTTCTTTCTTCCTTTTGGCCGGTAGCCTCGCCCGGCCAAGGCTCGGCCTCGCCTTGGCTAGGCGAGCTCGAGCTCGGCCTCGCCGGCCTGCGCGAGGCCGAGCCTCGCTAGGGACAGGCGACGCTTCGACCCTCGACGGCCGATCGCTAGCCATGGTCGAGGCCGGCAACCGGCCAAAGAAAAAGAAGAAGAAAAGAAAGAGGAAAAAAAATAGGAGAGAGAAAAATTATTTCTGGAAGTTCCTAACAAGAAACGAGTTTTTCTTGTTTCTTGTTTATGTTCCAAATTTGTTCTCGAGAACAAAAACGTAAACAAACGCGTTTCTGTTCTTTTTCTATTCCCTGGAATAAAAAAAATAGAAATTATATTCATAAACACACACGAGGAACACAAACAAACAGGCCCTAACTCATACTCAGCTTTGATATATATCTTCAAAACAATGATAATAAAAGGTATGTTTATTCTAAAGAGCTTTCAAATTAACTTCCCGGATATTTAAGTACTTGGTTCGTCGAAGGTTAAGTGATGTCTGACACCCGAAATTACCCAAATCCATGACTGTCGACTCAAGTTGAATGAGACTGAGTAAGACATGGCAAGATTGAAATTGACCGAGTCTTTTTAGTTGGCAATCTCGACAATCGACAGGGCGATGGGAAGTTGCTGACAGACAGCATGAAATGAAATTGCTTGATGTTGAACCACGAGGTGTCAATAAGTGAAATTTGGTTCAATCGACGGGGGAGTCAAAGTTAAAGCAGAGACCGGCGAATCAAGAGCTGAGTACATGTTCAATCGTGAGGCCAACCATTTCGGCCAACCATTTTTAGTAGCTATGTTTATTAGGATTGTCATTTGAGCAAGACCCCACCAATCAATAAATCAATACTGATTATCCTATTTTATCTTTCCGTTATCTTTATATTTCAATACTCTTTTAAATGGTTGGCCACTATTATCTCCAGTCTTCATATCTTTAAATTTCTCATCAATTTACATTTCCTGTCCAAAAATCAACAAAAGAACCTTTCATATCCTTTGTCGGTATCTATATCGATCCATGTTTCAAAAGGTGCTTTGTCAACACTTTTCAATAAAACAAGTCTACAAGTCTTCTACGACAAAAGTAAGAAAATGGATTTCCAGATGTGCATAGAGAAGATCATTTTTCCCAAGCATAACAAGCCTCTTACCACAAAAGCTTGTGACATCTTCACATTCTATCTTGAGATAAGGCTCGTCTTTATCATTTTTCAAGTTATACCAAACAAAAGAAGGCTAATCATTTTCATTATAGCTGATTTTCACAGAAAGTATTTTTCTTCATCACGAAATCCTCTATGAAAAGAACAGACCCTAAATACCAAATGATATGCTAATAACGAGGAACAGATTAGTATTTGGCGATTCATTCCACAAATTCCCAACTAGAATCCAACTTTCACTCCCCGTCTTTTCTCCTATACGTTGTCCCCTTTGCTTGGCCCTTCCTGAAAAGGGGTTGTGGCGCAATAGGTGCATAACGTCCACCGGAACATCCGTGATTTGACCATACAATGCGAAGATGAAGCGAAGATATACTTGATTGCAATTTGATCAAGAGAATCCTATCCTACATCATGATTGTGGATGAGAATGTGATGCTCCTTCGAATATCTATCGAACACTTCCCGACCGACGGAATGAGAATGGGGGGCTCAAGGGGTGATGACAGGTGGAGGGAATCGATCTCATTTCGACCCCCTTTGGCCCGTCATCTCTTGCGCCACTCTCCCTTTCAGTCATGCACATATAATTGGAAAATGACCTATTGTTAGATGTATCAAAACTCGTCCGTTGAATTGTAACTGAGTAGCAATGTGATAGATTTTTGTTTGGTCTTTAGATGGATCCACCAAATTTAAATAATTACGTACAATATAAAGTGCCGAGTAAAACAACTTACGATATGAGAGCATTGTTCGACTGAGTGGTAATATTTTATTATGGCATCCGCTATTTGGTCTCACGGAATGCTCCTGGCCCTTTAAGATATCAAACAATTCTGTGAAATATCGTTGGTCATAGGCCGTATTTATGAGATTCGATGAAGGGAAAGATTGGAATCGCATTAAATGAGAAGACCCTAGAAATGCGTGGAGAATGACTTCATGATAGGACGGATGATCATGCATTGCTTTTGCAGTAAATATTCTTCTATCCTCATCGTCCATGAACACAACAGCATCTCATCATAGATTTTGGGGACAGGAACACGAAAGAACACCATTACATAATGGGGTCAGAGCGTTGAAATCATGAGGCGATGAGACGGGAAAAGGAGGGGCTGCTTGAATCTTGACTCTTGTTGAGCACCATTTCAATCGATCCCGACGGAATATATGCGCAGCCAAGGGAGACGGAGGCCATCTTCGAATCAGTTCCTTTCTATAAATGGAGTGTTTCCCTCATTGCTTAAGACGTGCACAGAACAAACTAGTTCTCTACGGCTGGTCTTGGAAAAGACAACCCCCCCCTTCTCTTCCCTCCTCTGTCTGTCTGTCTGTCTGTCTGTGTGGTTAGGCACTGGGGAGGCAATGATGGTGATGTTGTTGACAGAAGATAGAGAGCACAGATGGTGAAATTGCAATAACTTGGGAGATTCTCTGCAATTTTCGATCCTTTGTGCTCTCTCATCTTCCGTCATCACCTTCGGCCCCCTCATCTTTTTTCCCAAAGCACGCATTAAGTCGCTGTTTTGCATGAACGTTGACGTGGGGTCCATGTACGACCATATTCTTGCATCTACGTAGCGGTGTTTGAGGCACCTCGCAACCAAGCATGCATGTGGACTTGCTGTTCCTTTACTTCGTAAATGCAATACATTTCCCCTCCTCTTTGCTCGTAGTGTTTTTTGTTATTTCGCCAGGCTAACGCTTTTGTGCGTGCGATCAAGTTCACTTTGTCGCAATTGCCGCGCGAGGTCGATCACTGACCACTTGATAAGGGTCATTGGCTACCACCCAAGGTAAGCTATCCTCGCTTCATCGAGGTGAAAGAGGATAAAATCACCATCCTTCCCATTCTTACATGACGATACTGATGAAGTGATCATAAGGAAACTTGATTATACACAAATTGATTTGGTTAGACGTTTTGATTGAGTATATACCAAAAGAAACAAAGCGTGACTTGCATTCGCCCCTTTCATTTATCCTAAAGGATCGATATTTTCATAGAAAGTGTCCTTGAGAAAATCATAAAGAAATTATGTGAGGCATGAGAGATATGGAAAGTCCATTTAATAGAAGGCTTATCCCAGACTGACATAACCGCAAGTTGATAATAATCTACTAAGATGTGTTTTATTTCTTTTTATCAAATTGACTAGCCAAGCCAAATTATTTGATGAGCTTAGTGGTGAGACATACTTTGCCTTACTTTATGTTTGATAAATTTTACCTAGGCATAAAGCTCAAAGCTTTCAGGGAGATTAAGCTGGTGGACTTTTGAGGGACAGAGCTGATATGTATACAAAGGTTAAAGGCACGCCAAAAGGAAAATCTAGACGGCTTCACCTTCCATGGAACCTGGCTACAACGCCCCTTGTGCACACCCAAGTGATAAAAGGCTGCTTCCCTGCCAAGAGGCGTCTAAGACAGGCTCCACAGAGGCGATGTGTATTCTGACAATATACCATTTGAGTTGAGAAGCTCATTTCCCAACGATAGATGTGCAACCAAATAAGTTCTACCTAGAAACCATATTGAATCGCCCGAAAAACAGGTTTGAGAATCGATTCCCTTTGGAACCAGTTGTAACTGGTTCAGAAACAGATTTCGAGTGAAGAATCAGATCAGACCACCCTCTTATGAAACTAGTTTTGGAGCCAGTTTCATCAGCTAAAAAGCCAAAATCTTTGTTGTTTCTCTTAAATTTTAACATCAACACTCCTTCGCCCTTTGTCATTCCTTGAAACTCCTTCCTAGTCTTTCCTCTTCTCCTAAATTTTTATGGATAAATAGGGAATGGAGTTTTATAATTTATTTCTTATATTGCGTGTTTGAACTTTTTATCGTTTATAATTATATATGTACAATGTATTCATCTTATGGATTGTTGTTTTTAGTGGATTAGGATTTTTGTAATTCATCTTTTATTTTGAATCGTTTTGTTATTCGTAGCTTCATATGATATTGATATAAAAAATAAACAAAAAAAAGGAAAAAAAATAAAAATAAAGCAGGCTTAGGTAGACTTTGGAACCAAACTAGAAAAATAAGATAGGTTCCAAAACCAGTTCCAAGCAAACAGGGGGAATTTGGAACCTACCCATCCTGAAATCGATTACTCCGATTTATGATAACTAAACTAAGTAGTATCCTAATCAAAAGAAAAGAATTTCTCCCCCTTCGTTGACCGAACCTGATTGACCGCCACACTTGAGAGGCGCAGAGAGGAGGTTCTGGCTGCGACATCCAGGCCAGCCTCGCCATCCAAATATCGATCAGTGCGGCCAAAATGGTCGGGCCGACCAGATTCCCACCGGATAGATTAACAACCAACGGAGAATCAAAGAAATCAGGAACGGGGTGATTACTCACAGGAATGTACAAGCAAAAGAAAGCGTATGATCAATCTATGGATCAATTGATACACAAGAAGTTCGAGTATACGATAGCCACGTTTTCAACCCTACACATCACTACAGAATTATTAGACTCCTAGCTTATTGTTCAGACGAATGTTTCCACACAGTGTGAGACTCCTCCAATGAACACCAACCGACATATGACATTTCTTACTGCCCAGATAAAAGCAAAACTTGTCACATCTCTTTAGGAGGCTGCCGGGCAGTCATGGCTATACAGAAACCTTTGGAAGTAGCACAGCACCAGAAAGCAGTATGGAGCAAGGATAGCCGGCCATCACTTTGCAATTGCAATTGCCGGTAGAGGTGAGAGAATAATGAATTACTTGACGTGTGCAGGAAGAACAGATCGATGAAGTATGGCCTCCTTTTCATATTTCCACGACAGCTGCGCTTGCGATAATTAGCCATGAAAGATCATCATATCACATGGTGCATTCTGCGCTCAATACACCACGCAAGGAAACGGTTTTTCATAGATATTTTCTCCCAAGCACAGCTGTAAGTAAAGGAGGACTAACCACACTGATCAGTTCTTGTGTTGTAGTCTGCCACTCTCCGAACCAGCATATGGATCGATAATCACATTTACCACGGTTGGCTTACGAGCAGAAAAGGATTCCGAGAGAGCGTGCTTGAGCTCATCAGGTGTAGTAACGAGATAACCGGTTCCGCCGAAGGCTTCAATTAGAGTATGATATCCAGCAGTGGGGACGAATGAGGTAGGTGCAGGGTCGTCCTTGTAGGGCCCAGAGATTTCTTCGGAGGTCCTCCGGTCACCACCATATACACCACCATTGTTGAAAACAATCACAACCACCGGTAACTGATATCGAACTAAAGTCTGCAAGGGATACAAGAAGTGAGCATACACATGAAATTCCTTCATAGAAGAATAGAAGACCGAGATTTCTTTTCAAATATTATTGGAGTGAAGATTAAGATAAGGATAGTAAGTGATGTACACCCAGCACAATAGAAGTTCGTGTTTAGATCCTCCTATGCAGATTCATATAAATAAATATCTGCCTGCAAAGCTTGCCAAGAAGGGCATGCTAACTGACTGTTGTTTCGTTTAACACTCTGCAGCCAGGAGTAGACTAGACAAACAAATATGCAACATCACTCATGAAATCCATATGCAATGTGTAGTCTGGCTAAACCCAGATATGCATTTTGATCTGCGCATCTCTTCTTTTTATATTGTCTGAATATTCCTCCAAGCACTTACCGACATGAAACTCAGGACATAAGAACTTAAGAGACGATGGAAAATCACTCCAAATTTTTCTATGTTTTGGCATAAAGCAATCTCTACTTGTTCATCCCCTGTTTCTCTATAAGAGGAAATCTTCATTTTTGGTATTCCAAGGACTACAGAAACAATTAGATTGAACGTCACAATGGCACTGTTATTGATAACACCCCTCATTCTTGTTCCAGTGCAGAAGGATTGGAAAGCAAAACAATTTGGTAGGCATCCGGAGAAAGTCCATGCTATACCTCAATCTTTGCATAATGTAGATAAGCAAGCATAGAATGCAGCCTTCACATGTGCGCAACCATGTGTGGCCGCCATGTGTGGCATATGGAACGTGCACATGAAGCTAATGAAATTATTCCTTCTTATGTAAAATAAATTAGGTCAAGAGGTCAAACAATAGCACTGTCAATGAAGGAGAGCAGGCAGGTCCACTCAGACTGGGAGAGGAAGAATAGAAAAATTAAAATGACATCCATAAGACGCTGAAGTTTAAAGAAGATTTATTTGGATAAACAAAAGATTGGCACATTCCCCAGTTCCTTCAATGCTGCCACTATAGATCAAGCTTATCCTCCAGGTGACTTAATTACACCCCATCAAGATATTAAACTCACGAAAATTTACCCAATATTTATTTTTATTTTTAAAAAAAAACCTTCGGAAGCAAGGCTCATTTCCTTTTGTTATATCATATACCAGAGTTTGCCAAAGCCATACTACAGATGTTGTAGAAAAAAGGCAAAAGATACATCTAAACACAAAACCTACTTACGTATTCAAAATCTTTCTCTGCGTAAATTACAGCAGCCATCTATGACTCAAACTAATGCAATGCGAGCAATATGGAATATAATTGAATACCCAACCCATCAAAAGTTCAGAATTCATATTTACAGAATAAAACAGCATCCTGGATGCGGTCCTACTGTCCTAGTTGTATTAATCTGGTAGAAATTCCCGCTGTCTGATTTGCAAAATGTAACTTTAGTTCCCTATGGTGGTTCATTAAAATGTGTTCTTCAAGGGTATTTGTTTCTATTGTTGCTGCAAACCTGCCACTACTTTAAGGGTATTGACTGCGGGCAGAACATGGAGGATCTGCCCATCCAAAGTTTGCCACTGCCAGCAAAAGTGCTTTCTTTTGTAGGTAAAAAGATAAACTAAACTGCACCAAGGGGGTGCATACCCATCCATATAAAGAGCTCACAAAGCTATGTACAGAAGAGCTCACAAAAGCAAGCATCTGTAAGATCAACCTATGCATTACATGCAAATGTAAGTTTCCACTAATACTTAAATTGTAAACTTTAAGCCAGCAAAAGTTCTTTGCCACTAAGAATAGTCTAATTGCTCGGGCTTAGTCTCGCATGATTTAATGTCCTGATAGCTATGTGCTGTCACCAAAGTAGCTATGCTGCCTGAGTCAATTTCTATCAACAACAGTTTTAAGTTAAAGCAACTAGACCCTTTGTGTGGCTGGATGTCAATCTATGATCAACCCCTACTTGTGGATCTCCAAGGAAGGGTCCAAACATGACTAGTGCTGCACTGTAGGTGCTCCTACAGCCAAATCTGAGAGGATTGCCATTAGTTGGTTGGCACTCCAACTATTTTTCGACCCAAAACAATCATGCATGTCAAATTCCATGTGGAGCTAATGTGGCGATAGCATGCCCAGTGAGCAGCCAGTGAGAAAAAAATGCTGATCATCAATCATCTACATTTGAACAAAACAGAACAATCTTACAGAATAGAGAATATGAATGTTCCTATTAATGGCGGTCTGCACAGACACCTTAAACATGCATCTACCATCATTCGAGACAATCAACTCATACGCTTCAAATCACAGAAGAATCGATGGACAATAACAACATGAGGTAAATTGAGCACCATTCACCGGCCTATGAAGAAAGCATACCTCAACTTCCATCGCACTGAACCCAAACCCGGAATCACCTTCAACCGCGACCACGAGCCTATCAGGGGAAGCCACAGCAGCTGCAATGCAATAACCCAACCCGACTCCCATGGTGCCCCACGTCCCAGCATCCAATCGAGTCCTCGGCTCGGTCTGAACCAACACAGCCCTCCCAATGTCCATCGTATTCGCCCCTTCGGAAACCAATATCGGCGCCGGACTCCCCAGTCCCAGAATCGCATCCCTTATGATCCTCATCGGTGTCAAGAAATTGAAGGGCACGACTTCCTTCGCCAACTGAGCCTCCATCCTCGACACATTCTCCTTCGACTTCTTCGAAATCGCCTCGACCCAGGGATGAGACCTCCCCAAGCAAAACGGGTCGTCCTTGATCTCCTTATTGATCAATTCCAACACCCTCTTAGCGTCACCCACCAAACCCAAGAACGGCTTCCTCAACTCAATCTCCTCTTTGCTCACATCAATCAAAATGAACTTCACATCGGGAGACCACTTTGGCGGCTCCCCGAAATGCAACAGCCAATTGAGCCGCGCGCCGACGACGAGCGCAACGTCGCACTTCCCGATCGCGAGCGACCTCGCCGCGGTCGCCGCCAGCTCGTGCGTGTCGGGCAGAAGGCCCTTCCCCATCGGGGTCGGCAAGAACGGGATCCCACTCACCTCCACCAGCTTCCTCAACTCGTCCTCCGCCCTCGCAAAGGCCGCGCCTTTCCCGAACACGATCAGCGGCCTCGCGGCGCCCCTCAGCAAAGCGACGGCCTCCTCAATCTGGGAACTCAACACGTTCGGCATCTCCTCCTTCAACCTGCACTTCTCGGCCTCGTCCAGGAGGCTCTCGGCCTCCGACTCCGTCACCGTCTGGTGCAAAACGTCCGTCGGGAGATCCAAGTAACACCCCCGGGCCGACCCGAGACGGCGTGGTCGAGGACCCGGGCCACGCAGCCGGGGACTTCCCTGATGTCCCTGGCCTTCGCCGAGAACTTGGAGAAGGGCTTCACGGCTTCCACCTGATCGAGCTCCTGGAAGTCCCCCGCCCGAAATCCTGCTGGTCGCACGAGCCGGAGATCATCACCATCGGCCAGGCGTTGGCCATGGCGTTGGACATCCCGGCGAGGCCGTGGACGCAGCCCGGGCCGGAGACGGTGAGGAGGACGCCGGGGCGGCCGGTGAGGTAGCCGTAGGCGGAGGCGGCGTACCCGGCGGACTGCTCGTTGTGGAAGGCGATGAACCGGACGCCGAGGGCGACGGCCCGGTTGGCGAGGGAGGTGACGGGGATGCCCACGACGCCGAACATCCGGTCCGCCCCGAACCGGGCCAGGGACTTGGCGGCGAGGACGTTGCCGTCGATGCGGGCCGGAGCTGCGGTCGGGTTCGGGTTGGGATCCGCCATGGGTGCGGAGGGACTCGAGGTGGGTGGGGGGCTGTGGCGAGGTGGAGTGAAATAGACAGTGATGCGGAAGAAGTTCGATTGGAGCGCATCTATATATAAAAATTGGATGACTTTGTCGATTTAGGCAGCCACGCTGCTACCAATCTCATGATTATCGGGGGAGGTGTTTTCTCCATGACTGCTTGAATTTACGTCTGTACCCTTCAGCCTTTTTTTTTTTTTTTTTTTTTTTTTATGAACGAAATAGGGGATTCACGCCCCCTCCTCTCCCTCACATCGACGCATGGATTCGGAATTTGATTCCCGAATTTTTCCAGATGATTTTTTCCTTTTTTTTCACCCGCGTCTACAAGGAAACGAACGAAGTCTTTTTACCATTTGAGTCGACGCGGTGTCGGTAGTGATGAGGTATTTAATTAGTAAATACATACCTTATGATGTTTTTGTGTCGAGAATTCCCCCCCCCAAAAAAAAAAAAAAAAGAGAGAGAGAGAGAGGAGTGCTTTGGGTCATTTTTTGATAATTTTCTGTAGGAAACTTACTTTGAAAAGTGCTTAATATATTAAAATTGGTCTACTAAGTGCAATATCAGATTATTATTTCTTTTTTATCGGGCCCCTTTTTTTTAAGGCGATGCTAATCTTACTTAATAAACCAATTATATAAAAATAGATTTAGTAAGTCAAGCATTGTACTATTTTACTTGAATTATGCAATTACCAAAGATTTCTCATTTATTTAGGAATATTGAGTAATGATTTTTTTCCTTTTTTGCCCCAGAAATGTCATATCAACAAATCAAATGTGATGGTATGATTTCATTAATTTGGAGTACTCCCTACCTCGTAGGGATCATGAATCATCTTTTTGATTATTTATGAATATTACAGTTCCAACAATTTAACAAGTAAATGATAAGCGAATGTAAAAGCCAATATATTTTGGAAAAGAAAAATTAGATAAAATTCAAGTTTCTTCTGCAACCATCTCGATTTACAAGTGATGCGCGTCCTACTTATATTATATTCTTAAGATTGCAAAAGATAAACCCAAAAATCTTATCAGTAATAGTCCATACTTCAATTTTGTCTTTCATTAACCTTATAATACGGGATGAGTTACCGTGAGGGCAGGGGCAGAATGGGGAAAGCAGGCCCAGAGATTTCGCTTTGACCCGGACTGCTGGGGCAGGAAGAAGCGAAGTCGCATATTGATTTCGAGCAATAATGTATGCCTTGGCCTTTTGGTATCCTCGGTGGGTCGTGCGCACAGCGAGAGAATTACACTCCCAAGTTGTTTTTTTTTCGGGTCTGCTTTGGCCTTTTGGCGCCATCGGTGGGTCGCGCGACACATCAAGAGAATTACATTCTAAGTTTGCTTGTCTGGCGACCACCTGTCCGAGGAAACTCCGGCCTTGGTTAATGCGGTGGCGGGACGCAAAGCACTACTACTTGACTCCTGACCCAAGCAATCGTTATTTCGCTGTATACATGCATGGATTTCAATTTTTAATGACATTTCGTTCGGCGGATCTGAACATCGTGCATTCGCTTAGAATTTGAATATCAATCCACCAATAATCAAATAGAGAAGAGCATGATCGTAAGTATGCAAAGGCTATATAACGGAAGATTTCGCCTATAGATCTAAGGAGTCATTTCTTTACTCTTGATTTGTATAAGCAGTAGTTAGCAAATGTGTTTCCTGCAAGATTCTTGGTAAAAGAATATGATTAGCCATTAGTATTTGGTGCAACTTGATGGCATTTATGGAATTGGAGGAATCAAAGATTATAACTTATGAATCCAATCTTTAAATATGCTAACGATATTCTGTCCGCTTAATTAATAGAAAATAGATTATTTGTCAAAAGGAAAAAAGAGAAATTTGTGGTTGGACCCTATCTTTCTGGTTGGGTCAAACTCAATTCTGACAAGCCTCTAAAGGCAACCTGGCCTTAGCTTCAATATGTAAATTGGGTTATCCAACCAAACAATGCGGGTATGATAAGGGATCAAATTAGATAATCTCTTAAGAAATTAACGATATAATTTTTGAGTTCGGCTCCTTTTCTTACCAAAAATAAAAAAAGTAAAAATATAGTTTCCCCATCAAAGATGTGGTGAGACTATAGAAAACAATCACAACCTCAGATAAGCAGAGCAGCACTGAGTAGAAATTAGAAAGACCTAATATCGGATTAACGACGTTAAACCGGTTTATCGGCCCAAATGAAGTCTCGGGTTGGACCCAAGGCCCATAATCATCCTCGAAGAAGAGCAACCTCCCCTTCTCGCTCTCCAAACCCAAAACCCTCTCTCTCTCTCTGCGTGCAACCGGCCGTCATCCTCGCTCGTCTCCGTCGACCTCCG
Organism: Eucalyptus tenuipes; assembly: GCA_014182365.1. Taxonomy (NCBI): domain Eukaryota; kingdom Viridiplantae; phylum Streptophyta; class Magnoliopsida; order Myrtales; family Myrtaceae; genus Eucalyptus; species Eucalyptus tenuipes. The sequence goes on from CM024542.1 coordinate 25,859,164, forward strand.
CCGCGATTCGGAGCCGTCCGTTCCTCCGGCATCCCCCATTCGGCGAACGCTGAAGGACAGCGAGCGAGGTAATCCGTCGTCGGGCCGTGGATTTCGAAGATGACTTTTTCGTCGGGTGTATCATCGAACGTGAGATTCACGGTGGGCGTGTGCGAATGCCGGTTCCCTTTTTGCAGATGATAAAGCGCCGCTTCTTCAAGGTCGACCACGGCGGCAACGACGGCGGCTCCGACTCTTCCTCGTCGGATTCTGAGCCGGAGCTCCAGCCGGAAGTCGCGGGAGAATCGGACGGCGACGACGGTGACGACGAGGAGGATGTGGGAGAAGCGGAAGCGAAGGTCGATCATGAATCTCCCTCCTCCTCCTCGTCCGGTTCGTTCCTCTTTTTTTTTTCTTTGAGCCTACATTGATTCCCTCATCGATTAGGTTGTCTTCGTGCTCAGTTTGCGCGAGAAGTGTGGTATGAGAACTGCTCTTGAGAATTCTCGCGAATCATCTCCTCTGGAGATGCTAAATTGAGCTTTTTCATCAAGTTTTGCAGGATATGAGAGCGAGGATAGCTCTGTTAATGAGGTCGGTGCTGACTCGTCAGGTATGATCGTCCTGTCTAATTTGTAATGTTGGTTTCACTTTCTCTTGCACCTGGCGAATTCCGCGCTTTCCTGTTTCCATTTTCTTGGAGTTTGGACAGACTCCTAGATATGTTTTAGTCTGAACGGTGCTTTCTGGAGGGTATTGTTTATGGAAAGAAATGTGGCCTTTTTGCCTTTGTTGTTGGAGTTTCTTTCTTCTCTTTCTCATTCTTTGATGGAATTGGGTGCCACTTTTGATCTTGATTGGTGAATGGCACGCTCAATGTGCTCTCTCAGAGGTTCGAATGAAGTTGCTATTTTCTTATAGGGGGTTGTTTGAGCTCATATTTGCAAAAGAGAGAAGTTCGGTCTCCTTTTGTCATCCCTTGAAGCTCATTTGCTTGAATCGGTCGCCAAAGTTACCAAAAGAGCTGACAGTTTTCATTTGGAAGACTCAAATTCCTGGGAGAAGAAAATGTATAGCTAGTTAGCCATTTCCACTTTCATGAATGTGAACATTCATATGGAATGTTTTGCGTAGTAGACAGGGCAAGTGCAACCTGCCTAATTCATTCTTTCGATTCAGGAACGTTATTGGAGAAGTTATGTGTTCTTAGTTAAAGACCATCCTTTGTGGGAAGAGATTAGAGTCTGTAAACGTATTTGAGGAAGAATTTTTTTATGTAAGGTTCTGGCAGCTTTTATATTGAATTAAAAGTGGAGGTGGTGTTACTTACTGAAGCCAGGTACCGTTGGAGGTCTTTAATTCCTAGCTTCTTATGAGTAAAAGGCTAACCTAAGTAAAAGAGAATTAGTTTTGTGTAAGTCTGCAATCAGGAAGCAGATGGGAGAGTTATGGAAGTGGCAATGTTTTGTGTCTTTATGAATTTTTTGAAGCACTTGTCAAGTAGATTGTTATCTCTCCTTTTCAGGACATACATGTGTTGTTACACTGTATTCCTGTCCTGTTTTTTTCTTTTGTGATCATCAATCCATATAGAATGCTTCATGAATTAAAAACCATGTTGGCTGCAATTTGAAAATATTGATCTAGCTAGGAAAACGCATATGTATCTGACATTGAGATGAAATTTCAGGGTTGTCAGTAAATGAAGAAGATGACGAAAGTGGAACTCGTTTGCCACTAATTAATGACACTCAGCTGTCTTCTAAAGGACGTGAGGATAGTACAGAGCCAAAGGGTGAGACCCTGGATGAAAAGGATCCAATACCTGCTGATGCTCTAGAATATATCTTGTGTTCCAAGTCTGTTTACAAGTGCAGGATATGCCCAAGAGTTGTCTGTCTGAAGGAAGAATCTTTGAAAACCCATCTTAAATCCAAGGTACGAGCTTTGCGATCGAATGTTCCATCCTCTCTAAATGTGGGATAAAACGGGATTTTCTTTTAATGTGATACATTCATTTGTAATTGCTCTTCACATCCCACCTTCCCCCCTACCTGAATAAGGGACAGAAGAAACCAAAACTGCCAGCAAAAGAAGGATGGGTTAAAAGAACTCCTCTCTCGACTTCTTTTGTTTTTATATTTGCTTAAATGTTTTCTGGAATTAGGGCTTTATTATATCATGTGTAGAGAACATTTTTCACTCATGATTGCCTTTCATTAGATATTGCTTCCCTTTTATGTTTTCTGTATCATATAAAAGTGGTTTTAGAGCCGGTTTTGTTGGTGTGGTCCCTTGGGCTTTGACTAATAACGAATTGATAGGCTGTCAGAACTGAAACTATCACTCAGTTCTGTGCATTTTGTTGCTTCTACATTTGAGGTCATGTTCATGCTTATATGCCTCCTGAACTCATTAAGTTTCTAGAATATCAGTGTATTATTTGGTGAGGGACACTGGAAAATTTTAAAAATTTGAAATCACATGTGCGCAAATATACAAAATACTTTTGATGTCTCATTTCCAGCCTATAAAAGTGTCTATGACACCCACACATCTCCCTCCCCCCCAAAAAAAAAATATATATATATATATATATAATTTCCTTATATAGCTCAATTTTATTTTATTTTTTTGAGTGAGGTAATCCTAAGTAAATATGTGCGGTTGGCTTGTGAGTGGATTTTGATTTCTGACTTTTGCCTTCAATGGATTCAGAAGCATGCTCGATCTGAAAAATTGCTTAAAGAAGGTCGGCTAAAAGCAATGCTCAACAGTGATGGGGAAATTGAGCATCAAGAGACGGCTGCAGAGATGCATGCCCGGGTTGTAGCTATGGCACAGGTTCATCTTAATTTCCTGACCCAAAATGAAGTGATGTGATCATTTTGCTACGAATTGCTGAAAGAATGTCATGTATGTTTCAGAATCTTGGCAAAAGGAAAAACAAAGGGCGACAGAGGCAGAGATCGAGGAAAAAGGTAAGCTATTTTCTCCTGCTAATAGATGCTTGTTCCTTCAGCATGAAGATAAACTGATGGCTGTCTGCTCCCGCATATCTGTACAGAAAATGGCGGATGACTCCAACCTTGGAAATGCAAGGCAGCCAACCAAATCTCCTGCCAAGAAACAGCGCAAGAAATGAGGAAATTGTTTTTGTTTGCCGGAAATGAGTATAGATGTTGCCGAGAAATTATTTGGGTGCTTTTTGTTTGTTTTACGGTTTTCTTCTTCAGAGTATTCTTGCCTTTTGTTTGGATGTTACTGAGAAAATGAAGCCTTCCTAGATGACCAATCCATCACTACATATTATTTCGCCGGGCATGTCTCTGTTTTTATCTAGGAGGCGTAATAAAACCCGCTGGTTAAATCGGCTACTGAAGAATCTCAGGTGAATTCTATTTAATTGACCTCGCGGTGGATTTTTAAAGTTATGGTATTTCTTGCTTAACGAAGGTGAAGGTTCGAATCATTATACTTGCCTTCGTGGTCATCCTTACGAGCAGGGGCTAGTGTATACTAGTAATTATTCTGATAGTCTGAATAGAAAATATGATTACGGGGATCAAGACTAGGGTAAAATGGATGGGGGAAATTGAGAAGTCCGATGAAGGAGATGATAAGAACAGATACGAAAGGGCTAAACGTTTGGTCCGTCTTTCTCGCAGCAATTTCTTTGCACTAGTGCTCCCTTTGAGAGGATCAAAAGCAAAATTGATCATGCGAATCCATCCCGAGGGGTTTTTTCAGCAAGAAACCGTTTTAAGTCTCAAGTGGCGATGATCAATGAACGTAAGAGCAATAACGTAATCATCCACATCTACACAAGCCAAAGGAGAATCAACTTGAATTGGTAACAAATGTAAAATTGCCACAAACATATCATTTCAAGTTCTCAGAACACCACGAGCACAGGGCGAGTTAGAGAAATCAAAATTCCTCCTACTAATCAACATCTGTAACAGGGGAGAAAAAAAAATCAACTCATTAAAAACGGCTAAAAGAAGAGCTAGTGGTCGAGCAGCCAACAGATTTTTAAGACTGAAACTTTGTCCGAACCACTACACTCAAAACATCTTCACAAGCTGGAAAGCCTGGCATGATCGAAATTCTAGCGACGATCATCTCCTAACTTGGCACCATGGTGGGTCTTGAAATTAGAATACTCAAAAATCAAAGGTTAGGAATAGACTGTGTATTGCTGTCGCTTAAGATTCCTGCTCATCCGACGGATTTGTTGGCAAATCAGATGGTTGCTCCCCATCAACATCAGTTTCAGCAGGCTGCTGATCAAGTGAAGGGGATTGTTCTCCGCTTCCACCGTTCTCTGGGTGAAAGTTGATGGGAAATTTGGTGACCCGAGGTTTATCGGAGAGAATGTTTCTCTGGACCTTGTCAATTAGTACCTTTGGGGGTGGTTCCTCTCTCAACTGCTCGTCATCGTAATCATTATTCACATAATAGCCCACACGGACAAATTCTTGACCCAGATAAGAGCAGGTCAGTAGAAGTACAGTCACTCCAATAATATCTTCTTCCCGAATCTTTGATGGATCTGGTGGATCTGCCTGCAAAACATCTGTCATTTCTTAGATTTGTAACCGGTAACACAAGGATATATTACTAAAAGGGGACAAAAGGAATTGTACAAGAAGTTAATCAAGATTGCCTGTAACACAAAACGATAATTCCCAACGTTGACTGGTCCAACAAGTACACTCTCTAGCAATTGATCATACGTCTCATCCTCTGCAGATCCTACATATATAAGCTTCCATTCCAAATCTGCATAGTTATGGAAAAATCAGTATATAGCCAGCTTAACAAATGGGGAAGACAGGAGCTAGATAAACAAAGAGGACATGTACAAAGTTAAACGCCAATTCACCAGGGCAAATTCATCCCATCCTCGACATTGTTTAACCGTGTGCTGGGAGTCAACATGGAGCAAACCATACGTTGCAACAAGAGAGAATGGGAATGAACGATAGCTCTAATCAAAAAGTGTGAACTAAGCCCAAATCATTTGGCTTTAGGATCAAAAAGTCAATTTCCAAACACGACAAATTAACTTATCTCCCAATTTCCTCAATAACGTCAAGCATTACGGCATCCAGATAAAATCCCAGATAGCACAAGCAGCACAGGCATTCCCTTTTAACTAACTGTCCATGTCAATCCTTAATTTGAGCTTATTACAAGCATAGGTAATTGAAAAGAGCTTAAACTGACAAGGCATTCAGCATGCGAAAAATGTCCAGAATACACATGCTGTGATGCAAATATATAAGAGACGATGATTCCATGGTGCAATTCAACTTTCTAGCCCTAGATTGTCATCTATTTTTGCTTCTACAACATATCATGATGCATGAAGAAAGAGGAAGCTTGACAAGAAGTTTTATTATAGTGCCTACTATAAAAATTGAAGTCGTTGATAAGATAATCTAGGGAAAAAAAAAGGACATGCTTTGACTCGCATCTCGCGAAAATATTTCAGCATGGAGATACCTTTCCGTTATCTATGCATCAACCATATGAACCGACGCAAGGATTGAATTAGTCAACTAAGAGCATAAAGAAGCAACCAAAAAAGCTTGCCGCGGGAATAAGGCTACAATATCCTCCTCTTTCACCTCTTTTCTCATATTCCTAGCCATCCAATCCAAAAATCTTCGGCCATCATCTTCTTGTACCCTCAATGGCACCCAAAAGAAAGAAAATAAAAAACCTCTTCTCAGCATGCACATAATAACCCGATACCATGTCACGCAAAGTCGCCCATTCGAGCTAAACCCAATCCTAGGAACTTCACCTATAAATCCACAAGAGAAAGCAACCCATCCAGTAACACACCCTGAAATTCCTTTTGGCCATTTTCGGTGTCCTACGCAGCCATCCTAATTCCCTACACCTCAAGAAGAAGAGGCAAATAGTACAGCGAGCCTAGCGCCAAGCCAATCCAATCATCCCAAGCAACGGGACCGGTAATCCTCCCCTAATGAAATCGCAAAACCTAAAAACACAGCCGAGAAACGCGAACTGCGAAGCGCGGAGACGGCGCTGAGCGAGGGAGAACGCGACAATTCCGAGGATTTCGAAACGGGAGCGGGGGAGTGGGGGAGGGGAAGTACCGTCTTTGAGAGGGGTGACGCACTCGTAGGAGATCTCGAACTGGAAGGGAGTGAGGAAGGAGGCGGGGTTGTCCAGCACCGTCACGTTCGTGATGTTCACAGCGCTCATCGCTCTTCGGAAATCTGGAAGCTGCGCCGCCCCCTCCGCGCGCATGAAACGGGGCCGACAACGACGACGACGACGGCGACGGTGACGGCGACGGCGACGGATCGGGGAGCGAAACCCTAGAAGGAAAGCCCCTTCATGGAGCTCGAAACAGCGCGCGAATACAGAGAGAGAGGAGAGAGAAGCGAAAAATGTTAACAGGAATCGAAAAGAGAAAACCTGGTGATTTTACGAGGGACAACGAAAGACGGAATTTGATGTTTTTCTATTTTTTATTTTTATTACTTTTTATTATTTTTGCTTTTGGGTGAAAGGAGGGGCTGGAGGGAAGCGCGAGGGGTGACCGGCGACAGCCGGTTGAAAATATTTGGCGGGAGATTGGTGGAGGGCTTTTTTGGGGGAGAAAAAAAAATACCCGGAGGAGACCAATGAAAAGGAGGCAAGCAAAGACGATAAAGGGGAACTAATAATAAAAGATGGAAAAGAAAAAAAGAATTATTGGGATTTTCCAAGGCCAAAATGGCTGCAGTCATTTAATTTAGGCTAATACCACAAAAAGACCTTCCCACATTAATATATACATGCCACTTTCATGTGAAGTTGATTTTTGTATCCTCAAACTGATACACTCGTACTAAATTTATCTTTAATTAATTTTTGTGTCACAAAAAGTCTTAACTAGCACACTCGTGTCACATTTACTCTAAATTAATATATTCATACCACATATATCACAAATTAATATACATCCGCTACATTTAGATTATTAGAGGGAAATGTGGCACGATTGGACTAATTTGAGTAAGTGCGGCATGGGTGCACTAATTTGAAATTTTTTGTGACATAAAAATTAATTTGGATATATGTGGCACATATGCAGTAGTTTGGGATAAACATGGTATACATTTATATCAATTTTAGATTTTTTGTGACATAAAAATTAATTTGGGTTAAATATGATATGAATGTACTAGTTTATGATTTTTTTTTTTAATATCAACCTTTTATTTTAAAAGTTGAAAATAACCAAATTTGATTACTAACTTTAGATAGAAAAGTAAAGTACTACAAATAATCATAAAGCAACCTTTGGATTCCTATTGAGTAAGTCTCATACTGAAAAATTAAGATTTTACTCATTTCCAAGTTTCAATGAACAATTATCACAAATTACCGACTCTTTATGTGACTACCAACTATATATACGAGAAAATCAGTCAGAACATACTAATTGACTTTGGTTAGGAGCTCTTTATATAAAAAAGTAAGTTTCCGCGAATCAATAATCACAATTCTTAGATGAATGCGTTGATCAGTCAAATATCCCTTCGAAATGAAAGCAAGAAAATAAATAATATGGAAGATAAGTAAGAGTAACGATCTTTAAAAAACAAAAACTCAGGACCACCTATCGCATGACCGTTCGTCCTCCATTGCTGGTCATCGCAGACCCTTCGCATTTAAACTTCAAAGAACAGAGTAGAGAGTGTGGGGAAGGAATTCTCACATATACTAGTGATTATCCCTCGTTTTCCTCTCTAAATCCTTACTTCTCTCGACGTTGACTGTCGCCGATGCAGGATCGCTTCTCAAATATTACCTATTCAGTCACGCAAAGAAGACGCTCTATTTGCTCCTATATTCCGACCAGCATCTTCGAGGTACCCAAAGTTCATTCGATCCTCCCTCCTTCACCGGCTCCGATCATCAGCATTGCCGCTTCCACGGCCTCTTCTCCAAAAGTTTTGCGTCGTGGTTGTTTACTATCATCGTCGGTGTTCTTGTCAATCCCTTTATCTTTTTCATCCAAACTAGCATTAGCCTTCTCACTAACAAGATCCCTTTATCTAGTTGAGGAACCAAGAGAATTCCTTTTCCATAGCTTCCAAATGTCTGCGTGGTGAAGAAAGTTTATTAGAGCCGTTCAAACCATAGAAAACAGACTATAAATTTGCCCCAATTCTTAAATTTAGGGTTAGGGGGTAATAAAGATTTCAAAAATAGCCCCAATTTGTTAATTTGGGGCAAACAAATGGCCAAAATGGGGAAAAGTACCAAAAAAATCCTAATCATATTACATTGGTACTTTCAATTGGACTAATTCAGTCCTAAACCTTTTAATATTGGTACCTATTCAGTCCATCCGGTCAATTTTGGTCGGTCGATGTTGACGTGGCAATTTTTATGATTTTTTTACTATTTTTTCGAATTTTTTTATTAATTTTTTTCCTTTTCCTTTTCTTTCTCCCTTTCTTCCTCCGGTGAGGCTCGTGGCCGGAGGCTCGCCGGCCACCGGGTGAGGGCCGCGAAGCCCTTGCCTTCCGTCGGCGGGGAGCGCGGCCCTCGCCCAACGTCTCCTGTGGTCGCGTCGACGAGGTGGCTTCACCGAATCCGGACGAGGCCATGGCGCCTATCGCCAAGGCGGAGGCGAGGGCCACTAAGCCCTTGCCGGCGGGGTCGCGGCCCTTGCTCGGACCCGCCCGGGCGTGGGCGAGGCGGCTTATCCCAGATCCGGCTAGGCAAGGGCCGCGACTCTTGCCGATGGCGGCAAGGGCGAGGGCCGCCTGTGACCGGCGAGCCTCTGGCCACGAGCCCCACCGAGGCTCGCCGGCCACCGTCGAAACATAGGAATAAAGGAGAAAATAAAAGGAAAAAGAACAAAATTAATTAAAAAAAAAATTGAAAAAATAATTAAAAAATCATAAAAATTGCCACGTCAGCATCCAATTACTAGCCGACGTCCACGTCAACGCCAACCGGCCAAAATTGGCCGAATAGACTAAATCGGTATCAATATTAAAACGTTTAGGACTAAATTTATACTAATGCAATAGATTTAGAACTTTTTTTATACTTTTCCCGGCCAAAATGACATGATTCCGTTTTTGTTTTTGCCGACTTCATCTCGCCGGTGAGTCATGTTGGGCAATCTATATTAAAATATTGGCACGCAACATTTTCCAACGTTGAGATTGCACTTCAATGATTTTTTTTTTTCTTTCAAAAGTGTCACCAACGATCGCTAAAAAATATTTGTCACTTAAATGAGCACCGTATAAAATTTATAGTACTTCTCATATCCATGTCCCTATAAAATCAAAGTAAACTCTTTTTTAAAATTCAGTCAATACGCTTCTCGAATTGAAAAGATACATTTACTAGATAAGATATATGTACTGTGACCAGTAATTAATTCCAATCATTCAGCAACAATTCTTCTCAAAACGGCGAGGACCAATATTTTAGCACTTTCTCACAAGAAGCTGCTACAAATCACCCCACAAAATTACGAGGGGTGTAGTACTTTTGGAGGGAAAACAAAACATGGTGTCCTTTACAAAAAAAATATTTGGATCAAGAAAGCCGAGGGAGATCACACCCAAAAAAAAAAAACAGAGAGAGAGAGAGAAAGAGGAACACTGCTACCGATAAGAGCATGCGAGAAGAAAAATGCACTTCAGATAAGTAAGTCGAATTTGCAACGAAAAGATCTATTGAGGAGGTGACACGTCCGTGGAGAATCAAACACAAACTATAGAAGGCATGAAAGAGAAAGCTATGGCCAAGAAGCAAGGGAAAAGTACAAATTTTCCATGACAAAAGAGGTCAAATTGAGATTCATCTCTAGTCCTCATGTCTCACATTGACAATGGACGAACACGCAATGAATGTTCTATATGAATGGAACCCATAGCACACCAAAGTCAAGTCAAAGCAAAGCTGATTTTAAAGGAAATCTTGGGATCTTTATCGCTAAGTTGGCCAATACACAACTTGGGAAGTAAGAAATGTCATCAGTTATGAAGTAAGAGAGAGCAGGTCCAGAGGAGTATGTAGACAGAGATCTCGCCATTAGACACGAGCAAAATGGATAAAGTAGAGGAATGCATCTTGTATACCCAGTGGTACGCCTATACATCCATGGTTACAACCTCTCCAGGACACCAGTACCAAATTTCTGCCATTACGACCTATCCATTTACCTAACTACTGCTTATATGTAAAAAGAAAGAGCCAAATGTAACACACTTGGCATTACACTAACAAGCTGTATCCCGCACAAAAGAGGCTGGGATGCTGCTAAAGGCTTGGCCGAAGTACTAATGGAGCACCCAGAAGTTACAAAGATTCCCTGTGACTCGTGAGCATCATATTGAATTAGACACTGCTCACCTCTCCTTATCTTGAAGGGATGAGGTACTTCAGTATAATCTTCCTAAATTTCTTTTTTACAGAAACTATTTACACCATCTGCAAGTGAAATATCAACACACTGCCGCTCAGCTACAACTTTCCGTACTTCCTATCCATGAACAAATGCCACAATAATCAGAAGCCACAAGATAGATGAAACCTATGGTAGCATGAAATAGGCAGCCTATTCCGAAAATAGCCATTAAAAGATGATGAAATGGATGAGGACACAAACACATGTATAATTCCTTACCCTCGAAACTGCAAAATGGTATTTCAGCTTCAAACTGTAGAGCTCATGTCCATCTTCCTACTCTGTGACCGAAACATCTCAGCTATATCAGCTGCTGTGCTGCAATCTTCTGGATTTCTATCTGACACACACCTAATAAATCTGGGAAATCGCATAGAGATGCCGCGAGAAGGATGAACTAAACCTACAGCAGCCTGGTGGACAGGTGACAGAGTTAAGTCTGCACCTCTAATTTCCCAGACTACTTCTGGAGAGAACCACATATCAGGCACCTCCGCTGTTTTGTAATAAGGTGGCTTCTTGGACAAGATCCTGTCCCCCGAAAAGAACTCTTTCATCTACAACAAAAATAATCAGCATTATAAAAACAGCTAGCCTGTCATCTGTCAGCAAGAAACTGGCTATAAACAGACAGGAAAAAGAAACCTATCTCACCAAACATTCCTATTCTTCCTTGACCAATTTATAATTATTTCATTGAAAAAAGTGCAAAATAAATAGATCTCAGTGCAACACTTCCCAATTAGGAGTTATTGGACAAACACATTTTTCAAATATATTAACATAATGGCATTCGTACAGAACAGTGGCCAGCCAGCCCTTCACTAGTGATTCGGTCATTCAAAATTCTCCCTCCATTGATAGTTGTCCGCTACTAATTCAAATTCGATGCATGAATAAAATTTGGATCTTATGAAGCCTATTACATGAAGCACTCAACTATAAGCAGCAAACAAGACTGAGGAAGAACTTGAGAATTATCCTCATTATGGAGTCTCTGTGGCCAAATCCACCCTACTTGCAACTGAACTTGGCAAGGAAGATGGGCATCACAGTTAGCTTGTATCGTACCAATGTGGTGTTCTCTAAAACTATTGTGCCTGCATTTTGCAGGATAGCCTTTGTGCAGGTTTTGGGAAACATAGTGCTAGATTCCCAAGCATGTGCAGTCACCAAGCAAAAGCAAAGTTGAGTTAATTTTTCTTTTTGTCCTCAATAACAATGGTGTAAAAAGATAAACATAAAAAGAACAAAGCAAATACACTTCTAATTTACCTCAATGTAAAATGAATCAGAAAATCCAGAGATTACATGACATACAAAATACCATAAGAAGATCAAAGTGAATACACTTCTCATTTACCTCAATGTAAAATGAATCAGAAAACCCAGACATTACACGACATACACTTTGAAACTCCTCTGTGTCAGGATTGTAACATGACATCAGGAATGGACTGTACCTGATAACACAATGTCAAATGTCAGCAAAGGAGATGCAATGCCACTTGGAAGTCAAATGCTAGTGATTAACAAACAAATCAGAAACCAAGGCTTGTCCGAAAGCTACTTTTTGTTTGCCGATACTGGGCATTCCAATCTAAATAGCTAATCATTAAATGAAGATCTCTCTGACATTCATAGGACACTAAGACTTCAGATCATCCATGATGAAGTATAAAATGTAAAAAGATTCGGTCAAAACAGTTAGTCTGATGAAGGGTAAGTATATTTCAAATCTTAAGCTGACCACCACCAACCTAGACCAAGTGCTTTGATTACAATATTTGTGATGTAGGACAATGAGTCCCACAACAAAGAATAAATGTTTAGGCTCACACCGAAAGCTTCCTAAGCAACACATCTATGGTTTCTTAAGCATCACACCTAACATAAGAATTTAAACACACAATTCCAAAAGCAAAGAACTGCAAAATTCAACTAATTCGGCCAAGAAAAAAGAAACTCAAACGAAAAGAAAGAATAACAACCACCAAAACAGACTCTCCAAAAGTTCTACTGCCAGTCGCAATAGAAAACCCCAAGAAAGAAACATGATAGAAGAAGAAAACTTAATATAATCATAACAAGATCAAATCCTAAAAGATGTGTTGCTACTACTTTTCCATGGAAAAATATCTTAATCCTCTAGCATGCTTATTTGTGGTGATTTGGTGCAATGAAATCTTCACCAAATATAGGTAGAAATGTTAACATTGGAAACAATATCATCTTGCATGATTTTGTCAGCTGCACCAATTTGTTGAGTGATCATCAACTTAAGAGACAATACTCTTATATTCATCCAGAAAATAATGAGACCAACGGTAACTCTGAGATGGGCATTAATGCAAGTTTGCAAATTAAGATGTCCATCTATTGGTGACAGTGATATAAGATTTACTAATATGTGCCATACATGCCTATCAGGAAGAGGATTAATAATTATGAGAAGTAACAATAGGGAGCAAGAAATGATAATTACCATCCTGCTTTCCTCCCATTACCATGCCAAGCCCCAATTGGGACTAAATCTAGAGAGTCACCCAATCCGTCTACATAGTCCCGTTTTACCTATAAAAGAATAGTACTATCAGTGAGAACAGTCTTTTCTCAGTTTCTTTAAATGAAATAAAGGAGTTCATAGAAAGGGCATCTCATAAGACCTTCAACCATGTTTCAGCACGTTTTGATGGAGAATATCCAGCATCGATGTCCAATGATTTTACCATAATCCCTTCACATGAAGAACGGAGAGCATCCTCAAGAAACAAGTTCATCCTAGTCAATGTATCTTCTCTATCCAAATAAGAATCCTCGGCATCAACCTACATTGGGATATCATGTTCAACTGATCTATGTAAATGCCTGGAAAATTCAATCAAACATGAAACTTACAGTCATTTCCTTAACATATTCAAAAAAGCCCTTCTTCTCATCATTGAAAAGCTCCCGCAAGACTGTTCAATGTTATGCAGATTTGCAGTACGTCAGAAACAAATGAATTCAGAGCATCTAAATGAGGATAACATTTCATGACTTAAGTTTCATGGCATGCTTAGAAGATTGGAAAGGGCAGACCTTTACGTCTTTCACGGAGGGGGAAACCCAGTACCCTGCAAAAGAGGATGAGTTCTGTTCAAAATTGAAGGACCTAATTCATATTTGCTTCACTTTGCCATTTAAAATTGATAATAGTTCAAATGCACCTTCAGTTTGCAGCAAATTAACAGACTGAAAGTTAGCACTATGTCCCCAATTTGCGTCAAATTAACAGACTTAAAATTAGCTTGCATCATGCCATTAATATCCATTGCACTTGCACATTCCTGGGTTAATTAAGATGGACATCAGATGGTTCATCCTAACTTCCTAGAACTGAAAATGAAATCTTGGTAGAACTTAAAAGTATAGAGGTACGGGAGTGTGTAAATTTGCTGATACTTACTGCTCTCCATTTGCAAACATAACATCAAAGACAAATATGCAGATATCAACCTGCACGAGGAGACAAAAACATGAGCATCATGCAAAAACCAATACTCATAAGCTGAACTTTAATTAAAAGGGCAGGTCAATACATCAATATACAATGACAGAACTTTTGCCTGGCAAAGGAGGAACTTGATCCACCCTTTCTGAAATTACTTTAGTACAACCAACAAAGTCGCTTCTCCTCAGAAGAACATCTAAACATGGTTTTCAAACTCTTGTAAACATACATGCATATCCTCTGACATTTCACATAAAATTTGATAAATTGCTAAAAACACTTTTTCCTATATACAATGATTTTTGAGTAATAAGTGGACAGGATACACAATATGGTCACTTGGAAAAAATGCTCTTCCAAAACTGCCAAAGAATAAAAGGTTATGGCTGTAAAATAAAAGGTTATGGCTGTAAAATAAAAGGTTATGGCTGTAAGCTTTGTAGTCAGGACATCATTAGAAAGCTAAGGCTAAATAGAAGGTACATCTAATTTCAGAAGCCAAAAAGAGAACTACATTCCTTATGTGTGAAGCTAATAATCACATCCATAACGTGACTAAGACAGGAACATTTAGCAACGCAACTAAGCGAATGTTGAATTTTCAGCTGTACATACCTTAATGCTATCCAATGAAACCAAAGAATCTCTACCTCCTCTCTCTCGTGAAGATAGTTCCTGAAAAGACATGAGCTTGCATCCTCTCTTCCTGTCAACAGCAACTACCTATATGACACCGAATCAAAGATAAGGTAGCAGGGCCCAGTCATATGAGATAACTGATTCTTCATATAAGTAATGCATTAACATGATTGACACAACAGTATAATCTTACCTCAGCATCCAATATGAAAGTCACAGCAGAAGGCTTACACGATTCATTAACTATGGCAATCAGATCTGGAAATCTAGAGTTGTCTCATCTCCATTTCTTGAAAAAATTCGGATAGATCCATCAGCTAGCTTGTGAATCTGAGCACGTTGACCATCATATCTGACATTCAATCAAGGAGACAAGTTCAAGCCATATCATACGAAAGCATGAAACTTCAGAATACTAAACAGACAGGCAACTGCTTAAGAAAAAGTTGTCAATGCATTTCTCACTGGAAAATGCCACCACACAAGTGTTTCTTAAAAAAAAAGAAGGAAAAAACCCAAAAACGACATCAAAATTAGTGCAACCAGCAATGTAAATTATTACTCATCTGCAAACAAATATAGAACTCCTAAAAGAATAGAACAACCAATTTTTGCAGTATATTATCAAAGCAGAGTCTTAAGCACCACATAACATACTGATTCATCCATTGAGCTTTTTGAGTCTACCCCATTTACAATGCTACAGTCCTATTTCAGTTTTCTCTATTACTAATTGAAAGGTTTCTGTCAAGATTCAAGAGTGGATATTCATTATCAATGATGGTGCAGTTTCAGGTCAGATAATTTCCAATAGCAGCGATCATCATCCAAGGTCTGAGATTTATTAAAATGACAAGTACGTGTTCAGAATGTATAGTTCCCTTTTTATGGCTGTTCAGAATAAACTGTTTGGATGTTATTGTTTCTGGTTCCTGTTTTTCCATGCTTTAAACAAGAAAGAACCAAGGAACAATACTCACAATTTTATGACCATTACGATGATGCGAGCAGATTTAGTTAAACAAATAGCTAAAAAAGAGCCTTTCTAATATCAATTAATGTAAGCATTGAAATACAACAAGATGAAACAAAATTAGAAGAAAAAAAGGAGAAAAGATACAGAGTGGTACTTACTTATATTCACACGTGAAGGCCCTACTTTCAAAGAGTTTCAATACTGATGGACATCCATTGGTAATTCTGTTGCCAATTGAAAAAGAAATGTAAATTAATTGAATCACAACAAATTTCAAAGTGATAAAAGACCAAATCAGAAGCTCAAGAAATGAGTCTATACTTAGCAAGCATTGGCTTTATAGGCAATCCAGGGATCATTGACAAATGCGATGAAGAAAATTCAATTCCTTCCTTCATTAAAGAAGGTATAATCAAATCCTGCCCACAAAACTCACAGGCTCAAGTTAATCATTTGCCAAAACATAATCTTCCAAGAAATTACCCAAAAGATTGATGGAAAGAAGCTAATGCCTATTATAAACAAAAGGTAGTAATTTCTTTTCGTATGCTCATATCTTGGTCTCTAATTACTGCGTAAATTAACTTGATCAGGGATATCTAAACTGAAAACTTTGTGAATGCTCCAGAGAAACAGAGCTCAGCTCATTATGATACTTTTAGGGGACAATGCTAAATGGCCTCTCCGACTTTTGTCCATGTACCCCTTTTGTATTCCCTACCTTAATATATCCAACTTTTCACCTTCAAATTTTGTTACTAGACTGCAAATTGGACCAAGTTGCCAATTTTCTACCAAGAAAAATGTCCTTACTGTTTTTAACTTCAACACTAAATTTTGTTCGTTCATGAATGGTACTTGGTCTTTTAGGATAGTCTAAGATGAAACTGGTATTTCTAGAGCTAAAGGATGTGAAGTGGCAAGAGGAGTGGATGCAATGTAAAGCGAGAATTTAAAATGTTCCCTTATGTTTTTGTAAACAAGGAAAGAAAATGGTGTCTGATCAGATATGACTTAAAGATATTACTTATAAAAAAAAAAAAAAAAAAATTCTACAAGAATTGCATTTTCCCCGATAAACTTAAGTATACTATGCATAAATTGCCAGAAAGCAGTAGAATGACATCAGAACCAAAAATTACTGCCACTTGAATGAAAGACTTACCAAACTAGGAAGTACATTATATGCTTCAAGTATGGAGGCAGATAGGCTCTGCCAAGCAACAAAGAACATCAATTAAGAAAAACTGGGATAAGCAATCAACTGTTTGTGAGTGCATATTCCCATTGCAAGTCCATTGCCCTTCCCTTTAGAATTATTCTAACAACTAATAACTCGACAATCACAGTGAAAGTTCTTACCAGGGTAAAAGACAACAGTGACTAATCAATATGCCCCAAAAAATAAAATAAAAAAGTGTGTGCTTCGCATAGCTGTGACTTTTAACCAAGGTAAGACTTTTGACATTTGGGATCAGATTTTTGTTTATAATTCCATGACTAATCTACTATTAACTAAAGAGTTCATAACAAATTTTTCATGAAACTTGTCCATGTTAGTCCAAAACCTACGTTTTTTTTGGAACTAAAGGTAGATAATCCTTTTCTGCTGAACATTGTCATATTTTAAGCTGGTAATATTATCCCACAGTCCTAGTTGTTTCTCCTGCAATTACTTCCCACTACTTTCATTTTTCCTGTTTTCACAGTACACACGCTCTGCTCTACATCATTAAAACTACATAAATATTTGCACTTAAAGTATTTTTTAATAACTGTATTAAATTAATATTTTTTTAATTAAAGAACATAAAAATTAAATTGGGGCCAAAAACCCCCAAGCACCTATTAATCATCCCACTTAACGAAGATAAAGTTGAGAATTGCAGAATTCATTTTGACCTGAATTTTCTCCGACTTTTGCGATGTGTCTTCTAGAGATGAGTTCATTACAACAGCTTGAGCAAATGCAGGCAGAACAGTTCTCATCATGGCTCCAATCCTTAGATTCCTAACCTGTAATGCAAATGTGGCAAGTATAACTTAGAAATTTTTTCAAAAAAAAAAAAAGGCATAACTACTTCTGCCAATTATATATGACAGCAATACGTGGTATTGAAGGAAGTACTTCACAATCAATCAGGAGAGCTTGTAATTAGTGACATGCACATGCACTTCCTCATCCCAAAGTTTTCGACCCAATCAAAAGTCCCACCTTCCTGTACTTCAGAATCAAACAGAAAAGCTTGCAATCAGTGACATGCACACGCACTTCCTCATCCCAAAGCTTTTGACCCAGTCAAAATTCCCTCCCCTCCCTCTTGTGGTTGAGTACCTCAATGCATCTATTGGTAGGACTTAACCAATTACCATGAAAAATGAAACTCTCTCTCTCTCTCTCTCTCTCTCTCTCTCTCTCTCCCCTTCTCTCTCTCTCAAAAGTGAGAGGGTGCTTGTATTATTAAAGTAAAACAATTATTAATAAGGATCCATTACTCTTACAATGATCTCTTACCAAGGTTCTTACAATAAATTTCATCTCCATCTCCCTACAGGATCGCATGAGACTCACAATAAGGCTCTTTTTGCGGGCATTGCTTCCACTCCCTGTTTGGAAACTGTTAAACTTCACTTAAGAAAGAAGAGAAAGAATCTACCAAGTGGCCAAACTGAAATATCACTCATCAGATATAATTTTTTTTTTTAAAAAGAGCTACAAAATTACCTCATTTATGAATGAATTAATGACATTAAAAATAATTATAGAGGAATATCAAAACTCTCCCATGAGGACAATTTTGTGATAATGTGTGAAAAATGAGAATCTCTCATAACTTAACCGTGCTTTCTCTCTTAAGATTTAAGCTGCCGAATTAAGATAAGAATAGAATATCTCATACCTTATTTTTTTTAGCACAGAGAATACATCTTTAATCAGCAGCACCGGAGGAGGGGCAAGAAAAGTTTGTGTTTGTCGGCATTCTTGGGCGACATCACCTGAAACATTCTGAACTTATTTAATAGGACAAAAAAACACACATACACAGAAATAGAGGGTGGAGAAAGATTGCAACATGTCAAACCAAGAAATACATTCTGAAAATAAACAAACCATTGATTTTTGCCATACCAAGATCACCCAATCTGTTGTACATATCCCTTATTTTAGACCTTTTCACACCACAGACATCTTCAATGGCTGCTGCAACCAGGCTTCCACCAATATTTAGCTCCTGCCGGATCATCACAAAAAATGGGAAAAACATGCTTTCAGTTTGCTATTTCCGTATACACAATAAATAAGTTGCAAACAGGATTACATTTCTTAATCTTACCTCAATAAAAATAATTTATTTCCGAGCTAAAGTTGAATAAAGTAACAAACAAGAAAGTGTACTAGGTTCATTGATGCTAGAAGCTAAACAATCTGGATTTATTGACAATCTAACGGAAGCTATTAATTTCACACCATATATCTAACTCGTCTTTCCAGTGATATTAAGTGATTCTCGCAAGTAAGACAATAACTCAACCCTATCCGTCCTAATTCCCAAAGCCTCAGGAGGGTTAAATGCACATTTGGTCAGACACATTGCACAATTTAACATTATTGGAATGTCAGTACTAAGAAAAAGCCTTTTACAGACTAGTTATCATCCATATTCACAATTTCCAAAACAAATTTGTGGAAGTATAGAGTTCACAAGGCTCAAAGACACATCAACTTCCTCCACGACCAAAGAAGATGACACGTTAAATAAGATAGTAAACTAACCATATTTTCGTGGTCAGGAGCAATCTTGTTTGTGCAGAGATACATGGCAGGTAAAACATCCTCAGGTGACAAAGCCAACAAACTGTGCGACAAGAAAATAGAATAAATATTACACCTGCCTCTGATAGCTAGCAAGAGTAACTCCATAAAAAGAAAGGGGAAAAAATGAAGAATCTGGATTTATAATAGCTTCAGCACACCTTCTGAACATGTTGCAAAGCATGGATGTAACTTTTATCTTGCCTTTTTCCCTTTCAACAAGGTCAAAAGTCCGCGCAAGATGTATATAAGGAGTGGGATCTCCAAGTCTCCAGGAAGCTGCAAAAGTTCGAATGTCATCATATGTTTGGTTTCAGGATCCCATGAAAAGTGAAAAGGCCAAATAGGAGTGTGCAGTGAGTTTGTTAAAAAAAAAAAGAAACACAGTTCACAAAAATAAAATGCCAACCATGCTCAACAGGATTATACTTTTCAAGTGGAACTGACACAAAATCTGTGCATATTTCAGCTAATGGACGCTCCACTGAAATAGCTGCCACACTTCCTGATTTCTCTGACAGCGTGATGTGGCCAGTGGTGAATTTACCGTCACTAGCGGTGACAGATTGACCTGATGCCAGAGACACAAATGAAATGTCATTATTGTCTACAGGTCTACTGTCTGTATCGCTATAATATACATCCAGAGCCTTGTCGATGTCTCCTTTTGTCTTTTCCAAGATGCTGGCAGCATAGCTTCTTAAGGAATCGTCACCATTTACAATTTGAACAAATTGATCTATTTTATCGTTATATGGGCTTGAAAACTTATCATCTTTAAAGCATGGCTGGAAGTTGGCTTCAAGTCCACCATCTTGAGCACTGTTGGCCACACTTTTAGTGAAAAACCTTGTTATTCTAGATTGTCCTGACCCACTTGACTCCAGTTTTTTTGGTGCGCTCTTCTGCTTCTTTTTAGGGCTATTACTAACATTTCTCTTCTTTTTTCCAGGAGACTTGCTGGTCATGGTTAATTGCACGGTCGGCAACTTGTAGTCTTTGCTAAACATACTTCTCGTTCCAGAGGCACTGCCCTTTACAGAATCTGGTGCTGAAGGTGATGAATGGACATCACTTGAACTCATAAAGGATGCCTGCAAAGAAGAAGCAGAAGCAGAAGCAGAAACTTGTTGGTAGAATTCAGTCTCTTTTTCATAGAAATTGGAAACTGCATCAACCAAATTCCTCCCTGAGCTGTTAATTAGGCCTGTCATCTGATCTCGAGTAACCCATGCAGGAAGACAATCCTGGAGGGCCTGTAAGATTTCTTTCTCACGCTCTTCTGAAACCAAATCTAACTCTTCAAAACCTCCTTTTTTAAGTTCAGTTGTTTCACCTAAAATAAAATTTGGATCCAAAGTTTCACTGTGATCTTCCTTCGATAACTTCTCCTCTTTTTCTTCCATCAAAGCATCATTTGAAGCAGTAGCCACTACTCCTCCAACTATGTTCTCTTTTTCAGAAGACCTTGGGAGGAAATTCATCAAGAACTCTTTCTTATTGGCTGTCTCATCGAGCAATCCTGCGAAAAGCTTTTGCACTCTATGAAAATGCTTGCCGTCGAGCTTCTCAATGTCCGAGCCAACTGTAGGAATAACACGCTTTGGTTTTAAGAACTTGACAAACTCCCTTAGCTCATTGTAGTTCGAATGCTCACTATAAGGTACGAGATGAATCTCGAATGAATCTTTCTTCCTGATAGCAAACTTGTCTCGCTTCACTTCAAAAGTCCACCCAGTGGGCACAAAGCCCACAACCTTATTATATCCTTTCTCTACCATAATCTCCTTCATCTGAACAAAATTAGGTCGAAAATATGGCCATGTCTCCCCCAACACATTCCACCCGACAACATGAACAGCAGTTACACTTTCATCCTCTGTAAATGCGCCACTCTCGCTGTACCCCAAAGCACGCAAAACCGCCATCTTTCTACCATCCACGTACACCTTACAACCACACCGCCTCGCCACCTCAAGCAAAATCCGCTCTTTCCCGATGACATAAGTCGCCACAAGAAACAAAATGTTCTTCGCCGAATCCCTATTTTCAACTCCAACTCTCTCTATGACACTAGCTACGTAATCAATACTCTCTTCCTGAGACGGGAACACAAATTTAGGATTACAATACGTGGTATCCAAGAAAATCGCGTCGCAAGCCACGAACTCTCCCAACCCGGGCTCTGATCTCATCGAATCCCGAAACCGAAAATCGCCCGTGTGCACATACCTCCGGCACTCGCCGTCGCCGCCTCCCGGGACTTTGAAGAGGAACATGACCGCGCCGGGGCAATGGTTGGCGTCCACGAGCCTGACCTCGCAGCCATCGATCGAGACCGCCTCTCCGACGGGCAAGCTCACGACGAGCCGCGCGGGCACGCCGAGGACGTCGATCAGGAGGCGGGAGGTGGTGGGGAGCAGAAGACGACGCCCCTGGACCAGGCCGGGGAGAGGCCGGTGTAGTGGTCGGAGTGGAAGTGGGAGAGGAAGTAGGAGACGAAGTGGTCGCCGGCGAAGCGGAAGGCGTCGACGAGGAAGCGGGTGCCGGGGATGAGCTTCGAGGCGGGGAGGTCGGAGGGCGGCGGCGGAGGGAGGGGGAGGGAGGGCGTGCCGGTGGCGGCGAGGAAGAGGCGAGCGGAGTCGAAGGAGGAGGACGGGGTGGTGGCGGTTTCAGGGAGGCCATGGAGGGAAGCGGGAGGTCGAGGAGAGAGGGAGGGCGAGAGCATTTCTACTGCGGAGGAGAGAGAAGAGACGGTTCGGGTCCTCGTTCGGCGGTTACGCGGCGGCGTGGGGGCCGGAGAAAACGGGGGGCAAAATGGAAAGAAGGCGCCGGTGTACGATCACTCCGAGCGGGATGGGCGCGGGGGAGGGCGAGGACGCCGAGGAGTGGTTGTCGGGAATCCGAGGCCAAGAGCCAGAATTCGGCGGAGCACAGGGGTGATAAATGAGAGTTAATTTCAATAAATTCCAATGTTGAGAAAATTATCTATAAAGTTTTAAATTTATTGTATTTTTATAAATTTAATCATAAAACTTCTAACTTTATTAATTATAATAGTTAATTTTTTTATATTTTACTAATTAAGTCTATCCCATTAATATTGGTCAAATATCGCTGATGTGAATGCCTTATTTGGCAAAACTAGCATTAGTGTAAATAAATTTTAATAATATTTTAGTACTTGTTTTGATTTTTATTACTTTTTCTATTTTTTCTTCTTTTTTATTTTACTTTTTCTATTTGTCCCTTTTATATTTTATTTTTTCCCCTTTATTGATCATGAATGAGACCCTTGCCCGATCTAGTGAGGGTGGCCCTTGCCTAAGGGCTTAGGCCAACAAGGTCATCGCCATCACTAGGCCTTAGAGTTGGCTCACGAAGGGAAAAAAGTAAAAAAAAAAAAAAAAAAAGTAAAGAAAAAAAAGAGAAGAAAATAAATAGGAAAAATATTAAAATGTTATTGAAAAATTATATTATGTTAATGTCGATCATGTCATTTAATTAGCTAGCATTTACTACGATGATTTTATTGGTCGGATATTGATCTCAATAGTTGTAAGTAAATCTATGTAAATAGCAATTAGTAATTTACTCTTAGAGATAGTAAAGCTCTATTTGTTTTGCAGAGGACATTTTTGGAAAATATACTTTGGAAAGTTTTTCTTTGGAAAAAATAACAATATTTTTTCAATGTTGGCTAAATTGAAAAATATTTTTCATTTGGCAAGGTATTTTCCTAAATAGAATTACACTATATGAGCGTTAGCGATTTGCATAGTAGCCAAGAAACTCAGCCTTAGCACTAAGGTTTCAAGCTCGAATCCCCAACTCCTGAGTATGAGTATAGTCCAAGGTTTAGATTCAATGGACTCGAGGACTTGGGCATGAGTGCTAGGGTATCGGGCTGTGCCTTAATGTTATTGGCATCAGTGTCCCAAGCCTAGCCTCGTTAGACCCTTGTGCAATGGTTGAGGTGTTGGACAAGGCCTAGATTGATCCGAGTGCTGGGGGCATTCGTAACTAGGGTTCAGCCTCATTGCTAAGGGCTGGGAATGAGTGTTGGTGTTCTAGTACCAAAGGGCAAAGTTTTCGGTCCAAGTACCAAAATTCAATCATATTTTGGAAAATGATTTCCGATTTTTTAAAGAAAATATTTTTTGAATTTAAGCTATAGTGGGCAAATATTTTTTGTTGACAAATAAGATATTTTCCATCTCCTTATTTTCCTAAGCAATTTAAGAACCAAAGTTCAACAAAAATATTTTATGCAAAATAAATGAAATTTGAATTATTTTAAGTTCTTGTAAGCTCGAAGGTCTTAACGACAGTAACTTCCCTTGGTAAGAATTAAAAAATATTGCCAACTCTCTCTTTCCTTATTCTTAGTAAATTTTATATAATTGAAACGTAACATTTTTTTTTTTGAGTTCGTAAATCAGCTAAGCCTATCCGTAGATAATTTAGTCGTCCTTTCCTTCTTGATCGTAAAATTTACAATCCTACTTCGCTGAACTTCCTTAAGGTTGCGGTTGGCGGTCGCGATAAAATTCGGGATAGGATATGATTTATCCTATCCTACGTTTAGTCTTCACTCGGGATGTGATAAAGTCGGATATAAGGGGGATATAGGCGGGATAAAATAATCCAATGGGAGAGGTGGGATAAAGGTGTATAGGATTTCTAATGTCCATAATAGGAGAGTTATTTTTCTCGAATAACAAACTTATTAAATTAACAAAATTGAAATTATATTTCAATATAAATAATATTTGAATTCTAATTTAAGAAATTAAAAATGAAAAAATAGAAATTTATTTTAAATTAATCTTATTTTAATTTATATATTCAACTTTAATTCTATCTTATAATAAACATTCAATCTATAAATTAAATATTTATATTTATTATATATTTTAGGTATTTTTGTATTTTAGGTATGTTAGTACAGTTTACTATTTGATAAAATTTTATTAAAGAATGATGAAAGGAGAAAAAAGAAATAATATAAAAAAGAGGAAAAATAAAATAAAAATAAATTAAGGAATAATGTTACGAGAGATTTTCAACGTCTTCGTTTATGAACATTTAGGTTCATTTATAATGATATGCCATCTATATAAAAAAAAAATGTAAATGATATGATGTGAAAATATCCGACTTTAATACTACGATTCACCAAACGATTGACGGATATAAAAAAATCATAGGATTTCATATCCTAAACTATCCAAATCTATCGTGATTAAAGATCCGAAGGACCAAACGTAGCCTAAAAGTTAACAGATTATATATTTTCTAGATTGATTTGACAAACGGGATTTTTTTTTTTTTTTGCAGTAGCAAATCATTTCACTGCTCCATAAATTTAGGCATGAAAAAAAAAAAAGGAATAGCTTCTCTGGCACGAAGTTTCGTATCAGCAGAACGTGATTTATCATCCATTTTTCTTCCGAATGGATCGCCCATCTATTTCGGCAGAAATGGATCGCCCATTCTAGTAAGAACTTCGCAAATTCACAGCTACGTGCTAATTTCAGTCTACGACAAGCAACGGCACGTGGCAACCTTCCACGCGTGTGGTATCCCGCACGTGCAGTTGTGCCGCACGTCATAACTCTTATGGGCATTCTGGTGCGTTTGGTACATTTTCGTTTAAAAATTGTTTTTTAACGAAAATAGAAAAAAAGTATTTCGCTTCGGGGAACAATTTTTGAACAAAAAAAAAACGGTAAATCCGTTCCCGAAATATAAAAAGAATAGAAACACGTTTGGTAAATTTGTATAATTTTTTTATTTCTTTTAATTTTCTAATATTTTTATTTTATTTTTTCTATTTTCTTTCTTATTTTCTTATTTATTTTTCCTTTTTTTTCTTTTTTTTTTTTTTTTTTTTCTTCTTTTGGCCTGGTCGCCGGCCCCGGCCATGGCCGACGACCGCCGACGAGGGCCGGCGGCCTCGCCCAGCCACGGCGAGGCTCGCCGACCCCCGGCGAGGCCGAGCCTCGCCGTAGCTGGGCAAGGCTCGACCTCGCCTTGGCTGGGCGAGCTCGAGCCCGCCCGGATCCGGCGAGGCCGAGCTCGCCAGCGGCCCGGCCGGCGCCCGAGCGCCGCCGGCGGTGGCCGGCGACGCCGAGCCTCGCCGGCCGTTGGGCGAGCTCGGCCTCGCCGGATTTGGGCGAGATCGAGCTCGCCCGGCTCGGCGCGAGGCTCGACCTTTGGTGGTGGCCCTGCGAGGCCGAGCCTCGCCGCCACCGGGCGAGCTCGGCCTCGCCGAACTGGCGAGCTCGAGCTCGCCCGGCCAAGGCGAGGCCGAGCCTCGCCCGGGCGCGACGCTCGGCCTCGCCGCGGCCGGCGACCCTCCGGCGAGGTCGCCGCCCTCAATGGCGTCGCCGCCCCGACGGCCGGTCGCCGCCATGGCCGAGGCCGGCGACCGGCCAAAGAAAAAGAAAGAAAAAGAAGAAGAAAAAAGAGAGAAGAAAATGGAAGAGAGAGAAAAAGTGTTTCTAAATTTTGTTAAACAAAAAACAACTTTTTTTGTTTATTGTTTCCGCCTGGATGTGTTTAACAAAAAAATAATTTTGGAACAAAAACGCAAACAAACGCGTTTACGTTCTTTTTTGCTCTAGGAACAAAAGAACAAAAAATTTTGTTAGGAACAGAAACACTTTTTACCATGCAGGCCCCTAGTCAGCCGAAGTTGCTCCTACACGTCAATTCACAGTCGACTTTATAGATTATTATAGCCTTTACGTTAGAGCGAGGGTCTATTTTTTTTATATGTTTTTCTAAATCCAAAACCTTTTGCTTCCCCCGCCCCAAAAAATAATAATCATATGTAATTTTATGTCATTTATTTACGTATATATCTAAAAAAATTTCGGGTTTTCCAGATTAAGAGAAAATTCTGTCCGCGGCAAGATTTGAATTAAGTACAAAAAAAAAATTAAAAGTCTAATCCTTTTTATAGAAATTACTATCCATATGTGAAAATTCTATATAAAAGCTCAAAGTACACTTGTTTTTTTTTTTTTTTTTAAATAAGGGTATGAATTAAATCTTGTTTCAAATAAGGATTATTAGTCTCAAAAAATGCCCGAAATTGTTATGGTTTATTTCAAATAAGTGCTTAGCCTCGCTGACCGACAAAATATTCCGACCAATCAAAGATATTTTTCTCAAAATGTAAGTTAAATTTAGATTAAATTAGATTAATTTTTTTTTAAAATAAAACTTAAAAAAAAAAGAAACCGCCCTATCACCTGCCATTGCCGTCGCTTGTTGTTGTTGTTTTTGTTGTCATGGTCGCCGTCATGGTTGTTGTTGTCGTTGTTATTGTCGCCATGGTCATCGTTGTTGTTGTTGTTGTTGTCATTGTTGTGGTTGCTGCATCATCATCGTCGTTTTTTGTTTTTGTCTTTTTAAATTTTCTAAATTTTTAATTCTGTTTGTTTTTAAGTAAAAAAAAAAAAAAAAAAGAAAGGAAAAATTAATAAATTAATAAATTCAAAAAGACAAAATTGCCATTCATATTTATTGAGTTTAGACTCTTATTTAAGATTGACATGGGTATTTCGGGTTCTTAAGGTTAACTTTAGGTTCTTATTTAAGAAAATCATGATACTTTAGGTATTTATTTGAAATAATATCCATTTCGAATATTTATTTGAGAGAAGAACGATAGTTGGAGCTTTTATTTGAAATTTTTCTAAAGTATATTTTTCGAAAGTGACTTGTGATTATTCAAGAATAAGACTACCTGCTCGGTTGAGAATTTGGAGACAAATTTAAAATTAATAAGCTTCGCAACATTTTTAATTTTCCAATAAAAAAACCCAAATTCTCGTCCTAGAGAAGCCAAATTAAGAAAAACAGAAAAGAAAAGCCCAAACCCTGAATCTCAACTAATATAAACCACGCGCCACCCGGCCGGCCGATCAACTTCATCAATTTCTCCGAGCAACGCGCAGACAACAACTACCTCCGGAATGGCGGCGTTCACCCTCTCCCTCGACCCTTGCTCAGTTCCTCGGCAGTTCCCTCCGTCGTCCTCGTCCCCATCTCCATCTCCATCTCCATCTCCGCTCATTCGCCAGCCTCATTTTCGCTTCCCTTGCGAGCGTCCGAAACCAGCCGCCGTCTCCTTCTCCTCTTCCCTGCAAGGTCCGGTTTCGTCGCCGCTTTGCACCTTCAGGATCCTTTATTTACTCTTTCTCTTCTTTGGGTCGCTTGCTTCAATTGCTCTTGCTCCTTTCGTTTAGGGGCGCCTGCCTACTTTCCGGTACAGAAGGGGAGGTCCTCTTCGTCGCTGCGGACGGCTGCGGTTC
The DNA here is from genome assembly GCA_014182365.1 of Eucalyptus tenuipes. NCBI lineage: Eukaryota > Viridiplantae > Streptophyta > Magnoliopsida > Myrtales > Myrtaceae > Eucalyptus > Eucalyptus tenuipes. The sequence goes on from CM024542.1 coordinate 25,886,860, forward strand.
GGCACGTGGAGGGATCTCTCACCAGAACTGAGGGCCTTCGCTTTGGCGTGGTCAGTTTTACTAGTTTTCTTTTTTACTTCTTCTTTCGATTTGTTTATATTCATTCGGCGTGCGCCGTGTCGATTTGATCCGAGGGACTATTGAGATTCATCACTGAATGTTCTCATGAAAAAAAAACCGATTTATCTGAAGGTCATTCGTGGAATGGATGAATTTAAACGAATTTGCATTGAAGGGTCGTGTATTAGATGAAAAAAATTTGAAAGGACTGTTCTGTGCGCTGGAACATCTAATGAATGTACCTTTGTTATCGGTAGGTGGGAGATAAGTACATCATGTAGTCAGCGTTCTTTTTTCTTTCGTGTTTCATTGGCAATTTTAAAATATTCTGAAGGTTTTGACAAGTTTGGTCGATCACATAAGCTTGTTCACCTTTATGCTGAAACTTTGCTTGTTTACCATTGTCATGTGGCTTGCTACGTAGATGCTCAAGGGTTCTCTTTAAAGCACATAATCGAGGGATCTTTGCCATATGAAATGTATGTGATGCAGGCTAATGGACCATGTGATATAAGTTGCTAACTGGTGCTTATTGTTGTATTAATTTGTCTGGTAAATTGCAATTGCTTGATGTTTACATGAGTATGTAACTATTTCAGGATATTTCCGTTAGTTGATATGATATAAATCGCATGAGATTGGACTTTTAAATTTGTCTTTCAGTGTGGGTTTAATCATTACTGAGAGGTATTACACCTGGGGTTTTGAATAGCCTTTGTAATGCCATGATAAGATTATTCAAGTTTTAATATAGTCTTTCTTGTATGAAAAAATGATTTTTTCTTTTCTTTTTTTTTAGCTTTTGCTTTGTATGTTCTGATTTAAATATTCTTCATCCAAGCTAGTATGACAAGAATCAACTGATTGGTGAATCTACCTACCCTATCTTATTTTGATGATTCGGTTAACTCAATCTGAAGTGCATGTTCATAGTTTCTTTTCATTACTTCATTCAAAGGTTGTAGCACGGTTCAATGAGATTGTGACAAAGCTTCTACTAGAGGGTGCCCTGAACACTTTCAAAAAATATTCAGTACGAGAAGAGGACATAGACGTGAGTAAAACTCTGTAGCTCTTACAATCCTCATACCCACAGCTCTGGGACTTCACATGTTTCATGTTTGTAGAGTTGGTAAAGATAATAATTTTCCATTGTCATCAGGTTGTATGGGTTCCTGGCAGTTTTGAAATAGGCGTCGTTGCGGAAAAGCTAGGGAAGTCTGAAAAATATCATGCAATCTTATGCATTGGGGCTGTGGTATGTTTTCCCTTCCTTCTGGTCATAGGAAATTTTGCCAATGGATTCCTCCAGGTCCTGGTCCTTTCCTCATGTTTAGGATGTGGATAACTTGCTGTTTGGGGCTAATTCACGTCTTAAAATGTCAATAGATAAGGGGAGACACTTCACACTATGATGCCGTTGCTAATTCAGCAGCCTCTGGGGTGCTTTCTGCTGGTCTTAATTCAGGTTGATATGTGCTTTCTTTCTTTTACTTGCAAAGCTGCTTTCAAGTTTTAGTGTCACAAAATACATGAACTCATGAATTTGTTTATTATATGCAGACCATCATAACGATTCAAATAATAGAGCAAGATATAATTCCTTTATAATTGTTTGATCAACTTGTTATATTCGTCACGATGGCTACAAAAATGACCCCAAATAGATATGGTGACAATAACAAAGGGAGGGAGATCACTTATCTGGAAAATGGCCAATATGGTTTCAACCACCTTAAGGCTGTCAAAGGTTGTTCTTTTTAAACACACAGCACATAATTTAAAAAATACTGCGGATTGGATACTTAAGTTCTACTAGTTTTTTCCTTCGCCATGTAAAGGTGGCTTCCTTTCACAATATGCATTTCTTCCTCATACAATGTTGCTACGCACTTTGCTCTCAATTGCTGTTACAAAAGCGATTAGTAGTGTTTGTTAATTTGACTGTTTTGTGATAATGTTAGTAAGGGCGCTTGCATCAAACTGGAGGTCAAAGTAAATGCATGGTGGGTGTAGGAACCTCATCTATGCGGGACCAATCTGTGCGGATTCTTATTTTAATAAAACTGTCCATATGGGTACACACTTTGGAAATCTTTGAATTGATCTGATATTCTTGAGTGGTCACAAAAGTTTGGCCAAAGCGCCCATAGTTGACGATATTCATTGCTCCTATTCTCATATAATTGCTGATTTTCCAGTTAGATATTAGCTTTTCGAAAAGAATATAATCTTATGGATGAATTTGTAGGTGTTCCGTGCATCTTTGGGGTCTTGACCTGTGATGACATGGATCAGGTGATCAATCATTCTGGGAATTTGATGGATTTTGGGTTTTGTGCTTAAGATATTGCGTTCATCGGCATTAGATTCACCTATGAACAAACTTTTCCTGCAATCTGCAGGCTTTGAACAGAGCTGGTGGAAAATCTGGGAACAAGGGATCTGAGGCTGCCTTAACTGCTGTAAGAAGTTGTTAATTATTCTCTTAGTTAAGCGGTCATGTTTGTTTGCATAAAGTGTTGCTTTGTTCTCTCTTTTCCTCTTTGACTTTGCTTCTCTTCCTCCCATTATTTACTGTACATTGGTTTTCCCCTCAATTTTTAATATGTGGAAATAGAATAAAGTGCAAACTGTCCTCTTCCTCCCATGATCCTTTGGTTTGGCTGGTTTTGTCTTTGAACATGATAAAGCAACTTCATGAGAAACTGTAGGAGTATTTAATTGTGCTGGTACTGCATATCTTGCAAAGGCAAGTTGGCATTTTCATGGGCTTCCTCGAGCAAAGTTTAAGCTTAATACCTCTGGTCTCTTATAGCAACTCTCAGTGTGCCTAAATGAATGCTAGACAGAGTTTCTTAATATTAGGAAGTGGAGTTCTCCATTCAATTAAGTACATGCTAGTACCCATAGAGATCTCCTTGAACATAAAACTCACACTACCCCTAAACTGACTCTATAGGGAGATATGGCTAAGCAAACCCCGTTGAACATCTCTGTCCAGAAAGTCCAATTATACTTTCAATAAGATCCTGATTTGCTCCAGCCTCCATGGGCTTGAAGATTCCTTGAACATTCTAATTGAACTTGTCCCTGAAGAAGGGATCACCAGCGACGGTTTGCCTGAAATTCCTAACTTCGCTGTCATTAGGGGCTCTATCTTCAATCCTTTCGCAAGTTTAGGGAGATGTCATATCTCTTAATTTGACAAAGAATGTACTTAATCTGCACAGATTGTGGCCGTCATCTTTGGATGTGTTATTGTATGAGAAATCTTGTGGACTGGTGTTTGATTATGATGTAATGATGTGCTCCTAGTTCTGGTAAGATTGAGAAAAACCATCATATGATGGTTTTTTTTTGTGCGACCACCTTCCTATGGACTGTTAGGGAATTGTCTTGTGCATCAACAAATAACCCTTCAGTATGATCTGCCTGTCTGAAAAAAGAACTATGAGGAAAAGTAACCATAGCCTAATTTAAACAAACCATTAATAGCTCCACGTATTTTTCACTGGTTAATCTCGCTGTTCCTATTCCTGTACACTGGGTTTATTTATACACACACACGATGCATCTGTGTCATCGACTGCTAGGGTTGGGTAGTTTGCCCCATTGTCATGCAAGGGCCGTGCCTCCGTTATTGGTCTTGGGTGAGGGTTGCCCAATCCTGCTTTTCTCTGAGGCATAAGGAGGGTGAATGACCCTCACCAATGTGCTGGCCACCCTCTCTGAACTTATGTGTTAACTTGGTTTCTCCTACGGATGATCCCATGAGCTCAGAAACATAAATCTTAGTTGTTGCCTTCTCCCTTTCGAATTTAGTTGTTTACCTGCTTTGTGAACTGTTGTCCTTATTTTGCCAGTTTTTAATATATTTATGTGCCTGGCAGATTGAGATGGCATCTCTGTTCCAGCACCACCTGCACTAGTGGTTTGAAGGGCAGAGTTGGGTGTAAACTTTCCGAGTCAGCAGTTGCAGCATGTATTTCATCAACTTGTGCAATTCATCAACTTGTGCAATTCACCCATGAAGGATTGTAAGGGCTTCTGGATTATGAGTACAATGATGCATTAGAAAGTGCTTACACGACTTGTTTAACGTAGATGTTTCTTCGTAGCCATAAAATGATCTGGTGCCTAAGCAACGCGCTCAGACTTTGGTTTTGCCCAAATGAAGCTCGTCAGCATCAAACTCTGGTTGTGGACTGTAGTGCAATGAACACGTGGGAATAATTCTCTTTTTATTTAACTGATCATGCGTTTTTGCTGTTTGATCCATGTAACTTGAGCAGGTGTTTATTAGGACGAGACAAGATTTGGTTTACTCTATTAATGAATAATTTGATGGACTATAATATAATGCGGGTATTTTAGTGAATATCTAGTTCTGCATAACGAATCCCCATGCGTGTGTGTATGGTGTATTTTGACGTCACACAAACAATATACATGTGTATGTGTGTGTGTGAAGGTTGTATTTTGCAAATATCTAGATGTAATTAGATGAAAGTTATACTCTATGATTTTGGTACTAAATATTCTAAAATAATTTTTTATATGTGTGTATATATAGATTATATTTTGAACTATCTGCATGAAAATAAGGTTAAAAGTTGTAATTCATGATTGCGTATATTTTATAATATGAAGATTAGCAAATTAATAATAACTTACTCAATAATACGAATAGCTTACTAAGGAAAACAATTACTGCAAAAGATTTCTATGACATGATACTACACATTTCTTGGATATGTGATGCTAGGGGATCATTTAAATACTTATACAATACGACACCCTCCGCTGGATAAATAAATGATATTAGAGAATCAATGAAAAAAATTCATCATTAGAGAATTATAGCTCATCTTTTACATGTGAATATCACAAAAAACAATGAACTAATTGTTGTTAAAATTAATGAAAAGAACCCATCATTACAAAAATTCTATAGTGTGCTTTTAAAGAGTCATATTACTTGATTGTGTATATTTCGTGAATAAATATTACTAAAAGCATAGTTTGTGGCAACCCTTATGATCAAACTTCTGTTTCGATATATCCATGAACTAAATTGAAAAGAACAAGGTCTCGCTGATGCTTTTCGAAACAATATTAAGTCTGTGCCCTAGGAAACAGCGTGAATGCAGAGGGAAAAGAATTTGGGAAAAGAAAAGAAAAAATCTAATCACAAGGTAGGAGAAACTTTCTATAGGGGCATTACATCGAAAAAATAAAGTGGCTCGGTGTATCCAGAAAAAAAGGGTGCTAATTTAACACTAGGACGTTGGCCCCAGACCTCGGATTGAGCTCTCACAGGATCACTATTGCTGTTTCCCGGATGATTAGAGCTACAAGGACTCGTTTATTTCAGAGAAAATGTTCCACGATTAGAAAATGTTTTTTAAAAAGTCAATTTTTCCAAGAAAATAATAATATTTTCTGATTTTTAGTTAAAATATGAAAAAGAATTGAAAAATATTTGTTGTCATTTGAAAATGAAGGTTTGATTTGATTTTCCTAAATATAAATGACACAATTTAGACTCTAGTGATTTGTGCCCAAGCAGCCGAGGAATCAATAATGAGCGCCGATATTCTGAGTCTAACCTTGATAGACCCTTATATGGGTGTCGAGGAATAGGGCATGGGCATTTGTCCCGAGCAAGAGCACAAGCATTGGTCTTCCTAACGGTCCACCTCGAGTCCATTAAGATAGGCTCAAGGCCCCTATGTTTGTGCCCGGATCCCACATGGCTGAACTAGGCATCAAGGCCAAGGCCTAAGTGCCCATGCTCAAGGCTGAGCTCGAGTCCATCGAGTGCCCAAGTCCTAGCGATCATGGGCTCGAGAGTCAGAGACTTGGGCCTCACCTTGATGGACCTAGGCACGGGCATCGATATTGGGCCTCAACCTTGATAAATTTGAGCTCGGACATAGGGGTTTTGAGCTTAGGTATTGGAGACCCAAGCACTAGCACTCAGGTTCCGGATCAGCCTTGATGGATTTGAGCATGGGCCTCGTTGTCCTAGGCCTTAGCCTCGACCTCGGGTGTGGGGGATTTAGGCATGAGTAAAGGGGTTGTGAACTTGACCTTGATGAACTCGGGTTAGGCCTTTGTTCACTTGGGCTTGGCTTAATAGACTCGGACACGAGCGTTGGAGACCTAAGCATGGGCATCGAGGTCTCGGGCCTTGACCTCCATGAACCTAGGCTCGAGCATGGGAGATAGTGCTAGGGCATCAAGTATGGGCAACGGGACCTCAAGCCCATCCTCAATGGTCTCGAGTCTTGGCATTGATCTTGAACCCTTTATACATTCTGACCATATGCTTTGAGTTTGTCTGCTATAGACATAATAGAATGATTACTTAGTGAGCTTATAGATCTCGGTCTAGCCAATTTTTTAGTGTGCATGCCATTACTAATTAATCTCCTTGAGATTGGAGATGACATTGTCAAAAAAATCCTAGGGAGTTCCTCTCCTTGTGAAAGGATTATTAGGATGTATGTGTGAGTTGTGTTAGAGAATTCTCACATTGGATAATTGGTGTAATGTGGAGCAATTAATATATTTAACTTAGTCTATAACTCATCGGTTTAAGCTTTTAAGTGAAAGTGAATCTAACTGGATATGTTGACCAGCTCAAACGTGAGCTTCCTCTTAGTGATCTCCCGAGATGAAGGTATTGGGCTTCCGTTGTATACTTCCAAAAAAAACTGTTGAATTTGAGGGGATCTTGTTATGAGTTTGACAAAGGTTGAATTTGAATTAGATTTTGAGACAATGAGGAAATATATAGGTAGATATTCGAAGAAGGTGGTGGTCAAAGCTGCAATGGCTTTTCAATTAGCCAAATCTGATGGAGGTAATGAAGGGATTCCATTGCACCAATTCAATAAGTTTTAAGATTTGATACACTATTTGAAAGTTTTAGAACTCGACTATACTTTCAAGATAAGTCTTAGAATTTTTAGTGTGCCTATCTAAAAAATAAAAACATCATGATTTATATATAGTTAAGCAAAAAAGCAAATGCATTACAAAAAGAAATCTCACTAAATTATATTTTTCAACATAAGATATGACGTATAATGAAGGTTGAAAAATGCTAGATAGATATCTATATAAATAACTTAACACAATGGTTGGAGTGTTACTAGCCATACTCCCGACTCAACACCAGCTCATTGCTTACTTAATAATGGTGCATCCTTTGGAGTGTGCTTATAGTTGTAGGTTATACTGGATGTGAGTAGGTCCTTAAAAAGCCTCAAGGGGAAGAAACAGGCGAGAGATTCGCTATAGGGTGGGAGACCCCGCAATGTCACGTCTGTATTTACTTTTTGTCTAGAAGATAAAGATAGACATGGGATTAAGGGGTCTCACGGGGGTGAAGATAGACACCACGTCAGAGCTTGCTTTGGCTACCACCGGGCAGGCATGTATAGTAGCCTCTCGCGCGTGGAGTGAGTGATGATGGGTGAAATGACTCTTTTAATTTCTATGTTTTGTTTTGTAGACCTTTTGAGATTTGTTTTGCTTGAAAGCTTTTTATATTCCTCTCACGTTTGATCATGACAAATGAATGAAATTTTCTTTCAATAATAATAATAATAATAATAATCGCGCATCCTCCATTTTTACCACCATCCCTTTATAGGGTCTGAAACCACACAACCCGATTCAAGTTTCTTTTTTTTTTGGTCATAAGTTTCTTGCTGAATTAACGAGCAAACTTCCATGAACGGAAGCTCTCTATGCATGGAGAGAGAGAGCTCGAACTGAGAATCGCTCTGATGTAGAAGGGATAGTGAGAAAACCAAGAGACGTGGTAACGTTTCTATGTACTTGACTGAAAAGGTCCTTTAAAATTCCTTCCAGGGGTAGGCTTGCTAAGCAGATAAGGGGAGGACTTTTTGTTAGAATTCAGGCATGTTTTGCTTTGAGAAGGTCTTCATCAACTGCGGATATAATAGATTTATTACGTGATATTGGGCATGTTATTGCAATGTACATCCTCCTTAAAATTTTCAAATATATGAAATAGTCTTTTAAGATAATTAGTTTAATCACTACCCAAATAGCCCATTTCAGAAATTTCAAACGCAAACTTTAAAGTTAGCATAAGTGACTTTCCAGAAAAAGGAAAAAAACAAAGGTTTTTTGAAAGAGAAATAATTGGGTGAATCAGTCAAGCATCTTGATTTGTAAAGAATTAGCTACTAATGTGACATCGCAAACATCCATGGGACCATCTTTAATGATAGCATGCAAACTTTCCATAGAGGTAACCATTAGGAAAATTACTAAAAAAAGTCATAAATATATTATAATTATGTCAATTCAGTCCATTTAATCAAATTTGACCAGCTGACGTTGACATTAACAATTATTATAAATATTATATATTTTTGAATTTTTTATTATTTGTTATTATTTTTTTTCCTTTTCCTTTTCTCTTCTTCCTTATTTTTCTGTGACGATGGTTGGCGAGGGTTGTGATCGCTCGCTCGGCCTCCTTTCGCTAGGACTTGGATGATGGGCCTAGTTGCATCTAAGGAGCAAAAACCTAACATGATGCCATCTTGATCAACTGATTTAACTGTACGTTTGTTTATTTATGGCTTTATCTTTAGACATTAACATAATGCAATGCCACCTCTTCCTGCTCCTCCGCTTGATGGCGGCGTCTCCTTTTGCCGGCAACTCCCTCCAACTGCGCCCATACCTTTTATATTTATCGTGGATACATGTTTTGCGAGAATAAAATTTATGGGCATTTCTGCTATGTTGTCAGCAGGCTTAATCAAATGCCTAATTATCAACAATTGCTGATCCAACGACTAATAATGATTGTTAATAAACGACTTTCGACTTAGGAGCATTGTCAGTCATTCAACAGCACGGAAAGGGTTCAATAGTTTTTTTTTTTTTTTTTTTTTTTGGTCGATTGGGTTCAATAGTTTTGAAAGCTAACTTTTCCGATTTCTCTTTTTCCCATCTAACTTTAATGACTTAGAAAGTAGACCTCGGTATGTGTAACAAACCATATGCATCCCAAAGTCATGGTAAAATATATCTCCAGTTTGAATTAAATTTTCGGGACGTAAAGGTTCAAAGCGGAATATCACGTATTGTTCAAAGCCGAAACTCACGGAAATTGTTTCCGTGTTGACGCCGGTCAAGATAACAACGACAAACAAAAAGGCAAAGTCCAACGTGAGCTTTCTTCTTTGACTTGGTCAACATGGGTGCAAGGAAGAAATAAAGAATAAGGATGCCTTTCCTAAGGGAAGTCGGTTTGATATTGCCATATCGGAGTCAAGACTAGATTTCATGTCTCTGCATGTATATTGGAATATGGGACGTATTTTGCATGCCTCTGTTGAGATCGCGAGCTATTTTGGTCGTAATCCAAGGCGGGAGCTTCTTCCATGAATTACATTCCAATGGAACTGAAGAGTGTTTTAGCAAAAAAAATTATGGTAAAATTTGTTAATTCCTTTATGAGATTTAGAGATTATTTCATGAGAAATTACGAGACTAAACATTGTGTGAATTTTTGGGTATAATTGAGACTTGGAAAAGACAAATAATATTTGAATGACTCAAGTGTGGTGGTTGTAACTCAATTGTATTACTTGATTTATAATGGAATTTATTACCGCTCTCCGTATAGACATAAGATCACTACATCGAATCACATAAATCCGGTGTTCGATCTATTTTTTTATTCCATCTACTATATTGTTCGATTGTTTGCTTTCATAACAAGTAGCCCAAAATTTATTAAATTCACGATTTTAAAATTAAATGACTGTTTCGTATATATGAGCAATTCCGCAAGTATTGCACCATATTTGATGTTTCCATAAATAAAAAAGTGAAGATCTAATTTTCTTATTATTTCAGAACATATTTGGTTTGTGGAAAAGAAAAAAAAAATATTCAATGAGCATGGAAATATTGGAAATCATATTTTCATTTTAGGCAAAAAAAAAAGGAACAAAAAAAAAAAAAAATTACATTATGTGAGCTTTAGGAAAGCTTGCTTCTTTATTTTTATTCAGAAATTATTTGCATCGTCTCCTTGTTTCATGGGGTTTTTTTGGCCCCTTAGACGACAAAAACAACATAAATTTCCACAATTCTCACAAACTAAATATATCTGTGACAACGAATGGCAAAATCCTAAACTGGTACATTTGTTAGTTGTCATATATTATCAAACTTAGTAATTTGACGGTGAATTTTAACTAGAATTAATAAGGGTTAAATTTATCACAAATGTACAAATTTGAAATTTTTTATGATATTAGACCTGAGTATGTCCTAAAACTGCTTCATTTGAACTCTGAGACGTTAAACATTGATGGTATTCCCTAAAAAACAAAAAAACTACATTTGGAAATTAGGGAGCTCTTCAAGTGAGAAGGGTAGACTCTATCGCACCTCGTAAGGCGTGTTTGAGAAACTAATAGGTCGGTATAGTAGCCGTCCGCGCCGGTGAAGGTGGAGGGGTGGGTGAAACATCCACTACCACAAGGTAGACCTGTGCTTCGCATAGTATCTCTCAATAGACTTGCTGGTCTTTATACCCCTGATTTTGTCAAACCCTCTTTTTACGGCGTGTTGGGATGTCTCCTTCCCAGAAAAAGATTAGTGGAACTCCTTCTAAGAGGGGAAAACTACAGCCGGTCTCAATACTCACCAATCTAGCTACCGTGCTTTATCCTCTCCGGCTATCCGCGGTTCATTCTCACTCTCATCACCTATTGATCGAAACTACTCCTCACTGGACGCTCGTCTAGCTAACTGAGAGTAGAAATTCTTTCTAATCTCTCCCATCCACTCTCAATCTCCAGTAACCAACACCCCCCCAAATAAAAAAATGCACCGCCACCTGCTCCTCCTTTTCACGGCGGCCACCGCCCTCCTTCTCCTTCCGACGGCGTCGTCTCTCTCTGCCGGCGACTCTCTCTCCAACTGCAGCCAAACCTTCAACTGCAGCGGCCTCGTAAACATCTCCTACCCCTTCACCCGTGGCGACCGCCCGGCCCACTGCGGCCTGCCGGAGTTCCGCCTCAGCTGCGATGGCTACTACCCCGATCTCACCGCCGACTCCCTCACGTACGTCGTCCTGGCACTCAACCAGACTAGCCGATCGCTCACTCTCTCAAGAACCGATCTTTACAACAGCACCACCTGCTTGCCGCGATACGCCAACACCACTCTCAACTCCACCTTCTTCACCCTCGCTAGCGACTACGAAGGCCTCACCTTGTTTTATGAGTGTTCGAACTTGACGAACATCAATCCCGATAATCAGTTCAGTTGCAAGATCAATGGGACCAAGACGGACAACTATTACTTGAGCGGTGCTGTCCCAACTGGCCCGATTCTTGATGGGAGCAACTGTGAAGTGAGCGTCACGGTCCCAATTCAGCGGTCCGCTGCGATCATGCTCAACGGATCCAGGTCGAGCCTCACAGGGGTTCTGATGCGGGGTTTTGAGGTGAATTACATGAATCCGTACGAGGATCAGTGCGTGATGTGTGGTGGGATTGGTGGGGAGTGTGGGTTCGACTCTGATCAGGGGAAGCCCATTTGTATTTGTGGTGACCAAATTTGTCCCACGTCCCCCAGCAAGCCTATTCCGACCCCAGGTACTTCAATTGACCCACTTTCTGGTCGTTCAAATGAATCGGATGACGTGCTCCGGAATTGCTGATCTGAAACTGAGTTGTTTTCTTATCATGCATGCTAGTTTCCCCACGGCAGTGAAGCTTTTCGATAAAGCTCGAGGCTAGAACAGATAGCTTCCTTGTTATAGATAGATGGAAAAGGATGTGGCATTCCAATCCAATCGAAGGGGAGAGGAAGTTACTTGAAATAGATCAGTATCACTTTATGGATAGTTTACGGATGGTTTCCAACACAGAAAGGACTTCATGTCTTGAATATGATTTGAAAATGCGGACAAGGTTTTCACTCTTTGGGTGTTTACTATCGGCAATTCCTACATACACTCAATTTACACTAGATTCTTGTAACGTTGATAGCATAACGGTTTTTGGATTACTACGAGAGCAATATCTTGTTTAAGCTATAAATTTTTGAAAGAGTGGATCTCATAACAATTTATAATTATTTATTTTTTATTTTTTATGATCTAGAATATACTATTACTCTTACAATAGATTAAAGACTGTCACTCAATCATTTTTTTTTTCTGTAATTGTAGAGTACCCTAGAAGTAAAAGATTTTCCCTATTCCAAGGATCCAATAGGAGGAGAAAACTTATCATAGGTAAATATCTCTTTGATATCGCTGGATTTGTATCTCTTGCTTTGGTAAATCACTAATATCTTTTAAGGGATTGAAAATGATAGGTGGGGCGTCTGCTATTGGTGCTTCAATATTTGCAATTGCCATCATTTTCACATGGAAAGTTCTACTCTTCAAGAACAAGAAAGATGGTGAAGTTGAGCAACTGATAGGAATCCTTGGATCTCTTGTTCCAAGAAGATATCGATATACTGATTTGAAGAAAATGACAAAATCATTTTCGGAGAAACTTGGTCAAGGAGGATTTGGTGCAGTGTATAAAGGAAAGACCAGAGATGGTTGTCTTGTGGCAGTAAAAATTCTGACAGAGTTGAAAAGTAGCCCAAAAGAATTTATCAATGAAGTCGTGAGCATTAGTAGAACTTCTCACATTAATGTAATCACTCTCTTAGGTTTTTGTTATGAAGGGAAGAAAAGAGCTTTAATATTCGAGTGCATGCCTAATGGTTCGTTGGATAAGTTCATATATTCCAGAAGAGCTTTAAATATGAGTAGTTCCTTAGAATGGAAGATACTATATCAAATTGCAATCGGCATTGCTCGTGGGCTAGAGTATCTGCATCGAGGTTGCAATACCAGAATCTTGCATTTCGATATAAAACCTCATAACATCTTGCTCGATAGAGATTTTACTCCCAAGATTTCAGATTTCGGCCTTGCGAAACTTTGTCATGGACGAGAGAGTGTTGTATCAACTCTCGGCATGAGAGGAACAGTCGGATTTATTGCACCAGAAGTTGTTTATCGAAACTTGGGGAAAGTCTCTCACAAGTCTGATGTCTACAGTTATGGAATGTTGGTTCTTGATATGGTAGGCATAAAAAATTCTGACATCAAAGTTTCCAATAACAGTGAAATGTACTTTCTAGAATGGATTTATAGGAATTTAGAGCCCGGCAAAGATCTAAAATTGCCGATGAATGTGACAGAGGAAGAGGAAGTGCTGGTGAGGAAGATGATCATTGTGAGTTTGTGGTGCATTCAAACTAGTCCATTTGATCGGCCATCAATTGTGAAGGTGATAGAAATGTTGGAAGAAAGCGTTGAATCACTGCAAATGCCGCCGAAGCCCATCTTGTATTCTCCATTGCAAGAATTGTCACAACACTAGGAAATGTCGATGTCAAATTCTAATGGGAGCCACGAGGAGGACAGGATAGTGGAGAATTTAGAGGAAAACAACTGATGATAACGTTGTAGTGCACGATATAACTCCTTGAGGTAATTGTCATGCCTTAATTTAGGTTGAATATGTTGTTCATAGAATTGTGATGAAAGTAGAGAGGATGGTTTTGTTATAATTGCTTGCATATTGTATTCTTGCAAACATTCACGTCGAGATCAATATTTAGAATAATATAACAAATATTAGTTTATATTCAGACGACGCAGTGACATCTTGCCAACTTAACCGTAAAATTAGCGTGAATGGGACCATATTTTCTAGATGTGCGACACGTCAAAAGTATCTAATTCGTAAACAATCAGCTAGGGAAGATGATAAGAAGAGATGCAGCTCTTATAATTGATAATCCTACAGGAATAACAGGTCCACTAAGAAAATTCCATAATTAAAAGAACCAACCCCCCAATAATATTTTCCGAAACAATACTGAGCCTTTGCCATCGCAATTTCTTGAATAATATACCGTCACCTTTTGACAATGCATTTTGGCTTTTTTACAAGCATTAAGCACTTAAAAACATTGCAGCCTGCTGAAAGGACTGCCTACAATAAGAAATTAAGATCTATAGACACAATCAACTATATTTGGGTGAATATGCTGTTCAAAATAGGGAAAATTGTCCAAAAAGTTTAAAATCTATTGGCCATTTTAGTCTTAAATTTTTTGAGGATTTGCCAATTTAGTTCTTTTGGCCAATGTCAGTCAGAAATTACTAACGTGGACGACGGTAGTCTTATGTGATATGGCCGGATCTAAATCAGCTCATGGGCCTTGTTAGATGTTTTATGCCGCTCAACGTCTGTGTCATAAACAAGAAAACAGTATGTTTCATGTAAAGTTAAGCAAAAAAAAAAAAAAAAAAACAAATAAAGTGTGAAAATAAATCTCATCGAATCATATCTTCACATATGCAACATGGCATTCGGTTGAAGATTGAAAAGCTCAATTTTTAAATGACGCCCACGTGTGTGTGTATATATATATATATATATTTGCGTGTCTTTATGTTCCGTCCTTCAAATTTTCCCTATCTGGGAGAGTCTCGGGATGAAAGTACTTTTACTTGACTCAGAATTCCCCGGATCAAACTGGCTATCGGCGTAGGTCAAAGGGGCCAAACCCAACTGGAGTAGACGAAAATGGAAGAACTAAAACAATTAGCCTTGCCGAGGTTGTTCCACCCTCCTTCCAAGATGGTCCTCCATTTGCTGGCCCTGGCAGAGGAAAGCCCAGAATCTCAAAAACACATTGTCGCCCTCCCGGACAAATTTCGGCACATGAGATGAAGAGACAATATGGCAGAAGGGAAAAAACCAGAGCAAATGCTCACGCTCACGGCCACAGACCCTCTCCTTCGATGATGAATCCAAATCCCATCAAATCATCCTCGAGACACAATCGCTGTAAGTCCTGGCCAGCAGTCGCTGCCCGGGACTTGGCAAATCCCCTTGAAGAGTCGAGCCTGGAAGCTGAGGACGGTTATGAGCGGATGCTCCGGACAGCTCCTCTGAATCCATCATCCTTAACCCTGTTGAGAAACCACTATCTACAAATTTCAGGATGCCTGGTGGATCTGAAAGTGATGAAGATACGGGATCCGCAACTTCTAAACCATGTGCAGCAGGGTGAAACAAGAGGAAATCCCATATTTCAGGATCACGAAGAGTATCTTTTATACTCGATGATCTCCCATATCATAAGTGGCCAGAGAGATTACAAGCGTTCTGTGCTTAATCAGCCACCAAAGCCCTTAGCATCAGGGTTCGCCATTATTATATTCTTTCAACAATTGTCAGTAAATTCATTGGGAGCCGTCGAGGTTGGTGGGCGTCTCTTTCTAAAGAGGACAGGACAGCCTTTCTGGTCCTGCAAGAATTCAATCAAGTGATCCAAATTCTCCATCAATATTTCATCGACAATCCAGAAAATTTGAAAAAAGAAACAATTTTTTTCCAGCAAGAGAAGAAATCTTGACAAACACTCCAAAGATATGCTGAAGCTTTCAGATGTGAGTCTTAACTCAGAGTTCTTATCATCCATTCTGAAGTAGATAGCTTTATTAATCGAAAGATCTTTTCAAAATCGAAAGGGATAAGTATATTGAAAGTTCTAAAACTTGTCACGAAAGTATAGTTAAATGCCAAAACTTTCAAAAAAAGCAATTTGATTCTAATAATTGTCACGAAATTGTAATTGAGTAAGGAAAAGTTATCAAACAAATCATAAATCTATTACAATTGTGCCAATTCAATCATAAAATTATTTTTTTGATCAATTCAGTTTTAAACCTTTTGCAATTGTGTCGGTTTAGTCTTTCCGGCCAAAATTGGCTTGCTAGCGCTGATGTGGCCGTCGGCTGGTGCCGGCGACAATTTTTTAATAATATTTTATTTTTTAATTATTTTATTGATTATTTTATCTTTTTTTTTTTTTTTTTTTTTTTTCCTTTTTCTCTCTCTTTTTTTCCCCTCCTCCCTCCTCCCTCCTCCCTTCTTCTTCCTTTGGCTCTAGCGACCGGCTAGAGGGGAGGGCTAGTCGATCGTTGGACCGAGAAGGTCGGGCGAGCTCGCCCAGCCAATGGTGGGGCGAGCCCTCTTTAGATTCGATGAGAGGAGCCTTGCCATCGTTGGGCGAGGGCGAGCTTGCCCGACCGCCTCGGCCCGGCGACCAACCAGCCCTCCCATCTGGTCGGTTGTAGGAGCCAAAGGAAGAAGGAAGGAGGAAGAGGGAGGAGGAAGGACGAGGGAGGAGAAAAAAAGGAAAAAAAGAGATAAAATTCAATCGAAAACATAAAATATTATTAAAAAATTATCGTCGGTCTTGCCCGACGGCCATATCGGGCGGCCCATCAATTTTGGCCGGAAGGACTAAACTGATAGAATTGCAAAAGGTTTATGACTCAATTGGCAAAAAAAAAAAAAAGTTCAGAACTGAACTTGCATAATTGTAATATATTTAGGACTTTTTTGGTAATTTTCTCGATTGAGTCCTTATATTTTCAAAAAATACAATCCACTCATAAAAAAATAATCATAAAAGTGCAATTGAGCCCTAAAATTTTCAAAAATGCAAAAGTCCCAAAACTTATTGAGTAAGTGCCATCAAATCTTTCCTTAACTCCGTCTAACTTAACAAAAAAAAAAAATGCCGACAAGTTTTAGAACTTGATTACATCAACTTGACTAGTTTCAGGACTTGATCGCACTAACTTGACAAGATTTATGACTTGATTGTAATATTTGCAATTTTTGAGACTCAATTGTACTTTCATGACAAATTTTATGATAAAGTTTTAGGACTCAATTGCATGTCATGGCAAGTTTTAAGATTTAAAGTGTACTTGTTTCAAATACACTTGGTCCAAATTGAAATAGAAGAGTCGTTGATGCCACACTTGGCAAACTCTAGTTAGTAATCCATATTGCAATAGTAGAATTGTGTCTTTGAAGAAAAGCAATGAAGGATTACTTGCATGACAAAAGAGAGAATTCGACGAGGCCCGTTTAAAGCCCGGTTGCAAATCAAGTGCTTGCTCAAGGATTCCTCTTTGACATGCCGCAGCAAAGAAGAAACGGCATTTCTGGAAAGTTTAGTTCTTAAATCTCCCAGATGAAGAGAAAGAAGATATAGACTTCTTTGTGAAAAGATATTCCCAAGCAAAAAAAAAAAGAAAAAGACAGATGTTTCATCTGTGATCGCAAGGGACGCTTTGCAAAAAAAAAAAAAAAAAAAATTGCCCTCAAGCCAAGAAAAAGCAATGCATATGTTGCAAACCAATGAGACGAAGTCCGGAGTATTTTCCAAAGAAGATGATCTCGAATCAATTTTATACTTCTGGTCAATGATCCAAATCAAGATGAGAGCTTTACTTCTTTTCCCAAGATCCAAAAACACCAAACATCCAAAGTTTTTGTCAGACCTCTCATGCTCCCAAACCATGCATTCCCATTCATATCTTTCCTTCCAAACATGGCTAGCCCATTTCAGTTATTGCCCTCATAGACACCGGAGCAAATGCTCATATCTTTGATCTTAAAATTCTTCCACAAGAAATTTAGTAAATCCCAAAGCCAAAGCCATCACAATTCGGGGAAAAGTTGTTAGAAAAGTTATAAACTTATTACATTTGTGTCAATTTAGTTATAAACCTTTTGATTTAATAGCAATTCATGGTGGGATATTGCTGACATGGACGCCGACCGGCTTACATGGCACTGTCGGCGCTGATGTGAATAATTTTTAATAAATATTTTAATATTTTTCGATTATTTATTATTTATTATTTATTTATGTCTTTCCTTTTCCCTTTCTTCTTCCTATTCCGATGCCGGCCAGTGGTCATAGGCGATGGCCGAGCAGGTTGGCCTTGCTTAGGTGAGTGTCATATTTACATAGAGAGGTAGCAGTAAATAATCCACCATAATCGGAGAATTGGAGTTACGACTAATATTTCCCACACTTAAGCTCTGTTTATTTCGTGAAAAATAAATAATTTGGAAACCATTTCTCTAAAATGATCATTTGTGTCGCTTACAAAAATGAACAAATAAAAAGTATTTGCATTATCCAAAAAAATATTTAAACATATATTGTTGTCATAAAAATAATTTTCATCAACTAATCATATGGATTGAAACAAACGATCATTTTTAAGAAAATATTTTGTAAATTCAAATTATATCCAAAACTCAAAGTATTTATCAATAAAAAAATCAATTGAATATAAAATTGTTTAAGCTCAACACAAAAACTTTTCCACACAGCCGAACAAAGAAGTCACGTTTTTTTTTTTTTTTTTTTTTTGGGTTTGTTCTTCAAACGGCGAGACCAGCAAGGTCACTCTGCGGCTCCTCACGCCTAGGAAAGCTCACGAACTTTATCATTTTCCTCTTATATACTTTGACCCCACACGCGCGTCTAATCCCTTGGGTCAAACCGAGATGTTCTTCTCCACTTCTCACTCTCGATTTGGATTAAGGAAAGGTTCCCTCGAAGGCCTAATTATTCTACCGTACGAATCAGTGAACATCCTTCAATTCTATCCTGAATTCGAGACACATGTTTTCCTGATCTAGTTAGTTACATCCACTCTCACTCTCACCCTCCACCACCACCCACCGATGCACCGCCACCTGCTCCTCCTCATCACAGCGGCCACCGCCCTCCTCCCCCTGATGGCGTCGTCTCTCGCTGCCGGCAACTCTCTCTCCAACTGCAACCAAACCTTCAGCTGCGGCCCCCTCATAAACGTTTCCTACCCCTTCAACAGCGGCGGCTGCCCCGCCCACTGCGGCCCGCCGGAGTTCCACCTCAGCTGGGTCGGCGATTCCCCCGAGCTCACCACCGACTCCCTCACTTACTGCGTCCTCGCACTCGTCCAGACTCATCGATCGCTCACTCTCTCGAGAACCGATCTTTACGACAACACCTGCTTGTCGCAATACCCCAACACCACTCTCAACTCCACCATCTTCATCTTCGCTAGCGACAACAAAGACCTCACCTTGTTTTATGAGTGTTGGGCCATAAGGACCTCTAATCCCAAGATTCTGTTCAGTTGCGAAATCAATGGGACCGAGACAGGCAGCTCTTACTCGATCGATGTTGTCCCCACTGGTCTGATTCTTAATGAGAGCAGCTGTGATGCAAGTGTCACGATCCCAATCCTGCAGTCCGCGGTGATCTTGCTCACCGCAAATGGGTCGAAGCTCGGGAAGGCTCTGATGGAGGGTTTTGAGGTAAATTACACGAATCCGTACGAGGATCGGTGCGTCACGTGTGGTGGGATTGGCGGGGAGTGAGGTTTGATTCTGATCAGGGTGACCAAATTTGTCCCACATCGGCCGTAGATACTTCAATAGACCCACTTTCTGTTCGTCCAAATGAACCGGATGGCATGCTGCGTTGTTAATCTGAAACTGAGTTATTTTCTTATCATGCGTGCTGCGTTGCACCTTTTATTTTAGCCAGGGAGTAGCCCCAAAGCAGAAGCTTTTTTAAAAAGCTCGAGGTTAGAACAGATAGGTCCCTGTCTATAGGTAGATATAAAAGCATGGGGCATTCCAGTCCAATCGAAGGGTGGAGGAAGTTACTTGAACTCGATTAGTATCACTTTATGGATAGTTTACGGATGATTTCCTACACAGAAAAGACTTCCATGTCTCGAATATGATTGTGCAAATGCGGATATTCACCACATAGGCAAAGTTTTCACTCTTTGGGCGTTTGCTATCCGCAATTTCTATAATTGTACTCAACCCTGGAAATAATAGATCAGGGTCCACCATAACATCTCTTTGACACCACTGAATTTGTATCTCTTGCTTTAGTAAAGCGCTAATATCTTTTAAGTGATTGAAAATGATAAGTGGAGTGTTTGTTGTTGGTGCTTCAATATCTGCAATTACCATCATTTTCACAAGGAAGGTTCTACTCTTCAAGAACAAGAAAGATTGTGAACTTGAGCACCTGATGGTAATCCATGGATCTCTTGTTCCCAGAAGATACCGATATAGTGATTTGAAGAAAATGACAAAATCATTTTCAGAGAAACTTGGTCAAGGAAGATTTGGTGCAGTGTATGAAGGAAAGATCAAAGATGACTATCTTGTGGCTGTAAAAATTCTAAAAGATTTGAAAAGTGGCCTAGAAGAATTTATCAATGAAGTCGCGAGCGTTAGTAGAACTTCTCACATTAATGTAATCACTCTCTTAGATTTTTGTTACAAAGGGAAGAAAAGAGCTCTAACATTCGAATACGTGCCTAATGGTTTGTTGGATAAGTTCATATATTCGGGAAGAGCTTTAAATATGAGTAATTCCTTGGAATGGAAGATACTATATCAAATTGCAATTGGCATTGCTCATGGGTTAGAGTATCTACACCGAGGCCGCAATACTAGAATATTGCATTTCGATATAAAAGCTCATAACATCTTGCTTGATCGAGATTTTACCCCCAAGATTCCGGATTTCAGCCTTGCTAAACTTTGTCACGGGTGAGAAAGTGCTATATCAATACCCGGCATGAGAGGAACGGTTGCGTTTATTGCCCCAGAAGTTACCTATCAAAACTTGGGGAAAGTCTCTCACAAGTTGGATGTTTATAATTACGGAATGTTGGTTCTTGATATGGCAGGCATTAGAAATTCTAACATCAAAGTTTCCAACAGCAGTGAAATGTACTTTCAAGAATGGATTTATAGGAACTTAGAGCCTGACAAAGATTTGAAATTGCCGATGAATGTGATAGAGGAGGAGGAAGTGCTAGCAAGGAAGATGATTTTTGTGAGTTTGTGGTGCATTCAAACCAGTCCATCTGATCGACCTTCAATTGTGAAGATGATAGATATGTTGGAAGGAAGCTTCCAATCATTGCAAATGCCGTGGAAGCCCATCTTGCATTCTCCATTGCGAGAATTGCCGCAACACTGTGAAATAACGATGTCGAATTCCAATGGGAGCCACAAGGAGGATGGAATACTAGAGAATTTGGAGGAAAGCAATAACTGATGGTAAAGTGGTAGTACATGATATGACCTCTCGAGGTAATTGTCGTGCTTTTCTATCATGCCTTCTCGAGGTAATTGTCATGCCTTTCTTTAGATTTTTTTTTTTGAACAAGTTCTTTAGATTGAATATGTTGTTCTTAGAGCTGAAAGGAAAGTAGATGGTACGGTTTTGTTATTATGTCCTGCAAACATCGGTGTTGACACTAACATTTAGAATAATGTAATAAATATAGTTTTAGATCTTGCCAGCTTAACAGTAAATTTAGTGTGAATGGGACCATATTTGCTAGATGTTTGACTCGTCCAAAGCATCTAATTCCTAAAGAGTCAGCAGGGGAAGATGATAGGAAGAGAGTTCATGCTCTCCTAAATGATAATCCTACATTACGAAAATTCCATAGTTAAAAGAATCAACTCTCGATAATATTTTTTCGAATCAATACTAAATCTTTGCCATCGAAATTTCTTGAATAATATACTGTCACCTTTTAACTATGCATTTTGGCTTTTTACAAGCATTAAGCACTTAAAAACATTGTGGTTGTTGAAAGGGTTGCCTACATAATTATTGACTATATTTGGGTGAATATGTTGCTCAAAATAGGAAAAAATGTTCAAAAAATTCTAAACCTATTGTTCGGAAGTCAATCCAATTATAAACATGTCAATTTGGCCAATTTAGTCGCATATCTTTTGACAATCTGCCAATGGAGTTCTTCAAGCCAATGTTGATTGAAATTCACTGATATGGACATTGGCAGTCCTACGTAATATGGCTGGTGTTAGATTTGTCAAATGGGTGGGTCGAATCAAATTTAGGTTAGGTTGAAAATAGTTCGATCTATATTGACCTATCTAACCTATATTGACCCATTTTTATGTAATATAATTTTAACAGCTCAAACTCGACCTAGTCCATATTACTAAAATATATCCATATCCATACAAAAAAATTTAACTTACTTAAGATTCTTCATAAGAATATGTTACTTGAATAGATTATTTCATCAAATTAAAAACATAAATTAACTAAATAAGATTTTTTAGTAAATAAAAGAAAAACATAAAAAAATCTAAAGATTGAAATGCACATAAAGAACTAGAAAAATAAGCATGTATCGTTGTTGTCGGTTCTAATAAATTTTTGAAGTTGAAATGGTCTTTTTTTTAATCTCATGATTAACTTAAGTGGGAAAAAAATTCCAAAATACAAATATAAAAACATGAAAGTTAAAAAGCTAACTTCCTGAAAATAGGAAAAAATGAAAATTTAAAAACACAAGAAGACAAAGCCATGCTCGGCTCTGCCATCTCCTTGCGGAGAACGCAGGGTGTCGTCTTCTTTCTCTACAACGTATGCACGCCTCTTCTTTCGCGTGGTCAATGGTCACTTTGTCACGCCAAGACTACCCTTGCCGCACTGCCACCCTCATCGGGCCGTCGCCTTTTTCAACCCGAGTTCAAGGACCTTCGGAAAACCGAGCTCAGCGCCAAAGCCGAAGCAGGTGGAGATCCTCAGCCTCATATTCGAAATTAGGAGTGTATGAGGAGTTATATACACGAGCTTGAGTGTTCAGAGCTTAGATCTTGTAACTTCAGATTGGTTCTTCATAGTGAAATCCAGTCAATAAGCTGCAGCGTGGGAGAGTGAATGTAGGCTTATCATAAGCTGAACCACTATAATTGTTGTGTGCAATTTTCTCTATCCTTTAACCTCTCATTTATTTCGTTTATTGCACAAAGTAAAGTCTGATCATTGCGTAGTTCTTCATCAGATGTTGCAAAAGATTTAATCACTGCAAAGTTTTTCATGAGACTTTGTTCTTTTGTGATATTGAACTTGGTTGTTTTAAATTCCGCTTTAATTGTTTATAATCACTTATTCCACCCCTCTAGGTGATAGTTTTAGCCATAACATAAATAAGGGGCAACACTAATTCTGCAGCCTCTAGGGTGCTTTCTGCTGGTCTTAATTCCGGTTGATACGTGCTTTCTTTCTTTTACTTGCAAAGCTGTTTTCAAGTTTTAGTGTCACAAAATACATGAACTCTGAATTTGATTGTTATACGCAGACCATCATAACGATTCAAATAATAGAGGAAGATATAATTCCTTTATATGCATTTGATCAACTTGTTATATTCGTCATGATGGCTAGAAAAATGGGAAAAGTGCCAAAAAAGGTCTTAAACCTTTTGTCTTTGTGCTGATTTAGTCATAAACCTTTTTACGTTGTGCCAATTCAGTCCTTTTTGGCCAATTTTGGTCGGATTTTGCTGACTGGATGCCGATCAGGCCACGCCGACCGGCTGACGTGGCCTGATCGGCACGACGTTGACAACTTTTAATAATATTTTAATATTTTTGAATTTTATTTTTTATTTTTTTCTTCTCCTCTTCTTCCTCCAGCCGGTCGCCGGACCTCGGCGACCGGCTGAGGCGACGGCCAGCGAGGTCAAGGTCGACCTCGCCGGCCACCTTGCTAGTGGCCGCGAGGGCGGCCTTGCGCCGGGCGGTGAGGCTTGCCCTTGTCGGATCTCGGCGAGATCTAGCCTCGCCAATGGCCTCGTGCCGAGCGGCGGGGCTCGCCCTCGCCACCCAGGGCCTCGAGGGCGGCCTCGCGTGGGGCGGTGAGGCTCACCCTCGCGGCACTGGCGAGGTGGCCGATGAGGTCAACCTCGACCTCGCCGGCCGTCGCCTTTGGCCGGTCGTCGAGGTCTGGCGGCCGGCTGGAGGAAGAAGAGGAGAAGAAAAAAAGAAAAAGAAAAAGAAAAAAAGAAAAAAATATATTATTAAAAGTTGTTCATGTCAGCGCCAATCAGGCCACGTCAGCTGGCCGGTGTCTAGTCAGCAAAATCCAGCCAAAATTGGCCGGAAAAGACTGAATTGGCACAACGTAAAAATGTTTAGGACTAAATCGGCACCAAAAAAAGGTTTAGGACTAAATCGGCACAAAGACAAAAGATTTAGGACTTTTTTGGCACTTTTCCCCTAGAAAAATGAACCCAAATAGACATGGTGACAATAACAAAGGGAGGGAGATCACTTATCTAGAAAATGGCCAACATGGTTTCGACCACCTTAAGGCTGTCGGAGGTTGATCTTTTTAAACATACAGCACATAATTTAAAAGATACTGCGGATTGGATACTTAAGTTCAGCTAGTTTTTTCCTTCGCCATGTAAAGGTGGCTTTCTTTCACAATGTGCGTTTCTTCTCATAAAATGTTGCTACACATTTTGTTCTCAATTGCTGTTACAAAAGCGATTAGTAGTGTTTGTTATTTTGACTGTTTCGTGACAATGTTAGCAAGGGCGCTTGCATCAAACTGAAGGTCAAAGCAAATACATGGTGGGTGTAGGAACCTCTATCTACGCAGGACCAATCTGTGCGGATTCTTAATTTTATAAAACTGTGTATGGGTACACACTTTGGAAATCTTTGAATTGAACTGATATTCTTGAGTGGTCACAAAAGTTTGGCCAAAGTGGCCATAGTTGACGATATTCATTGCTCCTATTCTCATATAATTGCTGATTTTCCGTTTAGATACTAGCTTTTCAAAAACATTATAATGTTATGGATGAATTTGTAGGTGTTCCGTGCATCTTTGGGGCCTTGACCTGTGATGACATGGATCAGGTGATCAATCATTCTGGGAATTTGATGGATCTTGGGTTTTGCGCTTGAAATATTGTGTTCATCAGCATTAGATTCACCTATGAACAATCTTTTCCTGCAATCTGCAGGCTTTGAACAGAGCTGGTGAAAAATCTGGGAACAAGGGATCTGAGGCTGTTTAACAGCTGTAAGCTGCTGTTAATTATTCTCTTAGTTGAGCGACCATGTTGGTTTGCATAAGTGTTGCTTTCTACTCTCTTTTCCTTTATGACTTTGCTTCTCTTCCTCCTATTATTTACTGTATATTGGTTTTCCCCCCAATTTTTAATACGTGGAAAAAGAATAAAGTGTAAACTGTCCTCTTCATCCCATGATCCTTCAATTTGGCTGGTTTTGTCCTTGAACATGATAAAGCGACTTCATGAGAAACTGTAGGAGCATTTAATCGTGCTAGTATTGCATATAGCATATCATGCAAACGCAGGTTGGCATTTTCATGGGCTCCCTCAAACACAGTTTAAGCTAAATACCTTTGGTCTCTTATGGCAACTCTCAGTGTGCCTGAACGAATGCTTGACAGAGTTTCTTAATATTAGAAAGTAGAGCTCTCCATTCAATTAAGTACATGCTTGTACCCATAGAGATCTCCTTGAACATAAAACTCACACTACCCCTAAACTGACTCTATAGGGAGATATGGCTAAGCAAAGGCCCCTGAACATCTCTATCCAGAAAGTCCAGTTATACTTTCAATAAGATCCTGATTTGCTCCAGCCTCCCTAGGCTTGAAGTTTCCTTGAACATTCTAATTGAACTTGTCCTTGAAGAAGGTGTCCACTTCGACAGTTTGCCTGAAATTCCTGACTTCGCTGTCATTAGGGGCTCTATCTTCAATCCTTTTGCAAGTTTAGGGAGATGTCATATCTCTTAATTTGACACACATTGTACTTTATCTGCACAGATTGTGGCCGTCATCTTTGGATGTGTTCTCTTATTGCCATTGAAAGCTACGTTGTACGAGAAATCTTGTTGACTGGTGTTCGATAATGATACAATGATGTGCTCCTAGTTCTGGGAAGCTAGAGGAAAACAATCATATCGTGGTTCTTTTTTTTCATGCGACCACCTTCCTACGGACTGTTAGGGAATTGTCCCGTGCATCAGCAAATAAGCCTTCAGTATGATCTGCCCGTCTGAAAAAAGAACTATGAGGAAAGGTAACGACTGCCTAATTTAAACAAACTATTCATAGCTCCATATATTTTTCACTGGTTAATCTCGCTGCTCCTTTTCCTGTACACTGGGTTTATTTATATACACACACGATCCATCTGTGTCACCGCCAGCTAGAGTTGGGTAGTTTGCCCCGTTGTCATGCAAGGGCCGTGCCTCTGTCATTGGTCTTGGGCGAGGGTTGCCCAATCCTGCTTTTTTCTGAGGCATGAGGAGGGTGAATGACCCTCACCAATGTGCTGGCCACCCTCTATGGACTTATATGTTAACTTGATTTCTCCTACGGATGATCCTATGATTTCAGCAACATAAATCTTAGTCTCTGCCTTCGCCCTTTCGAATTTATTTGTTTACCTGCTTTGTGAACTGTTGTCCTTATTTTGCCAGTTTTTAATATATTTATGTGCCTGGCAGATTGAGATGGCATCTCTGTTCCAGCACCACCTGCACTAGTGGTTTGAAGGGCAGAGTTGGGTGTAAACTTTCTGAGTCGGCAGTTGCAGCATGTACTTCATTAACTCGTGCGATTCACCCATGAAGGATTTTAAGGGCTTCTGGATCATGAGTACAATGATGCAGTAGAAAGTGCTTACGCGACTTGTTAACATAAATGTTTCTGTACCTTCCGTCATTAGATCGTCGTACCCATAAAATGATCTGTTGCCTAGGCAACGCGCTTGGTTTTGCCCAAATGAAGCTCGTCAGCATCAAACTCTGGTTGTGGACTATAGTGCAATGAATACGTGGGAATAATTCTCTTTATTTAACTGATCTTGCGTTGAAGAAAGCAGTTTTTGCCGTTTGATCCATGTAACTTGAGCAGGTGTTTAATAGGACGAGACAAGATTTGGTTTACTCTATTAATGAATAATTTGATGGACGGTAATATAATGCGCGCATTTTAGTGAATATCTAGTGTTGCACATCGAATCCTCATGCATGCGTGTGTATATATATGGTGTATTTTGACGTCATAGACACAATATAGATACACACGCGCATATATATATGTGTGTGTGCATGAAGGTTTTATTTTGCAATATCTAGATATAATTAGATGGAAGTTATACTCTATGATTTTGGTACTATTTTTTAAAAAAATATTTTTTTTATGTGTGTGTATTATATTTCGAACTATCTGCATCAAAATATGGTTAAAACTTGTAATTCATGATTGCCTATATTTTACAATATGAAGATTAGCAAATTAATAATAACTTACTCATTAATACATATAGCTTACCAAGGAAAACAATTACTGCAAAAGGTTTCCATGACATGATACTGCACATTTCATCGATATATGGTGCTAGAGGATGATTTATAAACTTATACAATACGACACCCTCCATTGGATCAATAAATGATATTAGAGGATCAACGAAAAAAATTCATCATTAGAGAATTATAGCTCATCTTTTACATGTAAATATCGCAAACAATGAAATAATTATTGTTAAATATATGAAAAGTACCCAGCATTACAAAAATTCTATAGTGTGTTTTTAAGGAGTCATATTACGTGATTGTGTATATTTCGTGAATAAATATTACTAGTGGCAACCCTTATGATCAAACTTCAATTTGGATATATCCATGAACTAAGTTGAAAAGAACAAGGGCTCACTGATGCTTTTCAAAACAATATTAGGTCTGTGCCCTAAGAAACGGGGTGAATGAGAGAGGGAAAAGAAATTGAAAAAGAAAAAAAAAATCCAATCACAAGGTACAAGAAACTTTCTATAGGGGCATTACATCGAAAAAATAAAGTGGCTCGGTGTATCCAACAAAAACGGGGTTAATTTAACACTAAGACATTGGCCCCAAACCTCGTTATATATTATTAAGACAAGACACACATTAAGCTCTCGCAAGACTACTATTGCTATTTCCTGGATGATTAGAGCTATAAGGACACGTTTATTTCAGAGAAAATGTTCAACGATTAGAAAATGTTTTTTAAAAAGTTATTTTTCAAGAAAATAATAATATTTTCCGATATTTAATTAAAATAGAAAAATAATTGGAAAATATTTTTGGTCATTTGAAAAAAAAAAATTGATTTGATTTTCCTAAATATAAGAAACACTATTTAGATTCTAGTGATTTGTGCATAAGCAATCGACAAATCAAGTATGAGCATTGATATTTTGAGTCTAGCCTCAATGGACCTTGGTCCAGGTGCTAGGGAACAGGGCATGGGCATTGGTCTTGAGCAAGAGCACAAGCACAAGTCTTGTGTCCACATAAGCCAAAGTTTAGAACTTGATGCTCATGCACGACTTCCCAGCACCCCACCTTGAGTCCATAGAAGACAAACTCGAGGCCCTATATCTGTGCATGGATCCCACATGGCTAAGCTAGGGTCGATCAAGGCCAACGCCTAAGCACCCATGCTCGGGGTTGTTAAGGCTAAGCTCAAGTCTATTGAGGCCAAGCCCAAGTCTTAGTGATCATGGGCTCGAGCATCGGGGACTCAGGCCTCGCCTTGGAACATGCATCGATCTTGGGCCTCAACCATGATGAATTTGAGCTTGGGCAAAGGGGTTTTGAGCTCAAGTACTTGAGACCCAAGCACTAGCACCCCGGTCCTAGGTTGGCCTTGATGGATTCAAGCATGGGCCTTGTTGTCCTAGGCTTTGGCCTCGAGTGTGGGGCATTTAGGCATGGATAAAGGGGTTGTGAACTCAACCTCGATGAACCCGGGTTAGGCCTTTGTGAACTCGGGCTTGGCCTCAATAGACTCGGATGCAAGTGTTGGAGACCCAAGCATGGGCATTGAGGTCTCGGGCCTCGACCTCAGTGAACCTAGGCTCGAGTGTGGGAGATATGAACCGGAGTGCCAAGGACTCGAACATGGCCTTCGTGGACTTAGGCCCAAGTGCTAGAGATCCAAGCATGGGTATCGGGGTCCTACACTCGGCCTTTGTAGAGCCGGGCCCGAGTGCTAGGCATCAAGCATGGGCAACGAGGCCTTAAGCCCGTCCTCAATTGTCTTGGGTCTTGGCATTAATCTTGAACCCTCTATACATTCTGACCATATGCTTTGAGTTTATCTGCTACAAACATACTCAGTGAGCTTATAGATGCCGGTCTAGCAGATTTTTAAGTGTGCATGCTATCACTAATTAATCTTCTTGAGATTGGAGATGACATTGTCAAAAAAAAAAAAAAATCTTAAGGAATTCCTCTCCTTGTGAAAGGATTGTTATGATGTATGTGTAAGTTGTATTAGAGTATTCTCGCATTGGATAATTGGTATGGTGTAGAGTAATTAATATATCTAACTTATTCTATAACTCATTGGTTTAAGCTTTTTAATGAAAATGGGTCTAACTGAATATGTTGATGGGCTCGAATATGGGCTTTCTCTTGGTGATCTCTCAGGATGAAGGTATTAGGCTTTTGCCGCGTGTTCCCAACAAAACTATTGAATTTAAGGGGTTCTTATTATGAGTTTGACAAAGGTTGAATTTGAATTAGAGTTTGAGATAACAAGGAAATCTAGGTGGATATTTGAAGAAGGTGGTGGTCAAAGCTGCAATAGTTTTTTAATTAGCCAAATCTGATGGAGGTAATGAAGGGATTCCGTTGCACAAATTTACTAAATTTTAAGATTTGATACACTTTTTGAAAGTTTAAGAATTTGATTGCACTTTTACGATAAGTTTTGGAATTTTTAGTGCGCCTATCCAAAAATAAAAAAAAACATCATGGTCTATATATAATTAAACAAAAAAGCAAATGAATGACAAAAAGAAATCTCACCAAATTATATTTTTCAATATAAAATATGACGTATAGTGAAAGGTTGAAAAACACTAGATAGATATCTATATAAATAACTTAACACAATGGTTGGAGTGTCACTACCCATACTCCCGAATGAACACCAGCTCCCTGCTTATTTAACAATGGCGCATCCTTCGTGCGTGCTGATAGTTGCAGGTTATACTTTTAGTTTCCGTGTTTTGTTTTGTTTTGTAGATCTTTTGGGATTTATTTTGCTTGAAATTTTTTTATATTCCTCTCATGTTTGATTATGACAAATGAATGAAATTTTATTTCAATAAATAAATAAAGAAAACATTGCCTCCACTTTTTACCACCATCCCTTCTTAGGGTCTGAAACTACATAGCGAGTCAAGTTTCTTGCTGAATTAGCGAGCAAACTTCCGTGAACTGAAGCTCTCTATGCGTTGGGAGGGAGGGAGGCGCCAACGTCTCGATATGGGACTCTCGAATTAAGAATTGCTCTGATGTAGAGGGAGTGAGAAAATCAAGAGACGTGGTAACGTATTTATATACATGACGGAGGAGGTCTCTTAAAATTCCTTCCAGGAGTAGGCTTGCTAGGCAGATAAGGGAAGGTCTCTTGTTAGAATTCAGGCATGTTTTGCTTTGAGAAGGTCTTCATCAACTGTGGATATAATAGATTTATTACGTGATATGGGGCATGTCATTGCAATGTACATTCTCCTTAAAATTTTCAAATATATGAAATATTCTTTTAAGATAATTAATTTAATCACAACCAAAATCGCCCATTTTAGATTTTTGAATTGCAAGCTTCATTTTACAGTAAAGTTAACACAAGTGACTTTCCATAAGAGGAAACAAAACAAAGGTTTCTCGAAAGAGAAAATAGTTGCGTGACAATTTTTAATTTATTGGGAGAATAACAATAAAACCAAATGACATATAATTATAAATTGTTATAGGGTCAATTCCTTCAAGAATTTATGGTTCATAATAAGTTGTTATTCTCACAGTAACTCATTGGACTAACATGTGAGCAAAACCTTTTTTGAAGGGACTAGAACTTCCCTAAAAAAATAAAAAATAAAATTGGTCAACCAACTTGATTTGTAAAGAATTAGCTATTAACGTGGCATTGGAAAAATACATGGAACCGTCTTTAACGGCAGCATGCAAACTTTCCATATGAGTTAACCGTGAGGAAAATTATCAAAAAATTTATAAACATGTTGCAATTATGTCAATTCAGTCCTAAACATTTTTTTTTTTTTTTTGCCAATTTAGTCTTAAACGTTTTACAATTGTGTCATCAGTTCATCCGGTCAAATTTGGTTGGCTAGCATTGACGTGGACGTTGGTCGATCAGCTGAAAATGATATAGACAATTATTAATAATATTTTATTTTATTTTTCGTTATTATTATTATTGTTATTTTTTCTTTCCTTTTTTTTTTCCTTTTACTTTTATCTTCTTCATTCTTTTTCCCTTTTTCCCCCACAGTGGCCAGCGAGGCTTCAACAAGACTCATCAGCCATTGGGCGAGGGCCACTATCGTTGGTAGTAGTTGGCGAAGGTAGAGGCCCTTGCTCATCCTCTTCAGATTTGGCAAGGCCTAGGGGTTGTAGTTGAGGCTAGCCTCGCCATGTGCTAAGGTGATCTCGCTTGCGGTTGGTGAGGAGATGGCTGCCTTTGTAAGAGCTTGGGTGATGGCCTTAATTGCATCAAATGAGTAGAAACTTGACGTGATGCCATCTTGATCAGTTGATTTAACTGTATGTTTGCCTATTTATGGCTTTATCTTTAGACATTGACATAATGCAATGCCACCTGCTCCTCGTCCTTTACTTGACGGCAGTGTCTCCTTTTGCTGGTGGGCTGGTAGCTCTGTCTCCAACTGCACCCATATTTTCTCCCTTTTACAATTACCGTCAATAAATATTTTGTGAGAATAAAATTTATGGGTTTTTTTTGCCATGTTGTTAGTAGGCTTAACCAAATGCCTATTTTGGACTTGAGTAAGTCCTTAAGAGGCTCTAGGAGAAAACAGGAGGAAGAACCCTCTAGAGGTGAAATTTCTCGCTGTCTTAAGTATTCATACTCACCGAAAGCAAAATCTGGGTGGAAATTTGGGGTGCGAGGCGTCCAAATATTAGGACATTAAAAATAAGGAATATAGTATGGCAAGACTCTCAGTAAACCAGACTACCTTGGAGGTCGAAACACCTTTGGAAGATAGGATGCTAACAAGGTTAACATTAACCTAACCATGTTAGCAAATGACTATCAATCAGGATAAATGTTTTGCGAGAATAAAATTTATGGGCTTTTCTGCGGAGTCGTCAGGAGGCATAATCAAACGCTCTGCTGATCCAACGATCAATAATTACTGTTAATAAATGACTTACAAGCATTGTCAATCATTCTACATCACGGAAAGAGTTCGATAGTTTTGAAAGCTAACTTTTCTGATTTCTTGATTTCCCATCTAACTTTAAAGACTTAGTAGACCTTGGCGTGTGTGACACACCATCATATTTTTCTCTTTTAAAATGACATATGTTTTAAAGTAATATTAAATATCTCCCGAGTTTGAATTTAATTTTCGGGGATGTAAAAGCCGAATCTTTCGGAAATTGTTTCCGTATTGACGCCGCTCAAGATAACAACAACAAACAAAAAGGAAAGTCCAAAGTGAGCTTTCTCCTTTGGCTTGGTCAACACGAGTGCAAGAAAGAAATAAAAGGTATGGATGTCTTCCCCGAGGGAAGGCGTTTTGATATTGCCATATTGGAGTCAGACTTGATTTCATGTCTCTGCGCATACGTTGGAATATGGGTCAGGGACGCATTTTCATGCCTTC
The DNA here is from genome assembly GCA_014182365.1 of Eucalyptus tenuipes. Lineage (NCBI taxonomy): Eukaryota > Viridiplantae > Streptophyta > Magnoliopsida > Myrtales > Myrtaceae > Eucalyptus > Eucalyptus tenuipes. The sequence goes on from CM024542.1 coordinate 25,919,447, forward strand.
TGGATTGCGAGCTATTTTGGTCGTAATCCAAGACTTCTTCCATAAATTACATCCCAATGAAACTGAAAAGTGTTTTCGTAAAAATTTATGGTAAAATTAGTTAATTCCTTTATGATATTGAGAGATTATTTTGCGAGAATGGAATTAAATATTGCAGGAGTGATTAGATGTGATTGGGGATTGGAAAAGAATGAAAATGTATGAGTGATTCAAGTGTGATTATAATTTCCGTTGTATTACTTAATTTTTAATAGAATTCGTTGCTACTGACGTCACTACGATCAAATCATGTAAATTTGGTGTCCGATTTATTTTTTTCTATCTATTATATTATTCAATCATTTGCTTTCATAATAAGTAGCCCAAAATTTATTAAATTCTTGATTTAAAATCAAATGACTATTTGTTGCACCATATTTGATGTTTCCTTAAACAAAAAAGTGAAGGTCTAATTTTCTTATTATTTTAGAACATATTTGGTTCGTGGAAAAGAAAAAAACTATTTAATGAGAATGGAAATATCGGAAATCATATTTTCATTTTAGGCAAAAAAATGAAAAATGAAAAAAAATTACATTATATGAGCTTTAATAAAAGCTTGCTTCTTTATCTTTATTCAGAAATTGTTTGTGATCGTCTCCTTGTTTCGTGGGGTTTTTTTTTTTTTTAACTTAGACTACAATGACGACGTAAATTTCCACAATTCTTATGAATTAAATATATATATATATATATATATATATATATATATATATATATGCTTGATTTTTGTTCTATATACCAAATTTCGCTTGGATGAATATTTATTGGTAATAGAAGAATAGCTCTCTACAAGTAAATATTTTGTGAAAGTAAAATGTCCCCATGCCGACAACTCTAAGTCTCTTTCTTTCGAATCGAAATCCAACTTTTCTAATTTGTCCTTTTCACATGGACTAGGACTTTTTTTCCCCTTTTTGTCGAAGGCTAAGACTTTTTTTGTCCGCAATTTAAGACTAAGAAGGTTAGAAAAGCACACCCCGGCGGGTGGCGCACTATCATCCTTTTTTGATCCCCCTTTTTAAAGTACTATATGTCCCAAAGTAGCCCATAATCTATTAAATTCGTAATTTATAAGTAAGGGACTATTTTCATATATATTCATAATTCCGCAAGAGTTGCACTATACAACGTTATATTTAACATTGCCTTCAGATATCGATGCAATTCTGTACGTGCTTATCATAGCTTTATGCAACCTCCTTTCGATTAAAAGTTCTCTCTAGTAACTCTTCTTGAGTGGTTGGATAAGATAGATGAATTGGAGACGTGAGGAGAGCTAACGGAGCAAGCTCTTTCTACTACCCGTCACTGGAGGGGCTTTAATCATCAAGCTCGAGAATATGTTGTTTTTAAGATCATTTAGCTCACAAAGCAAGCTCTTTCTACCCTCAGTCGCTGGAGGGGCTTTAACCATCAAGCCCGAGAATATGTTATTTTTAAGATCAATTCCATAAAAATCCAAAATTGGTAGATTTGTAATTAATTTTTTAACTATAAAAAAACCCCAACTTAAAATACTTGCAAAAAATTTACTTAAAACTATCAAAAAGTCTCAAATCGATACATTTGTAACAAATTTACTTTTTATTAGTTTCCATTAAATTTGATTGATACTACAAAAAAACCACAAATTGGTATACCGGTTATAGACGGAGGACAAAACCCTAAATTGGTATACTCATCAATTGTCATATGTCATCAAACTTAGTAATTTAACAGGGAAATTTAATGAAATCTAATAAATGTTAAATTTATCATGAATGTATAAATTTGAGATTTTTTATAATATTAGCATGTTGCCACGTCACCTTCCCAAAAAAAGCTTAGTGGAACTACTGAGAGGGAAAACTATAGCCATTGTTCAGTACTCGCCAATCTTGCTATCGTGCATTATCATCTGCTGCTATTCTCGGTTCATTCTCGCTCTCGTCACCTATAAATCGAAACTACTCCTCACTGGACGCTGGTCTAGTTAACTGAGAGTAGTTACTCTTTCCATTCTCTCCCATCCACTCTCAATCTCCACCACCAACCCCCCAATGCACCGCCACCTGCTCCTCCTCTTCACGGCAGCGACCGTCCTCCTCCTCCTCCCGACGGCGTCATCTCTCTCTGCCGGCGAATCTCTCTCCAACTGCAGCCGAACCTTCAGCTGCGGCGACGTCGTAAACGTCTCCTACCCCTTCACCGGCGGTGACCGCCCCTCCCATTGCGGCCCGCCGGAGTTCCGCCTCAGCTGCATCGGCAACCCCAAGCTCACCGCCGGCTCCCTCGTATACCGCGTCGAGGCACTCAACCAGACTAGCCGATCTCTCACTCTCGTAAGAGCCGATTTTTACAACACCGACATCTGCTTGCAGCAATACGCCAACACCACTCTTAACTCCAACATCTTCACCGTCGCTAGCGACTGTGAAGTCCTCACCTTGTTTTATAAGTGTTCGAACTTGACGAACATCAATCCCCATAATCAGTTCAGTTGCTGGATCAATGGGGTCGAAAGGGAAAACTATTACTTGATCGGCGCTGTCCCCACTGACCCGATTCTTAATGGGAGCAAGTGTGAAGTGAGCGTCACGGTCCCAATTCTGCCGTTCATGTCGAACATGTCCACCAGCTGCTCGTCGAGGACCTGGCTCACAAAGGCTCTGATGATGGGTTTTGAGGTGAATTACACAAATCCGTACGAGGATCAGTGCGTGATGTGTGGTGGGATTGGTGGGGAGTGTGGGTTCGACTCTGATCAGGGGAAGCCCATTTGTATTTGTGGTGAGCATATTTGTCCCACATCGACGCCAGGTACTTCAATTGATCCACTTTCTGTTTGTTCAAATGAATCGGATGACGTGCTCCGGAATTGCTGATCTGAAACTGAGTTGTTTTCTTATCATGCGTGCTAGTTTCCCCCTTGCACTTTTTACTTTAGTCAAGGAGCAGCCCCATAGCAGAGAAGCTTTTTGATAAAGCTAGAGGCTAGAACAGATAGCTCCCTTGTTATAGATAGATGGAAAAGGATGTGGCATTCCAATTCAATCAAAGGGGAGAGGAAGTTACTTGAAATAGATCAGTATCGCTTTATGAATACTTTACGGATGATTTCCAACACAGAAAGGACTTCATGTCTTGAATATGATTTGAAAATGTGGACAAGGTTTTCACTCTTTTTGGGTGTTCTACGAGAGTAATATCTTGTTTGAGTTACAAATTTTTTATGGAGTGGATCCCATAATAATTTATAAAATTATTTGATTTTTTGTGATTCGGAACAAATTGTCATTCTCACAATAAATTAAAGTTTGTTACTCAATCATTTCTCTTTTTGCAATTGTAGAGTACCCCGTTTCCCCTTTCCAAGGATCCAACAGGAGGAGAAAACTTATCATAGGTAAACATTTCTTTAATATCGTTGGATTTGTATCTCTTGCTTTGGTAGATCACTAATATCTTTTAAGGGATTGAAAATGATAGGTGGAGCGTCTGCTATTGGTGCTTCAATATCTGCAATTGCCATCATTTTCACATGGAAGGTTCTACTCTTCAAGAACAAGAAAGATGGCGAAGTTGAGCAATTGATAGGAATCCTTGGATCTCTTGTTCCAAGAAGATATCGATATACCGATTTGAAGAAAATGACAAAATCATTTTCAGAGAAACTTGGTCAGGGAGGATTCGGTGCAGTGTATAAAGGAAAGACGAGAGATGGTTGTCTTGTGGCAGTGAAAATTCTGACAGAGTTGAAAAGTAGCCCAAAAGAATTTATCAATGAAGTTGTGAGCATTAGTAGAACTTCTCACATTAATGTTATCACTCTCTTAGGTTTTTGTTACGAAGGGAAGAAGAGAGCTTTAGTATTCGAGTACATGCCTAATGGTTCGCTGGATAAGTTCATATATTCTGGAAGAGCTTTAAATACGGGTAGTTCCTTGGAATGGAAAATACTATATCAAATTGCAATTGGCATTGCTCGTGGGCTAGAGTATTTGCATCGAGGCTGCAATACCAGAATCTTGCATTTCGATATAAAACCTCATAACATCTTGCTCGATAGAGATTTTACCCCCAAGATTTCGGATTTCGGCCTTGCTAAACTTTGTCATGGACGAGAGAGTGTTGTATCAACTCTTGGCATGAGAGGAACGGTTGGATTTATTGCACCAGAAGTTGTTTGCCGAAACTTGGGAAGAATCTCTCACAAGTCTGATGTTTACATTTTAATGTTGGTTCTTGATATGGTAGGCATAAAAAATTTTGACATCAAAGTTTTTAATAACAGTGAAATGTACTTTCCAGAATGGATTTATAGGAATTTAGAGCCTGGCAAAGATCTGAAATTGCCAATGGATGTGATAGAGGAGGAGGAAGTGCTAGCGAGGAAGATGATCATTGTGAGTTTGTGGTGCATTCAAACCAGTCCATTTGATCGGCCGCCAATTGTAAAGGTGATAGAAATGTTGGAAGGAAGCTTTGAATCACTGCAAATGCCACCGAAGCCCATCATGTATTCTCCATCGCGAGAATTGTCACACCATTGGGAAATGTCGATGTCAAATTCTAATGGGAGCCACGAGGAGGATATGATAGTGGAGAATTTAGAGGAAAACAATTGATGATAAAGTTGTAGTGCACGATATAACTCCTCGAGGTAATTGTCATGCTTTAATTTAGATTGAATATGTTGTTCATAGAGTTGTGATGAAAGTAGAGATGATGGTTTTGTTATAATTGCCTGCATATCGTATTCTTGCAAAGATTCACAAAGATTCACATCGAGATCAATATTTAGAATAATATAACATATATAGTTTTATAGCCATGCGATGCGGTGACATCTTGCTAGCTTAACTGTAAAATTAGTGTGAATGGGACCATGTTTTCTAGATGGGTGACACGTCAAAAGCATCTAATTCGTAAACAATCAGCTAGGGAAGATGATAAGAAGAGATAATAACAGGTTCACTAAGAAAATTCCATAATTAAAAGAACCAACCCCCAATAATATTTTCCGAAACAATACTGAGTCTTTGCCATCCTTGAATAATATACCGTCACTTTTTGACAATGCATTTTGGCTTTTTTTACAAGCATTAAGCACTTAAAAACATTGCAGCCTGCTGAAAGGGCTGCCTACAATAAGAAATTGAGATCTATAGACACAATCAACTATATTTGGGCGAATATGCTGTTCAAAATAGGGAAAATTGTTCAAAAAGTCCAAAATTTATTGGCCATTTTAGTTTTAAATCTTTTGATGATTTGCCAATGTAGTTCTTTTGGCCAATGTCAGTCGGAAATTACTAACGTGGACGATAGTCCTACGTGACATGGCCGGATCTGAATCGGCTCATGGGCCTTGTAGGGTGTTTTATGCCCCTCAATGTTTGTGTCATAAACAAGAAAACAATACATTTTGTTGGGAAACGGATTCCCAAAAAACGATCCGATACTCAATCAAACATCGAAAATGAACACCAAAATATGAGCCCAGAAAAAAAAATGTTACACCAATCATAAGGTACATTACGGAGTCGAACATACCTTGTCTTTCACAGATTAAACACTGATGTCGCAGTTTGATGAGGAATTCTAATACTGTTCTTCAAAAGGAGCATACAATTTTTGGTGAGAAACTGAGAGAGCATAGAATAGAGAAAAACGTATTCTCTCTTTTTCTTAGATTACGTAACTTATCCGATAACCAACTTATCCGATATATTAACTACCCAGATTTTCCCTTTTATTTTTATTTTATTTTACAGTAACTGCACTTCTCCATGGGCCCTACACTTACGGGCCGGGTTTTTGGCCCAACATGGGCTGACGGGCTTAAATAAGCCCATCAAACATAAAAACCCATCATCTCCCACTCGCGCATGGTGGGCCGAACATAACTCTCTTTTCCTCTCTGCAACATTCATACTGGTGAATAATCTGTGCGACCAGCATACTTTGAGAGCTCGTTGCCATACATCTATTAGGAATATATAGTAGCTCATAATGGACATCACACTTTAAGTACATTTAGTATGTAGTACCCTAGATCGATCAATCACATTTATATTTTTCTTGATCTCTTTTTAACAATGATATATTGTATTCACAATTATGATTATCCCAAAAACAATCATAATTGGTTGACCAGTGAATACAAAACTAAAATGTAATTCTCCAAATTCGATCTTTCTCTTTCCTTGAAACTCTCAATTTCAGTTCAACTTGCTTTTCTAGAAATGTCCTATTAGATCGAATCAATTTATGATCATTGGCAACATTCTAAGATATCAAACATTGAATAGAAATCTTGAGAATAAGTAAGAGTCATGAGGGGACTTAATTGAGGAACTCTTTTCCTCAAGAGTCTCACACGGCATAAAAGTTGAGATCAAAACTTTTGCCACTCTTGTTAGTCTTCTTATGCATACGTAGTATGGAATACATATTACAGTATTAACTCCTTTCCCATGGAGCATATGTCTACATCTTGTATACTGTACAGATGATAGTTCAGACATACCCAATGTCTAGCTTGAGTTCACGTATCTACTCTTTCACGGAATTAATCAGAACTCACATCTGGCATCATAGACAGATAAAGTAAAGTATATGGGTTATTTTACTTTTGGACATAGTAAATGCGACATATATATTTTAAGCTTGAGCTCTCGATTATCACCTAGATAATAAGCTTAAAAACCGTCTTATCTCTATTTATCACATAGTAAATAGAGGCGATTACCTGTGTGAGTGGGCTAATCTTTTATCTGTCCGACATACTTTCTCAATTTCATATAATGCACTAAGCATTAAGATGCATAAACATTAAACAAAGATTCATAAGCATTAATAATGAAAACACAATTTCATTAAATGTGAACACTTAAGGGAAATTATAATATTCAGTACATCAACTAGTACGCAGTTCTAGAGATTTCACATAGCCACAAAACACATCTCTAGGTATTGGCTTCGTCATAGGATCTGCTACCATTATATGCGTAGATATGTACTATAAGTTCACATCTTTTCGTGCAACCATATCTTTGACAAAATTATACTTGGTATCTATATATTTAGTTTTGCCATGATATTTTGGATCTTTGGTGTACGCTATTGTTGCTTGGCTATCACAGTTAACCAATAATGAGTTTGCAGCATTCTCAAAAACACCTAAATGATCCAAAAATCTCTTAAACCAAACACCTTCTTGTATTGCTACTGATAATGCCACGAACTCAGCTTCCATCGTAGACAAGGCTATACACGTTTGTTTTTTACTACTCCATGATATAGCGCTATTATTTAGTAAGAAAATAAATCCAGAGGTAGATTTCATTTGATATATACACAATGATCCTCATCAATCATTGTAAAATCATATGCCATTATGACATTATGAAAACGTATATACCATTATCTCGATGACTGCTTAAGGCCATATATTGATCTCAAAAGTCAACATACCTTTTGTTCTTGGCTTTTCATAATGAAACCAACAGGTTATTCCATATATATTTCTACCGCTAATTCTCCATTGAGAAAAGCAATCTTTACATCCATTTGATGTAACTCAAGATCCATACTAGTTACTATTGTTAGAATAATGCGAATCGAGGTAAATCTCACTACAGGAGAAAATGTTTCCTCATAATCAATTCATTCTTGTTGATTATACCCCTTCGCCATAAGATGAACTTTATGTCTTTCTATTGAGCCATCGGCTTTACGCTTTATTTTGAGAACCTACTTGTTCCCAATGGCTTTGTGTCCTTTTGGAAGATCAACCAGTTCCCAAACATGGTTTGACTTCATGGACTCCATCTCCTCTTCCATTGCATGCATCCATTTTTCCTTACTAGAGCAATTTAGAGCCTTATTTACATTTCTTGGCTCATCTTCATCTTGTGGAGCAACCATAAAAGTTTCCTATTCAATATCAAAACGTCGACGGGGAATATTTTTACGACTTGTTCGCCGTATGAGAGATTGTACACTTTGCACATCATTTTCCATTATGCTCCTACTCGGATTAGATAATGACGATATCCTCTCATCATGTGGTTGTAATTGAGAGTGAGTTGAATTTAATTCATCACTTCTCATGTTACTCCAACTTGGACAAACTCTACTAAGTTCATTATCTTGATCCAAGATTTCAAATAGGGAGTAATCCTCACCTATTTCGCCCTTCTTAGAAAATTCATTATCTAAGAATGTGACATCCCGTGATTCAAATTCAGTTATACTTCCACTTTCCTTCTTACCTATAAACACATACCCTTTCGAGTGTTCTGAGTATCTTATGAAAATACTCTTCTTGCCTCCGGGACCCAATTTCCCATACTTGTGAGAGGACTCATGAGTATAGGTAGCACAACCCCACGGTTTAAGAAAACTTAAGTCCGGTTTTCTACCTGTCTATAACTCATATGGAGTGGAAGTAACTGATTTGGAAGGTACACGATTAAATATAGAGACAGTAGTTAATAAAGCATTACCTCAAAAGGTGATAGGTAAGTTAGCATGCGCCATCATGGACATAACCATTTCCAATAGGGTTCTGTTTCTTCTTTCCGCAACATCATTTTGTTGAGGAGTATAGGGAATAGACAACTCTCTTTCTATTCCATTTTCATCACATAAATTTCTAAACTCATCAGATAAATATTCTCGACCTCGATCGGATCTCAATACTTTTATTTTCTTATCTAATTGATTTTCTACCAAGTTATAAACCTTTTGAAACAACTTAATGCTTCAAATTTATGAGAAATCATATAGACATATTTGAATCGAGTATAATCATCTATAAATGTGATGAAATAAACAATCACATGCCTTCCTCTCACATTCATTGGAACATAGATGTCGGAATGGATTAATAGCAAAGGAAATTCAGTTCTTTTACCTTTTTAAAATGGTTTCCTTGTTGTTTTCCTTGCTAGGCAATGCTCACATATGAGTAAATCGACTTTTTCAATATTACCCAACAAGCCATCTTTGGTTAGACTATTCATACGTTGTTGGCCAATATGACCAAGTCTAGCATGCCACACATGCACATCATTATCATATGAATTTGAAGACGTGAAAAGGGAATAACAAATATTGAGATTACCACAATCAACATTCAATACAATAAAACCATCTAGAAAGTAATCACAACCATAGTAGTATATATTCAAATACAAATCCACACCACTATTATAGAAGTTCAAACTAAAACCAAGCTTTACCAACACTAAAACAGACACCAAATTCCGATAAATCTCTAGAGCATATAATACATCATGTAGGAACAAAGTGCGTCCACCACGCATGTTTAATTGATAGGTGTCAATCCCTTTTACTTCAACTTTAGAGTTGTTTTCTACATAAATCCATTTAGTTCCAGTTGGTACTCGTCGAAATTGCACGAAGGATTCTCTATCCTTCGCTATATGGTCTGTTGCTCCCGAATCTACAGTCTACAAAGGATTAGATTCAGTTAAGAATACAGAACTTGATACATAAGCAAAGTTCTCAAAAGTACAAGTGGTGTTTATCTTCTTTGGCTCACGACAGTCGCGAGCATAGTGACCATTTTTGTCACAATTAAAACACTTCACCTTTGATAGTTTCTTCATTCGAGGACGCTTTCCTCTTTCATGTTGGTTAACTTTTGGTTTCTTGCAAGAAGGACTTGATCCCTTGCATTTCCACCCATTAAACGAATCAATGCACTTGCGCTTAGAGCTCGAAGCCCCTTCTGAGCTAGAACCAGCACAACAAATATCTATTTCCTGCTCAAATGCTTTTAGGCGGTCCTCTGCTAGCTCAAGGTGGCGCACAACATTCTCAAGTTCTTCCATAATATGGTTAAGAGCTTTTAGTGCTTCTTGCTTTTCAAACACATATTGAATTTTCATATTCAATATTTCACAATTCTCGCCGTTCAATTTCTCTTCTTTGTTCAACTCAGCAATTATACTCTTAGTTGCTGAAGCTATTGGATTTGAACATATCAGACACATATGCACGAATTATTAATGCCTATCATTTACGCATCCATTTTGCACAAACTCATCATATTAATGAATAATTTCAAATAAGGTTTCAGAATCAAAAGGTCATTATATTTCCAATCATCCACCAAAATCCTAACTTGAAATTATCATTACCATAATTGTTCATGCAAAAATAAGTTCAGCAAAGTCACTAAAACTTTCTTGAACTTCCCACAAAGAATTGTAAATTAACATATTAATTTACAACGATAGATAAAATTGAACTTTCAATAATTAAATATATCATTTACACTAAGTAATATATTCAGAGGAAATATATCAATATAGAAAGAGATATTTACACTTTAAACATCTCAAACTAATCTTAGAAAAAATAAATAATTAAACCCAGATAATCTCATTTATATCATAAACTGGGAAAATCTCTTCTAATCTCTTAGTAAAATTCTTTGAGAATTTTGAAGACACATTAGTCAACCACGGAAAAACCTTTGGAGAGCCCTCATGACTCCTCCAAGGCGCATTCATTCTACGCCATGTGACACTCAGCCCAAGGATTGAAATCTTGGTTAACTCGATTTTATAATACTCTCTTACAAAAGCTATTGCTAGCCTCCTATAATTTGGAACCACGTTGACCTCCTATAGCTGATCTAGCACTACTTGCCATTCAGGTGAAAGAGTGTTCATTAAGGTCGGCACATTCTCAAAATCCAGCATAGGATAACCATTCCAGATGATTTCTTGTATCATCTGATTGACCCTGACCACGTGTGATACTACATGACCGTCATTCCACCGATAATTAGCTAATTCTATTTTTAGCCCTTTAAGTCTCGCATTTTCTTCGTCAGTTTTCGGAAATGTAGGCATGCGTGCAAAATGCATCACGGTTCTTGTAACAAATGCAAAACAAAAGGGATTACTTATAATGCACAACAAACAAAACGGAAAAACATAATTTTCCTCCGGCTTTTTTTTTTTTTTTGGGGGCCGGTCAACGGTAATCAACCCTGGTCAACGGTGGTCAACGGTCAATGGTCAAAAGTCAACGGGTCAATGCAGACGGGTCGGGTCAGACGGGTCAAATCGACCGACCCTGCTAGGTGACGTCATCGTGACGTCACTGGCACGTGCCTGGCGCGTGCGCAGGCACCCGCCGGCTGATGTCACGATGACATCAGCTGGTGCGTGCGTGCACGCGCGTACGGTCTGCCTCGTGCGTGCTTGCGTTGCATGCGTCGACGACGCCGGATCTTCTAGCCGTGCGTGGCGGCGCGTCCGGCGGCGGGCCACCTGTCTCGTCTCGACGAGAACTACGACCCTGCACTATCAGAAACGAGTTTTGATTTACAGACAATAAACAGGGGGCGAACAATACACGGTGTTGGGATTTCCGTCCCCGAGCAACCGACGGCGGCATTTCACGAAATTTCAACCAAAAACAACATATAAACATCAATAGTAATTGGGAAACATGAACAACATTGCTCTGAAACCAATGTTGGGAAACGGATTCCCAAAAAACGATCCGATACTCAATCGAACACCGAAAACGAACGCCGAAAAATGAGCCCAGAAAAAAAACATGTTACACCGATCATAAGGTACATTACGGAGTCGAATATATCTTGTCTTTCACAGATCAAACACTGCTGTCGCAGTTTGATGAGGAATTCTGATACTGTTCTTCAAAAGGAGCGTATAGTTTTTAGGGAGAAATTGAGAGAGAATAGAATAGAGAAAAACGTATTCTCTCTTTTTCTCAGATTACGTAACTTATCCGATAACCAACTTATTAGATACATTAACTGCCCAGATTTTCCTTTTTATTTTTATTTTATTTTACAGTAACTGTACTCCTCCATGGGCCCTACACTTACGGGCTGGGTTTTTGGCCCAACATGGGCGGACGGGCTTAAATAAGCCCATCAAACATAAAAACCCATCACATTTCATATAAAGTTAAGCAAAAAAAGCAAATAAAATATGAAAATGAATCTCATCGAATCATATCTTTACATATGCAACATGGCATTCGGTTGAAGATTGAAAAGCATATATATCCTTCAAATTTTCCCTATCTGGAAGAGTCTCGGAATGAAAGTACTTTTACCTGCCTCAGAGAATTCCCCGGATCAAACTGGCTATCAGCGTAGGCCAAAGGGCCAAACCCAACTGGAGTAGACGAAAATGGAAGAACTAAAACAATTAGCCCTGCAGAGGTTGTTCCACCCTCCTCCTAAATAGTCCTCCATTTGCTGGCGCTGGCAGGGGAAAGTCCAGAATCTTAAAAACACATTGTCGCCCTCCCGAACAAATTTCGGCACATGAGATGAAGAGACACTATTGCAAAAGGGAAAAAACCAGAGCAAATGCTCAGGCTTTCGGCCACAGCCCCTCTCCTTCAATGATGATTCCAAATCCTATCAAATCATGCTCGAGAGACAATTGCTGTAAGTCCTGGCCAGCAGTCGCTGCCCGGGACTTAGCAAATCCCCTTGAAGAATCGAGCCCGGAAGCTGAGGACGGTTATAAGTAGATGTTCCGGACAGCTCCTCTGAATCCATCATCCTTAACCGTGTTGAGAAACCACTATCGATAAATTTCAGGATGCGTGGTGGTCTGACAGTGATGAAGATACGGGATCCCCAACTTCTAAACCATGTGCAGCAGGGTCAAACAAGAGGCAATCCCATATTTCAACGTCACGAAGGGTATCTTTTATTCTCGATGATCTCCCATATCATAAGTGGCCAGAGAGATTGCAAGCGTTCTATGCTTAATTAGCCACCAAAGCCCTTAGCATCAGAGTTCGCCATTATTATATTCTTTCAACAGTTGTCAGTAAATTCACTGAAAGCCGTCGAGATTGGTGGACGTCTCTTTCTAAAGAGGACAGGACAGCCTTTCTGGTCCTACAAGAATTCAATCAAGTGATCCAAATTCTCCATCAATTTTTCATCGACAATCCAGAAAATTTGAAAAAAGAAATAATTTCTTTCCAACAAGAGAAGAAATCTCGATAAACACTCCAAACTAATGCTGAAGCTTTCAGATGTGAGTCTTAAGCCAGTGTTCCTATCATCCATTCCGAAGTAGATAGCTATATTAGTGAAAGATCTTTTTGAAATCGAAGGGGATAAGTATATTAAAAGTTCTGAAAATTGTCACGAAAGTATACTTAAATCCTAAAACTTTCAAAAAGAGTAATTCAATCATAATAATTGTTGTGAAAGTGTAATTTAGTCCTTATATTTTCCAAAGGTACAATTCACTTATAAAAATTATCATGAAAGTGCAATTGAGTCCTAAAATTTTTTAAAAATGCAATAAAGTCCTAAAATTTATGGAGTAGGTGCAATCAAGTCTTTCCATTAACTCTGTCTAACTTGACAAAAAAAATGCCGACAAGTTTTAGAACTTGATTACATTAACTTGACTAGTTTCAGGACTTGATTGCACCAACTTTCCAAGATTTAGGACTTGATTTTAATTTTTGAAAATTTTGAGACTCAATTGTACCTTTACGACAAATTTTAGGATCAAGTTTTAGAACTCAATTGCATTTCATGACAAATTTTAGGATTTTAAGTGTACTTGTTCCAAATACACTTGTTCCAAATTGAAATAGAAGAGTCGTTGATGCCACACTTGGCAAACTCCAGTTAGTAATCCATATTGCAATAGTAGAATTGTGTCTCGGAAGAAAAGCAATGAAGGATTACTTGCATGGCAAAAGAGAGAATTCGACAAGGCCCGTTTAAAGCCTGCTCGCTCAACGATTCCTCTGTGACATGCCGCGGCAAAGAATAAACGGCATTGACAGACGTTTCATCTGCGATCGCAAAGGACGCTTTGCAGAAAAAAAAAATTCCCTCAAGCCAAGAAAAAGAAATGCATATGTTGCAAACCATTGAGACGAAGACCGGAGTATTTTTCCAAGAAGATGATCCCGAATCAATTTTGTACTTCTGGTCAATGATCCAGATCATGATGATAGCTTTGCTTCTTTTCCCAAGATCCAAAAACACCAAACCTCCAGAGGTTTTTTCAGACCTCTCATGCTCCCAAACCACGCATTCCAATTCATATCTTTCTTTCCAAACATAGCAAAGCCCATTTCAATTACTACCCTCGTAGACACCGGCACAGATGCACATATCGTTGATCTTAAATTCTTCCACAAGAAATTTTGTAAATCCCAAAGTCACCACAAAGTAGGAAAAGTAAATCCTAAATTTATTGTATTTGTGTCAATTTAGTTATAAACCTTTTAATAGTGCCAATTTAATAATAAACTTTTTGATTTAGTACTAGTTCAGTCTTTCCGACTAACTTGGGCGGGATACTGCCGAGATGAACGTAGGTTGGCTTACATGGCACTATCGAAGCTGACGTGGATAATTTTTACTAATATTTTAAAACTTTTTCTATTATTTATTACTTATTATTTATTCATGTCTTTCTTTTTTCCTTTCTTCTTCCTATTCCAATGCCGGCCACTAGTCATAGGCGATGGCCAAGCAGGTTGGCCTTGCTTGGGTGAGTATCGATACCTACATCCATATAGAGAGGTAACAGTAAATAATTCACTATAATTGGAGAATCGGAGTTATGACTAATATTTCCCACACTTAAAAAAAAATATTTGCAAAGTGAACTAATAAAAAAATATTTGCATTGTCCAAAAAAACACTTAAACATATATTGTTGTCGAAAAATAATTTTCATCGACTAATCATATTAATTGGAACAAATGATCATCTTCACCAAAATAATTTTTGAATTCAAATTATAACCAAAATTTAAAATATTTATAAATAAACAAATCAATTGGATGTAATGTAAGTAAATTGTTCATATAAATAAATAATTAATCAAGAAGAAGCGGATCCATATATGATTGTAAAACACCAAGATCGATAAACAAAGCGGAATTAATGCGTACCTGTTTGAGCCATTGCTTCACTTGAAGGAAAGTAGATCACTCTGATAATCCAGGGATCTATCGGAATACCATATCTTCCTCTCTATGACCTATTTCAATATAGCAGCTTTCAATGGGATTAAAGCAACCGATAGGTATAACCTACCCTTTTATAGGCTAGAGAGGGGACCTAGCAAACCCTAATCAACAATGTGTCAACTGGGCCCTTCCCATTACGGGCTTCAGTTAAACACAATTGCCTACACTTTGCTGCTCAACTAGGCCCGTTATTAATAGATGCCGATACCCAATTTAATCAGATCACTGTAGGGTTCAACAAATATTGGAATATCCATTAACCCGATTATTTAAAAATAGAAAATCAATTAATTAATGTAAGCCCATATTATAGAAAATTTCCAACATTCTCCCACTTGGGCTACATTAATTAATTTATTTTATTTTGAAAAAGATTTTATATTGAAAACGACACTATCGGGTTAATAACTGAAAATTTTGTTTTATGTGGCCACAACTTTAAAAAATAATATTCCAATAACGGCATCTCAAACCAATCCAATCCTATATAACCTCAGTATAGGACTATGGGGATCAATGTGTTAAGAAAATACCACAACACAAGACCTTCCATAATCACATATAATAAGTATTATATTTTCATGGATCATGGGCCTAGTAGTGTAGTAAGAAATAGTGCCAACATGTGATCAAAATATACACTATTTCTTATCGGTCCTCAATGCAATTTCTCAACGACATGAAATTGCATTAACGCAATTTCTAAACAACATGAAATTGCATAACTATGTCACAATCCAACATGAGATCTCATAATCAGTGACTTCCAGTCATCTTTAAACTAAAATTTGTTTAAAGATACTGTTTTATACTTCCATTTCTCAGTCAACAGGAGAAATGATAACAATATAATCAATAACAATAGTTATTAAAATAAATGTTTTAATAAACATCATAAAAGCATTATTAGTCTGCATATAACTATAATATCCAGAAATACAATTTGTATAACTCCCACTAACAAAAGAAATCAAAAGAATCTAAGACACCCATATTCTTTACATGTTCTTTAAACAAAATGGGTCGTACGCCTTTTGTTAGAGGATCAGCCAACATGGACTCAGTTATGGTATTTTCAATCACTATGTCTCCCTTTTTGACTAAGTCCTTAACAATATAATATTTGATCTCCATGTGTTTGGACGCATTGCTGATCTTGTCATGCTTGGAATAAAACACAGCTGCAATGTTGTCACAATAGATTACCATAGGTCTAGCAATAGAGTCCACAACTCTCAATTCTGAGATCAAATTTCTAAGCCAAACTGCTTGAATTGACGCACCGTAGCATGCTACAAACTCAACATACATTGTAGAGTTTGTAATCAAGGTTTGCTTTGTGCTCTTCTAAGAAATAGCACCTCTAGCCATCATAAAAATATATCCAGAAGTTGATTTTCTATCATCTGAACAACTAGCAAAATTAGCATCTGAATATCCAATCACCTTTAGGTCCTCAACTCTGCTATACATGAGCACGAAGTCCTTTGTTCGTTGTAGATATCTCATCACCTTCTTAGCTGCAACCCAATGTTCTTAACCTGGATTCGACAGATATCTTCCAAGAGTATTCACAGCAAAAGCAATATCAGGTCTAGTACATACTTGTGCATACATAAGACTGCCAACTGCACTAGCATATGGAACATTCTTCATGACTTCTTTTTCAACATCATTCTTGGGGCATTGTTCTATACTCAATCTATCTCCTTTCACAACAGGAGCATCACTTGACTTGTAGGTCTGCATATTGAATCTTTCCAAAACACGATCTATATAATTTTTATGAGATAACCCCAGAACCTTCTTAGATCTGTTACAATGAATCTCAATACCTAGAACAAAAGAGGCTTCCTCAAGATCTTTCATATCAAACTTTGTAGATAGAAAATTTTTTGTGTCATTCAATAGATCAACATCATTACTAGCAAGTAAAATGTCATCTACAGAAAGTACTAAGAAAATATATTCACTCCCACTTACTTTCATGTAGATGCATTGATCATACTTGTTTTCTTCAAAGCCAAACAATCTCACAACTTTGTGAAATTTTAAGTACCACTGACGTGATGCTTGTTTGAGACCATAGATGGACCTTTGAAGTTTGCACACCATATGCTCCTTTCCGGCTTCTTTAAACCCTTTAGGTTGCTGCATATATACTTCTTCATCTAGATCTCCATTTAGAAAAGCTGTCTTGACATCCATTTGGTGAAACTCTAAGTCAAAATAAGCCACCAATGCCATGATTATTCGAAAAGAGTCTTTAGTGGACACTGGGGAAAAAACTTCAGTATAATCAATGCCTTCTCTTTGTGTGTACCCTTTTGCGACTAACCTTGCCTTGAATCTCTCTATGCTGCCTTTATTGTCTTTCTTGGTTTTGAATACCCATTTGCAGCCAATCGATTTATGCCCATCAGGTAAATCAACAAGTTTCCATACTTGATTAGTTGACATGGAAATCATCTCGTCCTTCATCGCTCCTAACCATTTATCTGCCTGATCACTATTAAGAGCTTCTTTGAAGGTCGTCGGATCAACTATACTTCCAATGTCAAAATCAGCTTCTCCAAGATAGACATGATAATCATTTAGAGGCGTAGGTCTTCTTTGTCGCTGTGATCTTCGCATAGGCATTTGTGGAGCCGCATCATTCATCTGGGGAATTTCATTTGTAATGGGAGGATCTACTGTCATATTTTTAGTATTTGCTTCTTGCTGAATTTCCACTCCGCTAGGATCTCGCATAGAATCATCATGCAAGATGGGCAATGGAATAAAGACCGTTTTGTTTGGTTCTTCCATTTCAAAAGATTGAGAAGAACTCTTTTCAGCAACATCTAATTCCAGGAATTTGGCAGTTTGAGATTCAATGATTCTAGTGCCGCGAGTAGGACAATAGAACCTATACCCTTTAGAATGATCAGGGTATCCAATAAAGTAACTTCTAGTAGTCTTGGATTCGGTCTTCTTCTGAGAAGGATCATAAATTTTCACCTCTGCAGGACAACCCCAAACTTGAAAATGATTCAAGCTTGGTTTCCTCCCTGTCCAAAATTCAAAAGGTGTTTTCGGCACCGATTTACTAGGTACACAATTCAATATATAAGTTGCTGTCTTAATTGCATCACCCCATAAGTATTCAGGCAAGTTAGAACTGCCCATCATACTTCGTTTCATCTCCATGAGTGTGCGATTGCGCCGTTCAACAACACCATTCCGTTCAGGACTCCCAGGCATTGTATATTGAGCGACAATACCACAGTCCTGCAAATATTTTGCAAACGGTCCCTTTTGTTGTCCAACCTCAGTGTATCGCCCATAATACTCACCACCGTGATCAGACCTGACAATCTTGATAATTTTTCCCAATTATTTCTCAACTTCAGTAGTAAACACTTTAAACATCTCAAGAGCATCAGTCTTCTCCTTAATTAGGTAAACATAACAATAACGGGAGAAATCATCAATGAACGTGATGAAGTACTTATTTCCACACAAGGTGGTTGAGTATGGCTCACTTATATCAGTATGAATAATCTCCAATAGATTTTGACTGCGAGTAGCGCCTTTCTTCTTGGTTTTAGTTAATTTCCCCTTCTCACAATCAATACAAGTCTCAGTATCATCTGAGTCAAGAGGAGGGAGAATATCAGCCTTGATAAGTCGCTTTACCCGTTCTTTGGAGATATGCCCCAATCGCTTATGCCATAGCAATGAAGATCTTTCTTTGATCAAAGATCTCTTAGCAACAATATTCTCGACATTGAAAGAGCAATATGGTCTATCGGGAGATAAGGACAATTGATATAATCCATCGGACAAAACACAATTCCCAATAATTTTGGAATCATAACTCAAATCTACTCTTTTATTCGCAAAATGAAGACAATATCCAGCTTTGTCAAGCGAAGAAAGAGATACTAAGTTTCTCCTAAAACTGGGAACATAAAAGACATTGTTCAAGGCAAGCTGAAAACTAGAATCTAAATTCAAAACAACTGTCCCTATGCGCTCCACATCAACTCCAGTATTGTTCCAACTTTAAGCTTGGACTCTTTCAGACTTGGATTCCTTAGATTTGTGAGACCTTGTAAGGTAGTAGTCACATGAACAGTAGCACCAGAATCAAGCCACCAAGAATCTAAAGGAACATCAACCAGATTTGATTCAAAACAAACCATCAACTCACCTTGGTGACTCTCTTTTCTTGTTTTTAGCCAAGCTTGGAATTTGTAGCAATTGGCTCTCTTGTGACCCTGCTTCTTGCAGTGAAAACACTTGAAATCCCTATCTCCATTTCTCCCATAATTTCCATTTTTCTTGAAGTCTTGCCATTTCTTTGGACCATGAGCATTTGACCCTTTAGGCTTCCACTTGCCTCTAGATGAACTCAACTTGGTATTGGTAGTTAAGTGGGTGGACTCATGCTTTTCCTTCTTTAACTTCTCTTCCTCAGTCACACACTTAGTAATCAAGACATTAACACGCCATGTCTCATTCTGAGCACTATAAGCAGTCTTAATCTGGCCTAATTCAGCTGGCAGAACATTTAAGGCATGATGCACAATATAATTCTCAGAAAAAACAATTTCATGGGCCTTTAGTTTGGACTGAATGTGGACCATTTTCAGTATAAATTCTCTAACACCCATAGTAGCATCATACCTCATGTTCGTTAACTCACTCAGCAAGTTCCCAGCTTCAGCCTTATCTGAGACTCTATATCTTTCTCCCATTGCTTCAAGGAACTGTCTGGCATTCGTATCTTCTGGCAAACCACTAATGAGATGCTCAGCAATGGACCTCTTCATAACAATGAGGCTCAATAGCTTAGATTTTTTCCATCTAGCATAATGGGCCTTTTGATAAGTAGTATTTTGATCATTGGGCCTAGCAGGTTCATCCTCACGTAGAGCCAAGTCCATATCAACGATGCCCAGAGCAAACTCTATATCTTGCTTCCATCTCTTAAAGTTTGATCCAGTTAACATTTCAACCGTGGCATTGTTGTTATTCATAGCAAAGGTAACCGGTTGTCACACATAATGCAATAAGAACAATTATGGGCAATAAGCAATTCAACAAAAATAATAAGTACATCATAAACTCCCCTTTGGGCAGAGTGTATAATGCACCATTATTTTTCCCAGCATGAAATTTATAAAGCAACAACAAGAAGAATTATATATAATTGTCAAGAATCCATCCCCTTTGGGCAGACAAATCCTTTAAATCATATATTTCCATAATATCAACATAGAGGGGAATTACATATAATTTTCAAAACATTTATCCCCTTTGGGCAGATAAATATTTTTCAATTATACATCCCCATCTTTTAAATATGGGAATTAAACTTCATGCTATTTTCCAAATTAATATACACAATAACTCCCTTTGGGCGAGTAATTGTATATATTAATCTTTTATCAATAGGGAACTCCAAAACTTATGCCCAAAATTCATCAAACAATATGAAACACTTCACAACATGTGTTTCCAAAGATCATATTGCATTCTTTCAAACAACAATTTTTGCCACAAATTGTTTTTTTTTAAAATTATTATTATTATTATTATTTTTAATATTATTATTTTAATATTATTTTAATAATACGGACCCAACCCGCGGGCCCTTACCTGCGCCCGGCCCGCACGCAAGCCACTTAAAACGGGCGGGCCGCGAATAAAATTGGCCCACAAATTCAAAACATATAAATTAATAAAATGGGCTAAGCCCATTAATTTTGGGCTCTTGGTTCTGGGCGTGAGCCCAGAACCTTTATGTTTCTTTTAATAAAGGTCCTGGGCTACGCCCAGAACCTTAAACATAAAAAAAAAAACAAAGAAAGGATGGGCTTACGCCCATCCATTGGTCCGGTCCGGCTGGAGGGTCTTCTTCAACCTCCAGCCGGGTCCCGAAGCCGGGTCGCAAAATAAAATACCATAGAAACATTGATTTTTTTTTTTTTATGAAATTTATCCATGGATATTGCATATAACATCAATATGATTGACTATAATGAATTAAACGGAGAAAAAAACCAACTAAATCTACCACATGCAAGCTTCGAAGTTTCGGACTAAAGCTCCCATGGCCGAATTTCGAATTTATTAAATTTAAACCCTAAAAACTCAATTTAATACAACAAAAGATAATAAAACAAATATATGACAATACCCATGCAACGGTTTACATCATACATTAATTGATTGCAAGTAATTTGCAACTTCTAGAACTTTTTCACGTATAAACCCTAGAATTTCAAATCTGAAATTCTCTCTCAATTCTCAACGAAATTATGCAAATTATATATGGTTGGAAAGATCTCAACATGTAGAACAAAAGCCCTATGGTTTCAGGATCAATCAAGCAAAATATCCACACGAAAAAATAATGTCCATATTCGGCTCAAAGAGGAGGATTTCGAATTTGTCCATAAAAAAAAAATTATTTGGGTTCTACAATCATAGATGATCTGCTCTGATACCACATGTAAGTAAATTGTTCATATAAATAAATAATTAATCAAGAAGAAGCGGATCCATATATGATTGTAAAACACCAAGATCGATAAACACAAATTAATTAATCTTTGCACTGTTTGAGCCATTCTTCACTTGAAGGAAAGTAGATCACTACGATAATCCAGGGATCTATCGGAATACCGATCTTCCTCTCTATGACCTATTTCAAGATAGCGAAATTTTCAATGGGATTAAAGTAACCGATGGTATAACCTACCCTTTTTATAGGCTAGAGAGGAGGACTTAAGAAACCCTAATCAACAAATGCGTGTCCCTTCCCATTACGAACTTCGCTTAAACACAATTGCTTTTCTACATTTTCTTCAACTAGGCCCGTTATTAATAGATGCGATACTCAATTTAATCGATCACTGTAGGGTTTAACAAATATTAGAATATCTATTAACTCGATTATTTAAAAATAAAAAATTAATTAATTAATAGAAGTACATATTATAGGAAATTTCCAACATGTAAAACACGCACGACACGAATCACGTGTAAACTCAACGCAAAAACTTTTCCACGCGGCCGAACCAGAAGTCACGTTCTTTATTTTTTTGGTTCTTCGAACGGCGGGTCCAGCAAGGTCACCCCGCGGCTCCTCACGCCTAGGAAAGCTCACGAACTTTACCATTTCCCTCTTATGTACTTTGGCCCCACACGCGCGACTAGTCCCTTGGTCAAACCGAGATTTCTTCTCCAACAAAATGTAACAAATCCTTTGCCCATTGAGAGGGAAAAAATAAATAAAGAAAAACAAATCAGCAACTTCTTTATTTCAAACCACTTCTCACTCTCGATTTGGATTAAGGAAAGGTTCCCTCGAAGGCCTAATTATTCTACCGTACGAATCGGTGGACATCCTTCAATTCTATCCTGAATTCGAGACACATTTTTTCCTGATCTAGTTAGTTACATCCACTCTCACTCTCACCCTCCACCACCACCACCACCACCACCCACCGATGCACCGCCACCTGCTCCTCCTCATCACAGCGGCCACCGCCCTCCTCCTCCTCCTCCCCCTGATGGCGTCGTCTCTCTCCTTCGGCAACTCTCTCTCCAACTGCAACCGAACCTTCAGCTGCGGCCCCCTCATAAACGGCCCCTACCCCTTCACCAGCGGCGACTGCCCCGCCCACTGTGGCCTGCCGGAGTTCCACCTCAGCTGGGTCGGCGACTCCCCCGAGCTCACCACCGACTCCCTCACTTACTGCGTCCTCGCGCTCGTCCAGACTCATCGATCGCTCACTCTCTCAAGAACCGATCTTTACGACAACACCTGCTTGTCGCAATACCCCAACACCGCTCTCAACTCCACCATCTTCATCTTCGCCAGCGACAACAAAGACCTCACCTTGTTTTATGAGTGTTGGACCATAAGGACCTCTAATCCCAAGATTCTGTTCAGTTGCGAAATCAATGGGACCGAGACAGGCAGCTCTTACTCGATCGATGTTGTCCCCACTGGTCTGATTCTTAATGAGAGCAGCTGTGATGCAAGTGTCACAATCCCAATCCGTCACAATGCAGTCCGCGGTGATCTTGCTCACCGCAAATGGGTCGAAGCTCAGGGAGGCTCTGATGGAGGGTTTTGAGGTGAATTACACGAATCCGTACGAGGATCGGTGCGTCATGTGTGGTGGGACTGGCGGGGAGTGTGGGTTTGATTCTGATCAGGGTGACCAAATTTGTCCCACATCGGCCGCGGTACTTCAATAGACCCACTTTCTGTTCGTCCAAATGAACCGGATGACACGCTGCGGTGTTGTTAATCTGAAACTGATTTATTTTCTTATCATGCGTGCTAGTTTTCTCCCTTGCACCTTTTACTTTAGTCAGGGAGTAGCCCCAAAGCAGAAGCTTTTTTAAAAAGCTCGAGGTTAGAACAAATAGGTCCATGTTTATAGGTAGATATAAAAGCATGGGGCATTCCAGTCCAATCGAAGGGTGGAGGAAGCTACTTGAACCAGATTGGTATCACTTTATGGATAGTTTACGGATGACTTCCTACACAGAAAAGACTTCCATTTCTCGAATATGATTGTGCAAATGCGGATATTCACCACATAGGCAAAGTTTTCACTCTTTGGGCGTTTGCTATCGGCAATTTCTATAATTGTACTCAACCCTGGAAATAATAGATTTTCCTTTTCCAGGGTCTACCATAACATCTCTTTGACACCACTGAATTTGTATCTCTTGCTTCGGTAAAGCGCTAATATCTTTTAAGTGATTAAAAATGATAAGTGGAGTGTTTGCTGTTGGTGCTTCAATATCTACAATTACCATCATTTTCACAAGGAAGGTTCTACTCTTCAAGAACAAGAAAGATTGTGAACTTGAGCACCTGATGGGAATCCATGGATCTCTTGTTCCAAGAAGATACGGATATAGTGATTTGAAGAAAATGACAAAATCATTTTCAGAGAAACTTGGTCAAGGAAGATTTGGTGCAGTGTATGAAGGAAAGATCAAAGATGATTGTCTTGTGGCGGTAAAAATTCTAATCGATTTGAAAAGTGGCCTAGAAGAATTTATCAATGAAGTCGCGAGCATTAGTAGAACTTCTCACATTAATGTAATCACTCTCTTATAATTTTGTTACAAAGGGAAGAAAAGAGCTCTAACATTCGAATACGTGCCTAATGGTTTGTTGGATAAGTTCATATATTCGGGAAGAGCTTTAAATATGAGTAATTCCTTGGAATGGAAGATACTATATCAAATTGCAATTGGCATTGCTCATGGGTTAGAGTATCTACACCGAGGCCGCAATACTAGAATATTGCATTTCGATATAAAAGCTCATAACATCTTGTTCGATCGAGATTTTACCCCCAAGATTCCGGATTTCAGCCTTGCTAAACTTTGTCACGGGCGAGAAAGTGCTATATCAATACCTGGCATGAGAGGAACGGTTGCGTTTATTGCCCCAGAAGTTAC
This sequence comes from Eucalyptus tenuipes, assembly GCA_014182365.1. NCBI lineage: Eukaryota > Viridiplantae > Streptophyta > Magnoliopsida > Myrtales > Myrtaceae > Eucalyptus > Eucalyptus tenuipes. The sequence goes on from CM024542.1 coordinate 25,944,002, forward strand.
CTATCAAAACTCGAGGAAAGTCTCTCACAAGTTGGATGTTTATAATTACGGAATGTTGGTTCTTGATATGGTAGGCATCAGAAATTCTAACGTCAAAGTTTCTGATAGTAGTGAAATGTACTTTCAAGAATGGATTTGTAGGAACTTAAAGCCCGACAAAGATTTGAAATTGCCGATGAATGTGACAGAGGAGGAGGAAGTGCTAGCAAGGAAGATGATTTTTGTGAGTTTGTGGTGCATTCAAACCAGTCCATCTGATCGACCTCAAATTGTGAAGATGATAGATATGTTGGAAGGAAGCTTCCAATCATTGCAAATGCCGTGGAAGCCCATCTTGCATTCTCCATTGCGAGAATTGCCGCAACACTGTGAAATGACGATGTTGAATTCCAATGGTAGCCATGAGGAGGATGGAATACTAGAGAATTTGGAGGAAAGCAATAACTGATGGTAAAGTGGTAGTGCATGACATGACTTCTCGAGGTAATTGTCATGCCTTTCTTTAGATTTTTTTTTTGAACGAGTTCTTTAGATTGAATATGTTGCTCTTAGAGCTGAAAGGAAAATAGATGGTACGGTTTTGTTATTATGTCTTGCAAGGGTGAGTGCGGTTCCCGGTTCTAAGGGGACCAGTTCCGGTTCTGGTTCCTTTTTTTTGGGAATCGAAACCGGTTACTTAGGGCTCCAAAAGGAAGAAAAGAACCGGATGCCACAGGCCACGCCCCAAAACCTGAACACCTCTCGCTTCGCACGTTGCCGCCCCCTCTCTCTATCTCTCACCGCCCTCCGTTTTCCGCGATTTGGTCGGCGGAGACGGCGGTGCCACTTGCCTCGGCCAGGCTACCCACCCACTCGGGCGTCGACTTGGCTTAGCCCAACCCGTGGTCTTGGTCCTTGGCTGGGCCATCACTCCTCAGCCGGCATCCTCGCCTTTGGCATCCCTGATCGCCGAGCTACCACGGCGGCAGCAACGAGACCACCTAAAACAAAGAAAAGAAAAGCCGAGCAAGACGTGAAGGGGGAGAAGGAAGGGGTGGCCGGTGGTGCCCACTGGTATGGCGGCGATGCGAGGCACGGCAGCCTCGCTCTTTCCTCTCATCTCGGCGCTCAAGTTTCGCTCTCTCTCCCTACCTCTCGCTCTCACGAGCACGCACGCGCGCCCGTTCCTGCCGCCCGCCGCCCGCCGCCGCCGCCGCCGCCGCCGCCGCCCGCCGCCCGCCCGCCGCCTCCGCCGAGCCTCCCTCGCTCGCCACGCAACAACCCAGCCCCAACTCTCTCTCGGTACCTCATCTCCTCCTCTCGCAATCAAGTTCTTGATTCCTTATGAATGACGGTGTTCGATTAAATGTGATTCTGGAAGATCATCTATTTCGAGCAAACTGTGAGGAATTTGTAGATGCTTTGATAGGAATGCTTTATATGATGATTCTCAAGGGAAGAAAAAAGGGGAATTTTTGCAGCGGCTGTACTGGTTTTGTGCGTAGTTGCTGGGTCAAAATACTAGCTTTTGTGTTTTGGATTGGGATTGTTTGATGGGAAGGAGTTTCCGGTCGAGATTGGCTGATGTATGTTGTGAATCCGAGTGACAAGAATACTCCTCTAGGAGATTATACTGTTTGGAGTGAGCGATTAGCTAGGACTGAGAAATTTGAGGGTTTTGTAGATGCTTTGATAGCAATGCTTTATATTGTAATCCTCAAAAGAAGAAAAAATGAGAAATTTCGTCATGACTGTAGTAGTTTTGTGTGTAGTTGCTAGGTCAAAATACTAGCTTTTCGTGTTTTCGATTGGGATTGCTTGACGGGAAGGACGTTTTTTCTTGTCATTGGAAAGACGTTTCCTCTTGTATGCATTTGCTAGTAAAGCTTTCACTCTATTCCTTTTAGGGACGGCGAACTAATTGCTAGTTAAACTCACCGAAGGGAAGGCTAGTTTTCTTTGGTTGTCTGATTATGTTTCGTTGACTCTGCAGAGGGCGTTGTCGCTGGAGGTAGTGCTACTGCTGGTGTTGCTGTTGAAGCAGCGCTTTGCCCAATTGACACCATCAAAACTAGACTTCAGGCAAGATTAAATCCTTGTGTGCTCAATAAATCCTTTTGTTTTCCGTCCTCCGATTGCCATGCTGCACGAACTTGGAGTGTAAATTGATAGTTGGGAGGCTGGTGCAACAGACAATGTTGTTTAGCTCTTATTGATGCAACTCTAGTGACTGGAAATGAATTTTCTTTTGATGAATATTGGGCTGTTTGCTGCCACCCACCGAGAAGCACATGTTTATCTAGAATACTGCCTTTTATTGCCTTTTTTCTCCCCATTTTACTTGCATGACCAGACATTAAAGCAATGGTAGTTTTAGACAAATATAGTTTTGTTTGATTACAGCTTCGTGCTTCAAGTTTCTTAACTCTTGAAGCCTTTCTATGTCAATAATCTCAACAGAAACAACTTTGGTAAATCATATAGATAACCTCTTTGATTGAAAAATGTATGCTTCATCCTTTTTAAAGCTATCGATGCACGAAGTTTGTGATTCATCTTGTTTTGGAGTGTATATGAGCTAATTTTGTGCACCATAACCCTATTGTGTTATATATGTAGAGAAGTTGTATATGAGCCGAAGCGCCTCTTCTCCAATATGCGCGTACGTTATATGTAGACAAATACAGTTTTGTTGGCACTAGTATGTTTGTTAAGATGTGGGAAGTTACTGTAGAATATGCGCGTACGTTATAGTTCAAATCTGAAAATGAAAAAAAAAGAAGAAGAACATGTTGGAACCTAAAATCGACCCTGGAACCTGTGATAGGGTAGGTTCTAGGTTCTTGGTTCTGACGGGTAGGTTTCAGGTTTCAAAAAATGAGGAACCTGTACCCGAGGGTAAGTTCCAAGTTCCAGACGGAACTGAACCGGAACCTGGAACCGCTCACCCCTATTGCAAACATCAGTGTTGACACTAACATTTAGAATAATGTAATAAATATAGTTTTAGATCTTGCCAGCTTAACAGTAAATTTAGTGTGAATGGGACCATATTTGCTAGATGTTTGACTCGTCCAAAGCATCTAATTCCTAAAGAGTCAGCAGGGGAAGATGATAGGAAGAGAGTGCACGCTCTCCTAAATGATAATCCTACATTACGAAAATTCCATAGTTAAAAGAATCAACGCTCGATAATATTTTTTCGAATCAATACTAAATCTTTGCCATCGAAATTTCTTGAATAATATACTGTCACCTTTTAACTATGCATTTTGGCTTTTTTACAAGCATTAAGCACTTAAAAACATTGTGGTTGTTGAAAGGGTTGCCTACATAATTATTGACTATATTTGGGTGAATATGTTGCTCAAAATAGGAAAAACTGTTCAAAAAATTCTAAACCTATTGTTCGGAGGCCAATCCAATTATAAACATGTCAATTTGGCTAATTTAGTTGCATATCTTTTGACAATCTGCCAATGGAGTTCTTCAAGCCAATGTTGATTGAAATTCACTGATATGGACAATGGCAGTCCTACGTAATATGGCTGCTATTAGATTTGTCAAATGGGTGGGTCGAATCAAATTTAGGTTAGGTAGAAAATAGTTCGATCTATATTGACCTATCTAACCTATATTGACCCATTTTTATGTAATATAATTTTAACAGCTCAAACTCGACCTAGCCCATATTACTAAAATATATCCATATCCATACAAAAAAATTTAACTTAAGATTCTTCATAAGAATATGTTACTTGAATAGATTATTTCATCAAATTAAAAAAATAAATTAACTAAATAAGATTTGTTAGTAAATAAAAGAAAAACATAAAAAAATCTGAAGATTGAAATGCACATAAAGAACTAGAAAAATATGCATGTATCATTGTTGTCGGTTCTAATAAATTTTTGAAGTTGAAATGGTCTTTTTTTTTTTTTATCTCATGATTAACTTAAGTGGGAAAAAAAATTCCAAAATACAAATATAAAAACATGAAAGTTAAAAAGCTAACTTCCTGAAAATGGGAAAAAATGAAAATTTAAAAACACAAGAAGACAAGGCCATGCTTGGCTCTGCCATCTCCTTGCGGAGAACGCAGGGTGTCGTCTTCTTTCTCTACCAACGCATGCGCGCCTCTTCTTTCGCGTGGTCAATGGTCACTTTGTCACGCCAAGACTACCCTTGCCGCACTTCGTCGCCTTTTTCAACCCGAGTTCAAGGACCTTCGGAAAACCAAGCTCAGCGCCAAAGCCGAAGCAGGTGGAGATCCTCAGCCTCATATTCGAAGTTAGGAGTGTATGAGGAGTTATATACACGAGCTTGAGTGTTCAAAAATTAGATATTGTAACTTCTGATTGGTTCTTCATAGTGAAATCCAGTCAATAGCTGCAGCGTGGGAGAGTGAACATAGGCTTATCATAAGTCGAACCACTATAATTGTTGTGTGCAGTTTTCTCTATCCTTTAACCTCTCATTTATTTCGTTTATTGCACATAGTAAAGTCTGATAATTGCATAGTTCTTCATCAGATGTTGCAAAAGATTTAATCACTGTAAAGTTTTTCATGAGACTTTGTTCTTTTGTGATATTGAACTTGGTTGTTTAAATTCCGCTTTAATTGTTTATAATCATTTATCCCACCCCTCTAAGTGATAGCTTTAGCCATAACATATATAAGGGGCAACACTAATTCGGCAGCCTCTAGGGTGCTTTCTGCTGGTCTCAATTCAGGTTGATACGTGCTTTCTTTCTTTTACTTGCAAAGCTGTTTTCAAGTTTTAGTGTCACAAAATACATGAACTCTGAATTTGTTTATTATACGCAGACCATCATAACGATTCAAATAATAGAGCAAGATATAATTCCTTTATATGCATTTGATCAACTTGTTATATTCGTCATGATGGCTAGAAAAATGGGAAAAGTGCCAAAAAAGTCCTAAACCTTTTGTCCTATCCGTCATGATGGCTAGAAAAATGGGAAAAGTGCCAAAAAAGTCCTAAACCTTTTCATGTGCATTTAGTCCTAAACCTTTTACATTGTGCCAATTCAGTCATTTCTGGCCAATTTTTGGCCGGATTTTGCTGGGACCCCGGCCGCCGGCGCGTGGCTTTGATCGGTGCGCGTGGACAACTTTTAATAATATTTTAATATTTTAGATTTTTATTTTAGATTTTTATTTTTTCTTCTCTTCTTCTTCCTCCAACCGGTCATCGGACCTCGGCGACCGGCTAGAGACGACGGCCGTGAGGTCGACCTTGACCTCGCTAGTGGTTGCGAGGGTGGCCTCTCGGCGGGCGGCGAGGTCGAGCCTCGCCAATGGCTTCGCGCCGAGCTGGCGGGGCTCGCCCTCGCCGCCCAAGCCTTGAGGGCGGCCTTGTGCCGGGTGGGCGAGGCTCGCCCTCGCCGCCCGCTTGAGGCCGCCCTCGCGGCCACCGGCGAGGTGGCCGACGAGGACGACCTCAACCTTGCCGGCCGTTGCCTCGGTCGGTCGCCGAGGTCCGACGAACGACCGGAGGAAGAAGAGGAGAAAAAGAAAAAGAAAAAGAAAAAATAAAAGAAAAATTCAAAAATATTAAAATATTATTAAAAGTTGTTCACGCGTCGGGCCGATCGCAGCCACGCGGCCAGCCGGTGTCCGATCGCAAAAAATCCGGCCAATTGACCGAATTGGGACAACGTAAAAGGTTTAGGACTAAATCGGCATAAAGACAAAAGGTTTAGGACCTTTTTGGCACTTTTCCCTAGAAAAATGAACCCAAATAGACATGGTGACAACAACAAAGGGAGGGAGATCACTTATCTGGAAAATGGCCAACATGGTTTCGACCACCTTAAGGCTGTCGCAGGTTGATCTTTTTAAACATACAGCACATAATTTATGTCGCGACCAAAATTTCGGGTGTGAACCACCTAGGGTTTGGCTAATGGATTGTTAAGCCTAGACTTAACTCGGGCTCTCCCAAGCCCATACCAATTCGCGACTTAGGTTCAAGTTCTTAACGTGCAATTGATTTTTAACTAGGAGTCGCCACTAATCTGTTTTCGGTAGGTCGATTAGACACCTAAGTAAAATAACGGGAGAATTATTTTACTTCTACGAACCAGAGATTTTGGATACGGGGACTTGATTACGTTAGATTTCTCTAACGCCCTTTCGGTACCTTTCTCTTTTGTTTTTGAAAAATGTTTGTCAAGCAACTTGAATTGATTTTAATTTATCTCCCTAACATGTGATGTCATCATGCGAGTGCGCAAACCACCAATTTAACACCCAGATAAAACAGTGAATAAAGTGCAAGACTTACCTCATAGCATCGAAAGCATCTCGCAATGTTAGATCGTAATTCACATCAAGCAATCCTAGATATGATTTCTAATTAACAAGCAATCACTAAATTTTTGCTTTCACTTTTTTAAACGAGAGCATAGTCCATATGCAATGCAATGCAATGCTTCTAATCTAATATGAAATAATATGGCATGGCAAAATGTCATAAACTACATGAATGAGTAAAAAAAAATGATTTCTTAATGAACATGCAATAATTAAATATGCAATCTAAATTAGCAAAAATGACCTAATTCTAATGACTGTCAATTTCTAATTAAATGATCTCTAGCAATAATCCCTAGATGACGTGCATTTCATGAACCTAATTGTATATGACGTGCTTTTCATGAATCTAATTCTACATGACGTGCATATGATTTTTTAATTAACGAAAATTCGTAATTAAAATCACTAAAAATGAAAATCAAACTAAAGTGAAATACTATCTATTCTAAATGCTTTCTAAACATGCATTTTAAAAAAAAACTAACCTATCATGCAATTCATCTAAAGATCTATCTAGACCTAAAATTAAACATGCAATTTTATCTAATATGCAATGACGTGCAAATAATGCCATAATTCTAATTTTTTTCCTATTTTTTGAAATTCGAAATTAAAATTGACACATAATTAAACGTGCAAACTAACATCCTAAATAAACACATTTTTTTTTTGGATTTTTTTATTTAAAAAATTCGAAATAAGATTGCAATTCTAGATAACTCTAAAATAAGAAATATTCTAAAGCAAATCTAATCCTAACTCAAATATTTTTTTTTATTTTTCTTTACGAAAATAAAATTGAACCAAACGCCACTACAAAGAAATCAAACAAGATAAGATTGATATTAAAAAATTGGCGAACCATATTTCGTGCATTTGATCGGGTTGGCCAATTTTAAAATTAAATCGCGAATCGAATCTCGGGCGTGAGATCGGATTGTCGATTTTTACAAGAGATTGCGAGTGGATTTCGGGCGCGAAAATCTGGACTGTCAATCCCTAATTTGAGGGACTATTTCATGTTGGAATCTCAATCATGTATCAATGAATAATTACACTAAAAAAAAAACTATAAAAACATAAACTATATAAAAATAATAAAGATAAAATAATAAAAAACTACCTAATCTGATTTTTTGTCTTTTCTGTTTTTTCTTTTTTTCCAAAATAAGGCTCAGCAGCCCGTGGTGCTCAACCAAGAGCAGCTGGTCGGAGGTCCGGCAGGGGCAGCTCTGGTGAAGAGAAGGCAGCAGGCACAGCTGGTCGCGGAGGTGATGGGTCGCCGGTGTTCGGAGCTCCGGAGAAAACGAACCGGCAGGCGGGCGGAGGCTCGGGTTGCAGCGGGATTCACCCGGAGAGGGAGCTGCAGGGCGTCGGACCTCGGCGATCGATCCTGGGTCGCGGGCAGAGGAGCGGCGTCGGGCCGTGAGGGACAGAGGCGCGGCTGCGGGTCAGTTGGAACGGGAGCAGCGGCGAGCGGATCCGGACTTCAATCGACGGCGAGAGCAAGGGGTCCAGATCTGGCGGAAGGCGGAGCGGCAGACCGGCGATTTGGGCTTTCGGTGGAGGCTTCCGGCAGCAGGCGCGACGAGAACGGCTTCTGGCGTCGCGAAAGGCTCGGGCGTAGCTGCTAGTGCCGCGGGAAGGAGGCGGTGGCTTCGCTGGACTCCGGGCTGAGCAGATCAAGACCAGATCAGGGGCGTCGAAAATGGAGGCGCTGCAGGCACGACGGGCTCTCGGAGCAGCCACGCGGGTGCGGTGGACGGCGGTAGTTGCGCGGTGAGGCGGAGAAGCACCAGGCAGTCGTGGATGGAGCACAGCGTGGGCAGCAAGCTTAGGGAGATGATGAACAGTAGGGGTCAAATCACCCCCCTTTCTTCTGCCTTTACGCTTCTCCCCTTTGTTGATTTCCCAAAACCCTAAAAACGAAGTCCCTTTTGTCTTCAATTTTCAACCTAGAAAACCCGAGAGAAAAACTCCATTGATGTGGCCGTGTATTTAATATGTGGCCTCACTAAAACCCTACACGAATAATCTATTTATAAGCGCCAGACAGGGTTTTAATTTTTTCCAAATTAATATCACAAAGATTTTTTTCCGCAAACACAATATTTCTGATATTTGTTTTTTTCCACTCGCTCTATCCAAAAAAAACCCATCATATCTCGAAAATTTTCAAATTCTTATTTTTTACGAGATAATGTTTGATAATTAAAAGGGCTTGGGCCAATTTGCTCGCCGACAGTGGGCTTAGCCCTACTGTCAATTTAAAGTTTAACCACTAATTCAAATCCATCCACCACCGGTCCAATAAATAAATGCGAAACATGCAAACTAAAAATAAATGCACCTAAATCTATATGCTATGCAATTAATATTTTTTTTCAGGGATAAAATTAACCCCCTAATTTTTAATGCAATAAATGACTAAACGGGTCGCCAAAATTTAGGTGTCAACAGCTGCCCCTCTTTGAAGGTGAGCTCGCAGAGGTTGCCTTCAAAGATAAATTGAGACCTAAATTTTGACTATGCACATGCAATAAATGATTTTTTGTTGGAACGTGAATTCCAGTTTTTAATGCAATTTGTATGATGCATGGAAATGCTAATGCAATTGATAAATGAACCTACTTGGAATGACTTACCTTCAAGGATGGTAGAGTGATTCAAGATAGTTGGCGTTACATGTTCAAGATCCATACCTTTCTACGGTCGCCTAAAATAGTAACGAGGAGACTACTTTCCTAGGACCCGTACCTTTCTACGGTCGCCTGAATTGGGAAATTGCTTTTCCAGGACCCGTACCTTTTTACGGTCGCCTGTTAGAGCAATAAATGTTGTCTAGGACCCGTACCATTCTACGGTCGCCTAAACGGGGATTCGCTTCTCAGACCCGTACCTTTCTACGGTCGCCTGAATAAGGAATCATTTTTCAGGACCCGTACCTTTCTACGGTCGCCTGAAATGAGGTAATTGCTTGGCTAGGACCCGAACCTTTCTTCGGTCGCCTAACGTTGCAACATAGATTATTTGACCAGGACCCGAACTGTTCTTCGGTCTCCTTAATCAGACTGAATCTGGAGAAAAATCTTTTGGGACAACTCAATCAAGTGTCAGTGTAAAGGACTCTGGGCTACGAAAGCACGCCAGGTCAATAAAAGAAAACTGGGCTACTGAAGCACGCCGGCTCGATAAAAGGGAACCCGAGCTACGGAAGCACACTGAGTCGATGAAAGGGACTCTGGGCTACGAAAACACGCCAGGTCATGAAAAGGAACACCGGGCTACAGAAGCACGCCGGGTCAATCATGAGGGACATCGGGCTACAAAAGCACGCCGAGTCGATGAAAGGGACTCTGGGCTACGAAAGCACGCCAGTCGGGACCTCCGGGCTACAAAAGCACGCCGGTTCGACAAAAGGGACTCGGGCTACGAAAGCACGCCAGTCAAGAACTCGGGCTACAAAAGCACGCCAGATCAAGAACTCCGGGCTACGGAAGCACGCCGGGTCGATAAAAGGACATTGGGCTACGAAAGCACACCGAGTCAATGAAAATGAACACTGGGCTATGAAAGCACACCGGGTCAAGAACTCCGGCTACGAAGCACGTCGGGTCTATTAAAGGGGACATCGGGCTACGGAAGCACGCCGAGTCGATGAAAATGACTCGGGCTACAAAAGCACGCCGGTCGATATAACCGGACAGCTTGACCAAGTCAAGTGTTGATGCACTTGAGAGAGAATACCTGCACAATGACAAGTATTTAGAGTATGATAGAGATATACTTACCTGGTGATATCTCTGATTCTTGAGGATATGTCTTTTGGAATTTAGATATCCCGTGGAGGTCTTTCACCTCATGGCGGAGGTTTTTCATCTCCTAATATCATGAGGTATTCTGAAAGGAACTTGAATTACCCGTCGACATGATTTAGAGCAAAAACCGATATACATTCATCAAAGAGATAGGCCATCCGAGCTACTCTAGAATGCACATTTCAAAGTTCGGTGGAGCTTCCATCCATTCAATCAAGGTTTATGCATAATGACTTTACCATATTTGCATCACCCAAATTTCCACAGGAGATAATTGTCGTTCAAGACAATGACATGGATTTCTTAATAATGCTAAATGAGAGACTTTCAGTTAGAAATGACTTTCACTCACTCTCATTTAGAATGGTTATTTTGTGAGAATCACTCAATCTCAACATCATCATATCGATAAGGGTCCGAGTTCTCTCGCAAGCAGTACGACCTTATCAATTCGAGAGGTCTTTAATAGGGACCGTAATGTGGGCTTGGTCAATGGCTTAACAAAGGGGACTCCTTGAGTCAAGGCTATTGAAAAAAACAATTTTGTATTCATCTTCGGGTTTACAAGTCAAGAACCCCGCAAAATGAGAAAGAAATAGTCTTGCTCGCACTTCTTCGAGTGATGCTTATGACATGTGAACTCCTATGTTAATTCGAGTGCCCTAATCTGAAGAGACTTTGTAAGGGACGTAACATAGGCTGGGTTCATGGGTTGAGAAATGAAAGGATCATTAGGCTCAAAATATGTGTGAATGGTGAGAGTTGGTAATCATCTTGGCATTGCCACCAGTTTTTCTTTTTCATCATCGGGAATTGTCTTCATGAAATGCCCCATTGATTGTAAAAACTCAACTTTCGAGTTCTTTGAGTATTGCTTCATGGGGATTCAATTCTTGCAATTGACAGTCACCTTATCTGGACTCTCTTTTTTCATCTATGGGTATTGGCCTTGCTTTTACCAAGCACACTGCTTTTTCATACCCCTAGTTCTCATTTTTTTTTTCACTCTTTTTTTTATGGGCATTGGCCTTGCTTTTACTAGGCACACTGCTTTTTCATGCCCCTTAGTTCTATTTTGATTTCAATTCTTGCACACAATGCATGCATCAAGCAATTACACTTCGAATGACACTCGAACTTTCAAGGGTCTTCATCTGCCTTTTTGCCTTGCCCCAGCGTGGGGATGATCACTAACTAGGTTTAAAGAAATGAAATTGCAGGCTCAAGTGGGCTATGCAAAGGATATAAGTGTATAGGATAGTGAAAGAAATACTCTTCGTCATCCTAAGGCATTTTAAATTACCACATGAATTCAATGTAATAACATGACTAAAAGATTGATGCAAGTGAGAGCAAGAAAATTTCAATCCATTTTCTTCTCCTTATGATGTTGTCTTACCCTCCAATTTTCCCCAATGTGGGGTGGTTCTTGACAGGGGTAATTTAAAAGAATTTCCACAAGTGCATGTAGCTCAAAGGGGTTAAGCAATGGATCACCTGTAGTGTTTAGGATAGAGAAATGAATTGCCCCTCATCATTTCGGTTATCGTACCTTTTGCGAGAGAACTCTTTACCTTGCGAATATGGAACTTCCTACACTCATCTCACAAGTGTATAAGTAGGGGACTGTGTATAGGATATGGCTTGCCTTTCATCATCCTGATACGTCTCATTCAGCATTCTTAAGCATTGATGTCACTCCATTGAGTTGTCTATCTTGACAAATCTCCATATGAAATTGGTGAGCTAAATCAATGTGAAAATTCTCTTTTCAAAAGAGTTCAGCAACTTTAGGCATGAAAAGCTTTTGTGACTTCAAACAAACAAAACATGCTCTCATAAGTATGACAAACATGATTTCAAGCATTCAATCAAGGAATTGTCCCACGGAAGGACTATCTCAGCAATTGGGTGTCCTTGGATTGTCCCTATCAATCAAGACTGAAAATCCATTTTTGCTCCAAAATCTGCCATGCCTCCAATTTGTCATCTAATGCGCCATTTTCAGATCGGGACAAGAAAGTAATGCTCTGAAACACGAAGTAAATGAGTCAGAAAATTAAACAAGGCTAACCTAATGCATGCTTTTGGAAATGGCTTGAAAAATGATTTTTCTTTATTCTCCTTATTTGGGAATTTTTATGAGGAAGCATGAAGAAGCCCAAATTCCTCAGATTTTCTCCATGGATGATATTTTCTTTTCATTGTTGGATATCGTCACCGAGCCGGTTTGGTATACCCCATCATGTCCTCAAAACAAAACATGTAATTTTATTGATATTCATCAATCGAATTACATTTATTGGAATGTGATGTTCAAGCACGAAGAAATTGAAATCAATCCCTAAAAGCGATAAAAATTCGCACGCATGGGAAGGTGTATGCCCCTAATTAAATGAAGAAATCAAACTACTTAAGACCATGAATCATGTGTACTTGAATTCTTCACCCTTCTTGATCTTGTGATGCAAACCCTTCAGGTTAGATATTCTTCCATCTAGATATGTCACTAGCCTCTTCATGATAGCATCAAATTCGACTACATCAGGAAAATGAGACAAGTTCAAAAGGTCTTCTTGGCTCTCTTCTCGGAGTCGCAATTTCTCACTCGAAGATAGATCGCAGCACTTTTGCCTAACGAGATAAGGTCTTTTTGATCCGTCATGTTAGCTCTCGATCGTGAACGGATGGGTGAGCGGGATCACCTAATTCAAATGAACGGGAACATGTAAGCATGAGGTGTAAATAGAAAATCAATCCATGACAATGATCTGATCGATTTTTCCATTTTTTTTCCATTTATTCATGAAAAGTTCGTACAATAATGGCATTTCCTAAAAATGGACTAGGAAAATAAATATAGGCACCCTAACAAAACCAAATTTCCTAGACATGAATTGAAAACAAATTCTCCAAAGTTTTTTTTTTGGCAAATGATTCATTGCATGGCAATTTCCTCATTTCATTTCTAATTGACAAAAGAATTAGATCAAACGACTAACCTAGATTGTCATGGACGGACCAAAAGTAAATTACATAGTATAAGGGTAGAAGACTTACTTCACCAATGAGAATCGATGGCAATCACATAGACATGCGCATGGTAAGTGACTCGATTTCTAATCTATAAGGCTTATTAAAGTGGAGCCATAAGGATGATCGGACTAGCCACGGGCTTGTGGACTATGTCGGGTCCTCATGACTCCGGCTTGGTCAAAGAGCCGACCCGGTCGCGGGCATGCGGACCGAGGTGGGTACTCTTGACACCATGAAAGAAATTTCGGGATTGAGATGGGCGACTCATACCGCGAGCATGCGGTCGGAGTGATATCCATCTCAATACCATCCTAAATGATCCTATGCGGCCCAGGTCCGGCGGCAGGTTGTGTGTGCAAAAGTGTAGTGCAAGATGCAAGGCATGCACAACAGTTTAAATCAAACAGCACTTCAATAACTTGAATTTAAAACATTCATCATCAACTCCAACCTGCAAGATAAGGGTTAACAATCACTACTCCCTTATACCTCCCAATCTGCAAAAACATTTAACACCTAAATGTTAGGGACGTACCTGGGATCCTCGCTGCTAAACAAAAATATTTTTTTTTCAAAAAGAAAATTGGCATAAGTCCACTAAGAATTTCAACTCAAGTCCCCAGTGGAGTCGCCAAGCTGTCGCGACCAATTTTTCGGGTGTGAACCACCTAGGGTTTGGCTAATGGATTGTTAAGCCTAGACTTAACTCGGGCTCTCCCAAGCCCATACCAATTCGCGACTTAGGTTCAAGTTCTTAACGTGCAATTGATTTTTAACTAGGAGTCGCCACTAATCTGTTTTCGGTAGGTCGATTAGACACCTAAGTAAAATAACGGGAGAATTATTTTACTTTTACGAACCAGAGATTTTGGATACGGGGACTTGATTACGTTAGATTTCTCTAACGCCCTTTCGGTACCTTTCTTTTTTGTTTTTGAAAAATGTTTGGCAAGTAACTTGAATTGATTTTAATTTATCTCCCTAACATGTGATGTCATCATGCGAGTCAAAAAACCACCAATTTAACACCCGGATAAAACAGTGAATAAAGTGCAAGACTTACCTCATAGCATCGAAAGAATCTGTAATGTTAGATCATAATTCACATCAACAATCCTAGATATGATTTCTAATTAACAAGCAATCACTAAATTTTGCTTTCACTTTTTTAAACGAGAGCATAGTCCATATGCAATGCAATGCAATGCTTCTAATCTAATATGAAATAATATGGCATGGCAAAATGTCATAAACTACATGAATGAGTAAAAAAATGATTTCTTAATGAACATGCAATAATTAAATATGCAATCTAAATTAGCAAAAATGACCTAATTCTAATGACTGGCAATTTCTAATTAAATGATCTCTAGCAATAATCCCTAGATGACGTGCATTTCATGAACCTAATTGTATATGACGTGCTTTTCATGAATCTAATTCTACATGACGTGCATATGATTTTTTAATTAACGAAAATTCGTAATTAAAATCACTAAAAATGAAAATCAAACTAAAGTGAAATACTATCTATTCTAAATGCTTTCTAAACATGCATTTTAAAAAAACTAACCTATCATGCAATTCATCTAAAGATCTATCTAGACCTAAAATTAAACATGCAATTTTATCTAATATGCAATGACGTGCAAATAATGCCATAATTCTAATTTTTTTCCTATTTTTTGAAATTCGAAATTAAAATTGACACATAATTAAACGTGCAAACTAACATCCTAAATAAACACATTTTTTTTTTTTGGATTTTTTTATTTAAAAAATTCGAAATAAGATTGCAATTCTAGATAACTCTAAAATAAGAAATATTCTAAAGCAAATCTAATCCTAACTCAAATATTTTTTTTTTATTTTTCTTTTACGAAAATAAAATTGAACCAAACGCCACTACAAAGAAATCAAACAAGATAAGATTGATATTAAAAAAATTGGCGAACCATATTTCGTGCATGAGATCGGGTTGACTAATTTTAAAATTAAATCGCGAATCGAATCTCGGGCGTGAGATCGGATTGTCGATTTTTACAAAGAGATTAGTCGGATTTGGGCGCGAAAATCGGACTTTGTCAATCCCTAATTTGAGGACTATTTCATGTTGGAATCTCAATCATGTATCAATGAATAATTACACTAAAAAAAAACTATAAAAACATAAACTATATAAAAATAATAAAGATAAAATAATAAAAAACTACCTAATCTGATTTTTTGTCTTTTCTGTTTTTTCTTTTTTTCCAAAATAAGGCTCAGCAGCCCGTGGTGCTCAACCAAGAGCAGCTGGTCGGAGGTCCGGCAGGGGCAGCTCTGGTGAAGAGAAGGCAGCAGGCACAGCTGGTCGCGGAGGTGATGGGTCGCCGGTGTTCGGAGCTCCGGAGAAAACGAACCGGCAGGCGGGCGGAGGCTCGGGTTGCAGCGGGATTCACCCGGAGAGGGAGCTGCAGGGCGTCGGACCTCGGCGATCGATCCTGGGTCGCGGGCAGAGGAGCGGCGTCGGGCCGTGAGGGACAGAGGCGCGGCTGCGGGTCAGTTGGAACGGGAGCAGCGGCGAGCGGATCCGGACTTCAATCGACGGCGAGAGCAAGGGGTCCAGATCTGGCGGAAGGCGGAGCGGCAGACCGGCGATTTGGGCTTTCGGTGGAGGCTTCCGGCAGCAGGCGCGACGAGAACGGCTTCTGGCGTCGCGAAAGGCTCGGGCGTAGCTGCTAGTGCCGCGGGAAGGAGGCGGTGGCTTCGCTGGACTCCGGGCTGAGCAGATCAAGACCAGATCAGGGGCGTCGAAAATGGAGGCGCTGCAGGCACGACGGGCTCTCGGAGCAGCCACGCGGGTGCGGTGGACGGCGGTAGTTGCGCGGTGAGGCGGAGAAGCACCAGGCAGTCGTGGATGGAGCACAGCGTGGGCAGCAAGCTTAGGGAGATGATGAACAGTAGGGGTCAAATCACCCCCCTTTCTTCTGCCTTTACGCTTCTCCCCTTTGTTGATTTCCCAAAACCCTAAAAACGAAGTCCCTTTTGTCTTCAATTTTCAACCTAGAAAACCCGAGAGAAAAACTCCATTGATGTGGCCGTGTATTTAATATGTGGCCTCACTAAAACCCTACACGAATAATCTATTTATAAGCCTCAGATTAGGGTTTTAATTTTTTCCAAATTAATATGCACAAAGATTTTTTTCCGCAAACACAATATTTGCAATATTTGTTTTTTTCCACTTGCCCTATCCAAAAAATCCCATCATATCTCGAAAATTTTCAAATTCTTATTTTTTACGAGATAATGTTTGATAATTAAAAGGCTTGGGCGCCAATTTGCTCGCTTTCATGGGCTTAGCGTACTGTCAATTTAAAGTTTAGAACCACTAATTCAAATCCATCCACCACCGGTCCAATAAATAAATGCGAAACATGCAAACTAAAAATAAATGCACCTAAATCTATATGCTATGCAATTAATATTTTTTTTCAGGGATAAAATTAACCCCCTAATTTTTAATGCAATAAATGACTAAACGGGTCGCCAAATTTAGGTGTCAACAGCTGCCCCTCTTTGAAGGTGAGCTCGCAGAGGTTGCCTTCAAAGATAAATTGAGACCTAAATTTTGACTATGCACATGCAATAAATGATTTTTTGTTGGAACGTGAATTCCAGTTTTAATGCAATTTGTATGATGCATGGAAATGCTAATGCAATTGATAAATGAACCTACTTGGAATGACTTACCTTCAAGGATGGTAGAGTGATTCAAGATAGTTGGCGTTACATGTTCAGGATCCATACCTTTCTACGGTCGCCTAAAATAGTAACGAGGAGACTACTTTCCTAGGACCCGTACCTTTCTACGGTCGCCTGAATTGGGAAATTGCTTTTCCAGGACCCGTACCTTTTTACGGTCGCCTGTTAGAGCAATAAATGTTGTCTAGGACCCGTACCATTCTACGGTCGCCTAAACGGGGATTCGCTTTCCAGGGACCCGTACCTTCTACGGTCGCCTGAATAAGGAATCATTTTTCGGGACCCGTACCTTTCTACTGGTCGCTGAAATGAGGTAATTGCTTGGCTAGGACCCGAACCTTTCTTCGGTCGCCTAACGTTGCAACATAGATTATTTGACCAGGACCCGAACTGTTCTTCGGTCTCCTTAATCAGACTGAATCTGGAGAAAAATCTTTTGGGACAACTCAATCAAGTGTCAGTGTAAAGGACTCTGGGCTACGAAAGCACGCCGAGTCAATAAAGAAAATCAAGCTCAAGCACGCCGGCTCGATAAAAGGGAACCCGGCTACGGAAGCACACCGAGTCGATGAAAGGGACTCGGGCTACGAAAGCACGCCGTGGTCATGAAAAGGAACACCGGGCTCGAAGCACGCCGGGTCAATCATGAGGGACATCGGGCTACAAAAGCACGCCGAGTCGATGAAAGGGACTCGGGCTACGAAAGCACGCCGGTCGGGACCTCCGGGCTACAAAAGCACGCCGGTTCGACAAAAGGGACTCGGGCTACGAAAGCACGCCGGGTCAAGAACTCACGGGCTACAAAAGCACGCCGGATCAAGAACTCCGGCTACGGAAGCACGCCGGGTCGATAAAAGGACATTGGGCTACGAAAGCACACCGAGTCAATGAAAATGAACACTGGGCTATGAAAGCACACCGGGTCAAGAACTCCGGGCTACAGAAGCACGTCGGGTCTATTAAAGGGGACATCGGGCTACGGAAGCACGCCGAGTCGATGAAAATGACTCTGGGCTACGAAAGCACGCCAGTCGATATAACCGGGACAGCTTGACCAAGTCAAGTGTTGATGCACTTGAGAGAGAATACCTGCACAATGACAAGTATTTAGAGTATGATAGAGATATACTTACCTCGGTGATATCTCTGATTCTTGAGGATATGTCTTTTGGAATTTAGATATCCCGTGGAGGTCTTTCACCTCATGGCGGAGGTTTTTCATCTCCTAATATCATGAGGTATTCTGAAAGGAACTTGAATTACCTGTCAGACATGATTTAGAGCAAAAACTGATATACATTCATCAAAGAGATAGGCCATCTGAGCTACTCTAGAATGCACATTTCAAAGTTCAGTGGAGCTTCCATCCATTCAATCAAGGTTTATGCATAATGACTTTACCATATTTGCATCACCCAAATTTCCACAGGAGATAATTGTCGTTCAAGACAATGACATGGATTTCTTAATAATGCTAAATGAGAGACTTTCAGTTAGAAATGACTTTCACTCACTCTCATTTAGAATGGTTATTTTGTGAGAATCACTCAATCTCAACATCATCATATCGATAAGGGTCCGAGTTCTCTCGCAAGCGACGACCTTATCAATTCGAGAGGTCTTTAATAGGGACCGTAATGTGGGCTTGGTCAATGGCTTAACAAAGGGGACTCCTTGAGTCAAGGCTATTGAAAAAAACAATTTTGTATTCATCTTCGGGTTTACAAGTCAAGAACCCTGCAAAATGAGAAAGAAATAGTCTTGCTCGCACTTCTTCGAGTGATGCTTATGACATGTGAACTCCTATGTTAATTCGAGTGCCCTAATCTGAAGAGACTTTGTAAGGGACGTAACATAGGCTGGGTTCATGGGTTGAGAAATGAAAGGATCATTAGGCTCAAAATATGTGTGAATGGTGAGAGTTGGTAATCATCTTGGCATTGCCACCAGTTTTCTTTTTCATCATCGGGAATTGTCTTCATGAAATGCCCCATTGATTGTAAAAACTCAACTTTCGAGTTCTTTGAGTATTGCTTCATGGGGATTCAATTCTTGCAATTGACAGTCACCTTATCTGGACTCTCTTTTTTCATCTATGGGTATTGGCCTTGCTTTTACCAAGCACACTGCTTTTTCATACCCCTAGTTCTCATTTTTTTTTTTTTTTCACTCTTTTTTTTTGGGCATTGGCCTTGCTTTTACTAGGCACACTGCTTTTTCATGCCCCTTAGTTCTATTTTGATTTCAATTCTTGCACACAATGCATGCATCAAACAATTACACTTCGAATGACACTCGAACTTTCAAGGGTCTTCATCTGCCTTTTGCCTTGCCCCAGCGTGGGGGATGATCACTAACTAGGTTTAAAGAAATGAAATTGCAGGCTCAAGTGGGCTATGCAAAGGATATAAGTGTATAGGATAGTGAAAGAAATACTCTTCGTCATCCTAAGGCATTTTAAATTACCACATGAATTCAATGTAATAACATGACTAAAAGATTGATGCAAGTGAGAGCAAGAAAATTTCAATCCATTTTCTTCTCCTTATGATGTTGTCTTACCCTCCAATTTTCCCCAATGTGGGGTGGTTCTTGACAGGGGTAATTTAAAAGAATTTCCACAAGTGCATGTAGCTCAAAGGGGTTAAGCAATGGATCACCTGTAGTGTTTAGGATAGAGAAATGAATTGCCCCTCATCATTTCGGTTATCGTACCTTTGCGAGAGAACTCTTTACCTTGCGAATATGGAACTTCCTACACTCATCTCACAAGTGTATAAGTAGGGGACTGTGTATAGGATATGGCTTGCCTTTCATCATCCTGATACGTCTCATTCAGCATTCTTAAGCATTGATGTCACTCCATTGAGTTGTCTATCTTGACAAATCTCCATATGAAATTGGTGAGCTAAATCAATGTGAAAATTCTCTTTTCAAAAGAGTTCAGCAACTTTAGGCATGAAAAGCTTTTGTGACTTCAAACAAACAAAACATGCTCTCATAAGTATGACAAACATGATTTCAAGCATTCAATCAAGGAATTGTCCCACGGAAGGACTATCTCAGCAATTGGGTGTCCTTGGATTGTCCCTATCAATCAAGACTGAAAATCCATTTTTGCTCCAAAATCTGCCATGCCTCCAATTTGTCATCTAATGCGCCATTTTCAGATCGGGACAAGAAAGTAATGCTCTGAAACACGAAGTAAATGAGTCAGAAAATTAAACAAGGCTAACCTAATGCATGCTTTTGGAAATGGCTTGAAAAATGATTTTTCTTTATTCTCCTTATTTGGGAATTTTTTATGAGGAAGCATGAAGAAGCCCAGTCCTCAGATTTTCTCCATGGATGATATTTTCTTTTCATTGTTGGATATCGTCACCGAGCCGGTTTGGTATACCCCATCATGTCCTCAAAACAAAACATGTAATTTTATTGATATTCATCAATCGAATTACATTTATTGGAATGTGATGTTCAAGCACAGAAGAAATTGAAATCAATCCCTAAAAAGCGATAAAAATTCTCACGCATGGGAAGGTGTATGCCCCTAATTAAATGAAGAAATCAAACTACTTAAGACCATGAATCATGTGTACTTGAATTCTTCACCCTTCTTGATCTTGTGATGCAAACCCTTCAGGTTAGATATTCTTCCATCTAGATATGTCACTAGCCTCTTCATGATAGCATCAAATTCGACTACATCAGGAAAATGAGACAAGTTCAAAAGGTCTTCTTGGCTCTCTTCTCGGAGTCGCAATTTCTCACTGAAGATAGATCGCAGCACTTTTGCCTAACGAGATAAGGTCTTTTTGATCCGTCATGTTAGCTCTCGATCGTGAACGGATGGGTGAGCGGGATCACCTAATTCAAATGAACGGGAACATGTAAGCATGAGGTGTAAATAGAAAATCAATCCATGACAATGATCTGATCGATTTTTCCATTTTTTTCCATTTATTCATGAAAAGTTCGTACAATAATGGCATTTCCTAAAAATGGACTAGGAAAATAAATATAGGCACCCTAACAAAACCAAATTTCCTAGACATGAATTGAAAACAAATTCTCCAAAGTTTTTTTTTGGCAAATGATTCATTGCATGGCAATTTCCTCATTTCATTTCTAATTGACAAAAGAATTAGATCAAACGACTAACCTAGATTGTCATGGACGGACCAAAAGTAAATTCCATAGTATAAGGGTAGAAGACTTACTTCACCAATGAGAATCGATGGCAATCACATAGACATGCGCATGGTAAGTGACTCGATTTCTAATCTATAAGGCTTATTAAAGTGGAGCCATAAGGATGATTAGACTAGCCACGGGCTTGTGGACTATGTCGGGTCCTCATGACTCCGGCTTGGTCAAAGAGCCGACCCGGGTCGCGGGCATGCGGACCGAGGTGGGTACTCTTGACACCATGAAAGAAATTTCGGGATTGAGATGGGCGACTCATACCGCGAGCATGCGGTCGGAGTGATATCCATCTCAATACCATCCTAAATGATCCTATGCGGCCCAGGTCCGGCGGCAGGTTGTGTGTGCAAAAGTGTAGTGCAAGATGCAAGGCATGCACAACAGTTTAAATCAAACAGCACTTCAATAACTTGAATTTAAAACATTCATCATCAACTCCAACCTGCAAGATAAGGGTTAACAATCACTACTCCCCTTATACCTCCCAATCTGCAAAAACATTTAACACCTAAATGTTAGGGACGTACCTGGGATCCTCGCTGCTAAACAAAAATATTTTTTTTTCAAAAAGAAAATTGGCATAAGTCCACTAAGAATTTCAACTCAAGTCCCCAGGTGGAGTCGCCAAGCTGTCGCGACCTATTTTCCGGGTGTGAACCACCTAGGGTTTGGCTAATGGATTGTTAAGCCTAGACTTAACTCGGGCTCTCCCAAGCCCATACCAATTCGCGACTTAGGTTCAAGTTCTTAACGTGCAATTGATTTTTAACTAGGAGTCGCCACTAATCTGTTTTCGGTAGGTCGATTAGACACCTAAGTAAAATAACGGGAGAATTATTTTACTTCTACGAACCGAGATTTTGGATACGGGGACTTGATTACGTTAGATTTCTCTAACGCCCTTTCGGTACCTTTCTTTTTTTGTTTTTGAAAAATGTTTGGCAAGTAACTTGAATTGATTTTAATTTATCTCCCTAACATGTGATGTCATCATGCGAGTGCGCAAACCACCAATTTAACACCCGATAAAACAGTGAATAAAGTGCAAGACTTACCTCATAGATCGAAAGCATCTCGCAATGTTAGATCGTAAATTCACATCAAGAATCCTAGATATGATTTCTAATTAACAAGCAATCACTAAATTTTTGCTTTCACTTTTTAAACGAGAGCATAGTCCATATGCAATGCAATGCAATGCTTCTAATCTAATATGAAATAATATGGCATGGCAAAATGTCATAAACTACATGAATGAGTAAAAAAAAAATGATTTCTTAATGAACATGCAATAATTAAATATGCAATCTAAATTAGCAAAAATGACCTAATTCTAATGACTGGCAATTTCTAATTAAATGATCTCTAGCAATAATCCCTAGATGACGTGCATTTCATGAACCTAATTGTATATGACGTGCTTTTCATGAATCTAATTCTACATGACGTGCATATGATTTTTTAATTAACGAAAATTCGTAATTAAAATCACTAAAAATGAAAATCAAACTAAAGTGAAATACTATCTATTCTAAATGCTTTCTAAACATGCATTTTAAAAAAACTAACCTATCATGCAATTCATCTAAAGATCTATCTAGACCTAAAATTAAACATGCAATTTTATCTAATATGCAATGACGTGCAAATAATGCCATAATTCTAATTTTTTTCCTATTTTTTGAAATTCGAAATTAAAATTGACACATAATTAAACGTGCAAACTAACATCCTAAATAAACACATTTTTTTTTTGGATTTTTTTATTTAAAAAATTCGAAATAAGATTGCAATTCTAGATAACTCTAAAATAAGAAATATTCTAAAGCAAATCTAATCCTAACTCAAATATTTTTTTTTTTTTTTCTTTTACGAAAATAAAATTGAACCAAACGCCACTACAGCAAATCAAACAAGATAAGATTGATATTCAAAAATTGGCGAACCATATTTCGTGCATGAGATCGGGTTGATCAATTTTAAAATTAAATCGCGAATCGAATCTCGGGCGTGAGATCGGATTGTCGATTTTTACACGAGACATTGCGAGTCGGATTTCGGGCGCGAAAAATCGGACTATCAATCCCTAATTTGAAAACTATTTCATGTTGGAATCTCAATCATGTATCAATGAATAATTACACTAAAAAAACTATAAAAACATAAACTATATAAAAATAATAAAGATAAAATAATAAAAAACTACCTAATCTGATTTTTTGTCTTTTCTGTTTTTTCTTTTTCCAAAATAAGGCTCAGCAGCCCGTGGTGCTCAACCAAGAGCAGCTGGTCGGAGGTCCGGCAGGGGCAGCTCTGGTGAAGAGAAGGCAGCAGGCACAGCTGGTCGCGGAGGTGATGGGTCGCCGGTGTTCGGAGCTCCGGAGAAAACGAACCGGCAGGCGGGCGGAGGCTCGGGTTGCAGCGGGATTCACCCGGAGAGGGAGCTGCAGGGCGTCGGACCTCGGCGATCGATCCTGGGTCGCGGGCAGAGGAGCGGCGTCGGGCCGTGAGGGACAGAGGCGCGGCTGCGGGTCAGTTGGAACGGGAGCAGCGGCGAGCGGATCCGGACTTCAATCGACGGCGAGAGCAAGGGGTCCAGATCTGGCGGAAGGCGGAGCGGCAGACCGGCGATTTGGGCTTTCGGTGGAGGCTTCCGGCAGCAGGCGCGACGAGAACGGCTTCTGGCGTCGCGAAAGGCTCGGGCGTAGCTGCTAGTGCCGCGGGAAGGAGGCGGTGGCTTCGCTGGACTCCGGGCTGAGCAGATCAAGACCAGATCAGGGGCGTCGAAAATGGAGGCGCTGCAGGCACGACGGGCTCTCGGAGCAGCCACGCGGGTGCGGTGGACGGCGGTAGTTGCGCGGTGAGGCGGAGAAGCACCAGGCAGTCGTGGATGGAGCACAGCGTGGGCAGCAAGCTTAGGGAGATGATGAACAGTAGGGGTCAAATCACCCCCCTTTCTTCTGCCTTTACGCTTCTCCCCTTTTTTGATTTCCCAAAACCCTAAAAACGAAGTCCCTTTTGTCTTCAATTTCCAACCTAGAAAACCCGAGAGAAAAACCCCATTGATGTGGCCGTGTATTTAATATGTGGCCTCACTAAAACCCTACACGAATAATCTATTTATAAACCTCAGATTAGGGTTTTAATTTTTTCCAAATTGATATCCACAAAGATTTTTTCCCTCAAACACAATATTTGCAATATTTGTTTTTTTCCACTTGCCCTATCCAAAAATCCCATCATATCTCGAAAATTTTCAAATTCTTATTTTTTACGAGATAATTTTTGATAATTAAAAGGGCTTGGGCCAATTTGCTTTCGTGAGGCTTAGCCCTACTTTCAATTTAAAGCTCGTAACCACTAATTCAAATCCATCCACCACCGGTCCAATAAATAAATGCGAAACATGCAAACTAAAAATAAATGCACCTAAATCTATATGCTATGCAATTAATATTTTTTTTCAGGGATAAAATTAACCCCCTAATTTTTAATGCAATAAATGACTAAACGGGTCGCCAAAATTTAGGTGTCAACAATTTAAAAGATACTGCGGATTGGATACTTAAGTTCTGCTAGTTTTTTCCTTCGCCATGTAAAGGTGGCTTTCTTTCACAATGTGCGTTTCTTCTCATAAAATGTTGCTACACATTTTGTTCTCAATTGCTGTTACAAAAGCGATTAGTAGTGTTTGTTATTTTGACTGTTTCGTGACAATGTTAGCAAGGGCGCTTGCATCAAACTGAAGGTCAAAGCAAATACATGGTGGCTGTAGGAACCTCTATCTATGCAGGACCAAACTGTGCGGATTCTTAATTTTATAAAACTGTCTGTATGGGTACACACTTTGGAAATCTTTGAATTGAACTGATATCCTTGAGTGGCCACAAAAGTTTGGCCAAAGTGGCCATAGTTGACGATATTCATTGCTCCTATTCTCATATAATTGCTGATTTTCCGTTTAGATACTAGCTTTTCAAAAACATTATAATCTTATGGATGAATTTGTAGGTGTTCCGTGCATCTTTGGGGTCTTGACCTGTGATGACATGGATCAGGTGATCAATCATTCTGGGAATTTGATGGATCTTGGGTTTTGCGCTTGAAATATTGTGTTCATCAGCATTAGATTCACCTATGAACAAACTTTTCCTGCAATCTGCAGGCTTTGAACAGAGCTGGTGAAAAATCTGGGAACAAGGGATCTGAGGCTGTTTTAACAGCTGTAAGCTGCTGTTAATTATTCTCTTAGTTGAGCGGCCATGTTGGTTTGCATAAAGTGTTGCTTTCTACTCTCTTTTCCTTTATGACTTTGCTTCACTTCCTCCTATTATTTACTGTATATTGGTTTTCCCCCCAATTTTTAATACGTGGAAAAAGAATAAAGTGTAAACTGTCCTCTTCATCCCCTGATCCTTCAATTTGGCTGGTTTTGTCCTTGAACATGATAAAGCGACTTCATGAGAAACTGTAGGAGCATTTAATCGTGCTAGTATTGCATATAGCATATCATGCAAAGGCAGGTTGGCATTTTCATGGGCTCCCTCAAACACAGTTTAAGCTAAATACCTTTGGTCTCTTATAGCAACTCTCAGTGTGCCTGAACGAATGCTTGACAGAGTTTCTTAATATTAGAAAGTAGAGCTCTCCATTCAATTAAGTACATGCTTGTACCCATAGAGATCTCCTTGAACATTAAACTCACACTACCCCTAAACTGACTCTATAGGGAGATATGGCTAAGCAAAGGCCCCTGAACATCTCTATCCAGAAAGTCCAGTTATACTTTCAATAAGATCCTGATTTCTTCCAGCCTCCATAGGCTTGAAGTTTCCTTGAACATTCTAATTGAACTTGTCCTTGAAGAAGGTGTCCACTTCGACAGTTTGCCTGAAATTCCTGACTTCGCTGTCATTAGGGGCTCTATCTTCAATCCTTTTGCAAGTTTAGGGAGATGTCATATCTCTTAATTTGACACACAATGTACTTTACCTGCACAGATTGTGGCCGTCATCTTTGGATGTGTTCTCTTATTGCCATGGGGAGCAACGTTGTATGAGAAATCTTGTGGACTGGTGTTCGATAATGATACAATGATGCGCTCCTAGTTCTGGGAAGCTTGAGGAAAACAATCATATCGTGGTTCTTTTTTTTTGTGCGACCACCTTCCTACGGACTGTTAGGGAATTGTCCCGTGCATCAGCAAATAACCCTTCAGTATGATCTGCCCGTCTGAAAAAAGGACTATGAGGAAAGGTAACGATTGCCTAATTTAAACAAACTATTCATAGCTCCATATATTTTTCACTGGTTAATCTCGCTGTTCCTTTTCCTGTACATTGGGTTTATTTATATACACACACGATGCATCCGTGTCACCGCCAGCTAGAGTTGGGTAGTTTGCCCCGTTGTCATGCAAGGGCCGTGCCTCCGTCATCGGTCTTGGGCGAGGGTCGCCCAATCCTGCTTTTTTCTGAGGCATGAGGAGGGTGAATGACCCTCACCAATGTGCTGGCCACCCTCTATGGACTTATATGTTAACTTGATTTCTCCTACGGATGATCCTATGAGTTCAGCAACATAAATCTTAGTCTCTGCCTTCGCCCTTTCGAATTTATTTGTTTACCTGCTTTGTGAACTGTTGTCCTTATTTTGCCAGTTTTTAATATATTTATGTGCCTGGCAGATTGAGATGGCATCTCTGTTCCAGCACCACCTGCACTAGTGGTTTGAAGGGCAGAGTTGGGTGTAAACTTTCTGAGTCGGCAGTTGCAGCATGTATTTCATTAACTCGTGCGATTCACCCATGAAGGATTTTAAGGGCTTCTGGACCATGAGTACAATGATGCAGTAGAAAGTGCTTACACGACTTGTTAACATAAATGTTTCTGTACCTTTCGTCATTAGATCGTCGTACCCATAAAATGATCTGTTGCCTAAGCAACGCGCTTGGTTTTGCCCAAATGAAGCTCGTCAGCATCAAATTCTGGTTGTGGACTGTAGTGCAATGAAAACGTGGGAATAATTCTCTTTATTTAACTGATCTTGCGTTGAAGAAAGCAGTTTTTGCCGTTTGATCCATGTAACTTGAGCAGGTGTTTAATAGGACGAGACAAGATTTGGTTTACTCTATTAATGAATAATTTGATGGACGGTAATATAATGCGCTCATTTTAGTGAATATCTAGTGCTGCACATCGAATCCTCATGCATGCGTGTGTACATATATGGTGTATTTTGACGTCACAGGCGCAATATATATATATATATATATATATATATATATAAATATATATATGCATGTGTATGTGTGTGCATGAAGGTTTTATTTTGCAATATCTAGATATAATTAGATGGAAGTTATACTCTATGATTTTGGTACTATTTTTTTTTAAATATTTTTTTATGTGTGTGTATATAGATTATATTTTGAACTATCTGCATCAAAATATGGTTAAAACTTGTAATTCATGATTGCCTATATTTTATAATATGAAGATTAGCAAATTAATAATAACTTACTGTTAACACCTAAATTTTTGCATAATTTTTGGGGTTAATTTTTGACCACCAGTGAGGGAAGGATTTTTCATTAAGATTTTTCACATATACACTCAGGGATGTATTTTGCGCAAAAGAGGAATTTTTCTGGATGGAATATGCGAAAAATACAAAAGGGGGATATTACGTGGGGTGTGCATATTTCACGATATATTTAGGGGTATTGTGTGCGAACAAAAAAGGAAAAAATATATTGCGAAGATATAATTTTTTAGACCTATAAAATGCATCGCGTGCAAAGTAAACGGGGGATTCTTTCCGTTGGGTGAAAAAAGAACACAAAAAGACGAAAGGTGAAAAGTGGGTGACGTGAGAGAGAGAAAAAAAGTAAAAAAAAAAAAAGAGGAGGAAGACTTCTTCCTCCCCGGCGACACTCTGCTCGACCGCGCCGGCGGCCGAGCCACCGGCAACCCAGAGCCGCACCGCTGCCGATCCGCCCTTCCCCGCGACGCCGCGTCGCCGTCCCGCTCGCCACCGCAGCCGCGATCCCAGCCACGCCTCCTGCCGTCGCGACCCAGCCCCGATGGCTCCCGATCTAGCCGCGGCCGACGTCAGCTGGTCCTCCGTCCGCGAGCCCCGTGCCTGAAGCTCGAAGATCTGCTCCGCGAGCAGCACCCACCGCTTGCGCCGCACCAACGTACCGCCACCGGCCTCCGTCCGCGTCACCTCCGACGACGTCGCTCCAGATCTGCCGCCACTGAAGCTACTCGCTGCCTCCGTCCGTGAGCCCCGACGACCCGCGCGCTGCCCCGACGCGCCGCCGAGCCGCCCGTTGCCCGCTGGTCACGGCGTCGCTGTCCCGACGCCGCCCCGTGCCGATCCCCGAAGCTCCTGCTGCCGCGCCGCCGTCGTGCCGTCTCCGGAGCCCTCGCCGGAACCCTAGCTGACGAACTCCCCCTCGCCGGACCGGCCACCAGCTTTATTTTTTCTTTTTCTTTTTAGAAAAAAAGGAAAGAAAAAAAAAAAGAAAAAAAAAAGAAAAATTAGGTAATTTTTATTTTTCTTTTCTTTTGTTTATTTATCTTCTTTTTTTTTTTTATTGTTGATATTTCATATTATTTGTTTTTCTTTAGTGTAATTATCCCTTTAATGCGAAATTGAAATTGCATGATATGAAATTGCCTTGAAATTAGTGATTGTCGGTTCGATTTTCGCGCCCGAGATCCCACTCGCAATCACTTAAAAAATCGCTAATCCGATCTCCCGCCCGAGATTTGATTTGCGATTTAGGTAAAATCGGCTAACCCGATCTCACGCGCGAGATATGGTTCACACTGGATATCAATATTGCTTGATTGGTCATTGTGTCATTTAAGTTAATTTTCTTTAATAAAAATAAAAAAAGTAGGTTAGAATTAGGTTTATTTCTTGTTTTAGGGTTTACATATTTAGAATAGGAATTTTATTTTAAATTTTCAAAAAATTCAAAAATTCAAAAACCAATTAATTTAGGTTGCTAGTTTTTTTTTTTTTTAAATTTGGATTGCATGTTTAATTATTTGGCAATTATTAATTTCGAAATAAAAAAAAAAAGGAAAAACAACAAAAAATCATCATGCATATGTCATGTAGAATTAGGGCATCTTTTGTGCGTCATTGCATATTAGGGTAAAATTGCACTTAGTTTAATTCTAGATAATATTTTTTTTCTTAATTTATTATAGGTTTGGGTATTTCTTTAGATAGATTGCATTTTAGGATTACTTGGGTTAAGATAATATTTTAGTTTTAATTAGGATTTGGCTCAACCTAATTCCTAATACAAATTAAATAGGATCTTAATCTAGTTAGATAATTTTCACCTTTGATCTAATTCCGAATTTCATGAAAAATACAAAAATGTCTTAGAATGAATTAGCTTTATTTTCTAGGATAAATTGCATTCTTTTTAAGGAAAAAGAAAAGGAAAAAAAAAAAAGAAAAATGTCATGTGCACGTCATTAGGATTAGATTCATTGAAATGCATGTCATTGCTGCTAGTCCATTTAATTAGAAATTGCATGTCATTAGAATTAAATCATTTAGCTATATTGCATGATTCTCATTAAGTAAGTGAAAACAAAAAAAAGGAAATTGCGTGTTAATTAGAAATCATATCTAGGACTGTTGATGTGAATTTTGATCTAACAACGCAGATGCTTTCGTTGCTATGAGGTAAGTCCTGCAATTTATTTACTGCTTTACTTGGGTGTTAAATGGGTGGTTTGCATACCCGAATGATCGCCTAACATGTTAGGGAATTAGATTTAAAATCAATTCAAGTTGCCTGCAAAAGCATTTTTGAAAATAAAAGAATGGTACCGAAAGGGCATTAGAGAGATCTAGTGTAACCAAGTTCTCGTACCCATAATCTCTGGTTCGTAGGAGTAAAGTAAAACTCCCGTTACTTTACTTGGGTTTCTAATCGACCTACCAAAAAATAGATTAGTGGCGACTCCTAGATAAAATCTATCTGCATGTTAAGAATTTGAACTTAAGTCGCGAATTGGTATGGGCTTGGGAGAGCCCGAGTTAAGTCTAAGCTTAACAATCCATTAGCCAAATTTTAGGTGATGCACCCGAAAAAATTGGTCGCGACACTTACTCATTAATACAAATAGCTTACCAAGGAAAACAATTACTGCAAAAGGTTTCCATGACATGATACTGCACATTTCATCGATATATGGTGCTAGAGGATCATTTAAATACTTATACAATATGACACCCTCCATTGGATCAATAAATGATATTAGAGGATCAATGAAAAAAATTCATCATTAGAGAATTATAGCTCATCTTTTACATCACAAACAATGAAATAATTATTGTTAAATAAATGAAAAGTACCCAGCATTACAAAAATTCTATAGTGTGTTTTTAAGGAGTCATATTAAGTGACTGTGTATATTTCGTGAATAAATATTACTAGTGGCAACCCTTATGATCAAACTTCAATTTGGATATATCCATGAACTAAGTTGATAAGAACAAGGGCTCACTAATGCTTTTCAAAACAATATTCGGTCTGTGCCCTAAGAAACGGGGTGAATGAGAGAGGGAAAAGAAATTGAAAAAGAAAAAAAAAAATCCAATCACAAGGTACAAGAAACTTTCTATAGGGGCATTACATCGAAAAAATAAAGTGGCTTGGTGTATCCAAACAAAAAGGGGGTTAATTTAACACTAAGACATTGGCCCCAAACCTCGTTATATATTATTAAGACAAGACACACATTAAGCTTTCACAAGACTACTATTGCTATTTCCTAGATTATTAGAGCTATAAGGACTCGTTTATTTCAGAGAAAATGTTGAACGATTAGAATTTTTTTTTTAAAAAGTTATTTTGAAGAAAATAATAATATTTTCCGATATTTAATTAAAATAGAAAAAATATTTCGAAAATATTTTTGGTCATTTGAAAAAAAAAATTGATTTGATTTTCCTAAATATAAGAAACACTATTTAGATTTTAGTGATTTGTGCATAAGCAGTCGATAAATCAAGTATGAGCATTGATATTTTGAGTCTAGCCTCGATGGACCTTGGCCCAGGTGCTAGGGAACAAGGCATGGGCATTGGTCTTGAGCAAGAGCACAAGCACGAGTCTTGTGTCCACATAAACCAAAGTTTAGAACTTAATGCTCATGCATGACTTCCCAGCACCCCACCTTGAGTCCATAGAAGACAAACTCGAGGCCCCTATATCTGTGCCTAGATCCCACATGGCTAAGCTAGGGTCGATCAAGGCCAACGCCTAAGCACCCATGCTCGGGGTTGTTAAGGCTAAGCTCAAGTCTATTGAGGTCAAGCCCAAGTCTTAGTAATCATGGGCTCGAGCATCGGGGACTCAGGCCTCGCCTTGGACCCAGGCACATGCATCGATCTTGGGCCTCAACCTTGGTGAATTTGAGCGCGGGCAAAGGGGTTTTGAGCTCAAGTACTCGAGACCCAAGCACTAGCACCCCGGTCCTAGGTTGGCTTTGATGGATTCAAGCATGTTCCTTGTTGTCCTAGGCTTTGGCCTCGAGTGTGGGGCATTTAGGCATGGGTAAAGGGGTTGTGAACTCAACCTCGATGAACCCGGGTTAGGCCTTTGTGAACTTGGGCTTGGCCTCAATAGACTCGGATGCGAGTGTTGGAGACCCAAGCATGGGCATTGAGGTCTCGGGCCTCGACCTCAGTGAACCTAGGCTCGAGTGTGGGAGATATGAACCGGAGTGCCAAGGACTCGAACATGGCCTTCATGGACTTAGGCCCAAGTGCTAGAGATCCAAGCATGGGTATCGGGGGTCCTACACTCGGCCTTTGTAGAGTTGGGCCCGAGTGCTAGGCATCAAGCATGGGCAACGAGGCCTTAAGCCCGTCCTCAATTGTCTTGGGTCTTGGCATTAATCTTGAACCCTCCATACATTCTGACCATATGCTTTGAGTTTATCTGCTATAGACATACTCAGTGAGCTTATAGATGCCGGTCTAGCCGATTTTTAAGTGTGCATGCTATTACTAATTAATCTCCTTGAGATTGGAGATGACATTGTAAAAAAAAAAAAATCTTAAGGAATTCCTCTCCTTGTGAAAGGATTGTTATGATGTATGTGTAAGTTGTGTTAGAGTATTCTCGCATTGGATAATTGGTATGGTGTAGAGTAATTAATATATCTAACTTAATCTATAACTCATTGGTTTAAGCTTTTTAGTGAAAATGGGTCTAACTGAATATGTTGATAGGCTCGAACATGGGCTTTCTCTTGGTGATCTCTTAGGATGAAGGTATTAGGCTTTCGCTGCGTGTTCTCAACAAAACTATTGAATTTAAGGGGTTCTTATTATGAGTTTGACAAAGGTTGAATTTGAATTAGAGTTTGAGATAACAAGGAAATCTAGGTGGATATTTGAAGAAGGTGGTGGTTAGAGCGGCAATATTCTTTTAATTAGCCAAATTTGATGGAGGTAATGAAGGGATTCCATTGCACAAATTTACTAAGTTTTAAGATTTGGTACACTTTTTGAAAGTTTAAGAATTTGATTGCACTTTTAAGATAAGTTTTGAAATTTTTAGTGTGCCTATCCAAAAAAAAAAAAAAAAAATCGTGGTCTATATATAATTAAACAAAAAAGCAAATGAATTACAAAAAGAAATCTCACCAAATTATATTTTTCAATATAAAATATGACGTATAGTGAAAGGTTGAAAAACACTAGATAGATATCTATATAAATAACTTAACACAATGGTTGGAGTGTCACTAGCCATACTCCCGAATGAACACCAGCTCCCTGCTTATTTAACAATGGCGCATCCTTTGTGCGTGCTGATAGTTGCAGATTATACTTTTAGTTTCTGTGTTTTGTTTTGTTTTGTAGATCTTTTGGGATTTATTTTGCTTGAAAGTTTTTTATATTCCTCTCATGTTTGATTATGACAAATGAATGAAATTTTCTTTCAATAAATAAATAAATAAATAAATAAATAAATAAATAAAACATTGCCGCATCCTCCACTTTTTACCACCATCCCTTTCTAGGGTCTGAAACTACATAGCGCGAGTCAAGTTTCTTGCTGAATTAATGAGCAAACTTCCATGAACTGAAGCTCTGTACGCATAGGGAGGGGGAGGGAGGGAGGGGGAGGGAGGCGCCAACGTCTCGATATAGGACTCTCGAACTGAGAATTGCTCTGATGTAGAAGGGACAGTGAGAAAATCAAGAGACGTATTTATACACATGACGGAAGAGTTCTCTTAAAATTCCTTCCGGGAGTAGGCTTGCTAGGCACATAAGGGAAGGACTCTTGTTAGAATTCAGGCATGTTTTGCTTTGAGAAGGTCTTCATCAACTGTGGATATAATAGATTTATTACGTGATATAGGGCATGTCATTGCAATGTACATTCTCCTTAAATTTTTCAAATATATGAAATAGTCTTTTAAGATAATTAATTTAATCACAACTAAAATCGCCCATTTTAGCCTTTTGAATTGCAAGCTTCATTTTACAGTAAAGTTAACACAAGTGACTTTCCATAAGAAGGAAACAAAACAAAGGTTTCTTGAAAGAGAAAATAGTTGCGTGACAATTTTTAATCTATTGTAAGAATAACAATAAAACTAAATGACATATAATTATAAATTGTTATAGGGTCAATTCCTTTAAGAATTTATGGTTCATAATAAGTTGTTATTCTCACAATAACTCATTGGACTAATATCTGAGCAAAACCTTTTTTGAAGGGACTAGAACTTCTTTAGAAAAATAAAAAATAAAATTGGTCAACCAACTTGATTTGTAAAGAATTAGCTATTAACGTGGCATTGGAAAAATCCATGGAACCGTCTTTAACGGCATCATGCAAACTTTCCATATGAGTTAACCGTGAGGAAAATTATCAAAAAAGTTATAAACATGTTGCAATTATGTCAATTCAGTCCTAAATATGTTTTTTTTTTACCAATTTAGTCTTAAACGTTTTACAATTGTGTCATCAGTTCATCCGGTCAAATTTGGCTAGTTAGCATTGACGTGGACGTTAGTCGGTCAGCTGACAATGATATGGACAACTATTAATAATATTTTATTTTATTTTTCATTATTATTATTATTATTATTATTATTATTATTATTATTATTATTATTTTTTTTTTTCTTTCCTTTTTTTCCTTTTACTTTTATCTTCTTCATTCTTTTTCCTTTTTCCCCCACAAAGTGGCCAGCGAGGCTTCAACAAGACTCGTCGGCCATTGGGCGAGGGCCAGCATTGTTGGTAGTAGTTGGCGAAGGTAGCGGCCCTTGCTCATTCTCTTCAGATTTGGCAAGGCCTAGGGGTTGTAGGTGAGGCTAGCCTCGCCATGTGCTAAGGTGATCTCGCTTGCGGTTGGTGAGGAGATGGCCGCCTTTGTAAGGGCTTGGGTGATGGCCTTAATTGCATCTAATGAGTAGAAACCTGACGTGATGCCATCTTGATCGGTTGATTTAACTGTATGTTTGCCTATTTATGGCTTTATCTTTAGACATTAACATAATGCAATGCCACCTGCTCCTCGTCCTTTACTTGACGGCAGTGTCTCCTTTTGCTGGTAGGCTGGTAGCTCTCTCTCCAACTGCACCCATATTTTCTCCCTTTTACAATTATCGTCAATAAATATTTTGTGAGAATAAAATTTATGGGTTTTTTTTTTGCCATGTTGTTAGTAGGCTTAACCAAATGCCTATTTTGGACTTGAGTAAGTTCTTAAGAGGCTACAGGAGAAAACAGGAGGAAAAACCCTCTAGAGGTGAAATTTCTCGCTGTCTCAAGTATTCATACTCACCGAAAGCAAAATCTGAGTGGAAACTTGGGGTGCGAGGCGTCCAAACACTAGGACATTAAAATAAGAAACATAGTCTGGCAAGACTCTCAGTAAACCAGACTACCTTGGAGGTGGAAACACCTTTGGAAGATAGGATGCTAACAAGGTTAATATTAACCTAACCTTGTTAGCAAATGACTATCAATCAGGATAAATGTTTTGCAAGAATAAAATTTATGGGCTTTTCTGCCAAGTCGTCAGGAGGCATAATCAAACGCACTGCTGATCCAACGATCAATAATTACTGTTAATAAATGACTTACAAGTATTGTCAATCATTCTACATCACGGAAAGAGTTCGATAGTTTTGAAAGCTAACTTTTCTGATTTCTTGATTTCCCATCTAACTTTAAAGACTTAGTAGACCCTGGCGTGCGTAACACACCATCATATTTTTCTCTTTTAAAATGACATATGTTTTAAACTACTATTAAATATCTCCCGAGTTTGAATTAAATATTCGGGGATGTAAAAGCCGAATCTTACGGAAATTGTTTCCGTATTGACGCCGCTCAAGATAACAACAACAAACAAAAAGGAAAGTCCAAAGTGAGCTTTCTTCTTTGACTTGGTCAACACGAGTGCAAGAAAGAAATAAAAGGTATGGATGTCTTCCCCGAGGGAAGGCGGTTTGACATTGCCATATTGGAGTCAGACTTGATTTCATGTCTCTGCGCATACGTTGGAATATGGGTCAGGGACGCATTTTCATGCCTTCTGGATCGAGAGCTATTTTGGTCATAATCCAAGACTTCTTCCATAAATTACATCCCAATGAAACTAAAAAGTGTTTTCGTAAAAAATTTATGGTAAAATTAGTTAATTCTTTTATGACATTGAGAGATTATTTTGCGAGAATAGAGTTAAATATTGTGTGAGTTATTAGATGTGATTGGGGATTGGAAAAGAATGAAAATGTTTAAGTGATTCGAGTGTGATTATAATTTCCGTTGTATTACTTAATTTTTAATAGAATTCGTTGCTACCGACGTCACTACGATCAAATCATGTAAATTTGGTGTCCAATTTATTTTTTTCTATCTATTATATTATTCAATCATTTGCTTTCGTAATAAGTAGCCCAAAATTTATTAAATTCTTGATTTAAAATCAAATGACTATTTGTTGCACCATATTTGATGTTTCCTTAAACAAAAAGTGAAGGTCTAATTTTCTTATTATTTTAGAACATATTTGGTTCGTGGAAAAGAAAAAAATTATTTAATGAGAATGGAAATATCAGAAATCATATTTTCATTTTAGGCAAAAAAATGAAAATGAAAAAAAATTACATTATATGAGCTTTAATAAAAGCTTGCTTCTTTATCTTTATTCAGAAATTGTTTGTGATCGTCTCCTTGTTTCGTGGGTTTTTTTTTTTTTTTTTCCTTAGACGGCAATGGCAACGTAAATTTCCACAATTCTTACGAATTAAATATATATATGCTTGATTTTTGTTCTATATACCAAATTTCGCTTGGATGAATATTTATTGGTAATAGAAGAATAGCTCTCTACAAGTAAATATTTTGTGAAAGTAAAATGTCCCCATGCCGACAACTCTAAGTCTCTTTCTTTCGAATTCGAAATCCAACTTTTCTAATTTCTCCTTTTCACATGGACTAGGACTTTTTTTTCCCCTTTTTGTCGAAGGCTAAGACTTGTTTTGTCCGCAATTTAAGACTAAGAAGGTTAAAAAAGCACAACCCGGCGGGTGGCGCACTATCATCCTTTTTTGATCCCCTTTTAAAGATACTATATGTCCCAAAGTAGCCCATAATCTATTAAATTCGTAATTTATAAGTAAGGGACTATTTTCATATATATATAATTCCGTAAGTGTTGCACTATACAACATTATATTTAGCATTGCCTTCAGATATCGATGCAATTCTGTACGTGCTTATCATAGCTTTATGCAACCTCCTTTCGATTAAAAGTTCTCTCTAGTAACTCTTCTTGAGTGGATGGATAAGATAGATGAATTGGAGACTTGAGGAGAGCTAACGGAGCAAGCTCTTTCTACTACCCGTCACTGGAGGGGCTTTAATCATCAAGCTCGAGAATATGTTATTTTTAAGATCATTTAGCTCACAAAGCAAGCTCTTTCTACCCTCAGTCGCTGGAGGGGCTTTAACCATCAAGCCCGAGAATATGTTATTTTTAAGATTAATTCCATAAAAATCCAAAATTGGTAGATTTGTAATTAATTTTTTAACTATAAAAAAACCCCAACTTAAAATACTTGCAAAAAATTTACTTGAAACTATCAAAAAGTCTCAAATCGATACATTTGTAACAAATTTACTTTTTATTAGTTTTCATTAAATTTGATTGATACTACAAAAAAACCACAAATTGGTATACCGGTTATAGATGGAGGGCAAAACCCTAAATTGGTATACTCATCAATTGTCATATGTCATCAAACTTAGTAATTTAATAGGGAAATTTAATGAAATCTAATAAATGTTAAATTTATCATGAATGTATAAATTTGAGATTTTTTATAATATTAGCATGTTGCCACGTCACCTTCCCAAAAAAAGCTTAGTGGAACTACTGAGAGGGAAAACTATAGCCATTGTTCAGTACTCGCCAATCTTGCTATCGTGCATTATCATCTGCCGCTATTCTCGGTTCATTCTCGCTCTCGTCACCTATAAATCGAAGCTACTCCTCACTGGACGCTGGTCTAGTTAACTGAGAGTAGTTACTCTTTCCATTCTCTCCCATCCACTCTCAATCTCCACCACCAACCCCCCAATGCACCGCCACCTGCTCCTCCTCTTCACGGCAGCGACCGTCCTCCTCCTCCTCCCGACGGCGTCGTCTCTCTCTGCCGGCGAATCTCTCTCCAACTGCAGCCGAACCTTCAGCTGCGGCGACGTTGTAAACGTCTCCTACCCCTTCACCGGCGGTGACCGCCCCTCCCATTGCGGCCCGCCGGAGTTCCGCCTCAGCTGCGTCGGCAACCCCGAGCTCACCGCCGGCTCCCTCGTATACCGCGTCGAGGCACTCAGCCAGACTAGCCGATCTCTCACTCTCGTAAGAGCCGATTTTTACAACACCGACATCTGCTTGCAGCAATACGCCAACACCACTCTTAACTCCAACATCTTCACCGTCGCTAGCGACAGTGAAGTCCTCACCTTGTTTTATAAGTGTTCGAACTTGACGAACATCAATCCCGATAATCAGTTCAGTTGCCGGATCAATGGGGTCGAAAGGGAAAACTATTACTTGATCGGCGCTGTCCCCACTGACCCGATTCTTAATGGGAGCAAGTGTGAAGTGAGCGTCACGGTCCCAATTCTGCCGTTCATGTCGAACATGTCCACCGGCTTCTCGTCGAGGACCTGGCTCACAAAGGCTCTGATGATGGGTTTTGAGGTGAATTACACAAATCCGTACGAGGATCAGTGCGTGATGTGTGGTGGGATTGGTGGGGAGTGTGGGTTCGACTCAGGGGAAGCCCATTTGTATTTGTGGTGAGCATATTTGTCCCACGTCGACGCCAGGTACTTCAATTGATCCACTTTCTGTTCGTTCAAATGAATCGGATGACGTGCTCCGGAATTGCTGATCTGAAACTGAGTTGTTTTCTTATCATGCGTGCTAGTTTCCCCCTTGCACCTTTTACTTTAGTCAAGGAGCAGCCCCATAGCAGAGAAGCTTTTTGATAAAGCTAGAGGCTAGAACAGATAGCTCACTTGTTATAGATAGATGGAAAAGGATGTGGCATTCCAATCCAATCCAATCAAAGGGGAGAGGAAGTTACTTGAAATAGATCAGTATCGCTTTATGGATAGTTTACGGATGATTTCCAACACAGAAAGGACTTCATGTCTTGAATATGATTTGAAAATGTGGACAAGGTTTTCACTCTTTTTGGGTGTTTGCTATCGGCAATTATCGGCAATTCCTACATACACTCAATTTACACTAGATTCTTGTAAGGTTGATAGCATAACGGTTTTTGGACTACTACGAGAGTAATATCTTGTTTGAGTTGCAAATTTTTTATGGAGTGGATCCCATAATAATTTATAAAATTATTTGATTTTTTGTGATTCGGAACAAATTGTTATTCTCACAATAAATTAAAATTTGTTCCTCAATCATTTCTCTTTTTGCAATTGTAGAGTACCCCGTTTCCCCTTTCCAAGGATCCAACAGGAGGAGAAAACTTATCATAGGTAAACATTTCTTTAATATCGTTGGATTTGTATCTCTTGCTTTGGTAGATCACTAATATCTTTTAAGTGATTGAAAATGCTAGGTGGAGCGCCTGCTATTGGTGCTTCAATATTTGCAATTGCCATCATTTTCACATGGAAGGTTCTACTCTTCAAGAACAAGAAAGATGGCGAAGTTGAACAATTGATAGGAATCCTTGGATCTCTTGTTCCAAGAAGATATCGATATACCGATTTGAAGAAAATGACAAAATCATTTTCAGAGAAACTTGGTCAGGGAGGATTCAGTGCAGTGTATAAAGGAAAGACGAGAGATGGTTGTCTTGTGGCAGTGAAAATTCTGACAGAGTTGAAAAGTAGCCCAAAAGAATTTATCAATGAAGTTGTGAGCATTAGTAGAACTTCTCACATTAATGTTATCACTCTCTTAGGTTTTTGTTACGAAGGGAAGAAGAGAGCTTTAGTATTCGAGTACATGCCTAATGGTTCGCTGGATAAGTTCATATATTCTGGAGGAGCTTTAAATACGAGTAGTTCCTTGGAATGGAAAATACTATATCAAATTGCAATTGGCATTGCTCGTGGGCTAGAGTATTTGCATCGAGGCTGCAATACCAGAATCTTGCATTTCGATATAAAACCTCGAACATCTTGCTCGATAGAGATTTTACCCCCAAGATTTCGGATTTCGGCCTTGCTAAACTTTGTCATGGACGAGAGAGTGTTGTATCAACTCTTGGCATGAGAGGAACGGTTGGATTTATTGCACCGGAAGTTGTTTGCCGAAACTTGGGAAGAATCTCTCACAAGTCTGATGTTTACAGTTACGGAATGTTGGTTCTTGATATGGTAGGCATAAAAAATTTTGATATCAAAGTTTTTAATAACAGTGAAATGTACTTTCCAGAATGGATTTATAGGAATTTAGAGCCTGGCAAAGATCTGAAATTGCCAATGAATGTGACGGAGGAGGAGGAAGTGCTAGCGAGGAAGATGATCATTGTGAGTTTGTGGTGCATTCAAACCAGTCCATTTGATCGGCCACCAATTGTAAAGGTGATAGAAATGTTGGAAGGAAGCTTTGAATCACTGCAAATGCCGCCGAAGCCCATCATGTATTCTCCATCGCGAGAATTGTCACACCATTGGGAAATGTCGATGTCAAATTCTAATGGGAGCCACGAGGAGGATATGATAGTGG
Source organism: Eucalyptus tenuipes (assembly GCA_014182365.1). Taxonomy (NCBI): domain Eukaryota; kingdom Viridiplantae; phylum Streptophyta; class Magnoliopsida; order Myrtales; family Myrtaceae; genus Eucalyptus; species Eucalyptus tenuipes. The sequence continues at coordinate 25,984,424 of CM024542.1, forward strand.
AGAATTTAGAGGAAAACAATTGATGATAAAGTTGTAGTGCACGATAAAACTCCTCGAGGTAATTGTCATGCTTTAATTTAGATTGAATATGTTGTTCATAGAGTTGTGATGAAAGTAGAGAGGATGGTTTTGTTATAATTGCCTGCATATCGTATTCTTGCAAAGATTCACAAAGATTCACATCGAGATCAATATTTAGAATAATATAACATATATAGTTTTATAGCCATGCGATGCGGTGACATCTTGCTAGCTTAACCGTAAAATTAGTGTGAATGGGACCATGTTTTCTAGATGGGTGACACGTCAAAAGCATCTAATTCGTAAACAATCAGCTAGGGAAGATGATAAGAAGAGATAATAACAGGTTCACTAAGAAAATTCCATAATTAAAAGAACCAACCCCCAATAATATTTTCCGAAACAATACTGAGTTTTTGCCATCCTTGAATAATATACCGTCACCTTTTGACAATGCATTTTGGCTTTTTTAACAAGCATTAAGCACTTAAAAACATTGCAGCCTGCTGAAAGGGGTGCCTACAATAAGAAATTAAGATCTATAGACACAATCAACTATATTTGGGCGAATATGCTGTTCAAAATAGGGAAAATTGTTCAAAAAGTCCAAAATTTATTGGCCATTTTAGTTTTAAATCTTTTGATGATTTGCCAATGTAGTTCTTTTGGCCAATGTCAGTTGGAAATTACTAACGGGGACGATAGTCCTACGTGACATGGCCGGATCTGAATCGGCTCATGGGCTTTGTAGGGTGTTTTATGCCCCTCAATGTTTGTGTCATAAACAAGAAAACAATACATTTTGTTGGGAAACGGATTCCCAAAAAACGATCCGATACTCAATAAACACCGAAAACGAACGCCAAAAAACGAGCCCAGAAAAAAAATGTTACACCAATCATAAGGTACATTACGGAGTCGAACATACCTTGTCTTTCACAGATTAAACACCGCTGTCGCAGTTTGATGAGGAATTCTAATACTGTTCTTCAAAAGGAGCGTACAGTTTTTGATGAGAAACTAAGAGAGCGTAGAATAGAGAAAAACATATTCTCTTTTTCTTAGATTACGTAACTTATAAGATAACCAACTTATCTGATATATTAACTACCCATATTTTCCCTTTTATTTTTATTTTATTTTACAGTAACTGCACTTCTCCATGGGCCCTACACTTACGGGCCGGGTTTTTGGCCCAACATGGGCGGACGGGCTTAAATAAGCCCATCAAACATAAAAACCCATCATCTCCCACTCACACATGGTGGGCCGAACATAACTCTCTTTTCCTCTCTGCAACATTCATACTGGTGAATAATCCGTGCGACTAGCATACTTTGAGAGCTCGTTGCCATACATCTATTAGGAATATATAGCAGCTCATAATGGACATCACACTTTAAGTATATTTAGTATGCAGTACTCTAGATCGATCAATCACATTTATATATTTCTTGATCTCTTTTTAACAATGATATATTATATTCACAATTATGATTATTCCAAAAACAATCATAATTGATTGACCAGTGAATGCAAAACTAGAATGTAATTCTCCAAATTCGATCTTCCTTTTTCCTTGAAACTCTCAATTTCAATTCAACTTACTTTTCTAGAAATGTCATATTAGATCGAATCAATTTATGATCATTGGCAACATTCTAAGATAACAAACACTGAATAGAAATCTTGAGAATAAGTAAGAGTCATGGGGGGACTTAATTGAGGAACTCTTTTCCTCAAGAGTCTCACACGGCATAAAAGTTGAGATCAAAACTTTTGCCACTCTTGTTAGTCGTCTTATGCATACGTAGTATGGAATACATATTACAGTATTAACTCATTTCCCATGGAGCATATGTCTACACCTTCTATACCGTACATATGATAGTTCAGACATATCCAATGTCTAACTTGAGTTCACGTATCTACTCTTTCACGGAATTCATCAGAACTCACATCTGGCATCATAGACAGATAAAGTAAAGTATATGGGTTATTTTACTTTCGGATATAGTAAATGCGACATATATATTTTAAGCTTGAGCTCTCGATTATCACCTAGATAATAAGCTTAAAAACCGTCTTATCTCTATTTATCACATAGTAAATAGAGACGATTACCTGTGTGAGTGGGCTAATCTTTTATCTATCCGACATAGTTTCTCAATTTCATATAATGCACTAAGCATTAAGATGCATAAACGTTAAACAAAGATTCATAGGCATTAATAATGAAAACACAATTTCATTAAATGTGAACACTTAAGGGAAATTACAATATTCAGTACATCAAACTGTACGCAGTTTTAGAGATTTCACATAGCCACAAAACACATCTCTAGGTATTGGCTTCATCATAGGATCTGCTACCATTATATGCGTAGATATGTACTGTAAGTTCACATCTTTTCGTGCAACCATATCTTTGACAAAATTATACTTGGTATCTATATACTTGGTCTTGCCATGATATTTTGGATCTTTGGTATACGCTATTGTTGCTTGGCTATCACAGTTAACCAATAATGAGTTTGCAGCATTCTCAAAAACACCTAAATGATCCAAAAATCTCTTAAGCCAAACACCTTCTTGTATTGCTGCTGATAATGCCACGAACTCAGCTTCCATCATGAACAAGGCTATACACGTTTGTTTCTTACTGCTCCATGATATAGCGCCATTATTTAGTAAGAAAACAAATCTAGAGGTAGATTTCATTTCATCTAAATCTCCTCCCCAATCAGCATCTAAATAGCCTTCAAGTCGTAGATGATTTCCTTGGTAACTCAGCGTATAATCAGCAATTCTCTTTATATACCTCAGTATTCTTTTAACGGCTTTCCAATGTGCTTGACCTGGATTGGATTGGTATCTACTCACCATTCTAACTGCAAAACATATATCAGGTCTTGTATACATCATAGCGTACATTAAACTTCCAACAGCACTAGCATAAGGAACATGTTGCATTTGTTCATTCTTTTGTGGAGTCCTTGGACACATTCTATGGCTCAATCCTTCACATTTTACAATAGGAGTATCTATAGGTTTTCAATCCTGCATACGAAATCGTTCAAGAACCTTATTTATGTATGTTTCTTACGAAAGAGATAATGATCTCTTCGAACAATCTCTTGAAATCTTAACTCCAAGAATGTATGTAGCCTCACCCATTTCTTTCATCTCAAAGTTGGAAGATAACTAACTCTTGACAGTATTAACAAACTCCATATTGCTTCCGGCGATTAGTATATCATCAACATATAATGATATGATCACAAATTGATATTTGGATCTTTTGATATATACATAATGATCCTCATCAATCATTGTAAAATCATATGCCATTATGACATTATGAAAACGTATATACTATTATCTCGATGACTGCTTAAGGCCATATATTGATCTCAAAAGTCAACATACCTTTTGTTCTTGGCCTTTCATAATGAAACCAACATGTTATTCCATATATATTTCTACCGCTAATTCTCCATTGAAAAAAGCAGTCTTTACATCCATTTGATGTAACTCAAGATCCATACTAGTTACTATTGTTAGAATAATGCGAATCGAGGTAAATCTCACTACAGGAGAAAATGTTTCCTCATAATCAATTCATTCTTGTTGATTATACCCCTTCGCCATAAGATGAACTTTATGTCTTTCAATTGAGCCATCAGTTTTACGCTTTATTTTGAGAACCTACTTGTTCCCAATAGCTTTGTGTCCTTTTAGAAGATCAACTAGTTCCCAAACATGGTTTGACTTCATGGACTCCATCTCCTCTTCCATTGCATGCATCCATTTTTCCTTACTAGGGTAATTTAGAGCTTCATTTACATTTCTTGGCTCATCTTCATCTTGTGGAGCAACCATAAAAGTTTCCCATTCAATGTCAAAACGTCGACGGGGAATACTTTTGCGACTTGTTCGCCGTATGAGAGATTGCACACTTTGCACATCATTTCCCATTATGCTCCCACTCGGATTAGATAATGACGATATCCTCTCATCATGTGGTTGTAATTGAGAGTGAGTTGAATTTAATTCATCACTTCTCATGTTACTCCAACTTGGACAAACTCTACTAAGTTCATTATCTTGATCCAAGGTTTCAAATAGGGAGTAATCCTCACCTATTTCGCCCTTCTTAGGAAATTCATTCTCTAAAAATGTGACATCCCATGATTCAAATTCAGTTATACTTCCACTTTCCTGCTCACCTATAAACACATACCCTTTCGAGTGTTCTGAGTATCTTATGAAAATACTCTTATTGCCTCCGGGACCCAATTTCCCATACTTGTGAGAGGGCTCATGAGTATAGGTAGCACAACCCAACGGTTTAAGAAAACTTAAGTCCGGTTTTCTACCTGTCTATAACTCATATGGAGTGGAAGTAACTGATTTGGAAGGTACACGATTAAATATATAGGCAGTAGTTGATAAAGCATCACCCCAAAAGGTGATAGGTAAGTTAGCATGCGCCATCATGGACCTAACCATTTCCAGTAGGGTTCTGTTTCTTCTTTCCGCAACACCATTTTGTTGAGGAGTATAGGGAATAGACAACTCTCTTTCTATTTCATTTTCATCACATAAATTTCTAAACTCATCAGATAAATATTCTCGACCTCGATCGGATCTCAATACTTTTATTTTCTTATCTAATTGATTTTCTACCAAGTTATAAACCTTTTGAAACAACTTAATGCTTCAAATTTATGAGAAATCAAATAGACATATTCGAATCGAGTATAATCATCTATAAATGTGATGAAATAAATAACCACATGTCTTCCTCTCACATTCATTGGAACATAGATGTCGGAATGGATTAATAGCAAAAGAAATTCAGCTCTTTTACCTTTTCCAAATGGTTTTCTTGTTGTTTTCCTTGCTAGGCAATGCTCACATATGAGCAAATCGACTTTTTCAATATTGCCCAACAAGCCATCTTTGGCTAGCCTATTCATACGTTGTTGGCCAATATGACCAAGTCTAGCATGCCACACATGCACATAATTATCATATGAATTAGAAGACGTGAAAAGGAAATAACAAATATTGAGATTACCACAATCAACATTCAATACAATAAAACCATCTAGAAAGTAACCACAACCATAGTAGTTTATATTCAAATACAAATCCACACCACTATTATAGAAGTTCAAACTAAAACCAAGCTTTACCAACACTAAAATAGACACCAAATTTCGACGAATCTCTAGAGCATATAATACATCATGTAGGAACAAAGTGCGTCCACCACGCATGTTTAATTGATAGGTGTCAATCCCTTTTACTTCAACTTTAGAGTTGTTTTCTACATAGATCCATTTAGTTCCAGTTGGTACTCGTCGAAATTGCACGAAGGATTCTCTATCCTTCGCTATATGGTCTGTTGCTCCCGAATCTACAATCTACAAAGGATTAGATTCAGTTAAGAATACAGAACTTGACACATAAGCAAAGTTCTCAAAAGTACAAGTGGTGTTTATCTTCTTTGGCTCACGACAGTCGCGAGCATAGTGACAATTCTTGTCACAATTAAAACACTTCACCCTTGACAGTTTTTTCATTCGAGGACGCTTTCCTCTTTCATGTTGGTTAACTTTTGGTTTCTTGCAAGAAAGATTTGATCCCTTGCATTTCCACCCATTGAACGAATCAATGCGCTTGCGCTTAGAGCTCGAAGCCCCTTCTGAGCTAGAACCAGCACAACAAATATCTATTTCCTGCTCAAATGCTTTTAGGCGGTCCTCTGCTAGCTCAAGGTGGCACACAACATTCTCAAGTTCTTCCATAACATGGTTAAGAGCTTTTAGTGCTTCTTGCTTTTCAAACACATATTAAATTTTCATATTCAATATTTCACAATTCTCGTCGTTCAATTTCTCTTCTTTGTTTAACTCAGCAATTATACTCTTAGTTGCTGAAGCTATTGGATCTGAACATATCAGACACATATGCATGAATTATTAATGCCTATCATTTACGCATCCATTTTGCATAAACTCATCCTATTAATGAATAATTTCAAATAAGGTTTCAGAATCAAAAGGTCATTATATTTCCAATCATCATCCAAAATCCTAACTTGAAATTATCATTAACATAGTTGTTAATGCAAAAATAAGTTCAACAAAGTCACTAAAACTTTCTTGAACTTCCCACAAAGAATTATAAATTAACATATTAATTTACAACGATAGATAAAATTGAACTTTCAATAATTAAATATGTCATTTACACTAAGCAATATATTCAGAGGAAATATATCAACATAGAAAGAGATATTTACACTTTAAACATCTCAAACTAATCTTAGAAAAATAAATAATTAAACCAAGATAATCTCATTTATATCATAAACTGGGAAAATCTCTTCTAATCTCTTAGTAAAATTCTTTGAGAATTTTGAAGACACATTAGTCAACCACGGAAAAAACCTTTGGAGAGCCCTCATGACTCCTCCAAGGCGCATTCATTCTACGCCATGTGACACTCAACCCAAGGGTTGAAATCTTGGTTAACTCGATTTTATAGTACTCTCTTACAAAAGCTATTGCTAGCCTCCTATAATCTGGAACCACGTTGACCTCCTATAGCTGATCTAACACTACTTGCTATTCAGGTGAAAGAGTGTTAATTAAGGTCGGCACATTCTCAAAATCCAGCATAGGATAACCATTCCAGATGATTTCTTGTATCATCTGATTGACCCTGACCACGTGTGATACTGCATGACCGTCATTCCACCGATAATTAGCTAATTCTATTTTTACCCCTTTAAGTCTCGCATTTTCTTTGTCAGTTTTCGGAAATGTAGGCATGCGTGCAAAACGCATCACGGTTCTTGCAACAAATGCAAAACAAAAGGGATTACTTATAATCCACAACAAACAAAACGGAAAAGCATAATTTTCCTCCGGCTTTTTTTTCTTTTTTATTTGGGGGCCGGTCAATGGTAATCAACCCTGGTCAACGGTGGTCAACGGTCAAAAGTCAACGGGTCAATGCAGACGGGTCGGGTCAGACGGGTCAAATCGACCGACCCTGCTAGGTGACGTCATCGTGACGTCACCGGCACGTGCTCGGCGCGTGCGCGGGCACCCGCCAGCTGACGTCACGATGATGTCAGCTGGCGCGTGCGTGCACGCGCCTGCGGTTTGCCCCGCGCGTGCCTGCATTGCATGCGTCGTAGACGCCGGATCTTCTAGCCGTGCGTGGCGGAGTGTCCGGCGGCGGGCCACCTGTCGTTTTTCTTGTCTCGACGAGAACTACGACCCTGCACTATCGAAACGAGTTTTGATTTACAAACAATAAACAAGGGGCGAACAGTACACGGTGTTGGGATTTCCGTCCCCGAGCAATCGACGGCGGCGTTTCACGAAATTTCAACCAAAAACAACATATAAACATCAATAGTAATCGGAAAACATGAACAACATCGCTCTGATACCAATGTTGGGAAACGGATTCCCAAAAAACGATCCGATACTCAATTGAACACCGAAAACGAATGCCGAAAAACGAGCCCAGAAAAAAACATGTTACACCGATCATAAGGTACATTACGGAGTCGAATATACCTTGTCTTGCACAGATCAAACACCGCTGTCGCAGTTTGATGAGGAATTCTGATACTATTCTTCAAAAGGAGCTTACAGTTTTTGGGGAGAAATTGAGAGAGAGTAGAATAGAGAAAAACGTATTCTCTCTTTTTCTCAGATTACGTAACTTATCTGATAACCAACTTATCAGATACATTAACTGCCCAGATTTTCCTTTTCCTTTTTATTTTATTTTACAGTAACTGTACTCCTCCATGGGCCCTACACTTACGGGCCAGGTTTTTGGCCCAACATGGGCGGACGGGCTTAAATAAGCCCATCAAACATAAAAACCCATCACATTTCATATAAAGTTAAGCAAAAAAAGCAAATAAAATATGAAAATGAATCTCATCGAATCATATCTTTACATATGCAACATGGCATTCGGTTGAAGATTGAAAAGCATATATATCCGTCAAATTTTCCCTATCTGGAAGAGTCTCGGGATGAAAGTACTTTTACCTGCCTCAGAGAATTCCCCGGATCAAACTGGCTATTAGCGTAGGCCAAAGGGGCCAAACCCAACTGGAGTAGACGAAAATGGAAGAACTAAAACAATTAGCCCTGCAGAGGTTGTTCCACCCTCCTCCTAAATAGTCCTCCATTTGCTGGCGCTGGCAGGGGAAAGCCCAGAATCTTAAAAACACATTGTCGCCCTCCCGAACAAATTTCGGCACATGAGATGAAGAGACACTATTGCAAAAGGAAAAACCAGAGCAAATGCTCAGGCTTTCGGCCACAGCCCCTCTCCTTCGATGATGATTCCAAATCCTATCAAATCATGCTCGAGAGACAATTGCTGTAAGTCCTGGCCAGCAGTCGCTGCTCGGGACTTAGCAAATCCCCTTGAAGAATCGAGCCGGGAAGCTGAGGACGGTTATGAGTAGATGTTCCGGACAGCTCCTCTGAATCCATCATCCTTAACCGTGTTGAGAAACCATTATCGATAAATTTCAGGATGCGTGGTGGTCTGATAGTGATGAAGATACGGGATCCCCAACTTCTAAACCATGTGCAGCAGGGTCAAACAAGAGGCAATCCCATATTTCAACGTCACGAAGGGTATCTTTTATTCTCGATGATCTCCCATATCATAAGTGGCCAGAGAGATTGCAAGCGTTCTATGCTTAATTAGCCACCAAAGCCCTTAGCATCAGAGTTCGCCATTATTATATTATTTCAACAGTTGTCAGTAAATTCATTGGAAGCCGTCGAGATTGGTGGACGTCTCTTTCTAAAGAGGACAGGACAGCCTTTCTGGTCCTACAAGAATTCAATCAAGTAATCCAAATTCTCCATCAATTTTTCATCGACAATCCAGAAAATTTGAAAAAAGAAATAATTTCTTTCCAACAAGAGAAGAAATCTCGATAAACACTCCAAACAAATGCTGAAGCTTTCAGATGTGAGTCTTAAGTCAGTGTTCCTATCATCCATTCCAAAGTAGATAGCTATATTAGTGAAAGATCTTTTCGAAATCGAAGGGGATAAGTATATTAAAAGTTTTGAAAATTGTCACGAAAGTATAGTTAAATCCTAAAATTTTCAAAAAGAGTAATTCAATCATAATAATTGTTGTGAAAGTGTAATTTAGTCCTTATATTTTCCAAAGGTACAATTCACTTATAAAAATTATCATGAAAGTGCAATTGAGTCCTAAAATTTTTAAAAAATGCAATAAAGTCCTAAAATTTATGGAGTAGGTGCAATCAAGTCTTTCCATTAATTCTGTCTAACTTGACAAAAAAAAATGCCAACAAGTTTTAGAACTTGGTTACATCAACTTGACTAGTTTCAGGACTTGATTGCACCAACTTTCCAAGATTTAGGACTTGATTTTAATTTTTGAAAATTTTGAGACTCAATTGTACCTTTACGACAAATTTTAGGATCAAGTTTTAGAACTCAATTGCATTTCATGACAAATTTTAGGATTTTAAGTGTACTTGTTCCAAATACACTTGTTCCAAATTGAAATAGAAGAGTCGTTGATGCCACACTTGGCAAACTCCAGTTAGTAATCCATATTGCAATAGTAGAATTGTGTCTCGGAAGAAAAGCAATGAAGGATTACTTGCATGGCAAAAGAGAGAATTAGACAAGGCCCGTTTAAAGCCTGCTCGCTCAACGATTCCTCTGTGACATGCCGCGGCAAAGAATAAACGGCATTGACAGACGTTTCATCTGTGATCGCAAAGGACGCTTTGCAGAAAAAAAAAATGCCCTCAAGCCAAGAAAAAGAAATGCATATGTTGCAAACCATTGAGACGAAGACCGGAGTATTTTTCCAAGAAGATGATCCTGAATCAATTTTGTACTTCTGGTCAATGATCCAGATCATGATGATAGCTTTGCTTCTTTTCCCAATATCCAAAAACACCAAACCTCCAGAGTTTTTTTCAGACCTCTCATGCTCCCAAACCATGCATTCCAATTCATATCTTTCTTTCCAAACATAGCAAGCCCATTTCAATTACTACCCTCGTAGACACCGGCACAGATGCACATATGTTTGATCTTAAAATTCTTCCACAAGAAATTTTGTAAATCCCAAAGTCACCACGAAGTAGGAAAAGTAAATCCTAAATTTATTATAGTGTTAATTTAGTTATAAACCTTTTAATAGTGCCAATTTAATTATAAACTTTTTGATTTAGTACCAGTTCAGTCTTTCCGACTAACTTTGGCGGAATATTGCTGACATGAACGTAGGTTGGCTTACATGGCACTATCGAAGTTGACGTGGATAATTTTTAATAATATTTTATTTTTTTTATTATTTATTACTTATTATTTATTCATGTCTTTCTTTTTTCCTTTCTTCTTCCTATTCCAATGCCGGCCACTAGTCACAGGCGATGGCCGAGCGGGTTGGCCTTGCTTGGGTGAGTATTGATACCTACATCCATATAGAGAGGTAATAGTAAATAATTCACTATAATTGGAGAATCGAGTTATGACTCTAATATTTCCCACACTTAAGCTCTATTTTTTCGTAAAAAATAAATAATTTGGAAACTATTTCTTTAAAAATGATCACTTGTATTGCTTACCAAAATGAATTAATAAAAAATATTTGCATTGTCCAAAAAAACTTAAACATATATTGTTGTCAGAAAAATAATTTTCATCAACTAATCATATTAATTGAAACAAATGATCATCTTCAGCAAAATATTTTTTGAATTCAAATTATAACCAAAATTTAAAATATTTATAAATAAAGAAATCAATTGGATGTAAAACACGCACGACACGAATGAAATGTGTAAGCTCAATGCAAAAACTTTTCCACGCGGCCGAACCAGAAGTCACGTTCTGTATTTTTTTTTGTTCTTCGAACGGCGGGTCCAGCAAGGTCACCCTGCGGCTCCTCACGCCTAGGAAAGCTCACGAACTTTATCATTTTCCTCTTATATACTTTGGTCCCACACGCGCGACTAATCCCTTGGTCAAACCGAGATGTTCTTCTCCAACAAAATGAAACAAATCCTTTGCCCATTGAGAGGGAAAATAAATAAATAAAGAAAAACAAATCAGCAACTTCTTTATTTCAAACCACTTCTCACTCTTGATTTGGATTAAGGAAAGGTTCCCTCGAAGGCCTATTTATTCTACCGTACGAATCGGTGGATATCCTTCAATTCTATCCTGAATTCGAGACAAATTTTTTCCTGATCTAGTTAGTTACATCCACTCTCACTCTCACCCTTCATCACCACCACCACCACCACCGCCACCCACAGATGCACAGCCACCTGCTCCTCCTCATCACAGCGGCCACCGCCCTCCTCCTCCTCCCCCTGATGGCGTCGTCTCTCTCCGCCGGCAACTCTCTCTCCAACTGCAACCGAACCTTCAGCTGCGGCCCCCTCATAAACGTCTCCTACCCCTTCACCGGCGGCGACTGCCCCGCCCACTGTGGCCCGCCGGAGTTCCACCTCGGCTGGGTCGGCGACTCCCCCGAGCTCACCACCGACTCCCTCACTTACTGCGTCCTCGCACTCGACCAGACTCATCGATCGCTCACTCTCTCGAGAACCGATCTTTACGCAACAACTGCTTGTCGCCATACGCCAACACCACTCTCAACTCCACCATCTTCATCTTCGCTAGCGACAACAAAGACCTCACCTTGTTTTATGAGTGTTGGGCCATAAGGACCTCTAATCCCAAGATTCTGTTCAGTTGCGAAATCAATGGAACCGAGACAGGCAGCTCTTACTCGATCGATGTTGTCCCCACTGGTCTGATTCTTAATGAGAGCAGCTGTGATGCAAGTGTCACGATCCCAATCCTGCAGTCCGCGGTGATCTTGCTCACCGCAAATGGGTCGAAGCTCAGGGAGGCTCTGATGGAGGGTTTTGAGGTGAATTACACGAATCCGTACGAGGATCGGTGCGGCATGTGTGGTGGGACTGGCGGGGACTGTGGGTTTGATTCTGATCAGGGTGACCAAATTTGTCCCACATCGGCCGCAGTACTTCAATGGACCCACTTTCTGGTCGTTTAAATGAACCGGATGACACGTTGTGGTGCTGTTAATCTGAAACTGATTTATTTTCTTATCATGCGTGCGAGTTTTCTCATTGCACCGTTTACTTTAGTCAGGGAGTAGCCCCAAAGCAGAAGCTTTTTTAAAAAGCTCGAGGTTAGAACAGAGAGGTCCATGTTTATAGGTAGAAAAGCATGGGGCATTCCAGTCCAATCGAAGGGTGGAGGAAGCTACTTGAACCAGATTGGTACCACTTTACGGATTGTTTACGGATGACTTCCTACACAGAAAAGACTTCCATGTCTCGAATATGATTGTGCAAATGCGGATATTTACCACATAGGCAAAGTTTTCACTCTTTGGGCGTTTGCTATCGGCAATTTCTATAATTGTACTCAACCTTGGAAATAATAGATTTTCCTTTTTCAGGGTCCACCATAATATCTCTTTGACATCACTAAATTTGTATCTCTTGCTTTGGTAAAGCGCTAATATCTTTTAAGTGATTGAAAATGATAAGTGGAGTGTTTGCTGTTGGTGCTTCAATATCTGCAATTACCATCATTTTCACATGGAAGGTTCTACTCTTCAAGAACAAGAAAGATTGTGAACTTGAGCACCTGATGGGAATCCATGGATCTCTTGGTCCAAGAAGATACCGATATAGTGATTTGAAGAAAATGACAAAATCATTTTCAGAGAAACTTGGTCAAGGAAGATTTGGTGCAGTGTATGAAGGAAAGATCAAAGATGATTGTCTTGTGGCGATAAAAAATCTAATAGATTTGAAAAGTGGCCTAGAAGAATTTATCAATGAAGTCTCGAGCATTAGTAGAACTTCTCACATTAATGTAATCACTCTCTTAGATTTTGTTACAAAGGGAAGAAAGGAGCTCTAACATTCGAATACATGCCTAATGGTTTGTTGGATAAGTTCATATATTCGGGAAGAGCTTTAAATATGAGTAATTCCTTGGAATGGAAGATACTATATCAAATTGCAATTGGCATTGCTCATGGGTTAGAGTATCTGCGCCAAGGCCGCAATACTAGAATATTGCATTTCGATATAAAAGCTCATAACATCTTGCTCGATCGAGATTTTACCCCCAAGATTCCGGATTTCAGCCTTGCTAAACTTTGTCACGGGCGAGAAAGTGCTATATCAATACCTGGCATGAGAGGAATGGTTGCGTTTATTGCCCCAGAAGTTACCTATCAAAACTTGGGGAAAGTCTCTCACAAGTTGGATGTTTATAATTACGGAATGTCGGTTCTTGATATGGTAGGCGTCAGAAATTCTAACGTCAAAGTTTCCGATAGCAGTGAAATGTACTTTCAAGAATGGATTTATAGGAACTTAGAGCCCGACAAAGATTTGAAATTGCCGATGAATGTGACAGAGGAGGAGGAAGTGCTAGCAAGGAAGATGATTTTTGTGAGTTTGTGGTGCATTCAAACCAGTCCATCTGATTGACCTCCAATTGTGAAGATGATAGATATGTTGGAAGGAAGCTTCCAATCATTGCAAATGCCGCGGAAGCCCATTTTGCATTCTCCTTTGCAAGAATTGCCCAACATTGTGAAATGACGATGTCGAGTTCCAATGGGAGCCATGAGGAGGATGGAATACTAGAGAATTTGGAGGAAAGCAATAACCGATGCTAAAGTGATAGTCCATGATATGACTTCTCGAGGTAATTCTCATGCCTTTCTTTAGATATTTTTTTTTTTTGAATGAGTTCTTTAGATTGAATATGTTGTTCTTAGAGCTGCAAGGAAAGTAGATGGTACGGTTTTATTATTATGTCTTGCAAACATCGGTGTTGACACTAACATTTAGAATAATGTAATAAATATAGTTTTAAATCTTGCCAGCTTAACAGTAAATTTAGTGTGAATGGGACCATATATGCTAGATGTTTGACTCGTCCAAAGCATCTAATTCCTAAAGAGTCAGCAGGGGAAGATGATAGGAAGAGAGTGCACGCTCTCCTAAATGATAATCCTACATTACGAAAATTCCATAGTTAAAAGAATCAATTCTCGATAATATTTTTTCGAAACAATACTAAATCTTTGCCATCGAAATTTCTTGAATAATATACTGTCACCTTTTAACTATGCATTTTGGCTTTTTTACAAGCATTAAGCACTTAAAAACATTGTGGTTGTTGAAAGGGTTGCCTACATAATTATTGACTATATTTGGGTGAATATGTTGCTCAAAATAGAAAAAACTGTTGAAAAAATTCTAAACCTATTGTTTGGAGGTCAATCCAATTATAAACATGTCAATTTGGCCAATTTAGTCGCATATCTTTTGGCAATCTGCCAATGGAGTTCTTCAAGCCAATGTTGATTGAAATTCACTGATATGGACATTGGCAGTCCTACGTGATATGGCTGGTGTTAGGTTTGTCAGATGGGTGGGTCGAATCAAATTTAGGTTAGGTTGAAAATAGTTCGATCTATATTGACCTATCTAACCTATATTGACCCATTTTTATGTAATATAATTTTAACAGCTCAAACTTGACCTAGCCCATATTACTAAAATATATCCATATCCATACCAAAAAATTTAACTTACTTAAGATTCTTCATAAGAATATGTTACTTGAATAGATTATTTCATCAAATTAAAAAAATAAATTAACTAAATAAGATTTGTTAGTAAATAAAAGAAAAACATAAAAAAACCTAAAGATTGAAATGCACATAAAGAACTAGAAAAATATGCATGTATCGTTGTTGTCGGTTCTCATAAATTTTTGAAGTTGAAATGGTCTTTTTTTTAATCTCATGATTAACTTAAGTGGGAAAAAAAATTCCAAAATACAAATATAAAAACATGAAAGTTAAAAAGCTAACTTCCTAAAAATAGGAAAAAATGAAATTTTAAAAACACAAGAAGACAAAGCCATGCTCGGCTCTGCTATCTCCTTGCGGCTTGCGAAGAACGCAGGGTGTCGTCTTCTTTCTCTACCAACGTATGCACGCCTCTTCTTTCGCGTGGTCAATGGTCACTTTGTCACGCCAAGATTACCCTTGCCGCACCGCCACCCTCATCGGGCCGTCGCCTTTTACAACCCGAGTTCAAGGACCTTCGGAAAACCAAGCTCAGCGCCAAAGCCGAAGCAGGTGGAGATCCTCAGCCTTGTATTCGAAGTTAGGAGTGTGTGAGGAGTGATATACACGAGCTTGAGAGTTTAGAGCTTAGATCTTGTAACTTCTAATTGGTTCTTCATAGTGAAATCCAGTCAATAAGTTGTAGTGTGGGAGAGTGAATGTAGGCTTATCATAAGTCGAACCACTATAATTGTTGTGTGCAATTTTCTCTATCCCTTAACCTCTCATTTATTTCGTTTATTGCACACAGTAAAGTCTGATCATTGCGTAGTTCTTCATCCGATGTTGCAAAAGATTTAATCAATGTAAAGTTTTTCATGAGACTTTGTTCTTTTGTGATATTGAACTTGGTTGTTTTAAATTCCGCTTTAATTGTTTATAATCACTTATTCCACCCCTCTAGGTGATAGTTTTAGCCATAACATATATAAGGGGCAACACTAATTCGGCAGCCTCTAGGGTGCTTTCTGCAGGTCTTAATTCAGGTTGATACGCGCTTTGTTTCTTTTACTTGCAAAGCTGTTTTCAAGTTTTAGTGTCACAAAATACATGAACTCTGAATTTGTTTATTATACGCAGACCATCATAACGATTCAAATAATAGGGCAAGATATAATTCCTTTATATGCATTTGATCAACTTGTTATATTCGTCATGATGGCTAGAAAAATGGGAAAAGTGCCAAAAAAGTCCTAAATCTTTTGTCCTGTGTCGATTTAGTTCTAAACCTTTTTTTGGTGCCGATTTAGTCCTAAATATTTTTTTGGTATTAATTTAGTCCTAAACCTTTTTACGTTGTGCCAATTCAGTCCTTTCTGGCCAATTTTTGGCTAGATTTTGCTCACTGGACACCAGCTAGCTGACGTGGCCTAATCGGCGCTAACGTGGACAACTTTTAATAATATTTTAATATTTTAGATTTTTATTTTTATTTTTATTTTTTTTCTTCTTCTCTTCTTCCTCCAGCCGGTCATCGGACCTCGGTGACTCGGCTAGAGACGACGGCCGGCAAGGTCGACCTCGACCTCCCTAGTGGCTGCGAGGGTGGCCTCTCGCAGGGCGGCGAGGTTCGCCTCGTCGGATCTGGTGAGGTCGAGCCTCGCCGATGGCTTCGCGCCGAGTTGGCGGGGCTCACCCTCTCCGCCCAGGCCTCGAGGGCGGCCTTGTGCCGGGTGGGCGAGGCTCGCCCTCGCCACCCCGCGTGAGGCCGCCCTCGCGGCCACTGGCGAGGTGGCCGACGAGGACGACCTCAACCTCGTTGGTCGTCACCTCTGGCAGGTCACCAAGGTCCGACGACCGGCTGGAGGAAGAAGAGGAGAAAAAAAAAGAAAAAGAAAAAAATAAAAGAAAAATTCAAAAATATTAAAATATTATTAAAAGTTGTTCACGTCAGTGCCGATTAGGCTACGCGCCGGCCGGCACCTAGTCAGCAAAATCCGGCCAATTGACTGAATTGGCACAACGTAAAAAGGTTTAGGACTAAATCGATACAAAAAAAAGTTTAAGACTAAATTGGCATAAAGACAAAAGGTTTATGACCTTTTTGGCACTTTTCCCCTAGAAAAATGAACCCAAATAGACATGGTGACAATAACAAAGGGAGGGAGATCACTTATCTGGAAAATGGCCAACATGGTTTCGACCACCTTAAGGCTATCGCAGGTTGATCTTTTTAAACATACAGCACATAATTTAAAAGATACTGCGGATTGGATACTTAAGTTCTGCTAGTTTTTTCCTTCGCCATGTAAAGGTGGCTTTCTTTCACAATGTGCGTTTCTTCTCATAAAATGTTGCTACACATTTTGTTCTCAATTGCTGTTACAAAAGCGATTAGTAGTGTTTGTTATTTTGACTGTTTCGTGACAATGTTAGCAAGGGCGCTTGCATCAAACTGAAGGTCAAAGCAAATACATGGTGGGTGTAGGAACCTCTATCTATGCAGGACCAATCTGTGCGGATTCTTAATTTTATAAAACTGTCTGTATGGGTACACACTTTGGAAATCTTTGAATTGAGCTGATATTCTTGAGTGGTCACAAAAGTTTGGCCAAAGTGGCCATAGTTGACGATATTCATTGCTCCTATTCTCACATAATTGCTGATTTTCCGTTTATATACTAGCTTTTCAAAAACATTATAATCTTATGGATGAATTTGTAGGTGTTCCGTGCATCTTTGGGGTCTTGACCTGTGATGACATGGATCAGAAAATCAATCATTCTGGGAATTTGACGGATCTTGGGTTTTGCGCTTGAAATATTGTGTTCATCAGCATTAGATTCACCTATGAACAAACTTTTCATGCAATCTACAGGCTTTGAACAGAGCTGGTGAAAAATCTGGGAACAAGGGATCTGAGGCTGTTTTAACAGCTATAAGCTGCTGTTAATTATTCTCTTAGTTGAGCGGCCATGTTGGTTTGCATAAAGTGTTGCTTTCTACTCTCTTTTCCTTTATGACTTTGCTTCTCTTCCTCCTATTATTTACTGTATATTGGTTTTCCCCCAATTTTTAATACGTGGAAAAAAAAATAAAGTGTAAACTGTCCTCTTCATCCCATGATCCTTCAATTTGGCTGGTTTTGTCCTTGAAGATGATAAAGCGACTTCATGAGAAACTGTAGGAGCATTTAATCGTGCTAGTATTGCATATAGCATATCATGCAAAGGCAGGTTGGCATTTTCATGGGCTCCCTCAAACACAGTTTAAGCTAAATACCTTTGGTCTCTTATAGCAACTCTCAGTGTGCCTGAACGAATGCTTGACAGGGTTTCTTAATATTAGAAAGTAGAGCTCTCCATTCAATTAAGTACATGCTTGTACCTTTAGAGATCTCCTTGAACATAAAACTCACACTACCCCTAAACTGACTCTATGGGGAGATATGGCTAAGCAAAGGCCCCTGAACATCTCTATCCAGAAAGTCCAGTTATACTTTCAATAAGATCCTGATTTGCTCCAGCCTCCATAGGCTTGAAGTTTCCTTAAACATTCTAATTGAACTTGTCCTTGAAGAAGGTGTCCACTTCGACAGTTTGCCTGGAATTCCTGACTTTGCTGTCATTAGGGGCTCTATCTTCAATCCTTTTGCAAGTTTAGGGAGATGTCATATCTCTTAATTTGACACACGATGTACTTTATCTGCACAGATTGTGGCCGTCATCTTTGGATGTGTTCTCTTATTGCCATTGGGAGCAACGTTGTATGAGAAATCTTGTGGACTGGTGTTCGATAATGATACAATGATGTGCTCCTAGTTCTGGGAGCTTGAGGAAAACAATCATATGGTGGTTCTTTTTTTTTTGTACGACCACCTTCCTACGGACTGTTAGGGAATTGTCCCGTGCATCAGCAGATAACCCTTCAGTATGGTATGATCTGCCCGTCTGAAAAAAGAACTATGAGGAAAGGTAACGATTGCCTAATTTAAACAAACTATTCATAGCTCCATATATTTTTCACTGGTTAATCTCGCTGTTCCTTTTCCTGTACACTGGGTTTATTTATATACACACACGATGCATCTGTGTCACCGCCAGCTAGAGTTGGGTAGTTTGCCCCCTTGTCATGCAAGGGCCGTGCCTCCGTTATCAGTCTTGGGTGAGGGTCGCCCAATCCTGCTTTTCTCTGAGACATAAGGAGGCTGAATGACCCTTACCAATGTGCTGGCCACCCTCTATGGACTTATATGTTAACTTGGTTTCTCCTACGGATGATCCTATAAGTTCAGCAACATAAATCTTAGTCTCTGCCTTCGCCCTTTCGAATTTATTTGTTTACCTGCTTTGTGAACTGTTGTCCTTATTTTGCCAGTTTTTAATATATTTATGTGCCTGGCAGATTGAGATGGCATCTCTGTTCCAGCACCACCTGCACTAGCGGTTTGAAGGGCAGAGTTGGGTGTAAACTTTCCGAGTCGGCAGTTGCAGCATGTATTTCATTAACTCGTGCACTTCACCCATGAAGGATTTTAAGGGCTTCTGGATGATGAGTACAACGATGCAGTAGAAAGTGCTTACACGACTTGTTAACATAAATGTTTCTGTGCCTTTCGTCATTAGATCGTCGTAGCCATAAAATGATCCGGTGCCTAAGCAACGCGCTTGGTTTTGCCCAAATGAAGCTCGTCAGCATCAAACTCTGGTTGTGGACTGTAGTGCAATGAATACGTGGGAATAATTCTCTCTTTATTTAGCTGATCTTGCGTTGAAGAAAGCAGTTTTTGCCGTTTGATCCATGTAACTTGAGCAGTTGTTTATTAGGACGAGACAAGATTTGGTTTAATCTATTAATGAATAATTTGATGGACAGTAATATTTTGCGCGCATTTTAGTGAATATCTAGTGCTGCATATCGAATCCTCATGCATGCTTGCGTATATATATGGTGTATTTTGACGTCACAGACACAATATACATACATAAATATGCGTGTATGTGTGTGCATAAAGGTTTTATTTTGCAATATCTAGATATAATTAGATGAAAGTTATACTCTATGATTTTGGTACTAATTTTTTTCTAAATAAATTTTTATGTGTGTATATAGATTATATTTTGAA
Organism: Eucalyptus tenuipes; assembly: GCA_014182365.1. Taxonomy (NCBI): domain Eukaryota; kingdom Viridiplantae; phylum Streptophyta; class Magnoliopsida; order Myrtales; family Myrtaceae; genus Eucalyptus; species Eucalyptus tenuipes. The sequence goes on from CM024542.1 coordinate 26,004,264, forward strand.
CTATCTGCATGAAAATATGGTTAAAACTTGTAATTCATGATTGCCTATATTTTATAATATGAAGATTAGCAAATTAATAATAACTTACTCATTAATACAAATAGCTTACCAAGGAAAACAATTACTGCAAAAGGTTTACATGACGTGACACTGCACATATCATCGATATATGATGCTAGAGGATCGTTTAAATACTTATGCAATACGACAACCTCCAATAGATCAATAAATGATATTAGAGGATCAATGAAAAAAATTCATCATTAGAGAATTATAGCTCATCTTTTTCATGTAAATATCACAAAAACAATGAAATAATTATTGTTAAATAAATGAAAAGTACCCAGCATTACAAAAATTCTATAGTGTGTTTTTAAGGAGTCATATTACGTGATTGTGTATATATCGTGAATAAATATTACTAAAAGCATAATTAGTGGCAACCCTTATGAGCAAACTTCAATTTGGATATATCCAGGAACTAAGTTGAAAAGAACAAGGGCTTCCTGATGCTTTTCGAAACAATATTAGGTCTGTGCCCTACGAAACGGGGTGAATGAGAGGGGGAAAAGAAATTGAAAAATCCAATCACAAGGTACAAGAAACTTTCTATAGGGGCATACATCGAAAAAATAAAGTGGCTCGGTGTATCCAGACAAGAAGGGGGTTAATTTAACACTAAGACATTGGCCCCAGACCCATTATATATTATTAAGACAAGACACTCATTAAGCTCTCACAAGACCACTATTGCTATTTCCTGGATGATAAGAGCTATAAGGACTCGTTTATTTAAGAGAAGATGTTCAACGATTAGAAAATGTTTTTTAGAAAATTATTTTTTAAGAAAATAATAATATTTTCCAATATTTAATTAAAATAGAAAAAATAGTTGGAAAACATTTTTGGTCATTTGAAAAAAAAATTGATTTGATTTTCCTAAATATAAATAACACTATTTAGATTATAGTGATTTGTGCATAAACAGTCGAGGAATCAAGTATGAGCACTGGTATTTTGAGTCCACCCATGATGGAGCTTGATCTAGGTGCCGGGAACAGCGCATGGGCATTGGTCTTGAGCAAGAGCACAAGCACAGGTCCTGTGTCCACATAAGCCGAAGTTCAGAACTTGATGCTCGTGCACGACTTCCCAGAGCCCCACCTCAAGTCCAGAGAAGACAGACTCGAGGCCCTTATGTCTATGCTCGGATCCCACACAACTGAGCTAGGGTCGATCAAGGCCAACGCCTAAGCACCCATGCTTGGGGTTGTTAAGGCTAAGCTCAAGTCTATTGAGGCCAAGCCCAAGTCCTAGCGATCATGGGCTCGAGCATCGGGGACTTAGGCCTCGCCTTGGACCCAGGCACAGGCATCGATCTTGGGCCTCAACCTTGATGAATCTAAGCTTGGGCATAGGGGTTTTGAGCTCAAGTACTGGAGACCCAAGAACTAGCACCCGGTCCTGGGTCGGCCTCGATGGATTCGAGCATGGGCCTTGTTGTCATAGGCTTCGGCCTCGGGTGTGGGGCATTTAGGCACGGGTAAAGGGGCTGTGAACTCGACCTTGATGAACCCAGGTTAGGCCTTTGTGAACTTGCGCTTGGCCTCAATAGACTCGGATGCGAGTGTTGGAGACCCAAGCATGGGCATTGAGGTCTCGGGCCTCGACCTCAGTGAACCTAGGCTCGAGCGTGGGAGATATGAACCAGAGCGCCAAGGACTCGAACATGGCCTTTGTGGACATAGGCCCAAGTGCCAGAGATCTAGGCATGGGTATCGGGGGTCCCACACTCGGCCTTTGTAGAGCCGGGCCCAAGTGCTAGGGCATCACGCATGGGCAACGGGGCCTTGAGCTCATCCTCAATTGTCTCAGGTCTTGGCATTGATGTTGAACCCTCTATACATTCTGACCATATGCTTTGAGTTTATACTCAGTGAGCTTATAGATGCCGGTCTAGCCGATTTTTTAGTGTGCATGCTATTACTAATTAATCTTCTTGAGATTGGAGATGAAATTGTCAAAAAAGAAAAATATTAAGGAATTCCTCTCCTTGCAAAAGGATTGTTAAGATGTATGTGTAAGTTGCGTTAGAGAATTCTTGCATTGGGTAATTGGTGTGGTGTGGAGCAATTAATATATCTATCTTAATCTATAACTCATTGACTTAAGCTTTTTAGTGAAAGTGGGTTTAACTGGATATGTTAATGGGCTCGAACATGGGCTTCCTCTTGGTGATCTCCCATGATGAAGGTATTAGGCTTTCGCTGCATGTTCTCAACAAAACTGTTGAATTTAATTGGTTCTTATTATGATTTTGACAAAGGTTGAATTTGAATTAGAGTTTGAGATAACAAGGAAATCTAGGTGGATATTTGAAGAAGGTGGTCAGAGCCGCAATAGTTTTCTAATTAGCCAAATCCGACAGAGGTAATAAAGGGATTCCATTGTACCAATTTAATAAGTTTTTAACATTTGATACACTTTTTGAAAATTTTAGGATTTGATTGCACTTTCAAGGTAAGTCTTAGAATTTTTAGTGCGCCTATCCAAAAAAATAAAAAACACTAAGCAAAAAAGCAATGAATTATGAAAAGAAAACTCACCAAATTATATTTTTCAATATAAAATAAGACGTATTGTGAAAGGTTGAAAAACACTAGATAGATATCTATATAAATAACTTAACACACTGGTTGGAGTGTCACTAGCCATACTCCCGAATGGGCACCAGCTCCCTGCTTATTTAACAATGGCGCATCCTTTGGTGCATGCTTATAGTTACAGGTCATACTCGTTTAGTTTTTGTGTTTTGTTTTGTTTTGTAGAGCTTTTGGGATTTATTTTGATTGAAAGTTTTTTATATTCCTCTCATGTTTGATTATGACAAATGAATGGAATTTTATTTTAATAAATAAATAAAGAAAAAACAATGCCGTATCCTCCACTTTTTACCACCATCCATTTCTAGGGTTTGAAACTACACAGCGCGAGTCAAGTTTCTTGCTGAATTAACGAGCAAACTTCCATGAACTGATGAAGCTCTCTAAGCGGAGAGAGAGAGAGAGAGAGGCACCAACGTCTCGATAGGGAGGGAGGGAGGGAGAAATATACATGACGGGAGAGAGGCGCCAACGTCTCGATATGGGACTCTCGGGACTGAGAATTGCTCTGCTGTAGAAGGGAGTGAGAAAATCAAGAGACGTGGTAACGTATTTATATACATGACGGAAGAGGTCTCTTAAAATTCCTTCCAGGAGTAGGCTTGCTAGGCAGAAAAGGGGAGGACTTGTTAGAATTCAGGCATGTTTTGCTTTGAGAAGGTCTTCATCAACTGTGGATATAATAGATTTATTACGTGATATAGGGCATGTCATTGCAAAGTACATTCTCCTTAAATTTTTCAAATATATGAAATAGTCTTTTAATAAAATTAATAAATCACAACCAAAATCGGCCATTTTAGATTTTTGAATTGCAAGCTTCATTTTACAGTAAAGTTAACACAAGTGACTTTTCATAAAAAGGAAAAAAAACAAAGGTTTCTTGAAAGAGAAAATAGTTACGTGACAGTTTTTAATCTATCGTGAGAATAACAATAAAACCAAATTACGTATAATTATAAATTGTTGTGGGGTCAATTCCTTTAAGAATTTATGGTTCATAACAAGTTATTATTCTCACAATAACTTGTTGAACTGTTATGCGAGCAAAACTCTTTTTGAATGGACTAGAACTTCCCTCGGAAAAAAAAAAAACAAAATTGGTCAAGCACCTTGATTTGTAAAGAATCAGCTATTAACGTGGCATTGGAAAAATCCATAAAACCGTCTTTAACGACAGCATGCAAACTTTCCATATGAGGTAACCGCCAGGAAAATGATCAAAAAAGTCATAAATATGTTACAATTATGTTAATTTAGTTCTAAACATGTTTTTTAGCCAACTCAGTTTTAAAATGTTTTACAATTGTGCCATCAGTTCATCCGATCAAATTTGGTTGGCTAGCGCTGACGTGGACGTTAGTCGATTAGCTGACGTTGTTAGCTAACAATGATGTGGACAATTATTAATAATATTTTATTTTATTTTTTCGATTTATTATTATTTATTATTATTTTTCTTTCCTTTTTTTCATTTTCCTTTTTCCTTTTATCTTCTTCATTCTTTTTACCCTTTTCCCCCCACAGTGACCAGTGAGGTTCCACCAAGACTAGTCGGCCATTGGGCGAGGGCCAGTACCATCGACAGTAGTTGGCGAGGGTAGCAGCCCTTGCTTGGCCTCACCTAGATATGGGCAAGGCCTAGGGGCTATAGGCGAGGCTAGCCTCGCCATGTGCTAAGGCGATCTTGCTTGCAGCTGGTGAGGAGATGGCCACCTTCGTGAGGGCTTGGGTGATGGCCCTAATTGCATCTAATGAGTAGAAACCTTATGTGATGCCATCTTGATCAGCTGATTTAACTGTTTGTTTGCCTATTTATGGCTTTATCTTTGGACATTAACATAATGCAACGCGATCTGCTCCTCGTCCTTTATTTGATGGCGGTGTGTCCTTTTGCAGGCAGCTCTCTCTCCAATTGAACCCATTTTTCTCCCTTTTACATTTATCGTTGATAAATATTTTGCGAGAATAAAATTTATGGGTTTTTTTTGCCATGTTGTTAGTAGGCTTAACTAAATGCATATATTGGACTCGAGCAGGTCCTTAAGAGGCTCAAGGAGAAAACATGGGGAAGAACCCTCGAGAGGTGAAATTTCTCGCTGTCTTAAGTATTCATACTCACTCTGAAAAAAAAAAATCTGGGTGGATACTTGGGGTGTGAAGTGTCTAGACACTTGGACATTAAAAATAAAGAATGTAGTTTGGCAAGACTCTCGCTAAACCAGACCACCTTGGAGGTGGAAACACCTTTGGAAGATAGGATGCTAACACGGTTAACATTAACCTAACCTTTGTTAGCAAATGACTATCAATCAGGATAAATGTTCTGCAAGAATAAAATTTACGGGCTTTTCTGCCATGTCTTCAAGAGGCATAATCAAACGCACTGCTGATCCAACGATTAATAATTACCGTTAATAAATGACTTACAAGCATTGTCAATCATTCTACATCACGGAAAGAGTTCAATAGTTTTGAAAGCTAACTTTTCTGATTTCTTGATTCCCAATCTAACTTTAAAGACTTATTAGACCTTGGCATGTGACACACCATCATATTTTTCTCTTTTAAAAGGACATATGTCCTAAAGTAATATTAAATATCTCCTGAGTTTGAATTAAATTTTCGGGGATGTAAAAGCCGAATCTTACGGAAATTGTTTCCGTATTGACCCCGCTCAAGATAACAACAACAAACAAAAAGGAAAGTCCAAAGTGAGCTTTCTTCTTTGACTTGGTCAACACGAGTGCAAGAAAGAAATAAAAGGTATGGATGTCTTCCCCGAGGGAAGGCGGTTCGATATTGCCATATTGGAGTCGGACTTGATTTCATGTCTCTGCGTATACGTTGGAATATGGGTCAGGGACGCATTTTCATGCCTCCTGGATCGCGAGCTACTTTGGTCGTAATCCAAGACTTCTTCCATAAATTACATCCCAGTGAAACTGAAAAGTGTTTTTGCAAAGAATTTATGGTAAAATTAGCTAATTCCTTATGACATTGAGAGATTATTTTGTGAGAAGTTATGAAGTTAAATATTGCGTGAGTTATTAGATGTAATTGTGGAATGGAAAAGAATGAGAGTGTACGAGTAATTGGAGTATGGTTATAATTTCCGTTGTATTACTTGATTTTTAATATAATTCATTGTTACTGATGTCATTATGATCGAATCATGTATATCCGATGTCTGATTTATTTTTTTCTATCTATTATATTATTCAATCATTTGCTTTCGTAATAAGTAGCCCAAAATTTATTAAATCCTTGATTTAAAATCAAATGAGTATTTCTCGTATATATGAGCAATTCCGCAAGTGTTGCACCATACTTGATGTTTCCTTAAATAAAAAGTGAAGGTCTAATTTTCTTATTATTTTAGAACGTATTTGGTTTGTGGAAAAGAAAAAAAATTATTTAATGAGAATGGAAATATCAGAAATCATATTTTTCATTTTAGGCAAAAAAAGAATGAAAAATGAAAAAAAAATACATTATATGAGCTTTAATAAAAGCTTGCTTCTTTATCTTTATTCAGAAATTGTTTGCGATCGTCTCCTTGTTTAATGGGTTTTCTTTTTATTTTCCCTTAGACGATAATGACGACGTAAATTTCCACAATTCTTACAAATTAAATATATATGCTTGATTTTTATTCTATATACCAAATTTCGCTTGGATGAATATTTATTGGTAACAGAAGAATAGCTTTCTAGAAGTAAATATTTTGTGAAAGTAAAATGTCCCCATGCCGACAACTCTAAGTCTCTTCCTTTCGAATTCGAAATCCAACTTTTCTAATTTCTCCTTTTCACATGGACTAGGACTTTTTTCCCCACTTTTGTCGAAGACTAAGACTTTTTTTTTGTCCGCAATCGAAAACTAAGACTTTTTTTTTTTTTTTTTTTGGTCAGACGAAAACTAAGACTTAGAAAGTTAGAAAAGCACACCCTGGCGGGTGGCGCACTACCATCCTTTTTTGATCCCCTTTTAAAAATTCTATATGTCCCAAAGTAGCCCATAATCTATTAAATTCGTAATTTATAATAAGGGACTATTTTCGTATATATATAATTCCGCAAGTGTTGCACTATACGACATTATATTTAGCATTGCCTTCAGATATCGATGCAATTCTGTACGTGCTTATAGATGCCGGTCTAGCCGATTTTTAAGTGTGCATGCTATTACTAGTTAATCTCCTTGAGATTGGAGATGACATTGTCAAAAAAAAAAAAATTCTTAAGGAATTCCTCTCCTTGCAAAAGGATTGTTAAGATGTATGTGTAAGTTGCGTTAGAGAATTCTTGCATTGGATAATTGGTGTGGTGTGGAGCAATTAATATATCTTACTTAGTCTATACTCATTGGCTTAAGTTTTTTAGTGAAAATGAGTCTAACTGGATATGTTAATGGGCTCGAACATGGGCTTCCTCTTGGTGATCTCTTAGGATGAAGGTATTAGGCTTTCGCTGCGTGTTCTCAACAAAACTATTGAATTTAAGGGGTTCTTATTATGAGTTTGACGAAGGTTGAATTTGAATTAGAGTTTGAGATAACAAGGAAATCTAGGTGGATATTTGAAGAAGGTGGTGGTCAGAGCTGCAATAGTTTTTTAATTAGCCAAATCCGACGGAGGTAATGAAGGGATTCCATTGCATCAAATTTAATAAATTTTAAGATTTGATACAGTTTTTGAAAGTTTTAGGATTTGATTGTACTTTTAAGATAAGTTTTGGAATTTTTAGTGCGACTATCCAAAAATAAAAAAACATCGCGGTCTATATATAGTTAAACAAAAAAGCAAATGAATTACAAAAAGAAATCTCACCAAATTATATTTTTCAATATAAAATATGACGTATAGTGAAAGGTTGAAAAGCACTAGATATATATCTATATAAATAGCTTAACACAATGTTTGGAGTGTCACTAGACATACTCCCGATTGAACACCAGCTCCCTGCTTATTTAACAATGGCGCATCCTTTGTGCGTGCTGATAGTTGCAGGTTATACTTTTAGTTTCTGTGTTTTGTTTTGTTTTGTAGATCTTTTGGGATTTATTTTGCTTGAAATTTTTTTATATTCCTCTCATGTTTGATTATGACAAATGAATGAAATTTTCTTTCAATAAATAAATAAAGAAAATATTGCCGCATCCTCCACTTTTTACCACCATCCCTTCTTAGGGTCTGAAATTACGTAGTGCGAGTCAAGTTTCTTGCTGAATTAACGAGCAAACTTCCATGAACTGAAGCTCTCTATGCGTAGGGAGGGAGGGAGGCGCCAACGTCTCGATATGGGACTCTCGAACTGAGAATTGCTCTGCTGTAGAAGGGAGTGAGAAAATCAAGAGACGTGGTAACGTATTTATATACATGACGGAAGAGGTCTCTTAAAATTCCTTCCAGGAGTAGGCTTGCTAGGCAGATAAGGGAAGGACTCTTGTTAGAATTCAGGCATGTTTTGCTTTGAGAAAGTCTTCATGAACTGAGGATATAATAGATTTATTACGTGATATAGGGCATGTCATTGCAATGTACATTCTCCTTAAAATTTTCAAATATATGAAATAGTCCTTTAAGAAAATTAATTTAATCACAACCAAAATCGCCCATTTTAGATTTTTGAATTGCAAGCTTCATTTCACAGTAAAGTTAACACAAGTGACTTTCCATAAAAAGGAAAAAAAAAAAAAAAAACAAAGGTTTCTTGAAAGAGAAAATAGTTACGTGACAGTTTTATCGTGAGAATAACAATAAAACCAAATGACATATAATTATAAATTGTTATAAGGTCAATTCCTTTAAGAATTTGTGGTTCATAATAAGTTGTTATTCTTATAGTAACTCGTAGAACTGTTGTGCGAGCAAAACCCTTTTTGAAGGGACTAGAACTGCCCTTAAACAAAAATTGGTCAACCAACTTGATTTGTAAAGAATTAGCTATTATGGCATTGGAAAAATCCATGGAACCATCTTTAATGGCAGCATGCAAACTTTCCATATGAGGTAACCGTGAGGAAAATTATCGAAAAAGTCATAAACATGTTGCAATTATGTCAATTCAGTCACAAACATTTTTTTTGACCAATTCAGTCTTAAACGTTTTACAATTGTGTCATCAGTTCATCCGATCAAATTTGGCTAGCTAGCGTTGACATGGACGTTGGTCGGTCAGCTAACAATTATGTGGACAACTATTAATAATATATTTTTTTTTTATTAATTTTTTCTTTCATTTTTTTTCCTTTTCCTTTTATCTTCTTCATTCTTTTTCCCTTTTTCCCTGCAGTGGCTAGCGAGGCTCCAGCAAGACTTGTCAGCCATTGGGCAAGGGCCAGTATCGTCGATAGTAGTTGGCGAGGGTAACGGCCCTTGCTCGGCCTCAACCATATTTGGGCAAGGCCTAGAGGTTGTAGGCGAGGCTAGCCTCGCCATGTGCTAAGGTGATCTTGCCTGCAATTGGTAAGGAGATGGCTGCCTTTGTGAGGGCTTGGGTGATGGCCCTAATTGCATCCAACGAGTAGAAAGCTGACATGATGCCATTTTGATCAGTTGATTTAACTATATGTTTGCCTATTTATGGCTTTATCTTTGGACATTAACATAATGCAATGCCACCTGCTCCTCGTCCTTTACTTGACGGCGGTGTCTCCTTTTGCTGGTAGCTCTCTCTCCAATTGCACCCATATTTTCTCCCTTTTACATTTATCGTCGATAAATATTTTGTGAGAATAAAATTTATGGGTTTGTTTTGCCATGTTGTCAGTAGGCTTAACCAAATGCCTATTTTGGACTTGAGCAAGTCCTTAAGAGGCTGCAGGAGAAAACAAGGGGAAGAACCCTCGAAAGGTGAAATTTCTCGCTGTCTTAAGTATTCATACTCACCTGGAAAGCAAAATTTGGGTGGAAACTTGGGGTGCGAGGCGTCCAGACACTAGGACATTTAAAATAAGGAACGTAGTCTGGCAAGACTCTCGGTAAACCAGGCTAGCTTGGAGGTGGAAACACCTTTGGAAGATAGGATGCTAACAAGGTTAACATTAACCTAACCTTGTTAGCAAATGACTATCAATCAGGATGAATGTTTTGCGAGAATAAAATTTATGGGCTTTTTTGCCATGTCGTCAGGAGGCATAATCAAACGCACTGCTGATCCAACGATTAATAATTACTGTTAATAAACGACTTACAAGCATTGTCAATCATTCTACATCACGGAAAGAGTTCAATAGTTTTGAAAGCTAACTTTTCTGATTTCTTGATTTCCCATCTAACTTTAAAGACTTAGGAGACCTTGGCGTGTGTGACACTCCATCATATTTTTCTCTTTTAAAAGGACATGTCCTAAAGTAATATTTAATATCTCCCGAGTTTGAATTAAATTTTCGGGGATGTAAAAGCCGAATCTTACGGAAATTGTTTCCGTATTGACGCCGCTCAAGATAACAACAACAACAATCTTGCCAAAAAAAAAAAAAGAAAAAGATAACAACAACAAACTAAAAGGAAAGTCCAAAGTGAGCTTTCTTCTTTGACTTGATCAACACGACTGCAAAAAAGAAATAAAAGATATGGATGTCTTCCCCGAGGGAAGGCGGTTTGACACTGCCATATTGGAGTCAGACTTGATTTCATGTCTCTGCGCATACGCTGGAATATGGGTCAGGGACGCGTCTTCATGCCTTCTGGATCGCGAGCTATTTTGGTCGTAATCTAAGACTTCTTCCATAAATTACACCCCAATGAAACTGAAAAGTGTTTTCCCAAAAAAATTATGGTAAAATTAGCTAATTCCTTTATGACATTGAGAGATTATTTTGCGAGAAGTTATGGAGTTAAATATTGTGTGAATTATTAGATGTGATTGGGGATTGGAAAAGAATGACAGTGTATGAGTGATTCGAGTGTGGTTATAATTTTCATTATATTACTTGATTTTTAATAAAATTCGTTGTTACCGACGTCACTACACTACGATCGAATCATGTAAACCTGGTGTCTGATTTATTTATTTTTCTATCTATTATATTATTCAATCATTTCTTTTCGTAATAAGTAGCCCAAAATTTATTAAATCATTGATTTAAAATCAAATGACTATTTCTCGTATATATGAGCAATTCCGCAAGTGTTGCACCATACTTGATGTTTCCTTAAATAAAAAAGTGAAGGTCTAATTTTCTTATTATTTTAGAACATATTTGGTTTGTGGAAAAGAAAAAAATTATTTAATGAGAATGGAAATATCAGAAATCATATTTTCATTTTAGGCAAAAAAAAGAATGAAGAATGAAAAAAGAAATTACATTATATGAGCTTAATAAAAGCTTGCTTCTTTATCTCTATTCAGAAATTGTTTGCGATTGTCTCCTTGTTTCGTGGGTTTTTTTTTTTTCCTTAGATGACAATTACGACCTGAATTTCCACAATTCTTACGAATCAAATATATATATGCTCGATTTTTGTTCTATATACCAAATTTCGCTTGGATGAATATTTATTGGTAACAGAAGAATAGCTCTCTACAAGTAAATAATTTGTGAAAGTAAATGTCCCCATGCCGACAACTCTAAGTCTCTTTCTTTCGAATTCGAAATCCAACTTTTCTAATTTCTCCTTTTCACATGGACTATTTTCGTATATATTCATAATTCTGCAAGTGTTGCACTATACAACAGTATATTTAGCATTGCCTTCAGATATCGATGCAATTCTGTACGTGCTTATCGTAGCTTTATGCAACCACCTTTCGATAAAAAGTTCTCTCTACTAACTCTTCTTGAGTGGTTGGATAAGATAGATGAATTGGAGACGTGAGGAGAGCTCACAGAGCAAGCTCTTTCTACGACCAGTCACAGGAGGGGCTTTAATCATCAAACTCGAGAATATGTTGGTTTTAAGATCATTTAGCTCACAAAGCAAGCTCTTTCTACCATCAGTCGCTGGAAGGGCTTTTAACATCAAGCCCGAGAATATGTTGTTTTCAAGATCAATTCCATAAAAATCCAAAATCGGTACATTTGTAATTAATTTTTTAACAAAAAACCGCAAACTAAACTACTTGCAAAAAATTTACTCCAAATTATCAAAAAGTCTAAAATCGATACATTTGTGACAAATTTATTCTTTATTAGTTTCCGTTAAATTTGATTGATACTACAAAAAAAAAAACCACAAATTGGTATACCGGTAATAGACGGAGAGCAAAACCCTAAACTGATATACTCATTAGTTGTCACATTCATCAAACTCAGTAATTTGACAGTGAAATTTAACGAAATCTAATAAATGTTAAATTTATAATGAATGTATAAATTTGAGATTTTTCATAATATTAGCATGTTGTGACATCGTCTTCCCAAAAAAGGCTTAGTGGAACTACTGAGAGGGAAAACTATAGCCATTCTTCAGTACTCGCCAATCTTGCTATTGTGCTTTATCCTCTGCTGCTATTCTCGGTTCATTCTCGCTCTCGTCACCTATTAATCGAAACTGCTCTCTGGACGCTGGTCTAGTTAATTGAGAGTAGTTACTCTTTCCATTCTCGCCCATCCACTCTCAGTCTCCACTACCGACCCCCACAATGCACCGCCACCTGCTCCTCTTCACGGCAGCGACCGTCCTCCTCCTCCTCCCGACGGCGTCGTCTCTCTCTGCCGGCGAATCTCTCTCCAACTGCAGCCGAACCTTCAGCTGCGGCAACATCGTAAACGTCTCCTACCCGTTCACTGGCGGTGACCGCCCCCCACATTGCGGCCCGCCGGAGTTCCGCCTCAGCTGCACCAGCTACCCTGAGCTCACCACCGGCTCCCTCGTATACCGGGTCATGGCACTCGACCAGACTAGCCGATCTCTCACCCTGGCAAAAAGTTTTTACAACACCGACCTCTGCTTCCAGCAACACGCCAACGCCACTCTTAACTCCACCATCTTCACCTTCGCTAGAGTCACCTTGTTTTATAAGTGTTCGAACTTGACGAACATCAATCCCGATAATCAGTTCGTTTGCTGGATTAATAGGGCCAAGACGGAAAACTATTATTTGATCGGCGCTGTCCCCACTGACCCGATTCTTAATGGGAGCAAGTGTGAAGTGAGCGTCACGGTCCCAATTCGGCCGATCGTGGCGAACAACTCCTTGCCGCTGTCGCTCCAGCTCAGCGAGGCTATGCTGATGGAGGATTTTGAGGTGAATTACAAGAATCCGTACGAGGATCAGTGCGTGACGTGTGGTGGGATTGGGGGGGAGTGTGGGTTCGACTCTGATCAGGGGAAGCCCATTTGTATTTGTGGTGACCAAATTTGTCCCACATCCGCCGCAGGTACTTCAATTGATCCACTTTCTGTTCGTTCAAATGAATCGGATGACATGCTCCGGAATTGCTGATCTGAAGCTGAGTTATTTTCTTATCATGCATGCTAGTTTCTTTACTTTAGTCAAGGAACAGCTCCATAGCAGAGAAGATTTTTCATAAGGCTCGAGGCTAGAACAGATAGCTCCCTTGTTATAGATAGATGGAAAAGGATGTGGCATTCCAATCCAATCGAAGGGGAGAGGAAGTCACTTGAAATAGATCAGTATCACTTTATGGACAGTTTACACGGATGATTTCCAACACAGAAAAGATTTCATGTCTTGAATATGATTTGAAAATGAGGACAAGGTTTTCACTCTTTGGGTGTTCACTATCAGCAAATCCTGCATACATTTAATTTGCACCAGATTCTTGTTAGATTATAGCATAACCGTTTTTGGGCTACTTCGAGAGTAATATATTGCCGTGAGCTACAAATTTTTGAAGGAGTGGATCCCATAACGATTTACGATTATTTATTATTTAATTTTTTGTGATTTGGAACATATTGTTATTATTACAATAGATTAAAGACTGTCACTCAAGTATTTCTCTTTCTATAATTGTAGTCAACCCTAGAAATAATGGATCTTTCCATTTCCGAGGATTCAACAGGTGGAGAAAACTTATCATAGGTAAACATCTCTTTGACAATGCTAGGTTTGTATCTCTTGCTTCAGTAAATCACTGATATCTTTTAAGGGATTGAAAATGACAGGTGGAGCGTCTGCTATTGGTGCTTCAATATCTGCAATTGCCATCATTTTCACATTGAAGGTTCTACTCTTCAAGAAAAAGAAAGATGGCGAAGTGGAACAATTGATAGGAATCCTTGGATCTCTTGCTCCAAGAAGATACCGATATACTGATTTGAAGAAAATTACAAAATCATTTTCAGAGAAACTTGGTCAAGGAGGATTCGGTGCGGTGTATAAAGGAAAGACCAGAGATGGTTGTCTTGTGGCAGTGAAAATTTTGACAGATTTGAAAAGTAGCCCAAAAGAATTTATCAATGAAGTTGTGAGCATTAGTACAACTTCTCACATTAATGTAATCGCTCTCTTAGGTTTTTGTTACGAAGGGAAGAAGAGAGCTCTAATATTCGAGTACATGCCTAATGGCTCGTTGGATAAGTTCATATATTCAGGAAGAGCTTTAAATACAGGTAGTTCCCTGGAATGGAAGATACTATATCAAATTGCAATTGGCATTGCTCGTGGGCTAGAGTATCTATACCGAGGCTGCAACACTAGAATCTTGCATTTCGATATAAAACCTCAGAACATCTTGCTCAATAGAGATTTTACCCCTAAGATTTCAGATTTTGGCCTTGCTAAACTTTGTCATGGACGGGAGAGTGCTGTATCAACTTTCAGCATGAGAGGGACAGTCGGATTTATTGCACCAGAAGTTTTTTGCCGAAACTTGGGGAGAGTCTCTCACAAGTCCGATGTTTACAGTTATGGAATGTTGGTTCTTGATATAGTAGGCATAAAAAATTCTGACATCAAAGTTTCCAATGGTAGTGAAATGTACTTTCCAGAATGGATTTATAGGAATTTAGAGCTCGGCAAAGATTTGAAATTGCCAATGAATGTGACAGGGGAGGAGGAAGTGCTGGCGAGGAAGATGATCATTGTGAGTTTGTGGTGCATTCAAACCTGTCCATTTGATCGACCATCAATTGTGAAGGTAATAGAAATGTTGGAAGGAAGCTTTGAATCACTGCAAATGCCACCGAAGCCCATCTTGTATTCTCCATCGCGAGAATTGTTGCAACACAGGGAAATGTCAATGTCAAATTCTAATGGGAGCCACGAGGAGGACAGGATATTGGAGAATTTAGAGGAAAACAACAACTGATGATAAATTTGTAGTGCATGATATAACTCCTCGAGATAATTGTCATGCCTTAATTTAGGTTGAATATGTCTTTCATAGAGTTGTGATGAAAGTAGAGAGGGTGGTTTTGTTATAGTTGTTTGCATATCGTATTCTTGCAAACATTCACGTCGATATCAATATTTAAGATAATATAACAAATATAGTTTTATATCTATACGACGTGGTGACATCTTGCTAGCTTAACCGTAAAATTAGCGTGAATGGGACCATATTTTCTACATGTGTGATACGTCAAAAGCATCTAATTCGTAAACAATCAGACGGGGAAGATGATAGGAAGAGATGCACGCTCTTATAATTGATAATCCTACAGGAATAACAGGTTCATTACGAAAATTCCATAAATAAAAAAACCAACCCCCCAGTAATATTTTTCAAAACAATACTGAGTCTTTCCCATCGAAATTTCTTGACTAATATACTGTCACCTTTTGACCATGCATTTCGGCCTTTTTACAAGTATTAAGCACTTGAAAACATTGCATTCTGCTGAAAGGGCTGCCTACAATAAGAAATTAAGATCCATAGACACAATCGACTATATTTGGGCAAATATTGTTCAAAATGGGAAAAAAAAATATAAAACCTATTGGCCATTTTAGTTTTAAATCTTTTGATGATTTGCTAGTTTAGTTCTTTTGGCCAATGTCGGTCGGAAACTACTGATGTGGACGGCGGCAGTCCTACGTGACATGGCTGATCTAAATTGGCTCATGAGTCTTGTAGGGTGTTTTATGGCTCTCAATGCTTTTGTCATAAGCAAGAAAACAGTATGGTTCATATAAAGTTAAGCAAAAAAAGCAAATGAATTATGAAAATAAATCTCATCGAATCATATCTTTACCTATGCAATATGATGTACGGTTGAAGACTGAAAAGCTCAATTTTTTAAATGACGCCCGCGTGTATATATACGTTCCATCCTTCAGATTTTCCCTCTCTGGGAGTCTCGGGATGAAAGTACTTTTTCGTACCCCAGAGAATTCCCAACTGGCTATCAGCATAGGCCAAAGGGGCCAAACCCAACTGGAGTAGACGAAAATGGAAGAACTAAAACAATTGGCCTTGCAGAGGTCGTTCCACCCTCCTCCTAAATGGTTCTCCATTTGCTGGCCCTGGCAGAGGAAAGCCCAGAATCTCAGAAACACATTGTCGCCTTCCCGAATAAATTTCGGCACATGAGACGAAGAGACAATATTGCTGAAGGGAAAAAACCAGAGCAAATGTTCAGGCTCACGGCCACAGCCCCTTTCCTTCGATGATGATTCCAAATCCTATCAAATCATCCTCGAGAGACAATCACTGTACGTCCTTGCCAGCCGTCGCCGCCCTGGACTCCAGCAAATCCCACTGAAGAATCGAGCTTGGAAGCTGAGGACGGTTATGAGAATATGTCCTGGACAGCTCCTCTGAATCCATCATCTTTAATCTGTCGAGAAACCACTATCGGCAAATTTCAGGATGCATGGTGGATCTGACACTGATGAAGATCCGGGATCCGCAGCTTCAAAACCATGTGCAGCAGGGTGAAACAAGAGGCAATCCCATATTTCAACATCACGAAGAGTATCTTTCATACTTGATGATCTCCCATATCATAAGTGGCCAGAGAGATTGCAAGCGTTCTATGCTTAATTAGGGCACATTGCTTTCGAAAATAATTTTTACTCAGAAATGATTTTTTTTTTTATTTTGTTCTTCGAAAAAATATCTTAATTTTTGAAGGCGCTTGATAGCTGTCCAAAATCTCTATTCTCAGGATAGAAATGAGTTTGGCAGGATTCTTAAATTTTTTTGTTTCTTTTAATTTTTAATACCTTTATTATATTTTTTATTTTTCTATGTTTTCTTTTTTCTTTTCTCTTCTTCTTCCTCTTTCTTTGTGGCCGTGACCGGCGATCGGATGGGCGAGGTTTGGTGAGCTCACTGGAGGCTTGTTGAGCTCGCTGGAGGCTTGCCTAGCCACCACGAGCTTCGGCCTTGCCAGATTTGGGTGAGCCCAAGTCTCGCCAATGGCCAAGCGATCCTCCCCAGGCCACTGGCGAGACTTGACCTCGTTCAGGCGGTGTGAGGTCGGCCTCGTCCTAGCTTGGTGAGGCCTAGCCTCTCGTCGACTAGTGAGGCTGGGGTTGACGAAGCGAGGTCGAGCCTCGCCGGTGGCCTGGTGAGGCCTAGCCTCTCGTTGACTAGCGAGGCTGGGGTCGACGAGCCTTGGCTTGACGTTGCCAACCCCCGACGATGCTCTAGCGAGGTCACCGACCCTCGTCTGGCCGTGGCCAACGACAAGCCAAAGGAAAGAAAAAGAAGAAGAGGAAAGAGAAGAGAAAAGAAGAACAATTAGACTCGATTTTATGAATTGTTCTTGTAAATAAGAAACATTTTTTTTACTTCTTAATTTTGTTCCAAATCTATATCCAAGAATAAAAAAAAAATGAACTTTTGTTCTCGGGAACAAAAAATTTACCAAACAAATTATGTTCCTTTTTTATTCAGGGAAATAAAAGAACAAAATCAATTGTTTCCATGAGTGTTATCAAATAAAGCCTTAGATGCCAAAGCCCTTAGCATCAGAGTTTGTCATTATTATATTCTTTCATCAGTCATTAGTAAATTCATCGGAAGCCGTCAAGATCGGAGGACGTCTCTTTCTGAAGAGGACAAGATAGCCTTTCCGTTCACACAAGAGTTCAATCAAGTGATTCGAATCCTCCATCAATTTTTCATCGACAAGCCAAAAAATTTGAAAAAAAAAAAACAGTTTTTTCTTACAAGAGAAGAAATCTTGACAAACACTCCAAAGAAATGCTGAAGTTCTCAAATGCAAGTCCTAAGGGTAAGTACACTAGAAGTGCTAAAAGTTGTGTATGATGCTCACTTTACTGCTAAAAGTTTTTTCCGGATCACTTAAGTGCTACTTTAAAAAAAAAAACAATCATTTAAGTGTCAACTCCGGTCCAGATTGCCGAAAATTTGACGTGGCTATATTTTATTAATTTCTCAATTCTACATGGCTCACTGGCATGCCTAGTCAGCATATAACTCTTAAATGACGTCATCCAAAAGTTATAAATAGTAATAATTTAAGTGCCAAATTTTATTAAAAGTGATTATTTGAGTGCCAAATTTTATTTAAAGTGATCACTTCAATACCGGTCGTAGTTAAAAAACAATCACTTTAGTGCCAAGCATGTCACGTGGATTGTATTTTGTAAAAATTTTGCCAAGTCATATTATAATTTTAATTATAATGACACGTGATAAGTTTGGCCGGAATTTCTCGCCGTTGACACTAAAGTGATTCTTTTAACTCCGATTTAGCACTTAAGTGAGCTGACGAAAACTTTTGACACTAAAGTGAGCGTCGCACACAACTTTTGGCACTTCTAGTGTACTTGTTCCCGAGTCTTAAGTCATTGTTCCTATCGTCCATTCCAAAGTAGTTATCTATATTAATCGAAAGATCTTTTCAAAATCGAAAGGAATAAGTGTATTTAAAGTTCTAAAAGTTATCATAAAAGTTTAATTGAATTCCAAAACTTTCAAAAGAAGCAACGCGGTCCTAAAAATTATCATGAAAGTGTAATTGAGTCTTAAAACTTTCAAAAAGTATAATTCAGTCATAAAAATTATCACGAAGTGTAATTGAGTCTTAAAATTTTCAAAAAGTGTAATAAAGTCTTAAAACTTATCAAGTCGGTGCAATCAAGTCTTTCCATTAGCTCCATCTAACTCGACAAGAAAAATATAGACAAGTTTTAGAACTTGATTATATCAACTTAACTAGTTTTAGGACTTGATCGCACGAATTTGAGAAGATTTATTATTTGATTGTAATTTTTATAAGCTTTAAGACTCAATTGTACTTTCATAACAAATTTTAAAATAAAGTTTTAGGACTCAATTACACTTTTATGACAAGTTTTATGATTTCAAGTGAACTTGTTCCAAAGACACTTGTTTCAAATTGAAATAGAAGAGTTGTTGATGCCACACTTGGCAGACTCCAGTTAGTAATCCATAGTGCAATAGTAGAATTGTGTCTTTGAAGAAAAGCAACGAAGGATTACTTGCATGACAAAAGAGGGAATTTGACAAGGCTGGTTTAAAGCCCGGCTTGCAAATCAAGTCTCGCTCAAGGATTCCTCTTGGACATGCCGCAGCTAAGAAGAGACGGCATTTCTGGAAAGTTTAGTTCTCAAATCTTCCGAATGAAGAGAAGGAAGATATATAGACTTCTTTGTCAAAAGATATTCCAAAAAAAAAAAAAAAGACATGTTTCATCTGTGATCGCAAAGGACGCTTTGCAAAAAAATTGCCCTCAAGCCAAGAAAAAGTAACGCATATGTTGCATACCATCGAGAAGAAGACCGGAGTATTTTTCCAAGAAGATGATCTTGAATCTATTTTATACGTCTGGTCAATGACCCAGATCCATATGATAGCTTTACTTCTTTTCCCAAGATAGAAAAAATCCAAATATTGAAAGTTTTTGTCAGACCTCTCATGCTTCCAAACCATGCATTCCCATTCATATCTTTCCTTCCAAACATGGCACGCCCATTCAGTTATTGCCCTCATAGACATAGCGCAAAAACTCATATATTTGATCTTAAAATTCTTCCACAAGAAATTTGATAAATCCCAAAGCCCTCACAAATTGGGAAAAAATGTTAGAAAAGTCCTAAATTTTTTAATAGTGTCAATTTAATTATAAGTCTTTCAATTTAGTGCTAATTCAGTCTTTCCGACTAACTTTAGGAGGATATTGTTGACTTGGACACCGACTGGCGTACATGGCACTATCGACGCTGACATGGATAATTTTTAATAATATTTTAATATTTGTTAATTAATTATTATTTATTATTTATTTATATCTTTCTTTTTTTTCCTTTCTTTTTTCTATTCCGGTGTCGGCCACTGGTCACAGGCAATGATGGCCAAGTGGGTCGGTCGTGCCTAGGTGAGTGTCGGTACCTACATCCACATAGAGAGATAGGAGCAAATAATCCATTATAATCGGAGAATCATAGTTACGACTCTAATATTTCCTATACTTAAGCTCTGATTATTTCATGAAAAATAAATAAGTTGAAGATCATTTCTCTAAAAATAATAATCTATATCGTTTACAAAAATGAATGAATAAAAAATATTTGCATTGTCCAAAAAAATATTTAAACATATATTGTTGTCACAACAAAATTTTCATCGACTAATCATTTTAATTAAAACAACCGACAATTTTCAACAAAATATTTTCTAAATTCATATTACATTTAAAATTTAAACTACTTATAAATAAACAAATCAATTGGATGGAAAATTCACGACATAAATTACTCGTTTAAGCTCAAAGCAAAAACTTTTCCACACAGTTAGGGAAGCCCACGAACTTTTTTCATTTTCTTCTTATTTACTTTGGCCCCACACGCACGACTAATCCATTGGCCAAGCCGAGATGTCCATCTTCTCCAACAAAAAGAAACAAATCCTTTGCCCCTTGAGGGGAAAAAAAAAAAGAACAACAAATCAGCAACTTCTTTATTTCAAACCACTATCACTCTCAATTTGGATTAAGGAAAGTTCCCTCGAAGGCCTAATTATTTCTACCGAATGAATCAGTCAACATCCTTCCTTCAAATCAATCATGAATTCGAGACATTTTTCACAAATAGAAATTGCTACTCCTCACTGATCTAGTTAGTCATGTCCACTCTAACTCTCACCCTCGCCTTCCACCACCCACCGATGCACCACCACTTGCTCCTCCTCCTCACGGCGGCAACTGCCCTCCTTCTCCTCCTCCCGACGGCGTCGTCTCTCTTTGCCGGCAACTCTATCTCCAATTGCAGTTGAACCTTCAGCTGTGACTTGTTTGTAGACATCTCCCACCCCTTCACTAGCGTGACTAAGGGTGTGCATGGTCCGGTGGGCGATTCCTTGCATAGGACCGGGAACCGCCTGTTAATGATCGGTTTCTAAAAATTGGAATCAGGAACTGTCTGTTAATTGTATGGATCCACCCGAAAATCAGACCAGACCAAAAATCGCCCGTTAGTTGCATGGATCCACCCGGAAACTAGACCATCGGTTCGGTCCGGTTCCCCAGTAGATCCATAGAACCGATCTCACCAAAAGCCATTAGTTATATGACTTTTTTCCCTATTACTCTTAAATGCGATCCACCTATTAATTGATGGGGTAGCTATCTTCCACATTTACGTGCAATCTTTCTAAAACATCTACACCAAAATTTGATATGAGTTCTACTCTGAAGACTGAATCTGATCTTGACATTTGGTTACTCAAGCTCTTGGTGGCCACGGCATCTCCATACATGACTAGTATGACCGCGAAGCTAGAGGAAGAGAAACTCGCAGAAAACTTCTACCGCAAGTTCTTAGCCAAAGTAATAGGTGGACCTTTCAGTATTACAATTCAGCTTCTGCATCTTCACAAACATGTAGCACCCGAACTTCAATCCGAGTCATTGATAGAAAATCCTAGCCTAAAATCCTCACGCTAGGTACCGTGAAATTTTTTTAATATTAAAAAGTAATATATTATTATAATATAATCAGTCTAGTCCGTGGACGGATCTACCAATGGAATCAAGAACCGGACCACTTCCTTTAAGAACCACCAGTTCCGGATGCTTCCAGTCCAGTTGTGGGTAGTCCAGGCAGGTCTCAGTTCGTTTGCACACCCCTAACGGCGACCGCCTCCCCCACTACGGCTTGTTGGAGTTCGTCTCAACTGTGTCGACTCCCCCGAGCTCACCGCTGACTCCCTCACTTACCGCGTCCTCGCACTCGACCAAACTCATCGATTGCTCACTCCTTTGAGAACTGTTCTTTACCACACTGCCTGCTTGTCGCAATACGCCAACACCACTCTCAACTCCACCATCTTCACCATCGCTAGTGACGACCTATGAAGCACCGACACGTTGCCGGAGCTTCTGTTTCGTGTCTGACATGTGTCGACGTGTCCGACATGCTCGGACACGCTCGAACACGCGGTCAACACGTGTCAGATTTCCCGACACGTGATCAACCTTTCTCGACACGTTCCGACACGCGTGTCCGAGAGAGAGGATGAAGATGGAGGGTGTAGGCGAGGCCGAGGGAGCAGAGGCGAGGCCAAGACGGCGAGGGAGGGCCAGAGGAAGAGCAGGCGATCCAGAGGGCTGCGTTTGCGACGCTGTGATGGAGGGCCGGCGGCGAGGCTATAGTTGCGAAAGAGGACCCTTCCGGCGAGCGACTGAGATGAGGCGACCGAGAGAGAGAGATGTGTGACGAGGAGGAAGAAGAGGCCGTGGTTAGGGTTTTAGCGAGGGGGAGGGTGGTGGGGACGATGGAAAGAAACCTGGGCCGGAGAGTGGGTGGCGTGACGATGAAAGAAATCGGAGCCGGAGAGGGGAGGTGGCATGGGGTGGGGAAGAGATAAACCGGGGGGGAGGCATGGGGAAGAAACCGAAGGGGGAGGGGGGATGAGGGTGATTGATGGGGGCGGGGTTGGGGGAGCAGGTGCTGTCGAGGGGGAGGGGGAGAGAGAGAGAGTGGGGAGGAAATCAAGGGCAAGATCTTGGGGTGGCGTGAGGAGCAAGGTCTTGTCGTGGGGGAGGAACAGAGAGAGATCCGGGAAGAAATCGAGGAGAAGATTTTGGGGTGGCGTGGGAGATAGGGGAGAGAGAAATGGGGCAGGGAAATGATTTTTTGGGGACGAGAGTTTAGAGAAAAAAAGAGGGAGAAATAATTTTGAGCGGTAAAGTTATTTTTGTTATAAAAATAAATAAATGAGTTAAAAAGTTATTTCGAAAAATAAAAATATTAAATGTTAAATAATAAATTTTGATGATTATAAAATATCATATATTTATTTAAATAAATTTGATTTTATTTTTTTGTTAGTCATTAGTCTTATTCGCAATTTTTATTAAAGGTAAAAACATGTTCCCAAATATAGTTATGCATTAACTATGAATATGTTTTTCAAATTTTCTATGAATAGATTTATTTATATTATTAGTATAAATTCATTGTAAACTCTTTATTTATTTATTTATAAATTTGAATCAAATTAATTAAAAATAAAAAATATTTATTTAATAATAACGTGTCCCAACGTGTCGGAATTCTCTATTTTTGAGAAATGACGTGTCGGTGTGTCGTGTCGCGTGTCCGTGTCGCGTGTTCGTGCTACTTAGGTGACGACAAAGACCTCACCTTGTTTTATGAGTGTTGGATCTTGACGACTTTCCTCAAGCTTGAGAATCTGTTAGACTGCGAGATCGATGGGACCGAGACAGCCAACTATTACTCGATTGATACTGTCCCCACTGACCCGATTCCTGACGTGAGCAAGTGTAATGTGAGCGTCACGATCCGAATCCTGCAGTCCGTGGTGATCATGCTCACCGCAGATGGGCCGAGGCTCAGAGAGGCTCTGATCATGGGTTTTGAGGGGGAGAAGTATATTATCAGTGCCATAAGTTGTGTACGACGCTCACTTTGGTGCCAAAAGTTTTCGTCGAATCACTTAAGTGCCAAAAATTTTGAAAAAGATCATTTCAGTGCCAACGCCGATCTGGTTGGTCGGAAATCCGACATGGCAGTTTTTATTAATTTTTGACGCTGATGTGGCTCGCCGGAGAGTACAGTCAGCATGTAAACCACAAAACGACGCCGTTTGGTGTCTCTCCCCAATTAAAAACCCTAAACCCTAAATTTGCCTGATAATCTCGGCCACCACCGCCGTCTTCATCCTCTTCTCCTCCCTTGCCGTCCTCACCACCGCCGCCCATGGCGCCACCAAGCACCGCCACCTCCTCCACTACCTCAATGAGTTCGGCGACCGCGGCGAGCAAGTCGCCGTCGACCCCTCCGCCTCCTTTAAGAACCCGCACCTCCGCAATGCCTACGTCGCCCTCCAGGCCCTGAAGTAGGCCATCCTCTCCGATCCTAACAACTTCACCGCCAACTGGGTCGGCCCCGAAGTCTGCAACTACTCCAACGTCTTTTGCTCCCCTGCCCCCGACGACCTCGGCGTTCGTACCGTCGCTGGCGTCGACCTCAACCACGACGACATCACCGGGTACCTCCCCGAGGAGCTCGGCTTGCTCGCCGACCTCGCGCTCTTCCACCTCCCCTGTGTTGTTTTAAAAATTACGATGGTTTTCCCTCCTCCTCCCCCTTCAACCGCCCACATCCCTCGCCTTCGCCTCTGCCGGTGATGGGCCAGTCGTCGTCCTCGACGGCCCTCGCACTTTGTGGCTGCGGCTTCGACCCCGACCCCAACCCCGACGACGGCCATTCGGTGGCCAAGTCGAAGGCTGTGATCTCGCTCAAGTGCAAACCTCACGTTGCCGAGCGACGGCGGCCGAGCGAGCTAGGTCGATGGCCTAGCGAGCTAGATCGGCGACCGACGAGGATCGGAACCCTAATTTCAATCTCCAAATAAAAAAAAAAATCCCAAAATGAGTTGTGCGACGTCATTTTTGTGAGGCCATCCACTAAGGACGGCAAAACGACGTCGTTTTCTTAAGGAGGATAGAAAATGACGTCGTTTCTCAAGCCATGTTGATTTTTTTTTAAATATAAAAGCCACGTGATTATTTTGGCTGGAATCTCTCGCCGGTGGCACCAAAGTGATCGTTTTTCTTCCGATTTGGCACTTAAGTGATCCGACGGAAACTTTTGGCACCAAAGTGAGCGCCGTACACAACTTATGGCACTGATCGTGTACTTCTCCTGGTTTTGAGGTGAATTACGCGAATCTGTACGAGGATCAGTGTGTGATGTGTAGTGGGATTGGTGGGGAATGTGGGTTTGACTCTGATCAGGGGAAGCCCATTTGTACTTGTGGTGACAGAATTTGGCCCACATCCACCGCAGGTACTTCAATTGACAACTTTCTGTTCGTTCAAATGAATCGAATGACATGCTGCGGCTGATCTGAAACTGAGTTATCTTCTTATCATGCATGCTAGTTTCCCCCTTCCACCTTCTACTTTAGTCAAGGAACAGCTTCATAGCAGAGTTTTTTTCTAAATGTTCGAGGCTAGAACAGATAGCTCCCTTTTCATAGGTAGATGGAAAAGGATGTGGCATACCAATCCAATGGAAGGGAGAGGAAGTTACTCGAAATGGATTAGTATCATTTTATAGATACTTTATGGATGATTTCCTACACGGAAAGGACTTCATGTCTTGAATATGACTTGAAAATGCGGACAAGGTTTTTGCTCTTTGGGCGTTTGCTATTGGCAATTCCTGCATACGCTCAATTTGCACTAGATTTTTGTAAGGGCTTTGATAACATAACAGTCTTTAGGCTACTATAAGATTAATAACTTGTTATGAGTTACAAAATTTTGAAGGAGTAGATCCTATAATAATTTATAATAATTTGTTATTTGATTTTTTGTAATCCAGAACAGACTATTATTCTCACAGTAGATTGAAAGCTGTCACTCAATTATTTCTTATTCCGTAATTGTAGTTAACCTTGGAAATAATGGATCTTTCATTTCCAAGGATTCAACAGGTGGAGAAAACTTATCATAGGTAAATATCTCTTTGACATCATTGGATTCGTATCTCCTTCTTTGGTAGATCGCTGAAATCTTTTAAAGGATTGAAAATGACAAGCGTAGCATATGCTATTGGTGCTTCAATATTTGCAATTGCCATCATTTTCGAGTGCCGGACACTTGAAGTGTCAAAACTTGATACGGACGGACACTTAAGTACCAAAAGTTATAAAAGTGACACTTAAGTACCAAAATTAGAGCAAAATGGATCACTTAACACTTAAGTGCAAATCCAGCCAAAATACTTACGTGGCGATTTTCCGGCGAGGTAAGTGTAAAACATTGTCGTTTTGCGCACCGATGTGGTTAGAAAATGCAAAAACGATGTCGTTTTGTCTCGACATGGTAAAAAATTAATATAAATTAATATAAATTAATTTTAAAACTAAATTTATTTAAGAAATTTAAAAATAAAAATATAAAAAAAAAAATATTTAAAAAAAAAAAAGGGGGAGGGAGGTGGCTGCGCACTAAGCCCCCGTCGCCGCCGCCTCCCCACTGCCGCAGGGAAAGGCCGGCGATGAAGGGGGAGGGTCAACCGGGGTCGCCGACCCCTCGGCCGACCGGCGGCGAGGGCTCGCCGCCCTCGCCGTCGGTTGGCCGGGGCCGACAACCACGACCGACCTTCCCCCTCCGTCACCGGCCCTTCCCCGGCGATGGTGGGGAAGCGGCAAGGGCCCGCAAGCCCTCGCCGCCGGTCGGCCATGAGTCGGCAATCTCGACCGACCCTCCCCCTTCGTCGCCGGCCTTTCCTGTGGCGGCGGGGAGGTGGCGGCGGCGAGCTCTCAACCCTCAGCTGTCTCCCTCCCCCTGTTAAAAAATATTTGTATTTGTATTTGTATTTTAAATATTTTAAATAAATTTAGTTTTAAATTTAATTTAATTAATTTTTATATTAATTTTTTACCACATTAGCACTAAAGCGACATCATTTTTGCATTGTCTAGCCACGTCAGCATGCAAAACGACACCGTTTTGTACTTTTTGCTACCACGTCAGCATTTTGATCAGATTTTAGCTGGAATGTCACTTAAGTGATCCATTTTGTTCCGATTTTGGCACTTAAGTGTCACTTTCCTAACTTTTGGCACTTAAGTGTCCCTCCGTGCCAAATTTTGGCACTTGAAGTGTACTTCTCCCATCATTTTCACATGCAAGGTTCTACCCTTCAAGAACAACAAAGATCGCAAAGTTGAGCAATTGATGGGGATCCTTGGATCTCTTGTTCTAGGAACATATCGATATACCCAATTGAAGAAAATGACAAAATCATTTTCGAAGAAGCTTGGTCCAAGGAGAATTTGGTGCAATGTATGAAGGGAAGACCAAGGATGTTGTCGTGGCGATGAAAATTCTGACATAGTTGAAAAGTAGCCCGGAGGAATTTATCGACGAAATTATGAGCATTAGGAGAACTTCTCACATTAGTGTAATTACTCTCTTAGGCTTTTGTTACGAGGGGAAGAAGAGAGCTCCTATATTTGAGTACATGCCTAATGGTTCATTGGATAAGTTCATATATTCTGGAAGAGCTTTAAATACGAGTAGTTCCTTAGAATAGAAGATACTATATTAAATTGCAATTGGCATTGCTCATGGACTAGAGTATTTGCACCGAGACTGCAATACCAGAATCTTGCATTTCGATATAAAACCTTAGAAAATCTTGCTCGATAGAGATTTTACCTCCAAGATTTTGGATTTTGGCTGTATCAACTCTTGGCATGAGAGGAATGGTCAGATTTATTGCACTAGAAGTTGTTTTCCGAAATTTGGGGAGAGTCTCACAAATCTAATATTTACAGTTATAGAATGTTGGTTCTTGATATGGTAGGTATAAGAAATTCTGACATCAAAGTTTCCAACAGTAGTAAAATTTACTTATCATAATGGATTTATAGGAACTTAGAGCCTGACAAAGATTTGAAATTGTTGATGAATGTGACAAAGGAGGATGAAGTGTTAGCAAGGAAGATGATCATGGTGAGTTTGTGGTGCATTCAAACCAGTCCATCTAATCGACCATTAATTATGAAGGCGATAGAAATGTTGGAAGGAAGCTTCAAATCATTGCAAATGTCGCCGAAGCCCATCTTGTATTCTCCATTACCATCATGGTCGCAACATTGGAAAATGACAATGTCGAATTCTAATGGGGGTCACGAGGAGGACAGAATACTAGAGAATTTAGGGGAAAGCAACAACTTATGGTAAAGTAGTAGTGCATGGTATAACTCCTCAAGGGAATTGTCTTGCCTTTCTTTAGATTGAATATGTTGTTCTTAGAGTTGCAATGAAAGTTGAGAGGGCATTTTGTTATAATTCTCAACTTATTGTTGTTCTTGCAAACATTCATGTCAACATCAATATCTTGAATATAAAAAATAAATATTATCTTCGATCCACGTGACGCGGTGACAACTTACTAATTTAACAGTGAAATTAGTGTGAATGGGACCATATTTGATAGATGTTTGACTTGTCGAAAGCATCTAATTCGTAAACAGTCAGCTGGAGAAGATAATGGGAAGATCGTGCACGGCCTCATAATTGATAATCCTACGGGAATAACAAGTTCATTTCGAAAATTCTTGACTAATATTATGTGCGGCTCTTCACGCTTAGTGAAGCCCACGAACTTTTTCATTTTCCTCTTCTATACTTGGGCCCCACATGCTCGACTAATCTATTGGCCAAACCGACATCTTTGTCTTCTCCATCAAAAGGAAACAAATCCTTTGCCCAGAGAGAGAGAGAGAGAGAGAGGACGGGAAAAAAATAAAAAAATCAGCGACTTCTTTTATTTCAAATCACTTCTCACTCTCAATTTGGACGAAGGAAAGGTTCCCTGAAGGCCTAATTATTTCTACCTTACGAATCAGTCGACATCCATCCTTCAAATTTATCTCGAATTCCAGACATATTTTTCGCAAATGAAAATTACCACTCCTCACTGATCTAGTTAATCACATCCCCTCTCTCCCTCTCACCCACCACCACCACCACCACCCACCGATGCACCGCCACCTGCTCCTCCTCCTCCTCACGGCGGTGACCGCCTTCCTTCCGACGGCGTCGTCTCTCTCCGCCGGCCACTCTCTCTCCAACTGCAACAGAAACTTCAGCTGCGGCCACCTCGCAAACGTCACCTACCCCTTCACCGGCGGCGACCGCCCCGCCTACTGCGGCCTGCCGGAGTTCCACCTCACCTGCAACGGCGACTCCCCTGAGCTCACCGCCGACTCCCTCACATACCGCGTCCAGGCACTCGACCAGACTCGCCGATCGCTCACTCTCTCAAGAGCCGATCTTGACATCGGCGACGCCTGCTCGCACCAATACGCCAACACCACTCTCAACTCCACCATCTTCACCTTCGCTAGCGACAACAGAGACCTCACCTTGTTTTATGAGTGTTCGAGCTTAATGAACATCAATTCCCAGAATCTGTTCAGTTGCAAGATCAATGGGACCGAGACGGCCAACTATTACTTGATCGGTGCTGTCCCCACTGACCCGATTCTTAACGGGGGCAAGTGTAATGTGAGCATCACGGTCCCAATTCTGCCGTACTCGGCGATCACGCTCACCACAGACCGGTGGAGGCTCAGAGAGGCTGTGCTGAGGGGTTTTGAGGTGAATTACACGAATCCGTACGAGGATCAGTGTGCGATGTGGTGGGATTGGTGGGGAGTGTGGGTTTGACTCTGATCGGGGGAAGCCCATTTGTATTTGTGGTGACCAAATTTGTTCCACATCCCCCAGCAAGCCCATTCCGACCGCAGGTACTTCAATTGACCCACTTTTTGTTCGTTCAAATGAATCAGATGACATGCTGCGGAATTGCTGGTCTGAAACTAAGTTATTTTCTTATCATGCTAGTTTCCCCCTTACACCTTTTACTTTAGTTAAGGAACAGCCCCACAGCAGAGAAGCTCTTTTAAAAAGCTTGAGGCCGGAAAAGATAGCTCCCTTTTTTTAGGTAGATGCAAAAGGATGTGGCATTCCAATCCAATCGAAGGGGGAGAGGAAGTTACTTGAAATAGATTAGCATCACTTTATGGATAGTTTATGGATGATTTCATTCACAAAAAGTACTTCAGGTCTCGAATATGATTTGAAAACGCGAACAAGCTTTTCACTCTTTGGGTGTCTGCTGTCGCCAATTTTTACATGCACTCAATTTGCACCAAATTCCTATAAAATTGTAGTCAACCCTGGAAATAATAGATTTTCTTTTTCCAGGATCCAACAAGTGGAAAAAGCTTATCTTAGGTAAACATCTCTTTGACATCACTAGATTTGTATCTCTTGCTTTGGTAAATTACTCATATCTTTAAGGGATTGAAAGCGACAGGTGGAGCATGTGCTATTGGTGCTTCAATAACTACAACTGCCATTTTCACGTGGAAGGTTCTACTCTTCAAGAACAAGAAAGATCGTGAAGTTGAGCAATTGATAGGGATCCTTGGATCTCTTGTTCCAAGAAGATACCGATATATTGATTTGAAAAAAATGACAAAATCATTTTTAGAGAAGCTTGGTCAAGGAGGATTTGGTGCAGTATATAAAGGGAAGACCATAGATGGTTGTCTTGTGGCGGTGAAAATTCTGACAGAGTTGAAAAGTAGCCCAAAAGAATTTATCAATGAAGTCGTGAGCATTAGTAGAACTTCTCACATTAATGTAATCACTCTCTTAGGTTTTTGTTACGAAGGGAAGAAAAGAGCTCTAATATTCGAGTACACGCCTAATGGTTCGTTGGATAAGTTCATATATTTTGAAAGAGCTTTAAATATAAGTAGTTCCTTGGAATGGAAGATACTATATCAAATTGCAATTGGCATTGCTCGCGGGCTAGAGTATCTACACTGAGGCTGCAATACTAGAATATTGCATTTGGATATAAAACCTCAGAACATTTTGCTCGATAGAGATTTTCCCCCCAAGATTTCAGATTTCGGCCTTGCTAAACTTTGTCACGGGGGGAGAGAGTGCTATATCAATTACTGGGATGAGAGGAACGATTGGGTTTATTGCCCCAGAAGTTGCTTGTCGAAACTTGGGGAGAGTCTCTCACAAGTCGGATGTTTATAGTTATGGAATGTTGGTTCTTGATATGGTAGGCTTTCGAAATTCTAACGTCAAAGTTTCCAATAGCAGTGAAATGTACTTTCCAGAATGGATTTATGGGAACTTAGAGCCCAGCAAAGATCTAAAATTGCCGATGAAAGTGACAAAGGAGGACGAAGTGCTAGCTAGGAAGATGGTCATTGTGAGTTTGTGGTGCATTCAAACCAGTCCATCTAATCGACCTCCAATTGTGAAGGTGATAGAAATGTTGGAAGGAAGCTTTGAATCACTGCAGATGCCGCCGAAGCCCATCTTGTATAATCCATTGCGAGAATTGTCGCAACAATGTGAAATGACGATGTCGAATTCCAATGGGAGCCACGAGGAGGATGGAATACTAGAGAATCTGGAAGAAAGCAATAACTGATGGTAAAGTGGTAGTGCATGATATAACTCCTCCAGGTAATAATCATGCCTTTCTTTAGATTAAATATGTTGTTATTAGAGTTGCAATGAAAGTAGAGAGTACAGTTTTGTTATTATGTCTGCATATTGTTATTCTTGCAAACATCGATGTTGACACCAACATTCAGAATAATGTAATAAATATAGTTTTAGATCCTACTAGTTTAACAGTAAAATTAGTGTGAATGAGACCATATTTGCTAGATGTTTGACTTGTCCATAGCATCTAATTCGTAAAGAGTCAGCAAGGGGAAATGATAGGAAGAGAGTGCATGCTCTCCTAATTGATAATCCTACGGGAGTAATAGGTTCATTACGAAATGCCATAATTAAAAGAACCAACTCTTGATAATATTTTCTGAAATAGTACTAAGTCTTTGCCATCAAAATTTCTTGAATAATATAGTGTCACCTTTCGACTATGCATTTTGGCTTTTTTACAAGCATTAAGCACCTAAAAACATTGCGGCTGCTGAAAGGACTGCCTACACAATCACTGACTCTATTTGGTTGAATGTGCTACTCAAAATAGAGAAATTGTCCAAAAAATCCTAAATTTATTATATGGAGGCCAATCCAATTATAAACATTTTAATTTTGGTCAATTTAGCCTTAAATCTTTGAACAATTTGCCAATGGAGTTCTTTTGGCCAATATTAATTGAAATTCACTGACGTGGACGCTGTTAGTCCTACATGGTCAGTGTTAAACTTGTCAATGAGTGGGTTAGATAAAATTTGGGTTGAGTTGAAAATGGTCCGACTTAAATTGACCTATTTAACCCATATTAATCCATTTTTATGTAATGTAACTTTAACTGCTCAAATCCAACCCAACCCATATTAGTAAAACATTTTCATATCCATACCAAAACATTCAACCTACTTAAAACTCTTCATAAGAATACTTGGATAGATTATTTTATCAAATTTTAAAAAATAAATTAACTAAATAAAATTTGTTAGTAAATAAAAGAAAAACATAAAAAACCTAAAGATTGAAATGCACATAAAGAAGTTAAAAAATATGCATATATCGTTGTTGTCGGTCTTAATAGTTTTTAGAAGTTGAAATGGCCTTTTCTAATCTCATGATTCACTTAAGTGGGAAAAGAAAATCCAAAATACAAATATAAAAACATGAAAGTTAAAAATCTAATTTCCTCAAAATAGGAAAAAAGGAAATAATAAAAACACAAGAAGACAAAGCCATGCTCGGCTCTGCTATCTCCTTGCGGAGAACGCAGGGTGTCGTCTTCTTTCTCTACCAACGTATGCACGCCTCTCCTTGCGCGTGGTCAATGGTCACTTTGTCACGCCAAGACTCCCCTTGCCGCACTGCCACCCTCATCGGGCCGTCGCCTTTTCCAACCCGAGTTCAAGGACCTTCGGAAAACCAAGCTCAACGCCAAAGCCAAAGCAGGTGGAGATCCTCAGCCTCATATTCGAACCTCAAATTAGAGGTTGCGCTCTATCTTCGCTGATTTGGAGGTCCAAGACCTCTATTCCGAGGTCGCGGATCTTTTGTCGGCATCAGATCTAAGAAATTGTGAGTCTTGGAGAGAGATGGTTATCCAAAAGTGAGAACAGAGGATGGTCGCGGTGCCCAAAGACGAGCAATTGCAGTGACGAGCGATGGAGGAAGGTGATGGTGCGCGAGTGATGGGGACGATGGCGATCCTCGAGGGATGAGCAACGGGGGCGAGTCGTGCCCTTGCGTAGGGATTCGCAGATTACATTTTTGGGTTTGAGTTGATAAGTTGAATATGGGCCAATCGTAGACTCATAAACTTGGGCTCTAACGT
Organism: Eucalyptus tenuipes; assembly: GCA_014182365.1. Taxonomy (NCBI): domain Eukaryota; kingdom Viridiplantae; phylum Streptophyta; class Magnoliopsida; order Myrtales; family Myrtaceae; genus Eucalyptus; species Eucalyptus tenuipes. The sequence goes on from CM024542.1 coordinate 26,037,133, forward strand.
CTCAAATCCCTCAGGACCTGTTTTTAAAATTTGAAGTGAGCCATATCCAATATGGGTCCATTCACCTTTGCTCGAGGTCGGCAAAGGCGTTGCGGCCCTTGCCAGCTTCCGACAAGGGCCCGGCGACCCTCCCCCAATGGCCAGCTAGTGTCTGTAAACCTCTGTTGGCCACTAGGGAAAAAAATGAAGAAGATAAAAGAAAAGAAAAATAAAATTATTGAAAAAGTTACAATACTATTAAAAATCATTTAAGTCAGTGTTGACTATGCCACGTACAACGGTCGGCGTCAACGTCGGCGAATTGTGGCCAAAATTGATCAAATTGACTTAATTAGCAAAATATGAAAAGATTTGTAACTCAATTAACATTTATGACTCAATTAATATAAATTGAAAAGTTTATAACTGAATAGGTATAAGTGTAATAAGTTTAAACTTTTTGGATAATTTTCCCCTATTGATGGAGATGGAGTTGCAAGTGTGGAAGGATCCAACTTCAATAGTGGCCTTCGGTCTAAAAGGCGGCATGGTGAAGGAGCGGCACCAGTAGGTGGGGGTGGTGGCTGCAGGGGTGTCGTTAGAGGTAGGTTTTCGCCGAGTGGAGGCAAAGGTGTTGGGCTAAGTGGGGAGGTGAGTCATGGCTAGTTGTGGGGGTGGAATGAGATCAAAATGTTATTTATAAGATTGAAAATCATTTCCAAGTGAGATCCAAATATATATATAGAAAAAAACGTCTTTAATTACATGTCATCAAATAAAGGAAAACCGACAATTTTCCTGGAAAATAAGTTTCCTTTATCATGAAGTTTTCCCAAAAATATATGTATTCTAGATTTTTTTTTATTCAAACGGATATTACACCTTGCAAAAGAAGAAACCCAAATATTATTGAAACTACATTATAGTGGTGAACATGGAAATCGAGAATTACTCTAGAAATGCAATGAAATATTGCAAATTCCAATTACAAAAATCTAAAGGAAATTTTAGAAGCACTTAGCATGTGTGTGCTCGATATTTCATCCATCCTCAGTAAAGTTGGAGATTAGAAGGTAGCATACGATTCTTTGTCTAAGATGAGCACATACAATAAATATGATGATAGTAACTCAAGTAGGCTATATATATGAGCTGGATGGATAGTTGGTTTGGATGTTGTGGAAATTTTTGGCTCAGGATGAAGATGTCATCCGTTCGAATCTCGCAAATCGCGTAAGTTGTTATGTGTCAAGGCCATCTATGCAGGCTAAAACCCTGTTCTGAATTGGCTCATGGGCCTTGTATGGTATTTTATGGCTTTCAATGCTGGTGTCCATGTTAAAATTGAAAAGCTCAACTTTTTTTTTTAATATATTGTGGATAGTCTGATTTTCCCTTTCTAGGAGAATGTAGGGATGAAGTACATTTTTTCGCCCCAGAGAATTCCCCGGATCAACTGGTTATCAGCACGGGCCGAAGGGGCCAAAACCCAACCGGAGGGGCCGAAATGGAAGTGCCAAAACAATTAGCCTCGTAGAGGTTCTTCTCAATTGGCAGACAAAAATTTCTCTTGCCCAAAATAGGGTTCTCAAGCCCCACGGCGATATACTCAAATCAACTGAGTCCAAGCTATGCATTGCACAATCAGCGCACGCAAAAATAAGATCATACAGTCAACCAAACAGCAGTAGCCACTAATAAGCTACTTCAAACTCTACAAGATATGCTAAAAAGGATAGAAAACCGGGCCATCCGTCTGCTCCTGAGACTGAAAAACTGAAGAGACGAATTAAATCTCTTCCGGAAAAGTAGCTCGTTCCACCCTCCTCCTCCTTCGAAGCATCATTTTTTTCCTTTCTGGAGACAGCCAAGAACTAGTAGTTCTCATAAATGGTCCTCCATTTGTTGGCCCTGACAAAAGATAGCCCAGAATCTCGAAAACACATTGTCACCCTCCCAAACAAATTTCGACACGTGAGAAGAAAAGGCAATATTGCAGAAGAAAGAAAACCAAAGCAAAGGCTCAGGCGCACGGCCACAACCCCTCTACTTCGCTGATGATTCCAAATCCTATCAAATCATCCTTGAGAGACCATCTCTGTAAGTCCTTGCAAGCCGTCGCTGCCGCCCCGGACTCAGCAAATCCCATTGAAGAATCGAGTTTGGAAGCTGACGATAGTTATGAGAAGATGTTCCGGACAGCTCCTCTGAGTCCACCATCCTTAACCCTGTTGAGAAAACACTATCGGCAAATTTCAGGATGCATGGTGGATCTGACACTGATGAAGATATGGGATCCACAACTTCTAAACCAGGTGCAACAGGGTGATATATGAGGCAATATTATAACTCAACAACACTAAGAATATCTCTTATACTAAATGATCTCCCATATCATAAGTGGCCGTCAAGATTGGTGGACGTCTCTTCCTAAATAGGAAAAGACAGTCTTCATGTTCCTTCAAGAATTCAATCGAGTGATCTGAATTGCCCATCAATTTTTTATTGACAATCCAGAAAATTGGAGAATTAGAAGAGTTTTTCGAAAGAAAATGTTATTCCTACAACAGAAAGATCTAGACAAACACTCCAAAGAAATGCTGAATCTCTTCTCAGCAGAAGCAGATGTGAGTCTCAAGCCAATCCCCATCGTCCATTTTGAAGTAGATAGTTACATTAGTAGAAGGATCTTTTCAAAATTGAAAGAGATAGGTGTATTGGAAGTCCTAAAACTCATTATGAAAGTCCAATTGAATATCATAACTTTCAAAAAGTATAATCCAATTCTTAAAAATTGTCACGAAAGTGCAATTGAGTTCTAAATTTTTTTTTTTTTAAAATGCAATCAAATTCTAAAACTTATTAAGTTGGTGCAATCGAGTCTGTCTATTAACTCTTTATATTAACTCCTTCCAATGGAAAATGCTAACAAGTTGTAGAACTTGATTGCATTAACTTGACAATATTTAGGACTTGATTATATTTTCTAAAAGTTTTAGGACGTAATTGCATCTTAATGTCAACTTTTAGAACTTTTAATACACTTATCCAAATTGAAATAGAAGAGCTGTTGATGCCACACTTAGCGAATTTTAGTTAGCAATCCATATTGCATAGTAGAATTGGGTCTTTGAAGAAAAGCAATAAAAGATTACTTGTATGACAAAAGAGAAAATTCGATAAGGCTTGTTGAAAGCCCGGCTTGCAAATCAAGTGCTCGCAGAAGGATTCCTCTTGTACATGCTGCAGCAAGAAGAAACGGCATTTCAGGAGAGTCTAGTTCAAATATCCCAGATGAAGAAAAAGAAGACAGATTTCTTCGTGAAAGGAGATTCCCTAAGGAAAAAGGAAAAAAAACAAAAAACAAAAGACAGATGTTTCATCTGTGTGATCGCCAAGGACATTTTGCAAAAAACAATGCCCTCAAGCCAAGAAAAAGGAACGCATATGTTGCAAACCATTGAGAAGAAGACCGGAGTATTTTTCCAAGAAGATGATCTTGAATCAATTTTCTCTTTAGAGTCTTTAGAGAATGAATCCTCAAACAAAATCGTATGTGCCATTCAAACACTCCAAGAAACCAATGATGCCAACTGGTCAATGATCCAGATCCAGATGATCGTTTATCCTTCTTTCCCCAAGATCCAAAAACTCCAAACATCCAAAGTTTTTGTTAGACCTCTCATGCTCCTAGACAGACATTGCCATTCATATCTTTCATTCCAAACATGACAAGCCCATTTAAGTTATTGCCCTCATAGACACTGGGGCAAGTGCTCATACCTTTGATTTTAAATGGGTTCCCAAATCTGTCTTGCAACTAACAGATCAAAACTCATCTAAGCCCTGTTAAAGTCAGCAAGACAAGGGGAAATACGATTAAACCCCATCTACTTTCATCGGTGTTCTCGAAATAAGTACTATAAACAACCGCATTGCCCCTTTAATGGCCACAGAGGATAAACTTGTACTGTATATAGCTCAAGGCAGGAACAATTTACAGTTACAATATATCAATTGCCATGTTTATATGTAGTGTTCCCCTATTTAGAATGGCTGATGTTGGCCATATACCATTTTAAGCTCTTTGCATTTTGCACCTAGTGTGTTGCCCCTCGAATCTCATTGGTCAGTTAAAACCTTCTATTATGACGATCAAGGGGTACTCGAACAAGTTTTTCCCCACAATGGCCAGCGAGGGTAGTGATCCCTCACTTAGCCTCGCCTAGATTTGGGCAAGGCCAGCCTTGTCGGCTGTGGGCTAAGGTGGCCTCGTTTGTGGTTGGTGAGGACATGGCGGCCCTCACCAGTGATGGGCCTGGGTTACGGCCTTGGTTGCATCTAAGGAGCAAAAATCTAACATGATGCCATCTTGATCAATTGATTTAACTGCATGTTTATTTATGGCTTTATCTTTGGACACTAACATAATGCAATGCCACCTCCTCCTCCTCCTCCACTTGACGGTGGTCTCCTTCTGCCGGTAGTTCTCTCTCCAACTGCACCCGTAACTTTTACATTCATCGTCGATAAATGTTTTGTGAGAATAAAATTTATGGGCATTTTCTTTCAGTATGATCTGCCCGTCTGAAAAAAAACTATGAGGGAAGGTAACGATAGCCTAATTTAAACAAACTATTCATAGCTCCATATATTTTTCACTGGTTAATCTCGCTGTTCCTTTTCCTGTACACTGGGTTTATTTATATACACACACGATGCATCTGTGTCACCGCCAGCTAGAGTTGGGTAGTTTGCCCCGTTGTCATGCAAGGGCCGTGCCTCCGTTATCAGTCTCGGGTGAGGGTCGCCCAATCCTGCTTTTCTCTGAGACATAAGGAGGCTGAATGACCCTTACCAAGGTGCTGGCCACCCTCTATGGACTTATATGTTAACTTGGTTTGTCCTACGGATGATCCTATAAGTTCAGCAACATAAATCTTAGTCTCTGCCTTTGCCCTTTCGAATTTATTTGTTTACCTGCTTTGTGAACTGTTGTCCTTATTTTGCCGGTTTTTAATATATTTATGTGCCTGGCAGATTGAGATGGCATCTCTGTTCCAGCACCACCTGCACTAGTGGTTTGAAGGGCATAATTGGGCGTAAGCTTTCTAAGTCGGCAGTTGCAGCATGTATTTCATTAACTCGTGCAATTCACCCATGAAGGATTGTAAGGGCTTCTGGATTATGAGTACGATGATGCGGTAGAAAGTGCTTGCACGACTTATTAACATAGATGTTTCTGTACCTTTCGTCATTGGATCGTTGTAGCCATAAAATGATCTGGTGCCTAAGCAACGCGCTCGGACCTTTGGTTTTGCCTAAATGAAGCTCGTCAGCATCAAATTCTGGTTGTGGACTGTAGTCCAATGAACTCGTGGAAATAATTCTCTCTTTATTTAGCTGATCTTGCGTTGAAGAAAGCAGTTTTTGCTGTTTGATCCATGTAACTTGAGCAGGTGTTTAATAGGACGAGACAAGATTTGGTTTACTCTACTAATGAATAATTTGATGGACTATATTATATGCCCGCACTTTAGTGAATATCTAGTTCTGCATGTCGAATCCTCATGCGTGTGTGTATATGGTGTATTTTGACGTCACACACACAATATACACATACACACATGTGTGTGTGTATGTATGTGTGTATGAAGGTTGTATTTTGCAATATCCAGATATAATTAGATGGGGAGAATTACCAAAAAAGTCCTAAACTTATTGCAATTGTGTCAATTCAGTCATAAACTTTTTTTTTGGCCAATTTAGTCTTAAACCTTTTATAATTGTGCCAATTCAGTCCATTCGGCCAAAATTGGTCGGCCGATGCTGACGTGGACGCCGGTGGGGGACAGCCACCCGGGCGAGCAATTTTTAGTATTTTTTAATATTTTTTCGAATTTTTAAATTTTTTTTAAAATTTTTTAATTCTTTTTTTTCTTTTTTCTTTTTTCTTTTTTCTTACCTTCTCCTTCCTCTGGCCGGTCAGCGCCGGCCGAAGGCGAGGGCGAGGCCCCACCAGATCTGGCGAGGTCAGCCTCGCCGGCCATTGGGGAGGGCGAGGCCCCTTTAGATCTGGCGAGCTCAGCCCTCGCCAAGGCTGGGCGAGGCCGAGCCTCGCCAGATCTGGTAGGGCCTTGCCCGGCCAAGGCGAGGGTCGACCTTGTTAGTGGCCCGCGAGGCTGCCATCGCCAAGGGTTGCGGTGGAGGTGAGGAGGGAGAGGATGAGGATGAGGAGGAGGAGGCGGCGGAGCGGCTGCGGAGATGCGAAGAGGGGCATTGCGGTTGCGGTGGTGGGGAGAGCGAGGTGGGGGCGTTGCTCCAGCGGTACTTTGAAGATTAGCTGAGGCTGGTGGGATCTGTGTATGAGTGCGAGGACGACGGCGATGACGACGACAACGACGGGGATGTCGGGTTTCTCTGGCGAGGGCCGAGCTCGCCGGATCTGGCGGGGCCTCGCCCTTGCCAGTGGTCGGCGAGGCTGACCTCACTAGATTTGGTGGGGCCTCGCCCTCGCCGACCCTCGCCTCTGGCCGGTTAGAGGAAGGAGAAGGTGAGAAAAAAAAAAGAAAAAAAGAAAAAAAATATTTTACAAAATATTTAAAAATTCGAAAAAAATTAAAAAATTGCTCGCCGGCCAGCTGTCCCCCACCGGCATCCATGTCGGCGTCGGCCGGATGGACTGAGTTGGCACAATTATAAAAGGTTTAGGACTAAATTGGCCAAAAAAAAGTTTATGACTGAATTGGCACAATTGCAATAGGTTTAGGACTTTTTTGGTAATTCTCCCTAATTAGATGAAAGTTATACATATATATACTGAATTGGCACAATTGCAATAGGTTTAGGACTTTTTTGGTAATTCTCCCTAATTAGATGAAAGTTATACATATATATACTGAATTGGCACAATTGCAATAGGTTTATGACTTTTTTGGTAATTCTCCCTAATTAGATGAAAGTTATATATATATATATATATATATATATATATATATATATATGTATGTGTGCGCGCACGCGCGCACGCGTGCGTGCGTGTGTGAAGGTTGTATTTTGCAATATCCAGATATAATTAAATGAAAGTTATACTCCATGATTTTGGTACTAAATCTTTTAAGATAATTATTTATGTGTGTGTATATATAGAAATTTTTTTGAAATATCTGCATGAAAATAAGGTTAAAAGGTGTAATTTGTGATTGCGTATATTTTATAATATGAAGATTAGCAAATTAATAATAACTTACTCATTAATACAAGTAGCTTGCCAAGGAAAACAATTACTGCAAAAGTTTTCCATGACATGATACTGCACATTTCCTCGATATATGGTGCTAGAGGATCGTTTAAATACTTAAACAATACGACACCCTCCATTGGATAAATAAATGATATTGGAGGATCAATGAAAAAAAATCATCATTAGAGAATTATATCTCATCTTTTACATGTAAATATCACCAAAACAATGAAATAATTATTGTTAAATAAATGAAAAGAACCCATCATTACAAAAATTCTATAGTGTGTGTTTAAAGAGTCATATTACGTGATTGTGCATATTTCATGAATAAATATTACTAAAAGCATAATTGGTGGCAACCCTTGTCATCAAACTTCAATTTGGATACATCCATGAACTAAGTTGAAAAGAACAAAGTCTCGTTGACGCTTTTCGAAACAATATTAGGTCTGTGCCCTAGGAAATAGCGTGAACGAGAGAGGGAAAAGATTTTTTTTTTTATAAAATAAAAATAAAAATCCAATCACAAGGTACAATAAACTTTCTATAGGGGCATGACATTGAAAAAAATAAAGTGGCGCGGTGTATCCAGAAAAAAAGGGGGGTTAATTTAACACTAAGACGCTGGCCTAGACCTAATTATATATTATTAAGACAAGACACAGATTAAGCTCTCACAAGACCACTATTGCTATTTCCTGGATGATTAGAGCTATAAGGACTCGTTTATTTCAGAGAAAATGTTCCACGTTTATAAAATGATTTTTAAAAAGTCATTTTTCAAGAAAATAATAATATTTTCCTATATTTAGTTAAAATATGAAAAAGAACTGGAAAATATTTTTCATAATTTGAAAATGAAGGTTTGATTTGATTTTCCTAAATATAAATAACACTATTTAGACTCTAATGAATTGTGCACAAACAGTTGAGGAATCAAGTATGAGCACCGGTATTCAAAGTCTAGACTTGATGGACCTTGATCCGGGTGTCGGGAATAGGGCATGGGCATTGGTCTTGAGCAAGAGCACAAGCATGGGTCTCGTGTCCACATAAGCCAAAGTTGAGAACCTATTGCTCGTGCACAACTTCCTAGCGACCCACCTTGAGTCCATAGAAGACAAGCTCGAGGCCCTTATGTCTATGCCTGGATCCCACACAGCTGAGCTAGGCATCAAGGCCAAGGCCTAAGCACCCATTCTTGGGGTTGTCAAGGCTGAGCTCAAGTCCATCGAGGCTGAGCCCACCTAAGCCAAAGTTGAGAACCTGATGCTCGTGCACGACTTCCTAGTGGCCCACCTTGAGTCCATGGAAGACAGGCTCAAGGCCCCTATGTTTGTGCCCATATCCCACACAGCTGAGCTAGGCATCAAGGCCAAGGCATAACAACCCATGCTTGGGGTTGTCAAGGTTGAGCTCAAGTCCATCGAGGTTGAACCCAAGTCCTACCGATCACGTGCTTGAGCGTCAGGGGCTCGAGCCTCACCTTGATGGACCTAGGCACGGGCATTGATCCTAGGCTCAACATTGATGAATTTGAGCTCGGGCACTGGGTTCTCAAGCTTAGGTTCTGGAGATCCAAGCATCGGCACTCAGGTCCTAGGTCCGCCTTGATGGATTCGAGCATGGTCCGTGTTGTCCCAGGCCACGGGTCTGGGGGATTTAGGCACGAGTAAAGGGGTGGTGAAGTCGACCTTGATGAACTTGGGTTAGGCCTCTATGAAATCGGGCTCGATAGACTTGGACGAGAGTGTTGGAGACCCAAGCATGGCCATCGAGGTCTTGGGCCTCAACCTCAATGAACCTAGGCTCAAGCGTGGGAGATCTAAGCCAGAGTGCCAAGGACTCGAACATGACCTTTGTGGACTTAGGCCCATGAGCCGGGGATCTAGGCATGGGTATCGGGGGTCCTACACTCGGCCTTTGTAGACCCGGGCCCAAGTGCTAGGGCATCAAGCATGGGCAATGGGACCTCAAGCTCGTCCTCAATGGTCTCAGGTCTTGGCATAGATCTCGAACCCTCTATACATTTTGGCCATATGCTTTGAGTTTATCTGCTATAGATATAATAAAATGATTATGGTGTAGCCAATTTTTTTGTGCGCGTGCTATTGCTAATCAATCTCCTTGAGATTGGAAATGGCTTTTCCTTGCAAAAGGATTGTTAGGATGTATATGTGAGTTGTGTTAGAGAATTCTCATATCGGATAATTGATGTGGTGTGGAGTAATTAATATATCTAACTTAGTCTTGTTGACACCTAAATTTTAACTAATAATTTAGCAATTAATTGCATAAAAAAATTAGGGATTAATCTTTAATCTCTAAAAAAGACAAAAAAATTAGTAAAATTGCATTTTATGTAGTCACATTTGCATCAAAAAGCAACAAGAAGCAAGGGCTCGCGGTAGATAACATGCACGAAGGGATGGTCTCTCTCTGCCAGTCTGAACACGCAAAAGAGCAAAAGTCAAAAAAAAAAAGAAAAAAAAAGAAAGAAGTTCTTGCACGTCCATTGTCTCTCGCTCATTAATGCATGCACATGCATGCACACAATTCGGCGGACGAGAGAAGGCCTCAAAGGAGCAAAAGGAGCCCATAATATATTATAAAATATGCTCTATCAAGTGTGGGTTGTCAGCTTTGGAGAAGCAAGGAGAAATTTGCTGAAGAAAGAAGCAAGTAACAAGCAAGAGAGTCAAAGAAAGAAGGAAGAAGAATCCATGAACGTCCATTTTTCTCTCCCTCATTAATGCATGCATATGTATGCACAAAATGGGGGGACGTGAAAATTCTACATACGCCTGCAAGAAGATGGGCTAACATTTTTATAATATTTTCCTTGCTGGAGAGGAGATTGGTGGCCACCGTATTTGAAAAAAAGAACCGAACGTGAACAGCAAGGAAAAGTTACGGCTGCCTCCTGTTCACCTGTTCACACTAAAGTCGGTTGTCGCCTATAAATAAGCAAGGGTGCTCGGCTTTTGAAAAGGGGGCTGATCGAAAAATTCGTTTGAGAGGGGAGGCTGAACGTTTGAGAGGAAGCTGAACGAAAAATTCATGGTTTGCTCTCCTTCGACAAAAAAGGAAGAAAGATAGAGAGTCTGTCAGAGAGGGTTTCTGAACACAAACAGAAAAAAAAAAAAGAGTCCACTGAAAAGTACACAGATAGAGAAAGGACGTGAGAGGTAAAGAAAAAGACAAAAAAAAAAAAAAAAAGAAGAGGGATCATCTTCTTCGGGAGTTCCTCGCTGCTGCGGGTCGCCCGGCGCTGCAGCTGCCCGCCCGCCGCCTTCCTCCTTCCGGCGAGCTCCGAGCCCGCCGCCTCGCCGCACCACCGCGTCCGCTTGTCGTTCTGCATCACCACCACACGAGCTTCCGATCAGCACCGACGCCAGAGCTCCGAACCCGTGAGCCCCCTCACCTGCAACTCCACTCCTGCAGCTGCCCAAGCTCAGCCCGCCGTTCGTCGCAGCCGGCAACACCTCCGTGCCACCGTCTCCGAACGCCCGCAAGCACCTTCATCCACCCCTTGCAGCTCGAAGCTTCAAGCGACGCCAGCATCTCCTTCCAGCGAGCTCCGAGCGCGCCACCGTCTCCGCCCGAGCGCCACCCAGTCGACGCCCAGCAGCCCGCGCCTGCGCTGCCCTTCGCCCGAACACCAGCAGCACCGTCCCGAACACCTGCACCCGCAGCCGCGCCTCTGCACGCCCGCGCCACCGTCCCTTCGTTGTAGCTGCCGACGCCCCCTCTACCTCCGCTGTGCCTCCGCCTGCGTATCCGCTCGATCCAGAAGCCGGCAACGCCTCAGCTCGTCACCGACGCCGCAGCAGCTCGCCACCGTCACCTCTACAGCCGCGAGCACCAGCAGCAACCTGCGACTCTGCTCAACGACCTGCTCCACTGCCACAGCCCGTCGTCAACGCCGTAGCAGCTCTATCCTGCTGCCCGAGCCCTCCGCCAAGCTGCTGCAGCGCTCCGCCAGCCTCGCGACGCCGGCAGCGCTCTCGTCCAGCTCCGAACCACTACCTGCCGACGCCCGCAACCAGCCGCCGAGCTCACGAGCCCGCTTCTCGCCGCGCCGGTTACCGCCCTTTCGCGACCCGACGCTGCCACAGCCGCTGCTGACCTGCTGCTGCCCTATTCGGCCTCCGCCGTTGCTGCTCCGGCTCTCCGTCCGCGTCCCCTGTCATCGCGACGCTGCTGCCGCCCTACGCCAGCACCGAACCGAACGCCGGCCTCCGCACGCTACTCTGAGCTTCCCCCGAGCGACGCCGCTGTAGGCGCTGCAGCACCCGGCGCCTGACGCCCCCTGCTCGCCTGTCACCACAGCAGCTTCACTCGGAGTCGACCTCGCACCAGCAACCGCAAGCGACTCTTGCTCCTCCCTTGCCGCGCGTTCGCTACCCCTTTGCCGAAGCCCCGTTCCGATCGGCGACCCATCACCCCGGTGACCCACCATCCTCAGCCGCGTTGGAGCTGCGACCCGACCCCAGCACTGCCGGTCCTGCACTTCCGCGAGCACACCCCCGCAGCAGCTCGCCGGAGCCGGTCGCCGAGCCCCTCGCCGCCTCACCGAGCCCCCCTGCTGCCAGGTTTCCTCTGCTGCGTCGGGCTACAACTCCTGACTGAGCACCCACCACAGTGACCTGCCACGTTTGGAAACAAAAGGAAAAAAAGAAAAAATCCAAATTTAGGTAAATTTTGTTATTTTATTAGGTAGATTTATTTTACTAGGTTGATTTATTTTATTAGGTAGGTTTATTTAGTAGATTTATTTTATCTTATTTTAGTTTTTGATGTTTTGTTTATTTATTTGAAATATTTCCCAATGTACGATTGAAATCTCCGATGTACAGCTTCGATTCGCAACCGCACCTGAATTTTTATTCCATCTATAAGGCTTTAGATGAAATAATTAATCGCGCGGGAGTAAAATTGATATCTTGATCTTTAAGGCTTAAGATCAATTTATCAATTTTATTAGCGAGATAATCAAGTTTGAATTTCAATTCGAATATGGATAATATTTCTGATGACCATGGATGATTTAATATTTATCTTTTAATTGTTCTGTTTATCCCAAAAATATAAAAAAATTGCATTTGCATTCCATGTAGATTAGAATTGATTTTCCTAAATAAAATTGCATGATAAAATAGTTAGTTTTTTTGTAAAAATGCATGTTCAGATGGTAGCTAGGTTAGAAGGTATTTTTTGAATTAAATTGCATGACGAGATAATTTTCTAAGTTAAGGTATGATTCAGATTAGTCTATTCCTAACTTAAAATAGATAATATCTCACTTTAATTATATTTTTATTTTTTAGCAATTTTAATTACGAATTTTCATAAAAAATACAAAAAAAAAAAGAGAAAATCATGCGCATGTCATGTAGAATTAGGTTCATGAAATGTACGTCATTTAGTGATTGTTGTTAGGTTCATTTAATTAGAAATTGCTCGTAATTAGAATTAGGCCATTTGGTTAATTTAGATTGCACATTTAACTATTGGACAATTTTCATTTCGAATACCAAAAAGAATTGTCTTAGAATTAATTTTATTCTCTAGGATAGATTGCATGCACATTAAGAAAATACAAAAAAAAAATTAAAAATTAAAAATTAATTACTTTGCTCACGTCATATAGTTTAGGTCATATTGTTATGTCATTTCATGCATGCATCGCATAGAACATGATTTTCATTAAATAAGTGAAAAAAAAAATTAAGTAATTGCATGTTAATTAGAAATAATATCTAGGACTGTCGATATGAATTCTGATTTAACATTGCAGATACTTTCGTTGCCATGAGGTAAATCTTGCAATTTATTCACTGCTTTATCTGGATGTTAAATTGGTGGTTTGTGCACCCGTATTATCACCTCACATGTTAGGGAAGTAAATTAAAATCAATTCAAGCTACCTGGAAAACATTTTTTTCAAAATAAAAGGAAAAGGTACCGAAAGGGCATTAGGAAAGTCTAGCGTAACCAAGTCCCCGAACTCACAATCTCTGGTTCGTAGGAGTGAAGTAACTCTCCCGTTACTTTACTTGAGTTTCTAATCGACCCGCCAAAAATAGATTAGTGGCGACTCCATGATAAAAATCATTTGCATATTAAGAACTTAAATCCTAAGTTGCGAATTGGTATGGGCTAAGGAGAACTCGAGCTAAGTCTAGGCTTAGCAATCCATTAGTCGAACCCTTAGGTGGTCCAACCCGCTTCGGGGAGGTCGCGACAAGTCTACAACTCAAGCTTTTAAGTGAAAATAGATCTAACTTTATATGTTGACAAGCTTGAACATGGGCTTTCTCTTGGTGATCTCCAAGGATAAAGGTTTTGAGCGTCCGCTGTGTGCTCCTAACAAAATTGTTGAATTTGAGGGATTCTTATTTTGAGTTTGACAAAGGTTGAATTTGAATTAGAGTTTGAGATAATGAGGAAATCTTTAGGTAGATATTTGAAGAAGGTGATGGTCAACGCTGCAATGGTTTTTCAATTAGCCAAATCTTATGGAGGTAATGAAAGGATTCCATTGCACCAATTTAATAAGTTTTAAGATTTGATACACTATTTGAAAGTTTTTGGACTCGAATACATTTTTAAGATAAGTTTTAGAATTTTCAGTGCACTTATAAAAAAAATAAAAAATCATGGTTTATTTATAGTTAAGGAAAAAAGCAAATGAATTATGAAAAGAAATCTCACTAAATTATATTTTTCAATATAAAATATGACGTATAGTGAAGGTTGAAAAATGCTAGATAGATATCTGTATAAATAACTTAACACAATGGTTGGAGTGTTACTAGCCATACTCCTTACTCATCACCAACTCCTTGCTTATTTAAAAATGGCGCATGCTTTGGAGCGTGCTTATAGTTGCAGATTATACTCTTTTTAGTTTCTGTGTTTTGTTTTGTATATCTTTTGAGATTTGTTTTGCTTGAAAGCTTTCTATATTCCTTACATGTTTGATTATGACATATGAATGAAATTTTTCTTCAATTAAAAAAAAAAAAAAACAATGGCCCATCCTCTACTTTTTTTCCACCATCCCTTTCTAGGATCTGAAACTACACAACCGAGTCAAGTTTCTTGCTGAATTATTATTATTATTATTATTATTATTATTATTATTATTATTATTATTATTATTATTATTTTGGGTCATAAGTTTCTTGTTGAATTAACGAGCAAACTTCCATGAACGGAAGCTCTCTATGCGTGGAGTGGAGAGAGAGAGAGAGAGAGAGAGAGAGAGAGAGAGAGAGAGAGGCGCCAACGTCTCGATAGTGGATTCTCGATTTGAGAATCGCTCTGATGTAGAAGGGATAGTGAGAAAACCAAGATACGTGGTGACATATTTATATACATGACTGAAGAGGTCTCTTAAGTACGCTTGCTAGGCAGATAAGGGGAGGACTTTTGTTAGAATTCGGGCATGTTTTGCTTTGAGAAGGTCTTCATCAATTGTGGATATAAGAGATTTATTACTTGATATTGGACATGTTATTGCAATGTACATCCTCCTTAAATTTTTCTAATATATGAAATAGTCTTTTAAGATAATTAGTTTAACACAACCCAAATAGCCCATTTCAGATTTTTGAATCACAAGCTTTAATCTAAAAGGGGAGTTGAGGGGTTTGAATCCCCACTTTTTCAGGGAGGGTAGGGATAGTGATGATTTAATTTAAGATGTGGGTTTCGACTCCCACGCCTTGCATGAAAGTAAGGCAAAAGTTTCAAAATGAGAGATATGGTAGGAATAAAGTAGGATTGACCAAAAAAACACATGTGACTTTCCAAAAAAGAGGAAAAAAAACAAAAGTTTTTTGAAAATGTAATAATTAGGTGACATTCTTTAATTTATTGTGAAAATAACACTATGCTCTAGACAAAAAAAAAAATCAAATAACCTATAATTATAAATTGGTGTGGAGTTCACTCCTTCAATAATTTGTGGTTCACAACAAACAATTACTCTTACAATAACCCAACATCTCTTATGCTAGTAAAGCCCTTTTTGAAGGGACTAGAACTTCCCACCAAAAAGAATCAGTCAAGCTCCTTGATTTGTAAAGAATTAGCTCGTGGCATTGGAAAAATCCATGGGACCGTCTTTAATGATAGCATGCAAACTTTCCATAGAGGTAACCGTTACATAAATTACCAAAAAAAGTCATAAATCTATTACAATTGTGTAAATTCAATCCATCTGGTCAAATTTGGTCGACCAATGCTGACGTGGATGATGGCTAGCTAGCCGAGGCTAACATAGACAATTATTAATAGTATTGTGTTCTTTTTATTTTTATTTTTTTTCCTTTTTTTTTTCTTTTCTTCCTTCTTGTTCCCCCACAATGCTCGACGAGGGTCGTGATCCCTTTCTCGGCTTGGCCCAAATTTGGGCGAGGCCAACCTTGTCATAGCCTTGCCACCTGCAAGTTGAGGTGGTCTTGCCCACGGCTGGCGAGGACATGGCCTCCTTCGCCAGGGCCTAGATGATGGCCCTGATTGCATATAAGGAGCAGAAACCTAACATGATGCCATCTTGATCAACTGATTTAATTGTATGCTTGTCTATTTATGGCTTTATCTTTGAACATTAACATAATGCAAGGCCACCTCTTCCTCCTCCTCCGCTTGACGGTGGCATCTCCTTTTGCGGGCAACTCTCTCTAACTACACCCATACCTTTTATATTTATCGTCGATAAATGTTTTGCCTGAAAAAATCTATGGACATTTCTGCCATGTTGTCACTAGGCTTAATCAAACGGCTAATTATCAACGAATGCTGATCCAACGACTAATAATGATTGTTAATAAATGACTTACGACTTGCCGGCATTGTCAGTCATTCAACAGCACCGAAGGTGTTTAATGGTTTTGAAAGCTAAATTTTCTGTGTTCAATAGTTTTGAAAGCTAAATTTTCTGATTTTTCTTTTTCTCATCTAACTTTAAAGACTTAGAAAGTAGACCTTGGCGTATGTGACACACCATATGCATCCCAAAGTCATGTTAAAATATCTCCAGTTTGAATTAAATTTTCGTGTACGTAAAGGTTCAAAGCGGAATATCACATATTGTTCAAAGCCGAAACTTACGGAAATTGTTTCCGTGTCGACACCGGTCAAGATGATAACAACAAACAAAAAGGAAAAGTCCAAAGTGAGCTTTCTTCTTTGACTTGGTCAACACGGGTGCAAGGAATAAATAAAAGATGAGGACGTCTTTCCTAGGGGAAGTCGGTTTGATATTGCCATATTGGAGTAGGCTTGATTTCATATCTCTGCATGTATATTGGAGTACAGGTCTGGGACATATTTTCACGCCTTTGTTGAGATCGCGAGCTATTTTGGTCGCAATCCAAGGCGGGAGCTTCTTCCATGAATTACATCCCAATGGAACTGAAGAGTGTTTTAGCAAAAAAATTATGAGAAAATTTGTCAATTCATTTATGAGATTGAGAGATTATTACAATAAATAATAAGGTTAAACATTGTGTGAGTTTTTGGATATAATTAGGACTTGAGAAAAACCTCCATTGTATTAATTGATTTATAGTGGAATTCGTTGTTACTCTTCGCATATACATAGATCACTATGATTGAATCACGTAAATTCAATATCCAATCTATTACGTTAGATGAGCTTTAATGAAAGCTTTTTCTTTATTTTTATTCAGAAATTATTTGCGATTGTCTCCATGTTTCATAGGTTTTTTTTTCCTTTAGATAACAACAATGACGTAAACTTCCATAATTCTCACTAACTAAATATATCGGTGCCAAATTTTACCAAATATATATATATTTTATATCGATTGTCAAATGGAGAGCAAAATCTTAAACTGATATATCTATTAGTTGTCACAAGTGATTAAACTCAATAATTTGACGGTAAATTTTAATGGAAACTAACAAACATTAAATTTATCACTGGGGTAGAAATTGATCTTTTTCATTATATTTGCCATTCTTTTTAAAGAGTGTTGCGACGTCTCCTTCCCAGAAAAAAGCTTAGTGGAACTTCTCATTGGACGCTCGTCTAGTTAACTGAGAGTAGTAATTCTTTCTATTCTCACCCATCCACTCTCAATCTCCACCCCCTCCCCCAATGCGCCGCCACCTGCTCCTCCTCTTCACGGAGGCCACCGCCCTCCTTCTCCTCGCGACGGTGTCGTCTCTCTCCGCTGGCGACTCTCTCTCCAACTGCAGCCAAACCTTCAGCTGCGGCCACCTCGTAAACATCTCCTACCCCTTCACCGGTGGCAACCGTTCCGGCCACTGCGGACCGCCGGAGTTTCGCCTCAGCTGCAACGGCCACTACCCCGAGCTCACCGCCGGCACCCTCACATACCGTGTCCGGGCACTCAACCAGACTCGCCGATCGCTCAAGCTCTCAAGAACCGATCTTTACGACGGCACTACCTGCTTGCTGCAATACGCCAACACCACTCTCAACTCCACCATCTTCACCTTCGCCAGCGACGGCGAAGACCTCACCTTGTTTTATGAGTGTTCGAACTTGACTAACATCTCTCCCGATAGTCAGTTCAGTTGCAAGATCAATGGGACCAAGACGGACAACTATTACTTGATCGGTGCTGCCTCCACTGACCAGATTCTTAATGAGAGCAAGTGTGAAGTGAGCATCACGGTCCCAATCCTGCGGTCCTTTGCGTTCATGCTTACTACATCCCCGTCGACGTTCTGGCTCACAGAGGCTCTGGTAGCGGGTTCTGAGGTGAATTACATGAATCCGTACGAGGATCAGTGCGTGATGTGCGGTGGGATTGGGGGGGAGTGTGGGTTCGACTCTGATCAGGGGAAGCCCATTTGTATTTGTGGAGACCAAATTTGTCCCACGTCCCCCAGCAAGCCTATTCCGACCCCAGGTACTTCAATTGACCCACTTTCTTTCGTTCAAATGAATCGGATGACATGCTGCGAAATTGCTGATCTGAAACTGAGTTATTTTCTTATCATGCATGCTAGTTTCCTCCCCTTGCACCTTTTACTTTAGTCAAGGAAAAGCCCCATAGCAGAGAAGCTTTATGATAAAGCTCGAGGCTAGAACAGATAGCTCCCTTGTTATAGATAGATGGAAAAGGATATGGCATTCCAATCCAATCAAGGGGAGAGGAAGTTACTTGAAATAGATCAATATCACTTTAAGGATAATTTACTGACGATTTCCAACACGGAAAGGATTACATGTCTTGCATATGATTTGAAAATGCGGACAAGGTTTTCACTCTGCGGGTGTTTGCTATCGGCAATTCCTGCATGTACTCAATTTGTACCAAATTCTTGTAAGGTTGATAACATAACAGTTTTTGAGCTACTATGAGAATAATATATTATTGTGAGCTACAAATTTTAATAGGAGTGAATATCATAACAATTTATAATTATTTATTATTTGATTTTTTGTGATCTAAAACAGACTGTTATTCTCACAATAGATTAAAAACCGTCACTCAATCATTTCTTTTTCTATAATTGCAGTAAGCCCTGGAAATTATGAATCTTTCCATTTCCATGGATTCAACAAGTGGAGAAAACTTATCATAGGTAAACATCTCTTTGACATAGTTAGATTTGTATCTCTTGCTTTGGTAAATCGATGACATCTTTTAAGGGATTGAAAATGATAGGTGGAGCGTCTGCTATTAGTGCTTCAATATTTGCAATTGCCATAATTCTCACATGGAAGGTTCTACTCTTCAAGAACAAGAAAGATGGCGAAGTTGAGCAATTGATGGGAATCATTGGATCTCTTGCTCCAAGAAGATACCGATATACTGAATTGAAGAAAATGACACAATCATTTTCAGAGAAACTTGGTCAAGGAGGATTTGGTGCAGTGTATAAGGGAAAGACTAGAGATGGTTGTCTTGTGGCAGTGAAAATCTTGATAGAGTTGAAAAGTAGCCCAAAAGAATTTATCAATGAAGTTGTGAGCATTAGTAGAACTTGTCACATTAATGTCCTCAGTCTCTTAGGCTTTTGTTATGAAGGGAAGAAGAGAGCTCTAATATTTGAGTACATGCCTAATGGTTCGTTGGATAAGTTCATATATTCAGGAAAAGCTTTAAATATGAGAAGTTCCTTGGAATGGAAGATGCTATATCAAATTGCAATTGGCATTGCTCGTGGGCTAGAGTATCTGCACCGAGGTTGCAATACCAAAATCTTGCATTTCGATATAAAACCTCATAACATCTTGCTCGATAGAGATTTTACCCCCAAGATTTCGGATTTTGGCCTTGCTAAACTATGTCATGGACGAGAGAGTGCTATATCAACTCTCGACATGAGAGGAACGATTGGATTTATTGCACCAGAAGTTGTTTGTCGAAACTTAGGGAGAGTCTCTCACAAGTCTGATGTTTATAGTTACGGAATGTTGGTTTTTGATATGGTTGGCATAAAAAATTCTAACATCAATGTTTCCAATAGCAGTGAAATGTACTTTCCAGAATGGATTTATAGGAATGTAGAGCCCAGCAAAGATATGAAATTGCCGATGAATGTGACAGAGGAGGAGGAAGTGCTGGTGAGGAAGATGATCATTGTGAGTTTGTGGTGCATTCAAACTAGTCCATTTGATCGACCACCAATTGTGAAGGTGATAGAAAAGTTAGAAGGAAGCATTGAATCACTACAAATGCCACCGAAGCCCAACTTTTTTTCTCCATCGCAAGAATTGTCGCAACACCGTGAAATGTCAATGTCAAACTCTAATGGGAGCCACAAGGAGGACAGGATACCAGAGAATTTAGAGGAAAACATGAACTGACGATAAAGTTGAAGTGCATGATATGACTCCTCGGGATAATTGTCATGCTTTAATTTAGGCTGAATATGTCGTTCATAGAGTTGTGATGAAAGTAGAGAGGATGGTTTTGTTATAATTGTCTGCATATCGTATTCTTGCAAACATTCATGTTGAAATCAATATTTAGAATTATATAACAAATATAGTTTTATATTTATGTGATCTGGTGACATCTTGCTAGCTTAACCGTAAAATTAGTGTGAATGGGACCATATTTTCTAGGTGTGTGACACGTTGAAAGCATCTATTCGTAAATATTCAGCTAAGGGAGATGATAGGAAGAGATGCATGCTCTCACAGTTGATAATCCCATAGGAATAACAGGTTCATTACAAAAATTCCATAATTTAAAGAAACAACCACCTAATAATATTTTCCGAAACAATATTGAGTCTTTGCCATTAAATCCCTAAGCCATCACAAATGGGGGAAAAATGTTAAAAAAAGTCCTAAATCTATTGCATTAGTATCAATTTAGTATCAATCTTTTAACAGTGCTAATTTAGTCCTAAATATTTTGATTTAGTGCCAATTCATTCTTTCTAGCTAACTTTGTTGGGATTTTGCTGACGTGGACACCAACAGGCTTACGTGGCACCGTCGGCACTAATGTGAATAATTTTTAATATTTTTTCAATTATTTATTATTTATTATTTCTTTCTTTCTTTCTTTTCTTTTTCCTTTCTTCTTCCTTTCCCGATGTCGGCTACTAGTGATGGCCAAGCGGGCTAGCCTTGCCTAGGTGAGTGTCAACACCTACATTTACAAAGAGAGGTAACAATAAATAATCTATTATAATTGAAGAATCAGAGTTACGGCTCTAATGTTTCCCACACTTAAGCTCTGTTTATTTCGTGGAAAGTAAATAATTTGGAGACCATTTCTCTAAGAATGATCACTCGTATAGCTTACAAAAATGAATGAATAAATTATTTTTTTATCGGTCAAAAAAATATTTAAACATATATTGTTGTTATAAATGTATTTTTTATTGACTAATAATTTCGATTGAAAGAAGCGATCATTTTTAGGAATTTTTTTTAATTTATATTACACTCAAAATCTAAAGTATTTATAAATAAACAAATCAGTTGGATGTAAAACTCACGACATGAATCACTTGTTTAAGCTCAAAGCAAAAGCTTTTCCACAAGCTTAGGGAGGCCAACGAACTTTTTCATTTTCCTCTTATATGCTTTGGCCCCAGACGCACGACTAATCCATTGGTCAAACCGAGATGTTCATCTTCTCCAACATAAAGAAACAAATCCTTTGCCCATTGAGAGGAAAAAAAAAAACAAAAAACAAATCAGCAACTTCTTTATTTCAAACCACTTCTCATTCTCAATTTGGATTAAGGAAAGGTTCCCTCGAAGGCCCAATTATTTCTACCGTACGAATCGGTAGACATCCTTTCTCCAAATCTATCTTGAATTTGAGACATATTTTTCACAAATAGAAATTACTATTCCTCCTTGATCTAGTTAGTCACGCCCACTGTAACTCTCACCTTCCACCACCACCACCTTCACCCACCGATGCACCGCCACCTGAACCTCCTCCTCTGGCGGCCACCGCCCTCCTCCTCGTCCTCCTCCCGATGGCGTCGTCTCTCTCCGCTGGCAGCTCTCTCTCCAACTGCAACCGAACCTTCTACTGTAGCCTGCTTGTAGAAGTCTTCTACCCCTTCACGGGCAGCGACCGGCCCGCCCACTGCGGCCCGCCAGAGTTCCTCCTCAGCTGCGACGGCTGCCACCCTGAGCTCACAGCAGACTCCCTCACTTACCGCGTCCTCGCACTCGACCAAACTCGTCAATCGCTCACTCTCTTGAGAACCGATCTTTACAACACCATCGCCCGCTTGCAGCAATACGCCAATACCACTCTCAACTCCACCATCTTCACCTTCGCTAGCGACAACGACGGGCTCACCTTGTTTTATAAGTGTTCGAACTCGACGAACATCAATCCCGATAATCTGTTCAGTTGCGGGATCAATGGGACCGAGACGGACAACTATCACTTGATCGGTGCTGTCCCCACTGACCCGATTCTTAACGGAAGCGGGTGTAATGTGAGCGTCACGGTCCCAATCCTGCGGTCCGCGGTGCCCATGCTCACCGCATCCGGGTCGACGCTCAGAGAGGCTCTGATGGGGGGTTTCGAGGTGAATTACACGAATCCGTACGAGGATAAGTGCGTGATGTGTGGTGGGATTGGCGGGGAGTGTGGGTTCGACTTGATCAGGGGAAGCCCATTTGTATTTGTGCTGACCAAATTTGTCCCACATTCACCCTAGGTACTTCCATAACGCGTTTGGTAATTATTTTGTTTTCAAAAATAATTTTTAATTAAAAATGATTTTTTTTATTATGTTCCCATAAACAATTTCTAAGCAAAAGAACGTGTTTGAAAACTGTACAAAATTTCTATTTACGGAATAGAAATTCATTTGGTAGGATTCTTAATTTTTTTTTTGTTTCTTTTAATTTTTAATACTTTTATTATATTTTTCTTAATTTTCTCTTTTTTCTTTTTCCTTTTCTCTTCTTCTCCCTTCCTCTTTATGGCCGATCACTGGCGATGGGTTGGGGGAGGTCCGGCGAGCTCGACGAGCCTCGCCCGGCCAAGGAGAGGGTCAGTGAGCTCACCTGGCTACCGTGAGGCTCGACCTTGCTTGGGCGGCCCGATCCTTGTCGTGGCTTAGCGTTGCGCAGGCCGGCGATGCTCCAACAAGGTCGCTAGCCCTTGTCAGCCAGTCATTGGCCATGGCTGAGGTTGGCGACCAACCTAGAGAAAGAAGAAGAAAAGGAAAGGGAAGAAAAAAAAAATAGACTTGATTCTAGAAATTGTTCCCGGAAACAAGAAGTAATTTTTTTTCTACTTCTTGATTTTGTTCCAAATCTATTCTCAGAAACAAAAAAAAAAAAAAATAGATTTTTGTTTCCAGAAATAAAAATTTTACCAAAAGGGTTTCTATTCTTTTTTTTGTTTCATGAAGCAAAAGAATATAATCAATTATTCTGGGGATGGTTACCAAACATGGCCAATTGACCCACTTTCTGTTAGTTCAAGTGAATCCGATGACATGCTGCAGAATTGCTGATCTGAAACTGAGTTCTTATTTTTAATCATACATGCTGGTTTCCCCCTTGCACTTTTTACTTTGGTCAAGGAACAGCCCCATAGCAGAGGAGCTTTTTCAAAAAGCTCGAGGTTAGAACAGATAGCTCCATTGTTATAGATAGATGGAAAAGGTCGTGGCATTCCAGTCCAATAGAAGGGAGAGGAAGTTACTTGAAGTAGATTAGTATCACTTTATGGAGAGTTTACGGATGATTTCCTACACAGAAAGGACTTCATGTCTTGAATATGATTTGAAAATGCAGAAAAGGTTTTCACAATTTGGGTGATTGCCATCGGCAACTCCTGCATAGACTCAATTTGCACCAGATTCCTATAATTGTAGTCAATCATGGAAGTAATAGATTTTCCTTTTCTAGGATCCAACCGGTGGAGAAAGCTTATCATAGGTAAACAGATCTGACGTCGTTGAATTTGTATCTCTTGCTTCGGTAAATCGCCAATATCTTTTAGGGGATTAAAAATGATAGGTAGAGCATATGTTATTGATGCGTCAATATCTGCAATTGCCATCATTTTCACATGGAAGGTTCTACTCTTCAAGAACAAGAAAGATCTTGAAGTTGAGCAATTGATGAAAATCCTTGGATCTCTTGCTCCAAGAATATACTATATCTCACTTTGAAGAAAATGACAAAATCATTTTCAAATATGGTCAATAGGCTTTAATGTCTCAAATCCATCCTGACCCGATTTTAAAATTTTAAGTGACCCATATTTATTATGGGTCAATTGCCCACGGTTAGCAAGGGCATCATAGCCATTGCCAATCGCCAGCGAAGGCTTGGCAATCCTTGCCCAATGGCCTATCAGGCCTGGCAAATCTTGTTCGCTACTAGTAATTTAAAAAAAAAAAAAAAGGAAAAAGGAAAAAATAATAAATAATTTAAAAAATATTAAAATATTATTAAAAATTATCAATGTCAACGAATTATGGTCAAAATTGGCTAGACTGACTTAATTGGCAAAACATGAAAATGTTTAGTTTTGAATTGGCAAAATTAAAAGGTTTAGAATTCAATTAGTAAAAGTGCAATAAGTTTGGGATTTTTTAAATAATTTTTATTTGTTGGTGTTGATGAAGCTACGAGTGTGGAGGGATCCAGCTTTGTTGCTTCTTCATTGTCTTTGTTTTTTTTTTTTTTTTTTTTTTTTTTTTTTCCACTTCAAAGTTGCTTTACTCTATACCCTAAGGCTTGGGAGGCCGCTTGGGCTTCGGAGCGAAAAGGCAACATGATGAAGGAGAAGCACCGGGAGGTGAGGCGACGGTAATGGGCTGGGGTGAAGGGATTGGGCTGAGTGGAAAGGCGAGTCATGGCTAGCCGAGGAGTGGAATGGGAATGAAATTTTATTCATAATATTAAAAATTATTTTCCAAATAAGATCCAAATATGATAAAACATTTTTTCACATGCCAATAAAAGAAAACTAACAATTTTCCTAAAAAATAATTTCTTAGAAAGTATTTTCTATTGGTAGTTTTTTTTATAAAACAAATGAAGAGGTGCATTGTCCCACATCGAAAAGATGTGAGTGCGCACATGAACGAGATTTGGCACTAACCGATGATCATTATCTTTATTTATTGAAAATTCGGATTTATTTCTAAAAAAATTAACTATAAATCTTATTAAAACAATACGACTGTTCACGAAAAGTTACGATTATTTTTTATTTATTTAATTCCGGATTTTTAATGTCTTTTCAACGTAACCTTTGAGGCGTATTTGTTCATTTTGCAACATTTCCCGAAAGGTTGCCTTTGTTCTTTTGCAACCTTTTGAAGGGTTGCCTCTATTCGAAAGACAAAGATAAGTACGTTTGTTTTAAGATCAAACACACATCTTCTTCCAATCTTCATCTTCTTTTGAAAGATTATACAACCATTGTTTTCAATTGTTTTCCATGAAAGACCCTGGAGAAATACTAGAATTGCTATCTAATATTCTCATTTGACTTTGTTGTATCCTGGAGGAAATTTGCCGGTGACCATTAGCAACTTTGTGGGGTAAATAAATCCTTATAGAAAGTGATATCACGCCTCAAAGTCCAACTTGATCACTCTAAAGATCCGACTTCATTGTTCTACCCAATTCAAAGTCATATTTTCCCAACATTTTCCTTTTTCATGGAGTTTTCTCCCAAAGAAATGCACTCCACATTTTTTTATTCAAATGGATATTACGCCTTGAGAAAGAAGAAACAAAATATAATTGAAATTACATTATAGTCGTGAACATGGAAATCAAGAATTACACTAGAAATGCAATGAAATTTTGCAAATTCCAAGTACAAAAATCTAAAGGAAATTTCAGATGGGCTTCAACATGTGCGTGCTTGATGTTTCATCCATGTTCAGTAAACTTGGAGATTAGAGGGAAGCATATGATTCTTTGTCTGAGAGAAATACATATTATGACTATGATAATAGTAACCCAAGTAGGATTCATTTATAAGTTGGATGGATGGTTGGGACGTTGTGGAAATTTTTAACTCGGGATCAAGAGGTCCTCCGTTTGAATCTCACTATCCATGTCAAAGTTGCTTTGCATAAGGGCCATTTATACAGGCCAAAGCCTGATCCAAATTGGTTCATCGGCCTTGTAGGCTGTTTTATGGCTCTCAACGCGGTTGTCCTTGTGTTATAAACAAGAAAACAGTATGTGTCATATATACTTAAGCCAAAAAAGCAAATCAATTACGAAAAGAAATCTCATTGAATCATATCTTTATTTTTACCTTCCTGCAGAGAGCCAAGAACTAGTAGTTCTCCAAAATGGTCCTCCAGCCCTGACAGAGGAAAAAGGCCCAGAATCTGGAAAACACATTGTTACCCTCCGAAACAAATTTTGACACGAGAAGAAGAGACTATATTACAGAAGGGAAAAAACCAGAGCAAAGGCTCAGGCTCACGGCCACAGCACCTCTCCTTCGATGATGATTCCAAATCCTATCAAATCATCCTTAAGAGCCCGTCACTGCAAGTCCTTGCCAGCCGTCGCCTCCCTGGACTCCAGCAAATCACATTGAAGAATCGAGTTTGGAAGCTGAGACAATCACGAGAAGATGTTCTGGACAGCTCCTCTAATTATATCATCCTTAACCTCGTTGAAAAACAACTATCAGCAAATTTCAGGATGCATGGTGGATCTGACACCGATGAAGATATGGGATCTACAACTTCTAAACAATTTGCAGCAGGGTGAAATAAGAAACAATCCCATAGTTCAACATCACGAAGAGTATCTTTTATACTTGATATGATCTCCCATATCATAAGTGGCCAGAAAGATTGCAAGCATTCTATGCTTAATTAACCACCAAAGCCTTAGCATCAGAATTCGCCATTATTTATATCCTTTCAACATTTGTTAGTAAATTCATTGGAAGCCGTCGAGATTGGTAGACGTCTCTTTCTAAAGAAGACAAGACAGGCTTTCTGGTCCTACAAGAATTCAATAAAGTGATCCGAATTCTTTATCGACAATCCAGGAAATTCGAAAAAAGAAACAATTTTTTTTTTTTCCAACAAGAGAAGAAAGAAATGCTGAAGCTCTCAGATGTGAGTCTTAAGTGAGTGTTCCTATCATCCATTCCAAAGTAGATAGCTCTATTTGTTGAAAGACAATGGATAAGTGCACTGAAAAATCTAAAACTCATCATGAAAGTACAATTGAATTCCAAAACTTTCAAAAATAGCAATTCAGTTCTAAAAATTGTCACCAAAGTATCATTGAGTTGGCCATAAAAATTGTCAGAAAAGTACTTGTGAGTCCTAAAATTTTTATAAAAAAAAAAATGCAATCAAGTCCTAAAATTTATCAAGTTGGTATAATCAAGTCATTCCATTAACTTTGTCCAACTTGACAAGGAAAATGTCAACAAGTTTAAAATTTGATTACATCGACTTGACTAGTTTCCGGACTTAATTGCACAAATTTGATAAGATTTAGGATTTGATTGTAATTTTTGAAAATTTTAAGACTCAATTGTATTTTATGAAAAATTTTAGGATAAAGTTTTAGAGCTCAATTGCACTTTCATAATACTTTCATGACAAGTTTTAGGATTTCAAGTACACTTGTTCCAAATTGAAATGGAAGAATTGTTGATGCCACACTTGGCAAACTCCAGTTAATTCATATTGCAATAGTAGAATTGTGTCCGTGAAGATATTGCAATAGTAGAATTGTGTCCGTGAAGAAAAGCAATGAAGGATTACTTGCATGACAAAAGAGAGAATTCGACAAGGCCGGTTTAAAGCCCGGCTTGCAAATCAAGTGCTTGCCAAAGGATTCCTCTTGGACATGCTGCAGCAAAGAATAAACGGCATTTCTGGAAAGTCTAGTTCTCAAATCTCCCAGATGAAGAGAAGGAAGATATAGACTTCTTTGTGAAAAGATATTCCCAAGAAAAAAAAAAAAAAGACAGATGTTTCATCTGTGATCGCAAAGGACGCTTTGCAAAAAAATTGCCCTCAAGCCAAGAAAAAGGAACGCATATATTGCAAACCATTGAGAAGAAGACCAGAGTACTTTTCCAAGGAGATGATCTTGAATCAATTTTATACATCTGGTCAATGACCCAGATCCAGATGATAGCTTTACTTCTTTTCCCAAGATCCAAAAACACCAAACATCCAAAGTTTTTGTCAGATCTCTGATGCTCCCAAACCATGCATTCTCGTTCATATCTTTCCTTCCAAACATGGCAAGCCTATTTCAGTTATTGCCCTCATAGACATTGAGGCAAATGCTCTTTGATCTTAAAATTCTTCCACAAGAAATTTGGTAAATCCCAAAGTCATCACAAATCAGGGAAAATTGTCAGAAAAGTCCTAAATCTATTACATTTGTATCAATTTAGCCCTAAACCTTTTAATAGTGCCAATTATAGTCCTAAATCTTTGATTTAATGCCAATTCAATCTTTCCAACTAATTTTGATAGGATATTGCTGACACAGAATGTTGGCGCGTAGACATGAATAATTTTAATAATATTTATTATTTATTTATGTCTTTCCTTTTTCGTTTGTTCTTCTTATTCTGGTGTTGGCCACTGGTCATAAGCGATGGCCGAGGTTGGCCTTGCTTGGGTGAGTGTCGGTATCTATATCCACATAGAGAGGTAGTAGCAAATAATCCATTATAATAGAAAAATTGGAGTTACGGCTCTAATATTTTTCACACTTAAGTTTTGTTTGTTTAGTAGAAAATAAATAATTTGGAAACCATTTCTCTAAAAATAATTACTTGTGTCGTTTACAATAACTAACGAATAAAAAATATTTGCATTGTCAAAAAAATTAAATATATATTGTTGTCATAAAAATAATTTCCATCGAGCAATCATTTTGATTGAAACAAACGATCATTAAACAAACGATCATTGTCAAAAAAATATTTTATGAATTGAAATTACATCCAAAACCTAGAATACATATAAAAAAAATCAAATTGATGTAAAACTCACGATATGAATCACTAGTTTATGCTCAAAGAAAAACTTTTCCACAAGCTTAGGGAAGCCCACGAACTTTTTCATTTTCCTCTTTTATACTTTTGGCCCCACACGCACGACTAATCCATTGGCCAAACCGAGATGTTCATCTTCTCCAACAAAAATAAACAAATCCTTTGCCCATTGAGAGGAAAACAAATCAGCTACTTCTTTATTTCAAACCACTTCTCACTCTCAATTTGGATTAGGGTAAGGTTCCCTCGAAGGCCTCATTATTTCTACCGTACGAATCGGTCGACGTCCTTCCTTCAAATCTATTTTGAATTCGAGACATATTTTTCACAAATAAAAATTTCTACTTCTCACTGATCTAGTTAGTCACGTCCACTCTTAACTCTCACCTTCCACCACCCACCGATGCACCACCACCTGCTCCTCCTCCTCATGGCGGCAACCGCCCTCCTTCTCCTCCTCCCAACGGCGTCGTCTCTCTCTGCCGGCGACTTTCTCTCCACCTGCAACCGAACCTTCAGCTGCGGCCGCCTCGTAAACATCTCCTACCCCTTCACCGGCCTGCGCACCGCGGCCAGCCAGAGTTCCACCTCAGCCGCGACGGCTACTAACCCGAGCTCACTGCTGACTCCCTCACATACAGAGTCTGGGCACTCGACCAGACTCGCCGATCCCTCGCTCTCTCATGAGCCGATCTTTACAACACCACCGCCAGCTTGCAGCAATACGCCAACACGACCCTCAACTCCACCGTCTTCACCCTCGCTAGCGACCGCGAAGGAATCATCTTGTTTTTCGAGTGTTAGAAGTTGACGAACATCAATCCCGATAATCAGTTCAGTTGCGAGATCAATGTGACCGAGACGGACAACTATTACTTGATCGGTGCTGTCCCCACTGACCCAATTCTTAATGGGAGCAAGTGTGAAGTGAGCGTCACGGTCCCAATTCAGCCGTGCGCGGCGTACATGCTCACCGCAGATGGGTCGAGGCTCATAGAGGTTCTCCTATTGGGTTTTCAGGTGAATTACACGAATCCGTACGAGGATCGGTGCGTGACGTGGTGGGATTGGTGGGGAGTGTGGGTGTGACTCCGATCGGGGGAAGCCCATTTGCATTTGTGGTGACCAAATTTGTTCCACATCCCCCAGCAAGCCCATTCCGACAGCAGGCACTTCAACTGACCCCCTTTCTGTTCGTTCAAATCAATCGGATGACTTGCTCCGGAATTGCCGATCTGAAACTGAGTTTTCTTCTTATCATGCATGCTAGTTTCCCCCTTGCACCTTTTACTTTAGTCAAGGAACAGCACCATAGCAGAGAAGCTTTTTGATGAAGCTCGAGGCTAGAACAGATAGCTCCCTTGTTATAGATAGATGGAAAAGGATGTGACATTCCAATCCAATCGAGGGGGAGAGGAAGTTACTTGAAATAGATCAGTATCACTTTATGGATTGTTTACGGATGATTTCCAACACATAAAGGACTTCATGTCTTGAATATGATTTGAAATTGCGGACAAGGTTTTCACTCTTTGGGCGTTTGCTATAGGCAATTCTTGCATACACTCAATTTACACCAGGTTCCTATAAGATTGATAGTATAACAATCTTTGGGATATTACAAGAGTAATATCTTGTTGTGAGATACAAATTTTTGAATGAATGGATCTCATAATAATTTATAATAATTTATAATTTAATTTTTTATGATCTATAATAGACTGTTATTCTTACAGTAGATTAAAGACTACCACTCAATCATTTCTCTTTTTATAATTGTAGTCAACCCTGGAAATAATAGATTTTTCCATGTCCATGGATCCAATAGGCAGAGAAAATTTATCATAGGTAAACTTCTCTTTGACATCGCTGGATTTGTATCTCTTGTTTTGATAAATCGCTAATATCTTTTAAGGGAATGAAAATGACAGGTGAAGCATCTGCTATTGGTGCTTCAATACCTACAATTGCCATCATTCTCACATGGAAGGTTCTACTCTTCAAGAGCAAGAAAGATGGCGAAGCTGAACAATTGATAGGAACCCTTGATCTCTTGTTCCAAAAAGATACTGATATACCGATTTGAAGAAAATGACAAATTTTTTTTCAAAGAAACTTGGTCAAGGAGGATTCGATGTAGTGTATAAAAGAAAGACTGGAGATGGTCGTCTTGTGGCAATGAAAATTCTAGCAGAGTTGAAAAGTGGCCAAAAGAATTTATCAATGAAGTTGCAAGCATTAGTAGAACTTCTCACATTAATGTAATCACTCTCTTAGGTTTTTGTTACAAAGGGAAGAAGAGAGCTCTAATATTTGAGTACATGCCTAATGGTTTGTTGGATAAGTTCATATATTCTGGAGGAGCTTTAAATACGAGCGGTTCTTTGGAATGGAAGATATTATATCAAATTGCAATTGGCATTGCTTGTGGGCTATAGTATGTGCACCGAGGCTGCAATACTAGAATCTTCCATTTTAATATAAAACTGCATAACATCTTACTCGATAGAGATTTTACCAACAAATTTCGAATTTCAGCCTTGCTAAACTTTGTCATGGACGAGAGAGTGCTGCATCAACTCTCGGCATGAGAGGAACGGTCGGATTTATTGCACTAGAAGTTATTTGTCGAAACTTGGAGTCTCTCACATGTCTGATGTTTATGGTTACGAAACGTGGTTCTTGATATGGCAAGCATAAAAAATTATGACATCAAAGTTTCGAGTAACAGTGAAATGTACTTTCCAAAATGGATTTATAGGAATTTAGAGTCCGGCAAAGATCTGAAATTGCCGATGAATGTGACAAGGGAGGAGGAATTGCTGGCGAGGAAGATGGTCATTGTGAATTTGTAGTGCATTCAAACCAGTCTATTTGATCGACCACCAATTGTAAAGGTGATAGAAATGTTGGCAGGAAGCTTTGAATCACTGCAAATGCTGCCGAAGCCCATCTTGTATTCTATATGGCGAGAATTGTTGCAATGATGGGAAATATCGAT
Organism: Eucalyptus tenuipes; assembly: GCA_014182365.1. NCBI lineage: Eukaryota > Viridiplantae > Streptophyta > Magnoliopsida > Myrtales > Myrtaceae > Eucalyptus > Eucalyptus tenuipes. The sequence continues at coordinate 26,068,841 of CM024542.1, forward strand.
GTCAAATTATAATGGGAGCCACGAGGAGGACAGAATAATGGAGAATTTAAAGGAAAATAACAACTGATGATAAAGTAGTAGTGCACAATATAACTCCTCGAGGTAATAGTCATGCCTTAATTTAAGTTGAATATGTCGTTCATAGAGTTGTGAGGAAAGTAGAGAGGACGGTTTAGTTATAATTGTCCGCGTATTGTATTCTTGCAAATATTCACGTCAAGATCAATATTTAGAATAATATAACAAATATAGTTTTATATCCATGCGACACGGTGACATCTTGCTAGCTTAACCGTAAAATTAGTGTGAATGAGACCGTATTTTCTAGATGTGTGACATGTCAAAAGCATCTATTCGTAAACAATTAGCTGGGGAATATGATAGGAAGAGATGCACGCTCTCATAATGGATAATCCTATAGGAATAATAGGTTCATTACGAAAATTCCATAATTAAAAGAACCAACCCCAATAATATTTTCTGAAACAATACTGAGTCTTTGCCATCGAAATTTCTTGAATAACATATTGTTACCTTATGACCATGCATTTTGGCTTTTTACAAGCATTAAGCACTTAAAAACATTGCAATATACTGAAAGGGCTGCCTACAATAAGAAATTAAGATCTGTAGACACAATCAACTATATTTGGGCGAATATGCTGTTCAAATAGGGAAAATTTTCCAAAAAGTCCAAAATCTATTGGGTATTTTAGTTTTAAATCTTTTGATGATTTGTCAATTTAGTTCTTTTGGCTAACGTTCGTCAGAAATTATTAATGTGAACGTCGGCAATCCTATATGATATAGCCGGATCTGGATCGGCTCATGGGCCTTGTAGGGTGTTTTATGGCTCTCAACGCATGTGTCATAAACAACAAAACAATATGGTTCAAATAAAGTTAAGCAAAAAAAGCAAACGAATTATCAAAATAAATCTCATCGAATCATATCTTTACATCTGCAATATGACCTACGGTTGAAGATTGAAAGCCTCAATTTTTTAAATGACGCCCGCATGTATACGTACATATATTTGTGCGTGTCTACGTGTTCCATCTTTCAGATTTTCCCTAATTGGGAGAGTCTCGGGATGAAAGTACTTTTACCCGCCCCAGAGAATTCCCCGGATCAAACTGGCAATCAGCGTAGGCCAAAGGGGCCAAACCCAACTGGAGTAGACGGAAATGGAAGTACTAAAACAATTAGCCTTGCAGAGGTTGTTCCACCCTCCTCCTAAATGGTCCTCCATTTGCTGGCCCTGGCAGAGGAAAGCCCAGAATCTCCAAAACACATTGTCGCCCTCCCGAACAAATTTCGGCACATAAGATGAAGAGACAATATTGCAGGAGGGAAAAAACCAGAGCAAATGCTCATGCTCACGGCCGCAGGCCCTCTCCTTCGATGATGATTCCAAATCCTATCAAATCATCCTCGAGAGACAATCACTGTAAGTCCTGGCCAGCCGTTGCTGCCCGGGACTCGGCAAATCCCGTTGAAGAATCGAGCTTGGAAGCTAAGGACATTTTTGAGAAGATCTTCCGGACAGCTACTCTGAATCCGTCATCCTTAACCCTGTTGAGAAACCACTATCAGCAGACTTCAGGAAGCATGGTGGATTGGGAGAAGTGTTAAAAAAGTTATAAACCTTTTGTATTTGTATCAATTTAGTCTTAATTTTTTTTTGTGCCAATTTAGTCCTTTCCGGCCAATTTTGGCCGGATTTTGCTGACTAGACACTCGTCGGCTGACGTGGCCTAATCAGCGCTAATGTTGACAACTTTTAATATTTTTGAATTTTTTTTATTTTTATTTTCTTTTTTCTTTTTTCCTTCTCCTCCTCCTTCCTCTAGCCGATCACCGGATAGCGAGCCTCGCTGGCCACCTCACTAATGGCCACGAGGGCGAGCTTTGCTGCCTAGCGCGAGACTAGCTCGAGGTTGCCTAGGTCGCAAGGGCGGCCTTACGCCATCGCCAGCTCGAGTCGGGCCTCGCCCATGGCTAGCGAGGCTCGACCCTCGCCAGCTCGAGTCGGCCTCACGCTTGCAACCACTAGTGAGGTGGTCGACGAGGCTTGCTAGGTGTCGCCTCTGGCCGGTTGCCGAGTTCCGGTGACTAGCTCGGCAACCAGCCGGAGGAAAAAGGAGAGAAGAAAAGAAAAAGAAAAAGAAAATATTCAAAAATATTAAAATATTATTAAAAAATGTCTACATCAACGCCGATCGGGTCATGTCAGCCGGCCGACGCCTAATCAGTAAAATCCGACCAAAATTGATTGGAAACGACTAAATCGGCACAAAGTAAAAAGGGTTAGGACGAAATTGATACCAAAAAAAGGTTTATAACTAAATTGGCATAAATACAAATGGTTAAGAACTTTTTTAACACTTCTCCCGATTTGGACACTGATGAAGATACGGGATCTGCAACTTCCCAACCATGTGCAGCAGGGCGACACACGAGGCAATCCCATATTTCAACATCACGAAGAGTATCCTTCATACTTGATGATCTCCCATATCATAGGTGGCCGGAGAGACTGCAAGCGTTATGTGCTTAATTGGCCACCAAAGCCCTTAGCATCAGAGTTCGCCATTATTATATCTTTCAACAGTTGTTAGTAAATTCATTGGAAGCCGTCGAGATTGGTGGACGTCTCTTTCTAAAGGGGACAAGAGAGGCTTTCTGGTCCTGCAAGAGTTCAATCAAGTGATCCGAATTCTCCGTTAATTTTTCATCGACAAGCCAGAAAATTCGAATAAATAAAAAAGAAAGGTTTTTTCTTACAAGAGAAGAAATCTCGACAAACACTCCAAAGAAATGCTGAAACTCTCATATGTGAGTCTTGAGTCAGTGTCCCTATCATCCATTCCAAAGTAGATGGCTATATTAGTTGAAAAATCTTTTCAAAATCTAAAGAGATAAGCGCATCAAAAGTTCTAAAACTTATTGCAAAAATGCAGTTGAATCCAAAACTTTTTAAAAGAGCAATTCCATCTTAAAAATTGTCACAAAAATATAATTGAGTTCTAAAATTTTCAAAAAGTACAATCCAGATAAAACTTATCGCGAAGTGTAATTAAGTCCTTAAATTTTTAAAAAGTGTAATAAAGTCTTAAAATTTATCAAATTAATGCAATCAAGCATTTCCATTAACTCCATCTAACTTAACAATAAAAATGCCAATAAGTTTTAGAACTTAATTACATCAACTTGACTAGTTTCAGACTTGATCGCACTAACTTGACAACATTTAGGACTTGATGGTAATTTTTGAAAGTTTGAGACTCAATTGTACTTTTATGACATATTTTAAGACAAAATTTTAGAACTTAATTGCACTTTCATGACAAGTTTTAGAATTTCCAGTGCACTTGTTCTAAATACACTTGTTCCAAATTGAAATAAAAGAGTTGTTGATGCTACACTTGGCAAACTCCAGTTAGTAATCCATATTGTACTAGTAGAATTGTGTCTTTGAACAAAAGCAATGAAGGATTACTAGCATGACAAGAGAGAATTTGATAAGGCCGGTTTAAAGCCGGGCTTGCAAATCAAGTGCTCTCTGAAGGATTCCTCTTGGACATGCTGCAGCAAAGAAGAAACGGCATTTCTGGAAAATTTAGTTCTCAAATCTCCCAGATGAAGAGAAGGAAGACATAGACTTCTTTGTGAAAAGATAGAAAAAAAAAAAAAAAACAAAACAAAAGACAGATGTTTCATCTGTGATTGCAAAGGACGCTTTGCAAAAATAATAATAATAATGATGCCCTCAAGCCAAGAAAAAGGAATGCATATGTTGCAAACCATTGAGACGAATACCGGAGTATTTTTCCAAGAAGATAATCTTGAATCAATTTTATACTTCTGGTCAATGATCCAGATGATAGCTTTACTTCTTTTCCCAAATCCAAAAACACCAAACATCCAGAGTTTTTGTCAGACCTCTCATGCTTCCAAACCATGCATTCCCATTCATATCTTTCCTTCCAAACATGACAAGCTCATTTCAGTTATTGCCCTCGTAGACAATGGGGGCAAATCTTAAAATTCTTCCACAAGAAATTCGGTAAATCTCAAAGCCATCACAAATCGGAAAAAAATGTGAGAAAAGTCCTAAAATTATTACATTTATATCAATTTAGTTATAAATGTTTTAATAATGTTAATTTAGTCCTAAATCTTTTGATTTTGGTGTTGATTTAGTCTTTCCGACTAACTTTTGGCAAGATATTGTTGACGTGGACGCTAATAGACTTACGTGGCACTGTTGGCATTGACATAAATAACTTTTAATAATATTTTAAAATTTATTTGATTATTTATTATTTATTTCCATCTTTCTTTTTTCCTTCTTCTTCCTATTCAGGTGCCGGATACTAGCCACAGGCGATGGCCAAGCGAGTTGGCCTTGCCTAGGTGAGTATCAATGCGGTGTACAACCAAACTGAATATACTTGAGAGCCAGATCGGCCCACCCGAAAAACAAGGCTGGAACCAATTCCCGTTGAAACCGATTTAGGAACCTGTTCCCAAAATTTGGAATTAGTTTGAACTGGTCTAGGAATTAGTTCTAAATGAATACCCACTTGGGAATCGGATCAATTAGATCGGTTTAGGAACAGGTTTGGGAATTGGTTTTATATGTCCAAAAGTCCAAAACCCTATCTTTTTTTCCCTGATTTCTAATCTTGGAATTGCATTTTTCCTCTTGCATGGCGCTTCTCCTTCATCATTCCTCTTCCTTGCTCGCTTCCCTCCCTCGTTGACTCACGGTCGCACCGTCCATTTCCAGCTCATGGTCACACTATTCATCGCATAGGATTTTTGCTTTGCCTTATGATCTTTGCTCTTGATAATTAGCCTTATGGATCCTTAATTTCCTTTAGTAAAAAAATTCATGTACTTGTTGATTACATGTGCTTAATGTTTAAATATAAATTAGGAGGACTACGTTGTTTTCTTGTGGATTAGTGTAAAATTCGAAGTTGTATAGGATATCAAACGGTTGCAAAATATGTTTCAATGAAAACATAGTTGACCCTGAAACCGGATTGGAAAAATTAGGGTGGTTCCAAAATAGGAGTTAGTGCAAACAGAGTCGAGTACATGGTATAAAAAATGGGAATCGGTTATAATAGGGTCAAGTACATGGTCCAGGTTTGAAACCTACCCACCCTGGACTTGATCACCCATAACTGTCAATAACTACATCCACATAAAGAGATAATAGTAAATAATCCACTATAATCAGATAATCGGAATTACAGCTCTAAGATTTCCCACACTTAAGCTTTGTTTATTTCGTGAAAAATAAATAATTTGAAAAGAATTTCTTTAAAAAAATCATTTGTATCTTTTACAAAAAAAAAATATTTGCATTGTCCAAAAAAATACTTAAACATATATTGTTGTCATAAAAATATTTTTAATCGACTAATCATTTCGATTGAAGTAAACGATCATTTTAAGAAAATATTTTCTAAATTCAAATGACATCCAAAACTCAAAGTATTTATTAAATAAATAGATCAATTGGACGTAAAACTCACGACATCTATCACATGTTTAAGCTCCCCGCAAAAACTTTTCCACACGGTCGAACCAAGAAGTCTGGTTCTTTTTTTAGTTCTTCAAGCGGCGGGTCCAGCGAAATTACTGTACGCCTCTTCACGCTTAGAGAAGCCCAAGAACTTTTTCATTTTCCTTTTTATATACTTTGGCCCCGCACGCCCGACTAATCCGTTGGTCAAACCGACATGTTCATCTTCTCCAACAAAAAGAAACAAATCCTTAGCCCATAGAAAAAAAAAAAAAAAATCAGCACTTCTTTATTTCAAACCACTTCTCACTCTCAATTTGGATTAAGGAAAGGTTCCCTTGAAGGCCTAGTTATTTCTACCGTACCAATCGGTCGAGGTCCTTGCTTCAAATTTATCTCGAACTCGAGATATGTTTCCATAAATGAAAATTACTTGCTCCTCATTGATCTACGTAGTCACGTCCACTCTCACTCTCACCCTCCACCACCATCACCCACCGATGCGCCGCCACCTGCTCCTCCTCCTCATGCCGGCGGCCGCCCTCCTCCTTCTACTCCTGACGGTGCCGTTTCTCTCTGCCGGCAACTCTCTCTTCAACTGCAGCCAAACCTTCAATTGCGGCCCCATCGTAAATGTCTCCTACCCCTTCACTGGCGGCGAACGCCCCGCCCATTGTGGCCCACCGGAATTCCACCTCAGCTGCGACAACAACAAATCCTACCCCGAGCTCACCACCGACTCCCTCACATACAGCGTCCGGACACTCGACCAGACTCGCCGATTACTCACTCTCGCAAGAACCGATGTTGACGACTATTCTGGCCCACCCTGCACGCAGCAATGTGCCAACACCACTCTCAACTCCACCATCTTCACCCTCACTAGCGACAACGAGGTCCTCACCTTGCTTTATGAGTGTTTGAACTCGACGAACATCAATCCCGACAATCGGTTCGGTTGCATGATCAATGGGACCTGGGCGGAAAACTACTACTTGATCGGTGCTGTCCCCACTGACCCGAATCTTAACGGGAGCAAGTGTAATGTGAGCGTCACGATTCCATTTATGGCGGCGATGAAGCTCTCCTACGTGGCGCCTTTCCCGGACGCTGTGGGGATGGGTTTTCGGGTGAATTACACGAATCCGTACGAGGATCAGTGCGTGATGTGTGGTGGGATTGGTGGAGAGTGTGGGTTTGACTCCGCTCAGGGGAAGCCCATTTGCATTTGTGGTGACCAAATTTGTCCCATATCCCGCAGCAAGCCCATTCCGACCGCAGGTACTTCAATTGACCCACTTTTTGTTCGTTCAAATGAATCGGATGGCATGCTGCGGAATTGCTGATCTGAAACTGAGATATTTTCTTATCATGCATGCTAGTTTTCCCCTTGCACCTTTTACTTTAGTCAAGGAACAGCCTGATAGCAGAGAAGCTTTTTTGAAAAGCTTGAGGTTAGAACAGATAGCTCCCTTTTTTAATGTAGATGGATTAGGATGATGGCATTTCAATCCAATCGAAGGGAGAGGAAGTTACTTGAAATAGATTAGTATCACTTTATGGTTAGTTTATAGATAATTTCCTACACAAAAAAAGACTTCATGTCTTGAAATATGATTGTGCAAATGCGGAAATTCACTACACGGGCAAGGTTTTCACTTTTTGGGTGTTTGCTATTTGGCAATTCTTATAATTGTAGTCAATCCTGGAAATAATAGATTTTCCTTTTCCAGGATTCACTGGGAGGAGAACTGGGAGGAGAAAATTTATGATATGTAAATATCTCTTTGACATCACTGAATTTGTGTCCCTCACCTCAGTAAATCGTTAATAACTTCTTTTTTTTTGGTCGAAATCGTTAATAACTTGTAAGTGATTAAAAATGACAGGTGGAGCATTTGCCGTTGGTGCTTCAATTTCTGTAATTGCCATCATTTTCACATGGAAGGTTCTTATCTTCAAGAACAAGAAAGATTGTGAAATTGAGCTATTGATGGGACTCCATAGATCTCTTGCTCCAAGGAGATACCGATATACCGATTTGAAGAAAATGACAAAATCATTTTCAGAGAAACTTGGTCAAGGAGGATTTGGTGTAGTGTATAAAGGTAAGATCAGAGATGATTGTCTTGTGGCGGTGAAAATTCTAATGGATTCCAAAAGTAACCCAGAAGAATTTATCAATGAAGTTGTGAGCATTAGTGGAACTTCTCACATTAATGTAATCACTCTTTTAGGTTTTTGTTACGAAGGGAAGAAAAGAGCTCTAATATTCGAGTACATGCCTAATGGTTCGTTGGATAAGTTCATATATTCTGAAAGAGCTTTAAATATGAGTAGTTCTTTAGAATGGAAGATGCTCTATCAAATTGCAATTGGCATTGCTCGTGGGTTAGAGTATCTATACCGAGGCTGCAATACTAGAATATTGCATTTTGATATAAAACCTCAAAACATCTTGCTTGATCGAGATTTTACCCCGAAGATTTCAGATTTCGGTCTTGCTAAACTTTGTCATGGGCGAGAGAGTGCTGTATCAATTCTTGGTATGAGAGGAACGGTTGGGTTTATTGCCCCAGAAGTTGCTTGTCGAAACTTGGGGAGAGTCTCTCACAAATCTGACGTTTACAGTTATGGAATGTTAGTTCTTGATATGATAGGCATCAGAAATTTTGACATCAAAGTTTCCAACAGCAGTGAAATGTACTTTCCAGAATGGATTTATAGGAATTTGGAGCCCGGCAAAGATCTGAAATTGCCGATGAATGCGACAGAGGAGGAGGAAGTGCTAGCGAGGAAGATGGTCATTGTGAGTTTGTGGTGCATTCAAACCAGTCCATCTAATCGACCTCCAATTGTGAAGGTGATAGAAATGTTGGAAGGAAGCTTTGAATCACTACAAATGCCGCCGAAGCCCATCTTGTATTCTCCATCACGAGAATTGTCGCAAAAATGGGAAATGACGATGTCGAATTCCAATGGGAGCCATGAGGGGGATGGAATACTAGAGAATTTGGAGGAAAGCAGTAACTGATGGTAAAGTGGTAGTGCACAATATAAATCCTCGAGGTAATTGTCATGCCTTTTTTTAGATTGAATATGTTTTTCTTAGAGTTGCAATGAAAGTAGAGAATACGGTTTCGTTATTATGTCTGTATATTGTTATTCTTGCAAACATCGATGTCAACACCAACATTTAGAATAATGTAATAAATATAGTTTTAGATCTTGCTAGTTTGACAGTAAAATTAGTATGAATGTGACCATATTTGCTAGATGTTCGACTCTTCCAAAGCACCTAATTCGTAAAGAGTCAGCAAGGGAAGACGAAAGGAAGAAAGTGCACGCTCTCCTAATTGATAATCCTACATGAATAATAGGTTCATTACAAAATTTCCATAATTAAAACAACTAACTCCCGATAATATTTTCCGAAACAATTCTAAGTCTTTGCCATCGAAATTTCTCGAATAATACATTGTCACCTTTTGACTATGCATTTTAGCTTTCTTACAAGCATTAAGCACTTAAAAACATTGCAGGCGCTGAAAGGGCTACCGACAATCAGAAATTAAGATCTATAGACACAACCATTGACTATATTTGGGTGATTATACTGTTCAAATTAGGAAAAATTGTCCAAAATGTGAAAAATTTCTTGTACGGAGGCTAATTCAGTTATAAACATTTCAATTTGACCATATTAGTCTTAAATCTTTTGACAATCTGCCGATGTAGTTTTTCTAGCCAATCTTGTTTGAAAATCACTAATGTGGACAACAGTAATCTTACGTGGCATGGTCAGATCAAAATCGGCTAATGCGCCTTGTAGGCTGTTTTGTGGCTTTCGCTACTGTCCTTTGTTATAAACAAGATAACATTATAATTCATATAAAGTTACGCAAAAAAGTAAATTAATTATGAAAAGAAATCTCATTGAATCATACTTTCTTCTTCTCATTTCTCTCTCTTCTTCTTCAAGCTTTGGCCAGTTGGTGGCCTTGGAAATGACCGGTGATCGGCAAGACAAGGATTGGCGACCTCGTCGAACCTTGTCCAATAGATTGCTAGCATCCGCCGGCGGCGGCGGCGGCGGCGGCGGCAATCGATGGCAATGGCAGTGGAAGAAGAAGAGAGAAGGAAAATGAACAAGAAAAAGAGAAGAAGAGAAAAGGGAGAAAAGAAATTTAGGTTTGCTTGATTATAAAATTATTTCAGGAAACAAAAATGTAACTTTTTTTTTTTCTCTTTGATTCTGTTCCAAATTTATTCTCAAGAACAAAAGAATAGAATTTCTTACCGTTTACCAAACGTGCCCTTACTTACCCCAGAGAATTCCTCGGATGAACTGGCTATCAGCTTAGGTCCAATAGGGCGAAACCCAACTAGAGTAGACGAAGGGCGGGTTTGGCAACTCATCAAACAGTAACAAATTCTATTCTTTTGTTTTCAAAAGTATATTTGGAGTGGAAATCTATATGGTAAATTTTTTATTTCCGATAATAGATTTGGAACATAATCAAGGGGTAAAAAAAGTTATTTCTTTGTTTCGGGAACAATTCCAGAATCAAGCAAACATAAATTTCTCTTTTCTCTTCTTCTTTTCTTCTTGTTCTTCTTCCTTCTATCTTCTTCTTCCACAGCAGCCGCTGTCGGCCATCACCGTTGCGGCTGTCCACCAACGTCAGTCGCCGGCGACCAATTGGGCGAGGTCCGACGAGCTTGTCGAAGGCTCGCCCAGCCATTAGTGAGTCTCGTCCAACTACTGACGAGGCTTGGCCGACGAGGCACGGCCTCACCAGAGGCCATGACGCTCCGACGAAGTTGCCAACCCTCGTCTAGTAAGTTGTCAATCATTCTGAGGCTGGCAACTGGCCAAAGCTAGAAAAAGAAGAGAAAGAAAAGAAAAAGGTAACAAAATTATCAAAAAATTAAAAGAAATCGGTTTGGATTAGAAGCTTTGAGGATGTTGCCAAAAGTAATTTTATTTTGGGAATAAAAAATTTTGACAGTTACCAAACATCTTCAAATATTTAGAAATTGTTTCTAAGAACAAAATAAAAAATATTCATTTCTAATCAGAAATTATTCGAGAATAGAATGATTATTAAACACATCTAAAAATGGGAGAACTAGAACAAATTAGCCTTGCAGAGGCTGTTCTCAATTGGTAGACAGAAATTTCTTTGGCCCAAAATAGTGTTCTCAAGTCCCGCAGCAATATACTCAAATCAATTGATTCCAAGTTATCCGTTGTACGATCAATGGATCCAGAAAACATTAACAGTACAGCCCCGACTTGACCATGCAGAGCACAAGGTCGACCAAACAGCAGTAGCCCCTAATGAGCTACTTGGAACTCTGCCCTAGATATGCTGCGTAGGATAGAACCCGGGGCCATCCGTCTCCTGAGATTGAAAAAACTGAAGGGACAAATTCAATCTCTTCCGGAAAAGTAGCTTGTTCCAGCCTCCTCTTCCTTCGAAGCATTAATTTGTCCTTCCTAGACAGCCAAGAACTAGTAGTTATCCTCCTAAATGGTCCTTTGTTGGTGTCCTAGGCATAGAGGAACCACACCAATCCATCCCGAACTTGATGATTAAACTCTACTGCAATGACAATACTGTAGGAGAGGTCCTGCGGAAAAATAACTCAATGCTAGGATAATAAAAAGCCATTGGCTTTGGCAGAGGAAAGCCCAGAATCTCAAAAACACATTGTCACCCTCGGAAACAAATTTCAACACATGAAAAGAAGAAATAATAGTATTGCAAAAGGGAAAAAACCAGAGCAAAGGCTCAAGCTCACGGCCACAGCCTCTCCTTCAACGATGATAACAAATCCTATCAAATCATCCTTGAGAGACCATCATTGTAAGTCCTTGCCAGCCGTGCCCTGGACTCATCAAATCCCTCTGAAGACTCGAGTTTGGAAGCTGAGGATGGTTATGAGAAGTTGTTCCAGACAGCTCCTCTGAATCCATGTGCAGCAGGGTGGAATAAGGAGTGCCGGAAACCTGTACTATCAAAACTTGACACGAAGGGACACTGAGTGTCAAAAGTTAAGAAAGTGACACTTAAGTGCCAAAATTGAAGCAAAATGGATCACTTAAGTGTCAACAGCGAGAAAATCCTGCCAAAATGCTAACGCGGCGATTTTCCGGTGAGGTAAGTGCAAAACGACGCCATTTTGCACGCTGACGTGACTAGAGAAATACAAAAACGATGTCGTTTTGTCTCTGACGTGATAAATCATTAATATAAAAATTAATTAAATTTAATTTAAAACTAAATTTATTTAAAACATTTAAAAATTTAAAAATTTAAAAAATTATTTTTAAAAAAAAAAAAAAGGAGAGAGGAGGCATGCGACTAGGGCTGAGCCCTTGTTGTTGCCGCCTCCTGCCCGTCGCCGGAAGGGCCGGCGACGATGGGAGCAAAGATCAGCCGGAGTCACCGGGGGTGGCCTCGGCCGACCGACGGTGAGGGCCCGCGAGCCCTTGCCTAGATCTAGGGCAACCAGTGCCGACCCTCGCCCTTGCGGCGGCCCTTGGCCCTATTGGGCGAGGGCCGTCAACCCTTGCCGAATTTGGGGGAGGGCCTCGACCCTTGCCCCAGATCTAGGCGATGGCTCGCAAGCCCTCGCCGCCGGTCGACCGGGGCCGCCGGCCCTTGGCCAGGGCCCGACCACCCTAGCCGACCCACCCCCCACCTTCGTCGGCCCTTCCTAGTGACAGCGGGGCGGCGGCGGCGGCGAGGGCTCATCCCTCAACCGCCTTCTTCTTCCCCTCTTTTTTTTTAAATAAAAAATTTAATTCTAAATTTCAAATTTTATTTATTTATTTTTATAATTTAATTTAATTAATTTTTACATTAAAATTCGAATCCGTGCAAAAACGACGTCATTTTTGCGTTTCTTTACTGAGTTATCTCTCGGGTGAGCCATGTAGGCGAAAAAAATAATAAAAAATTGCCACGTAGGATTTCACGTCAGCTGACGTGGCCTAATCGGCGCTAACGTGGACAACTTTTAATATTTTTGAATTTTTTTATTTTCTTTTTATTTTTTCCTTCTCCTCCTTCTTCCTCCAGCCGGTCGCTAGTGGCCGCGAGGGTGAGCTTCGCCGCCTAGCACGAGACTAGCTCGAGGCTGTCTAGGCCGCGAGGGCAGCCTCATGCCAGGCTGGCAAGGCTTGCCCTCATTGTATCTGGCGAGGTCGAGCCTCGCCAGCCCAGGCCGGCCTCGCACTCGCAGCCACTAGTGAGGTGGTCGGCAAGACTCGCCGGGCATCGCCTCTGGCTGGTCACTGAGTTCCAGTGACCGGCCGGAGGAAGAAAGAGAGAAGAAAAAAAGAAAATGAAAAAATTTAAAAATATTAAAATTTATCCACGTCAGGGCCGATTGGGTCACGTTAGCCGGCCGGCGCCTAGTCAGTAAAATCCGATCAAAATTGATTGGAAACGACTGAATCGGCACAAAATAAAAAGGTTTAGGACTAAATTGGCACCCAAAAAAGGTTCATAACTAAATTGGCATAAATGCAAATGGTTTAGTACTTTTTTAATACTTTTCCCGATTTGGACACTGATGAAGATACGGGATCCGCAACTTCCAAACCATGTGCAGCAGGGAAAAACACGAGGCAATCCCATATTTCAACATCACGAAGAGTATCCTTCATACTTGATGATCTCCCATATCATAAGTGGCCGGAGAGACTGCAAGCGTTATGTGCTTAATTAGCCACCAAAGCCCTTAGCATCATAGTTCGCCATTATTATATCTTTCAACAGTTGTTAGTAAATTCATTGGAAGCCGTCGAGATTGGTGGACGTCTCTTTCTAAAGAGGACAAGACAGCCTTTCTGTTCCTGCAAGAGTTCAATCAAGTGATCCGAATTCTCCATTAATTTTTCATCGACAAGCCAGAAAATTAGAAAAAAAAAAAAATCTTACAAGAGAAGAATTCTTGACAAACACTCCAAAGAAATGCTGAAACTCTCATACGTGAGTCTTGAGTCAGTGTCCCTATCATCCATTCCAAAGTAGATAGCTATTTCAGTTGAAAGATTTTTTACAAAATCAAAAGAGATGAGTGCATTGAAAATTCTAAAACTTATTACAAAAATGCAGTTGAATCCACAACTTTTTAAAAGAGCAATTCCATCTTAAAAATTGTCACAAAAATATAATTAAGTTCTAAAACTTTCAAAAAGTACAATCCAGATAAAACTTATCACGAAGTGTAATTAAATCCTAAATTTAAAAAAAAAAATGTAATAAAGTCTTAAAACTTATCAAAGTAATGCAATCAAGCATTTTCATTAACTCCATCTAACTTAGCAATAAAAATGTTGATAAGTTTTAGAACTTGATTACATCAACTTGACTAGTTTTAGATTTGATCGCGCTAATTTGACAAGGTTTAGGGCTCAATTGTAATTTTTGAAAGTTTGAGACTCAATTGTACTTTCATGATATATTTTAGCAAAAAAATTCTATAACTTAATTGCACTTTCATGACAAGTTTTAGGATTTTCAGTACACTTGTTCCAAATTGAAATAAAAGAGTTGTTGATGCTACACTTGGCAAACTCCAGTTAGTAATCCATATTGTAATAGTAAAATTGTGTCTTTGAAGAAAAGCAATCAAGGATTACTAGCATGACAAGAGAGAATTTGATAAGGCCGGTTTAAAGGGCTTGCAAATCAGGTGCTCTCTCAAGGATTCCTCTTGGACATGCTGCAGCAAAGAAGAAAGGGCATTTTTGGAAAATTTAGTTCTCAAATCTCCCATATGAAGAGAAGGAAGACATAGACTTCTTTGTAAAAAGATAGAAAAAAAAAAACTAAAAAACAAAAGACAGATGTTTCATCTGTGATCGCAAAGGACGCTTTGCAATAATAATAATAATAATGCCCTCAAGCCAAGAAAAAGGAATGCATATGTTACAAACCATTGAGACGAATACCGAAGTATATTTCCAAGAAGATGATCTTGAATCAATTTTATACTTCTGGTCAATGATCCAAATGATAGCTTTACTTCCTTTCCCAAATCCAAAAACACCAAACATCCAGAGTTTTTGTCAGACCTCTCATGCTTCCAAACCATGCATTCCCATTTCCTTCCAAACATGACAAACTCATTTTAGTTATTGCCCTCATAGACAATGGCGGCAAATCTTAAAATTCTTCCACAAGAAATTCGGTAAATCCCAAAGCCATCACAAATCGAAAAAAAAAAAGTGAGAAAAGTCCTAAACTTATTATATTTATATCAATTTAGTTATAAATGTTTTAATAGTGTTAATTTAGTCCTAAACATTTTTATTTTGGTGCTAATTAGTTTTTCCGACTAATTTTTGGCAAGATATTGCTGACGTGGATGCTAATCGACTTACATGGCACTGTTGGAATTGAAATAAATAATTTTTAATAACATTTTAAATTTTCTTTGATTATTTACTATTTATTATTTATTTTTGTCTTTCTTTTTTCCTTTCTTCTTCCTATTTCGGTGTCGGCTACTAGCTATAGGCGATGGCCAAATGGGTTGGCCTTGCCTAGGTGAGTATCAGTGCGGTGTACAACCAGACTGAGGATACCCGAAAGCCAGATCGGCCCACCCGAAAAACAAGGCTGGAACTGATTCTCGTTGAAACCGATCCAAAAAAACTCGGAATTAGTTTGAACTGATCCAGGAATTAGTTCTAAATGAATACCCACTGGGAATCGAATCGATTAGATCGGCTTAGGAACAGGTTTGAGAATCGGTTTTATAGGTCCACAAGTCCAAAACCCTATCTTTTTTTCCCCTAATTCTAACCTTGGAATTGCATTTTTCTCTCCCAAGGCACTCTTCCTTCGTCGTTCCTCTTCCTTGCTCGCTTCCCTCCCTTGTCGACTCACGGTCGCACCATCCATTGCCAGCTCATGGTCGCACCTTTCATCGCATAGGATTTTTGCTTTGCCTTATGATCTTTGTTCTTGATAATTAGCCTTATGGATCCTTAATTTCCTTTAGTCAAAAAATTCATGTACTTGTTGATTACATGTGCTTAATGTTTCAATATAAATTAGGATATTACGTTGTTTTCTCGTGTATTAATGTAAAATTCGAAGTTGTATAGGATATCAAGCGGTTGCAAAATATATCTCAATGGAAACATGGTTGTCCCTAAAACCGGACCGAAGAAATTAGGGTGGTTCCAAAATAGGAGCTAGTGCAAACAGGATTGGGTACATGATCTAAAAAAGGGGAACCGGTGATAATAGGTCAAGTACATGGTTCAGGTCTGAAACTTACCCACCCTGGACTTGATCACCATAACTACATCCACATAAAGAGATAATAGTAAATAATCCTCTATAATTAGAGAATCGGAATTAAGGCTTTAATATTTCCCACACTTAAGCTCTGTTTATTTTGTGAAAAATAAATAATTTGAAAAGAATTTCTTTAAAAACAATCAATTGTATCTTTTACAAAAATAAACAAATAAAAAATATTTGCATTGTCCAAAAAAATACTTAAACATATATTGTTGTTATAAAAATATTTTTCATCGACTAATCATTTCGATTGAAGTAAACAATCATTTTAGGAAAATATTTTCTAAATTCAAATGACATCCAAAACTCAAAGTATTTATTAAATAAATAGATCAATTGGACTTAAAACTCACGACATCAATCACATGTTTAAGCTCCACGCAAAAACTTTTCCACACGGTCGAACCAAGAAGTCAGCTTCTTTCTTTAGTTCTTCAAGCGGCGGGTCCAGCGAAATAACTGTGCGGCTCTTCACGCTTAGGGAAGCCCAAGAACTTTTTCATTTTCCTTTTTATATACTTTGGCCCCGCACGCCCGACTAATCCGTTGGTCAAACCGACATGTTCATCTTCTCCAACAAAAAGAAACAAATCCTTTGCCCATAGAGAGAAAAAAAAAAAAAAAAAAAAAACAAATCAGCTACTTCTTTATTTCAAACCAGTTCTCACTCTCAATTTGGATTAAGGAAAGGTTCCCTTGAAAGTCTAGTTATTTCTACCGTACCAATCGGTCGAGATCCTTCCTTCAAATTTATCTTGAACTCGAGATATATTTTCCATAAATGAAAATTACTTGCTCCTCATTGATCTAAGTAGTCACGTCCACCCTCACTCTCACCCTCCACCACCATCACCCACCGATGCGCGGCCACCTGCTCCTCCTCCTCATGCTGGCGGCTGCCCTCCTCCTCCTACTCCTGACCGTGCCGTGTGTCTCTGCCGGAAAATCTCTCTTCAACTGCAGCCAAACCTTCAATTGCGGCCCCATCGTAAATGTCTCCTACCCCTTCACTGGCGGCGACCGCCCCGCCCATTGTGGCCCACCGGAATTCCACCTCAACTGCGACAACAACAAATCCTACCCCGAGCTCACCACCGACTCCCTCACATACAGCGTCCGGACACTCGACCAGACTCGCCGATTACTCACTCTCGCAAGAACCGATGCTGAAGACTATTTTGGCCCACTCTGCACGCAGCAATATGCCAACACCACTCTCAACTCCACCATCTTTTCCCTCGCTAGCGACAACGAGGTCCTCACCTTGCTTTATGAGTGTTTGAACTCGACGAACATCAATCCCCACAATCGGTTCAGTTGCCATATCAATGGGACCTGGGAAATAAGCTATTACTTGATCGGTGCTGTCCCCACTGACCCGAATCTTAACGGGAGCAATTGTAATGTGAGCGTCACGATTCCATTTATGGCGTCCCCGGCGATGGAGGTCCCCACAATGTGGCTAGCGGCTATGAGGGGTTTTGGGGTGAATTACACGAATCCGTACGAGGATCAGTGCGTGATGTGTGGTGGGATTGGTGGGGAGTGTGGGTTTGACTCCGCTCAGGGGAAGCCCATTTGCATTTGTGGTGACCAAATTTGTCCCATATCCCGCAGCAAGCCCATTCCGACCGCAGGTACTTCAATTGACCCACTTTTTGTACGTTCAAATGAATCGGATGGCATGCTGCGGAATTGCTGATCTTAAACTGAGATATTTTCTTATCATGCATGCTAGTTTCCCCCTTGCGTCTTTTATTTTAGGCAAGGAACAGCCCAATAGCAGAGAAGCTTTTTTGAAAAAGCTTGAGGTTAGAACAGATAGCTCCCTTTTTTAATGTAGATGGAAAAGGATGATGGCATTCCAATCCGATCAAAGGGAGAGGAAGTTACTTGAAATAGATTGGTATCACTCTATGGATAGTTTACGGATGATTTCCTACACAGAAAAAGACTTCATTTCTTGAATATGATTGTGCAAATGCGGATATTCTTTACACGGGCAAGGTTTTCACTTTTTGGGTGTTTGCTATTTGGCAATTCCTATAATTGTAGTCCATCCTAAAAATAATAGATTTTCCTTTACCAGGATTCACAGGGAGGAGAACTGGGAGGAGAAAATTTATGATAGGTAAATATCTCTTTGACATCACTGAATTTGTGTCCCTCACCTCAGTAAATCGTTAATAACTTTTAAGTGATTGAAAATGACAGGTGGAGTGTTTGCTGTTGGTGCTTCAATTTCTGTAATTGCCATCATTTTCACATGGAAGGTTCTTATCTTCAAGAACAAGAAAGATTGTGAAATTGAGCAATTGATGGCACTCCATAGATCTCTTGTTCCAAGGAGATACCGATATACCGATTTGAAGAAAATGACAAAATCATTTTCAGAGAAACTTGGTCAAGGAGGATTTGGTGTAGTGTATAAAGGAAGGATCAGAGATGATTGTCTTGTGGCGGTGAAAATTCTAATGGATTCCAAAAGTAACCTACAAGAATTTATCAATGAAGTTGTGAGCATTAGTGGAACTTCTCACATTAATGTAATCACTCTTTTAGGTTTTTGTTACGAAGGGAAGAAAAGAGCTCTAATATTCGAGTACATGCCTAATGGTTCGTTGGATAAGTTCATATATTCTGAAAGAGCTTTAAATATGAGTAGTTCTTTAGAATGGAAGATGCTCTATCAAATTGCAATTGGCATTGCTCGTGGGTTAGAGTATCTATACCGAGGCTGCAATACCAGAATATTGCATTTTGATATAAAACCTCAAAACATCTTGCTTGATCGAGATTTTACCCCGAAGATTTCAGATTTCGGTCTTGCTAAACTTTGTCATGGGCGAGAGAGTGCTGTATCAATTCCTGGCATGAGAGGAACGGTTGGGTTTATTGCCCCGAAGTTGCTTGTCGAAACTTGGGGAGAGTCTCTCACAAATCTGACGTTTACGCTATGGAATGTTAGTTCTTGATATGATAGGCATCAGAAATTTTGACATCAAAGTTTCCAGCAGCAGTGAAATGTACTTTCCAGAATGGATTTATAGGAATTTGGAGCCCGGCAAAGATCTAAAATTGCCGATGAATGCGACAGAGGAGGAGGAAGTGCTAGCGAGGAAGATGGTCATTGTGAGTTTGTGGTGTATTCAAACCAGTCCATCTAATCGACCTCCAATTGTGAAGGTGATAGAAATGTTGGAAGGAAGCTTTGAATCACTGCAAATGCCGCCGAAGCCCATCTTGTATTCTCCATCACGAGAATTGTTGCAAAAATGGGAAATGACGATGTCGAATTCCAATGGGAGCCATGAGGAGGATGGAATACTAGAGAATTTGGAGGAAAGCAATAACTGATGGTAAAATGGTAGTGCACAATATAACTCCTCAGGGTAATTGTCATGTCTTTTTTTAGATTGAATATGCTGTTCTTAGAGTTGCAATGAAAGTAGAGAATACGGTTTCGTTATTATGTCTGTATATTGTTATTCTTGCAAACATCGATGTCAACACCAACATTTAGAATAATGTAATAAATATAGTTTTAGATCTTGCTAGTTTGACAGTAAAATTAGTATGAATGTGACCATATTTGCTAGATGTTCGACTCTTCCAAAGCACCTAATTCGTAAAGAGTCAGCAAGGGAAGACGAAAGGAAGAAAGTGCACGCTCTCCTAATTGATAATCCTACATGAATAATAGGTTCATTACAAAATTTCCATAATTAAAACAACTAACTCCCGATAATATTTTCCGAAACAATTCTAAGTCTTTGCCATCGAAATTTCTCGAATAATACATTGTCACCTTTTGACTATGCATTTTAGCTTTCTTACAAGCATTAAGCACTTAAAAACATTGCAGCTGCTGAAAGGGCTACCGACAATCAGAAATTAAGATCTATAGACACAACCATTGACTATATTTGGGTGAATATACTGTTCAAAATAGGAAAAATTGTCCAAAATGTGAAAAATTTATTGTACGGAGGCTAATTCAGTTATAAACACTTCAATTTGACCATATTAGTCTTAAATCTTTTGACAATCTGCCGATATAGTTTTTCTAGCCAATCTTGTTTGAAAATCATTAACGTGGACAACAGTAATCTTATGTGGCATGGTCAGATCAAAATCAGCTCATGGGGCCTTGTAGGCTGTTTTGTGGCTTTCGCTAGTGTCCTGTGTTATAAACAAGATAACATTATAATTCATATAAAGTTAAGCAAAAAAAGTAAATTAATTATGAAAAGAAATCTCATTGAATCATACTTTCTTCTTCTCATTTGTCTCTCTTCTTCTTCAAGCTTTGGCCAGTCGCTGGCCTCGGAAATGACCGGTGACCGGCAAGACAAGGATTGGCGACCTCGTTGAACCTTGTCCAATAGATTGCTAGCATCTGGCAGCGGTGGACGGCGACGGCGGCGGCGGCGGCAATCGATGGCAATGGTAGCGGAAGAAGAAGAAGAGAGAAGGAAAAAGAACAAGAAAAAGAGAAGAAGAGAAAAGGGAGAAAAGAAATTTGGGTTTGCTTGGTTATGAAATTATTTAAGGAAAATGTAACTTTTTTTTTTTACTCTTTTATTTTGTTCCAAATTTATTCTTTAGAACAAAAGGATAGAATTTGTTACCGTTTACCAAACGTGCCCTTACTTACCCTAGAGAATTCCTCGGATGAACTGGCTATCAGCATAGGTCCAATAGGGCCAAACCCAACTAGAGTAGACGAAGGGCGAGTTTGGCAACTCATCAAACAGTAACGAATTCTATTCTTTTGTTTTCAAAAGTATATTTGGAGTAGAAATCTATATGGTAAATTTTTTATTTCTGATAATAAATTTGGAACAGAATCAAGGGGTAAAAAAAAGTTATTTCTTTGTTTCTGGGAACAATTCCAGAATCAAGCAAACATAAATTTCTCTTTTCTCTTCTTCTTTTCTTCTTGTTCTTCTTCCTTCTATCTTCTTCTTCCACCGCAACCGTTGTTGGCCACCACCGTTGCAGCTGTCCACCAACGTCAATCACCGGCGATCAATTGGGCGAGGTCCAACGAGCTTGTCGGAGGCTCGCCCAGCCATTAGTGATCTCGTCCAACTACCGACGAGGCATGGCCGACGAGGCACGGCCTCGCCAGAGGCCATGACGCTCTGGCGAAGTTGCCAACCCTCGTCTAGTAAGTTGTCAATCATCTCGAGGCTGGCGACCGGCCAAAGCTAGAAAAAGAAGAGAAAGAAAAGAAAAAGGCAACAAAATTATTAAAAAATTAAAAGAAATCTGTTTGGATTAGAAGCTTTGAGGACGTTGCCAAAAGTAATTTTATTTTGGGAATAAAATTTTTGACAAGTACCAAACATCTTCAAATATTTAGAAATTGTTTCTGAGAATAAAATAAAAAAGAATCATTTCTTATCAGAAATTATTCGAGAACAGAATGATTACTAAACACATCTAAAAATGGGAGAACTAGAACAAATTTGCCTTGCAGAGGCTATTTTCAATTGGTAGACAGAAATTTCTTTGGCCCAAAATAGTGTTCTCAAGTCCCGCAGCAATATACTCAAATCAATTGATTGCAAGTTATCCGTTGTACGATCAATTGATGTAGAAAACATTAACAGTACAGCCCAGACTTGACCATGCAGAGCACACGGTCGACCAAACAGCAGTAGCCCCTAATGAGCTACTTGGAACTCTACCCTAGATATGCTCCATAGGATAGAACCCTGGGCCACCCATCTCCTGAGATTGAAAAAACTGAAGGGACGAATTCAATCTCTTCCGGAAAAGTAGCTTGTTCCAGCCTCCTCTTCCTTCGAAGCATTATGTTTTCCTTCCTAGACAGCCAAGAACTAGTAGTTCTCCTCCTAAATGGTCCTTTGTTGGAGTCCTAGGCATAGAAGAACCACACCAATCCATCCTGAACTTGATGATTAAACTCTATTGCAGCAACGATACTGTAGGAGAGGTCCTGCAGAAAAATAAATCAATGCCAGGATGATAAAAAGCCATTGGCTTTGGCAGAGGAAAGCCCGGAATCTCAAAAACACATTGTCACCCTCGGAAACAAATTTCGACACATGAAAAGAAGAAATAATAGTATTGCAAAAGGGAAAAAAACCAAAGCAAAGGCTCAAGCTCACGGCCACAGCCTCTCCTTCAATGATGATAACAAATCCTATCAAATCATCCTTGAGAGCACATCATTGTAAGTCCTTGCCAGCCGTGCCCTGGACTCATCAAATCCCTCTGAAGACTCGAGTTTGGAAGCTGAGGATGGTTATGAGAAGTTGTTCCAGACAGCTCCTCTGAATCCATCATCCTTAATCCCGTGGAAAACCATCATCAACAAATTTCAGGAGGCATAATGGATCTAACACTGACGAAGATACAAGATCCGCAATTTCTAAGCCATGTGCAGCAGGGTGAAATAAGGAGTGCCGGACACCTGTAGTGTCAAAACTTGACACGAAGGGACACTTAAGTGTCAATAGTTAAGAAAGTGACACTTAAGTGTCAAAATTGAAATAAAATGGATCACTTAAGTGCCAACAGCGAGAAAATCCCGCCAAAATGCTCACGTGGCGATTTTCCGGCGAGGTAAGTGCAAAACGACGTCATTTTGCACGTTGATGTGACTAGAGAAATACAAAAACGATGTCGTTTTGTCTCGACGTGATAAATAATTAATATAAAAATTAATTTAATTTAATTTAAAACTAAATTTATTTAAAACATTTAAAATTAAAAAAAAAAAAAAAAAAAAAAAAAATTAAAAAATTAAAAAAAAAAAAAAAAAAAAAAAAAAACGAGAGTAGGCACACGGCCGAGGGCTGAGCCCTTGCGGTTGCCGCCTCCCTGCCGTCGCCAGGAAGGGCCGGTGACGGTGGAGCAGCGTCGGCCGGAGTCACCAGGGCCCTAGCCGGGCCGGTGGCCCCAGCCGACCGGCGAGGGCCCGCGAGCCCTTGCCCAGATCTAGGGCAACCAGCGCCGACCCTCGCCCTAGCAACAGCCCTTGGCCCGGTCGAGCGAGGGCCGTCGACCCTTGCCGGATTTGGGGGAGGGCCGCGACCCTCGCCCTAGATCTAGCCCTCGCCGCCGATCGGCCGAGCCCCGCCCCCACCTTCACCGGCCCTTCCTAGTGACGGCGAGGCTGCGGCGGCGACGAGGGCTCACCCTCAACCGCCTTCTTCCTCCCCTCTTTTTTTTTTTGTTTTTAATAAAAAATTAATTCTAAATTTCAAATTTCAAATTTTATTTATTTATTTTATTTTTATAATTTAATTTAATTAATTTTTATACTGAAATTCGAATTTGCGCAAAGTCATTTTTGTGTTTCTTTGCTGAGTTATCTCTCTTGCGAGCCATGTAAGCGAGAAAAATAATAAAAAATTGTCACGTAGGATTTCCGGCGGGGTTCGTCGGAGATAGCACTTAAGTGTCCCACTTTTCAAAAAAAGTGGCATTTAAGTGTCCATTTCCTATTTTTTTGCACTTAAATGTCCCTTCGTGCCAAATTTGGGCACCTGAAATGTACTTTTCAATCCTATAATTCAACATCATGAAGATTATCTTTTATACATGATGAACTCCCATATCATAAGTGGCCAGAGAGATTGCAAGAGTTCTATGCTTAATTGACCACCAAAGCCTTGGCATCAGAATTCGCCATTATTGTATTCTTTCAATGTTTGTTACTAAATTCGCTGGAAGCCGTCGAGATTGGTGGACCTCTCTTTCTAAATAAGAACAAGACAGCCTTTCTGGTCCCGCCGTCCGAATTCTCCATCAATTATTCATTGACAATCCAGAAAATTTGAAAAAAAAAAAGAAAAAAAAATGAAAACAGAGTTCTTCGGAAGAACCTATTATTCCTACAAGAGAAGAGATCTTGACAAACACCCCAACGAAATATTGAAGCTCTTCTCTGCTACAGGAGCAGATGTGAGTCTTAAGCCAGTGTTCTTATCATCCATTCCGAAGTAGATAGCTATATTAGTGGGATAAATGCACTAGAGGTTTAAAAAATTGTTAAAAAAATATAGCTAAAGTACAATCCAACTCTAAAAATTGTCACGAAAGTGCAATTGGGTCCTAGTACTTTCAAAAAAGGCAATCAAGTACTAAAAATTGTCATGAAAGTGTAATTGAATTCTAAATCTTTCAAAAAATGCAATGAAATTTTAAAATTTATGAAGTTGGTGCAATCAAATTTTTTAATTAACTCCATCCAACTTGACAAATGGAAAATGCTAATAAGTTTTAAAATTTGATTATATCAACCCAACAAATTGTAGTATTTGATTGCACCAAGTTGATAAGATTTAAGAATTAATTATAATTTTTGAAAATTTTAAGATTTAATTGCACTTTCGTGATAATTTTTAAAACTTAATTGCACTTTTGAAAGTTTTAGAATTCAATTGTACTTTCGTGACAAGTTTTAGGATTTCAAGTACACTTGTTCCAAATTGAAATAAAATAGTTGTTGGTGCTACACTTGGCGAACTCCAGTTAGCAATCCATATTGCAACAGTAGAATTGTGTCTTCGAAGAAAAGCAATAAAGGAGTACTTGCATGACAAAAGAGAGAATTCGATAAGGCTTGTTTAAAGCCCGGCTTGCAAATCAGGTGCTCGCACAAGGATTCCTCTTGCCCATGCTGCAGCAAGAAATAACGGCATTTCAGGAAAGTCTAGGTTAAATCTCCCAGATGAAGAAAAGGAAGATGAAGATTTCTTCGTGAAAGGAGATTCCCAAGAAAAAACAAAAGACATGTTTCATCCAGAAAAATACCCCCGAGCCAAGAAAAAGGAACGCATATGTTGCAAACCATTGAGATGATCTTGAATCAATTTTCTCTTTAGAGGATGAACCCTCTAGCAAAACTATATGTGCCATTCAAACATTCCAAGAAACCAGTGACACCGACTGGTCAATGATCTAGATCCAGATACTAGTTTTATAGTTCTTTCCCCAAGATCCAAAAACACCAAACATCCAAAGTTTTTAAGATCTCTCATGCTCCTACACCATACATTCCCATCCATATCTTTCCTTCCAAACATGAAGCCCATTTCAGTTATTGCCCTCATAGACGCTGGGGCAAGTGCTCATATCTTTGATCTTAAAATTCTTCCACAAGAAATTAGGTAGATCCCAAAGCCATCACAAATCACGAAGGGTTTTTAAATGGGTTCCCATATCTGTCTCACAATTGACAAATTAAAACTCATTTAACTCCTATTAAAGTCAGCACGACAAGGGGAAATACGATTAAACCCAATCTACTTTCATCACTGTTTTCGATACAAAATACTATAAACAATCGCATTGCCCCTTCAATGGCCGCAGAGGATAAACTTGTAATGTATATAGCTAAAGGTACGAACAATTTACAATTACAGTATATCAATTGCCACGTTTATATGTAATTTTTCCCTATTTAGAATTTCTGATGTTAAGCATATTCCATTTTAAGCTCTTTTCATTTTGCATCCAGTGCGTAGGCCCCCGAATCTCATTGTACAATTAAAACCTTCTATTACGACAATCAAGTGGTATTTAAATCAGTTTTTTATGGAAGCTGTTTCGATTTTTTCCATCACATAACGCATGTGTAGCAAATGAGAGAATTCTAGTTTTTGATCAAATGGACTCAATTGACAAAACGTGAAAGATGTTTAGGACTCAATTGGTATAATTAAAAGATTTCTAATTAAATTAGCAAAAGTGTAATAAGTTTAAAACTTTTTTGGTAATTTTCCCCTTATCATTCACTTATTACATTAATAAGACATCATAGGGTAAGATAATCAGAAGAGAGTTCGGGCTCTCATAATTCCAAGGGAATGAAAACATCTCCATGATCAAACTTCGAAAAAAACCAGCTCGCAATAACACCGAAAGACAATGAATAGGGAGGGAAAATAATTTGAAGAGAAACCAAACATAAAGCAGCAGAAACTTACTAAAGGGGCATCACATCGAAAAGATGAAAATGGCTATGTGGATATTGGATACAGAGAAAAAGGTGGTTGCTTTAGCACTAAAGACGTTGGCCCCAGACCTAATTATATCTTTCCAAGATCTGGTAAAAATCTCCGATTTTACACAGATTAAGCTCTCACAATAGCACTATTATTATTTCCTTGGATGATGAGAACTAGAAGTCTAAATACTTTTCTTCTGAGATAGAAAGACAATTATGTAAAATAAATAAATTCGAACCATTAGATCAAAGTTTTTTTTAATCGAATTACCGTGAAGAAAAGACTAAAAAGGTAAATTAATCGAAGAAAAGCGTTGACACTCTTTCACTGATCTCTAGCGTTGGAGTTCTCTTATGCATCACCTATTGGCGTTTTGTTCCTTTGTATAGTGATCGAACTGTCATTGAATAAATAAATGGACAGATTTGGGCTTGGCATTTTCATCACCTGAAATGAAACTATATTCAAAATGTTCTTTTGAGGGACTAAGATTAAAGAATCACATTACTTAAGAAATTATAATTTATTCTATCATTATGTTCGCCCACGGGAAGAGAGTATTATCGTATTAGAATCAATCACCTTTGTTGAAGTGTACACAAGAATTGTTGAAGTCCCTTTCCCTAGCTTATATATATGTATGTATGTATGTATGTATGTATGTATGTATGTATGTATGTATATCTTTGACATTCCCATACATACCCACACACACACACATGATCATATTGAATGTAAGATTCATAGACAAAGCGATAAACTTTCAATAATATCTGACAAAATTACTTGATTAAATAAATTTCAGAATTTATCGTCTGCTTTTGGACTTTTCCCTGTAAAGCATTCCCATCTCACAATCTCGCACTAACACAGGGCGGAAAAGAGAGGAAAAAGTGGGGGGCAATATTACCTTTAAATTGAAATTTTTTATACACGGATCCTTTCAACAAAAATACAGACATTTTCTTTCCATTTTTCTTACACGTCTAAGCTAATTTGACGGGATCAGAGAGAGAATTCTACACGCCCCAATCATGCCGCGGCTACCAACTACCTCCTCTCTCAGTCTTCGGTTATGGTCTCCAGCAAAGGCTTCTTTGACTTCGACATGGAGAGTCGATGCATGAACTCCTGCGTCGAGAACCCTTCGATCTCCTCCAGGTTCAGCTTCGGCACGGCGGCGGCTGCGGCGGCCTCGGCCTCGGCCTCCCGCTCCTCGCCCGCCTCCGGCAGGGCCCCCACCCGGCTCCCCCGGAGGCCCCGCCTTTCTTGGCGGCGGAGCTCGCGGCGAGGAACAGCGCGCCCATGTCGGCCGCCGTCACGAAGGAGTTGAGCCGCCGCATCGGGAACATGACGTAGACGTTCGCCGTCTCGAGGTCCTCGTCCGCGTTGAGCGCCGAGAACCGCCGCCCGGCGCGGAGGGACCGCGTGTTGACGAGGAAGTAGCTCGGGGTCTCGAGCATGAGCTCCGCGGCCTTGGTGGGTGCGTGGAACTGCTGGACCTCGCCGCCGGGGAAGATCACCTTGGCGGCCCTCGACTGCCGCCCGGCGGGGCCAGATAGGGCGCACGACGCGTAGTTCCCCATCGCATGAACAGCTGCCAAATGCAGCACGGCTTCTTCCGGCGACGAAAGGACTCGTGCCAACTGCCAAGCGCTCAGGAATTATAAGGGATGAAGGGGAGAACAGGGACAAAGATCGGGAGAATCGTGATGTGGGTTTTTAAGGCGTGAATGGAGGAGAGACGACGAACTTTCTCTAGAGAGAAAGAAGAGAGAGAGAGAGAGAGAAGACCTTGTCCCGAAAGTGAGAGGTCTCGGTGATGGAGAGATATATACGAGGAGTTAAGACAATGTTGACGAAGGGGGGGAGTTGAGGGGAATGATGGAAAGGGTCCGATTTTTTGAACAGCAGCGGAAGATTCTGCAGTGGGACAGTTGTTCATTACAGGTTTAAATCCGCGTCGGGGACCTGAATAATTGATATAAAAATATATATGTACGAAGACACGAAATTGAAACAGAGAATGACACGGAATCGCAGCTGTTTTCTCGGAATTTTTTTTTTTTTGGGCTGGCTCGGGGCCTGATGGGACCGCCCAGGATTCACGGGGCGGTTCGTGGATGGAGGGTTGGTCCAGTCAGAAATCGCGGTGGTGCTCCTCCCGGATTCTCGACGTGGGGCCTTGGGGACTCGTTCTCCACAGAAACGACCGCGTTCACATGACACGTTCGAGGACTAATCGAGTTCGGAAATTTCGTCCACACGGGGAATATCGGACATATGGTAACAAATGTCTGCGTGCTCCGTCGAGGGATATATCCCCAAAAATTCTTTATATATTCTCCATATCTTTTATAATTATGCAAAATAAATACCATATAGATTATGTTACCTTATCACCTCGAAAAGTTTATATAAGTAATTTATTATAGAATACAAGTAATTTATATCATCCTCTTGGCATATCTTTATCTTCCTCGAAAAATTTTTGTTAAGAGTAAAACTATTTTTTATTCTTTTTTTGTGTGAATGTTTTCTCATGATGAGGAAAGCATGTAGAAACTGCCTTTTGGAATGATTTGATGACATGGTTAGTGGTCAAAAAACGGGCCAGCCGTCCACTAAACAAGGGGGGACTTCAGGGAGTTTCTCGGCCGCTAAAATGATTGTTGAGGAATTTGTGGAAGTTTAAATTTGACATAGTGGAGCGAGCATTGATAAACCTAGATAATGCGGTTGGGGAGTTGTCGCGTCATTATGGAAAAAGTACTCAATGGATAAGTAAAAAAATCATGAATTTCGCAAATAGTGATTGACTAGAGTGGATAAAAGATTCAAGAATATCATAAGAACAGTTAGTGCATTGAAAACTGTATAACAGCGGTGGATTTAACACTATGTTGGGCATGTTCAATGAGTGTCCGCGAAGCACATGTTAGATAACTATAAAGGGAACTCTACAATAGTGCATTAAAAAAGAGAAACATATTCATGCTAAGTGTAGTTAATAAGGGTCGTCATCTATATATAAAAATTAAAATACTCATTCGGCTCATGGGTATTCAATCTTTCGAACATTAACATAAGCCGACAACACCATCACAAATCTACAACAAGGCTACGTAATGGTTCAAAAGACGGGGTTTTGTGTATAATATGGGATAATAATGTATGATTTACCATATCGACAAGTCCAACTACATTTTAAAGTTTGGAGTACTTACTCAAGCTTTCAACTTATTTCTTATCTGATTCACTAGTTCTTTACAATATTTTAATGAGCATACAAGGTGATTTTTCTGTTCATTAAAAAAGGTGCAAAGCACCTTGCCGCTTCTTGACATCCTCATCCACTTCTTAAGTTTTGTGACAGCTGAGATTTGACCTGGGGATGCTGCACATCTGAGGAGACTTTGTTCTTTCTCTCTAAGCAAGAAAATAGCATAACTAGAACGCCCCCTTTCTGGGAAACTACTTCAATCCTATGTAGACGCCTTATCCTTCTCCATGGAAAATGTTAGTCGAACCTAGATTTTGCTAAATATGGATTGGAACACAATATCTGTTGGTCACCATGTCTTTTCCATTTCTCATGCGCTAGTCGATTTTGCTTCATCGGAGCTTAATTACAGCTGATATGTATTGCTTTTAGACTTCATTAGGGTACATAGAACGAACTCTTAGAGTTATGATTATTATCAATACATTTTTCCTCCTAACATAGATGTGTACTAAACTACGGATCTGGGCCAAACCCTTCGCCTCATTCTTCTGAGCTACTCGACGATATCCAAAATCTCTCTATTCATTCCCTTTTTGTTGCCTAAATGTTTGACTTTCACCTCCTAGAAACAAGGCAAACGAAATTGTCAAACCTCATCGGTGGTTGGTTGCTTGCTTTCAATACCAACCCCCGCAGAATTGCTCGAGTCTCGTTTCTGGCACAAGCACTATGCGGGCACTGCATGTGAGGGCAATAAGTTGACCTCCGGTTCCTGGTCTGCTTTACTTGAAGATATATATCCATTTATTTATGTTATTATAATGTTAACTTGAAGAAGGGTGCGAGCTGGGTGACGGTGTCGGTTACTTTGCCACGCTGAAATGCAGCTCATCATTCAATACTTTTCCTCTGTCAACCTATCATGGTTTCATACCCACATTCTCTTGACCTTACTATCTACTTTATTCATTATTCTAACAAGTTGTTCTACAATCAGAGTCAAAGCTCAATGAATTTCTCAGAAGCCAGCACCGCGAACTGAGAATCGCCCTCCCTCCCACCAGAAATTATTCCGTCGGATGATCCATTCGTCCCGTACTCCTTCAAAGTACTACTATCAAAAGAGGTGCATTAATTTCCTGTTTCGGAGCTGTGATCGAATTGTATCCCCACCTAACTACTCGGATCAATGAACTTATTATATGTGAAGGACGTCTCCGGTACTGTCCTTGAGAGAGTAGATGAGTAGCTGTGGATGATCGGGCGTCGTTTTGACGTCCTTGTCAGGAGTTGCAACTGCAGACAACTCACTAGCTCTTAGTGACCCGAGCTCTCGGGGTAGCTCGACCCGCAAACTACTCATGCCTCACTGTGCGTTTTGAGATGTTAATTGCCGATTATATTAGGCGTAGGATGATGTTACTTCCATTTGAACTTTTTTTCTAGATTTTTTTCCCCTAATAAGGAGTTCGCGCTTCCATATGTTAGGCTTCATACACAAGCAAGAGTACTGACGTTAACAATACCAACAATACCGAGCTATCCCAACAAGCATTCCCCGAGCACCTTCCACATTCAACTCATCAAATGTCAAGTTCAACTTCTCAAGAGCTTCACTGCAAGACTACGCAGTGGTAAACGTATTCAAATTCTCAGATATGCTCCAAGACCGATAGTTTCAAGTAATATGACTCCCATCAATTCTCTGGTTTTTCCACACAGAGTTTGCACTTCAGCTGGAAGAGTTCTTTCCCCATTCTGAAGCAAAGTTTCAATTGCAACTTCAGCAGCAGATCGAAATTTCAGCCACAGCTCGTCTAGGATGAGAAATTTTGTCATGGACAACTCTTATTTTTTACTCTCCAGATATTATATATGGAAGCTTTCCGTGCTAACTTGATCAATTTAACTTTGATGCGAGAGCCCTCCACATTCTGGAGAGACCAAGAGAACTCTCGATGCCAATCTGCGGCAGGTCGATGATGGCCTAGCAAACCCAGATAACCTAGTGTACAAAAGATGTCTTGAGAAGGAATAATACAGACGCTTTTCAGGAACATGCAGGGGATAAGAATATGTGAATTTCAGAGATGCACACTCGCTCTCTCACCTATCAAGGACCTCTTTCGCAATAAATGAAGATTGGAGTTGCAGTTTGAGGATGCTTTTAGGCCCTGTTTGGTTCAGCATTTGGAATGCTCATTTGGACTCTAAAGTCCCTTGGCCAAATGCAAACGCGTTTGGTTCGTATTTTTGCGCGACTTTGGCAAGATGCAATTGCATCTCCAAAGGAGTCTAAAGGCCTTTAGCCCAATGGAGCTCTTGAGGTGCATTGGCAAGTTGCATCCTGGGAATGCAAGTCGATCTTGTTCATCTTCTCCAAGCCACCGCCGATTGGAGGCCGACGACCGCCGGCCAAGGGGTCGCGCGACCCGGCGGCCGTTGCTGGGTTCGCGCGACCCGGCGGCCGTCTCTGGGGTCGCGCGACCGGGCGGTCGTCGCCCGGGTAGCGTGACCTCGGGCGGCCGTCGCGCGACCCGGGCGGCCAGATCTAGCCATCCGACCGCTAGATTCGGCGGTCCGGTCGCTTGGGTCTTGCGCGACCATCGCCCGGGTCGGGCGACCTCGGCGCGGCCGTCGCCGGGGTCGCCCGACCCGGCGACCGTCGCGCGACCTCGGGCGGCCGTCGCCTAAGGTCGCGCGACCCGGGCGGCCGATCCGGCCATCCGGTCGCCGGATCCGGCGGTCCGGCCACCGGATCCGACGGTCTAGTGGTCGAAGTTCAAAAAAAGAAAATAGAATTTTTTTTTTTGTTTTTTTAATTTAATAAAAGTAATTTACAAATGCAAATTTTACCAAACGGTATTTTGGCTAAAGTTGCATCTTAATGCAAATTTTACCAAACGATATTTGCATTTCGGAAAACCCCATTTAGCCAAAAATATTTGCATTTTGACAAGTGCATTCCCCAAAAGCTGAACCAAACGGGCCCTTAGTATTAGCAATAGGATGACTTAGCAAGAAGACATTGTACGATTCGTTGCACTGGGTAAATGCGAGCCCGGACCAATACATATGCTACTCAGCCCATGAGATGCGAGTCCATCACCTATCGATCTTTTTTGGTTTTCTCTTGGCCTTCGGTAGGTGTTTAGAGTCCAAGAGTTCTGACCAGAACAGCCAAAAAAATTTAAATAATCCCGAAATGGGAGTTGATTCGCTCAGGCGTGTGATAGCGATGGGAAGACGATTGTAGATCAATGCTACAAATAGCAAGGTTATCGAATTAATGGTCAATACAACAACATAGGAATCCCACGTAGATTCGGTTGGTAATTACCATTCGATAGGCAAGCTCTTGGGATCAAGTCTAAGGAAGTTAATCGTTGTGAATCCCATAGTCCAGTCCAGGTGCGGGTAATATGCTTTTGACGGGTCGAGAGGTAAAAATTGTCTCATTGTGCGAAAGCTAAATCGAGACATTGCTCAGATCGTACTACCAGAAATGAACAGTCTCTTCGGTATCGGTTTCAATACCATATGCAATCAACAATCAGTTCGGTATCCTTTGTCTTTTGTAATGAAATTAGAATGGACTTTGTGTTTGACTTCAATGCCAAAGTCCCGTTGATGCTCTTGAGTCAAGCAGACAGAAACAAAGAACCAGGAGCCACACCTTAAGTAAAGCTGGCACTTTTTGGGATGCTTCCTGAGATCATCCAGACAAAACATCACATTGTTTTACTTTCACGCTTACTGATTGTTTTGGAGCCTTCCGTTTGAACCAGCTATCCCTTTTGCGGCCATGAGAGACCTTCGCTTCATCGAGCATGCCGTGCTTTTGCACTCGATCTTCCCTAAGTTCCATCTTTCTCTCTAGAATCCAACGTCGACGGTCTACTCAAATTGGACATATCCAGTCCGACTGACCTGACAATCTCCTCCCATTTATACAAACTCCAGATGAGTCATTTTGTGTGCCTTTGTTGACAGAAATTGAGGCAATTCGTGCACAGACACCTCCACAGAAGAAGGAGATGGCCATTGTCGAGTCCTTCCCCATGAATGATGGCGACGGCGTCTACAGTTACCTTCACAATTCTTTCATGCAGGTAAGTTCGAGAAGACCCACTTTCTATGATGCCTCGATTGACATAATTAGTCTAACCTGTATGTTCTGTTTCCTTCATAATTAGTCTAAGTTGTATGTCTTGTTTGCAGAGGAGAAGCATAGATGTTGCCGTGAAAATGATTGATGAGGCGATCACTGAGAAGCTCGACGTGGAATTGTTACTCTCATCTTCGTCAATATTCAGGATCGTGGACTCGGGATGTTCCGTTGGTCCAAACACGTGCTTTGTCGTGGAAAGAGTTACAGAATCTATCAAGCTCAAGTACCAATGTCAGGGCCTTGATTTGAAGAACCTCGAGGTCCAAGCATTTCTCAACGACCAAGACCCTGTTGGGTAAAATTTATTTCTGTCCCCCGAAACAACTATTTATGTTCTTTTGTTTCGGGAAACAAAAAAAAAAAGAATAGAAACTTGTTTGGTAAAATTTTTGTTTTTAGGAATAGAAAATCTATTTTTTTTTTCGAATAGACATGAAATAGAAATAAGAAGTAGAAAAAAAAAGTAACTTCTTTTTTTCCGAGAACAATTTCTAAAATCTATATTTTTTCTCTCTCCTTCTCTTTTATTCTTCTTTTTCTTTTTTTTTTTTTTTTTTCTTCTTCTTCTTCTTCTTCTTCTTCTTCTTCTTCCTTTTGGTCGGTCGCCGGCCTTGGCCATGGCCGGCGCTGGCGACCAACGACCAGATGAGGGTCAGCGACCTTGCCGGAGAGTCGCCAGCCCCCAAAGACGCCGAGCCACGGCGAGGCTCGGCCTCCCCAACCAGTGCGAGGCTGGGCCTCGCCAAGCTAGGGCAAGGCAGAGCCTCGCCCAAAGTGATCGGGCCGGGCAAGGTCGGGTGAGCTCGTCAAAGCCTCGCCCGGCCGGTCGCCGGCCACGATGGTGGCGACCGACCAAAGAGAAAAATATATAGGAAAAAAAAAAAAAGGAAAAATAAAAAAATAATAAAAGAATTAAAAAATTAAAAGAAATAAAAAAAAATCTAAGAATTATTTCTATCCCTAGGAATAGAAATTTTGGTAAGTTATCAAACGCATTCTTTTGGTCAAAAATTGTTCCCGAGAATAGAATTAGAAAAAACCATTTCTAATAAAAAATTGTTTCTCGGAATAGAATCGTTATCAAACACGCCCCAAGTCACCAACGACTTCAACATGCTATTCAAGTCCCTCCCCATGGAAAAAACTTACTATGTTTCCGCTGTGCCAGGCTTTTTTTTCATGGTCGCTTATCCCCAAAGGCTTCTCTTCAATTCATTCATTCATCTTATGCACTTCAGTGGCTACTGAAAGTACAGCCACAAGTAACAAAAGAAGGATCTTCGACTTGGAACAAGGGGAGGATTCACACAGCAGACGCGCCACAAGACATCGTGGATGCTTACCACGAGCAATTTGTGAATGACATGGAGATTTTATCGAATGCTAGAGCTGCAGAGCTTGGGTCTAGAGGACTAATGGCCATTCTCATTCCAAGCACACGGCCTTGCTCAAAATCCATTTTCGGCATGCTAGTGCAGCTTCCGGAATCTGCTCTCATGGATCTCGCGAGCTCGGTAAGTCTATGCAACACTGAGATTTACTTCTCATGCGGCAAGAGCATAATTTGGGGCTGTCTAGATAAAATTCACAAACATGGTCATTTTACTACAGAGAGCTATGATTTTTTCGAGTTAAATCCAGTCACGCTTGCATTGTTGCATTCATTTGTCTTGATTTGAGGATGCTTATATATGAAAAATATACTGGTTCAAAACGTGAGAGCTTCTAGGGTCATAAAATGTTTTAAATTGTTGCATGGTGATGTCAACAGTTTGAAGAGAGAAATATGCGATCAAACGTAAAAGAAGCTATATCAAATGATCAATTATATCCTTGATTTGGTGCTTTAATCCTGAAGGGACTGCTCTCTGAAGAGAAAATCCACTCATTCAACTTGCCACTCTACCATCTGACTTTGGCGGAGATGGAGGCCCTGGTGAAGCGAAATGGGCATTTCAACATCGAGAGGACGGATCCGCTGGTTCGTCTGCCACCTAGGAGGCATCTGAAGCGATGGCCAATGCGAACGTGACGCACATCAGAGCCGGCTGGGAGGGGCTCATCAAGGCACATTTCGGATGTGAAATCGTTCAACCATTGTTCGAACAATGCCGGAAGAAGGTCATGGAATCGTCTATATTTGCTCAAGCTTCTTATAATCGGAAGGCCGAGACTTTCATCCTCCTGAAGCGCTTGTGATCAGATATGATGCAAGTCGGAGACGGGCTCAATGCAGGCGTATCGGGACTCAGGAGCAGCAAGCTTGGTTGATGCTGGAGGCTGAGCCGATAGAGAATCACATTCTTGTTAATTTTAAACAGAGCAGACATGCAATCTCTTCGTTCGACTAGAGTAAAGGACATGCTTATTGCTAATGCAAGACAATCAATCTTCGAATTGGTGCATCATTCGTTCAAGAAAATAGAAAGAATTTCCTCACTTGTTAAAAATTCAAGTAGACAAGGTCCAAGGAAGTTTTGCTCCAAGAATGAAGTGTAGAAAAGCAAAAAGGTTGTAACTAACTATCACTTCACTCGGCACCTAATCTGTTCTATTTACATTTCAATTCAAATGAACGCCTGACAATGCCCCGATGGCTACTTCGACTGCTCTCGACAAGATCACTCCCGATGAAACCGGGATGCTCATCATCATGAAAGCCAACATCCCGAGAGCCATGCTCGGCCTTGTGTTCATCAAATGAGACTGCAACACCCCAACAAATTTGCACACGTACTCGTCGTAGCAAGTGTAGTATTTCTTCTCCCACTCCATCCAATCCTGCGGGGGCTCGTAATTGCGCTCGATCATCTTCATCTCGTGAATCCGCTTCCTCAGGATTATCATGCCCTCATCGGCGAGCCGCCCGCTGCAACCCCCCTCGTAGCTGTCATGTTTCGCAGCAAAAACCACCGCGTCCTGCTTCCTTCTTCGAGACGTGAATGGACCACTGCTCAGGCGACGACAGGATCGACTGGCAGTGAAATTCAGGGGAAGGAATGTTGAAGAACAGCAGAGAGAAATCGATTCCATTGTAAGATCTTGAGTAGAGTCAAGAGTCGAGCTGAGTTTCGTGAGGATGTGCTGATGGATGAAACAGAGGCTTGGTTCTGTTTTTATAAATGGATATTCCTGATATTGAGACGCCGGACCAGGAAGTTAGCGACCAAGTTTCGGGTTTGGACACGTGTCTTTTGCGCGTTGGCGTTGGTGCTAAAACAGATGCAGATCTGAAACTGTTTAATGTCAGACGTGTCACTTGCCAATACGCTGCAATGAATGGGGGCTTGGGGAATCTGAATGACGGCAATGGTCGGCCATCTAAAGTATTTTTTTTATTAATGATTGGGCCATTTCCTTACCTTCTCCCCCGCCACGTCCATAGAGTTCACTATTGACAAAACATATAAAAAAACTGCAGATTCCTAAATGGATAATTCAAGGCATCAGCAATAATGTCAAGTTATATACAATACGTAATGTCAAGTAATATACAATGATTACGATGTCAACCATTTCCTAGCGACTTAAAGAAAATGGTATATTTAAAATGACAACAAAGCATGAGGTCAAGAATTAAAATTTCGACATTTGTTTTCCATTTTCCCATTTCAGTTTCAGACCCATTTCATCTCAATGCATCTCAATCGTTGAACTATTGAGACTGTTAATGTATTGAATGCCTAGTTCCTCAAGTTTTAGTGGTTGAAATGCATGTTTTGAGTGGGGTGAGAAGTTCATTGGAATCATTCGGTTCTTTCACAATGATTATGTTTTCTGCTGTAGATGTGATTAGTATATTAGATTATATGCACTGTATGCAGCAATAATCGTGATTGTACCTATATAATGAAGTGACTTGAGATGTCTTATTATGCACAGACTTCATCATTTGACTGATATTTATTTCTATCTTCTTATAAAATGCTGAATTAGTCTAGCATTATTGAGTTCTTCAGTTCGGCAGTTCATTGAGTTACTGTTTCGCTAAATCGCTGACTACATACTGGTCTTTCAACCTGTGCTGTGAAAATTATTGCGATTCAATCAATCAACAATCCTGCCAAACATTGCAGTCCTTGTACTTTGTATTGACAGGCGATTGTGCGTCAGAATTGGAACGGGAACTTGATTGGATTTTAAGAATAGGTGCAAATGTATGGTTGACAAAAGGAAATAAACAACTAGAATCATCAGGAATAAATTACTGGGAAATGATTGGAAATAAATTGCAAACGAAATAAAGTGCATTGACAGAAGTAGAACTTGCTCTTCATCTGTTTGTGCATGTTATTTCCACTTCAGATGTGCTCCTTTTTAGTTCATGAATGATTGGCCTCTCCCACTAATCATTCCGGTTCATTGAAGTCAAATTCCAGCTCCATACATAATGGTTAACCTCAAGGTTTTGACTATAACATTTTATAGACTCAAACGTGATAATTACTTGATTGCAACTGACAGTCGACACCTTAGTAACCGTTCCGGCTGTTTTCATCTTTGCAGTCACATGTTAAGTTTTCCATGACTCAACCGACATGAATTGCCTAAAATTGACTTGGCTATTAGTCGATGGATGAAAACTCTTCCCGCCTTGTCGACTTAATTCTATTGGCTTCCACAATCAATGTTTGTGCTTGACTTTTGACCGCATTCATAGTTTATATCAGATCACATGCTGGCTGATATATTGTTTACTTTTTCCATTGATACCCGACATGTTCTATTAATTAGCATCAAAGTCGGTTTTATTAGGGTGCCAACAGTTGCTAAATAGAATTTCATTGAGTTATGAAAGAGGACCTAAAATGACTTCATATATATCTGCAGTCGAATTCTGTCTACAGTAGAAATTATGGTGGTTACGGACTAATAGACTATATTCTACTGATAAGACAAAATACAAAAGAACGGGCAAAGAGGGACAAGACAATTGACATGGATCAGTTATGAAATATGCCCTGTTTTGCTGCAGAATATGCATCAAGAAGCCAGCTTGAGCCGAAAGAATATTCTCTCACTAAACAAAATATGACAAGATTTCCTCAAGATGGATGAATGATCGAGCATGGTCCCAAGAGAACAGAAGAACCGATCATTTTGACATCGATCAGTATTAGAGTTACAGCTAAAGTAAGAAAGGCAAATGATTTCACCATCAAATTGTACATTCAATCCCGATTCGCTAAAGAAAGGATTTGGCTGTACGTGCATATCCAATGAGAATCAATTGAACAAAATAAATGAAAGAGCTGTACTAGTCATCATAAGAGGCATGAGGAGCAGCGGTGCACCCAGGGTCAAAGGGATCTTCAGACCCACAGCAGTGCCAATATTGAAAAACTTTGCCTGCGTCTGGAGTATCCATGGTTCCTCCACTGTACACACTCTCAAACTTCCTTTTTGTTTCCCCTGAAGAAATGAACAACACAAAATATTACACATTGGATCACCACTTATGTGAAAAGGCACATGAGATTAATGACAACATAAACCGAAATTGCTGGCTTAAATTAATCAAAAACAGAGTCTCGGCAATCATGAGGAACACACGCTGTATTCTCCATAACCAGACTTCTAAAGTTGGGCATGAGCTGAAAACCAGAATATCCATTCTGGTTTCATACATAACTGAGATTATCACGCAACTGTTTAGCACAATGCATGGTTTATTGAATGCCGTTTGATAATCATCCATCTTGAGTGACAATCACTGCAATCTGATGCACTTATTTCCATTTCGTCACACAGACAGCATCTAATTGGAAGGAATTTCCAGTAATAAGAAATACTTGATAGTACCTGAGTTACTTGGTTAAGTTGACCACCACTTCCAGCAATTACCAGACTGATATGTATGCAGCTACAATGCGCCTACTTAATGTGTTTCATTGGTCATGCTTAGAATGCTTATTGAAGAGAGAACAATCAATAAAGTAGGACCAGATACAAAAGGTGCTTATAATTT
Source organism: Eucalyptus tenuipes (assembly GCA_014182365.1). NCBI lineage: Eukaryota > Viridiplantae > Streptophyta > Magnoliopsida > Myrtales > Myrtaceae > Eucalyptus > Eucalyptus tenuipes. The sequence continues at coordinate 26,108,071 of CM024542.1, forward strand.
CAACATTTGTAGATCCATTAAAGCAAAATGAAAAACAGGAAGTTCATATTAACAATTTGTGTCAAAAGGTTTGATTTTCTTATTCACATTTCACCGATAATTGAGATAGTTCACTTCTGACATAATTTACAGTTTGCACTGTAGACATAGTTTACAGTTTGCAATGTCCATTTGATAAGGCCTGCACAGCATATTTTTATCCACGAAGCTGATCGAACATTTAAGCTACCAGAAATCAGAAGCTAATAATCCAAAATGTGTAAGTGTGCCATGTGTGAAAGTACCTTGACCCAAGTGAGATGGACCATCAGTGATCTATCAAGCTATACTCTTGATCAACATTAATCAATTTTCTCTACCTTGGAACAGACAGCTGGGTATCACGGCATCAGAATCATTTTCGAGTCTTCACTTGGTAAACAACTGATCTTGCCCAGCTTGGCAGTTCCATCACAGGTTTTTTCAACTCGGTTCACTCTATCCATGTAATTGCAATTCACCATCAATTCATTTCTAGAGTTCAGCTGATACTGAAAGTATCAGCTAATACCCATCATCTAATTGGACGTGCATTCTAGCAGCATGAACTTCTTGCATTAATCTCTGGCCTAGCACAAGCAACTGACCTAAGCCATGCCCAGAAAAGAGGGTTTGAGGAAGGAGCCAATAAATCAAGTGGAACTGGGCCATTTCACCCCGACACGGCTAGCTACAGCTAAATCCTTGACTCGTGCAATTCCGCGACCACAATTCCCAAACTCCGCCAAAAGAATCGACCAAAACAAGAAAAGAGCGCAAGAAATGGGAGCGGCAATCGACCTCCGAAGTGGGCGGTGTGAAAGCGACAGGCACGGGGGTGGTTGAGGGAAGGGTCGAACTGGGTCTTGCAATTCTTGCACGTCCTCAGGTGGTTCTCGCCGGAACCGGAAGAAGCGCAACATCGGACGGCGAAGGGTCTTGGGGAGCGCTGGTCCGCGCCTCGAGCCGTCCGCGGAGCCGAGCCGATGACGCCGAGCTTCGCGACCGAGGCAGTGACGGCGGGTGGCCGAGCGGACGGGAGAAAGCGAGAGCCATCATCTTCTTCTGCTGTCCCCTCGACGGACGGAGGAGGCTCGCATCACTCGGTTCGCAGCACGGAGGACAGGAGATCTAACGTTGACCGTTGGCTGACGATTATAATACATGATTTGCGAAAAATATTGAATTAATATCACAGAAAATCAATATATTTATAATAAATTTATTCAAAATTAATTTTATTTATCACAAAAAATTCAAATTGATATATTTATAATAAATTTAACACAAAAAATCTAAAATTAATATATTTTTTTATCAATTTACCTCTCTTTAGTTTTTTTGTTAAATTGGATTAATATCACGAAGAAATGTATAGTTGTTACGGATTCATTAGTTTGGTTTTTTCATTGTATTAGTTTTCAATTAAATTAGATTAACATCACGAAGAATTACAAATCGATATACCTGTAAAATTTTATATTGGTATACCCGTCAACTGTTACGTGTCATAACGAAAGATACAGTTATTACAGGTTCATTAGTTTGGGTTTTTCCATTGTATTAACCCGAAAACATTTTGAGGTAACGAAGGGCTAATTAATCAAGCTCCCTATAGGGTGGGCCTCGCTCCCTCTTTTCTACGGCCCAGTCAGGCCTAGTCGGTTATTACCGTTAACTACCGTCAGTTGGGGGTGGCGACCGGAAGGACGATAATGCCCCTGCGCGCTCCCCCCACATTGGAAGATTCAACCGAAATGTCAATTTCACGTTAACTTCCGGCGCCCCGCATGAACCCTAGAATTTGGGGCTTTCCGATTCCGTCGATGCGAGCATGGCGAAAAGCGTCGCCAGCGTGAGCAAAGAGGACGAACCGAGCATCGCTCCCGTGCCGGACAGATGGTACGACATCAGCCTCGGCCCTTCCTTCGGACACCCCCACCCGTCTTCCAAGTTCTGCACTTTACGATGTATGTATAGCTTCGAATTCTCCGGATTTTCCTCGTGCTTATCTGTAAATTTTTGGTGTTTCCATGGGAAGAAAAGCGAATGCAGCATCTGTTTCTGCCCCTGGTTATGTCTGTTCTGGTGGAATAGCACACTGAAATAGCAACAAGATGCGTAGTTTGTGTGAATGTCGAGTGGAAGAGGAACCAACCGAACTTGCCGACGGGTAATTCGGTTGCAGAATATGATTTTACCACTCTCCGCTCTAGAGACGCTGAACTAGTGGCTAAAAAGACCGAGCTTGCATGCTCTCTGGTCTTCAAGTGATGGGGTCTCCTTATCAAAGTAGAACTAGCTGTTTACAGCAAGGCTGTTTTAAGTTGTTAGATCCTCTACCTCCCAAGTGCTGTTTGGATGTGGGCACCGTGCAATAGTATTATTGTTAGCTTGATTAGTTGTTTGACTTGGATGGTACATGATGTGCAGATGAATTTAAGCCGGCTTCCGTCGATAAGAGCCAACCTGGATTGCTTCGCAAGAAGAGGGACAACCGGGTCTCTGTAGAGTTTCAGAACAACCAACATGGGAAGCCTAAGGTGGTCTTCGATGGGGTTGCCGAGGATTACAAGGACAACGATGCGGTTCTGTTTTTCGACGGTGAGACATTCCGTCTGGAGCGGTTGCATCGGGCAGTGAAGCGGCTGAGGCACATGCGGGTGCCCGGTGAGTCTGCAGCTGCAGTGGCAGTTGGTCCAGCTGTTGAATCTAACTCTCCATTAGATGGTCAAGCAGAAAACCTTCAGAATTGCCGCAAGGGCGAGGCTCAGGATGTGCCGGTGAGTTTTCTTTCTTTCTTTCTTTCTTTCTTTTTGTGTTTCTCGAGGCACTAAAATCACGGCTTTGTAACTCATACAATGCGTAAGAGGTGTTTTTTTCAATAGAGCAACGAAGGTGTGTTTAATCATACTTCCATCTAAAGAAAAGATCATCCTATGTTGGATATTGCTCATTCCAATAGATTCCTTCTTGGCCACTGTTGGGAACTCTGCGAAATGCTTTGCTCAAACAAGTGGGAACTCTCTATGTGGGCTTAGACTGCACAAAGTATTACTAGGATCTTCTGTTGGTCTGTCGTGTAGTTTCTTACAAGTGTAAAAGTTGTACCGGTATTTTTTGTATACCACATGATGGCATCATACGTTGACGTTCTGAACTCTTTCGTATTCCAACAGGTTGAAGTGGAGAGAATTGACATGAGCAATTCGGAGACAGTAGGTATGTTTAAATTGCCATGCTCATGAATAATCACTACATCTTGATGATGGTTGATGATTTATAGTTTCCGTCTGACCGTGCTTATAGTGCTATTCAGCATAAACTGTATAGCTTTGTGAACTGGTGCAATTGGTTGGTCTTAGGTGCAACCATAGCTTTCTCAGCAGCTTTCTTATTTGAATACTCAGGATTGTGTTGATAGGTTGATTAAATGATAGGTTTGTGAACTAGGATAGGCAAAAACTGCTCAAAGAAAGGTAATTTTGAAAATCCGAATTGAGACACTATTACATTATACAATCATGGCAGAGTCTGTTCACTTCGCCAATACTTCGTTATATTTTTGGCATATGAGGTGACTACGTACGTATCTGCTTGTCAGGCGTGAAACCTGAAGATGAAAATACTGCTGATAAGCTACCTCCAAGTTGTAGCACCCCGAAGGGATTGACTGAATTGACTAATGATGAACTAGAGGAACATCTTGATATCATCGATAGTGACGATGACCATGAAGCAACAGACGCTGGAAATCTTTCCAGAAGAGAAATTCACAGCAGCATCGACATCAATGTACCGCATCAGGATGAAGATGATGATGAGATTGCCAATGTAGATGTTAGTGATGACGAAGGCAATCTGGGTTATAATGCGGCTGAAGCTCTCAGAGCCCAGGTTGCAGGCGAACGACAGGAGCAGTCTTCAACTTCAAGCAGTAGCAGTGACAGTGAGGGTAGTGAGAGCAGTAGCGACAGTAGCAGTGACAGCGGTAGTGGCAGTAGTGGCAGCGACAGTGAGAGTAGTGATGGTGACTCAGTGACCTCAATCTAAGTTCGTTAGGAACTTTGGCTTGCCTATTGCACTTGTTGATATTCTAGTGGTTATGTCGAGTGTGGTTAATTCTGTGAATTAAGTAGTAAATATTAGGGGATGCTGACATAATAGTGTGCTGTGCATAACTGTAGTATTATCATTGATGTGTAAATTATGCAGATTCCGTGACGTTTGTCCTGCAATGGCTTTCTAAACTTGATTCTGCATTTTCGTGATAAATAATGTGAAACAGAGGCTGCAAACGAGTACAGAGATTTGGTCATAATGCCATTTCCGAAAGACGAGTCTGATCTGGTTCGCTAATGCAGTTGCAAACCATGTTCTCCATTAATATTTAAGGAACAACCAATTCAACCTCAAGATCTATGAGGAAACAGCTACTAAGCTAAGCACTATAGATTTCTTGGTGACATTGTAAATCAGACCTGGCAAGATATTAACAATGCCCGTGCGAAATAAAGTATTCCCATGGGGTCTTGCGAATTGAATCTTAATAAGTACAGTTGGTACATCTAATGATTTGTTCAAACTAATAACCATCATATAAGCTAATGAAAAAGCAAGCCATGCAAGGACTTTACACAACATTTTCCCAATAACCTATACACTCAAAATAAACAAGAGACCATAAAAACTCCAAACAGAGCACTATTGGCTCTCATGATTTCTGGGCACAAACCTTGGGGGGCTTGTGGGCCTCCTCTTCTTTTTCAAATTATGCTTTTGAACCTCACCTCACTTTAATTTTCAGAGCCCAGCTGGTTCATTCCCACATAACCCCACCCATTTCTTATAGAAGCAACAGAGAGATACTATATACTCTACCTATATAAACACCCATTTCTCAAAGCGTATAGGAATATGAGTTAGAGCCTCTCTCTCTCTCTCTCTCTCTCTGAGTTTTTGGAGAAAGCTTTGTGGTAAAGGGAAAGAGAAGGAGGAAGAAGATGGGGGCACTTGATTACCTATCGAACTTTTGCACTGTGACCAGCACCAGAAGCAAACGCAGACCAATGCAGGTTCTCTCCATCATTATTTTTATTTTTATTTTTTTGGAAACCTTCTCTTTTTTGGTGCTTGCTTTTCTCTTTCTCTGTGCTTTATTTCAACACAAGAAAGTGAAGGCCTTTCGCTCTTTCGAGCCTGCAGGACCCTCTCTCTCTCTCTCTCTCTCTCTCTCTCTCTCTCTCTCTCTCTCGACATGGATATTTTTTCAGCTCCCCAAGAAGTAGGAGTTTTTCATAAGCTGTTGACTTGTTTTTCAGACAGTGGAGATCAAGGTTAAAATGGACTGCGATGGCTGCGAGAGAAGAGTTAAGAATGCTGTTAACACCATGAGAGGTCCTCTCTCTCTCTCTCTCTCTCTCTCTCCCCTCCCTCCCCCTCTGAAACCTAACAAAGAATTAAGGGAAAAGACACATGCTGTATAGCATGAACACTTACATATTATGCCAAGACTTGAGAAGTCAGTCAAAGATGGCTATTAGGCAAACAGAATGCTTTGTAACATGAGCACTAATCCCTCTTTAAAATTTTGCAATGAATCCATTTGATATACTACATGTTTTTGCAATGTCAGTGAACTTTGAGGAGAGAATAAAAAAAGTAAACGGGGAGAGATGTATAGATATCTGCTCCAGAGTAATTCTTCACATACTGTTTCCTTTTTAGTAAGATTCCCTCGAGCTTAGCTCTGCTCTTACTTGAGTTGAATAACAAAGTAATTAGTAGAGTGCCTTTTGTTTATTGTTCAGCTAAGTGCTAGAAATAATACATCAACAAGGTCGTTCATAAAAACCCATGTTTCCCCTCCAAATTAACTTATCGGTCAAATAAAGTGTTTTCCACAATTTCCGCAACGCACTTTAATATGCATAGATACTGGACATTTCATTGGGTGACCATAGGGACACATTTCAAAACAAAACTCTAGATTTATATTAATATGTACGTCTCTACAAAACCCCGTAGGCGTAAAATCCGTGGAGGTGAACCGGAAACAAAGCCGAGTGAAAGTGAGCGGCTACGTCGACCCGAACAAGGTGTTGAAGAGGATCAAGAGAACTGGCAAAGTAGCCGAGTTCTGGCCTTACATCCCGCAGCACCTGGTTTACTACCCTTATGCCGACAAAGTCTATGACAAGAGAGCACCTGCTGGGTACGTCCGCAACACCGTCCAGGCCTTCCCGAGCAGCACAAGCGCCGCACCAGAGGAGAGAATCATCTCCATGTTCAGCGACGACAATGTTAATGCCTGCTCTATTATGTAATAATTGCCAGTTACGTACTACATGCACTTTTAGTTATATTGCATGGTTTGGTTCTTGAGGATGAGAACTGATGTTGTTGTTGGTGTGCCTTTGTGTGTATCACTGCGGCAAGATTAACGAAATGGAAATCACTGAGTTGAATATAATGTACCAGATGTAATGTCAGCCATGGATGATTTTTATAACGCTGTGCCTCGTCTTTTTATGGTAAGCCTACGTACAAAAGATTATACTTGCTTGAGATGGGTATTTCTTCTCTCTAATGTTGCCACCATGAGATTCAGATCACCATTTCGGTATTTTAGCTACAAAGAAATGACATGAAATGCTACATCATTGAAATAGTAGAACTACCAGAGGTACTTTCCATGATTTATCAATGGAAGTTTATGTGTATCTATCTCATAGTTGCAATTACAAATGAATAAGTAAACTGAGAAGCACATTGACTTAACATCGATTAATTAGTTCTTTAATCTGTTCTACATCTGCGAAAATGAATTTGAGCCGGTCATGTAATGTGCCCATTCGAGCCGGCCAATTTGGTTCAACAGGCTGATATTCCAAGATGAACCCCATTAGGCTTACTATACCCGCTTCAAACAATCGAACAGTATTGCTTTGGTTTGAGGCTGATTGAAATGGTCGGTATGCTTGTTTGCTCAAAAGAAAATTAGACGTGGCCTTCAAAGGAGTTTGAATTGACGAGGACCTACCAGCACTCGCGCTTCATTGAAAACAAAGTTTTGGCAAATCGTTTGTCACAAAGTAAAAATGAAAAAAAAAATGCCATGCTAAGCTCATCATAAAGTTTACCGCAATATTAGATATATTGATATTGGTTTGCAAAATTATTCACTAAATAATGTGACAAATTGCAAGTAGATATTTAAATAAGTGGGTCATATTCAACGCTTACTACAATAGTTTGCAACATTTTGTGTAATCAACCAAAAGAGAAGGTTTGTACTGCTAGTGTTGCTCATGAGTTTTTTATGTATGCTTCCATCAAGAGATCAACTCCGAGAGAGGCAATTTCCTAGCCCTTTCTCAAGGAATCACTTTTGGGGGGGTGTCCGTACTTTTTACAACATTCAAAAAGAAGGGGGTTGAAAGTCTCAAGATCAAGGATTTGGTGAATAACGCAAGTATTACATAGACAAGAGTAGTGCTCAAGGTCCTAATGAAGGAATTGGATTCTCGTTTTCCCAGCCACTAAGAAAGAGTAAAGGCAAGCTCGTAGGACATGTACAAGGAGCTTCATATCGGTGTCATAAGATCATATTGATAAGTTGGTCTTACCAAGTCATCCGAACCATCCACGTTTCACACGTGATAATTCGCTTCGATTGGCTTGTTAATACTTGTTCTCAAGGATGAAAGAAAGAAAGAGAGAGAAAGCTTTGATATTATGCACCATCCGTGAAAAGTTTAGTATCTGTAATTTTTTTTGTGAATTCAAACCCTAATGATGCCTCTAATTCAATAGAAGTTGATTCATATTCTGCAGAAAATGATCTTTATAGACAGACAAGAGTAAAGTGACCTCACCCAAGAAATACTTCTCATGTGCACGGGAAAATGCCTTCCCCACCTACCCACCGCCCAAAATTTACTGTAGCTGATACCTTTGACTGTTGCAAAGTCAGTCGGTGCAGATCAAGTTGATGCATTTTTCATGCTTCCGTTTGATTTTGAACGGTCGATTCCTCTCTTTTCAGCTCATATTTATTCCTTCTTTTTGGAACGCTTTTTCTCAGGCAGTTGTTCTTTCGGAACACTTCATTTTTTTCCTTAAGTTTGATTGGTTTTGAGAACACTTCTTGGGTAATCAACCAACATGCATTGATCTAGAACCCTCTATACATTCTGATCATATGCTTTGAGTTTATCTGCTATAGACATAACACAAGATTAGTCAATGAGCTTATAAACTCCGGTCTGGCCAATTTTTGAGCGTGCATGCTATTACTAATCAAGTTAGTATGGCTTTCGACCCTTTATTTCATGACTATCAGTCGATTTTTTTTACTGTAGATGTAATGTATAGAGCCAGTTTATGACTTAAATGAGTTCATCTCTACCCTTCAAACTGGAGAATTTGAACTGATTATCTGGACTGAGTGTGTGATACTTAGAGTGAATTGAGACAGTAATATCTTGTCAATGCTCTCAGATTGCTGCTACTTACAGTGAGAACAGCAAAATCTTGAGAACAGCAAAATCTTCACACCCTTCCATGCTGGTTCTATACGCTACACTGTCAACGACACATCCCTGAATTTTGGCTTTTTGAAATGGAATGACGTAGTCCTGAATATTATAATCCTCATTTATTGGCCCTCATAATACACCACATACCCCATTATTATATGATCCTTCTTGGACCTTTGCCCTAACTTTGTTGTTCACCACTTGAAAGAGATAATAGAATCTGACGATTTTCTCGACCGATCTTATCTCAATCACCGCCGCTCACACAAAAGGTTACATAATCTCATTTTTAAGCTAAACTTAACTATCGCCTTTTCTTTTTTATTCATTCTAAACTGCCGTTAGACGATATTATGAATCAACTTTAATTCATCTTATTAAACCTATCTCTTGTTTTCAATTAAATTCAGGCTAAGATAAGATTAAATAAGAGAAAATACACAGAGTTCTTAATCTTTAGTCCACTATGTAATGTCATTTTGGAATTTTTAATTTGTTAAATGTGGTCCTTCAATTATTTCTAAATATCTAATCTAGTCTCAAAAAATTTACTGTGTTTATACTAGTCCCTCAACTTTCCATATCAAACTAGTCATTCGTTATTATTTACAAATTTTCATAGTTACACCATTCCCCAGATTTTATAATATCTTTTCATTTTAATCTACTTCCAAAATCAACAACAAAAAAATGCATCTTTTTATTACCTTTTTGGTCCTTATAAATATCACTACAGTTCCATTTAAGTATATGTTAACTTATGATCTACATTGAGCATAAATATAACCTTATTTGGAGTTATATTGGATTCATATTCCTTTCATTCTAAAAAAACTAATAACGATAGTAACTTACTTATGGAATTCCTGTACTTATTCTTGTTCCTAATTTTTTATATAGATAAAGTTTCCAAATTTTCTTTTTATTGTTTTCTTAATCAACTTTAGTTAAACATGTATTAGGAAATTAAAATAGCAAGACTATCAACCTGATACAATTTTAAACGACGTTCTATATTTACTATTATAGAGATCATAAGTTGAAATATATTTAATGAAATTATCGTAATATCTTTAAAAACCAAATAAGTACAAAAAAGTAACGAAAAGACAACCATGTTTTTTGTTGATTTAGGAAATGGATGGAAGTAAATTGATATTTTAAAATCTGAGTAATAGTGTAATCATGAAAACTTTCAACGTCTATATAGAAAGTTGAGGGATTCGATTGAATAAATTGAAAATTCATGAGCTAGATTGAACATTAAGAGATTTTAGTTTAGAGATTATATCAAACAAATTAAAAATTGAGGATGACATCGTATCTTAGGTCAAATTTTATGAATATTTTGTGTCGATTTTCCATGATATGATCTACAAATTGCCCTAATCTCAAGATATCAAGTTGGGCAAGAATCGAAAGTGTAATTATGACCTTTTGTCTTTATACTTTTCCGCCTAGTGTCGCCGCTCTGCACGATGAAATAATAAGACCTAAGGATCACTAAATGCATTAATAATTGGCATTATGATAGTGGATAAAGAAAGGGGAATGATTATAGAGAGCGACCACCTTTGATTGAGAATAACCTTTTTCGATTAGAAAAAGGACGAAGTTTCGAAAGAAGGTGATGGAGGGGTCACACGACCACCCTCTTTTCAGCACCTTCATGAAGTGACCTGACCAAAGACATGAAGAATGGATCCACCCCTTAATCAACCACCCATTATTTAAATCTTAAAGCGCCACAAACACGTCGATCGAAGAAGGGTTTTTTGCGTCTTGAAGACTTTATTGATGGTCGAAGTAAAGTTTGCATTTTTTTTTTTTTTTGAGCTTTTTAGTCGTTTGAGAATGAGATGTGGCCGAAGCATCACCAGCCGATCGGGTCCAATTTGCGATGGAGAATTTCGCTTTGTTTTGACCGGATGTTTGTGAGAGATGCCAACGAGGGGGTTGTTCTATGTCTCCTCCAAAAATCTCGTGATGTCCTCTTATGAATTTTTCCAATGTCGACATAAAGGTGACATCCGATGGGATGATGTTGTTGTGCTTAGAACTTTTGTTTTTGACTTTTTACCATTGTAATTGCCAGCTCGAGTCCTGGAGGCCCTGCTGGTTTTGGCCTTGTCCCCAAGGCATTACGTGCAATCTGCTCAGGGGGAACACCATCGAGACCTGGTGAAATTAGATTTACAGCTTCCCACTGTGCTCGCGACACATATGACGACAATTTCTCCTCCGTCGATCGTGGGTTAAATCGAAAAGACATCATGTTTTCTTCTTGTATTGAGCGTCCAATAGACCAAAAGACAGGATCAGATGCCCAATAATCGAATCAAAGGTGTTTGTCATTAGGGAATAGTAATCCTCTTCACGAATTAGTATATTCTTGAGCTTCCTAGCAATTTCGCTATTACCAAGGAAAGAGAGAATTACCGTGGAAATTAGAAAACGCTAAAAATCTGTCGAGGAGATTTGTTATCGATTCGCACGCGCTAATGAGGAAAGGACCTATTGAGAACGGATGAAAGCAAGCTCAACCCACACATTAATTTTCACAAATAGGGTCCAATAGAGGCACGCAATCGTGTATGGGGACCATATTAGCAGTAGTAGATATTTGGTAGCATGAAAATCAGCGTCGCACAAAAATGGAACGGTTCTTATGCGGGTCCTTCTTAGGACGAACTTGCATCTCTTGTCCATTCTCTTCAACGTTTCTTTTCCTGAATTGAAGGCCGCCAAGATCTACAAAATGTGTTCATCATGGTGAACCGATCTAACATCTGAAAATCGTGTTCGTATTGTACTTTAATAGTTCAATTTCAAGAAGAAAAAGATTCTGACTTTTAATTACCTAACAATGGTATCCAAGGTGAATATTGACTACCTCGCTGCCAGGGTGACCAGATTTTACCTTCTTAATAGTTTTCACCTAATGAACATTCGTCGGCCTAAAATTTGAGGAAGGTACATTGGGGATTTACATTGTCTACTATCTTATTTGTTCAAGTTATTATTATGTTTTTTGCTAGATAAAAAGAGTTTGAATGGGCCTGCGATCTGCCTACCGTTTAAATGTTTGATTTGAGGCATTAATGAAATATCGACTGCCCATAGGATGAGCTTGTCACCGAAGTCCCACATGTGCAAGTGCGTAAGCTCAAAACTCGCAATACACCTAAACCCAGGTCCATCTTTCGGAAACTAACCAACAGTTTGACCCTTGACTTGCAAACCGGGTGTTGGACTGCCTCTAAACTTCATTCTATCCCCGTTTATACCGTTACAATCCCAATCTCCTCGCCCCAAATCCTTGTCGTCGGCGCAATTTTTGGGTAAAGCTTAGTCACACCTAAATCACCAGTCACCAGACAAACAATAGCAGCGATGAAAATTCCTCAAGGCCTATCCGGGCAAATTTGAACCTGAATCGAGGAAACAACCGACCCAAATGGACAAACGTTTCAAACAATTCACAGTATGGGCCGTGCTTGGCTTGAATCTTTCCCAGGACTCAAGTCCATGTGCACAGCTGGCTAATCCATGTATATTGTTGCACTAGAAAAGCTCATTCTTTTCAATTGACACAATTTGTTACTAATCATGCTTTTCTTCATCACAATTATGGCTTACAATTAGTAAACCACGGAAAATCTTGCCCGTAATTTCAGTATTCTACTTCTTTTAGTTAGGCAATAATAAAAACAGCATCCCCGCTGTATCCTATTATCTAAGTTTTAAAAACTGTTCCCAGATTAAAGCAACCTAGAGGTTTATAGACTCTTTCTCTATTGGAATCACCTATTGTAACACACCTTTGTATAAATTATTTGGTATAGACATAGAACAACCACAACAATCAATGGATTCATAGCATTACATTAAAGCACCCAGTAATCCTAACACAGGTTACCTGGTCGAAAAGAAGCTTCTTACACATGTTTTCGCGTTGATATTGGAAAGAAGCTACTTAGCGCTTTTGTGCTTTCCTCCTCCTGGATTGCGTCTTCTGCCATTTCTTCCTCGGAACGAGCTTGCTCTTTGGCTTCAGCTTCAATTCGGGCGAGAACTTGTAATTCGGATCCCTCATGCGTGCTTGAATATCCTTGAAGAACTGCATATTCAACCTCTTAGGCCCTCCTTGTCTGAGTTCCTCGTACTCGGGTCCAGAAACTATATTCTCAAAAGCTCCAATTAATATGTCCAAGTCACTCATGACTTCCCACACGTTGATATAGCGACCATCAGGTCCCTTTTTCAATTTCTTCAAGGCATTCTCGACTGCTAACTTCCGGGCTTTCTTCCCAGGGGACAACTCTTCTGGTTCATTTTCAGCTTTTAGCAGCTCTGAGATTGTCCTGTATTTTGGTTTTTCCTCAAACTCGAATACCTTATCTATATACTTATCACTGGCTTCATTGGGATATGCTTCGGTAGGAATGTCGTCGTCATCGTCGCATTCACTGCCAGTCCACAATGTCTTCTCCTCGTCACTATCAGACCATATGCTATGCAGTTCATCACTATCATCTGCATCAATCTGGTTGGAATGATCTTTCGCCTCTTGCCTGACTTTACGAATCTCTCTTTGAGACTGTTCTGACTCTTCTCATCAGTGTCGCCTTCATCCTCACTTCCTGTCCAAACAGAGGAGTCTTCCTCCATCTCTTTCTTCCAGGATTTCCTGAATTCATCATCTCCCGGCTTGCCACCACCAAAGAGATCATAATATCTGCGCTCATTGCCAGCATACATACGTGATGCTGCAAAGATAAGGTAACGTTCACGACCCAATATTAGCCAACACAAGGAAAAGTTGGAATGCAAAATCAAGAGCATGTTGTAAACTTAGCACGATCAATTAAATAAAGGAAGTAAAGAAACTAGGATTGTTCTCATATTTCAAACTGGCAAAAAGATGCAAATGAGTCTAATCAACAGGGAAGTTAAAAAATTCACGTCGTTGAGGCAGAGTCAACAACAACAGTATCGAAACATGAACTTGTCAAAATAATGAATGCACAAAAATAAGATTAAATTTGCAGTATTGCAACTAAGTCATGTCTCACGCCCTAACATCCTCCACTCCTTTTCTTTTCTTTTAACTAAATGACTTGCAACCGACCTCACTCCTTCAAAAGTTCAACTAGAAACGGCAAAAGACGACATTTTCGAGGGAAATGGAAATAAGGATGCATATACAGTCATGAGTCGCATACCACCGATCCTGAAGAGTGAAGATGACATCTAGCATGCCCCATGCATGACTATCAGTTAAAGGCTTCATAAAGGAAAATTCACAAGCATGTGATACGCACGTCACCGCTCAACTAAAAGCCTCCTCGGTACCAGCTTGCGCTTCCTACTAACGAAACGGAATCGTCCAACTCGCACACCCAAACGAAATTTACACGCTAGGAACATAACGCGAACTGCCCCAGACTACAAAAATCCAATCTTGAAAAGCCCCGACCTTGAAAAATGGGACAAGCCCCGGCAGGGAACAGGCTCGTTCTCGAACTCGGACCCAATTCTGGGCAGAAGCATTTCGACCTGAAAAACGCAGTCAAGTTAGAAAGAGGCAACGAAGGGGGCGTGCTCACGGGAGCCACGAACAACATGCGATCAAAAAGCTTCGACCTTGGAAGAGACGGGAACGGCGGGGGCGAGTTTGGTACTCTTCTGCAGAAAGAAGAGAGAAGCGAGCGGGATGCCCGGGAAGAGAGTCTCAATGGGGTCATCCCAAAACTCCAGCGCCTCCAAGACTATTGACGCGACGAGCATGCGATGGACGCGAGCAGGGCATACACAAGCTGGATGTACGAAGTATTTTGATCTTGGAAGTGAACCCTCACGAGGTTCACGAGTACCTAGAAGCGTTCGAATACTAAAGTTGTTAAACTTTGTACGGGAGCGATGTGTGCTTAAATGTCGGGAGTGCAGCTTCAGCTGCGACTGTTTTTGTGTTATCTATTGAGAAATGAAATCAAGTTATTCATCTTGCACCTACCATGCTTTTGAAGTCGGCATTTACCTATTTGAAATCAACTGGGGTTGATGCTAACCGAATATTAGCAAATGCTCTTCATTCATATTTTCGATTGTCGTGACTTGATGTTTTCCATCCCCCTCTTAAACAACATTTTCCTTATTATTAATTAAAGGTATAAAACGGTCTCGAAATCAATCAACTTCGACACAAATACAATTGAAGACGCGTAGATCACCAATGTCAATAGTGATATTAAGCCCAAATGATTTGCTGTCGCCTCCAATTTCCCGTGTAGATAACGATCTATGATGCAATTTGCTTATGCTCACATTCACCCCGAGGAATGAAGGCATGAGTTAGAAAATTTCATTGCTGAATCAACCTGATACGGATTGTTCATCAAATCCATAACAAAACGTCAGTGCTTTCGCTTCTTGGACCGTCAAAGGCGATATTGTGACCGTATTACCATTAAATTGCTGCAGCTTCAACACATGATTTGGCTCAGTCTCGGACTCCTTGCAGTATGACGTCAGAACATATGTTTCAACTGGTGCATCAAATCTAGGGCAAACTGTCTAATGCAAATATACATGACTTCCACCAAAAAATGTCTTCAGGAGCTTCTAAGACGTCACACAGCGATTTACAAAAAGAAAAAGAGAACCAGGGGTTTAACCACATGCTTCTATTTGCAGGGCATAGGACTGATCTTGAACTGGTAAAGTTTCGAGAGCATAACAATACGTAAACTTGATTAGAGAGATGATTCATTGCAAGCTCCCCCTCGATGTAACACCATGCCTCATTATGAAGTAGAGCAGAAGACTGAAGCACATGTTCACGCTGTCACAGCCACACTACAGATGTTGGTCGTCAATCATTTCAATGGTTGGAGCAAACTGCAAAGGCGAAGAGAGCAAGGAAATCTTAGTCACACACACAGAGAGAGAGAGAGAGAGAGAGAGAGAGAGAGAGAGAGAGTCTACAAGGCTTACTTCATCATCTTCATCGAAATACAATCCATCAACAGCACTATTTTGCTGGAACTCCATCCAAGAGTATTCTCAAGTAGTTCCTTGAATTTCCTTGTCTACAAAGCCAAACAACCCCACCCTAAGTAATTCCTTCATATCCATTTAAATAAGGGTAAGTGACTAGCAAATATGCAAATTGAGATCTACAGCTGCTAGATAGGACGCACAGAACTCAACAAGTTTCTTTCAACGAGCTTCTCCCCAAGGCCCCAGAGAAACGTGTAATTACAGTTAGGGCAAAGTCACTACTGTAAATAGCTGAAGCACGTTCGATGGTTCAACTCCCATGAGAAGCAGGAGAAGAAGCAATTAAGTCAGACATAATTGCAAATTTTTAGTATATGTTTTACTAGTCAATCCTATTTAGGGTACACAATCTGTGCTCATATGAGCTCAAAAGCAGATAGCAAACTAGAATATTGGAAGTGGAACATATCATAAAGATTTAAATAGACATCAAATTTGGTCCTCACTCCAATGCCTATACTCTTAAGGACCCTGATTAACCTGAAAATTTATCACCAAGTGGTCTCCACAACAATAATATCATTTCATTGTATTTTAAAAGAAACTGCAATTCTTGTCTATCATCATTAGAAGTGCAATGGCAAATGGCAGATAACGCTGAGGCTCAGAAAACCAACCCAAGATAGAAGTTCTCCATCAACAACTGGGGCAAATAGCACCAATGAAAAGAAATCCTGAAATTGGGAAACAAAATAAACTGTCACAAGTTTTAAACATGAATTTGGATTAACAGATGACTCGATTTAGTCAGAAGACAACCAATAAGACAGCTCAGTCTCATGAACCTATAAGGAGTCAACATGAATGACTCAATACAATTGTAGGTATAATATATTTAAACACAACATGGAAAAGTAGCTAAAACTACAGGATGATTATCACCTTATCCTATTACCTTGCAAAGTCGATGCAAAAAGCTATCGGTAGAAAACCACAAATCATCCAATAGCGCTGAGGTTCCCTGCTCTGTACTCCTATTGTCTGCAGAGTCCTTTTGAAGTCCATACTTGAGCTGATAGTAGATCACCCTAACAAACTGACAAAAAAAGAAAAAAAAAGTTACTCCATTTGTCGATACTGGAGCTATCCTGATTCCTGACTGAGCTCGACCAGTATAGGGAGCACAGCCAATAGGCACCACAACTGAGAAATATAATCTAGTGTGCAGTTGAGAAACAACGAATTAAGAGTCATAGACTTGTACCTTTGTGAACAGCTGAGTCCTCGTATGGAAAGGCTGCTCAAGTATTACAAAAAAAAGCAGTTAGGATCATAGATGCTACAAAACAACTAATGTTGGAGATACACTACTACGTGCTAATGGTAGTCCCATAAGCCAACTAAAATATATAAATTAATGCATTCACTTCCTAGTCTCATGGCACCTTCCTAGCACGTGCTAGTGCCAGTGGCCTTCTCATAAAGCATGATCTTAACAGACCCAAACATTATATGGCTATTTTATAGACGGATAATTAAACTGTAGGACATTATTGCATTAAGTTGAAAGGAGACTATGTACCAGCAACTCAAGAATTAGCCATATGGGATTTCAAGAAACTTGTCAGATCTAGTGGAGTATTTGCCAAAGAAGTAGAAGTACAGGATAGCGGAAATACCATAAAGTTGCTTTGCAAGAAGCAACCTAGAGATGCTTTTGTCGATTTATATTGTTCTGACTGTCATGTTTAAACGTTTCTTCAAATTTAAGATTTTTGAAACATTTCTTATGACTCCCATATAATGTAGATACCCACAAAACAAACTGTACAATACAAACACTTGGCCCATTTCTAATACTCCACTGCTAAACATATCAGGGGAAAGCCCTGCATATTGTCAAAACCAAGATCATACACAGAACACGGTGACAAATGTAGAAACTAGAAATTTGGAAGCAGTCAGCGGTAAAAGATTTACCACAAATGGCAAACAGGTAAATTGGGAGAGATGACAGGAAGGTTCTTAGTCCCAAAAATATAGGCACGAATATACTAACATAACAGCTAAAATTATATTTAAAACGGGATGGAATATATAAAACCATCCAAGCAAACACTTACAGCTTCAGTGCAACCAAGCAAAAGGCCAACCAACGCTTTCCACTGCAAAAATGCTTCCAGTGATTGCCCCATCTGAAACATGTAGTGTGTCAGACATAGTACAACTCATTTACCACATCAAAAGGAAAAAGAAAAAAATCATTCATTACCAGAAATGCAATAAAGGAAAATTGAAATTCCCCAAGGAGTAGGTCTTCAGAGCCTCCAAATTCTGTTGCAAGTATGATTTCGAGCAATTGTGTCTGGACCACACAGAGAAAAAAACAGAATGATCAGCAACCCCTGCATCAATCAATAGCACAGAGCTACAATCCACTATGAAAAACGCCCATGCAAATTTCTTTTCCAACATAAAATATTGACATCTGGCCTGCAGTTTCCGTGTTTCGCAAGAACGGTACCTTGTCAAGATTTAAAGAAGTAAGTTCATGGCCTTCAATTCCTCGGCACTTGACAAAATGGGGAATAGATGTGTAATAGCATCCCCTACTCTGAGCCTTGTCCACACTTGCTGAAAACTTCCTTGTTTTCAGTTGTTCATCTAAAGCTTTCTCCATTGCTGCTTTTGGAGTGTTCTTTAAGATCTCTGACTCACATGCAACAGTGATATCTCCTCCAATGGGTTCTGAAAGCAAATGAGTCATATATGAAAACATTTCTCGATTAAACATTGCATGGAAACTGGAAAGCATACGTATCATTGAAGTGAAGAGATAAAGGACATATGAATATCCATGCAAAACAAGCATCAACAAACACTATAGATGTTCTATCACCAAGTGAGAAGACACTTCAGTGACAGACACGATCTGCAGAAAGTAACAAGAGGTCTCAGGATAGTAAAATGCATACCAAGTCTTTGAATAGTGTCCTTAGTAATGTAATTGGATAAGCGCTTCCAATCTCCATATCGATTTAGATCATAAGGACCAAGTTGTCTATCGAACTCCATACTTCTTACGGCTTGACAATACCTCTCTGCCTTGACAAAGTCAACAGGAGATAATGTTATGTCAGGGATCATTCCGTGAGTGTCTGAAGAGGACATATTATTCTTCCAAAATTCAAAATTTTAAGTAGAAAAATTTATTCAACTGTCACTTAATCTTAGATGCATCATTGTCCACCTCCCATAATGAGATCCCCACAAGTAGAATGTTATAAACTCACATCATGCTTCTGCTATTTCAAGCATCATGTCGTTCAACCGAAGCTAAATTTTTACGAATAGTAGAGTTGGGCATTAAAGTACGAAAGTGGAAATATCAGCATCCAACTCCATATTTGCAGGCACGTGTCATCCACATAGAGGAAAAAAATAGCTCAAGCTTTCGGCAACAGACCTCTTCTTCAGACACGCTAGCTAATCGCTCTTCTTCAGTATTCCACCTTCGAATGATAACCTGGTCAAATATCATCACCAAGAAAGCTATTCATGACCAAAAACATATTGGATTAACTTCCGATATAATGACCTATCTAGGTGGTAACCAATGGAAGACTCCATCAGATTCCATACCTCAGATGGACCAGCATCAACAAAAAATCCCACAATTGGCGAGAACTCTTTGCCATCTCTGCATGCAAACAATTTAAGACATTTCAAGTAAGTGAAGTTTCACATTGATGTAAGATGATTGACAATTAAGCAGTTGCCAATCAGCCATGACTAAAGCATTCTAGACCAATTCACCAAATGGAAAAATTGCAGCTTTCAGAAGCTACATAAACTTTTAACAGCAAATGATCTTCATAAAAAGAAGCACTTGATACGAATAGAACAGAAAGATAGCATGGCAAACCACAAGGCAGAGAGGGAACACAGAGTGCCAGACCCCCTAAACAAGAAAGTACAACGCATTCAACAAACTTTAGACAAGGGAAAAAAAGAAGACATTTTGATACACCTTCGGAGCGATTCAGGATCACCTTCTACTTCTACCTATCAAAATAGCTCAACCCATTCATCCAGCTACATCAATTATTTTTAACTCATCACCCAATACTAGCAGGACAACATCGCTCCATAAAGTAAACGAATTGGAATTAACAGAAGACCACCATGCCTTATCCAACATTAATGGGCTATCGAGTAAAGTGCCGAAACCGACCTGCTCGAAGAGCTGTAGTAGACAAAATGAACACCGGGAGGAATCATCTTCAGCCCCTTGAAAACGGGCCCAACAGAAAACATCTGCAGCAACCGTATTCCACAGGAGAGAAAAAAAAAAAAATCAATCAAAAGTGACTATCGTCAAACACAAAAACCAACGAAAAATTAGCCGCGCCAATTGCCGACGCGCGCGAAAACAAAGCAAATTGCTTGAGGGAGCGATGCGCGACCTGGGTGTCGATGCCGACGAGAGTGTACTGAGGAACGTCGAGGAGGAGCAGCGTGGCGCCTCGCTTCACGAGCTCCAGAGCCGTGTCTGCGTCCATCGTCGCTCGAAACTGAAACCGAAACCGAAATTGAGCGGGTTCTCCTTCGCTTCAGGATATGCTTATTGCTTGCTTCGCTGCTGCTGCTGCCGCTGCTTCTTCTTCTTCCTTCTTCTTCTACAGGCCTCTGTCTGCACTGTTGCTCCAGAGTCTTCCTGTAATACGTGCTTGCGGCGGGTTATCGGTTCGAACTTTTGAGCCGAGTTGAACCGGACCAAATGATATTAGTTCCAAATTAGAGGAAAATTGGTTGCATTTTATATTTTATATTTTTGTTACATCTTTTTCAGCTCTCACAAGTCAAATTTTCAAATACTTATATATATTTTCAATACATGAAATTTAAAGCATTTGTGCCCGATTTCATATTTTTTAAGAAAAGGAAAAAAAATTATATATATACACATGTTTTTATGCATAGCTCCAATGTATTTAGTATACGAATACTGAATTAGGTTGGAATGGAATGAATAAAAAATGAATGAGAATACCCATTCTTCTGTTTGATCCAACATGAATTGAAACTTGAATTTCAATCATTTGTTTTTTTTTTTTTCTATCATCCAAACAATTATAATAAATTGTTTAGATGTGTGCACACAATTTTCATTTTGTATTTTCATACGATAAACTGTTAATTATGGCAGAAGTAATTATAATAAATTGTGCTTTACTTCTTGTGACGTTCAAGGCTAATTTCTTCCACGCATCCAGTTGCTTTCATTAACATTTTTTTTTAGAAGAGTTCCCCAAGATGAAATTAATTATATTCTTATATTTAAGTTTGAGAAGATAAACACTCTTATGCCTCATCTATTGTTCCACGATGGGAGCAAAGAGAATCTTTTACAAGTAGAACAAATCGACTCGAAAGAAAACCTCTTTAAGGAAAAAGAAGACATTCATGTTCGAGCCCGGAAAGAAATGTTATTTTTCATTGGTTAAAGGAGGGAATCACGGTTCCTTTAAAAAGCATTAAGTAAAGGACAGTGCGCATTTTAATTTAACTAAAAATGTGATCATTTTGTATAATTGATTAAAAAACTAATTAGTTATGAAGTTGGAAGTTCGATTTACTCTCAACTTTTACACGAGTCATTGGTTTATAATTTCCGTTTTTCCTTTTCTTTGTTTCCATTATATGAGTGTCTGCTTCAATCGGCCATGAAGTTCGATATTTGTTTCTATAGGGTTTGAGTCTACTTTTCAGTTGTTTAAATTTTTTTAAATATGCAATAGCGTCTTTTTTTTTATTAAAACCAAACCTCTAACTCGCTAACAAAGCACAACATGCGTATCAATCGCTCAAAGGATACCGATTACGAGGAAAGCATCGAGTGCACAAGCAATACAGAAGAACACTAACCTTTCCCCCTCTTATTATTGCCACAAAACCAAATAAAAGTTCGAAGAACAGCCAGGGCTTAAAAGCAGTTTTATAATTGATACAAATGATGAATGATATAAGACAACGAATAGTGTTCAGTCGAATCTTTCCGCTTTGAAATTGACCTGTGGGTTCCGAATGTCGTCTTGACTTTGAATCAATCTAATCTCCAAGCTGCTCGATTGCGGATCGAACTCGGCACTTCTGTAGTCGTTCACTGTTCTCTGAAGTACTGCCTGCAAATCATGGTAGAAGCCCCACGGTCAATCATGTTTATACCTTGCAACGATGCAAACAAGAGTCGATTCATTCGATCCTAGTGGTGAGCAAGGCAAAAATAGGACGTGGCTGATCCATTCGCTTTCAGCTAAATTTTCTTCTATAGGATTTTGATGTTGCATTGTATATCGTCCGTAGATGGTGTTTGGTGCGTGTGTGAATGAATGTGGGTGGAAGAAGATGGCCAGTGAAAGTTGGGCCCGATTGGCTAGATAAGAACCGATAAACATTATCAACATCTGACTCTATATCCAGTGAGTCTCCAAGCTGAGGATAGGAGTAGGATATAATGAATTTTTGGAAGATTTCTTCTCCTATCCTATCCCATTACTATGATTTTACACGGAAGACCAAACACAACGCAAAATAGAATAAGATCCATAAGCACCTGTAAGCTCGACACCGCAAGCTCTGCTGCCTTATCAAGGTTGTCGGGATGTTTCTGGAAAAACCAAGAATTGTTGGGTTCAGGAAGAGTAAATTATTGCAAGAATTACTACAAGTTAGGAAAAATCAAAATTCTAAAAAGGGGCAATACATTGCTCCATCCAAGAAGAAGTGCTGTCATGAGATCTCCCGTTCCCTACAATCGCATTAAAATATTTATAATGTATCAGCGTAAGAGATTGCAGAAATGCTAGGCTGCTAATGAAAAAGAAACGAGCAATGACCCCGAGAAATCCTGTGGGTCAATTTCAACGATGTATTAATTCATAATTATTTATTCAACAGATGCTTGCCCCAATGTATTTCAACCAGTACATTTAGAAATAAAAGGTGAAGTGAGTCTAGTATGTGTCAACAAAATGCTACAAGCCCAAAGTGACTGTCTAATGTTTTATCCGTTTGTCAGTAACTAAGCATAAGTTATGCAACTACTTGAAGAGAGTTCATAAAGGAAAAGTACCGTGAAATAAGCAGGAATTTTTGGAATCAAGATCTTGAATTGCTCAGGAACCTGACCCTAAAAAAAAGCATGGGAGTCGATGCACTTTACCACCAAAGGATGAGCAGCATTTTCTATTGATGTAACAAGGTAAAGTAAGAGAGGCAAGATCATGGAATGCTCAAGATTCTTGATAATGGTGTAAATGTCTTCACTTCAAGTTCAGATAGCTGGTACATACTTTTGTGTCTCAGCAAAGAGAAGAACAATTCAACAATGTTCTCACATTAAGGAAAAATCCAAATACCAGAATGAAACCATATCATGAAAGAGAGCTACTACTACACATGATTAAGCATCAATAAAGAGAGTCACGAAAATCCACCAAGAGATAATGCTGCACTTCTTATGGCAAAATGTCCAAACCCTTATATAGACTTGTATTACCTACAAATGTCAGAATTTAAACAAAACCACTAATTTTATCAATACAGAAAAACTCACCTTTTCCTTTTGATGACTGCCTATGAGGAGCAGGTCCCCATTTATACTTATACTTGTAATCACAACCTGCAATTAATCAGAAAACAATTAACCTTCAAGTGAGATGGAAAAATAAGATTCAGAAAAGATCCTTCATAGCAAAAAACTTGTTGAAAGACTAAAGAGCTAAAACTGAGCTATGACAAGCTTGTCACGGAAAAAAAAAATTACACACTGAGCAGAAGGAACAGGGTAATCCTGCACTAAAGAGCTACAATTTCTCTAACAATCTTAGAAAATCATCCAGGAAAGTGCAGGAGCAATGAAGGCTATACCCCATAAAAAAAATAATTATGCAGCTTTAATAAGAGAGCAAAGTCTGGTTGGTAGGTAGACATCATTTTGAAGTCACACCTGTTATAGTTGAAGGATAAGTGCTCAAGTACAGTCACACAGAAATTCATAGTAAATATAATGACTGAAACAAAGTCTTTCAATTTTAAGCAACTTTAACAATGTTCTTATTACAATCAGGTTGAGCCAAGCTCCTGTCGACTACATGTTTCCCAGTGCATAAAACACAGACTGACATTGCTAAGAAGACTATCACTTTGCATAGGTAATGCAATATTATGTATCATTGAAGCCAACTCTACCAGAGTTCCCAATATTCAGTAATTCACACTAAGAGAAGTTAGAAATTAAAAATTACAATGATACCTTTGAAGGTCCAGCATCATGAAGCTTGTTACAAGCTTCCCTGCCATCCCTTTCAGACACTATCCTGAGACAAAAGAAACGAAGAACTCAAGCAAAGGCACAAGATCTTCACTCTTAAAAGCAGAACAAGATCAAATAATCTTATCCAAATATTACGCTCTGCAAGGAAAAATGCGGACAATTGTTTCTTCTAATAAAGTAAACATTACAAGACCCCAAAACCAGGACCCTATACGTCTAAAGCATGAGAGATTGTGCTAGATTGTGCATGCTTTTAGTTTGTGCATCATGTACCACCATGGAAAGTGCATATGTGCAAGCCTTTCTCATTTTTGCCACCCATGGGAGATAATAGAAACTAGTCAAACGTCCTCCCCTGGGAACTGATGCCATTTTATTTAATTTGGAAGGCAAAAAACCGGTGTGAATATTAAGATACCCATAAATCTAAGAATGCTTTACTATTTCATCGGTATGATCTAGCTTTGTGTTTATGGCCAAGATCAAACACAAATAGAATGACGAAGACATCAAACTTGGCATTTAACTGAACAGTGGAACCAAGAATTGCACCCAAACCTTTCCCATAGTAATCAAATACAGTTGATTTGGCATAAGAACAAGAGGATACCTATACCCAGTCAAAAGTTCTGCTTCAAATTGATTAGGAGTCAACATTGAGGCCACTGGAACAACCTACAAAAAAGAAGTATCAATAAATCGAAAAAGAGACTGAACCATTAACTTGGAGAACTTCCGAACAATCATCCAAATTCAATTTCAACGACATGAGCAAAAATTTCAGCCAGCATATACGTCAACAGCTGCTCTTCTCACCTTCTCTCGATAGACTGTCACCAGCTCCTCAGGTATATAGAGCTTCCCTCCATCACCCATCACGGGATCACAAACTAGACAAGAATGGCAGTTTTTACAAGACACAGTCAGTGCCTCAATCATTTCTTTGCATAGATGGGAAAGATATGCTCATGCCATTATTTAGCAGAAACAGTACACCAAACTTATCGTCAGACAAAATTTTATAAGCTCCAAATAAATAGACACATTTGGCTTCTTGACATCACATTTAACAGGATTGCCTCAATATCCCTAAAATTTGTGTGGTCACTGGTGAATATGGTTCTTTATATCTGATTAAGAAATTATTGACAATTAGCACAAGCAGAAGGATGGCAGATATAGCCGTTCTCCGGCATGTATCTTGAGAAAAATTTGACTTATTTTTGCCGTGTTGATCCGAAAGCACTATGATATGCGTTATGCTTTTCTTGGACAAGAGAAGATTGTCTGAAAAGAGAAATAATTTTCAAGCAAACTCATCATAGAAGAACCTTCACTAAAAAAAACCATTTTTTTGTAGGGGCAGAAACACATGCTCGTGACACTGATCTTCAACGCTAGGGGCCTCTACTTATTATGACAAATGTACTCACCATATGTCAATTTTGGGTTTACAGAACGCAGCTTATCAACAACTTGCAACACAGTATTCAAGAATGAAACTGAACCAATATAACCTGCAAAGAATAAAAAGTATGATCAAGCTTACAAAGCAAGTTCATTAGATGAAAATTTACCCCTATACTAGAAGGTAATTTCAACTGCCCAAGGAACAGAATCCCAATAAGAGCCAAAAGAGAACCCAAAAATAGTATTTAATTGGCCACAAGAACATTTCAAAAGAGTCTAATGTGCCCCTCACACTTCCATACAAGAGAAAGTATTCCTTGTGAAACTATTTGTCAGGATAATGATTTCTTTCTAGGTTTTCTAATAGTTTTTCTTGCATAATTTTCTACTAATTTCTCACTTGCCATGAGATTCTGCTCAGAAAGTTATACGAAATATTAAAAAAAAAAAAAAAAATCCCCTGAAAAAGATGCGAGAGCAATTATTTACACATACTATCTCGAAGTTTTCCTCAATAAAACTTCCTTCCAAAAAAGAAATAACAGGAGAGGTGTTCTAAAAACCTTTTTTTCACACAATTTTACTACATGGATTGACTGGATAAAGTATGTGAAGATGGTGGCAAAGTAAGAAAATTACAATTAAAGTGTTTTGGAATTTTCACCAAGTGAGATACCCCAGTAACTCCCTCAACCAACAGCCAATATAACCGACCCTACTCCTACGAAGACATTTGCACATTTAGAAGTTCCGACATTGACTGTACTATCAAGAAAATTAGCTGCTAAAGTCAGTAGCTCTCACTGGGAGCTTCAAATTAAGCGCTTCCACAGGGCAAACATCCCCTGTAAAGCCTTCTTCCACCTATTCCAAGAGACAAAAAAAACAACAGCATCCGCCTCCACCCCCCCCCCCCCCAAATGCATGCATGTGTGTGCATTCAAGTCTAAAATCAAAAGGAAAGAAATTATTCTATCTATTTAAGAGATGTAGCAATTATATGATCCCGGATACCAATTAATGTGAAAAGGAAAAATCAACCTGAAGACAAACCTGCAGAACCCCAAAATTTAGTACAAAAAATGAAGTCATATACCTGTCAATAAGTGTGTATAATATAGTAGATCATTCGCCTCAAGGCCTTCAATTAGTTCCCACAATTGTTGTCCATTCAACACTTGACCCTTGAAAGTCGGGTAACCTGAAATGAAATCGAGCTAATTATGCCATGCTCCAAACTCCAGTTAAAGCCAGAAGTCACTGAAGCTTACAAGTGACACTGAATCCTATTCCTGAGTATAGGGCCTTGGTAATAGCTAACCTGTGTGGTTCGAGAACTGTACTGAATTGATGGGGTCAACATCGTAACCCAACAGCTGCAGAGGAAACACAGCTGATTTGTTGCCAACATACCCCTAAGGAAATAGACAATGTGACTAATGTTAAACTATATAACTGAAAATCGCCAAACAAACAAAAACTACTATTTCTACATTACATAAGCAATCCCCCCGGTACACAAGTAGCGTGTTACGAATAAGAAATCATATCATAGAAAACAATACTTTTTCTCCAGTTGCAAAAATAACGTTTGACCAGTTCTATCTCTCGCAACCACTTATCAACGGCCTTTGGATCAGCAGAACATTAAAAATGTTTTCCTGCGTCTTGACTTAATAGAAGAAATTTATATGGACCAATCACCTAGTTTTGTTGCTCAGGCAGAACACTAACAAACCTTGAAAACCAAGATAATTACGATGAAACGCGCGCTTTTGGATGGACTTCGAACCATTCATAGGACTTTAAAAAAAAAAAAAAAAATTTCTGTCTCGAGCCCCATTTCGAGGAATTTCACAGAAGCTACCATCTATCCTCGGCTCATCCGTACTGAGTGACGTTATTAACAGAAATCCGACGACAAACACCAGGGGCCCCCAAAAACATCGCCAATTTACTGCAAGCCAACGACTTTCTCACAGACATGAACACGAGCACGACAGTCAGCTCCACTCGGACATCTGGATCGATCTCGTTTTCTCATCGGCAGCGCAACAGATCGCCCACACTCCCCCGAGCCAAGCGCTTCCCCGGTCACTCCCGTTCCCAAACAGTAACGCGAAAGGAGCAGACCACAGGAACACCGACCTGGACGGTGTGCGATTGGATGCTGAGGACGCGGCCGGTCTCCGACGGCAGGGCCAGCGAGAGGATCGGAGGCGCCGCCCTCGACATCCCTCGGCGCTCTCCTTGACGCCCCGCGGTCAGGTGGGGAACCGGCCGGTGCCCGGGCGAGGGAGGAGCTCGGATTCCCCGCGGGTCGAGAAGCGCGCGCGCCAGAGATTTTCCCGAGAAAATTTTGCTCCGGCGGGGGGAGGAAAAATGCGACCGAGAGGGGAAGACTTACGACGCCGAACGATGGAGAGATTGCTTCGGAGAGATTGCGTGCGGTGTTTATACTGGCGAGGACCCGGTCTCGGGCGGGCGCCGCGTGGTCAATTTACCATCCTGACCCCGGGGATCCCGCCACAAGGGCGGGCGGCTGGGGGCGGAGGGCAATAGAGAGATTTCGCCGTGAGAGAAATCTGATTCTGTTAGATTAGTTTACGAATTTTTTCTATTAGCGATGTGAAAAATATTTCGTTTTGTTTTTTTGTTTTTGCCCGTAATTATGAGAAATAATTATTTTTTTTATGACGAATCTTTACGATGCGATGGTTTCCAACCCCAAGGCCAAATCGAACTTTTGGCCAGATTTTCTACGTCGAACTTTGCCCATTGCGTTAATCCATGCTTCATGTCTGGTCATTCCTGACGTCATCGAGTTGATCTTCCTTCTTCTTTTTTTCTCCTACAGCACAGAATATTATTATCTTTCTTTCAGAAAAGAGCGCATTATTATCTTAGGGCGAATAATACAACTGCCCGCCATTGAGAAAATTCAATCAATCACAACAGGTTGGAATAAATTATCGATAGATGTCAAGACAATGGAAGGCTGCCTCATCGGTCATGTATTATTGATAAATCACCAACTCACACGGTTTTAGAGCCACTTATTTACGGAATGATTAAGTCTCAATTAAAAAAAAAAAAGGAAAATAAGAGATTTGATTGAACTTTTTGCAATAACTTAGAGACTTATGATATTTTTATCTTATGAAAATACAAATGACTCTAAAGTCACTGGCTCATTAAGATTTATCAATATTTGTTTGATCAATGAACTACTTTATAAAATTCATATGTAAAAAGTTACTATTATTCGATGTAGAGGTATGACAAATATGATCGATTTTAATTTACTATGATTGAATTTATCAATATCCGCTTCAACAGTGAGCTGTGGGTTCACATCTACATATGATTAATCATTATAATATGTTCCAAATCTATTGGAGCACCCTGGCAGCGTGGGCACTAGCCCTTTGCCTTGCTCACAGCGGGGACCAACGTCCTTCGCAAAGATCCCAACAAGGTAATGGGTCCTCTGCGGAAGGAAGAGTGACACCATTCCCCTTTTCCCCATTTTTCACAAACCTTGATGATGTATTTGGACACGTCAGCAGCAACATCAGCGTACGTGAACATGACAGTTAAATGAGATTGCTATGCAGCTGTACTTGGGAGAGCTTTGGGGTCCATTCCCCCAAAAAAAAAAAAAAAATTGGTTCGAAATATTTGCTCGAAACAAATAGGGTTTTGGATAATTGACTTCTAGTGTATTCTCGTAAATCAACTTTGAAGTTAAAAAAGAAAGAAAGAAGAGAGGGCCACGCTTATCGGATCCGGTGAGCATTAATCAGAGCTAATGAGTGTCGCAGCATGGGCATTGGAAAGGCAAAGGTGATGACTTAAGATGAAGCGATGACTAGAGGTGATCAGAGGCGAGTCATAACCTCAGGTGACCAGAGGCGAGGGGACCCTAGGCGATGAGGTGCTGAGATCATGTGATCCCAAGTGAGGCTCAGCGACCTCGGCCTAGGTGAGACAGATCTTGCCTAGCGGCCCTTAGCCAACAAGTTAAATCTAGAGCAAGGAACGATTTGTGCGTAAGAGACGACAGACAATGTTTGGAATGAGAGTAAGACAAAAATACAAAAATATTAGTGCGGATAAGATTAAAAAAAATCATTAAAATTTGAAAAGTAACATTTTCATAATACCAAAAGTTAGAGCTAATCCGAAGTTGTATTAAGCTATCACTAAATACCAAAACTTTGTTGAAGGGCTTTTTCTAACCAAAAAGATCAAGTCGATCAATTTTTCGACTAATAAACATGAAATTTTTCTAACAAAAAAAAAGAAGAAGATTTTTTCATGGGAAAATTTCAAAAAGGGGCTCGAAATGTCCTTAGTTCTTAAATAAGGGTTTAAAGTGGATCTTGTTTCAAATAATGGTCTAAAGTACTATCATTTTTTTCAAATAAGGGCTTAAAAGTAAATCTTGTTTCAAATAAATGAATTAGTTATGTCTGTTTCAAATATGAGCTTAAAGTGGTTATATCTATTCCAAATAAAGATTTGACTTTTCGATAGTTAAGGATATTTTTATCATTTATCATTTTCCCTTTTTTTCTCCTTTTTTTCTTTCCTTTTTTTATTTTGGTTATTCTTCTTCCTCTTTGTTGGTGGCCAGCGATGCCATAAAGGGTTGGGCTAGGGTCACTCTCACTTTCAATGAGGGCCGCCCACGAGGGCCATAGGCAAGGGACGGTCTCCCTTAGATGAGGTGACCCTCACCCTAGGGGAGGCCATCCCTCATGGCCATCTGCAAGGTTAGCCCTCCCCTGCCCCAAGCAAGGCCAACCCTCACCAAATCTAGCGAGCGTGGTCTTGTCTATGGCCAACGAAGGCTCGATGACCTCATTAGCCACTAGCAAGGGCTGTCGTGGGCTTGCAAGCCCTTGTCTGCCCCATGCAAGGTCGACCCTCGCCAGATTGAGGCGAGGCCAAGGCTTATAAGCCCTTGTCGGTCCTTCCCTGCAACTAGCAATGTTGCCGAGCCCTCACCGGCTACTGCTAGTGACCAAAAGAAAAAAAGAAGAAAAAAAAAAAAAGAAGATAAAATTTGGACGAAAACACTCTTGACTGATTAAAAAATTTAGTCGATCGACAACCGGCGAGATCAGACTTTATTTGAAATAATTATGGTTATTTCAAACTCTTATTTAAAACAATCAAGTCACTCCATGCCTTATTTAAAATAAAATTTACTTTGTACTTTTATTTGAAAAAATAATGTTACTTTGGGCTTTTTTTGAAATTTTTATAATATTTTCATAGATATATTCGACCTTTGTTATTTATTCATTTTGATTTTTTGGGCCAACACTCAATTTTTTTCCTCATATCGTGCTCCCGTTATTGCAGTCCCCTTCCGTAGCGCTCGTCTCTGCTCGTTCGGACAACTCGCCGAGCGCATCTCTCTCACTCTCTCTCTCTCTCCATGAAGCGCAAGAAATGGTCGGAGCTCGAGGAGCGGACGCTCCTGGCCAAGTACTCGGAGCTCGCGAGCGCCGGCGCCCTGGCCAAGCTCAAGACCCGCGAGAAGAAGTTCAAGCCCATCGCGGAGCACGTGAACGCCTCCCACCACCTCCGGGACCCGGCCCGGTTCCCGTTCCGGTGGTCGTGGCGGGACGTGTCGATCAAGGTCCAGAACATGCGCCACCAGTACCTGGGCGTGAAGCAGAAGATCAGGGCCGCCAGCGGCGACTTCAATTGGGACGACGGCGAGGACCACTGGGAGAATTTCTTGAGGTACAAGGAAGTGTTCGGCGACGTGGAGCTCGAAATCAAGGGCAAGAAGCCGGACGGGGTCGATTTCTTGGGGGATTCCGGCTTTGGGGGTTCCGGCGATCTGGGTTTAGGGTTTGATTTGGAGGATGACGACGACGATGACGACGTCGATGAAGACGAAGAAGGAGAAGAGGATATGGAAGAAGAAGGAGGAGGAGCAGAAGCGGCGGCGGCGGCGGCAGCAAATTCTGATTATGAAAATGCCGATGATGATGATGTGAGCGGCAATGATATCGAGTGTGATAATGTCGATATTGGTCAGTTGAACAGTACGGGGGAGGTTAGGAATGGGAGAGAAAATGGAGGGTCGGGTGTTGTTAAGTCGAAGAAATTCAAAAGGGGGCCCGTGTTAGGATCGAACAAGAAATGGCGGGTCTTGGGTGCGCAAGTCATTGACTTGAGGGATGCGATAGTGAGGAGAGAAGAGAGGAGAGGGGAGAGAGTTCTATAGAGAGAAGAGCTTGATCGACAAAGCAGAAAGTAGGAGGGAGCTGGAGTTTATGAAGGGAATGCGACAGAGCGAGAGGATGGAGAGGTTGGAGAACCGGGAACTGGAGTTGGACAAACGGGAGTTGATCTGGGCGAGGAGGGAAATTGGGCGGAGGATGAGGTTAGAGAGTGAGTTCGATGAGGAGCGGTGGCGGAGGAGGAGGATGGAGGAGAAGAGGGAGGAGGAGGAGATGGAATGGAGGGAGAGGATGATCGAGTTGCAGATCGAGCACGAGAAGGCGATAATGCAGATGCAAGCCGATGCTTGCCAGAACCAAATGCAGATCCTCGGGATCATGGCCCGGATGGTTTGTCAATTCTTCGGTTCAGCAAGCGATGCCTTGAGTGGTGGGTTGGGCGGCTTGCCCCCACAAGTTTTGCAGAACTTGCAGCACCCCGCGGGTTTGGATGATAGTGCCAAGCCTGAGACAAATTCGCCTTCAGAATTCATGTGAACTGTTTGTTCTAACTTCCTGCGTGGCTCATGTTTTCTGTCTTGTCAATTCAAATATTCCTTGACATATGACAGTGTAAAGAAAAGTCTCAGCAGTGGCTTGTTTTGGATTGAGATGGTCTCAGTAGCCACACTTTTGCACTGTTGAAGCTCTTTGAACTTACTGATTTTTGACTGGAGAATCGTGTGTCATAAGTCATAGTGAAGGGTCGACTGGTTAAAGATTTGATATTTGCAAAGCTTGTTGCGAATTGGTTCGAGAGGTCTCTGGAGCTCTGGCTATTGGTTCTTGTAGAAATCCAAGTTGATGCTTGCAGCATCTTACCATTGTTCAAACCTAGTGAGTCATGTACATAAACATAGGCCATACTCATGTGGTAATATCTGCTTGGATCTTGTTTGTTTATAATTTGTTTAAGTGCTTTCTTTCCTTGAGATTATTTTTGGTATCCTTATGTAAGATGGTATTTTGACTGCTTCATGCCCGAGTGATCATGTTGCCTTTCTATCCATATAAGGATCCCAGAAGGGAATAGAATGTCGGCATGAGATTGTGCAAGTCTTATATTTTTGGTGAACTAGAGAATAGTGTCAGATTATGAGCAGTTGCAGGTATTTGTTCCACAACCAACGAGGTTGGAATAAACGAAGGAGACTTCATGGAATATCATGAGTGTGTACTTACTACTTGGTGGAGGAAGAAGAAACAGATAACGGGGAAAATCTCAAGCTTCTGAGGGAGTTGATCACTTTCTGTCGTAACTACATAAGAGTTACATTTGTGGAGTGAATAGTTTAATCTCTTGCGGAGGTATATGGTAGAAGCATAAGATAGATCTTTCTGAATTTGTTTTGAAATAGAGACTGATCTGTAGGCTTCTGAGGGGTTGATCAATTCTGTCATGAATGCATAGGAGAGTTAAATTCATGGAGTGCATGGTCTTAATCTCTTTCTGAGGCATATGTTAGAGTAAGAAGATCGAGCTCTCTGAATTTTGCATGTGGCACCTCAAAAGTAAAATGCTAGATTAGATAACTCGATCTACTCTCAATGGACCAGAAATTGCCACCATCTTGGTTTTTGAAAAATGCCAGGTATATTAAGATTACCATGATACATTCTTTGAAGATTGATTATGACTCGCTGGTTTTCGGCATTGCATTATCTCTTTAGATTTCTTCCACCGCACTTTGCGACTGCCTCTAGTCCTTCTTGTCTCTGTCTGCCTATGCTTTGGCACTGAGTCGAAATGTTGGATGCAAGAAGGCGATCAAAGAGCACTCAAAGCTGAAATAGAAGCTATGTATATGTAGATTTAAATGTCTGTACTATTGTCCATTCACTTATGATAACATCGAAATAGTATAGCTTCGTCCTCTTTGTAAGTTAAGCTCGAGATGATTGCCCTCACGCAATTACCTTGTTCATCAGGCGCTTTCATATCACGTTCTTGTCATCTTATATCATTGTCATAATTTGGGATGATCGATTTTTAGTCCGGTCCGATCTTACCCAAGAATTGGGAACTAGACCAAAAGGATCGATGCCCAGTTTTTAGAACTGGAGACCAAGACTGGCTAGTCTTGAGATCGAACCCTGGACAATTTGGGGAAGAAAGAAAGAAAGAGGAAAATCTATGAAAAGATTTGAGGCAAAGTTCAACTTGGAGTTTTGTTTTAGGGGGAGGGAAGGAAGCAATGAACCAGATTGAGGCTATTGAGCTTTACTCATGGAAGTTGGGAGTAGGAAATTGCCAAAGAAATCAGTTGACGAATAAAATTGAGGCTATTGAGCTTTACTCATGGAAGTTTGGAGTAAGAAATCAGTTGACACCATATCGAGACCGGGATGAGAGGAGAGAGGAGAGGGAAAGAGGAGAAAGAGAAGAGGGGGACAAGTGAGAAGGGGAGAGAAATACATTAAAAAAAAAAAAAAGATGAGGAGAAAATGACATAAATAGTCTTTAAACTTTAGTCTAATATACAATGTGGTTCTTGATATTTTAATTTGTTTAATGTAATCCATGAACTTTAGCCCAATATATTATTCTAGAATTTTTAATTTGTTTAATGTAGTCAATAAACTTTTGATATATGGTCAAGTTAGTTTCTAGATTATATG
This sequence comes from Eucalyptus tenuipes, assembly GCA_014182365.1. Lineage (NCBI taxonomy): Eukaryota > Viridiplantae > Streptophyta > Magnoliopsida > Myrtales > Myrtaceae > Eucalyptus > Eucalyptus tenuipes. The sequence goes on from CM024542.1 coordinate 26,142,243, forward strand.
AAAATGTTTAATGTTGTCTTTGATGTTGAAATTAATGGAAGGATTATATAGAACATTTTCATATAATTCAGATGCTATATTGAACAGGGACAACATTAAATAAATTAAAAACTCATGGATCATATTGCATATTAATTCAAAGTTTAGAAATCATCCGTGTCGTTATATTAAAAATAAAATAAAAAATCATCGGTGCGATTCTTCCTTGAAACCAAGGATTGGATCAAAAATTAACGGTTCCAATTTTGTCGAATCGAAGACCGGATCAATGTCGTCGGGAACCATTCGGACCGTTCGATTCGTGTTACTCCCCCTGGCCATAAATATAAACAAGAACAAAATGGAATCTTTCTGCTGCAACTTACAATGAATAATCTTTAAGATGCGGCATTATAAAAATACAAAAAAAAAATCAGCGACGACATGTGTGTGTAATCATCCGACATACGCAGCACCCATACGTTGCAATTTTACTCAACTTTGGATAGCTGACCTTGTACATAGGGGCTCGTACGGATGCGTGTAGCTGAATGAATCGCCATTTTTCTTTTTCCTCTGTGGAGAATGATTACGTGATAAGATAATCAACGAGTGGGTCGGGCTCAACAGCCCGGGCCGTGTGGTACGCAATTCACGGCCGCGAGCGGGTCCGCACAATTTTTTTTCTAGTCCGAATCGCAAATTTTATAGTCTCGTTCACACCCATCACGGGCCCCTCCTTCCACGAAAGACGAGACCGGTTCTCTTTCTTTTTCCAGTAAAGGAAACAAGAAAGGCTGTCCACTCCATCGAGTACAAAAGGCAGGAATTATGGAGCATCTGCTTGGCATGGTCCTTCGTCCAGAAACAAACATTTCGTCCTCTTTTTGTTGCTCATAGCAATCTCATCAGCTGACTTTTACATCCCTCCTTTCACATTCTGTTCTGCATTGGAGAGAGAGGGAGAGAGGGAGAGGGAGGGATGGGGAACAGCGTTGGATCAGGAAGGAATAGGAGGGCGAAGGTGATGAAGATCACCGGCGAGACCCTGAAGCTGCGGACTCCGGTCCGAGCCTGCCAAGTGGTGGACGGGCACCCGGGGCACGTGCTGCTCGACTCCGAGTCAGTCAAGCGCTTTGGCATCCGGGCGCGGCCGCTGGAGCCGCACCACGAGCTCAAGCCCGAGAAAATCTACTTCCTCGTCGAGCTGCCGAAGTTCCCCGACGGGCACGAGAAAGCTCTCAGGCGGGTTCGATCAGGTAAACGTACAAGATATTGCCATGTACATAGATTCAATAGGATGACGAAAAGTCTAATTTCCCGGTACTCGTAGTGCTTAAATTCATGGAACGAAGGATATCAATCGTATCTTTTTCCCATCAGTATAATGACGGAAAAAATATTTGCCTCGATGCATCTGGTTATAGGTTTGCAGATGGGCGCCAAGGACCGGCTGGAGTGCCTGATGCTGTCGCGGAGAGCCGCGTCAGACATGGTTAGGCCGGTGCAGGCGAGTGTCCAGCCAGAGAGTGCGGCGCCGGTGCAGATGAAGATGCGTATTCCGAGGGCGCAGCTCGATAAATTGATGGAGGAAAGTTCGGACGACGCAGAGGTCGCTCGGAGAATCGTCGATCTTTACATGGGACAAGTCGGAGTTCTCAGAGAGAAGGAGCATTTGGGGAGTGATCAGAAATTGCTGATTCACCAGTATCGGAAGGGTCACTGGAAGCCTGCACTTGGTGGTATTAGGGAGAGCTTCAAGGCTCGGGAGGTTCGTTTCCTTCTTCCGTCGAGGTCATTAAATTCGAGAAATTAAAACCCTGAACTCGTTCTTTTAGGACATGGCGGTTACGTGCTAGGATATAGTAGCATATGGGCATCGCATGAAAAGATAATTGGTAGAGGTCGAACGCGAAGACATTGAACGGAATGCATTTTCAGACCGTAAAAAGATGTCAAAACCAATGAGAACTCGTCTTGGAACTTCGAGGAAATTGGCGGTGAGTAGAGGAGCACGGCATGTGCTTCACTCAATAAATGTCCATGTGATTGCCCCATGTTAGCACGCCCTCTTGTCCCTCTTGAGATCTCGAGCACATGATGCAACCCTGTTTCTTCTCGATGCACGTCCATGGCACGATTTGTTTACATTAATCAAGCCATTAGCTTGGGCTGGATCGAGATCTGCATAAGCGATTTTAATGACAAGAAGCATCGCACGGCATGAGCATGCATAGTTTTCATTATCTCTGGGGTCCGGTGTGATCCCGAAAAGAGTAGTCTTTCAATTAGAAGTCAGAGTTGGTACAGATTTTCTGATTCATTTACGGGGTCAGAGGTCTGTTCTGTTTTAGCTCACCGGATTTAGTTGGAGCAACAACTCCACAGACATTTACCATTATGTAAAAGAAAGAAGATCAAATTGGTGGGTTAAGCAGTCAGATTTGGTGCGATTGACTTTGGAAAATCAAGTCAAAACTTACCAGTCCTGCCACATTCCACCTCAATCTCGATCGTTGGCTCTTCCCCGTCGATTTTATGGCGACGGAGCTATTTTGTGGCTGCGTTTGGTGGGGGGCTGTTTCTCTTTTTCCTTCGTAATTTGTGGGGGCCAGAGAGGGCAGGTGGCGTTAATCAAACAGGAAAAGTACACGCACACACAATCATGTAACATAGGATAAGCACTGCGGGTTGTGGGCGTGAAATCATCCTTTTGAGACATTAGTAGCCACTAGCCAGCCATCGTGGATAAGGATAGGAACAAGAAAACAGAGGAGATGACATGGATAGCGGCTAACTTCATTGGCCTTAAAGTGGGGGACCCCAAAGTTCATTTGAGTGCCTGCCATATTTTGGGGCATTGGTAGGAGGGGAGTCCTTATCTAGCAAATGCCTAGTGCCAATGAAAGACTAGGTCCTTCATCCCTTTTTTTTGGACAAATATAAATAAATACCTCCTTTCCACTTGATGGTGACTTTTATACTTATATTTTTTTGACATACCGAATTGTTATCTATAGACAAAATCCCTACTTTAAACCTCAAATTTTCTGACGAATTCAACCTCCATCACCAACGAAATCCCATCTTTCCTATGCCCCACGTCTCCTTTTGACACCACCGGCGACCTCCTGCTCCGTGGCTTTCGACTCCCATCTGCACCGCCACCGTTGACCCCTCTCCTCACCACGAGGTGCCAAATTTGGCCGACATGGCCGCGAGCTCAAATTTGATGTAGCTATAGTTGTGAGCTCAGATCCCATGAGGAGCGTGGAGCATGGCTACGAGACACTACAGTGATTTTAGTTCACTTGTTCGAGATAGAGGAGGAATTAGGGTAGGTAGACCTGCCAAACAAGTGGGTGGGGTCGAAAATGGTTGATTCAAATATATCCATTTAATTCGTTTTAATTCATTTCCATGCAATATAAAACTAGTGATCATTACTAAAATACTTCCATATATAACCCAATTTAGGAAACTCATACTCAAACTAAGATAAGAGTATGGAGTGAACAAGCGCTAGATCGAGTGAAGGCGAGAGAGAATAAAGAAAGAGTCGTAGAGGTGAGTTATATTTAAGTAAATTGTAAATTCATTTATGATCTATTTACTTAATATAACTAGTCCATATAAAAACTCAATCGATCATATATAGATTAAAAAATGGGTTCATGACATATTTTGATAATTTGGTCTGGGTAGGCAAAGCATAATTTTGAAAAGTGACATAGAAAGACTACAAGTAGGTGATAATTTTATTGTCATGAGGTATGCGACTTGAAATTCTAGAAAATAATTATGTTTTCCTTTTTTTCATGAAATGAAAATTTGGACATCCTTTTTAGATATTTTTCTTTTTGTCACATTTGCACCCAACATGGCTTTGTATATGTTTTTTTTTTTTTTTGTTTTTTCTCTTCTCTTTATTTTAGACAAGGGTTCATCGAAATCGAGACATTATTTTCCAGTTCCAACCGTAGGTTTAAGCGAAGAACACCTGGCTGGCTAGTGAGTTATGGCTTCTTTATCTTGCAAGGGCGAGATAACTCTATTACCCAATTTCAACCTATATTTAACCTCATGGTAGATGGTTCATCTAGTTACGATCACGAGAGTTTGTTGTCCATAAACATACCTAGCTATTATAATGTGATTGGGTACATGCTGGTGATGTACACGGAACGAAAATTATGATTAGGCTCATAATCAACTGCTTAAACTTTTGAGTTCATCATCGTTCCACACATATATGCATTGCTTGTGGAAAGTATTTCAACTTAAGCAAGTCCGTCCACTATTTTGCTCAGCAATGTCAACTAATGTCTTCATTTCCTGTCACAACATGAATTTGCAGAAGCGAGTGAACATTGATCCAGGAGACGCGGGGGAAGCTCATATAGGCTTACGCTCGCAACGATAATCTTATAGCTTGGTTCGATGCTAAATAGATCGGCTAATAGCTTTGACATTGCTATTTGGGGGCACAAAATTCAGCTCTGTTTTTCGTTTACAAGGGATGTCTTTGGTTCATAACTATGCTTAGCTTCTAATGTATGTAATTTTCTGAGCTAATAGCATGTTGTTCATATGTAAGATGCTGTCTTGTTACACTTATGTTCTTAGTGTTCCAAACTGCCCTCTTCTTCATAAGACAAATTGGCCCATTTGTAATATCTCAAACCTGGAGATACTTTAGTTGGTATCTTAATCAGATTAAAACCGGTAAATAACCCAAATTGAAGTTCGTAATTTCGTTTGAGAGTTTATAAAATCAAAAAGTTGGTAAGTGGCGCAAATTAGAATTGGTAATTCATTATAAAGGTTGATAATTTCAAGACAATCGAATAAACTCTAGCGAGTTCTTAAAATAGTGGATAACTAATTAGCGTCGGTTCTTGCATTGCATTGAAGTTGGTAGCCTAAAAATACATTTGTTAACTTGAACAGGGAAAGTCTGGTGAATAACTCGAATAGAGGTTTGTAATTTCACATAAGAGTTGATAAAATTTAAAACGTCGATAAGTTAACCAATTAAAAATCGCTAATTATTGGAAAAATTGGTAATTTCCTAACAAACAAAATAATATTGGTTAGTCAGTAGATTAAGAGTTGTTAACCTAAAATTAGTTGATATCTTCATTAGAGAAAAGTTTGTAAGTAATAACTCGCGTATGAGAGTTTCTAAACTTAGAATGTTGATAACTCAAATTAAATATTGATAATTTATTGAAATTTTTTATAATTTTCAAACAAAAGGGAAAAAGTATCAGGATAGTCCAATACTTAATGCATTTGTGCTAATTTAGTCATAAACTTTTTAATAGTGCCATTTAGTCCCAAACCTTTTGATTTGATGCCAATTAAGTCATTCCAACTAATTTCAGCTGGATATTGCTAACACGGATATTGGCGGGCTTACATGGCACCGTTGACACTAATGTGGATAATTTTTAATATTTTTTATATTTTATTATTTTTCTGAATTTTTTTTTTTTCCTCTCCTTTCTTTTGCTAGTGATCGGCCACCGGCTATGGCCCAAGCAGGCTAGCCTTGCCTAGCCATGAGAAGTTGAAACCCAAGCAAGGGCAGCCTCGACGAGGGCTCCCCTTGCCAAATTTTGGCAAGGCTAACCCTCTCCTTGGCCAAGGTGGCCTCGCCATGGCTAGGCAAGGCTAGCTTGCTTGGCCATTGCCTGTGGCCGGTGGCCGATCACTAGCAAAAGCAAGAAGAAAGGAAGGAGATAAAAAAAAAAAACAAAATTAAACTATTATTAAAAGTTATCCACGCTAACATCACAAATGCCATGTAAGTCGGCCGACGTCCACACTAACAATATCTAAACAAAATTAGCTAAAATGACGAAATTGGTGTCAAGTCAAGAGGTTTAGAACTAAATTGACACTAATAAAAGGCTTATAACTAGATTGATACTAATACAATAGGTTTATGACCTTTCTAATACTTTTTCCCAAACAAAAAGATAAACGAGGTAATTTTTTATATGATTTGATAACTTATGAAAAAATTATCGGTCCCTTTGAATCTGCTAATTGCATCTGAAATTTATCTGTGATACTAAAGATTTACCAATATGAAAATATTTGAACACTAGAACCGTTCCCTTTGATAATATAACCGTGCATATTTATTTTTCAATGATGAGATATAGCAATGAATAACCCTTGCACGAAAAGATGTGTTGTTTGGCTCGAATGGTTCTTGGTGAGTCACTTCACTAATTAAGAGACACTAATCCTATTCATTCCAAACGAATATGTTCATCTTCAAAGAAACATTTAAGCCACAACCCCAACTCGTTCGAGCGAGGCCGTAACGTGCTCAGGGCATATGATACAAGCTTGAGACAGATTATTCTGAAACTCTCCGAAAGAAAACGAGAAAGGGCTATGCAGTCACGATGTTTCCTTCCGAGTCATACTCGATTTTTCCGGAGAAATCCAGGGGCCGGCAGCGTTCTCCTTGTATGATCGTCTTTTTCCAGATAGCCTCGTCGCTGTCCTCACCATCGTCTTCTTCTTCTTGTCCTCCCTCTGTCTTCCTCCAGGACATCATCTTCGCCATCAGGAGCGCCTTGCTGCTGATGCTGCTGTTGAGCCTTGAGACGAGCTTCTTCTCGCTCGATTGGGGGACGAACGCGCTGTGCTTCGTCGACTTCTTGGACTTGCGATGAGAAGCGCAGAGAAACGCCAAGATAGAGAGGATGGAGAGGATGGAAATTAAGAGGAAGATGGAGGTGAGAGAGGTTACAGAGGATGGAACAAGGGTTTTGATCGGGACCAGTGGCCTTAGCAGCATTGGTCTTGCCATTGTGAGAATTAGTGAAGGAACGAGGTTATCGGTGTCGGAGGCATCAGACAGGACAAACAAGAGAAGGAGACATAAAAAGGAGGCCGATGGGGTCGCGCGATTTCTATATTTTCTATAGGATCATGGGCCTCTTCAACACTGTCAACAAACATTAACGTCTGGCGCACAAGAAAATTTGCTGAAGAAACGATTTACTGCATCTATCCGTGACGAAAACTTATTGGCCTGTGATATATGAGTCGCTTAAAAAACTCATATTTTCTGACAAGACCGATGAGATGGCTCTTGGCAATTGGCTCTTTGAAAAGTAGGGCTGAACACGCCGTGTTTCACCCGGTTAGATCGACTCTGACTCCTTGACTGAGTTGACTTGAGCCGTCCCTGGCGGTTCAATCACGCTATCCCTACACTCACCATGCCATAGAGGCTAGTAGTCATTCTTCGCCAAATTAGACCACCTATAGAGATGATAATCTTTTGTCCAGATTCACTGTTAAATTGCACTAGGGGTATGATCTGATTATTAAACTGCGACATCTTTAGATTAACTTATTTGAGGTATTGTTTACTTTGACCTGTCCCACAATGAGTCTCACAATTTTGTCTTTTAGCATACAAGCAGACACTTTTTTAAAAGATGACTATCCTAATAATGCTTTAATCTAGACTCACTTAACTTTGGAGTTCCCTTGATGTTACCTCAAGAGGCACATTCGTGAATTAATTATAGTTTTCACATGTAATTCTCAAAATCGCTCTTTTCACGTTCAGTGCATTTAGTTCATTCCTATCCCCTTAACCATTTTGAAAGCTTGCCAAGAGCCTCTTCTTGTGTAGGCTCCTTGACCCCGGCAACCACTCCTTGCCCTTGTTGAACTGGGTTGTTACATAAACTCGAGTGTTACTTGAATATCATGAAGGTTGATGGAAGTGTTTGATTGTTTATGTCTTGCTTTTACCGGGGTCCACAGTGCTCGCTTTGACTTGGAAGGAAGAATGGACCTTGGGAGGCTTCTAAGCAAAGGCCCGATATATATATATACTCTCCAAGTTCTTTAAACGTTGTGGTAGGCAGTGAGTATTATTGTCATGTCTCGTAACCAGTCCAATCTATGGAGGTATCTTGGTAGTGCATATTGTTTATGACTATAGAAAGTTTTAGCAAGTGCTTCTTGATGTGATGCATCGGCACGACATTCACGTCGAAGTTTGAAGAGATCGCTTGAAGGGCAAGCTTGTGACGTGCGATTAGGGCCAGGTCCGCTTCAAGGCGCTGAACCTATATGAACACTTTGACTAATTTGGAAAGGAGAAGAAGACCATTACTATCATTCGATGCCCATTCTAATCGTCCGCCAGGATTCTTCCAATCGCCACGGTTAGTTTTCTAGCCAGGATAACCACGACTCATTCCAAAATCGTGTCATTCACGAAAAATGAACTTCATAGGAAAATGTTTTTATTGTAACATATTTTCAAGGAAATTGACATTTACCCATGTCCAGCCGTATTTAACTAACAACAAGGAAGTCATCTTCATGTTTTACGAAATTTCTAAACATGCACTTGAGAAAAAGTCTCCAGTACAATTTTGGTCCTCGGGTTTATGCACCAGGGACCTAAACCAGCGCTCGAGGCACCTAGGACCAAGGTCTAACCATTAATATGACATCCACGGTTCTAGCCCATGTGTTGACCATGAGAAATGGCCATGAGATCAGTGTGATGATAGTAAGGATCAACCATGAACCAACTCAAGGATTGGTCATGGACTGATCAACTTGATTGGAAAGGGCGATAGAGGAATTAGCCATGGTCCGATCGAAGGATTGGCCATAAATCAATCGAGAGATCAATAATGAATTGATCCGCTGATCACGCAAGTTGACTAGAGCTATTTGACCATGGATTGGTCGCTTGGCCATAAGAATTGGTCGTGGGACGATGACGCACCATCATGGATTGATCAATGGACGATCATGGATTGATTCTGTGAGGTCATGCATCGGTCACGAGTGATTTTGCTCGGTCATGTACTAGCTGTGGGTGACCATGAATCGATCTCGTGCAACCGTGCGTTGATTGCAGATCGATTAATCCCATACGACCATGTATCAACCGAGGGTCAACCATGGATCAGTTATGCTTGACCATGGATCGGCCATGAATCGACCATGGATTATTTACAATAGATCATGGACAGGTCATGGATCAGTCACGGATCAATTCAGCGATCCAATCGTTCTATCCACACGATCCAGCTGCTTGATCCATTTGACCTGACCGCTTGAACCAAACACCTAGCCATGTGCCTAGCTAGTCTTGGCCACGCCGGTCGTGCTCGGCCACGCCTAGCCATGCTCTGTAGTTGATCATCCTAGGTGATAAGAAGAAGATTTGGCCATGATAGATGATGACTCATTGGCACAAGTGGACCAATGAGAAGAATGCCATATGTTCCCAATCATTTCTCTAGAAAAATTAGAGTGCCTCAACTTCAATCTAGCTATGCCACTTGAAGAAATCTCTCTCTCTCGGTCCCTCACTCACCTGCTTACCCTTCACCACTCAGCCACCTCTTGGACACTCGCCGCCGTTTCATCGATTGTAAGTGGAATCCCTAATCTTCAGCTATGGCGATGAGCTACAATGTTCGGGCTTGGTTGTGTTATCATTCGGGCTTAGCATATACATGTTGATGATTGTTTTGTATAGTTCAATTATATCTTTGCGTTCATAAGTCGAATCACGTCCTGGGTCACGAACCGGTCTCACTTGGCATTGAATTAGAGTTGAGGCATGTCGATTCAAGCCATGAGTCATGTGTCGAACTAGGCATATTACTGTAGTTATGATGTTATAGGTCATGCCCCACACACACACACACACACTCATGAGCACACCTGCGGCCTTACTTACAGTGGCTAAGATAGAAAGATAATGAACCGACTCGTGTAATGCATAATTGGTGGTCACATAAAGGAAAGATAAAAGTCGTCGCTATTTGATGATGGTGGTAATGCTTTATTAGTGAGAATGAGATTTCCCCACGTCAACAGGATGCCTTGGAGAGAGTTTCAGAACACCATCAGAAGTGGGCGATGCCCCATAAGGGAAACAAGAGGACCTCAAGTCAGATACTTCGGGATGCCGCTAGGAGTGCTATGCCCAATTGATGCCGGATGCCCAACTTGAGGTTGGAAGTCCCTAAAAGTATTGAAAGAACCGTATGAGACGGTTATGTTATAGAATGAAATTCTTTGTGCATATTCCTAACTTGTTTGGTAAGCTTGTTTGTTAGCTAAAGGTAGTTCGTGTAATGATGGTAAGTGGAAATTGTTTATATGCATATAATCAAGTTACCACAATAGTATTGTTATTGATCTGCCATTGATGCATTAGTGTGAGTGATGTTTACATGCTAAATTCGACGACGAGACGTCCTCCTATTTGAGGATTAGTGATTTTACTTATTGAGTCTTTGACTAACTCCGTTATTTTTCAGACTTGTAGGTATAAATGTCTCACCCCCTCCTTGTCATGGCTTATCGATGTCCTTGGATGTGTCAAGAAGTCAGAGTGAGATTCCGTATAAGATAGAATGACGTCACCTAATGTAGATATAATTCCATCGTATCAGTCGAAGAAGGCTTGAACGACTAGGTCCCTCATTGCTACGTAGCTCGGTACGAGTGGTCGGATGGCAATCACATAAGGCATGTCCGAGGCTTCAATGGACCACCTGAGGTCATTGGAGGGTCCATGCCTAACGGGACGGTAATCAACCCGTAAGGTACACTACGTGGCGAAGGGAATACCAATTTTGGAGCCGCGGCCACGCTAGAGGAGATAGGAATCCCCTGGCCTACTTGGATAAAAAGATTAATGTAAATAAGGAAGTATCCATCCTCAGTGGCGACCTTCCAACATGGAAGGGGAGGTGGGGGATTTCGAAAACCTACCTTCTCAGGGGAGTTGGGATGAGGACGATTTAATTTTAAGTATGAGTTTCAACTCTCACGCCTTGCAAGGAGGAGGAATAAAAGTCTGAGAGTGAGAGTTAGAGTAATATTAGGGTAGGACCGACTAAAAACGATAAAAAAATAAAAAAATAAATAAGGAAGTGCTCATAGAAAAATGACCATGTAAATATATTGACGCATAATAGAAGTAGTGAGTTTTGTAACATGTTTTCCTGACTACTTGATTGTTGTCTGTATGATTGATTTTGTGCACACTTCCGCATGCTCATAAGAACAAGATGAATCGAAAAGAAATCGGTCGGCGACTAGTTTGGGATGTCGCACCCCACCGGTTGTGGTCTCAGGCACAAGAGCCAAGTACCTAGTCACAATTGCTGAGGAATCGAGAATGGTTGATGGAGGAGTCAGGGTCTCGAACCCTAGCATCGAGATCTCGAGTCTAAGGGTCGGGGTCCGATTACACTATAAAAATGATTTTTGTTGTGAAATTAAGTATAAGTTTAGCGTTAATCACGAAAGGATTTCCGTCCCCTCATTTTTTTGAGCGACTCAAACTAAAATTTTTGTGCGAAACAAAGCGGATATATGATGAACTCTCATCTGTTCTCCTCGGCAGTGAAGGAGCACAGATAATGTCGTGGACCTCAAGTCCCACGACTTCTAATTTGAGGGCGTCAATGGTCATCGACGCGTGTTTGGAGAGAGAGAGAGAGAGTCCTAGTCCAGGACAGTCGCGCCTGGAGGCCAATGAAAAGTCAAGTCAGCGAGTTGAGAAAGGTAAAAGGTTAGCAATCTGTTTGGACGAGATGACTCTCGAGCCAAATACCTTTTACCAAAGAATGAGATTTCTTCAAATTTATCGTTTGTATCAGATCCTCTGTTGTTTAAAAAAAAAAAAGAAGTTACGGCTTCTAATATAACTACGATAAAAATAAATGATATATCTAAAGCAATTGAAAGTAAATACGAAACAGAAAATAAGTAAAAATGATCAAAACTGAGTATATTTAGATTTGTTGTGAGAATGTGCTATCGATCCTTTACAATTATGTTTTCTTTGCTATTTATAGTCTAGCCTTGTAAATAACGGTCCTCAGATAGTTATCACTTCAATTTCAAATATTCCGGAATCTTTCGTACCGCGTTGATAACCATATCATCTTTTCCGCCGTGTCTTTAGTACCCGACTCTTTAGATACCCAACTGTTCAGATACTATTTTCATATTTATCCTTTCGCTCATGGGCGACACTCGATACCGAACTATACGTATCTTTGATAGTCATGTCTCGTCCTGACTATTATAGGCCCGTTCTCTTGTGTATTGAGCTCGGTGGGCTTCATTATCTGCCTATGACCCATTAGGCCAATTTTTGGCGCTAAAACAATCAAAATGATTATGGACAGAACAAGAAATCATAGGGGATAAAACGCTCGCTAATCCAGAGATTAGAACAACTTGCTATACCGTCCACCAAAAAATCATCTTTAACTTTTATATTTAAAGAATGTCCCAATGACAATGAGGCCAGCTCGAGCTCGGCCGAGACGGATAAAGATCGATTCGAATCCCCCTAGACACATCCCATCACAAACGGACTCATAGTCCACCATGAATCCCAAAGGCATACTCTCTCTCTCTCTCTCTCTCTCTCTCTCAAACCTTTTGTCACACACGTCCTTCTAGACGAACGCGTAATTTCGACCAAGTCATAACACGACACATAAATTCCAATGCCAATGTCGACAACCTTACGAACAGTGCCAATCGACATCAACCGGTAAAAGAAAACATTATAACGATGCCGCACATTGAAAAGTATCGAAACAGTCACTTTGTAGGAAAAAAGGGTAAAAGGGACGGTACGTATTTCGGGCCAAAAATAGAGGCACCGCTGACTTTTAATCGACTAAGATCCACTTATATCAACATGTGACAGGAGAAGGCAAAATGGACTTATGTAACATACTTTATTATCAAGACAAGACGTGACTAAATGTATCAGCCAGCGAAAAGGGGCACAAAAGAAAATTTGGTATTGACGATAACTTCTTTCTTTCGTCTTCTCCGAATCCGGAAATAGCTTCGACAAGTTACAAAAACTCTCATAGCGCATCGCGAGGCACACCGCAATAAAAACTGCAAACGCGCAAGTTCCGTCGGCTGGTTATTGGCCCGCTGATCATCCCGCTCAAATGGGAATTGCTTTGATGACGGATGGATACACCACAGTCGAGGGGTGCGCCATGATCCGACGGCCCTTCCCGTGGCGGAAGCAGTAGACGAGGGCCCCGACAGGCCACTCGACGACCGCCGCGGCCGCGAAGGCCAGGAAGCCCACGGTCGGCCCCACCACCTTGCACCGGCACGGGTTGCTCGCCGTCCCGCATTGCACGCATATCGGGATTCCAATGCCGAGGGCCATGTTACACGCGATTGGTAGAGGGTGATCAGACGTTTTACGAGCGAATGAGAATTTGTGAAGAAAGGTAAGATTGGAGAGAGCAAGGGTTTGGTGCAGGATGACGAAGCTGGAGGAATGGCCGATGGAGCGAATTTGTAAGGATCCATCCTTCGGGACGACTGCCACGTGGCGTTCGTAGGAGCGTTTGGCTAGGCTGCGAGGTGAGGTGTTACGGACATGTAGGTGACACGTGTGTGGGGATGGCTCTGCTTTACCCATTTCTATTTGTTGCAATGAAACAATTTTCGATAAAACTGTCTTGTGAGTTCCAATCCCCGAATTAAAAAATCGCCCAAGCATATGTAAAGAAAAGAGAGGATAAATGAGAAATTGGTATTGGGCGGTAGTTGATAGAATGGATAATGGAACAGCTTAGATGCTGAAAGTAGCTTAATTTGGATGAACCCGTATAGATTTCACGAACAAAATTAAGAAATGAAACAATATGTGCTATTTTTAATGAATGGTAGGGATAAGATACGAACATACGTGCTTTTCCCCTCAAATCATGTTTCTATTGTATCAAGTAAAGTTTGAACTTGATGCCTTACGAACAATATTCGATGCGAGAATAAAATCAATTGACATTTTAGACGGTAGCCTCTAGGCTACTGATCATTTTCATATGTTATGCCAACCCAATCCAAGTAGATAATTAAACTCACTTATCTGTGTGAAGAATTTGTGATCTATAGCCTTAATTATTTTGGCAATAGTTAGCATGCAGACATCAAATCTCTACTTGCCGTATGCGCTACCATGGGTATTAAATCAATTTTTCACAATAAGCATGCACTGAAATTGGGCTTTTCCTTGTCTAACTTGGTCTTCCAAATTTTCACACGACGGTCAAAATTCTGTCTCGGGTAAGTCCAGAATGTCAATGGAGGTCATCTTCCTAAGGAGAGCAATCAAATCTAGAACGAGAGAAACCATCCCAAATCTCAGTTTGAAATAATAATTCCAGCGTTTGTACGGTTTGAGGGCCATCTGACAGGATTGAATGTCCAATAAGAAGAACAAACTCATAATTACTGGGACAAGATTCAGAGAATGGTGTCAGAGTACCAACATCAACGTGGGATCAAATTGCAGCATGAATGAATGAACCACTGACATATATGCGTACCTAACCCTCCAGAGCCAACGCCATTATTTACCTTCTCCTTTTGTTTTCTTTGAATCACCTTCGCATCTATATAAAAATCACGACCACCATGTTGCAACGACAGCCCAAATGCCAAATCCAATCAAAAGCACCAACCCTTTGTTGTAACCCGCAGCATGATCCCGAGAAGCACCTGAGTAATAGTAGTGCCAGTCATCGTTGGTGTCGGATGAGTACAAGTTCCCCGGCACGCCCGTCACGTAGATGAACCTCGGAGGTGGGGGTGGCACCGGCAATGGAGAACAATAGGCGGTCTTTGGCGGTGGGGGCGGTGGCGGCGGAGGGCAAGGGGGAGGAGGAGGTGGCGGCAGGCTCAGCTGCTGGCCGCACGGGTCAGAGCAGGTGCACGTCGAGCACTTGATCCCGCTCTTCGGCACATGGAAAGTCACCGTTGACTTGTCTGGCTGCGTCTTCCCGGGGACTGTGCTATCACCATTCGTGAGGGTAATGGCAAGAAAAAGAACGAGGACAACGAGCCGCCGAAGGCTCGAGCACGCCATTCTTTTTCCACGTCCGCGGCGAACGCACGATCAAATGGGGAGGCTCCAGAAGAGCGAGAGAGGGTCTCTTGAATGACTTGGAAGTTTGCTTTGGGCTTATGGTTACGTGAAGAAGAGGTAGCAGATTGCGGAGCAAGTTCGAGAGGAGGGAGAGAAATAATGGAGGGCTGCGTTAGGTGGTGGATCAGTTAATTCGGAGGAATGCACAGTTGAGCCACGAAAGGGACTTCTTAGAGAGATGGTTTGATGATGAGTCGCTTGTCTTAGATGTACCGGGAGATGCATGTGGTGGGCTTAAATGAGTTAGGACCCTTTCAAAGCCATACCTAGCTTTCCCTTCTTCTTCTTTTCTCAACTCTAATCTTTTAAGCAGGTCGTCTACCTCGCATCTGCGCAAAGCATGAATTTTATAGTTTTTTTACGGGTCGTTAAATGTATAAATTGGAAGTTATCATTGAATCTTGATATTGCGAGTGGAAATTGTTTCTTTCGCTGTCGATTATGAACTGAAATAAGAACGATTCCATTGTAATCTTGGTTCCAATAGAATTCCCTTTATCTGAAATGCATCGAGACATTTCCATTTTTACATCATACATCTAGATGCTATGCTAGGTCCAAGGATGTCATTATTGGCTAAGAGTTTGCCAAGAGAATTTGTATGTACTGCGTTTCATATGGCACCAAACGTAGACTCATAGATCTTAATACATTTGTTTTTATCTCGAGTTTTCTCTACATGTTAAAGGAGAGAGACAACATCATTTTTGCCTCCGTATACCCGCAAATGTTTTCTCAAAGTTTCTAAGACGAGGTGGTCTTGCTTAGGGTTTTGTTGACCGAATCGTTTATGAAGAATCGGAATGGGCTTTATATGCCAGCAAACTTCCTTGCTTCGCTTGATAATAAAGCCTCCACTTATAATTCAACGATCCAAGCACCGTGAAGATAAAGGTGCACGAAGAATAAGTTCTTAGGGCCATGTTCGGCAGGGCTAAAGAGAATCTCTTCAAAAGATGAATTCGACAATATAGAAACTGTAAGAATCTCCAGACTTATCAAAGCCGACCTTTCCCTCTGCGTCGCTTTCAAAGAGCTCGGAAAAGAGATGAATCGTGGGGTTAATGTACGCGCAAAATCCACTTTGGGAATAATGCACTTTTCCAATGGACGAATCGTGAGGACTGGAGGGTGATCTCGGGCTTATGCTCGTGCCCTAGCCTTTTGGCGGGGGTATATATCTTTTCCCCCCAACATGACAACGCTCTTCCTTCAATTGTCCGGACTTTCCCAAAAGCGTAGAGCTTTGCATCTTATTCTTCCATTCCATTATTGGGCCTCCGAGCTGATACACTCGAGTGGCGTTTCGTCGTCTCCGCAAGGAATAAGGCGATGCCGGGCGCGTAAAGAGTGAGTTACATCGCGTTTGCCATAGATCATACGTGATTAGTTAAGCGAGTGCACATTGTTCAAGTACCTAATCAAGAGCCCCCCTTTACTTTGTAGATCGACTTTGTTTATCAGCCTTTAGTTCACTAAGAAATCGAGGAATAACTGTTAATGTTGCCTCGAGTTTGAGCCTCTTGAATCAAACCGGCCCAAAATTTCAATTGCAAGAAGCCTGATTACATTGGAGGACAAAAGTCGAGATCTATGGACTTACGTAGTTATCACAACGTACCTTGCATAACAGTTGACGTTGCTCGCGAACCGAACTCATCTAATTATCAGTATGGCTTAGAATCCTTCTCGGTGCAGGGCGTGCCCACCAAGGTCCCCTCGTTCCTTTCTGGAGAAAATTACTAAAATAGTAAATTTTTTTACGAATTGCGAATGTAGTCCTCGCAGCTAACTTTGACCGAAAATTGTTAACGTTGGTACTAGGCGTCCTACGTAGCATAGCCAACGTTGACGTGAGTATTTTATACAATTTTGTCCCTTTTTTTTTTTTTTTTTATTGTCATTGTGGTTCGTGAGGTGCCAATGTCGGCAAACCTCACTAGCCACAGGGCAAGGGCTTGCAAACCCTCACGTAGGCCTTCGTGGGTTGCAAGTGAGGTACCTTGCACAGGCCCTTGGCCGGCAAGGCCGCGATAACCTCGCACAAGACCCTCACAGCCTTGCTAGTTGCAAGTGAGGGTGTGACGGCCGAAGGTAGGGAAGGCCTAGGCGGGACCATTGCATCAAGGCCTTCACGGTCGAGAAGAGCCCAGTGAGGGTTACTGGTGATACTCAAAAGTCTTAATGAAAAAAAGAAAAGAAAAAAGAAAAGGATAATTAAAAAAATTGTTAGAATTGTTCTCGTTTACACTGCCCGTCCCACTTGATATGATCAATGTCTATGTTAACAATTTCAGTTCAAATTGACTGGAAATGATTAAATTAGTAAATTGTCAAAAATTTGATGACTAAATTAGTATCCATATGATAATTTCCCCACCTTTTTTGGATAATTTCCCCACCCTTTTTGTGCCTCGTCGAAGCAGAGCTTTGTCGTCCGTGTCCAGCGTTTGTGTGCGACGTCCTAGGTACGATTTTATGTGAAATATCAACAGAGGTTTCAACGTAGTTTTTTATAGTTGTCTTTGCGAATATTGTTGGTGAGAATAATCGAAAGATTATGAGTAAACAGAATTGAAATTGTGGAGTGTAATTTAGGGCTGAAAAAAACAAGTGTGATTGAATAATTAATTATAACTTGGTAACTCTCCAATAAATAATTGATTCTTTATAGATGGCCCTTTCCAAAAAGTAAAAAGCTATGCTTGAATCAAATCATGTGAATCAAATCATGTAGATCTCTAGTATTGATAATCGTCTCTCGATTTCTCAACTAGGTTCTTCTTCTTGCATTAGATTTAAATCGCGAGATTCATTAGTTTCTAAATTATTTCATCCAAGGCATGAATGTTTGGAATCCACAGTATTATCTTGGATGAGTCAATGCAGAAGGTTATCTGTATGTCTTGAATGATATAATGAAATCTTATATATATATATGCGCGCGCGTGTGTGTGTGGGTTGTGATTAAATTTCTCGGTTGTTGCTGTAAAATTAAATTCTATGCCATTATCTCTGAAACTATACTTGTTAATGCGATAAATACTTGCTAAACAAACTTAACTTTCGATAGCATCTTATCCCTAAACAAAGATTCTGTGGCTGCCTTAAACGTCAGCTAGTCATATTTATTGAATTTGGCATGAATCAAAATTCTTTCGGAGTCTAATAAAAAAATCAAACAATTAAAAGAAAATACTACAGTGTCACCGTAATATGTCTTATTTAATCTTAGTCCATTATATGGAAGGATGGCACTATTTCCACCCACATTTGATTATCAACTGACCAAAATAACTTCTCTGTCAAGAATTAAGGTCAATCATGATTCACCTACTTTTTTTCCTCTCCCATCTTTATTCTTCACCTTCTATTTTTATTAGTACCTGACCAAAATATTCTTCCACTTTGAAGAATAATTTATCATTAATTAGGCATTTCTTTTCTCTCTCATGTTTTGCTTCCCACAACCCCAACTGCTTCTCTTATCTTCTCTTTAAATTTTGAGCGATTAAATTTTGTTATGTTTTTAAGTTTGTAACGTTGGTCCATAAAAATAGTACTTTCCTTAGATTGCTGATTCTTTAATGTAACTTCTCTGTTCATCTTAATGGCAATTGGACGGTGCAAGCGCCTACCCCAAATGGGGCAAATTTTCTCCGTATAGAAACTTAAAATGTTTCATAATTTTCTGGGCAAATTTCCCCCCAATGGAGTAAGATAGAGGCATGTAAAAGCAAAGTAGGATTTGATGGACCAAATTACAGACCTAAAAAGATGGGAGGAGCAGAGACAGAAAGGAAACAAAACACGAGAGAGAAAGGGCATGCTTAAGTAATGATTAATGGATTGTCAAACACAAAAGTATGTTCTAATCAGTTAACAATATACATAGAAAGTGAAGAAAAGAGATGGGAGAAAAAATTCGGGTGAATGGGTAATTGATCTCATTTCGTTTCATAGAAGGTTATGTTGGTCAATCGATAATAAAAGGTGTATACTTAGCCAAAGAGGGGATGGAGACAAGCCCACCCTATATGGAATAAGTGTCGTTTAAAAAAAAATCGTATTTCAAACTCGACTATCTCGATATTAAACTTCCTCTATAGATGGTGAACGTAGAAGAAGATTGAATTTGTGAAGAAACGTTGGGCAAAGTTGTGTTGACAATCGGTGGAGCGTGATGAGTAATGTTGCTTTGACGCTCCTAAAGCCCAACAACCTATGGGTATCACTAACCCTTACTTATCAATGCATAACCCATCATGAGCATTTCGAGTAGATCTTAAGCTAATATAAACCAGGAAAACAAGAGAACCACGTGTGCATGCTCATAACTTTTCTAGGATCAAATCACTGCTAATCCTAAACCATAGATTCAAATCAAAGAAGGGCCAGCTAAGTACAAATCATTTCACAAGTTCGATAAGCCCAGAGAGGAAACATTTCCTATGCATCCCCCTTCCAAGAAGATCCGCATTTTTAGCCACCAAAAATATATCTGTGCTTAGATTCGAGATATTCTGTGCCTTTCCGGCACAGAATGTTTGCCCCAAACATAGTTTCATGGCTAGAAAGCAGATCATTTATCACGAAATCACCTTCCGTGGCTAAAAGTCACTATAGGTTCCGTGGGTCTGATGTCTCTATGTGATAGCTCGATCTTCAGGAGTCACTTCTCTATTATTGTAAGTAGTTTCGATTCAACTTTAGATTCTCGTGGTTTTGTTGTCCCTGGAAACAGAGGGAAACCTTCGTCGACAAGATTATGAATTCCTAGAGATGTACCTTCCTGGGTTCTCGACACTTCACTCCAAATGAGGCGGTGGCACAAAAAGCAACAAAGCGAGCTCTTTATTGAGCTTTGGTAATTAACTTTGAGTCATGACACCTTAGAAGATACGCATGCACGTAGAGTTTGCTTTCTGTGTTTCCAACCACACCTCAATAATTTCACTTTTTGATGCTTTCTCAACCAACGTTTTGATGCATATCACTCCACACATTCCCCACTTCTCTCTCCCCTCCTCTCTCTCTCTCTCTCCCCCTCTCTCAATCTGGAATGGCTAAAGTTGGCAGTCATGGAAGCACTAGGATTGCCTTATTCTTCATGGTGGCACACTTGAATTTGCAATTCTCGTTGCTGGCGAGACCTGCTGGAGCTGAACAGAGTCCGTTATACTCGAATGAGTGTCCTTATCCTTGTCTTCCGCCGCCGAGTGCAGCCACGGACTGCCCACCACCGCCATCTCCGCCTTCCCAACCGTCGACGCCATTGCCTCCGGCTGCTGATCAACCGCCACCCGCCGTCCTCTTTCCGCCACCGGATGCTGGGTACATACCCTATGCTTTCCCTCCACCTAATTGGTACATGAATTCAATTGCTCCTCCCCCTCCCGACCCGATAGTGCCGTACTTCCCATGGTACTACAAGCATCCTCCTTTCCAGTCGCAATCACCAGGAGCGATTCATTCGCAAGCAAGGGTCACCATTGTGGTGGTGCTGTGCTTTCTCTACATTGTTCTTCTTGCAGTTGAGTGATAGAGCAGTCGGGGCGGATGTTTCCTTTTCCCCGTCTTTTGTATTACACTAAAGGTATAAGATGTTTTGCCACCGGCTGAAGATCAACAGATCAACCGATTCGTACGGGACAAGACGTGGTGGCAGCTCGTCTTCGTTTTTGGCATTTGAGGCATGAAATGAGAAATGCGTGTGTATTGCATTCCTTAGTGGAGTATCCAGTTATTAAGATACTTTCGACCGGGTAACCAATCAGGCACCGAAATGTCACTCATATTGCCGAAATGTGACCCATACAGCACATTCTTACGAGACGATAGATCTCTGTATGTATATCCACAGACGTCGATCATTAAATCAAGACTAGGTCCGTGATCCTCGACATTCTTGGGACGCAACAGATTGTTTGACCGATAGACAAAAATTATGAAATACTAATGCGCCTCGGTTCAGTACGACATAAGGGAGGTATGTTACAGAAGAGCAAGACCTTTCCTAGCCTGGATCACTGAAAGTTTCAAGCATCATATAAAAGTCTAATGCAACCGATTCCTATGCTACATGTCTAAATTATTCAAGGTTCTGTTCGAAAATTGCCTCTTTTCCTGCCTTACAGACATTCAAGCAACATTAGGGTGTATTGGTTAACCGATCATTTTCAGTAAACCAGACACGTAATGATGCATTTTCAAAACTTTATGCATGCACATTTCCTTAGACCACAAATAGTTTTACATTAACTGATCATTTTCCGCAATCCAAACATGTAGAAGTCTAGAAAACTAATTCACAAAAAATTCACACTCATATAAACATACCCTAAACCAACTGACTAAATTCAATCTTGGTAGAATTCATCCGATTTGGAACTGTCTTCCGCAATGAAACCTCCTTCAAAGTAAAAATAGAAATACTAGCCGTCCGTGAGGACAATCCAAACAGTAAAACTGATATATTTGCGAACTTATCCAGCGAAAAGAAGAAAGATTTAGCTGGCGACACGACTCAATCCACGCAAACGCATATAAAAGGTTCTACAACCATTGCGACATTTTTTTTTTTTTTGTATTTCATTTAATTCAATGACTTGACAGTACTTCGCATGTATTAATTTCCTACCTCTACTCATTCTAATGTAACTTCAGTGATTGCCAAGTTACAAGTACTCCACTAGCATTGCAACTAACTGCATCAACTTTGTACTTGATTCCCATGCCTACATGATGTAGTGGCCAATGATCGGGATGACTGCACCGTATTAGTGAACACAATCGGAATTGATGATGAATCAAATTTACATGGTCTAGGTCGGCTGCCTCCATACGTGTGCCAC
Organism: Eucalyptus tenuipes; assembly: GCA_014182365.1. Taxonomy (NCBI): domain Eukaryota; kingdom Viridiplantae; phylum Streptophyta; class Magnoliopsida; order Myrtales; family Myrtaceae; genus Eucalyptus; species Eucalyptus tenuipes. Next base: position 26,164,083 of record CM024542.1, read on the forward strand.
TTCTTTTCGGTTGTTCCTCTCCCATAACTATGTAAGACTGCACAAAATCACACTATAATGCTTTGACTATTTGGCGACGCCACACTGCAGTATCTGGGTCAAACCTCAGCTCCCATGTAGGCCAATAGTGCAAATCTTGCTTCAGCGTTAGCACTCGTGGCTTCCCATTCAAGTGTACTGTCCTTACACGAACAAATTCCCCATGCTCTAACTCCTGCATTATTATTCATAACTATCAAAAATGGCAGTGCGATATTAAAGAGAGACATAAAATTGTCTGACAGTAATGCAAATTAATCATCCCAGTGTCATTAGCATAAGTCAATCATCAATTACTGCAAGCAGACAAATCTGATCATGTATATCTATCTCCCCCAGTATGGTGGGGAACAATTTACACAGAAAGGCATACTTGAGCACTAATGCTGGGAAGCAATGACAAGAAAGTGAAGATTAACAAATATCTATCAAGGTGATTTACAAAATTTTATAACAGCTCAACCATGCACTTTACCCGCTTCGTTAGCCAAGCATGTCAAGGGCTGGAGGAACACACAAAATTTTAGATTTTCAAGGTACATGATCAGAATTTAGAAAACCAAAAATGATATTCAAAGTCAAACGACATTTGGTGAAATATGCATACATTTTCATGATGACTGTAATTCTAAGTACCCAAGAATGATTGATAACAAAAATAGATTTTGCACTTTTTCTGATCATCAATGCTACATATACTGTTGAAAAAAATATATTATTCCCTCAATTAAACATATAGTGGGGTAGAATATATGGGAACTTAAGCAACTGACAGAAAACCTATCCTACTTAAACGCCTGTCAGAATTACACTGAACCACAGCCCACCAATGTATCATGACCTAGTTGTAATTTGAAATTGCTATCCTATATAGTGTCCAAACTCGACAACCCCACAGTTATTGTTGCATGAAGTGATTCTACTGAAAAAAGACCTCAAAAACAGAAGTTAACTTCATATCCCTGCACTCGCTTTGTCAATCCAATCATATCAACAGGGGTGTTGAAATGTGCCAATACAGCCAAATCAAAGAAAAGAGATCTCCCTTCCCAAATACTATGGACAAAGCACTGACATCGGGGAGAGTAGCATGGAAGAAATAATATGATAATGACATTTTAGTTTCAACTTTTTTAGGGAAGAAATGAGGATTCTCCCTCTACTATATGCCAGAATGATACTTGTAACTCTGCCACAGCACACAGTAAAAGTACCTTTGTCACACTAATAAATGCATCTAAGTCAGGAATCGGCTTCCCATTAATTTCGACAATCCATTGCAGAGCATATAGACCATATCTATGCACAGGACTTCCGTGACACCACCTGGCAAATAGCAACAAAAGAAAAAGATGAAATATTTCGCGTATATCCTAAGAGACTTGTTTGGAGCACCAAAAATAGGGGGAAGCAAAACTAAAGCATAAAATCATGACAAGAACCGGCTAAAAGGAATGCTTCAAAGAGATAATCTTACATATAGAGAAAAAAAAAAGTTTTTTAAGTCAAAACAACCAGTAAGTACTGCATCGCAGTTGACTGTACAGCAATGGCTGCTAATTTAGTTGATGCTAAGAACATAAAACTATCTTTCTTAGGGAATGCACTGCAGGAGTACTCAAGGTGGAGCTCGATTTTATTTAAAAATCACTCAAGAAGCCTTCTCCCACCAGACAAGGTATTCCAAAATTAAGCAGAGCTTAAAAAAAGAGCTGCAACTTCCTTGTGGAATCATCAAATCAAAAAAGATATTGCGAGACCTCACCTAGCAACATACACACCATGCCCTTCTTCTGGAAGGTATCCAAGAGCACGGACTGCTGAGTGAGGTTCTTGAACAATACATCCACACCAATTAATAACACGTGTTGTACCAATTCCATCCCTAACATCTGTCCCGACAAGAATATCCATTTCATGCCCCTGAAATACAAGAATGATTCAAACATGAAAAATCATCACTTCTCAAGCTTTCTTTAAATTATAAGCAAAATTAAACTCATTCTTGAATAAACAGAACGAGTTGGGCATGTAAACAAAGCACAAAATAACAAGATATCTAATGATTCACCTGCCGGAAAATGGTCAGATTAAGCTTCCCATCAGCGTCATCAGAGTTGTCCAATGCTTGGCAAGCATTTTCTATGTCGCGGAAGCAAGTAACTGGCTCCTTATTTATTGCCAGGACCATATCGCCTTGTTCCAATAAATTTTCAGCTTTTGAACCAGCCAAACAGCCCTTAACACGTAGAACTTGTCTCCTAACTGGATCTCTTTTAACAAGAGCCTACAATAATTGCCACTGGTCAGAATCCTCTCCCTACATATTATATTTGAGCACTTAATTATTTGGGTTTATCATGTCTAGACAAACTATGTCATTTTTTGACACGTAAAAGATTCTGCTGTTTCTGTCAATTGTAGTGCTTTGCTATTTCTGTCAAGCAAAGATATATCCTTGATGTTAAAAAAATTCTTGCACTAGTTGTGAGGAAAAAAGCCTACTTGCTTTTTGGCCAAAGGGGGAGAAAAAGACCTACTTGAACCCATTGGTCACTCAGTCCAAAACTTCTGGCCTTGGAAAGCAGTGTGGGGTACAGCTCAACCTCCAACATCCTAACAAGCGGCATTGGCCTTTTGACACCATTTATGAGTAGAGGCGGCCCCTTGGCACCAGATACAATTTTGTTTACTACCTCACTGATACTATAAACCGGAATACCTCTAACAAATTGATGATCTTCTGAGGAGCTGCAGCCAAATTTCAGCTGCAAATAGGATTAAGCATCAGAACATAGAAACAATCACTAATAGAAGCAAGTGAATCTTAGGAAACCTGAGTCGAAAAGCTCCCCCATATAGCTTGAACTCTTCCACGCTCATCAGTTAGCACCCCAGAAAAAGTACTGCCAAAATCTGCAATACACCACATTACAACCAAAACCAACATCTGGATAACCAAGATCTGCAGTAAGAATGGACTATAATGCAAACCTGTGTCAAGCTCAACAACTTCCATGTTGATTGCTCTATATCTTGGACAATCAGCTGAGCCAATATTAAGAGCAGCACAAGGATTAGTTACAATGGATTTCCTTGATGTTGCTTGAAGACTTCTACTCAGCCCCACAAGATAGACAGAATCCCCCCGACGGAGTGCAGGCTCTGCAGAACACAACAAGACCAGCTCCTTAAATTGCAATAAAGTTACTATAAGAACTAACAGACACAAACATCCACAGCTCCAAGCACATAGAGAGACAGAGAGCCAGACAGACAGAAGTGATCCTACCAGAACACCCAAAAGAAATTTTCCGCAGCACAAGCAACTTCTAATGGTTGAAATATGCACATCATATCTTGCAACAGTTAAAGTAATCGACTTAGAAGCTACTTTTCACGGAATGAAAGAACAACTTAATGTGACTATCACATGGTCACCTGTTCTACGATATTAAGTATACGATAGAGAGATTAGCTACATTCAAAGTGATCCAGTTAAAAGAAAAAAGACTACAATTCCTTAGTGTGGTAAAATTAAATGTCTGGGCGAGAAATGCGTATAATCTGAACATCTGGAGTTTGATGTGAACAAGAACTAAACTCAAAACCAAATATACCAGGAAGAAGTTCAGCAGCACGAACAGCTGAAGCACCAACAGGACCCAAAGCAGAGGGATCATATGCAACAAGAGCGAAATTGTGAACAGGGTGGAGAAAAACCACCTGCAATGAAGATAAAAGGTGGCACAGATGAGACAATAAAGGAAGGAATTCACCAGTACTAACATCAACGAATATTTACCTCCCCTGGAATTTCAATTGGAAAAGCAGCAAATGAAAGCATCACATCAGAGACAGATATAGCGACTGTATTTTTGTCAACTGCAACCAATCCCAAGCTTTGAGAATGGTATACAATGACCCCAGTCCCAAAGAAATGTTGAGAATGGACACCATCTACCATACACGATGGTGGCACGTGAACCTGCAAGTACAATATGAGAACACTGAATTTGAGAGCCACCACAAGCAATAATTAAATATCTAGCAAAACTACAAAATCTAAGAATTGCCACTAGAGCCCCAAAGATAGGAGGATAAGATCTCATCCAAAACCAGATGTTTCAATGGAGATAAATCCACATGAATATACATTAGAAGAAGCACCACCACATTGTTGTCACTAATTTAAAACATGTTCTGGAAGAAAGGAGACGGTGATATCCCAAAAGCACATAATGAAGGTAGGACTAAATTATAAAAGGTCTAGCTGTAGGGTGACTGATTAATCAATAAATTTGGAAATTAATACCAATAAAATTATTGGAAGTTACTCACCTCAAACATTACAAGAGTAGGCTCTATGACATGTTCAGCATATGAAGCATTGGCCCATAATGCCGGTGGACTTTGATAATCTGCCACAACTGTACTTTCCCCATTTCTGGTATCCTTCAACTCCAGTTCCCTATTATCAACCAATGAATAGTCGGCAGCTGCCCCATCAGCTGATGGATCTTCTTCCACACGTCTTTTCTTCTTTCCAATATCTGATTCATCTTGAGCATGGGACCCTTCAGAAGAATGTCCATCATTTGTTTCCATGCTAGCAACACCATCAATCAACTCTTGTCTCCTCTCCTGATCTACTTGTTCCATTGTGACCTCAGCAGCAGAAGCTTCTTGCTTGGCTAGCACCAGCTCACCATTGAGTATAGAAGAATGCAGTGGGGGAGACAGAGGTTGAAAGGCAGTCCTTATTGACCACAAACCAGTACTATCATCACGATTATATATCTGCGGAGGAGCATACCACTCATGGCGATCAACTGTTACCAGTACAGACTGCAGGCAGTAAAAGCACACATTAAATGAGTGTTTTTCCGATTTTAAAGCTGTCTACCTAAGCACATGACATAAAGCGAGAACAGGAGAATAAAATCAATAAGATTTCAACACTGTTGGAATAAAATCAATAAGATTTCAACACTGTTGGACATCATCTTCCTTTGTGACAGTATTTGTCTGTATTAATAACACTGGAGTAGATGCATCATCACGCACTAACAAAAGCTCCTTGATCTTTCGTTCAGTTAGATTGCATTGCACTAGAGGCAGTTCTTAAGTTCCCAATTAATGTATTCAAAACTGAACCAGTGGAAAAATGATCAAACGTTGAATTTAGGCTTCAATCAATATCACAGATGCAACCCTCAACTACTGACTCTATACTAAGTGACTGTATCAATGCAGGCCTCAGATACAAAGTTAAGGCAATCCACGATTCTGCATTTACATCAGATCCCAGGAAGTTAGTCCCCATGCCCTTAAATAGCAAAGTGGAGCCCATTGGAATATTTAAATAATAAACCTTTTCAGGTAAAAAACAAGTCTTGAGCCTATAAAAGCTCTGTGCAGATCCAAGCAAACAATAACCACTTGCCCATGGCACTTGCACCATTAGTCCAGATACACTGAGTCACCAACTCAACCAATTTTTATGCAATTCCAAAACCAGACCAAGGCCCACAACCAAGTTGGAGCAATCAATCAGCCAATCATTCGGTTTTAAGACTTTGAAATAACTTTCAGTGAATAAAAACAGGACATATGTGCTGGGCACAGCATCTCATGATAATCATAACACAATGATTGAAATCACACAGCCATGTCTCTAGGACAAACATTATTTTGTATCAAGCAATTGGTCTGACATAAGTGAAAATAATGCTACCAATGTTTCAAGAAAACAAAACTAAAAGAACTCAGAATATATATACCTTCGTACGATGCCGATCCAAGTAACTGATATATTCCAATGGCACACGAGCGCCTCTAGAAAGCTTAGATAGAACTGTAATTAGATCATCAAGTACTGAAATCTCTTCACCAGCAAACTTTGTAATAATGGCATGACGAGGAACTCCGGCTCTGAAGAGCATGTATCTGGATAGTGTCATGAAGCAATAAAAGAAACGTTACATGAGAACAAAAGAATTATCTCTACTCATTACCATCAATCATTTATATTATGTTGGCAATTTGCATTCCAAGCAGTGAAACAACTCTCAAGACATTTGAAGATCTTTCCAATACAGCTGTCCTCAAGTAAAAATGTGCACATATATGGGTAGTGAAATATTTACACCAAGCAATGGAGTGTATACTGGAAATAAAATCTATTAAATGGAGATTACGAAAAGTTGCTTCTACAATAAATAAATTAAAAAAAGGCAACATGCAAATACTGATTACTAAGTGACGTGTAAATTGAATCTGTAGCTGCATGACATACCCTGGTTCTGCAACGTAGACCCGACCACAGCGGAACCGACAATTTCTAGCCTGAAAACAGAGGCCAATAATTTGTCAATGCTCAACATATCAGACAATATAAGTGGCTCAAACAAAGCATCAGCCAAATGTGATTGTCAAAGCAAGATACCAAATATCACACGACACAAAGTCAAGCCGGGTGTTCCCACTAAAGGAAAATTGATCTTAAAATATGGTTTTCACGACAGACAAGGAACAAAGGCAAGATCATTTAGCACACAATCCAGACACACCAAGAATGATGTGGTACAAGCAACCATTGGAGCAGAGGAATCAGACCGCATGTAATGCAAGTACACAAGAAAATGGATAACAGATTTGCAGGTATAAGCAATTATCATGCGTGCTTAGTTTATATGATGGCCACATTTCATAGCTTAAGCTTTATTGGAATCCGGTTGTTCATCTTAGTATTCATATCAAGGGTATGAATCCCCATTTCTTTTACTCTTACACACCCTCTAATTGTCGATGTGACTCTATCCACATGCTATGTTTCCCATGCGAGGTTTTTGCTCACTCACATGGGTAAGTGAGAAAAAATATGATGCTAGATTTACATTTTAAGCACATTGATTGCCTGACAGCTTAAACTTATTGCCGAAATGGTCGTTCAACATAGGGAAAAGATTCTATGTGATACTTGTGCATTTTTTGCACAAGCCTCAAATTTCACCAAGAGAAAAGGAGAATCACTCCTACCTGCTGATATGAGAGAGGGTGTATTACTGCACCACTTACTTCTAAGAAGTGGTCAGGGGTTATCGAATGCAGATCCTGAACCTGAAAATTGAATATTCTAAGTGAGAAATAGATGAGATCAGTAAAGTCTCATCCCGATGAACTTTAGATAGACAAGCATTACAGCCTAATTTCTTTTCAAAATTTGATTCATCCAGCTGAGTTACAGGAAAAAAAAATGTCCAAAGGTCAGAGAGTCAAATTTACAGCAAAGCATCCAGGTCAACAAAAGCAAAAGCTATGTCATGACCTAAAAGAAAGGTTGCAATCACTATCATACCAGAAGGTTAACGGAAGTAGCAATGCCACCTCTTTCAATCAGTAGTTCAATCTTATGGTCAACGCTGTCATCAAGTAAAGTCTCCATTTTAAGAAATTGAGTAATTACCTGCACAAAGATTCACAGCAGTCAACACATTAAGATAATAAGGTCACAACAATTCAACCTCCAAATTTATCTAATTCACAACTGGAATAAGACTAACAAAGAGCATATAACAAAGGGCAGTCCATAAATTGATATGATTCTATTATGTCAAGGTCATGATTAGCAAAACCATATTATTTAGTTCACATGTTTCACTTATATAATGAAGTTCCAAATTTGAAAATAAAACGAACCGAGGATGAAAAATGAACTTAAAAGCGACATTTTATTTTCAAAATACAAGGTTTCCACCAAGTAATTCTTAGATTTTACTTTCAAAATACAAGGTTTCCATTATCAACAAATTTACAAGGTTTCCACCAAGTAATTCTTTTATGAATATTAGCCACTGCGTGCATCAGACTAAACAAATAACATGGTCAACAAAAAAAGAAAATTTAAGTATCTGACTTGTCTAATGAGCAGATGCAAGACCACAGCAACAAATCACTTAAAGGATACTAAGAAATCCGCAAATGGAATTTTACTATTTGAAAAGGTTTTAAAGCAACGTCCAATAAGGTTTTACTATAGTCAATGGGACCAGTACTTACTTCCCCATTCACCCGGATCAGCACATCACCAGGTTCCAAATTTTTATGTGCAGGACCACCAGGTACCTGCAATAGGTCCAATGCTTAGTAAGTCCCTTGTTTAACAGTAGGCACAGTTGAGAACCAACAGAACCTATCTTACCACAGAGTCAACAACAAGCATGCCAGTTTCCCCAGTTGGTGATGCATGGCGAACCATCTAATCATTCAAAGCATAACAAGTTTTCAGGAGATATGAATGAATATTTTCTTAAAAAGAAATAACATATGCCTCCAAATATTAAAAGCCATATACCTGCTCTGTCTCGCTCCTAAGTCCCAATCGACGTATCTCATCAAATCCTTTATGAAGGAAAGTCACCTACATCATTTGAATGACACTGAATCAGAAACTGATCATCCTGAGACTACTTATAGCTCAAAAATTGAGAAGGCATCTTGCTGTGCAAAATCAAAATCTTTGTCGCTGCCCAACCTGCTGGATCTAAACAACTTGCCACCAAATTATAGGCTAATGGTAGCTGTGGAATTAGCAAGCAGATACAGAAGGGATTGGATAACTATTAAAGATCATAAAGATTGAGCCAGGACTGCCTCCTTCAAGCCACGTAGAATTGTTTGGCCAAACAACTTATTCATCCCTTATATGAGAACTAACCAAGACAAGTCCCTCTCTACCCACCCCCCTTTTTCTCCTTTTTCTTTCCTCCGCAGTGGAACATCTTCAACTCAATTTATCCTCATCCTTCTCTTTCATCTTGGATTGCTCCTACATTTCTTTTCCTGCTTTCATATGGTTCTATTTTCATACGACATTCTTTATACAGACAGATATAGTTTGCATTACAAATTAACTTTTCCGTCATCCAACATAACTGTACGACCAAATCATCTTCCAGGTTGGTGACTCTGATGTTGCAATCATCCAAAATTGTATATTTTGTACCATACTGATTACTAAAGATCTTAATCCGTCCTTCATTGGGACTGTATCAACCCTCAAGGAAGTTAACTTGGGCAATCGTAATGAATCAACTAATGTTAGCACCTTGCTAAAAGTAAGTCTAGAGGTAGAATACTTATTGGGTGAAGGCCAAGTTTATTCCGCATGGGCATGTCATGAAACATGTTGAGCTCCAGTAACAAGTAACATTTGATATTAACCTCGTTAAAGAGAAAAGAGTAACAAGACCCACCCCCCCCCCAAAAAAAAAAAAAAAAAATTCTATTTGAATAACTAGAAGAAGAAGACTAGTTTTTAAACATGGTTATACCTGTCAAGAAGAATGCGTCTACATTGTTATGATAGTCAAGCTTAAGCTTTATTTAGGGTCCACTGATTTGACATGTGTTCAAAACAATGGCATGGCTGGTGAAGAAGCAAAAGCATTGGCAAAAGTAATATGTAATGTCTTGACTTACCTGAAGCGTTCCCCGCGGAATAGAGACAGCCTCCCACTTATTTCCATGTGAATCTCTTCCCTTCTGAAGAAACTTCAATGCTCTTACCACCTGACAAGAGCCACAAGCAACAGGTTGAAATATTTCACAGGTGCTTACCAGAACTACAATGTAACTGATGATAATGGTAAAAGGAAGTGAACTTACTCGTTCTAAAGGTAAGAAGAATGCTGATGCACTTGAAGTCTTGCTCCCAGCATTCAAGGCTACTGCCCTACCTTGCCAATCAATTACAGGGGAGCCACTTGATCCACCTTTGGTTCCGGAAGCAGCCTGAAAATAAGGTAACAAAGAACATGACACAATCTTGTATATTAAAAAGATAAAAGATAAAAAGAATCCACAAACTGCAAACTGAACAACTTCTACGAGCTAGCCAAGTAAAACTGGATTGCCCAACTAGCACACTTAATGCTCCCCATCCCAATTAGTCCAGGAGACGAAACATAGAGAATTTCATGTCACACGCTTGATTGCTCTCACTTAAATACCTGTCATCATGGCTAAAATCAAGCAAGAATTAAATATAGCCAACCATGAAAATCCACATTGTCAAATTTGTCCTCTATAGTTCATGCACTTGACCATGTCAAATCAAAGAATGAACACTGTGGCAACACAATTTACAGTAAAATAGCTCTTTTAAATACAACAAAAAGCAACCTACTTGGATGTAGAATGTGTTGAAATCATTGTATCCATCCCTGCACCAAATAATCATTGTTATGACCCTCTTGACAGAGTAGGCAGTAAGGTAAACCAAAAGGCAAGAGGAAGTTTCAGCAAATGCTAAAAGAACATGATATCTAATTTCCATGCATCTAAAGAAAGCTAACCAATTACTAGAGTCAATTTCATGTAAAAATTTGTTCCACAAATCAGTCTACTTGACTGCTATATTAAAGAAGGGGGAATGAGTGTGTATCAAGTGATTGTGAGCAAGCAATCTCTAAGAGAAAGTCCAACAACATTGATCAACTTGTTCTGTTAAGAACCTTTAATGGAAGAAGTTTGTTCAGACTCCAACTCCAACAAAGGAAAAACAGAGTAAAAATCCATATATGGCATCATTTAGCATCAAATTCATGCTGAAAAATAGTTAAATAAACGTAAGTAGCAACTCACTTCTTGTAGTGAGGAGCATCTCTATCCAAGCGAGCAAGAGTTCCAGCCAATATAGAAACCTGACAAACAAAGATACAATTACCACAGTGCAGATTCATTCTACAGCAGCCGTTAACTGCTAGTCCAATCAACCTTTTCTGTCTATAGGTGACACGCATGTGAACTTTACAAATGGGAATAACTGAAAAACACTCGGTGCACGTGTGGATGAAAAAGGCCTTCATACAAAAACATGAAGATAGGAAAAGGAAAACGAGACTGTATAAGATGGTTGCTGACCACATCCTCCAGTTTTGACTACCATCATCACATGGCATGGTCACCACTACATGTTGACAATCACATTCAAATCCCACTGTCGTTGTTGAGAGTGACTATCTATCCATCTAAATGTTCCAAGTCAAGCCACATCATCTTGCCTCAATCAGCTGATTGGCTGAGCAAGGAAAAATCATAGCACAGCCACCATTTCATGCAAGTCACTCTCTAGACAACAATTACAAACTAGTGAAACTCACTAATGGCCAAACTAAAATGCTGGTATTGCTTGGTGAACACTAGTAGAAGACTGGCAGGTGAATTTAATTCTTGTTCTTTCACTATTTTTCATATGCAGTCATATCTGGTGAGTTCCTAAACTGAATAGGAATGCATGTCAGCTAATCTGGGTTTTTCTCCCTGAAAGCAAAAGAACAAATAAGACAGACAGATGAGCACTAAGATTAGCCAGATGAAGCTGATCTGGCTTCATCTTCCACCATTCTTCAAACAAAGAACGTGATGTTAGAAATGAGATTGATTTCCCATACCATCATGTCCTATCCTACCACACCATAAGCAAAAGTAAGATTAAAAAGCAAGGGGGCAAGAGATACCCCCATTCATTTAATAGAGGACAAAATTGAAATTTACAAGAAAAATATTTTGTTCCACTTGATGTGTCACTCCACTAGGACCCAGTGGATGTGTTGTAGTATTGTTTCACATTGCTTGACAACAAGTCCTAAATACTCTTCATATTCATATGGCATTTCTCCACCTATCAACTTATGTTTTTTAGTTGGACTTTCTAACATGGTATCACAACCAGTACTATCCCTATTGCCGATTTGTGTGGTCAAAATTCCACATGAATGTGCCCAGTCAAAATTCCACATACCACTTGTAATCCGACCTGTACGTGAGAGGGGATGTTGAAGTATTGTCCCACATCGCTTAACAACGGGTCCTAAATGCTCTTTATATTCATGTTATCTACCTCTACTTATCAGCTTAAATTTTTGGATTGGACATTCTAACCGGATGTCTAAAGGTTCCCCAAAAAACACTATCAACTATCATCCTCTTGCCAGACAAAGAAAGCCAAAAGAAAAATGTCACATATAATATATATGGCAATAAACAAATAACTGCAGTTGAAGTTCGTCAGGAAAAAATAAACAGCTACATACCTTCTCCCCACTATCATTACCAACAACTCTAATCTCTAATCCAACACATGCAGCCTCAGGAGAAAGTGGAATCTCCTCATAATCTAGGAATTGGACTGCATTAGGATCGTAGCGAAAGAAGCCAAAATCATGAACCTATGAGAAATTACAACACATAAGTCTCCATAACATGATGACAATATCAACAAGAAAAGTGGAAATCAAGAGCCATAGGTAAAATATGGTATCAATAAGTTTAAGAGTAAAGAAACAATATGACAGGTAGATGGCACTCAGATGAAAGGTGAAAATATCTGCATACTCCGTGATAAGCATCACCCAACATGACATGCTACAAAGGAGAATGCTATCAGATCCTAACCCATTATAAACATCCATGCAGAGAAATGCTTTACATCCATCTGACATGTTGTTATCTCTATTTAAAATTGATGAGATAAATTCCAGAGAGCTTGATATTATATGTATACCTGATCTGCTCATTCTATCAAACTACACGAAAACAAACATATTTCTCAATCCTTAAGGAAATATGATATGTAGAAAAGACATAATCCAACTGTGCATTGATTTACTGCTATAGTGATGGCATTTAATTCTAACTCACTAATAAAAGATTTTTTGCACATCTAGCTCTAAGCCCTAAGTTCAGGTGAACCATATAGTTCCAACTCAACAGCCAGTATTTCTCCCAATCTCTAAGAAATGGATCATTTTGTTAATAATGCAAGAATCCCTCCAAAACAGCAAAACATATGCATTGAGATTGAGAATGAAAAGGTTTTCATCATGAGTACCTTAAAGAGAGATGGAGAAGTTGCTGAAATAAGCTATCCTAGAAAGGTTATGACATATAAGAATCTTTGGGGGGACTTCAGAATTCCAAAGAGTAGAGAAATAACTCTACTTATTAAAAGGTATCGAGGAGGAAGTTTCCGAGTCTTTTTTCTTTAGAATGAAGAAGCAAACAAGACTCAATAAGCAAAAATCCTTTCTCACTCTCCCCCAACACGCTCCAACCTCCCCCCCCAAAAAAAAAAAAAAAAATAAACAGAACAAAAAGAAAAACCACGCATCACACATAAACAAGAAGAGAACCTTTACAAAAGACTCATTTAGTAAACCAGATCCTACACACCTTTTATTGCTTTTTCCTTTATTATTGAAAAAAAGAAAAGGTCGCCGCCTAGCATGTCACGTGGACTGGTACACCTAGAATAAGCGACCTTCCAGAACATCCATACTACTTTTCCTTTTGCTACTATCCTACTTGCATTGGGTGCCTACCTGGCCAATAAGCTACTGACCTCTTATAACCACTATCACAAGCTTTTCCCACTTCAAGAACCAATCTTCATTTCACTAAATTGGCCTTCAACAAGCAAAATCTTTATCTAGTTAACTACTCTTATGTTAGGCCTCATTCTAGATGGTAAAGAGCATCCAGTAACATCCTGCACTGAGCTTTATAGTGAAGCAAACTGTTTTCTTTCCAGTGATATTTCTAGCAAATCTCATCAACACCAAGAAAACGAATGATAGTGCGATGCTGGGAACCAAACTCGATAAATATCAATTTTCATAACGCATTTGTGGCAGGACAACAAAATGATCAAGCTTTGAAACCGTTCAATACAGCTGCCTTTCCCCTCCTAGCCAGCTGAAGAAGCAAACTGGAGAATTTCACACGTGAGAATGTGGTAAAGCCACTTGGAACTTCTAACTTCTTCCAGATTCTCTTTAAGTCACAATGCACACTTGAGAACAGTCCATGTAGGTCCTTGACTACAAACACCAAATGTTGATGAGTGCTCTCGGGAGCTTGGATTGGCATATTTCTCTAACACCTGAAATAATTATGGCTGCTGGAAAATTAAGAGGCCACGCACCAGGCTAAGCATATTCTTTTTGGCTTTTAGTGGCACCAATTAAAAAGACAAGGCCTGTTTGTATGGAGGGTCTCAACCAAGGTTGACTAGAAACTTCTTCATGTGCAACTACAGCCATTAGTGTTTGAAAAGCACCATCGACTTCAAGGAACTTTCGCTTTGCTATCCTACAGCATCTACTGTAGTGTACATCTGACGTCAACAATAATCACTTGGATCTTTCAAAGAACGCCCAGTATTCTGGATCTTTCAAAGAACGCCCAGTATTCTGGGTAAAGAAAAATCAGTGCCAGCATTCAACGACAAATAAAGTAAATAGACACCAATTTACTCCAGTGACATAAAAGAGACAGCAGAATCAAATCTGAATAAGCAGGGCTCCATGTAACAGTGGTAAACAGGGAGCTACGAAGCAGAAGACAAGAAGGATGCCCTGGGACATTCAGACTCACCGGATCTCTGTAAACGGGAAACACTGGAATCTCCTCGCGGTTGACAAACATAGCCTCTGCAACTACCGGTCCTGTTAAGAGAGAATAGCTATCATCATTGAAATTCAAAGAGAAAAGATGTCATTTAACTGTGTTAAGCTATGGTTATCCTACATCTTCTCTCTGGCATTTACAGTTGAAACTTGAAGAAGAAGAAGAAGAAGAAGTTATGAAAACTAAAGCTCCACAGAACAGCCAGGGACAAGGTACTCTTCACATTGCCTGATTATGACCAGAAAGATAATCATCTAAAAGCTCTCGCCACAAACGTTCAAGAAGAAGCCACCTTGAATTGGATAAATGCTGTACTATCAAATTTTCACCCACAAACATGATTTCTTCATTAGAGAAGCCTACCAATAACTAAATTATCTTCTGTTCCCAGCAAAAGAACAAACTCCCTTCTCAAGAATCAAAAACTCTTAAATCCTCGCCATTCCCCGCATTTCTCCGCGGAAGCTCAAACCACCGCATCATCGATCAGCACATACTGAGAGCCAACCGATAAAACTCGCTCCACGCCCCCAACACCGGAACGCGCGCCCCTCTCCCATTCGAAAGCGAATCAAATGGCGCCAACTCACCAGGCTTGACCACATGCCGGTTGGTGAGGATGATCCCGCGCTGCTTGTCGACGACGAAGCCGGTGGCGTAGCTGGCCCCGGCGGCCTCGGTGTCGAAGGCGCGGCAGGCGGTGGTCCGCAGCACGACCACGGCGGGGACCACCCGGTTGAGGGCCTTCCGCCAGTCCTCGGCGGTGGCGGCGTTCTCCCGTAAGGGGCCCGCCCCGTCGATCTCCATGCCGAGCTCCCCGTCCTTCATGGCGGTGTCGATCCCCATCGCCGTCGCCGAATCGGAGCCCAACCGCTCCAGCGAATCCGCCATCGAAATGATCACTCTCTCTCTCTCTCTCTCTCTCTTCACTCTCTAACAACCCGCCGGTCGAATCTTGATGCGAATCGGCGACGCGGAATTCGATGAGGGGGGCCCGAATCCGGTCTCTCTCTAAACTTTTCTCGGGAAAGTAGAGAGAGAAAGCAAGAAAGAAAGTGGAGAGCAGTTGGGGCGCAGCAGTAGCCGGGGGGGTTTATGGCAGCAGGATGATGAAGATGGCCATTGGAAAATGGAATTTATAAAGAAAATATCATAGCAGTGACTAGGGAAATCAAAAGGGTTTCATTAGCTTTTTTCTTTTTTTTTTAGATTGAGCCTGATTATTTTTTCAATTAATCATGTAAAAAATGCCACATTTTCAAATGCCTAACTTGACCCAATTCGACTCATTTTCACCTCACGTGATATAGCTAACTGGCACGAGTCATGCCCATTAACATGACTCCTCGAGAATATGTGGAAGCACTAAGAGTGGGGACGGGCATTGCCGTGAATAATTAATATATTTTTCGATTGTAATTAACTTGTTAATTATGGAATTATTGGAGGGAGTATGGGGGGGAGTATGCTTTTCCGCATGCCATGGGTAGGCATTACAGCCTGTATTCGGCCAAATGACAACATAATGAACTAACATGGGGTCAATATATATATATATATATATATATATATTTGTTATGGGCAGGTAAACCCCATGATAGACGGCAATCTTCGCATGCCTTTGGACCAAATTTTTTTTTTTTTTATAAAAAAATTTTTGCATCATGTAAAACTTGGAAATATTAAATGACTACTCAATATATATATATATATATATATATATATATATGAAAGTCACTAAGCACATACAATCTAGGAAACACCAATACTCTCTTAGTTTTCGTCATGTTGACACTTTAATACGTGTTTGACATTTTCCGACACTCGGACAACAGTGTCGAAAAATCGACATCTAATCAACTTTCTTAACACTCTCCAAGAATTTCAACATGTGAGTTTCCAATATGTGATTCCAACATGCAAGTTCAATTTTAAAAATTTCCAATAAATGAGAGTTCAAAATGTATATATGTGAAAAATAAAATAAAATAATAAATTAGGAAATAAGAAAAACATAGTCTTATCTTCTCTTTTAACTCTCACTTCTCGTAATACATTATTTACCCCCTAAGTTTTTTTTTTTTCTTTAGAGACATCTAATACGTGAGTTCATAAAATAAATTGCTTATTTTTTCTCTCTTCAAATTTCATTTGGAATAGAGTTAAATTTGTCAAATTGAAATAACTGATAATATTAATAAATGATGGATTAATATTTTTAGTATAAATTCATTCTAAGCTTTTTTATTATTTATTTATTTGGGAATTTATATCAAATTAATTTGATTGAAATTATCATAAAAATGATAATTTATTAGCTACGTTTGGTCGTCCGGATTTCTAATCGGGATAAGAGTGGATAGGATTGATATGAAATTCTGGATTTTTTTATATCCCGTCCATTGTTTGGTGAATCGCAAAGATTAAAGTCGGATATGTTCACATCATATCATATACATTTTTTTTTATATAAATGACATATCATTATAAATGAACCTAAATGTTCATAAATGGAGATGGTAAAAACCTCTCGTAACACTATTCCTTAATTTATTTTTAATTTTAATTTTCCTCTTTTTTTATTTGATTTTCATTATTATTTCTTTTTTTCCCCTCATCATTCTTTAATAAAATTATATCAAATAGTAAACTGTACTAACATACCAAAAATACAAAAATACCTAAAATATATAATAAATATAAATATTTAATTTATAGATTGAATGTTTATTATAAGATAGAATTAAAGTTGAATATATAAATTAAAATAAGATTAATTAAGAAAATTATTTTTTTATTTTTAATTTCTTAAATTAGAATTCAAATATAATTTATATTGAAATATTATTTCAATTTTGTTAATTTAATAAGTTTGTTATTAAAGAAAAATAACTTTCTTATTATGGACATTAGAAATCCTATCCACCTTTATCCCACCTCCCCCGTGGGATAATTTTATCCTGTCTATATCCCCCTTATATCCGATTTTATCCTGTCCTGAGCGAGCACTAAATGTAGGATAGGATAAATTATATCATATCCCGAATTTTATTCCGATTACCAAACGCAACCATTATGTATATATAAAAATATACATTTAATATACAATGTGTCGGAAATTTTTTTATTTTTTGAAAAACGATATGTTGGCGTGTTATGTTGTGTGTCGATTCTACTTAGTGTACGAGTAATCAGATGAACAAGTTATCAACCGCGTAAAAACTTTATCTTTGGTATGCTAAAACAACTGACCATTTCCGACTTATTTCTACATAAAAAATCAACCATTACGACAATAATTTGCTAGCACCGTAGAAGCAGGAGAATTAGTTCCGAGGCAAATCATATAAGTAAAAATAATAGCATGTAGCCCGCGAAATGAGTAAGACAAATTTGGGTCTTTACTAAAGTCACCTAAGAAGTCAACTTCTCGATTCGTGTTCTAAGAGAAAATAACGAGACGAATATGAAACAAGCTGATGAAGCACGGAGGGCACGGGACCGGATCGCTTGGCTCGCATGCTCTTCCCGATCTTCTCATGGGCTGGCGTTGCTCATGGAGATGGTCCGGAGGAGGGCATTGCTCTTGGCGATGTCCCGGAGCGGCTTGTCCGTGAACCGGATTAGATTGTACGCGAACGCCCCGGCCAGGGCTCCAACGATCGGCCCGACCACGTACACCCAGATCCCTGTGTATGTGTGCTTCACGATGGCCGGTCCGAGGCTCCTCGCCGGATTCATCGAAGCTCCCGATACTTGCCTGTGAATTGAATCGAGTAGAAACGGCTCAAATCGAGCTTTTGTTAGAATCCTTTTTGAGTTTGGGACGTAGGCAACTAAAATGAAATTGGATCAGACACTCACCCACCGACGAAGACATTCAGCATTATCGTCATCCCTACGGCGATTCCTCCAAGTTCTCCTCTCTGTCAAAACATCGGTACACATGAGTCTTTCAAGCTCCAAATTACTGTCGGATCAGTTGATGAAAAAAGTAGGAATATAATCAGTTCGTGTTGGGGAAGCGGACCGCTCTATTGTCGGTCGTGACGCCGGAGATGACGAACATCAAGAGGAAGGTGATGATGATCTCGACCAATAGAGACTGGCCGCTGGATCCAGCCGGTACAGTCCCGAAGAAGGCGTTAGGAGTCACCTCCAAGATTCCGGCGAGCGTGGCGCTCGCGAGTATCGATCCCGTGAGCTGAGCTGCTATGTACAGGGGAACCTACGTATAAACACCATGTCCAATTTCGAGGTCTGAGAATCTGCTGCTAATATTATTGGAATGCCGACAACGCGAACGGGTTCCCCCAGCTGCCTTCATTGGGATGAACCTGCCCCCCATGTTTCAAGGGGGATTGGCTTCACGTCCCTCAGGCCCGGGGGGTCGGGATGGGAACTCGTTCGCATAAGCGAGTCCCCCCAGCGGGGCTGGTATCTTTTTCGAGGCCCGGATTCCGGCCTCTACCCAGACTTTCCTGGTGGTCATAGCCTTTTAACCTCTTGCTAAGGAGGGAGTCCAAATAGGATGATACTTGTGAACATGTAGACGAGCAGCAATTTTCTGAGATTAATTGTTTCGCTTTTTAACCTGGCAATGGGAAAAAGTGAACTTTCTTTTATATTAATTTCCCAGATTACATTGAATGTATTATATCATTTGCCGGCACAACATAACTCAATAAATCTCCAATTTTTTAGTATGCCATGGCTCAATTCCCTAAAAATACCAACTTTAACTCGAATCTCAATTCTAGGCTATAACTTTTTTGTTTTGTTGTTTTGAGTCCCAATTCTCGCACTAATCTTCTTCTTTTTTGTCTCACAAACTTTAGATGATGGGGGTAACAACTAAAATGAGAAATAAAAAAAAAAATGGGTCAGAATTGGGACCCAAGTTAGCTCGTACCTCTTTACAAGATAAAATATAGACCAAATACGAGGCTTGAGCTAAAGTTTTTTATGAGGAAAAGAAAAATTCAGACTTGAAACTCGTGTTAAAGTTGGTGCTTTTTAAGGAATTAAGCCAGCATAACATCTATTTTTAACTAATCACGGTTCATTTTAAACTCGAAATCAAAATATAATCTTTTGCCCCATTTCTCCATGCACAATTAGGTAAGATTCACTAAGAAACTACATATTTTCGTATGTTCCTCTCCCGAAGAAGTAGCCAATGCAACAGAAAAATGCCATAATCTCTCTAACGGTTTAATCCACCAAAAGGAGCATTCGCATTTCCCTTGCAGTTCATGATACTAATGAGCATTTAATCCGAATATATGAAACACAGAATTTGAAACTATGGCCACTCACCTCCCACAACGGAAACCGCCGGAACGCGGCGAGGGTGATGGTGACGGCTGGGTTGAAGTGGGCGCCGGAGATGTGCCCGACCGTGTAGATCATGACCATGACGATGAGCCCCCACGTCACGCATATCCCCGGGAACGTCACTTGCCCGTAGATCTTGTTCACGGCGACGGAGCCGCAGCCGGCGAAGATGACGAAGTATGTGCCGATCACCTCCGCTATCAACTTTTTTACGCACACGAGCCATGCAGAAGCCATTGAAAGTGACCACGTCAAGAGAAGGCTTTAATCGTTAGCACCATATACTACAGATGGAATGCGAACCTTTTGCGCGGTGGCGACAACCAGCGGCGACGAGCAGCAGCCAATGAAGCCGCCGGAGGCGTGCTCGGCAGAGGCGGCTACGCCGTCCTCCATGCTTGAAATCTCCGACTCCTGAACTTCGTTGACCCTCGTCGCCATAGAATACGCAGAGAATGGATATAAAGAAGAGGATGTGTTGTGGAAAGAGTTTAAGAAGAGATTTGCCAGGCAGTTTTGCGAAGGAGATAGTTGAGAGAGATTATCGTGGATTTAGTGTTGGTCATGGGTAAGTGGGAGCTTGAAATTAGCTAAGTGAGGTTTATCCGGATAGGGAAATTGTTTAGTCTTTTAAAAACATTATCTACTCAAAATTAATATCTATCTTAAACAATTATTTCTACTCTATCTTTGAAATCATGTTAAAAAAATTAGTGATGGTTCTTCATTCTCAATTTTTTTTTTCACAAGATCTCATTTTAAGTGATTGTGTTTCTACTTGTTTGCATATTTGGGTTACATTTAATCTTTTAAAAAAATGAGTAAATCAATCTTGCCCAATAAGAAGATTACCCTAGTAATTTGTTACACAAGGGATTGCCTTGGCCACTTTCTTCACTTATCCCCTTCTCTTGATTTGCAAACATGATCTGATTCACGTTGATATAATCCCAATTTTTGAAATTGAAATAATCAGAATTGGCTAAATGAACAAATCACATAATATAAGAACTCCATTTGATGACGTCCTTTTCAACCCCTCTCATGCGGATGTGCATTGTGCTTGTAAGTTCTGACGATTTAAAGAAGTGAAGTTATCCAATTAAACGTGCTGTCTTCCTTTTCATCTTATGCTATTTTTGAGCGTTGTTTGAATTATGGTTAGTCAAGTTTTCAGCTAGGAGAGATCTTTTAGCGTGTTACGGGTAAGTATTAGACTAAGTTTCCACAAATAAAATGTATGTCGCGATCGATTAAGAGGTAGAAGAAGTGATTTAGCAAGCCAAAACATCGTTATGAGGACAAGGGCATGTCGTTGAAGTTGGTCAAGGTTTGAGTATCGTATCGATAATGAGGTCAAACACGGATCGTTTACAATTTAAGCATTGCAAGAGTTATGAATTTGAATAATTGTTCTTTCATGAGGAAATAATTTTTAGGTAGGTAATGACGGATAAGACGATATAAATTGAGCGGTATAAAAGGAGAAATAGGTCAAAAGCTGAATGCGAACAAAAATAACGGTCTCTCTCGTTAAGTAGTACGAATTCATGCCATAGACGAAGAATTGTGGATGAAATACTTGAAGGGATTGATTCTAGGGAGAGGAAGGTGCTCATTCTCACCCAAAACTCACTAGCATGATATCTCTTCTCATAGTGATACACGGACTTAACTCCTAGTGTCGTTGATTTTGACAGCAATTGGCTCAGAACAATACGGACAACTTCCGAAGAGAACATCAAATGACCTGCAGCAACAACACACGAACAACAGCTCAAATTCACTGCAAGCAAAACAAGGAGAGATGGACAGGCAACCAGAGACATAGAAGCTGCAGGAGGAGGATAGCACATTGTCCATAGAAGCAAAATATTGGAGGTCATTTGGCAATGGGCAGGGCAGTGAACACATCAAGGGGGAGGGCATCATGGACAATAAGACTGCAGGAGAGTAAATTTTTCAAGAAGTCGGATCAAAATAACTAATGACAGACTTGTGACTTTGCAGTGGTTATGAAGTCCTAATGGTATGGCTTTTGCAAGTACCCCGTTCGAAAAAATAAAACTGACCCCTGAATTGTGCAGACTTGTTACTTTTCAAGGGATGATTTGTCCCAACCACCAAAAAAAAGGGGGGGACAACGGATGATCTGTCCAGATCTGTGACAGTCTAGTAAGCAAAGCCAAAATATGCACATGTAATGCTGAAATCCGTCCTCCAAAAGCAAACCATAATCACTTTTTGAAATTACATGTGCATAATTCAAAAAGTAGTGTAGACCACCGCAGCAAAAGTGCTGTGTACTTGTTCAACCTCTACTATTCAAAGAGCTTAACATGAGGGGAAGGTCAGAAGCAGCCTCCAAGAGCATAGGCCAAACTGCTTACTATCATCCTAGATGAACTAAAATGGTTGAAGCTATTTTCATGCATGAAGTAGGTAAAAGAAAAGGCATGGGATTAGGAAAAGTCAACTTACTGCCTAGTTGTGGTGATAGACCGTAGCCAGTCTATTAGACAAAGACTATGAAACGCCCTGCTGCAGTTCGCATTATCACACTGGTAGTCCGTCGCACATCCACTCTTGGTTCCAAGTTCATCTTCTACAAGTAGGTAACAGAAAATTATAAGGTGAGACAGTATCAACCCATGGCTATGGTCCAATGCATGTATCCGTGCATCTGAGAAGGTATTACCAATGGGAAGACGCTGAGCATAACATATTCCACATTCCACTTGCTGCTCATCCTTCTCTGGATCTGGGCCCTTTGGTAGTTCAAACCCAAAAATACAGACCAGATTATCTCGAAAAGGTTTTTCTGGCATCCTATAACAGAGAAGTGCAAATAATGAAATAAGCGACTGTAACGAGATAGGTCCACTCGTATAAGAATTGAAAGAAATAGATTGTTCTGAATTGAGGCCAATATGATTGTTTAACAGTTCCAGATGTATAGCACTGTGCTGACGGTTGGACCTTTATACAGCAGAACAATGGGAAACTCCCTCCCTCCCCTCTCTCTAAAAGATCTTTTCTCTAGTCATTACTTCAATGATATCAAAGCATTAAACTCTTTACCATATATTTGGTCAGCTCAGGCATAACACAAGCAAGACAAACATAATCTTTATATGGTCAAGAAGGCAGCAAGGGAGTACAAAACCTTCAGTTCCAATTCAAGTCCTTCTGTGAAAATCTACAAACCCTCGGAGAGCCATGTCCATCCATCCATCCATCCCTCCCTACATCCCGCCCTCCCTCTTAAGCCATTCCTGGTAGAGCCATGTTCAGCTCTCTCTCTCCCTCCCTCCCTCCCCCTCCCTCCTAAGTCCTTGTGAAAAACTACAAACAGTCGTAGAGTCATGTCCAGCTCCTTTGATAATATTCGTCTTCATCGATGATTTACGGTCAGATTTCATTTGATCTCTCCCTCATGGTAAAATATACTAGTTAAGTAGACAAGCACCATTTTTTGCAGTTTCTGCTCCACGCCTTTCTCAAAGGGCTTCTACTAGAATCTGGACCCATGAAGCGGCACCTATAGAAGTAAAAAATTGAAGTTGTTGGCAGCACAAAACAAGTCCACAGTACCAGCAGCGGTTGTAATTCAGAATCTATTCTTACTCTGGTACAGTTTTAGGATTCTGTGCACTTATAGATAACATGACAATGCAATCACTTCCTTGCAGGAAGAAGAAGAAATATTGGAGTTAGATTAAGGACAGAATATGAAGATATAGTTTGATGTTGGAGAAAAGAGGAATTACCTATATTGACTTTACCTATATTGACTAGACGATGGCACATAGCTCGGCATGGAAATTTAGGATCAACAACCCAAAGAGAGTTGTCAATATCATCCAATGTGGACCAAAAGTCCTCAAGTGAATCCACATGCTAAATTTGTAATGGACAAATTAACATCCTTATAAATTTGTCCCTAAAGAAGATAGGGTTTCTCCCAAACGGCAGAAAAAACTAATCAAAACCTTCAGCTGACAACCTACATATGTACCTTTTTGAACTGAATCACAGCATCCTTCAATCTTGAAGTCGCTGACCATTCTATTTCAGGAATATATGGTACATCCTGGCAAGAGGTTTAGCAAGTATTATGACCTCAGAAAAGGAGTAAGACATGATCAAAAATAAAAATACTGACCCCTGAGATAGAAGGAGGGCATTGGGGGTAAGTTTTATCCACTTGAACTTCCATGACATGAACCCTTCCACTTGCATCCCTTGTAATTGATTTGTCAAAAAGTTGAAGACTTTGAGGGTTACAAGAGAGGTGAAGAAAAAACAGGTAATATTCAGTAGAACTAGTAAAAACAAGCAGAAGGAAAATCCTTAACCAAAAAAATATGCATGAACACAGCTCCCTGTTAAAGTGTGTATGCGTATACATATTTGAAACTAAGAAAGACAAGAACCATTAAGACAAGCTTATCCAAGATACTTAACCAAAAAATCAGTAGTACTAAAAGTTAAAGTTATTAAGCACAGACGATAAAAAAAGCAACATAGCTACAACTTTCTTCAACTGTCAATAACAGAAGAGATTTTATCTCCAACAGCAGCAAGTGTAGGCACACCTTACATGGATGTGGCCATATCAAACCAGATAAAGACTACAACAGGAGTATAAGCCAGACCTTACATAAAAGACAGAGCGTGACCACGTCAAAACCAGATCTAACTGATGAAGCACTGAAGGAAAGAACCATATACAAAAGGCTGACACCTCCTCTTTCTTTCTCTTTCTTTTTTTTCCTTTTCACTAAAAACGAGTTCTTCGTTAATGAAACAAAGACCCTTCAGCCCATAATAGAGCGAGAGAGAGAGAGAGAGAGAGAGAGAAGTAAAAAAGAAAAGTGAAACAAAGACCCAGAAAACTGCAAAAGATCAGAAGAAACTAGCTTCATAACCAAAGACAACAAAAGCATAGGTAATTTAGTGGATGCCTAGAACTTGATGGACAATGAAGAGAGAATGGACAAATGAACTCAATGGTGGATGATGAGCAACAACCAGCAATGATGGGCAGACTGTGAATGGTGCACCTGCAAGAGGTGCGAAGGAGGTCCACAGCTGGAGAGGAGCTTAATTGTTCCATCACATTAGTTTCAGGCTGGAAATGCCCTAGCTTGAGGAAGAGTGTTGAAGAATACTAGTTAGATAAGTGTTAGGTACCATAAGTGAGGTACTTAGAAATTTGGATGTTAAGTAGATTATTGCTCTATGCCCCATAAGTAGAGTATACTAATCTTGCATCAATTCAAGTGATAAAAATGTAGCCCTTTGTGCTTTTGTCTCCCCTCTTGCGATCCCAAATCTTAACAATTACTACATAGTCTTCAAAAACATAGAAACCAACTGAGAATCAGTCAAAAGGCACAACAAAAGATATAGGAATTATGATTGTGCACAAGGTGAAGGTGAAAATTTCAGGTAAGATGAAAGGGTTAAAAGAAATGCTGAATAGCTCCATCTTTGAAAAAAAGACAAGAATAATTATCAGCAGATGCAACTTACAAGATGCGGAAGCTGAGAAATGTTAAATTGTCACCTAGTCGCACCAAATGTTCCCATCCAACCTCTTCGATCTGCAGATAAATAGCAAATTATCTACTTTTCATGTCAAGGTAACAAAAAGAATTTCTAATGCGTCCAAAAGGAAAAGAGAATTATTTATCTTGAACACAAATATCCTCCCCCAGATAGAATAGCGAAACAAGCTCAGAAGAAAAAGAACTAGCATATTGCTGCGTATTGCAACCATATTGGCCTTTTTATAATGATGAAGCTACTTAAACACAATACAATGAGAGTTTCCAAAAATGTGTGGCAGCAAGCAAATATTTACAGAAATACGCATGTGAATTACACTTTGGTCACCTCTGAATACAATTTGCAGTAAAAAGAAGATGAGTTCGCCAGCTCTCTGCATCTAATTTGTCCAGCACATTCCTGTAGTTTAAAGAAAGAGTGTCTGTCATACACATACAGAGTTCAACAATGCTGTTGCTAAGATGGCCAAATTGCATGAACCCTTATGCATCCAAGGTTCCTTTTAGGAAATCTCTTGTGCGTAAAATATGCTTGGTTTTGTCGAACGCAAGGAACAATGTGAAACATGTGCATATGTCATTAAAATAATCAATATATAAAACATTACCCAGAACGAGAAAATGCATGCAATATCATCTTGGCCACTCGAGGTGACAAGCTTGTCTTGAAAAAAAAAAAACTCAATCTTTGATTGAGTGTCACGAAAATAATAAAGGACAACAAATTGTTGAAAAAGATCAACAAACCTTGAGAATTGGAACAGGAAATAGTGAATTTGACTTCAATTGAGGAAGTTACTTCCACTTTAAATTGCAACCAGATAAATGGTAGTTGTTAGTATGTAGAGTAACTATTTCTTCAAATAGGTAATAATTTGAATCAGTCCTTTTTACTTGCGATAAGGAAAGCAACGACAAACCCTCATATATAAAAAAAATGAAATGAGCTCTTTCTGAAAGGGCATTAAAACTTTGCTGTGGTGCTACCACCACTGAAATCAGCCCATGTATATGCCCAAGCTTTTACACAAGTTCCAGAACTCCCTTGATAGACTAGACAAGAACAAAACACAGCCAGAGAAGCCATAATAACTAGTTGTACTTGTTCTTTCTTTCCTCTACTGAGGAGAAAACAAGATTATGTGACTGATCAATACCTCCTCACCAGTAGTCTCCACAGGAACAAAGCCCATTCTTAAAATGATGGAAACGATTCGCATCTCGCACGACAATCTCTCTATTGACAAGCTTAGATATAAATTTGGTTGCTGCATGACAGTTAACACATGCACGGAGATTTTTTATTATACGAAGTGTTGTTCCAGGAGTAGTGCTAATCAATCCATACGCAATGGCAATTCTCTCACTATGATTACAAAGGAATTGCTCCTTCTCTTCATGTATCAAGTCATGCATGACAGACTCTGTACTGGGGACAAAACCAGCCTCCTTCAACCTACTCTCCAATTTCTCAAGTTCTTCAAATATTTCCTCGGATCTTGGATGTGACTTGTCTCCTACACGGAAGGCCTGAAGCTTTCCATTGATCTCAATCAAACTGTATCCAAGGTCCTTATTGAGACCTTTTTCTCTCATCACTACTCGTATTTTGGCAACTTGGTCCCATAAACGTAATGAAGCATAGAGATTCGAGAGTTGAACAAAATGTCCAATATTATATGGGTCTAGTGAGAAAAGATGTTGTGCAGCATATTCACCCAGTGCCACATTGCGATGAATCTTGCATGCACTCAAAAGAGCACCCCATACAGATACACCTGGTTCAATGGGCATCTTTAGGATAAAATTATAGGCTTGTTTTAAATGTCCAGCGCGTCCAAGAAGATCGACCACGCAAGCATAGTGCTGATGACGTGGTTCAATCCCATAACTACTCATGCTGTGGAAAAATTCCCACCCCTCTTTTAAAAGACCTGAATGGTTGCATGCAGTGAGAAGTCCAACAAAGGTGACATCATTTGGGCACACACCAACTTTCTTCATCTCGTGGTAAAGATCAATGGCTTCTCCGCCCTTACCATGCAATCCATATCCCACAATCATAGCACTCCACATGACAACATCCTTGTCTCGTGCATGATCAAAAGTTTTTCGAGCCAAGTGCAGGCTTCCGCATTTTGCAAACATATCAATGAGTGCTGTATTCACAAAAATGTCATCTCTAAATTCACCCTTAGAGATGTACTGGTCCATCCATCGTGCCAACTCAAGAGAGCCCACTTGGGCACATGCCAAAATAGCAGATGACACAGATATAGTATCTGTTTTTATGTTTTTAGAGATCATGCCCCGGAATAGCTCCACAGCTTCCTCAGCATAGCCATTCTTTGAATAACCAGAAATCATGGCATTCCACAAAATTAAGTTTGGCATCTCCATCTGATCAAAAAATGTTCGGGCAACAGTGACAAGACCACACTTAGCATAAAAAGCTGTGAGAGATATAAGCAAGTCTGGTTCATGTTCAAGACCCATCTTGACGACACAACTGTGAACAGATTTCCCTTGATCAAGATCCTCTATATCAGTGTATGCTTTAAGAATACTCACAAGAGCAATCCAATCAGGATGTACGTTTGATTTCCTCATCTGGCTGAAAATTCTCAAAGATTCCATCGGTTGGCCATTCTGAGCATACCCAGAAATCATAGATGTCCACGATACAACGGTCCTACCACGTAATTGGTCAAACACAATCCGAGCATGCTCAACCTTGCCACATTTGGCATACAACGTCACGACACCATTCTGCACAAACACATCCGATTCAAAACCATGCCTATAAACCTGTCCGTGTACGCACCTACCTATTCCAAGAGCAGGCAAGCCAGTACATGCTCTCAAAATGTAGGGGAAAGTGAAGCCATCCGGACTGACGCCAGTCCCCAGCATTTCAGAGTACAATTCAACAGCATCACTGAACATATTGTGCCTTGAGTAACCCCTAATTATAGCATTCCACAAGAACACATCCGGGTCAGAAAATTCATCGAACACCTTACGGGAATATCGAATTTCTCCGAGGTTCGAGCTCCAATTGACCAGCTTGGTGATCAAAAAACTATCTTTATGTAGTCCAAGGACCAGCAACTTGGCATGGATTTGATTCAAATGTCTTAAGCTCCTCGATTTTTCAATGAGAGAAGCGAAAAAGTCGTCCAGACTCAACTTGCGGTTCTCAAAGTGTCCAGTCCCATGAAGGTCATCGTCTAGGAAGAGAGGCAAACTACTGCTACATCTAACAATTCGAAACGCGGAAACAGGAAAGGAAATGCGGGACGCTAGAATGCTTCCGGCATCAAACGAGGTCACACGGCGGGAAACAACCAACATCCCGCGGCGCAGATGGCGGACAGCACGGTTCGGCCTGCACATTACAGTTAAGTCACCACCTCCGAACCCAATTTGCGGCAACGAGGCAAGGAGGGTCCATCACGTTCGCTAGCGCTTTCCAACGGTACTCTCTCAATCCAACTGTCGTCAAAATCGTGTCTTGTCGGGTCGGGGGTCGGGGGTCGGGTTTTAGATGTATCTCATCACGTTATCTTTAGGGTAGAATGGAGAGTGGCATCGTCAGGCTCACCCTCGAATCGCTGAATCACAATGGGAACAAAAGTTGTGGTCTCAACAGAAAAAAAAAAAAAAAAAAAAAAAATAAAACATATATAAATTGAAAGTTTCGAAATCACTTGGGAAATCGGAAAATGCGATTTGCGGAAACGTCAAAAAGACGCCGAGAATGAGCAGACGCCAGAGAGAGAGAGAGAGCAGATGCAGAGTGTCACAAAGAGTCTGGGGGCCATACTGTAGCGATGTCAGCTCGGAGAAGCCCTCGCTTTGTCATCACGCACGCAGTCCACGGCTGAACTTGCAATGCTTACTAGCAGGTGTCTCTCTCTCTCTCTCTCTCCCTGCTAACGCTTTCGACCACTTCATCGGCAACGGAATGTCGAGTCTAGGTAATTGTCTTATTTTTACTTGGAAATTCTCGTTGCCAATTGAAATAAATGGACAAAATTTTGACTTTCAAATTTTTCCCTAAAATTGAAATTCTATCTACCGAAAATCAAATTTATGATTTTTTTTTTTTTTTACTTTGAGGTGAAGTGAGGCGCCTATTTTTAATTCATGTATTGCTTTATAAAATTGAAAATGAAATTATCTTTCTATGTCAACTCAAATATGAATTAAATTATGAGATAAATTCATACTTCAAGTGAAGACGGTTTTTTTATAAAAACTAAGGAAACAACACCAAGTCTTAGGAACCACAAGTCTTAGGAATTCATTTGTTTCTGCTTAGGAATTCATTTGTTTCTGCTTCTCCACGTTGGGCAATAAATTGACCGATGTATTCAAGAGTCAATTGATCATCGAAGGTGGCATAAATGGCAAAATCAGTAGTTTGATTCCTCTTGGGTATCATATATTACCAACCCAATTGGAATATGACTTTCCATTCAGCGGTCTAACGATTCCTTTATCAATACCTATTCGCTGTGCAACCATACCTACCATTTGCTAAATATCTGGAAACTAATAGACCTGACCTTCTTGACCCCAAGGTTCAGGGTAGAAAGGCCGATAAGCACAACCTTCTTGCCTCCTAGATTTAGGTCCTGGTTGTTGACGTTATGATTAACCAGCAAGTAAAGCCTATTATCGACGAGATTAATCTAGACTAGATTTACTTGGTCATTTTCGTTGACCAAATTAATGGATTCTTCAAGCTTTTCTAAAATCTTTGCTGGATGTGGGATCACTTGATTGTATTGGTATGGACTAACTGGATGTCTTGAGTCTTGAGATGATAGCATTGATCACTTCAACGACCATCGGTTTAATCACATCAAAGAAATGTCTCATCGAGTGATTCGCCACCTCATATTACTATTTCTCGAATAGCTTCTTCATGGTGGCCACCAAAGTGCTAATTCCATCGTCTGCTCTTCTGTAAGATGTTTCGAGATGTTAACATTCCCACCTTGACTTGTCTCTATTATGCAGGAGTAGTTGAAATCTCAGACTGAGTAACGCTTTCACTGGGTTTGGTACCCGCAACATAATCAAGCTCTGGGTGATACCTTGTTCTCAGTATAATATTTTCTCAAATCAACCACATTGGCCCTACTAAGTATGCCAAAAATATATATTGTTGGAATTTCCCTCGATGACGAAATACCTTTTACCGAAAATCTTTCTTCAATTTTAATTAAGTGAGACGGGATAGGAAATATCACGGGTACACAAGGAAATTGGTAGATACACTTCAATGGAATTTTATTGACGTTGAAGTGCACGAGATAAAGATATAAGGTTGAATTTGATTGACGACGAAGCACTCATAAACTAATGCAAAGATACACATCAAAATTTAAGCAACAACAGTGTATCTGAGAGCTATAGTTATGACTACGATATAGGAATTGAAAGATAATAAGATTTGTTTATTTATGTATGGGGCAGTCTCCAAAGAGTACGATTTGGCTATTTAAAGCCTATAATCGACGATCACCAATAAAGGTTTATAGCAAACTAATATTGTTGTTTTTCACAAGGACTGAATTATAATCCCATTTCCACCAAAAGACTAATGATTACAGCATTAAAGCTCATTACATCACATGTAAGCAGATGTTTAATTGAATTGCAATCTCATTTCCACCAAAAGTATATAGGTTTACAGCAAACCAACATTCCCACCAAAAGTCGTAGCAAACTAGCAACGTAACTAAACTTCGAAATTACTCCAATACAATTACATATTCCATTGGTGACTATGGTAGGTTGATGAATTTCTTCTTATTACTTACTTTACATTCAAGCATAAAATAAGTCAAATAAGATAACAACAACACAATCAATAATTGATAACACTTTTTTTCACTTTTCATCTTTAAAATATCATTTTTCAAATGGTTGGTCAGAGATGCTAAAGCCTTGATTTCTGCTTGCATTAAGTCAACATCGTCCAACTCATTTGTTAATGTACGTGGAGATTAATGTCATCCCTCAAGTAGTTCCAATATCACTTTTGTTGCTCGAATTAAGAATTTCGGATTGGAAATATTTGCACTTCGAACATTCTCTATACTTAGCACATACGTGGAATTTTCTCCAAAGATTCAACCAAGTCCAAAAAATTCTTTAGACTTGGTAGCCCACAATAACAATAATGTTAAGCTTATTCACTTCGTTAAGGCGAATTTGAGCTGCTCGTGAAGCTCCTGTTCTCCATTTGCAAGAATGAGTTGTTAATTTTTTAGGCAAACTGGATTAGGGTTTTGATTTTTGATTGAATGGTTTTTAGGGTTTCACATTTGAGAATTTATTTCAAGTTGGCGATTTAGGGTTTTTATTTGGGGTAAACCTTGTAGACGATGTTGTTTTGGGGTTATATGTTGACTAGGCACACTACAGAGCCACGTCAATTTGAATAAACTAATAAAAAAAAGGCAATATTAGATTTCCAACAACTCAAATCGGAGTTAACACTAACAATGAGCGATTCCAAGTTCCGTTCAAATTCTACCTAGAATCATTAACCTATCCATCGGAATAAGTTCCCTAATTTTTGGAACATAGAACCTATCTTGTCACAAGTTCCAAGATCTAGCTAAGTTCCATGTACTTTTGATTAAACAATTACAATGATTTATCATATCTAGTGATTAACATTTGCTACAATCCATTAATTATAACTCATATTAGACAAAGGAAGATTATAAAACATTAACAAGGTGAAAGTTTCAATCATTAAAATCGCCAAAATGGAAGTTCAAACTAGTAATTTCAAATAATACACTTATCATTGGACGCTATATAATGTTGTAGAATCACAAGAAGACATAGAATAAGAAAAACGTTCCAAGTTCTTGGTTTTAGGTGAAACTAGGAACCTACCCATCAGAACAGGTTATTTTTAGAACCGAAACCTGTCCTACATATCCTAGAACCTGAAATCAAACTAGTTCCCATCAGTCCAATTCTCAGATTCCTAGTTCTATCTTGAAACCATATTCACCCTTGGTTAACACTAAGTAATTGTTTTCTTTTAAGTAGTATTTAAGTGATCAAAAAGAAAATTTTGGCATTAAATAAATGTCCTACAAATCAATATCTTTTAAGCCCTTATTGATATCATGCACATGCCATGTCACGCTTGGATACTCGCCAAAGTTACTCGAAGATAGAATTGAACATGAGAAAAAAATGCTAAGCAAGTATGAAGATTGACAAGTTTTGAGCATTTATATACACCTCATCCGTACCCTTCAGCATGTGAGCGAGTCTCACTGATTCTATAGAAGTTACTCCTGATTTATTGAGAAAAGAACACCACAAGTGCAAAATTTGTGCTAAAGCTTGACACAAAAGGACACTTAAGTGCTAAAACTTACGAAAGTAACATTTAAGTGCCACTTTTTATGAGAAATTGGACACTTGAGCGCCACATCTAGCAAACTCCGCCGAAAATTCTACGTTGCAATTTTTGTATTAATTTTCTTGCTTACGTAGCTCGTCGGAAGGCTAACTCAGCAAAACACACAAAAAATAATGTCGTTTTGATATAATTCAAATTTTAATAAAAAAATTAATTAACTTTAAATTTAAATTAAATAAATAAATAAGGAGAAAAGGAGGAGGAGGAGGGAGGCAATTGGCGGCTGAGGGCTCGGCCCTCGCCACTGCCGCCGGAAAGGTAAGGGAGGGTCGGCCGGGGCCCCGAGCCCGGCCGGAGGCCGACGACCCCACCAATCGACAAGGGCATCCCCAATTGACCCTCCCCTACCTTTCCAGCGACAGCATGGAGGTGGCGGTGGTGGCAATCCTTGGCTGCCTCCCTCCTCCTCCTCCTCCTTTTTTTAATATTTGTTTTGAATTTAATTTAATTAATTAATATATTAATTATTTACCACGTCAACACCAAAACGACGTCGTTTTGGCACTGTTTAGCCACATCGGCATGTAAAACGACATCGTTGTGCACTAAGCTTGTCGGAAAATTGCTACGTCAATGTTTTGGTCGGATTTTCTCGCCGTTGACACTTAACCGATCTATTTTGCTCCGATTTTGGCACTTAAGTCACTTTTGTAAGTTTTGGCACTTAAGTCACTTTCGTAAGTTTTGGCACTTAAGTGTCCCTTTATGTCAAGTTTTGACACTTCTAGTGTCATTGTGTCCTGATTTATTACTTATCAGGAAGAAAAGGTTTATATAGACAGAAATGGGCAAAGTCAAACCATTCACAAGTGATATGGGCAAACGATAATGGCTCCGTCTCGATCACCTCATTCACCACACCCTCACAATGACCTAAACGTCACAGAGTCACCTATGACAAAGCTGAGGAGAGGAAAGAAGTCCACGCACCAACTATAGGTGGCGGTGCTAAATTTATCTATCCACCGGTAAAGATGGAGTAATCCGGTGGGCAGACATCAAGATTACACTTCAAGTTAGGTGGATGGAAAAGAGGGACATACATCATGGTCCAGAGGCAGTTCCGAAGATGTTTGTTTCGACTCATTTTAGTCGACCAAGCCAATAGCACTAAAATGAGTCCAGGGGACCCACAAATGCCACATTTAAAATGATCTAGATTTTGATATTTCTCACACCGTGATTCACTAACTACTTAACATGTCAGGGGAAGGACGGGTGCAGCAGAAATATAGAAATTGAGATAATCCCGATCCAATCCCAATCCCAAACCAACAAGATGTTTATTTCGAGTTACAAAATCATTACACAGCATTGAGAGAAGACTCGTGGATATTCTTCTTTCATAAGTTCATATCTTTTGCCAATAACAAGAAGAAGCCACGAAGTTTGGAAACAGAAGGCAAGGAAACCTTTACAATCTGTGTAACATTTATACAACAGTACCTTTACAAACAAACAGCAGAAAAATTACTATGATTTCAACCTTGTACTGTGAATTGTGATGCACTTCTCAGTTTATTCCAACCAGTCACCTGATACCACCACTATGGCCAGGACTGGCATATCTCACAGGAACATTTTTCTTTTACAACAAATATTTATCCGGAGATGATAATTACAGAAGAAGATTTTACTTAAAAGAAACTTCAGAAGTACAATTGGCAAGGGGCATATCTGCGGGTGTGCATACCAGAGCCCTTTGCTGTACATGTCTCAAGGTCTGCTCCATGCTTACTTGCACCATCTCAGCAAGCATCTTCTTCGCTTTGTCAGACTGGTCCTCTCCATTGATTTGAGAGATGATGTTACAGACAATATTCTCAAGCGTGTCAGGTTGGTGATCGGATTTTGGATATGGAGATTCCCTCAGCAACCGCAATAGAGTGTGTGCTTTTCCTTGAGACTTTGGCGTCCCTTGAACAGTGAGCTCGAGGAGACCAGGAATTACACCTTCTCTGAGGATTGGTTCTCTGTATTTACAGCGATCACTCTGGCACATTGCCAATAAAGCCCCGACCGCATGCTCTCGACTCTGGAGGGACCCATTCTCCAACACATCAACTATAGCAAAAACTCCACCTTCCTCAGATGTTAACGCTATTCTACTGTCTTCAAAATTTAACAATGATTCTAGAAGAGCAGTGCATTTTTCAGCAGTTTTAGATGACTTTTTACAGGTTTTCAGTAAGTTCACTATGGAAGGAATTGGATCTGATTTGAGGATAAGACTGAGATTATCTGGATGTGTCGAAAGATTGT
This sequence comes from Eucalyptus tenuipes, assembly GCA_014182365.1. Lineage (NCBI taxonomy): Eukaryota > Viridiplantae > Streptophyta > Magnoliopsida > Myrtales > Myrtaceae > Eucalyptus > Eucalyptus tenuipes. The sequence goes on from CM024542.1 coordinate 26,199,231, forward strand.
AAAGAGCCATTAAGGCATCAATCTTGGCCTGTTGAGTTCCACATTTCAGGATTCCTGCTAAGAGAGGGATGGCTCGGGAAGAGCTTATGACTGGCTTGTTGATGGAAGAAGCAGATAGAGTAAGCAAAGCAGCAGCTGCATGCTCCTGGAGTTCAACGTCATCTGACTGGAGAAAGCTGATAATTGGCTCAAGAGCACCCGCATCCACAATATTCACCTTATTACTGCAAGAAAAATGGGAATGAATATTAACGTCGATCTTCCAGTCATGCTGAGAGGCTACTTTACCATAAAAATTAGTGAAGCATGAGCAACTATTGAGAGGCAAGCAGCAAGCAATCAATAATTTCAAGACCTGCAAAGGCACAAAACAAATATACCTAAGAGCTCTCCTATTATTTCCTCAATCTAGGGGATTGACCAAGATTCCCTGACAGTAATAGCAACATTATTGATTAGACCAATGAAGATAACAGTGTAAGATTTGCCTTAGCTCTGTCGCAACATATTATGGACCTGGCCCATCTTAGAAGCACTTGATTACCAGCTAATGAGATTTTGTATAATCCACAATAGTTTAAACAATCTTCTCATTCTTGACAAGGCAACAAATATGTTGATTCGCAGTTGCTGACTCCGTGGAAACCTAAAGTCACTACCCAATTCTCGCCTCATCACTATAGGAATGGTTTGGTGCTCATGAGAACATCATGGCAACAAAGAAGCAGAAGCCATAGTCCTCATGCGCATATTTCGCGATGCAAGAATAAGAACTAGCGTTGACAAACTACGATCCGATTCTAATCCAGCTGGTTAACAGACAAATGCAAGTTTCCACGCTCATGGGTCCACCTCAGAAATCTTTAATGATGCCGACAAACTCTCAGAATCAGTCGAAATTCGGATTACTTCACGAGCAGCACCGCATAAGATGCAAAAGAAGGGAAAAGAAAAAGGCAATGAAAAGAGGGAGCGGAGCATGTGAACTAAAGAAGAACCACCCTGGAGTCAGATTAGTGGTGAGCTTCCGACCACGGAACACCCACATGTTCCCTGAGAAAAAGGAATATGCCCCGCTCGCAATATCTATCCAACCGACCATTTTTGCCTTTAAAGCCATCCAGAACATAATGATCAAGAACAAAAGCCCACCGGCAGCTACAGAGAGAGAGACAGAGAAATCTGTTGACCGAATGAAGCGACTTTACCGACATCATTTAAAGATCGCATCTTTCGATTTAACAAGATAATAATTCCGCGAAAAGTTTCAGATATTATCAACTAAGAAAAGCTTAAGATGAGCTCAACTTTCCCATTTCCCACAAAAAAACGCGACTTGAAACAGCCAATAGAACATGAAAAGAGTGTGGGAGAGATGAAAAGAAAAAAGAAAAGGGACGTGATAAAATAAGGAATCATCAATTGATATTTCACTTTTTTCCCCCTCTTTCAAATTTGCCCAGTTGATGAACCCGAGGTAGAAAGCAAGTGAGAGAAAGAGAAAAGGGAAAGAACAGCGGCAACTCAAGCAAAGTATCATCATCGTCGTCATCATCCTCATCCGTCAGCTTCTATTGGGGGAAAGAAAAAACAGAAGGAGAAGAAGAATCTTCTGCACAAAAAAGGTAATCTAACTCCCCCAATCAAGTTCTTCGAGAAGCAGCCGCAACTCTCCACGGATAACCACCGAGACGTCCGAAAACAATGAACAGATGTCCATCCCGATTGAAATGAAAGGAAAAAAAAAATGATAAGAGGCGGCGAAAGCATCGGGTAAGAACAAAAATCGCTTAAGCCCGACCAAATTTCAGGCCGGATTTCCCGAACAAATAAGCTCAACCACATCGTCCGCGATCCACAAAAATGACGAGGGGGAGAAGAAGGATCGAAAAACGGAAAAATACGAAATCGTATTCGAGTTCGAATCGCGTCCGCATCAATAGAAACACGGACGACACAATCAAGAGCAGCAATCAATCCGTGCTACGGAGAGAGAGAGAGAGACAGAGAGTGGGAGGGGTACGTTTCGTCCTTGACGGCGAGGTTGAGGAGGGCGACGAGGGCGGCGTCCTTGAGCTCGGGGGAGTCGAGGCGGAGCATGGCGACGAGGGGCTCGACGGCGTCGGCGAGCTGGCGGCGGAGGGCCGGGGAGGTCTTGGTGAGGCGGCGGATGTCGCGGGCGGCCTGGAGCTTGGAGCCGGGGTCGTCGGCGCGGAGGAGGCGGAGGACGCGGAGGGCGACGGAGGAGGGCGAGCGGGGCGTCGCCGCCTCCGCCGCCTCCGGGCCGTTCGTGCGGTTCTCCGGTGGCGAATAGTCCATTCCTCCCCCAGAGAGAGAGAGAGAGAGAGAGAGAGAGGCTAGAGAGAAAAAAATCTGAGTGGGATTTTAGGAGAGAGAGAGGGGAAGTTTGTAGGGAGGAGGTGGCGTTAAGCAACAGTTAGTGGGGCCCGCTTTTTTTGCGCCCTTTTTATTATATATATATATATATATATATTCAGCCGGTCGTAAAAGGGTTTTATTATATAGTAAAAATACGAATTATAAAAAAGAAAAAAGAAAGGAAAGATTTTATTGGTTTCCTTTTACCTAATTCGTTGATTGATTAAAAAAATGGGTTAATACCTTAAAAAATCCTACAAAGTGGTAGGACATGTGATAAATTTACCTCAAATTAATTTTTTGACGATCAAAAATCCCAAGCTAATATATTTTTAATAAATTTATCCCAAATCGATCACTTATGACAAATTTACCCTTCGTGACAATTGAATGTACTAGTTTGAAATTTTACTCTTCATATGTCATAATTGTACTTTTTTGTGATTTTTTGTTATATTAATTTAATTTAATGAAGAGTATATTTATTACCATCTTTTTTTTTTTTTTGCAAGGGTAAATTTATCACAAGTTTGTCAATTTTGATTTTTTTTTAGTAATTTAGAGTAAATTTATCACATGTATATCAGTTTGGAATTTTTCATGATCAAAAAATTAATTTGAAATAAATTTGTTATACGTATACTAATTTGGAATTTTTCAAGATATTAAACTTAAAAAAAAAAAAAAAAAAAAAAAGATCACACCTAGTAAAATGAAACGAGAGAAGTTCCCTCCCATGTGATGGAAAAAGCACACGGATTTTAAAAAAAAAATTGTAAAATAAATTGTAGTTTTCTTTAATATATAATAATTTATCCAGAGGTGATCATCACATCAGGCTTCATAATGACATCTTAGCCTTGTTACTAAATCACGGATTTCCGTAACATCATTCGTGTCAAAGATCTCTATCGCACCATTTAATATCGACTAGTGAATTTTGTGAAAAAGGACATCCTAAAGATCATTTTTCATTTGTAGGTACCAATAATAGTTTTAAATAGTTTGGTTTTCTTTTAAATCAATTTAAATATGTTCTTCGTGTCATTTTGTGATCGTTTTACCTTTTTTTTCTTGTGTCGATCATGATATGCTTCGTGTTCATACATCCATCATGAAAGACAACCCAAATATATATAGTTAAATCAAGTTGAGGTACTACATCAAGTGTCCGCTGTACTTCAATTGATATCTAGACGAAACTACACTTGGATCAAAATTAAATATCTCTCTGGCTATTGCGTATTTACCATATTTTATGGGAAAATGCAAAAAAGAAAAAGGAAGTTACTTTCGTTTTTTTATGATGAACAATAAAATATCTTAAAATCTAATAATACTGATAGATAAACAATTATAAACCCTTTTTCACCTTCGAAATATAAATAAAAATCACTTGATGATCCAATGAAAATGGGCACAAACAATGTGAAATTCTCTGTATCCCTTTTAATTCAAACTTAAATCAATAAATTATCATTATTCACGAGCAATTGAGAAGCATCATATGAAATCACTTAAAATCAGGAAAGATCCAAATCAACACAGCTTCGGACGTTGTCGAGCGAGAGTACATTCGAGGAAAAAATACTTATATATTCTCAAAGTGCAATTAATGAGATTTTTCCCGAGCACTTTCCAACATTTTTCGATTATTAATGTAGTTGGCGTGGGGGGAAGGACAACTTGGGGATTCGTTTAGGCGTCTTGTGGGTACCTCGTGGTCCGAAAAGGAGCGTAGTAGTACTAGTAGGCAGTTAGGTAGGTAAAAAGAGTTCCCCGAGTGCCTGCTAGTCAACATTACTGTTCTTGCAAATGACGGCTCATTCAATGATTAGGCAACAAATGGACTTCGTTAATTACGTCTAATGCTCCATATGAATCCAAAGGAGCGTTCGTTTTACATCCCTCCCTCCCTTCGATTTTCTTAATCCAAATTAGATCGGTAGGTGGAAATTCTACCCGATCCAATTGACCGCTGCTGCCTCATCTTGATCTTTTGCAATTTTGGCGTGCTGGGTTTTCTAACTCTTTGAATTACTTGGTTCGCCTAATCGATTTGATTAATGATGATGCTGCTGACAAAGGACATAGTGATCGGGACCTGGCGAGATCGGGCAAGAGAAATTAGGCCGCTCTAAGCGGTTTAAGCATGCCGGGTTCATACTTAACCCTAATTATATTGTGCTCAGTTAACCTCTTTTGATCTATAAAAGGAAAGAAAAACGCAGCCTCGACTTACGTGATTTAAGTTTGAGCACAACCAACCAACCCTTCAACGCTTCTTCAAATGCAAAAGGCATGAGACAATGTAGTGAAAAGTTGGCAAGACCACGCATGTTTACTCCGCAAAATTGGCCCATCAAAATCCAGGGATCCTCCCATTGATAGGATGACAGCTGCTCCAACCCAGCAGCACCAGCATATCAAGTTGAGATCATTAAGAGAGGTTTAGAAGAAACTCTAGGCCTTGAAATGACCACGTATACCAAGTATGCGATAACGAAAACGACGTGGTTGCCGATCAAATGATTTTTCAACCCCGACGAATTGTGTACTCCGGGCAATGATGATTACGAGGTTTTTTATTATCTGTTGATGGTTCGTAGTCATTGGCCTGAAAAATATGCATAAAAAAGAATCGAGAAAAGTCCGCACACCACCCGCACACCGGTTGGTGGGGCGTCGCCTCTGCACTTTTGCCCGCATGTGGGTGCGTGCGTAGAGTATAATTCAGGGATCCAACAAGACCCACTTCATTAAATTTCTTTAGAGGGGGAAAGAAGAGAGGAGAATAGAGTTTGAAGAAATCCTTTTCTTGGACTTCAAGTGATTTTCCAACAAGTTTGTTTTCTTCCAAGAAAAGATTGGAACGGCCAAAGTTAGAAGCCGATTTTAATCCCTAATGCAACATGCCAAGAAGCACCACTTGCGAAGCCGCCATGGCCAAAAGCTCCTCGGTAACCCATGTCACCATCCTCAGCGGAAACGGTCAGGATACTGAGTAATGAACATAGGACGAGCGACTCAAGCACCCCTCCTTTGGCACTTTCATCTTGAATGTTTACCAAAACTGTCCCGACACTGACCGCACAAGGTGGATGCAAAACGTGTACATGGAAAGACACCACAGCCGTTCATTCACACCTCTTTCATCAAAAGATGACACAACAGTCTTCCAATTTCGCCCATCGCACTAATTGACGATGCAAAACGTGTACATGGAAAGACACCACAGCCGTTCATTCACGCCTCTTTCATCAAAAGATGACACAACAGTCTTCCAATTTCGCCCATCGCACTAATCGACGATCTCACCAAACGGCCATGTAGCGCAGCCTGTAATGATCCTCCATGCATCGATCTTCACATTTGCCGACTCGATTATGTGCGCACAAACTGAATGAATTCAAAAAAATAATTTTCAACCTTGCATTTTCCCCCACGACCTCGCTTATAGAAGAGATAAAAGAAATTTTATGTAAACCACCCATGCTACGAAATAGCTCCTTTCATTAAGATCCTCATAATTTAGACAACCTAACCTTGAAAACAAAATTTCCAATCTAAGATAGGAAAATAACATGATAATAAACATTCTGGAAAATTTCCGCCACTCTGAAGGCAGAGCCTTCTCCCATAAAACTCGCCCTGACATACAGACAACGATATCTTTCCACAATGTGTAGTTCCCCCAACCTCTGAGAAGGCAGGTGTTTCTTTGTCACAATACTCCCTCCACAATGATCAAGAGCCAAGACAGAAGCAAATTTTCAAAACTGCAAAACTATTTTCTCAAAAGCTAAATCTTGATGTTGAAGTAATCCGGGTCAAAGTGATGCAACCTAACATAACCATCCTCACCTCCACTTGAGAAACTGAAAAGACAGAAACACAGTCGCAGAAAGTTTAGAACTCAGTCGCACAACATGATTTTACTAAACAAACAAGGAATACTAAAGCGTTACATGAAGATATATGGTATCAATATCACACAAAATCAGTTGCAAAACTGTAATAAAATCATCTAGTCGACTTGCAATCACATCCAAATTCCACCATATTCTCATTCCAGGGAAGGTTGAATCAGTTCTCATGTTTTAATAAAAATCAATCTATTTCACATTTATGCAACTTTTATTGACAACGTCGCACTTCGGCTTATCAAGTCACTTGTACTAGATATTAAGACAGCACAATCATCCTCAGTATTATATTACCACGGAATTAAACAAATTTACCTTTTCCCATCAGGATTGAAAGCCAAAGCATTAATAGGTCCAAAGTGTCCCTTCACACCTCCAATTTCTTCTTGAAGAATCTATGCAAAAGCAGGACCACCGAAATGACATAGGATACTCAACAAACCAGTGAACAAAAGAACATCCAATGAGTCAATATAACATGCTTTACCTTGTCAAAAAACTTAGCTTCAAACTTTCCAGCACGATGATCAGTCATGGTCACAGCTGAAGCATCTTGGCCACCTCCAAGGACCACCTGCAAGGACAAGAACGTCTTGACTTATTAGTACAACACAGATGTACAACATTCCATCATAATAAGAGCACAAAAAAGGAGAATATCTTGATGAACACATGTCAACACTGAAAGTAGTGTGAAGACAAACTAAATCATTTTAAAGTGCATATTCCTGGACTAAATATATAGGGGATGAGGCTAGTGATCTGGTAGTATCAGCTTCAGCCTCCTCTGGTTCAGTGAGAGAGTGAGTTTGGAGAGGAATAAGAACAGATGGAAATAAGAAGAGAAATTCTGAATATGATGGCTCTCTTAAAGTAAAAAAGCGTAAGGCGCTACCATAGAATTTGTGAAGGATAATACAAGGAATTTCAAATCCTTTGCCCTAGGTACCACTGCTTCTTTTTGTAAATACATTTGTTTTTACCAAATTTTTAGAGTCATTATCCCCAAGCAAATCAATGGCACCCATCAAGTCCTGTAATAACTAACATAACGCTCATGGATTTATCAAAATTGGCTCTCAAACGTGTTAATAGATATAATCTCAAAAACATAATTATTTAACTCTAATACAGAAAAGCATGGATCTAATTAAGAGTGTCGGTGAATCACATGGCCGATTAAGCTTATTAGTAGTATTAATAGTAACGCTAAAACTAACATGGCAAAGAGCCAACTTTGATCAGGAAAACCACAAAGACTGTCCACATAGAATGATTCATGACCATGTCGCAAAAGCAACCAACATTTAAAAAGATGAGGGGAGGACATACATGATCAAGAAGCGGAGACATTGTAACTGCATTAACAGGGCGCTCTGTCACATATGTCTTAATTAGAGTCAACGTCCTGATGTCCCATAGCTGAGATAATAGAAAGAAATGTTAGTATCACAAAAAGGAGAAACATGACCCAAATCAAGTCATAAGTCCCGTTTGGAATAATTACCTTGGCAGATTTATCTTGTGAACCAGTGACGAAATGTGTACCATCAACGGATTTCATAAGTGAAGTTACTGCCTTTTTATGGCCAGTTTCCTTGTCTGACTCTCTGAGAAGCTTCCCGGTCTGCAAATTCACAAACAGGCAACAGAAAAGTCAGTACTTGTGTCAACAGCAAACAACTTCTAGTTAACAAAGAACCATTAGTACTCGAGAACAAAGTAAAGCCAAATACGCAAACTGATAACCGTAACAGAAAAAGAGCTGTATACCTCAGAGTCCCAAACACGAATTACAGCATCCTCTCCAGCACTTATGATAGTCTGGTTCAGAGGCCCCCAGACAGCTCTAGCTATTCTTCCTTGATGACCCCGAAGGACAAGGACAGACTCACTAGCCTCTGCAATAAGGAGATAACAATGAACATTTACATCAAATGAACACCACAAAGAGCAGCTGAATTAGGCATGGAGCTCCTAGATTTCAAAGCTATTATTGAAGGCAGCCTAACGAGAGAGTCAAAAAAAGGCCAACAAATTCACATTCAACATAAGGTTCTGATAATTCACCAGACTGAATATTGCCCACAGGAAAATAGGGTTTGCTCATCCATGGAATACTAGTGGCTGACCGACACTATTCAAGAAGAAACTTCTACCCACATCATTGGCCAATGCTTACCCACATAAGCTAGTAGTTTTCCGACTAAAAACAATTCCCATGTGAGAATTAAAGTCAACAAATTAACAAACTTATTAATTGAATCAAGTTATTTGCTTTTCTTGCGGAAACTCAACCTCTCTGGATCAACCATAAATTGGAAGTGTAACACAACAAACATGCCATGAGAGAGGATGCTTATCCACAAGTATCTCGACCTCGAATGCTCAAGGATGTGCAAGCCAAAGAGGAAGAAGAGCACAAACTACATACCTACGAATGCAAGGAAGTCAAAGAGCGTATGATAAAAGAAGAAAGCAAACAGACAGATAGCAATATACCATGAAATCATCGGCATCCATACACTACTAAAGGAGTTAGTAAAACTAAACCCTGCGAGGATTACCTACTTCCATCGTGCGTTCAACAGAGCCCATCACATATATCACTCAATCATAATTAGCCACCCTTGAAAGAGTACTTAACACCTACGGGCCGGTGCCAAATATCGGGGTAAATTCGGTTGCTAATTTCCAGGAGCATACAAGCCAATGCATCTAAAAAAACATTCATAATCAGGAAGCGCATAGGTCCGAGTAACTAAAACATAACAAACGGAAGTCTAAGACGCGAGCCCCCACTGATTCAAGTCCTTAAACCATGCTACACAACACGAATAATTTCCGAATCACGCCACGATGTGATTTTTCTTAAAAAGAAGAGGCCGCAAAGACCTCGCACTTACGGTCGGCAGGATCTCTGGCAATGCGCTTAACGTGAATAGCCGAAGGCAGCTCCATGAAAGGATCGGTGGTGATCACCGCGAGCTTATCGCCGATGGAGAAATCCACCGACCTCGCCGGCGAATCGAAGTTGAACGTGAACAGCTGCGTCCCGTTCTGCACGCTCCACAGCTTCGCCGTCGTGTCGGCGCTTCCGGTAATCAGCCTCATCGAATCCCCTTCAAACAACACGAGACGGCACGCGACCAGAGATTCAGTAAACCTAAACCGAAACCGAAAATCAGAAGCGACGGGGGGGACTTACGGGAGACGTCGCAGCACCAGACGGCGCCGTTGTGGCCGCGGTAGGTGCCCAGGCGCTCGCCGTTGTCGGCGAACCAGACGGTGGGGGTGTGGTCCTTGGCGCAGGAGAAGAGGAGGTCGCCCTCCCGGTTGTACTTGAGGAACGTCAGCGGCCTCTCGTGGCCCTTCATCAGGATCGGCCTCATGGTCGGCGATCGAATCGGAAAACGCCCTCACTTCTCGGAGCTCCGGCGGGGCTGCTACGGCCTCGATTCGGCGCGGGGCGGCGGAGGAGGGTGTAACCGCCGGCGGGTCTCTGCTCTTCCGGTCCGTGCGCTGTTGGAGAGAAACCCTAACCGAGCGGTGGATGAAGAGGACGATGCTTATCGAGGATGCACGGGAGCAGAGTACTTTATTAATTTCCAGAAACGTATTTTAGGGGGGCGCTCTTTCCTTATTTTTCAGGTTTTTTATAGTTAGGGTAGGATCTATTTACCTTAATTAAGAATTTCACATATTTAATTTTTATTTATTGTATATTTCCCATATTAAATGCAATATGTTTTTAGTTCAAAATTCGTTTTGCTAAAAAGATATATATACCTAATTCTTTATTACATTGTTGAGTAAATTTATAGATAAATTGAAATTATCGGGTAGAATATTAAAAAAAATTAAAATAGACTACTTTTTAACACATTGACTTGTTTATATATGTATCACCATCAAATCCATTCTTATCGGTTTTATTTTACATAAGGCATGAAAAAAAACTATTTTTGTACATTCTCTAGAATAAAATCACAAGACATTCTCCCACTTGAAATTTCAGAAGATAAAATTTAATTAATTAAAACATTGCATAAGATAAGAGCTATTTTTTAAAATGCCTGTGAGGTATCATTATGTGGATTGAAAAAAATTAATATTAAGCATGAACTATTTATGAAAAATATCAAGATGTCTTATGTTTTTAATTTATCTATAGATATTTTTCTAGCGTTATGCTCTATGTAAAAGTCTTTTACCAATGAAATAAGGAAAAAAGATAAATTTGTTGATAGAGATAAATAAAGAGATTGCTTACATATTTTAGACTAATGAAATTAAAATAAAAATTTTAACAAAAAAGTGAGCTTTTGAAGTAAGTAAGCTGTTACAAAATCAATAAGGAACGGCAAACTTTGCAATTTTTTACTCTATGAAATAATGTCTTTTTTTTTCCTTACTATTGGCAATATAATATTATGTGAACCGTGTAAATCGTTATAGGAACATCTATGATTGCATTTTTTCTTCAACATACTAAAAAACAAAACATATAAAATACTTAATTATAATGAGTAGATCTTAGCTAGAAAAATAAATAAAATAAAAAAGAAGTGAGATTGCCACTTTGAATTGCAATGAAGAGATTGACAACAGTTTTGTCTTTTAAGCGTAAATGAGGCGGATCTAATCATTTAGTGTCGGTCATATTTTAACAGATGTTTTATTTAATTATATTGAACCTATAAATCTTAACTTGACGAATTTATTTGTTGGGGAACGAGCTAATTATTTTTCCATTTATTTAATTTTTAATTTTTTTAAAAAACGTACGAAGCTGCATTCAAATTAGATATCGGATGAACGCCCCTATTGTAGCCTAGTCTACTCTAAAATTTACTTGAAATTTGTTTCTATTGTTCACAATTAAATTACAGTTATCAATATATCTATCAATTCGAAATTACATAAATATCAATCGAAGATACTTGATTATTTAGTCATTTCGATATGACTTAATGCTTGCTATGGTCTTTGATTAAAATTGATTTTATTTTGCTTAAACCCTAAAGTTTGCCAAATTTTGTTAAAACGTAGCACCTTTATGAGCAGCCATATGATCCTTCATATTTATGTTGGCCAAGGTCCGGCACATAGGATGCACAAATTTGAAAACCAACTTAGATAAGAACAAGTCAAATTCGGACCCAATTTATCACTTAATTTGTCAAACCTACAAAAGATAGAAGGGAGAGACAATGGTAAAACAGTTTCTACAGCCACTACCGCATAGCATACGTCTTTCTCATTTATTTTTTAAAGAAAGATAAAATGTCGATGGCCTTGCAAGTTAAATTAAGGCTTGGTAAACTTTAATTAGCTCAATAGGTCGAAACTTAAATAAAGAAGAGAGGATGGATTTGTCGAAGCCTTTATTACTCCAGTTTTCAAGATTATAATTTATCTAATTTTAATTATTACCCACTAAATGGTTAATGAAATTAGTCGACGCTTAGAGTAATTGGGTTGTCAAATATTTCTTTTGGAAAATAAAAAGAGGCTTGCAGTCCATATCCGCGAGGCCCGAGCTACGACTAGTTGGGCCATGCAACAAGCAGCGACTGGATTGCTCGAGGATCCTACCTTTTGGCGGCCCAGAAAAAGGGCCCTAGCAAGCCCAAAAACCTTCACGTTTAGCCCACGCTCCATGAGTTCTAATGAATACTTCTCAGGTTGCCGTTAAGTGTTGATTATAATTACAAATATTGTTTTATAAGCTATTTGAGCACTCGACTAATCTCGGTTTGTATGCGGTCCTTCCACACATGCACCTGCAGTAGTTACTCGAGCACGTAGGTCCGTGCCCCTGAGATAACCCCGAAAGATTACAGGAAGTGAGGCGGTTTGGACTCCGGGTCTCGAGCAACCAAGACACACATAACATATGCCAATTAAACTGATCGTATATCCATTGAGCTGATTAGATTCATGCACATATTGTTGGTTGTTTGTTTGTAATAAAACTGTGATTTTCTTTATCCTGATAGAAAAGTTAGGAGTAGGTGGGCCACTATATCAACGTAGATATCTTCTCATTATTCAAATGAAGACATTGGGCTAAGTGAATTAAATCCACAATACCCTGGTGCGGGTGCACAATTACTAGATGAGATTTGCACACTCATAATTGGCACTAATTCTAGTTTATTACTATTTTTATTTATTTATTGGAATTCGAATTTATAAAATAACCTATAGATATTATAGAAACAGTGTGACTGTTTTTTTTTTTTTGGTGAAGTGAAACAGTGTGACTGTTTGTACTAGAGTATGGTTATAATTTTTTTTTTTTGGTCTAATGGTTATTAGGCGCCTTACAATATGTGGAATATTATGTTTGTTCAAACATAACTTCTTAACCTGTGAAAGGTTATATTTTTTCAATCATTATTTTTCAGAAATGATAAAATTTGGAATTAAAAACAAAATAAATTTTTTATTTTTTTATTAAATTTCGAATTTTCAACATGTCTTTTAAGAAAACATCTGCTCACTTTGCAACATTTTCCGAAGGGTCGCTTTGTTTTAAAGATTGAAATAAATTTGTTGGTCTACCGTCTCTCTCTAATTATTAAGCTTTGTCGATTTTCTCCATTAAATTTTTCTTCCTTAGAGAGTTCTTGGAAAAATACTAGAATTTGATATATAGTAATCTCATTTAAAACTTTATTCTATCATGAAGGATTTTTGCTAATAACTATTAGCAGTGTTGTGAGGCAAATTATTTCTTAAAGAGAGTGTTATCATATGTCTGAAAGTCCGATTCCATTTTTTCCCATTGCCAACTATATTTTCCAACATATATTAGAACGGAATATATATTTTACGTGTCCATCACAAGATTTATGTGGCGTGACCAGCTAACTACAATAATCTGGTGACACACATATCAACCAAATTTTGCATTTTAATCTTGACCCCTTTCCATTATCTAATTTCTCCTTGTGTCATTGTCATACAATTTTTTATTGTCACACAAAATACCTTTCTCGAAATAGAAATAGCGATATCTGAAGGAATATTTACAATGTAGTCAGGGTGTATTTCCTTTATTATTTTCATGAGAGTTAATACCACCAGAAACCCAAACCTAATGCATTCTATCTAAACTAATTTTTATATCACAACAACTTTCAAACCGGTAAATATGTGTGCCACATTAATCCTAAATTAGTACATTTGTATCAAATTTATGCCAAACTAATATGTAAATTGTTTTTGAGAGTTTTTGGGGGTACATGTGGAACATGTGCACTAGTTTAGAGTAAATATGACACAAGTAAACCGGTTTGGGATAGATGTAACACGTCAGCTCGAGATTTTTTGTAATACAAAAATTAATTTGAAGTTATTTTGGCGAGGATGTAGTAATTTGAAATTTTTTGTGATCCTAACCCTTTTCCTAATTCATCCATTATAAGACAATAAAATTACTACAGCACAGGCAACTTTGCTGCAGCCAGTTGGATATACTAATTGTCTCTTCCTTCTATAATAATCAACTCCTCGACAGACAAACAGCATCCTCAGTCAATCCACTTAATAATAACTACGATCGCTTTGGCTTATTAGAAAAAGATAAAGTCAAGATCAGCTTTTGCAGTCGATTTGCAAAGCATAAAAAGACCGTGCAGATAAAAGGCACGAATGTTTCTTCGTGGGTTTCACGTAGTTTGCATGATGCATTTATTAAGGGTGCGAGCAAGGACTTGAAAAAGGCTTTGATCCGCTTCGATATCTATCGCGAGCATATATTATCTCCACCATTGAAACCGCACATGGACGTTCCAAGGAAGAAGCAGATTCAACCTTAAATTTCATGCATGTGAGCGAGCTCGAGCAGATGAATGCAATGTCGAAATCTGAATTGTCGTTAAGGTTTTTGAAAACATGGACAGCGAATTGCCCGTTCGAATATTAGACTTGCCAAACTTTAAGATCACGATGGATTTGAAGTCGGGTGTGCAAGAATTAAGTATAAGATTGCCAATTTAATAAGGACGAAATTTAAGTTTGGCGATTCAAGTATGAATAGGTGCAAAGAGAGGGAAACTGTATGTATCAACGCAATTATATAAATGATGGTTCATCGTCAAGGCCAGCTCTTTACGATGAGATTTGCTATAATCTATATTCGCTTGCCTTAAGGGTTTGATTAATAATTGTTTTTGTGACATGGTAAAAAAAAATATCTAATGTATTTCAATTCTTGATTGCGATAAAAATAGAACAAATTGGATTTTAGGAAAGATCACTAGGCACATGTGTTTTTATATTAAGTGCAATCGCCTACATGCACATCTCTAATGATCCCAAAAGTGCTTGTAGGAAGAAAGATTACACTGTTAAAATAAGATAGAAAAACACCCTGAATATTAGAAAGTAAAGAATAGTAAGTGGGACAACTATTGGTGCATTTATTTCGTGAAAAATGAATGATTTTAAAAAAATTATTAAAAAAATGGTCGTTTGTATCTTTTATAAAAATGACGGTCGAAATTTTTTTTATTGTTCACAAAAAATATTTAGACATAAATTGGTTTTCATAATAAAGATATTTTTCATCGATTAATTATTTCAAGCGATATGACCGATCATCTTTACAGAAATATTTTTTAAATCATTCATTTTTATCGAATAAATGCACCTTAAGATTGAAGAAATTCGTCGAGAGTTCACACACCAAAAGAATGTCAAATATCACTAAAGCGTAAATCACCAGAGGGAAGTCACCTGACCCTTGCCCTGCCACGATAGGAGTGAAGCGCCAGACCAATCATATATCTAGACTTAGACTCGTCGCTCGCAAACTAAGGTCTCTTGAGACTGAGTTCAGCTCAACGACCGTGGTGGTGTTCCTTCACCGAGTCGTGAAGCATGCGTGGGCAAGGGGGGAAGAATTAATTGATTTTGAATTTCAAAAATGTCGAAAAATGTAATTGAAAAAAATGGAATCAGACTTTGAGGCGACACAATTGCTAATGGTAGCATCAATCTGCACCATGAGCATGCCAATATTGGGCAGCCGCACGCGAGTATTGTAGGTCTAGCCCACTTTGTCCATGATCTTCAATTGTAAAGTCAGAAGACTTTCATCCTTATATATTGTCCCACATGCTTACATATTTGTTTTATGAGGGACAAGACACCTCTTTGTTTGTTTCACAAACAAATTATCAACCGAAAATGCATAATGAATGTTTTGAACCAAATTCATAGTATGTACACTTAATTTGAATTGTAACTTTTAATTATAGTTTTAGCATATGATATCTAAATTTTATTTAGTACTAAAACTCTAACTTCAAACATGAAGGCATACGCATGAACAGTTATGTGGAGCTCATTCAGAATTATGTAGCACAATTATTTTCATGTTTTGTAGACATTATAACCAAAAGAGCTTTCGTATTTGGTACTAATGTGCCCTAATGGTTTTCGCCTTCCACGCATAATTTCAAAAGAGAAATGATTAAGTAACAATTTTTAATGTACCGTGAAGATAATAATCTATTCTGAATCACAAAAATTAAATCATAAATTATTATAAATTATTATGAAATTCATTTTTTTAAGAATTTATGATTTATAATAAATTATTATTCTTATAGTATTTTAATGACTGTTATATTAGCAAAGTTCGTTTCGAAAAGATACCTGAAATATAATGCTTTCCGCGTGTAACGAGAAACAAGACATGAGTAAACTACGTGAGAATTTGGAGCCGAAGGAAAGGGTGATCCCCTCGGAATCGATGCAATCTTCTCACGTACGATCTGCCCTCCAGGTCGCATGCATCTGAGCCAGATGACGTGACGATTACTATAAAGAACGCGTACGTGCTGGCTTGATGAATTTAATATCGATCTGAACTCATAGTCAGTGTCCATCTTTTATAGGATCGACGTTAAAAAGCTCGAGCTTCCATGCCGAGAGCCCCACGTACCCTTCAGAAGTGATCAATCGACAGAAGCGCGGATGTCCCTCCCCTTGCCTGTAATGCTTCCCACGTCTTACCAAGTTATATATTTAATGAAGAGTGTAAGAAAATGAAAATGAAAATGAAAGAGAGTCAGTAACACGTGGCGAAATTCCCTTACGGTGACTTCTTCGAGATGTGTAATTCACCCGGCCAAAACGAAGACCTTATAGGTTAAAATAAAATATTAGACTTCGAAGTGAGAAAGCAAGAAATCGGACTAGGATGACGAAGTGATATTCGACTTTGCTACATAATGAGGTAATACTTGGCTGGGGAAAATTACCAAAAAGTCCTAAACCTATTGCAATTGTGCCAATTCAGTTATAAATTTATTTTTTTGATCAATTGAGTCCTAAACTTTTTACAATTATTCTCGATCAATCCATCCGGCCAAAAATGGCCGGCCGGTGCTGATGTGGCAGCGCCGACCGGCGCTGGCGACCTTTTTTTAATAATATTTTATTTTTCGAAATATTTTATTAATTTTTTAAATATTTTTTTCCTGTTTTTTTCCCTCTCCCTCCTTCTTCCCTTGGCTCCGGCGACCGGCTAGAGGGGAGGACAAGCGGCCGGTGGGGCTCGCCTCGCCGCACCCGGCGATGGTGAGGCCGCGATTGGCGAGGGCTCGCCTCACGGCCACCGGGCGAGGCGAGCCCTCGCCATCCGGTGAGGAGGGCTCACCGTTGCGTCCGGCGAGCTTCACTCGCCGGTCCAGTGAGGCACCCTCGCCAGCCCGGCTAGCAAGGGCTCGCGTCGTAGTCACCGAGCGAGGTGAGCCCTCACCAGATTTGGCGAGGAGGGCTCGCTTGCGCGCGTCTAGCAAGCTTCCCTCGCCGAGATCGACGGGGTTCGCCCGCCGTTGTTGGGCGAGGCGAGCCCTCACCGATGCGACAACGAGCCCTCGCCGGTCGGGCCTCGGCCTCACCGTCGCCGGTCCGGCGAGGCGAGCCTCGCTAGTTGCCTCGGTCCCGGCGGACCGGCCAGCCCTCCCCCTTGGCCGGTTGCCTTAGTCCCAGAATCGGCCAGCCCTCCCCTGGCCGGTCGCCGAGCCGAGAGAAGAAGGAGGGAGAGGGAGAAAAAAAAAAGAAAAAAAAAAATATTATTAAAAAATATCGCCGGCGCCGGTCTGGCTACCACATCAACACCTGGCCGGCCATTTTTGGCCTGGATGGAATGATCGGGAATAATTGTAAAAGGTTTAGGACTGAATTGGCATAATTACAATAGGTTTATAACTTTTTTGGTAATTTTCCCCTTGGCTAGGTAACAAAAGTTAATAACGGAGTGACACGAGATTCAAGGACACCGAGTGAATAAAGATAATGCACAATGCGTTTGTTTCGTAGAAACTGAATAATTTGAAAATATTTTTTTAAAAATAATTGCTTATATCGCTAGAGATAGTTATACAATGAAAAATATATTCATTATCAATAGTAATTTATATCCAAACATTTTCGTGGATGATGAAAATATTAAGCGATCATTTTTAAGAATTTCTTATTTTAAGTAATTAAATTCCATAAAGAAACTGAGCCCAAATTACTCCCAGCTGGACTAGGAGTGTGTATTGAGGACGCAAGATATAAGCACGTATTCATACACTCATGAGAGTTAATTTAACACTTGACAGCTTGTCAATAACAAATAAGTTATGCTACTTGGCAAAATTGCGAGTCCTTCCTATCAATAAACATGTTTGTATATAAAAAAACGAAGAACGGAGTAAGTTCTCCTCGTTTCGAAAGAGAATTTGATCTCTCGTTTCGAAAGAGAATTTGATCTTTTCTTCTGGTATTCTGACTTAAGCATTGGAGGGTTTTCTTTAAGGATTTCCTCAACAACCTTATGTGCAGATTTTTGAAAGATCGAGAAATTTTTTTTTTTTTTTTTTTTTTAAAGTTGAGTCTACGTGGTAATAGGAAAATCACTAATTCAGCCTTAAAATTTATTATATGGCTTCCAATGTACTCCTAAACCCTTGCATAAAAAAAGTCAACATTCTCATTTCGGCTAATTATCGCTTAAAATTGCTGATACAATGGTTAGGCATGCTTGGTGATCCTGTGTTAATCCTTAGGGAAGACAAATGTGTTATTATATATTTCTATAAATTGTTTGTAGCTAAGAATTCTTATTCTCGATTTATCATTAACACAAATAATAAGAATGTTTTTTGGTCGCACAAATAATTAGACTTTAATTGCAGTAAAATGGTGCAAGAATGATCTCTACACAGGGATGTACATATACGGTTTGGCTCTCACTTCACGCAAGCTTGAAGTTATACCACACGTGCGCAAGCTTACCCTTGAGGCCGCACCCTATAGCTGGAAAATCAAATATAATACTTTCCAAATTATTAATATTGAGATTAGAAAATAAAAGTACAGAACGTTCCACTCTGCCATTCTCGCACCGTCACATGATCCCACCCCAATAATTCCAATTTGTCATTTTGTGGGATGTGCTCTCTACTCACTCATCATGTGCAATTTTGCTGAACAGCTTGTCTTAGGCTCTAAATTAATGTCATACCTTCTTTTATAATACTTCCCTCCAGTCCCTTTTGGACTTGATTTATTTGGAATGCATTGAGGAGCTTCGATTGTTGCATCTAAGATATCCTTATGGTGATGTCATAGTCCCTATGGTCCCCTGTCTAATTAATGTCAGCCCACCGCATCCAATCCAAGTCTAGCTAATTACTTAGTTGATTAATACTACTTGTCATGAGCTTATAGCCATTATAAAAATCAAATTCAAATAAATGATTAAAATGAACATAAATATATATATCATATGTAGTTTAACAACTTCGAATTGGAGATCTTGAGTAGAGAAGCGGTCTCCATTGCTTTTGAGTTGAATTCATGGGCATTAGTAATATGTAGATGAACTTGTTATAGGTAATTAAAATGTTGTAATGCTTCATTTGAATGCAAGTTGAGAATTGACCTAAAATTAGAACTTGCAAAGAGTTCATTGTGAAGTTTAGGTCAATGAAGGGCTGAGTCGTACTCAAACGCTTATCCCTCGCTCAAATGCCAAGTGAAAATTATAGATCCATTGCCAATTCATATGTAAAAGTAAGGGGTGGTTAAACATTTATATAACCTTTAGCATTGCAAGATCTGACCGCATCAGGTTACTTTGATTACTTATAGTAAGACTTCTAATCAGGGATCAATTAAAAGATTTTTTTTTTCTTTCCTGTTTTTTACTTTAGATGGCTAAGTATTCATTTCAGTTGCGTTTTGTAGAAGTAAGGCTCGATTGGCGCGATTGATGGCAGATCCTATCTTGTCCAGGCAAGGCGGTCCAAGCATCTAATCATTGGGCAATTAACAAATGCAAAGTAAAACACAATTTGGGGGAGACCGAGAAAATTCTCACTGTGTTCAGACATTGCCCCTCATTAATTGTCGATAACCTCGCATGGAGTTCCCAACGGGAGACAGCTGAAATCAAGGGTCGAATTTATATTAGATCAGGTCAAAGAATACATCGATGGCGGAACTGATCTTGTAATGAATCCTTTCTCCTGTGCATCCATACGTCAGATCCACATCTTTTCATGGGAGACAAAATACGTGTCTACACGGCGACCAGGGCATCTTTTCTAATAGAGATCAAACATTATTCATCTTTGACATACATTGTGTGGGTCTACTCACACAACTTAATCTTGATTAGATTAATTAATATTAATCATATCGATATAACTCGCTTTGAAATTGTTTGAGCTCATCACAAACTGATGCATTTAACTAGAGGATGCAGCTTCACATATCTTTACAAAGGGTTCTTTAATTAATATAAGGGGCTTTAAACCGTTATTACATCTCAAGAAGCATAAGTTGTTGAAATCTTGCTTGGACATAAAACTTATTGGAACCATCTCATCGTGTATCAACAAATTCTCATTAGAACGTTGATGCCTTCTACGTGCATTATACCTACCCAGCGTAATATATAAGAAACGAATTCCAAATATCACCCAACCACAATATTGACGACAGAAAACGAAAACCATCTCAATGCAAATTGATAAATAAACAATGCCTTAGTGTACTTTTGAAATACGGACATGTTGGCATATATACATGCAGGTATAAACAATATGGGTTAATGTGAACATCACCTGTTGCAGCTAGTTAAATAGTGTACAATTTTTCGGTTGTTTCATTTAATTTGCATCCTTTGGGAATGTATTCCGGATAATGGGGGATTGGACATGTGATTAAGCATGTGAATCAATAAATGAACCCCACACCTGCCCAGTTGTCCCTCTCCAGGCAAAACCGAGTTAAAAGGCTGTCTAGGGCCAATATTTTCCTCCTTTTCTCTATCTTATCTTTTCAGTGACAACCACAATCATAAATCTCATCTGTACGGGTGCTTCTCCCTTTTGAATGGACTGACCAACAAATATTTTTGGACTATTGTATTGTCAAATCAATCGTCCAAGATTGAAACCCTGGAACATCATCAGTGACGGTCCCTGTCCAGTTTTGTCCTCAGAAAACTTGTCTGGCTGTGAGAATGATCAATCGACGGTGCTCTTTAGTATCGCAAAAACTGAAAGAAGAAATTCTTATAAGGCAAAGTTGCTGAACTTAGGCATGAGAATGTCATTCCTTGTGGATCTATTTGATTTTGGCGTTCACGATCCATCTCCAACGAGAATGGAGATATGTACAAAATAACCTAGCATAACAAAATAAATGAATTGAAAATTAAAGGTAGAGTATATTTTATATGATAGCAGGAAGAATAGACTCTGTCCTTATTTGCGCTAGTTGCATCCAAGTAAACGCGATGGGCGAAGTAAGACCCCCGTAGCTACACTTGGGTAAGTCTTTGGTGAGTATGTGAGGATGGATTCAAACTCGGCATCCGAAGGTGGGATTGAAGTGGCGCTATCAATCAAATACATATCTTCTCGTGCGGTAAAGTGGAGGAGGTGATTCGAGCCTCTCAGTTCAGACAAGGAGAACTAGCCAACTAAGCAAACCCCATATGAATTTTTTGAGCATGTTGAAATAGAGATCATAGGGGAGGTTCAGACATTATATTGAATTAAAATCCATATAGTTGGAAGTTGATTTTAATGTGGAAATCACAAAGCTTTTACAATATATATGTATATAAATATATATATTTCAGTTTCATACTGGTCTAGTCAAGTAGGATTCATGTATTAAAATAAATCTTCAATAACTATAAATCAATTGATATAACTACCCTTCATGTGTTGTGTGTGCAAGAAAATCAACTAAAGGAGGTTTTGCGAGTTTCGAAATCATGTTTTCATGCTTCTTATGGGGATTATACAGAGTCCATATATAGTACATTGCACGATAAGAATGTCTTTGGCCGTTTTATATAACAAATCGCAAGTTCGGAATGTCTTCGGACACCCCACTCGAAGGAAGCATTCCCTTCTAATCAAAGACTGCTTTTCGTGCGAGTTTGCGAACCTCATTTCTTAATCGATTCGTGAATTAATATACGGGTGGGGCAACACTCCCGAGGAAGGAGCTTGCTTGTTTTCGGCATCCAAAAGCTCGAAACACCATGCTTTGTTTAACCTTTTGTCCCTCTTTGAAGTTTGCAATCATTCCCGCGACATAAAATTTTCTATGCATCGATTTGTTCCTTCCATCCATCGTATTTTCATTCGTTTTAGCGATTGGAGTTTGGAATGTCTAGCTTCTTATGACGTTGACCCAGCTTCTACAATATACGACTTGCGGAGAAGTTACGTCGTTCTCACTGAAGTCTGTTCAATTGATTGCACTGAGTGAAGAACAGAGGCTGGACATCACATTTATTAACAGGGTCAACGTCTCGCTGCTGACAATGTTTATTGATTAGGTTTGGGTCTGATTAGAAAACTCAGGCAGATAAAGACTAAAAAAGAGCTTCTATTTTCTTTTAATGCTGAAGAAGACAGGAAAGCTGTTTTTTAAACTGACGTAGACCCAGAATTTGTTTGTTACCGTGATATTCGGTCTCCACCCAAGTCTCTCTCCCCCCCATTTTCAACTGTTGCATAGCCATTTTTGAAGTAGAACATGAAGGTTTTTCAGTATCCTTCATCCAAGCGTGTCCTTTGCACATTCCTAATTCAATGTATGGAGAAAAAGAGACACAAAGCAAATCAAGCACGACTAGTCTTCTCATATTAGCATGATGAAGTACCTTGAAGATACAACATAATAGTTGGAAACGCACATAAGTAGAAAGGTTACAAACTTTAGATCATTCGACAGAACATTCTGTCAAAGATCAAACAAAGCACAGATATTCAGTCCTAAGTGCTCACTGCTGCTAGTAAAGCTGCACTATTTCTGAGTAACATCTGCAAATTATAGCTTATCCTTCTTCTTCCTTTTTCTTGAAGAGAACTGGATAGGAGAACTATTACTATGATTATTATCATTATTATTTTTATTATTACTTCTTTCTATTCTTGACTACATGTGTTACTTAGCCTCAAAGACCATCAACATCACTTGGAGCTTGAGCTTCTGTCTCTCTGAGAGGATAGGATGGCATCAATGGCTTCCTTCACTTGGGAAATATCAGGAGCCTTCCCACCTTGCGCGGGCCAAAATTCATCTGTCGCCAACACCTGCACATAGAGAGAATATCCATACAAAATTTATGTTTTCTATGACAATTTCTTTCTGAAGGTTGTAAACTATACAGATTGTGGTGCTGAAAATTTACCTTGACTTGCAATTGGAGAAACTTGACATAACTGATAGCTTTTTCTAACATGGTTACCAGGTCAACCTGCACATGTTCACGCTCTACAGAATGAATAAGAAATGCCAATTTTTCATTCCAATAGAAAAAAGATAGGAGAAAAAACGGAGAAAGAAGGCCCACCTTATTACCATTTGGAACCAAATCCTGCAGTATCTTGAGTCGTTCACTGATCCTTTCTCGCCGATTCTGTGTGCAAAACACAACTCTTAATATCATTAAACCCTTCTCTCGGACTTTCCAGATAACAGAAAAACATATAAATATTAACGAAATTCTTATGTGAGATGGAAGCACATCAATCAACCTTTGCGGCAACACTCTGCGGATCTTTTGGTGATGAAGGTGACTTGGGTTTTGATGAGCTCTTGGAGGCACTCGTGCATTGCTTCTTTGAAGCTTGCGTGTTCTCTCCCTATAAGTAAAACCTTCAGTCATGTCATGACCTCAATCGCACAGAACAACAAGGCAATAGCTTAACCAACAACAATTAACAAAATGCCTGTAATTCAAAGAAGAGAGCTGATTCAAGGACATCCATCAAATTAAGATAACAGCGTTCATCTATACCGTGTAAGCACGCTTGTGAAACCCTGCTTCTTGCGCTCCAGATTCCTGGACGCTATCTGCAACAGCCGTTGCTTCTGAGTACAGCCAATTACTCGAACTGTTTCCGTGCTTTAGAACTGCATTATGAACCACATAAGTGCTAGTGGACTGATAGCAATTCACATCCTCTACGATCCGTGGGTGGTCTGAGCTGCTCTTTGGATCAATCTGCCTCAAGTTGTGATAGTTGTAATTGCTCTTGATACCATCATCTTTCCACCCAAAGCAGTCACTGTTCTTTAGGTCAACCGTTTGGCTCTGTTGGAAGCTGAGTAAAGACCCACTGGCTTGCCTGAAATTTTCATACCCACCATTGCTCTTGAAATTTATGAGAGGCTGATGATGAACACCTTCAGGTCTATTGTTCATTGCTCGAAACTTGAGGGCATCCGTTGATGGACCACAAACACTGGGAGGGAAGTTCTTGGACATCAGAGCGGTGGTCTTCTCCAGGTTGTCTTCTTCCTCAAACCCTAGCTTTTGGTACTCATCATATCCATAAGAGCCCTGTGAGGAGAGATCTGAGAGTTGTGGAGGAGTCTCTTTGTTGTTGTTGCCGTCCTTGCTGTACGAGTTCGGAGGTTGAAGCAATCCGAGGCGTGAGTTGATGAGGTCCATCGGAGTGGAATCTCAAGTATGTTCTTGGGTTGGTGGGGGCTAGGGCTAGGGTTAGGGCTCGAGTGTTCAAGAGGAAGAGAGAGTATGCATGAGGCGGCTAATGGAAGGTAGAGCGTATATATGTAGGTTCCAGAGCAATTATGTCCAAATGTCATTAAGCTTTAACAGCGAAATACTTCTAAGAGAGAGATCCCTAGGATGGATTAGCCGTAATAGTTTAATCTGAGGTGTTCTTTTTTTTTTTTTTGGGTCTACTAATTTGAAGTTTTCAACAAGTAGAATGCCAAATGTGTGTAGAATCTCATCCGAGTTAAACAGATCTTTCACATAATACTTATATCATATGGAAAACGAATTTAATCAAACGATGATGACTTCTCATGCATAATTTGACATGATAATTTTTTGTTTAGAATGGATAACCATATTTTTAAAAGGGTAGATTCTCTAACACGAGCACATGCAGTAACAAATGATACGTCATTCGGGGCTAAGACAATGACATGTAGTTTTTACTTGAGAACTAATTTTTTTTCTCATGTCAACTTGTTAGTTAGGTCCCCGTCTTTTGTTTCATGTATGGAACTCAATCTCTACACGAGACTTAGTTTCACATCAAATCGGATGCTCCAAATAGCTCCGTAAATAAATGCGAGACAGGAGGGTTAAAAAAACGAGAGGAGGAATTAAATGGAGAATTGCTAGAGGAATTGTTAATCTTTCTGTATCGGGATTGTTAGCTGGCAGGGGGATCAATAGAAGGAGAAGACGATAGAAAAATAGAGAGCACAAGAGCAAGAGCATCGCCGGATCTATCGCGAACCCACGTCTCAGATTCCCATGCATTCCTTCGGGGGGGCTTTGACTTTCTCGGCACAAATTTCTTTTGGGAATCATTAGGACATCAATTCTAATTTCGAGGAGGCTCCTTCCTGCTTGCTTCCCCCGCTCCTTCCGCAGCACGTGGCCTCTTTAACCTTTTGTATTCCATGCAGTGTTATTCTATTCTCAGGTTCGAGGGTGTGAGCTTGCCCATGAACCCCAGCCCTCGATCTTATTCCACGAATTATATATAACTATGTCTATTATACTATACATCTCTCGCTTAGAGACCTAACAAGGCGCGATGCGCTTGTGCTTCGTCCGCCAGTCAGCTTTTGCCACCGTTTGCCACCATTCTTTTGCCAAAGTCTCTCGTTCGAGTAGTCGCCATGTGGGACTGGAGCTGTAGCGAGGGGGAGAGAGAGATGGGAAAGCCACTTGAATATATTGACGTGATTAGTTGATTGATGTGTTATTCTAAGCACCGATGCATGAAGTTTTTCCATGTGGATCTAATTTTGTGGATGTGAGAGAGACGGAAAGTTACGGTTTACGCAGGAAACTAAAGAATAGTGGCAAAAATTCCACCACCCACAAGGGGCGAGACACTATGGCGAGAGCTGGGACATCGAACTTGCCTGATCTGATCAAAGCTTATGCAAGTTGCCATCCTTTTCCTGCTAACCATACAATAATCGGTTGCCTTATTAAAGTCTCGTATTTTCACTTTAAATCTTGTTGCCTTCTTCTCTTATATGCTTATTCACGGTACATACAGGCCCGAGTCCTAAAACATGTCATTTTAAGTCAGTCGGGATATATTTAGTTCGTATTTGTTGAACTAATCCATTCTTTCGAAAGGAACGAACATTCCCTCAAGAAAATGAACATTTTGCATTCAATCACGGCACATGTTTATCAGCATAGCAAATAAACAGAATGAAACATTATGCCTTGATTGAAATGAGAGTAAGGTCCATGGCCATATTCTCTTTCCTCTCACATGTTCCTTTTTCTTTAAAGTCGATGATGGTAAGTTAATTATAAGCATATTGCAGGATAGGAAGTCTAAAATGACGGCTTGAAGGAAGTAGCAATGAATTGGTTTGGTTATGGTCAATGATGATTGGGAGTCCCAAGAAATTTATAATGCTAAGTGGTAGCAATTCCCAATCCTATTGATGTGGGATCCATCTTTCCTAACTACCATTTTTGAAGAACTAGGTAACAATATCTTTGATTGATTATCTGTCCAAAAGCACGATGGAGATCACCTTGCCATGCCTCATATTGCCATTATTACCAGAACAAGAGTCATCCTCCTTGGATAGATCCTATGCTTTAAATAAACAAAGTTAATCTTGTTTACAGAGTTACCCAATCAGTCCTAAAGTTATTGGGCGACTACTGATTCAGTTCAAAACTTTTCAATTTTACCAATTTAGTCATAAACCTTTGCGCGAAATTCCAATATAATATTCAATTAATTTTTGTTGAAAATTACTGAAATGACTATCCAATCATCACTAGGTGTCCTACATAATACATTGCCACATTAGTGATTTCAAGTGATAATTAGTTAAAATGACTATATTGGAATTTCGTGGAAAGATTTAAAGTTGAGGATCGAACTAGGTGGAAATTGTCTAAAAAGTTATTAACCTATTGTACGGTGGTCAATTTCAATCCTAAATTTTTTAATTGTGTGAATCTAGTCTTAAATTTGTTGACAATTTGTCAATTAAGTCCAAACTTTTATTTGTGCAAATTTAGTCTTAAACCTTTGATGATTTGCCACTTTAGTCCTAAACTTTTGACAATTTAGCTATTTAATTATATTGGTCAATTTTGATATGAAATTGCTAATGCAGCAGTTTAGTCAGAGTAATTTTTGGCCAAAATTGACTGAAATGACTAAATTAGTAAATTATCAAAAAGTTTATAATTAAAAAAAACCAAATTAAAAAGGTTTATGACTGAATTGATAGAAGTGTAATCTGTTTAAGACTTTTTATGTAATTTTTCCACATGACTATTGAGTTCGGATCATTCAATGCACTGGTATTATTTTTTTTGGCACCCAATCAGAACGCCACACATCATTCAGCAAGAGAAATTCAGTAAGACTTCGTTAAAAAAAAAAAAAAAAAAAAAAACGAACGTCTAAAGAGCCCCGATGTCAATTGTCAAAAAGGATGATAATTTGTTTCCCCCTTAATTAATACCTCTTAAGGAAACACAGATTACTCAGGCCCATCTCACCCCGATGAAATAGTCCACGAGGCAGGCCCGCAATGGAACTTGTGGTAAGCTGTATAGGCTTGGCCCACTGAGTTCATCTTTAAAGCATCTGCTGCTGAGACCGTTGCTTTTCTGAGTCAAGAACACCAACGTTGTTAAATTCTAGATTCAAGTAATCTACTGGACCAAGATACGATCATGAATTTAAATATCGGATGAGAGTCACCACCAATCGATTTAGGCAAACGTAGGTTGATTGGATATCCAAAGAGCCCCGATAGTGATGGGAAAGTCAACGAAGTAGGTGCAAGTGGAAAGGAATTGATTAAATGAAAACCGAAAATCTTACGTCTAGGGATTGAATTATACATTGGACGTATTGTCATACCATGACATCCTTTCAGCATCGCAGCCCCCCTTTTTTTTGGTTGAGTAGTAAAGCATATTCGCTAATTAATTTCCTAAGCATGCGCGGTAATATTTTTTTCAATGAAAACTTGAAATCTCATCCATGTGGTTATTGAGGTCGGTGCTACAATATTAGTTTGTGTTGTCTGGAAAAATCAATTCTATTGGTTGCTTGTTTGCACCAAACAACATCTTTCCTCAATCCCGATTGAAGAAATGCTTTCTATTGGTGAATTATAAAATTTGGTCATTTGTATATGGATGATGTCCATATTTTATCACCCATCCATTAGATGATCAATTCGGTCAGAAAGCACGTTCAAATATTGATTTAATACATTAACAGACAACAGGTATTTGACCGAGCTTCTGAAATGGATTTGGTACAGTTTTGTCACGTCGCTTGATGAATGTGCTTTAATACATTTTTCAGTATGCATGAAAGTGAGAAAAGACGTAACATGTTTTCGATGTGGATGGGGAATCAAAGAGCGTTGTAATCGTGAAAACTTGAGATGGAACGACGAGAAATGTATGACGGTGGTCATGTTCAGACTTATCCATGGCAAATTCACATATTAATTTAGTGCATTAATAGACAACAAATATTTAACCAAGCTTCTTAAATGGATTCGATACAGTTTTGTCACGTTGCTTAATCAGTGCGTTTTAATTCATCTTTTGGTATGCATGCCCAAATGCTGCTTTACTTTCAAAGGGCACCATTACGAATAGTATATTACATCCAGGGATCTGCTCCTTGAAATTTAAGTACGCTAATCTGGGTTCGTTCTTTGCAGCTCTCTACTTTGTCGCAGTGGCAACAGTCAGAAGGATAATAGCCATTCTAGGGCGAGCATCTTTGATTATTTTCATCCTCGCCTTCACAATTTTCGTGAGTGCGATATGACTAGGTATGTACCTCACATTAGACACTGCAGATTGTTTAATTTGCAATTCGAATTCTGTTCTGATTTTGAGATTGCTAGGATAAGGAAAATATCCATCAGTTGTACATAGTTCAATGATAAAACAAATGCTAAAATAGTCCTCTTTTTAAAGAAAGGAAAAAAATTGGGAGTCGGACACTTGGAATACCAAAATTTAGCATGGAAGGACATTTAAATGTCAAAAGTTTGGAAAGATAAACTTAAGTGTCAAAATTGGAGTAAAATGGATCAGTTAAGTGTCAACGACAAGAAAATCTGGACAATATAATAATATGTCATTTTTCCAGTAAGAGAAGTGCAAAACGTCATTTTGCATGATGACGTGGAAAGAAAAGCAAAAAATGACATCGTTTTGTCTCGGATTTGAATTTTAATATAAACATTAATTAAATTAAATTTAATAACTAAATTTAATAAAAAAAAAAAAAAAAAAAAACCAGATGAAGATCGTAGAAGTCGGCAATGTTGGGGCAGTGGCAGCGAGGGCTTGCACAGCTCTCGCCTTCTGCCTCCTCTTCCTCTGTTTTTTTTTAAATATATTAAAAATATAAAAATATAAAAATTTTAATTTAATTAATATTTATAAAAAAAAAAGGCAAAATGACGCTGTTTTGGTTTTTCATCGCTGACAATGTCATGTAGGTGAGTTATATTTTTAAAAAATTGTCACGTGAGATTTTTGGTAACCTTTGTGGACTTGGTACTTAAGTGTCCCATTTTTGACAAAAAGTGGCATTTAAGGCCTTGTTTGGTAACGTTTATATTCATCTCAATTTCTGTTCTTTTGTTCCCCCAAAAAAAGAAAAGAAAATAATAATCCGTTTGGTAACGTCAATTGATTTTTCTATTCCCTTATAATAGAAATATGGTTGGGGAATAGATTTGAAACAGAAACAAAAAGTAAAAAAAAAAAAATAGTTTCTTGTTCTCGAGAACAATTCCTAGAAATAAGTTATTTTTTCTTTTCTTTTTCCTTGCTGCCCCTTCCCTTTGCCGTTGCCCCTATGTCTGGCTGCCGTCGCCAACCGCCACCACCTACCTCCCGTTGCCGCCCGTTAGCCGACTGCCTCCCGCCACCCGCCCACCGATCTATTGCCAGCTAGCCGCCGTTGCCACCTGCCATGGCCCATCGCCGATGATCATTGAGGCCATTGCTCTCCGGCTGGCCGATAGCTGTCCGCCGTCTCCGCCGCCGGTCGCTGTCGTCGTCAGTTGCCGCACCCACCATCGATGACGGTTGATGTCGCGCCCGCCAGCTGGTTCGACCGACCGACTGGCGCCAATGGCCGTCATCGCTGCCCGCCGATGACGGTTGGCGGCGGCGGCGACGGTTGGCGGTGGCGGCGATAAAGAAGAATAAGAAAAAATTTAAAAGAAATTATACATTGTGAATCATACCAAACATATTTCTATTCTTTTTTCATTGCAAGAATAAAAATTTTATGTAGTTATCAACGTTCTTTTATTGAGAAATTGTTTTCGGAATAGAAATAGAAAAAAACTATATTTGAAAAGAAATTATTTCCCGGAACAGAAGCGTTACCAAACAGACCCGTGTCAAGTTTTAGCATTCCAAGTGTACATTTGCCGAAAAAAAAGCAGAACTATTTATGAATCCTCCGTTTTTTATTTCTATAGTTTGATCCCCTCATGTTTTTCAATTCATCTTTGGGGCCGTCATCGCTGGATCTCAAATGTTTCAAGATGAAACTCACCAAGTTTTCCAAGCTCGATTTCGGACAAACTTTTATCTGCAAAAACAGTATGTCATTCATCAGATGACTTGAAGAGGCAAAACTAATTCATACACTCTGTCAGGGACATATATTACGGGATTGGCTTTGTCACTTGCAGGTAAAATAGGTGCGCCGGAGATGTAAGCACCTGCAGAGACAAATATACTATAAATATGCAACTTTTAAGAAAGTGTGGTTTTATGTTTTCCAAGCTTGATTTTGAACTCTGTTTGTTTTATAAGGACAAATCATCATTTGTCTATCACGAACTACAGGTAATTTTGGATGATCATTTGCGGAAGCGTGGATCCTCGCAAAAACCAAATTATGTAAATCTTTGAAGATCTCGGCTAACTGCTCTACCTTCTTGTTTGTATTCTCACGGTTGATCCACAAAGGCGTGTGAACCTGTGAAAGGAGATTTTTACAGCAATGCTTAGATTTGTTTGCTGCGGCTGTTTCGTACTGGTCATTAAAGAAGAAAATATTTGACCGGATCATGCCTTGAAATGGCACAGGTGACTTTCACAGACTCTATACAACTAAAAAGCAGGTGTTGGGACTTGTAGTTAGCATATGATATGTGCTTCTTATGCAAGCAGATCATCATTAGATGAGCTATCAGTGAAGTAAAATGAACTATGAAAGATGAAGAACATATACCTCAAGAGAGACATTCTTGGGACTGTTCCAAACCATGTCATCAAATGTCTTTCCCACAACGACCGATTTGTGGCCCATAACAAATTTCCATTAGTTATCAAATTGACTGATGATAATTACATCAGAGTTTACTCCAGGAGCTGTTTTACGAGGGCTTGAATATGTCTAAGCCTTTACTTACTATGTCTTTACGCCATGTTTTTTTCTTTTTTCCTCTATTTGATATGCACTAATTGTTATCTTAACATATTTGAGCTCTTAAGATTTGCCCTTGGTATGAGAAAATAACCATGGAGAATTTCTTGGGAATGATCGCTCACTCACTTACCTAGATTGTAGAGAGAGACTCTGGATTTTAGAGAGAGTTTCTAGAGAGAAGTCTGAACGAGAGAATGGAACTTTGATTATGAAATGGTTTTATGGAAATAATGAGGGGGAGAACACTCCTTCTTATACTTGAGATTCTCATATTAGAACCATTGATCGCCTTTCAATCCGGCGGACAAGATTGTACCTTCTAACCTACCACCTACTGGCATTTATGCTGAGAGAGTTCTAGATTCTCGATGTAATTACCGTTTCGCCCGTCCCTAGGAACGTTTAGGAAGCTCTTGTGAGAACCTTGGGAGCTCTTGGCAGGTCTTCCTTTTATCATGCACAGTCCTTCGTGACCGTGACAATGGCATGAGACAAAGCACCGAATACACAGAGAAAAGCTATTTTGACAAGACATAACACTTAGTCCGATTCAAGTTAACATGTTTCCACCTTAAGTCTAACAATTTGACTTGTTAAATAAAGGTACAAGGTTTTGATGCTAATACAGAATGACACGAATCACAAGCATGATCATGACAGACTGACATGAATTGCCAAGCCTACTATTGAGTGACCATAATCTACTGTAATTAAACTTTTACCCATGGTGGCAGTGGTTTTCTAACTCCATTTGGGGATAAAGATAATGTTCATCTATATCGACGTTGCAGACAAAGAACATGCGAATCTCTTATTAACTCTTTTTGGACTTGAAGACTCAGAGGACACCGTGGTAAGTTTCGTATTACTGCATAGTCAATTCTAAGGACCTTTTTATGGATCTACAAATTAATGGAATTTTGTTTTCTTTTTGCATGCCGGTATCCGTTCAAAGGCTCCTTCTGCATAGTCAAATTTAGCATACTTGCGAGGTTTGGTTATAATTGTCAGAAGAACGATGTAAAAGAAGTTGCTACCTACCATATCAAGAATATCTTTCTGGCTCACTTTTGACAATACCCAGGGAGATACCCAGGAAAAGGCTAGAAGATTCAATATAGTGTAAAGAACATAGGCAGCCTCAATGTTGCTTACTTCTACAAATCGGATTTCATAGTTGAGTGTTGCTCTTTTAACGAATTCTTCATAAGCAGGCCCTGGAGGAGAGAATTTTATTCCAGGTGAGTGTAAGTAATGAAAAAAAATACGATCTTCATAAAACAGGCCCGTCAATTGGCAGACAAGAATGAGATATAGTTGTAAGAGTTTTCCTAATGTGGACTACATTAATTGATATTGTAATTTACCGTTTAACGGTTACCGTTTTACGGGGTTTGGTCTAAGGTGAGATAGAAGGTTTCTTAATTAGTCTAATATGGGGCTAGCTAGTGTGGGCCGAGTTGAGCCTGGCCCATAATGAGGGGGCTCCTGGCGGAAACTCTATAAATAGTCTTAAGTCTCTCCTCTAACCCTAATTTTCACACGTATCCTCACCTAAGGGGCGTTTACCTAACGCTAAACGTGAGGGGCCGCCTCATTGAGTCAGTGATACGGAGGGCAATAGAGGAGAATGACTTGCGCATGGAACATCGTGTTTCCGCTTCCTCTTCAAGAACGATGGATCCCAAAACAGGTGCGTTAATCTTTCTACTGCATGTTCTTGTTCTGGTTATGGTGATCTAGGGATTGCGGAATTTGCATCCAACATGTGGTATTAGAGCCTCCATAACCCTAGAACTCGAACGCATTGAATTTTGCCCTAATTTGAGATTTTCGAGATTTTTTCGTTTGATAAAAATAAAATAAAATTATATATTCGGACTGAGCTCGGTGAGACGAGCAAAACCGTGGGCGGCGCGTCGCCGGGGGAGGCTCCACGCGCCCCCACGCGCGGCCACGCGCCCCCACGCGCCGCCAGGGCGTTGAGCACGCGCCCCACGAGCGCTCGCGCGCCCCACGCGCGGGCGCGGCTCGCGCGTGCGACATACGCGGTGATGACGTCGCCGACCTGCACCGGACCCGACCCGATTGGCGACCGATCCGACCAAGGACCCGACCCGACCCGGTCAACTATTGACCGGACCGGTCAACCGGTCGGACCGGATTTAATTGGCTGCTGACGCCCGCGCGTGGGCTCCACGCGCCGCGCATTCAGACGGTGCGTGCGGGCACGTGGATGCTCCTTTCGGCGCGTGGGCGGCGGCGTTGGACTTGTATGATTGTCCTCTATCTTGTGGTGTATTTATTTTTCATGTTTGATAATTCTATGGATGTGGAAATGCATATCAAACCCTAAATACGTGAAATTTTTAGTGTATTTTTGCGTATTTTTCTTATATTTTTCTGTGATTTTGGAAATACAAATATTGTATTGTTGATATGCTATCACATACATATTATAAAAGGTTATTCATTAATAATATACTATAAAGTTTAATTTTTATTAATGAATAAAGTAGTGTAATTAGCATGATATGTGGTTTTGGTGATTTACTGCCCCTATCACTAAAGTCAAAATCACATATATGGTGAATGTGAGATTTAAAGTTTATATCCCTGGTATGAGAGAGTCTCAAGGATTCAATTGAGTTGTGACCGCCAAAGTGGCACACTTGATTGGGTTTAAGAAATTTCAGTCTCGTATATTAATTGGAATGTCTCTTGATCTAATGCGTAGTCATACTCCTAAAGGAGGTGATTGTGTATTAGTTCATGGAGGGATACATGATTATATGGTAGAGGAGTGACTGATCCTAGTGGTTCTTCTGCCCAAAGGTGATGAATTCACGAAAATTGGAATATATTCTCATTACCGCTATCATGTGGGGAGTGTACAACTGCATGTCATGTATTCTGCCCAAAGGTGATTATGTGATTTTGCATGTAACTCTCTGGATGTGTACTTGTACGTCAAGTTACACAATGCTCATATGATGCTAATTATATACATTGCTTATTTTTCAGTCACCTTTTCTATAAATGGTAACTCCGTCACTATTGAGGTTCTTGCTGGTTCAAACTTTAAGAGATGGAGAGAAGATTTTTTGTTTGCTATGGAGATGGCAGATGTTCATATGGCTCTTACTGCCGATCGACCGGCAAATCTGACTGCCGAGAGTACGAGAGGCTCGAAAGTAAACCTTGCTGCCTGGGAAAAGAGTAATAGAATTTGCTTGCTGTCCATGAAGCGTTCCATTCAGGAACACTTGAAAAGTGGTTTGCCTGCAGACTGCACTGCTAGGCAAATGACGGAAGCTTTGATGGCTAGAAACCGTGTGTCCCCTAATGCTGAGATAAGGACACACCTGCAAACACTATTTACTATGAAGTATGATGGTTCTGGTGGAGTTAGAGATTATATTATGAGGATGGTAGATTTGCGCGACAAAGTTTCAGGCTCTCGATGTTGTTATTCCCACTACTTGCATTGTGCATCAAGCTCTAAATACTCTTCCTCCTGATTTTGGGATTATCAAGACCAATTATAGTTCCCAAGATGAAACTTGGTCAGTTAATGACCTTATTGCAAGGGTGGTGGCAGAGGAAGAGAAATTGAAGAAAGATAAATGGCACATTGCTCTTTATGCTTCTAGTTCTGAAAGTGACAAGGGTAAGAAGTTGAAAAACTATACCCACAAGGGCAATTCTGAAGGTGCTGGTCCTTCCAACTATAAAGGAAATTCTGAAGGTGCTGGTCCCTCTAACAGTCTGGGTCCTAAGAAAGCATTAACCAAGAACAATGATGTTCTTTGCTACTTTTGTAGGGAGAGAGGACACATTAAGAAACACTGCAATAAGTTTAAGGCTTGGTTGTCCAAGAAAGCTAAGAGTGAGCCTAAAGGGATTCATAAACCGAAGGACGCCAAATCAGGATGAATCAAAGCTCACTGTGGGAAACAACATTGGAGTTGACGTCGAGTTCGTGGGAGATGTTCTTTTGATTTTGGATTTTGGATTTAGGATGATGTTGAGAAACACATTTTACGTGCCCTCTTTTAGGCGGAATTTAGTTTCTGTGTCTTGTTTGGACATGTGTGGATACTCTTTTGAAATAAAGAGTAGTACTATTTCCATGTTTTATGATTCAAATAAGATTGGATGTTGCAATTTATCCAATGGATTGTATCGATTGAGCTTATCTCCCAACGACATGTACGTTGCTTATTCAGCTGAAAAGGTTATTTCCAAAAGGCCTCTACCTAAGGAACAGTCTTATGCATTGTGGTATAAACGTCTTGGTCACATCTCTAAAGAAATAGTGGAAAGACTTATAAAAGCTGACATCTTGCCTATTCTTAAAAGTGATTTAAAGACTTGTGTGGACTGTTGTAGAGGTAAGATGACTAAGATAAAGAAGAAATCTGTTGTTCGAAGTTTTGACTTACTGGAGGTTATTCACACTGATATTAGTGGACCGTACGCGGCTACTTTGTGCAAAAATTTTTATTTCATCACATTTATTGATGACTTTTCCCGATATGGACACTTATACTTGATTAAAGAAAAGTCCGAGTCTCTTGACAAATTTAAGATTTTTCGGACTGAAGTGGAGAAACAATCGGGAAAAGTTATAAAAATTGTCAAATCTGATCGTGGTGGTGAGTATTTTGGTAGGCATGGTGATGCTGGACAACTTAAAGGGCCGTTTGCCAAATACTTAGAGGATTCTGGGATAATAGGACAGTTTACTATGCCCGGAAGTCCTGAACAAAATGGTGTGGCTGAAAGGTGGAATCGCACTCTCATGGACATGATGAGAAGTATGATTAGTAGGACCAATTTACCTGATTTTCTGTGGGGTGAAGCTTTGAAAATAGCTCTTTATATTTTAAATCGCGTTCCTACTAAAGCGGTTTCATTGACTCTCTTTGAGTTATGGACTGGACGTAAGCCTAGCTTAAATCACCTTAAAGTTTGGGGATGTCCTGCAGAGGTGAAGTTATATAATCCGACATTGAGTAAATTAGATTCCAAAACTACTCGATGTTACTTCATATCTTACCCGATCATTCAAAGGGGTATCGATTTTATAACCCTAATGGAGGTACAAGAATTGTGGAATCTCGATCGCAAAATTTCTGGAATTTGACATAGCTGAAAATGGTAATTGCTCACGAACTATTGAAGATGATAGTATGGTGGGGATTACTGGATCACTGTTTCATCCTATGCAGACAATTATGGAGCCTCCTGCGCCACAAACTGAGCCTGTTGTGGCCCAGGATCCTATTGCTGAGACAGTTCCTGAAGAAATTCCACAAGCTCCTCGCATTCGAATGAGGATGAAGTAGCTCCACTCGAAGATCAACTAGGGAAAGACGTTCAGCTATACCACCGACTATTTAGTCTACCTTGGAGAGCATGATTATGATATTGGTTGTGTTGTTGATCCGATAACTTATACAGATGCCATCTCATGTTCTCAATCAGATTTGTGGCTAGATGCGATGAAAGATGAGATGCAATCTATGAAACACAATGGTGTTTGGGAGCTTGTTGAATTGCCTGAAGGTTGTAAACCTATTGGCTGCAAATGGGTATACAAGACTAAAAGGGATTCCAAAGGGAAAATTGAAAAGTTTAAAGCCGACCGGTAGCTAAGGGTTTCACTCAAAGAGAAGGAATAGATTATGAAGCAACATTTTCTCCAGTTTCTTCTAAAGATTCCTTTAGAGTGATCTTGGCATTGGTAGCTCATTTTGATATGGAATTACATCAGATGGATGTTAAGACTGCTTTTCTAAATGGAGACCTTAATGAGGAGGTTTATATGATGCATCCTGAAGGTTTTGCAGCAGATGACTCAGGTAAGCTTGTTTGTAGATTGAAAAAGTCTATTTATGGCCTTAAACAAGCTTCTAGACAATGGTATTTAAAGTTTCATAGCATTGTCACTTCGTTTGGATTTATTGAGAACAAAGTAGATCAGTGTATATATACCAAGGTCAGTGGGAGGAAATATATTTTTCTCATACTTTATGTGGATGATATCTTGTTTGCTAGTAGTGACATTGGTTTACCGCATCGACAAAGAGGATATTATCGAAAAATTTGATATGAAAGACCTTGGTGAGGCATCTTTTGTTCTTGGCGTTGAGATCCATAGGGATCGCTCTCGTCGTTCATTGGGTTTGTCTCAGAAGGCGTATGTTGATCGTATTTTAGAAAGATTCAATATGCAGCATTGCAAACCAGAATTGCTCCCGTTGTTAAGGGTGATAAATTGAGTCTTTCACAATGCCCTAATTCGGATTTTGAGAGAGCCCAAATGAAGAATGTACCTTATGCTAGTGTGCTTGGAAGTATCATGTATGCTCAAGTTTGCACTAGGCCGATATTGCTTTTGCAACAGGGCTCCTAGGCGTATATCGGTCAAATCCAGGGACATGATCACTGGGTTGCTTTGCCAAGAAGGTTTTAAGGTACTTAAAGAGAACAAGAGATTATATGCTGATTTATAGACATGTTCCAGACTTGCAGCTAGCGGGGTATTCAGATGTAGATTTTGCTGGCTGTCAAGATGATAAGAAATCAACGACTGGATACATATTTATGTTGGCAGGAGGTGCAGTATCATGGAAGAGCGAGAAACAGAAATCTATATCTTCTTCTACCATGCAAGCGGAGTTTGTAGCATGTTTTTCAGCTGCTACTCAAGCTATTTGGCTTCGGAACCTCATTAGGGAGTTATGAGTTTATGATTTTGTGGATAGGCCCATACAGTTGCATTGTGACAATAACTCTGCAGTGTTGTTTATTAATAACAACAGAAGTCTCAAGGGGTCTAAACACATGGAGGTCAAGTTTTTGACTATAAAAGAATCGGTGCGAGAATGGTGACGTTGCGGTAGATCATATTCCTACGATGATATGGTTGCAGATCCACTAACTAAAGGCCTACGCCCGTGTGTATTTGAGCGACATGTCATTAGCATGGGCCTAGGAGCATCTTGGGATGCTGTTATTTAGTGGGAGCTGTGTTTTATTTTTCTTAAATAAAGTTTACATCTGTATTTGTTACAATTTAGTGACATTTTGATATATATATATATGTCAACTTTTGCATTTAATAAAATGTTTTTCAATGGATTGTTATTATGTTGAATATATATATTGTTAAAAGTCTCAAGGTATTGCTTAAACCTTGAGTGAAGGCTAAGGGGCATTCAGTTATTAGCCTTGTGCATATGCCTTGTTATATATAAAGAAAGGTTAACCATAAGGACAAGGCATATGTGGGTTTGTTGGAACCATAAAGACATTCTCTAGTGACACAAGTTTTTGTGACGCTTAAGGTAAGAGAATGGTGACTGACAAATGAGATCTCTCTACGAGAGATGTTGTCCATTTGACACACTACCATACTGAATCCATATCAATAAAGTTGAAAGCACTTGTGACCATGGAAGGCTCTGTGTGAATACATGCAGATTACCGCCATGATTCGGTGTTTGAGACTTTATGGGATAGGATTGACTATTAAGAATTATCTCTAGACCAAAGTGTGCACATACAAGATTTATTTCAATTAATATAGTCCAAGTGGGAGAATATAAGAGTTTTCCTAATATGGACTACATTAATTGATATTGTAATTTACCGTTTAACGGTTACCGTTT
Organism: Eucalyptus tenuipes; assembly: GCA_014182365.1. NCBI lineage: Eukaryota > Viridiplantae > Streptophyta > Magnoliopsida > Myrtales > Myrtaceae > Eucalyptus > Eucalyptus tenuipes. The sequence continues at coordinate 26,238,234 of CM024542.1, forward strand.
TACGGGGTTTGGTCTAAGGTGAGATAGAAGGTTTCTTAATTAGTCTAATATGGGGGGCTAGTGTGGGCCGAGTTGAGCCCTCGGCCCGTAATGAGGGGGCCTGGCTGAAACTCTATAAATAGTGCTTTAGTCTCTCCTCTAACCCTAATTTTCACACGTATCCTCACCTAAGGGGCGTTTACCTAACGCTAAACGTGAGGGGCCGCCTCATTGAGTCAGTGATACGGAGGGCAATAGAGGAGAATGACTTGCGCATGGAACATCGTGTTTCCACTTCCGCTTCAAGAACGATGGATCCCAAAACAGGTGCGTTAATCTTTCTACTGCATGTTCTTGTTCTGGTTATGGTGATCTAGGGATTGCGGAATTTGCATCCAACAATAGTTGCAAAGCATCAACACCCCTCACTATATCATCGCTTGGCTTCCAAGTGATTTGAAATCTCAGGACGATTTTAAGGCTGAAGCTAAACCCATACACATGCAGATTAAATCAATGAAGATGAAGTTCAATCAACTCTGATGTGTAACGTGAAAATGCAGGATGGAGATCAATCACTATCCATCAAACTCAGAGACTCAAGCTATAATCCATGAAAATCGAAGCTAGTCTACACCTGGTGAAAACACATAGAGAGAAAGGAAGGGGGGAGGGAGAGGGAGATGGACGTCGAAGAAGAAGCTACTTAGTTATGCGCAGCGGGGCTGAGGAGGTTTCGTTTTCCCACCAGCGCTCGGAATTCCCCAAAAAACCGTTTAGAGTAAGACGCAACTACTTTAGTCTTAAGCCAGCTGAGCTAGTGAGAAAGAGGAGACGGTTCATTACATGGGATCCATTTCGTGACGTGTGACATGTGGTCGGAAAAAACATTCTGCGCTGATATGTTGAATTTTTCTTTTCATGATAGAAGATATCAGCATTAATCCATTCCGTTAAAAATAAAGTTGGACGAATCGAATAATTGCGATTTGAAAATCAATGAAATTGACCCTTTTAATTTTCATCCCGCGCCGATATGTTGAATTTTTCTTTTCATGATAGAAGATATCAGCATTAATCCATTCCCGAAAAAAGTCGGGGCTCTGAAAGTCGATATATAAAAAGGGTAATTTTTAGTTTCGGACGTACAGATATCATGTTAAAAAGCAAGGGATATACCTCTTTACATTGAAGCGCAGACGAAAGGAATTGTATTTGTGCAGTTCCATTTTCTACATTAGCGTCAAGACTTCCTTTAGTTATATATGTCAATCTAATCTATGCAAACCATATGCAATGTCGCGGTAATTTTCGTATAAATCTGTCATAACAACTGATTTGAAGTTTATTATCGAGAGATCCTTACTAAATCGGGAGACTACTGTAAAAGATCCACATACTTCAGTGAACCCACTGGCATTTGCGAAAGGCGGCATCGATACACTCTGCACACTTGCACGGATACCGGCTCGTGTTTCCTCCAGCAAATGAAAGGCATCAGAAATAAGGTACTGCTCAACCGATCGAAATGACTCCAAGATGCTCTCTACCTACAAAATAGGCATGTCGAAGATCAAACATGGGCAACCAACTTTACTCGTTAGATCGAGCGACTCCGCCATCAGTCGTACCGATGTCACACGATTAGGACACCGTATAACACATTAGAATAGGAAATACACCCCCGATCACCTACTAACTAAAGGTCCGTTTGGTAACACTTTTGTTTCGGGGACAATTTCTTTTTAGAAATAGTCTTTTGCTATTTCTATTCCCTGAAATAATTTCTCAATAAAAGAACACGTTTGGTAACTGTATTTAATTTTTATTCTCGAAATGAAAAAAGAATAGAATTGCATTTGATACGATTCACAAAATTTTTATAATGTAGAATTTTTCTTTTAATTTTTTTTCTTATTCTTCCTTACCACCATCAACCGTCGCCGCTCGCCGATGGTCGTGGGGGCGGTGGCGGCGATGACAGTCGTTAGTGGCAACGGTTGGTCAGCAATGGTCAGTGGCTAGTGGGCGGCACGAGGCAGTTGGCTGTCAGGACGGGCGGCGAAGGCGAAGGTGGCTAGCTGGCGACTGAGGGCGAAGGCGGTTGACCGGCGAGCGGCGATTGGCCGATGGGCAGCAACCGTCAGCGGTCAGTTGTAGGGATAGGTAGTTGGCTGGAGGTGGGCAACAAGTGGTGAAGTGGCGGGCCGTGGCGGTCGAGTGAATGGTGGCGGGCGGTGGTGGCGATCAACCAGTGAGGGTAGATAGGACGGGCGGCGGCGGTGGCGGCTGGATAGCAGGGGCGAGTGAGGGGCGAGGGGCAACAAGGAAGAAGAAAAGAAAAAATAATTTATTTCTAAAAATTGTTCTCAGAAATAAGAAATTACATTTTTTTACTTTTTGTTTCTGTTCCAAATTTATTTTGTGGCTATTTTTCTATTCTAGAGAATAGAAAAATTAATTGATGTTATTAAACGGATTTCTATTCTTTTTTTGTTTCAAGGAACAAAAGAACATAAATTGGAAGGAATATAAACGTTATCAAATAGAGCCTAAACTACCCTACACAGAGAAAGAAGAATGCGAGGTCCTTCCCCGCTTATACAACGGTCCAAATTCACAAGAAAAGGCTCACGAAAGAAACATTGCAAAAGAGCAAGAGAGGAAACGTCATTCAGAAACATTTTCGAGCTAACATCCATTAAACTTGTATTGATGATAGAACCAAAGCACGATCGGAACAACATTGATTATATCGAAGATTTCTTTTAGAGACCAAGAGAAGATATTATCAGTCGGGTCGCCAAGTGGCCAACACAGACCCATCTCGAAATGATGATAAATATGCATGCGTAATTCAGGCAACTGAGAGACTGAAAGGGCAGTCAGAAGAAGCGAGCAGCTCTAATACTTGTGAATCGATCACGTTTGAGACGAGCATCTGAGATGAGGATCAGCGAGTCACCTCGGGTAAAGTCAAAGGGCAAGAAAGGAAGATGATGATCTCCATGTATTCCCGGTACAATATTTGAACCCATGTCGCCAAAATTTTCCGTGCTAAGCTAAGCTTTGCATGACAGGCGTTTTCATCGTTCCCAATTCTTTGCTAAGCGTCGAAGTCGCTTTGCCTTTGACCATCAAACAAAATCCACGTTCGGTAAGCTTTTTCTTGCATGATAAGCTTTCTACACTGTACTATACACTGTTTTTCCTTGTCTGAAGTAATTGATGTTCAAAATGTTTGGAGTTCGGATTAAGATTACCAAGACACGATGTTCCCCTTTTTGCCAATTTTAAATGACCACCAATGCATAAATGCGTCATTAAGACCGGGACATGTTTGATGTACGGCATGAGATTCGGATGTGATAAGTATTGAGTTCTAAAAGTTCCCTTAAATCATTTCCCACTCATTTACACGTGACAACGGATAAATATTTCTTGCACATGTTTACAGGGACGATAGCTCATGCTTGTGTCAATTGAATTGCCCCCTTGCTATGTGAGACAATTCATTTGCACTTATAGGATTCCAACCTTTGGCAGAATAAGTTCCTCCAGGTGTAGCTTTTAGGCGATCGAGTGGGTATTCATTTGCCGAAGAGTACTGTTGTACAGTTCTTTGGGGCTTTTTGGCCACTTCACGTGCTCCAAAATAAATGCACAGTATTCAAGTATGATTAAACTTTCGATCGAATGAAAGGAAATTTTGACTAATTTTGGGCAATTGAATTTAGTAGACATTACATTAGAGAGATTTAGAATTCAAGTTTCTAGAGACTCGTGGGATTATATGGCAATTCCAGCCCGGAAGAATTTACTTTAAAATATTACAAGGGATTTTATGAGATTATTATCTGTCACGTTATGATTTTGCTTATAGTGTAACAAGATAGAATTATAATTCATTTCCCATCATTTGTATTAATGGTCATGCAATTTTTGAAAAAAATATATAGTCTGATAATAAAATAGTTCTAGTTTATTTGATGTACGGTAGAGATCTAACTGGAGATAAAATTCGAGCAAGCATCTATCTTCTTCCACTGCACCTCCTCTGCAATTAACATTTCCTTTGGCCTTGGTCGCTTCTACGTCGGTATGATGGTCTTGTGGCCCGGTCACTTGGGCTGCGCATGATAAAATTTCATTGTTATATAATTTTTCGCATACAAAACGCAGTCGCGTGGGCGTGCCGGAGTGGTTATCGGGCATGACTAGAAATCATGTGGGCTTTGCCCGCGCAGGTTCGAATCCTGCCGCTCACGTCTTCTCAATCTTTTTGTTTTTTGTTTTATATTTCTTTAATAATATTTATTATCTAATAAAATAAAAATAATTAAAATGACAAAAAAGAGGGCATTAAAAATAGCGCTAGAAGGAGGGCTTGAACCTCCGACCTTGTGGTTAACAGCCACACGCTCTAACCAACTGAGCTATTCCAGCTTGATGGTCTTGTTCTGTACTTTTATTTTAATTGTCGAGAATCAATCAATCAAAAGATCGCCAGCATCGAATTATTGAATTAGTGCAAAGCTTCCTCTTTCGCGGGCACAGCTTGGTATTCTTATCAATGTCCTTTGCTTTCCATGTCGTCATCATCCGCTGGTGTAAGAATTACTTACTAACAAATGATAAGCCTTCCTCTACAAAGAAAAGGAAAAAATCATTAGGGTAAAACTTGCGGCCTTGACCATTGTTCTACATTTTTCATCGTTCCATATCAAGTTTTTGCGGTTACAAAACTCTTTGATTCCCTCTCCACATCGAAAAAATTACATCTCCTCTTCCTCTCATGCTTGCCACCACCACCCTCGACCTCCACTGTCATTGCCCTTTCTGGCTCCGTCACGAGCAAACCGACCTTGGTATCTCAGATTGAGCTCGGCCCGAGGTGGACTCTAGGGCGAGGAACGACGAGCTGAGATATGAAGCTCGTGCTAGACCTCGTAGGTGCCACCTTAACCCCTCGATGGTGGCGGCAACCAAGCAGAGGGGACGGGCGAAACGCGTGACGGAGAGGCACAGTACTCAGAGAGAGAGAGAGAGAGAGAGAGAGAGAGAGGACGTAATGACGACATGGGTCGGAGAGAGGCGGAACGACCATGGCCGACGTAAGCGAGGTGGCGGCAATAGCAGGGGAAGGTGGTATGCGGATGGTATGGGATAATGGGAAAGTAATTTAGGTCATTTTAGCGGGACTGAAATGTAACTTGCAAACTTTGAGGATGAATAATTTTGTGGAACAAAATTACATTCTTTATTTAAAAACAATTTTCTAAATCTAGACAAAAGTTCACATTCTATTTTCTAGAAAAAAAAAAAAGGAAAATAATAGAAGTCTGTCTAAGATGTTTGGCTGAGAACTTAACACCACTTGCAAATGCTTTTTGGCGTGTCTGATTTTTAAAGATCATAATTTTCAGTTTGTAAATTGCATTAATTAGGTAGTGATTGGGTAAAAGAAATTGAATAAAGACCATAGTAGTTGACGATAACACCAAGACACATCTATTTATAAAAGATTGTGGTCTTCTTTGCTTTCATGTTAGGTCATCATCTACGTCGGAGATGAGATTATCTATACTCTTATCATATCCAACATGGAAATTCATTAATACAGTCAACGATGGCCTAATAATACATGACTTTATGTCACTAATTACCTCATTAAGCCCATGCATGATGCATCATGCAAGGAGCTAAAATTTGAGCAGCATTTGACCCTAACACCAAACTACATTTATTATATATGATGGTGATCTTGTCTGCTTTTTATATTAGGTCATCGTCTATACCAGAGATGAAAAATTTCATATTCATGTCATGTCCAACATGGAAATTTATCCATACAATCCTACACCAACCTAGGCACTACATGTTAACTTTATATCATGAATCACACCATCAACCTCATCCCTCATTTGAGCGGTATTTGACCGTAACACCAAAATACACTTATTATATATGATTGTGGTCTTGTCTGCTTTTTATATTAGGTCATTGTTTGTGCCAAATATGAGAATTTTTATACTCGTATCATAGCCAACATAGAAATTTATAATACATATATTTTGGTGTTATGGTCAAATGCTGTTCAAATGAGGAGTGAGGTTGATGGATCCAATTCTAAATGAGCTAAAATTTGAGCAGGCACATATATGATATTATTCACACCTTATGTTATGGGCTATGGAATGGCATTTTTTGTGCCTAACTAATAGACGAGTCCGTTTCTTGCTCACCCCATTTGATCCACATCCTATGGGGTCCTATTTCGCTTGAAACTTAGAAAGTCCCAGCTACCCTTCATTTAGAATTGGGTCCATCTAGCTGGCTGATTAATTTTTCTTTTTTAAGTTAATAAATCCACGTATTGGCCAATCCCAATCACCGAATTGCATCGAAAACCAAGTGCCTAATTTGGCCGAAGGAGACATTTTCTCATTTGCTTTTTGACGAGGCTTGTGTCCCATTTGACATGACATCCTGCTAAAAACAGCCACGTACTCAAAGGCGATCCGTTCCTCGTGCTTTTGTCCAATTCCGATTCTCAAGGCCAGCCCCTAGCTACTTTAGAAACCAACCCCTTTAAGAATCGGCACCCGTTTTCACATTTTCTTCATTACCATTTCAATTTACTCGCATCTTCTTCACTTAAAAGAGATTAAAAACAAGGGTTGAGACAATGGCAGATGATGGCAAGGCCGAGAGGGACCGGATATTCAAGCGATTCGACGCCAACGGCGACGGCAAAATCTCGTCCACTGAGCTGGGCGACGCGCTCAAGACCCTAGGCTCTGTCACCGGGGACGAGGTCAAGCGCATGATGGCCGAGATCGACACCGACGGCGATGGCTTCATTTCCTACCAGGAGTTCACCGACTTCGCGCTGGCCAACCCGGGCTTGATGAAGGATGTCGCCAAGATCTTCTAATGGTCTCGCAACATTTGAAATCGACCCATTTTCTATCATAACCACCTAATTTGAGGAGGAACTTAAGCATAACCATATCCAAAATTCCATCACTGTTACCTTAGCTAAAAGTTCCTCGCTATTGTTGTTAGGTAAACAAATCGAGTAAATGCAATCTATCTCTTGTTCTTCCCCTATGGGTCTGCATTCTTATTTGATCAAACAGCTAGTTTATGCTAATCGATGGCTCTTCTTTATGCTTTGTCTAGAGGGGTGACGCAACTTGTCCTTGAGCAATATGATGTCTTATTCAATTATTAATTTTGATAAACAGGTAAGATGTCCCTGTTTATCAGGGACAGGCAGTTAAACAGTTTAATTATGTTTTTCTCTTTGGGGCTGCTATTAGCTGAAAACTGTCTCTTTCTAGTCCCTACTTTAACAAGAGATTTGGTGGACGAAGATGACATTGGAATGACTCGGCTGCTTGCACATTGAAAAGCTTGCCATCATCAGCTTCTTGTCCAAGAACTTCCCACCTACCCTTATCTCTGTGTCCTGTATGGGTCCTCCTCGTTCTGATTTCCTATAGCCTGTCTGGTTCACCTAAATCTCAAAGCAATTGCAGCAATCTTGGCTTGCCTAATTTTTTGGTTTTTATGTTGTTGTTGGAGGGATTCTATATACATCATCCATGAACACATCTTTTTCTAGGACTGGAACTGAATATAATATGCATATCCCATATTGCTGCTTCAAAAAATTGATTCAAATTTGAAGCTTCTTATCTTTATTTGTCAAGATGCAATTCGTGGAACATTGTAGGTGAAAATTAGTTTTCCCTTCCCACCTGAAGTTCACCCGTAAGGATTCACTGTTTGAATAATTTCTCGGCCTGCTAATACAAGTTAAACGTGTAGAAAAAATCTAGATCAAAATCACACTTTTTCAATACACAATTTTAAGTTATGTACACACGCAATCGGACTGACCAGTTCCAAAAATTTTACATATTTCCAGCAATCTTTGCGACTCCGATATCTCTAGAAACCTTTGTTCAAGCAAAAAAAAAGGTTAAAAAGCTAGCGTTTCAGCACTATACGTCATTGATAGCAGAAGCAATCATCATCCTCAAACTCCGAAACTCCAAGCATCGCTAGAGCCAAGTGTTTGTTCATCTCGTTCTTGGTCTGATGCAGTTGCGTGAAATAATCCACTACAAATCCGTTTCCTGGGAAGCTGGACTTACCAGCCAAAATAGGTTCGTCGTTGCCTCTTAGAATAGCAGCGACCACATCAATGCCCGGTCTCTGGGATTCTTCGTTGATTATGCACACCGCAGCTGCCTGAATCATTCGGGCAATTTGCTTGAGGCTTTTCAAAGTACGCGTCAGCCTCGGATCAACCAACTCTTCTATTGCTCCTATCCCTTTATTTAGGAGAGGCTTTGCCTGCAAAAAATATGTTAATTAGCAGCTAGGCAAAGATCAGAGTGTAATACAAATGTTAGGTTCCAGGTTTTACTGATCACATGTCAATGACGATTCTGCTTATAAGCACTTCTACTTTCTTTTTTCCATTTTCTTTATAGAAGAAACAGAAATATGCACATCCCTGAAAGTAACTTACCACTAAAACTTTCTTCTTAGTGTTGCATCAGTTCAGAACATCTAGCAAAATGAGCATTAACACATGCAATCCAGTGACCTCATCGATGCAGAGACTTACTGAGTTAAGAACTTCTCTGCTACTTTCCAGAGATTTTCTTATTTGAAGCAAAAATGTTCATAGCATTAAGGAGAACAACCGTGGGGGGTTTCTAAGCAAGTTCTGATGAGAAGAGACTTCACTGAGCTAACAGTCTCAATAAATTCCTAGACTCAAAAACCTTCTCAAACAGTAGCCAGTCTATCCTTTGGAAAACCATCCGAACCAGAACATTGGTCCCATCAAGATATCCTGTTAGCTTAAAATGTGGTGATGCGAGCATCCATTTGCGTTTACTCATCAATCCCATAGATATCATGTGACTGGTAACTGATACTCTAAGAAATGTTAGGTATGTGGAGTCCACATGGCGGTGGAAACAAAGCCCAGACTCCAGAGTGGTCCCAGTGAGTGGTAGTTCACCCCAATTAACATAGATTTATAGGAACTTACCTTGTTTCCCACGTATCATAAATAGTCACTGGGTGAGGAAAATACATTCGGCCCTCATAATGTTAAAGGAATTAAATAGGCAATGAATTGAGCATTTTAACCTACCCACAGCACCAAGTTCTCCTCTTCGGACGGCCTTCTTGCTTCAATTGGTTTTCGACCAGTTATCAACTCCAACAAGACGACTCCAAAAGCATAGACATCCATCTTGTCCGATACCTTCCCATGCTGGAAATATTCAGGTGCCAAATAGCTGCGCATTCATGTAAACAGTAAATGTGCGAAGCAAAAAGAGACTCAAAACTCAAAAGCAGAACGACCATTGCTTTGTTCTGCTCATGGGAGAAACTTTCTTTAGATGATTACCCAAAAGTTCCTTTCACAGTCTTGCACAGGAAAGGTATTGAAGGTGCTGGTGTCCATGTAGCGAGTCCGAAATCACACAGCTGCAAATTCATTCCCAATTCAGAAATACATTACATCACATGCATATCACTTCCTTTTTTTCTTTTCTCCCAATAATTTATCAAACAGAATAAAATTATGAGGAAGCCTATATCTCACCTTGGGCTTTTTGTTGGCTGAAAGGAGTATATTTGAAGGTTTAATATCTCTATGAACAACACATCTTTCCGTACCGCTATGCAAATATGCTATAGCTTCTGCAATTCCAACTGCAATTTTATACCTCATTGACCATGGAAGTGTTGAACGACCTTTTGGTCTTTTCTTCTTGTCTGCAACACAAAATTTCAGAAACTACTTCAATTCATACACTTGAATACAGAAAATAAGCTGGCAAAGGTAAGACAAAACATTGTACCGTGCAAATGGCGCTCTAAGTTTCCACCAGAGACATACTTGTACACCAAGAAGAAGCCCTCCTCGGAGTCCATGCAGAACCCAACTAAAGGAGCGATATTAGGGTGGCGAAGGGAGCTTGCAATCATCAGTTCTCTGCAAAATGCCTTCGCACACTCCTTGTCTTCTTTATCCAAACGTTTCACAGCCACAGAAGTTCTTAAAACCCCAATTCTGCCTCTGAACACGTAGCTCAAAGCTCCTCTTCCCAGAACCCTGCCTATCCCGTTATAAACAAAATCAGTCATAGTTCCAAACAACATATCAATCTCAGTAAAATAACATAACAAATCAGACCAACACGACAAATTTGGCCCAAAAAACACCCAATTCTAATCCTGAAGAGTATCTACAGACCTCACGAGTCCTCTGCATTATTACGCATCATGACTGACCATGCGTCAAAATATACACATACAATGAATTTAGCTAATCTTTCTCAACCCAATTAAGTACCTTTAGAGAAATTTCGAGTGGCAGAGACAATTTGGCTGTAGCTGAACCTGATCAGCGTATTGGTAAGAGGAGTGATGCTCTTCTCCAATGACTCAATCCGCTTCCACTTCTGCTCCTGCTCATGACTCTCCAAGCCATTGTCCAAATTTACCATCAAAACGGTCGCCGTGTCGGAGGAATTCAAGTTCATGGACTCCAGCTCGACCTGAGAGCAGATGTTGAACCTGAAGGACGAGTGCACGGACTGGGGGTCAACGCTGGTCAACCGGGCGCCACACCCTCCTGACTCCGCGAGCAACCAGGCCTTGTTGTGCTCCAAGTTTCGATCTTTATCGTCATTCTCATCGCTGCGGCCACCCTTGGGGAGAAAACAGGACAACCCAAGATCCCAAATCATGCTCCTCAAACTGGGTCTCATTTTCTCGAACTCATCATGCTCGAAACAGTAATGCCCCAAGGAAGAGGAAGCGTTTGGTGCTTGTGAGACACTGCACGTTTCTTGGGAAATCCCCATCCCCCCTCTCTCTTTCTATCTCTCTCTCTCTCTCTCTCGCTTTCGCCTTGCTTTTCCTTGAAGCGAAAATCTCACTGAGAGAGCACGGAAACCCAGGAGGAGGCTCCTAAAGCAGAGGTGAGAAGAGGCGAGACACGGACAGAGAAAGGTGGAGAGAGAAAAACACCATGTGAAAAAGAAAAACAAAAGCAGCCCCGCCGGGACGTTGATGGAGAATTTCTCAGCGAGAGGGAGAGAGAAACAGAGACGGGCAAAGGTGCGTGAAACTTGCATACAGAGAAGGTGGACGCATCGAACGTGATCTGGGGCCTATCATAGTTAGTTCAGTCACATTTTATAAAGAAAATTAGGTGATGAATCCCGCTTAAATTAAAGTGGAGATACCATAATTGAATTTCAGAAGAGCAGGAGGGAGATGGGTGTTGGTTGCGAGGAAGAAAGAAAGAGAGAGATTCGGTTTGTCAATGGTGGAGTGGGCAAGAAGCCCGCAAAAGGGTAGTTCGAAGTTTTGGATGATGACAAAGTAAAGATAAGCAAAGAGGGAAAGAAGACACAAGCGAAAAAGCTAAAATTTAGTGCTTAGTGTACTTGACCATATTTGGATTTGGGTTTTATGAGCGTTTTATAGGGTTTTCTTAGGCCGATAATGTTGGACTCGATCCATTCACACGGCACCATGAGGCAAATAACTAAATATTTGGATTAGGTATAAACTTTGCGTGATAAACTTACGGGCCTGTTTAGGACACGGTAAGAACCGCGTCTCATGCGGGCCGACGCGTTTTACTCGTCTGGATACGAATTGACACATTTAGATTAACGTTTTGATGTGTCATTTCTTTCGACACGACTTAAAAGTTTATAAACATAATGTCAATTCCAATAGGAATGATAAACGATAATATAAATAAAAAATTTAAGAACACGAAGTGATTAAACATGGGACAACTAACTAAATATTTGAGTTTGGATGTAATGTGAAGTGATTTACTCGTGATTTCTAAAACTATGTGATTTCATATGAATGTATTAATATAATTTATCATCGTGATTTCTAAAACTATAATTATATTAGAATACAGTTAAACATATTAATACAAGTTATCGTATTAACGTATTAATATAATTTATCATGTATAAAAGTGTTTTACGTGTTTATTGTGTATAGATTTTGTATATTTTGTAAACATGCTAATTTATCACGATGACATGTTTGATAATTATATTAGTTATGTCGTGTTGTGCAGTTATCTTTATTAGGAACACCATGTTCGTGTCAAGGCATTTCAACACGTTTATTGAATATGCCCTGTTCGAAACTTAACTATTTCATGCAGATTAACATGACATAAATTGCTTGCCCTAAATTGCCATCACGAAAAAAAAAAAAAATTATTCCAATAAGCATTGATGTAAAGATGGTAGGCAAATAAAAGATATTGGAGGATAGAATAATTATATAAATAAAATTTCAAACTTGTCAATTTTGTATATTGCATTTTGAGGAACGATTCTTTTTCTCTTTCCCTGTGGATTCGATTATACCATTTATCTCCTTATTGATTTTCCACATTGGCGATTTACACCTTATCGATTACAATGACAATAGAATAATTTTCCCAGTCCTCTTCTTTTATTCCCCACGGGCGTGACAAGAAAAACATGGGAATAAGAATAATCAATAATACCCAAATCTTGTTTTGGTTGCTGGTGGGAATGAATTGTTGTTAATGTACAAAATCAGATCATGGTGGAATTTGATTAGTGGTTCGGTGACCCTCCAACTCCTTAATTCCCAACAACCTCTCCTTGACTCTCTTCTTGACACCCGACGCCCCTCTCCTTAGTTTAACCTGTCGCCCAGCCAATTAGCCAAACCTAAACTTGGCAAAAGGGAAGCCAATTCTATTTTAATTTGAAAAACAAGAAAATGAATGCTGTCCTCTAGTTCAATAGCCACTACAAAATTCAAATTCCATGCGCAAAGGTTGCCTTCTTAATATACTCCAAATTTACCCTAACGAGACAAGATCAAGATCCTCTTGAATTACGGAAACACGTTTCAAGTCCTGGTTTTATCACCTTTTTCTGTCCCGCTTACCTTTTTAAGGATTCGATGAATCTTATGTACCTATCATGCTGAGTGTCTTATAGTTAGATCTCATCTCATGATAGTTTTAGGCATGTTCAGTCCATGTTTTTGAGACGGAACTGCGATATCTGCCAAAAAGATCGGCCGAAAAAATTGGTTGGCCCTAGTGCATACCCACGAGGACCTAAAGTAGCACGCATCTTACACGCGGCATCTCTTCGAGCAGTACATGTGTCGGTGCCTAACCGGAACCTGCCCCCAACCGGATGTGAGCGAGACGTGCCTGGATATGAAGTCGAAGCGCAGTTGATTTTAGTGGCTCTTTGCGTCGTCATCGTGATTGCATGGCGCGCACTCGATGGCTCAAGAAGGATTTCGCCATTGACATCTCCCTCTAACTCCTTGATCAACGACACGAGAACCACAAGTTCAATGACAGAATCTTCCCTGTTGAGGGAGCCACTTCTTTTGGCTGTTCAACCGTCACCTCTGCTCATATTCTGCCCTTGTGTATGGCGAATTCGATTGGGAAGTACGTGGATGACCAAGGGTTAAGGCTGAGATGAACTTCGCTAACCGATCTTAAAGCTCAGTTTTTGTTGGACATAGCATTGCGTAATTAGACGACAAGAAAGTAATTCCTAATGAAATCCCCTGGTCTTTGTGGGAATAGGAAGATCAGTCAAGATGGGAAGGCAAATTTTGTGTGCTGTGTTCAATAGTCACAAAGACCACTTGATCACGATGCATGAGAGAAAGAAACATGTGACATTATTGTGTGCTCCACGTGTGTAAGCCGATATTAGAACGAATTTAAAGCATGGATGTGACACTCAAATTAGGGGACAAATAATAGATATGAAGATTTTTTGGTGCGCTTGATCTTTTAGGTAATGTCAATTTGTTTGGGAGTTTAAGTTGGTGGATAGTTCAATAAATGTCAAGGGACCGTCATATGGTCATGTCTAGATCGGATGAGTAGAGGACATGTGGTGTGACGTACCTCTATTAATGATATGATTTCCTAAACGGTTTGTAGTTGAAGCTATCCAAGTATTCATGAACGTAACGATATGTCCCATCTAATCGAGAGTGTATTGAATGTGTTTAGCTCTTTGATTGGACCTCAGCAACAATGTATCAATCCATCGTCGTTGATCAGCCTTAGCGTAGATATTTTGTCGAGACTCAAAGAGAAGATTATGGCTCTCGAGTTTTCACATGCCGAACTAGATATATCCCCAGGAGGATGTGTCGCATGAACAAAAATCTGAACTCGAAACCTCGCACTTCTTTAGATGCGATGTGGCAGTTGCCTAACCACAACTCTTGAAGAGACTTATCGTAGAGCTTCTTTTATGCTTATGAACGATCAGCTGCTTACGATTATTGACCGACTTCTCTGGACTTGTTGAGTCTGAAAGGTTACAGCAATTTTACAATATCCAGTTTTTGGAGTTCAAATATTGTCACTCAAAGAACGTAAAATTTGGTTTCAAATGAACACTCAAACTCAAGAGTATCAAGTTGCATGATTCAAAACTCAGTGAAATGATGAATTTGATTCTCAAGCCGAATTCCTTATGTTTAACTTTTGTTTCCGATGATCTCTGTAATGTCGCACGCATGGTCCGAATTGACCAACAGGCCGCCACTATTATCCAGAGATTCTTGCATAAGGTCTGCAGTTTTGGACAAGCAACTTTTGATAGGTAAGAAATTCCATCGCTAACTCTTCAACCATCTATTTTCCAACAAACAAACATTGGCTACTAGCTCCTCAATCCTCACTTATTCATTTATCATTACATACCCAACAGAAAAAAAAACTCCGCTTTTGACATGAACAGTCCAACAATCAGTCTTTACTGAAGAATGCTATAGTTTTCTACCCAACAAGAAAGACCTTTATTTTCCTCAACAGCCGCTCTATCACCTCCGTTTCAGACTACTTGTGGTGATATGTTCATTGACAAGAATAACGGAGACTGAGATATGAACCTATTTATGCCACAAACTTGAGCAATGTATTCAGAACGACTTCTCGAGTTGGCAAAGCTGGAATGGCACCTCTCTCCGTCACAGTCAGTGCACCACAGGCATTTGCAAATTTAAGGGCATCTCTTAGCTGGTCCTCCCCTACAAGATAAAATGGACTTAGAATTTATTGAGGGGGTTCCAACAGTGACAGTAAAAGAGGACACCAGACGTGTGACAGTGACCACACAGCAGAATTATGTTGGTTATTTGTGGAGGACTACTTTCCCAATGTGTTCTCTTGGTCTTTATGCATTTGTAGTGAAAGATCAGTTTCCTAATGTGTTGATTATCTGCTCAGTTCTATTTAAATGCTGCAGTCTTCTCTTTGTATGATCATAGCATAATCCGTCTCACCGTGAGATTCAAAAAAAGAATGCACTGTAGAGAAATGTACTAGGGGATAGATAAATAAACTGTAAAGAAAATAAAGGCGAAGTATCGTTATTCAATGTTTGAGCACAAATGTGAACCATTGCAAGTCAGACGTACAACGTATGGCAGAAGTCTCAGCACTAAAGCAGAAACATCGAAAGAATGTTACAATATATTTAAACAGTTTGCAAAGGAAGCAACACCAAGGAGGGAGTTTCTCACTTCATACATCTAAAAACATCAAGTAATTCTTATCAAACTCTACCTAGCTATCTAAAAGATTTCAACATGCAGTCTCATCTTTCATTGTTGAATCCATCTAATGTATACCAAAGTAAATAAGTTTCTCTGACAGGCATGTGGTTTTTGTGGTGCAATATCTGCTTGTTTTTCAAACAATTGAAACCAAGTGCATATTTTGTCATAATTAACTGTACGTTGCCCTGCTTGCCCCTATCTCACATGGAATTTTGTGAAAGTGACAAAAAGAAACCATGTTATATAGGCCGTATGTCCAATAAAGACAATGGTCTGGCATGATAAATAGGTCACTACAACCATGCTACTCTCACAAGGTCTTGAGGTGGATCATTGAGAAACACCACTCTCTGGCTCATAACTGTCAAACCGTCAATCCACAAGCCATGTTTAGTGTGGCTGTTGCTATTTTTTGCACACTATGCCTATGTCATAACTCTAAAATCCCCTAAAAGTGACAGGGCTAACCAAGCTTCCAACTGCTTCAGAGGGGACATGGAAGTGTGAGTCTTCATAAAAAATTAAACTGACGGACCTCAGTGCCTCACATGTAAAAAAAGTGCCGTTTCTTGAGTGGTAGAATTACTGATGGGCAGATAATGTTCTTGGAAACCAAAAGATGTGGTTGAAAAATAAAGCATTACCTGAAGCAAGGAGAGATCAACAGCTAGTTGCGATAATATCCCAGCTACAAAGGCATCACCAGCACCGGTAGTGTCAACAGCGTCCACTTTCAAACCCTTGACTCTCCCGCTAAAATCCTACAAGATGAGCCAAAATAACAGCTTTTGAAAAAATAAGCATCAATAAGCTAGCTATTTGTATGTATTAAACGATTTGCAGTTTTGTAGGATATATGGTGCCACACCCTACCTTGGTATAGTACCTACAACCATCAGGTCCCTCTGTTACAAGAAGCAATTTGAGATTGGGATGGTAAAGCTTACGAACAACAGCATCATCATAAGGATCTTCTCCTTTGGTCAGAAAAGAAATCTCTTCTTCACTTATCTGAAATTATGCAGACGAGCATGTTAAGAAGGCTAATTTTTATCTGTGCTTCATACTGTACATCACAACCCTTGGAAACGCCAAAAAGAAGAACTATGGGCTCACAACCGTGATAGACTCGTGGCTGAAACATTGTTCTTACCTTTATAATATCAGATATTTCCCAGATACTCAATATCCCTTCCCTGGCACTTTCTGCTGAAGGCCACAAAGGAAGCCTTAAATTGGGGTCATAGGACAGGATGACACCGGCATCCTTTGCAGCTTTGGCTGCAGCAATGTGTGCGGACTTGCAAGGTTCTGTTATAAGACTTATGGAACCATAGTGAAAGATCTTTGCCTGTCATGAAATTAAAAATATTTTGAGACATGTATTAATCACATCTGTGGTCTGTATCCTCACAGAAATAGAACATATTAATCATATCTAAGTCGCAACCTTGTTCTGGCAAAGCAAAAGAAAATGAATTTTCAGTGTCTGTGTTTAAGTCTCCGAGTGGAGCCAAAAAAAGTTCAAATTTATTAGAAACTTTAGCATTTCTGGACAAGGACACGTATGGCTCCTCATGTCTTAATTTTGTGTGGAAATTTTTATATATTTTTCCCTCTAGTTCTTCCTGAACAAATCATTTTCCACCCAAATAGACCAAGAAAAGCTTGTTCTGATGAGACAAATTAGTTTTAAGTAGGTGTCCTCTTTTGTAACTTCAACTAAAAAGAAGAAGTGAAATTCCAGAGGATTATCAGAATGTAGCAACTACTTGGCAGTTATGCATAAAAGCAACAAACAACAACATCCTGGTAGTTATGCTAAATACTTTACTCATTGAAATTAACCAGTTTGGTGGGTCATTTGTGGGTTAAGGGTAACTCAAACGATATGGAAGTATCAGCATGTCAAAAATTATCATCTCCTTAGTTTGCATATTTTAGCACGGAACTGTGTTATTTACTCTTTGATTCATTTGTTCACATAATTGGTTTCCTAAAAATAAAATGGTCTCCAACCTTTCTAATTAAGTCATAATCCAGTTCAGATTCTTCAAGCAACATATCAGCACTTGGATTGCGGTAGAACATGAATTCGCGTTCCCCATCATTCCTTAGTGTAACAAATGCTAAAGCTGTACGAGCGCCAGGATCAAATCGCATCCCTTCACTGTTCACATTATTTTCCTTCAAAATGTTAGCAAGCATGTAGCCAAATTCGTCTTCACCCACCTGTGCAAATGCATAGAGAATGTCTACATTAGCTATTATCTCAGAAAGCACATGACACTTGATTAGTTCCCTAAAAAATAAATAGCAACGCAATTGCTATGCAGATAAGTTGACTTTAATTATCTAAATAGAAGCACAAAACAATAACGGGCAATCATACCTTCCCAATGAAGGCGGATGATCCACCAAGACGGGATATGCCCACTGCAACATTAGCAGGTGCTCCTCCTGGAGCTTTCTTAAAAGCAGGTGATTCAGCTAATGAAAGGCCACTAATAGTCGGGACAAAATCAATTAGCATCTCCCCAAAACAAACCACGAGAGAATTATCTTTCGTTTCAGGTGCATCGTTACCTCTAACCGCTTTTCCTGAAAGAAAATATGCAGATCACATTAGAATTGGGATAAGCTGATCAATGCAGCGACATGTGAGAAACCTAGTCAATGACAAAGCTATTTTTGCACAGCTTAATTGCAGCCACATCGTAGAAAAAGAAGTTGACTTTCACTTCTTTCCAATACTTCCAACCAATGATTTACGTTAACAATGAATTCCACATCATAACACCTTATTAATGGCCTATTCACCAGTGAAAATCTAGGCCAATTTAAAATTAATGATGTCGCCAGCGAAATTCCATCATCACCAAGCTCGAGGATGACAGCATTGTGAAATGTGTTTGATGAAAAACGAAGGAACCATTTGTGGTGTCCAATTGGGCTCCCCTTGGAATGGGCCAAGTTTTGAGCACACATTGTTCATCCATCTCTTAGCAGTTTGAGTTTCTAGGACTAAAGGTCCAAGCACAGATGAAAGACTCGAATGGCACCTATCTTTCTAGTTATTCCGCCTGATAATACTTTTTCGTTTCGCAGCTGTCTACTCAATGCCATTTCTTGGGGCCTGACATAAAGCTAATCCTCTTGATATTCACAGATTCTCAGAACGTACAACCTCAGGAGTGCACCCTCTTCAAAAAGCTGTGCCATTTCTAAGAAGGATCGGCGACAAATTTGGGACCGAAAGTGATGCAATTCACCCAAAGCGGTAGGTTCCCGATTTGGTAAGGGCTAAAACAATTCAATCTTGTGCACAATTTATCAATATAGAGACAACAGACACGAGACGCTTTTCCCAAACTGAAAACAGCAACAAGAAACACAGTTACTAAAGTACCTTTGACATTCAATCGAGCAATCGAGGACAGAGGCGGGCAGCTAAAGGCAGAGACTTTCACCGTTCGGCGCCTACAGCTCACAAAATCCGGTCGAGAAATGGCGACGCCATTGAAGCATGCAGCACTGGAGTGAAGGGCCATCACATAAATAATTTAAAAAAAAAAAAAAAAAAAACAAAGCTGCGATCTTTCTCAAGTGAGATTGACCCGACCCAGAAGGGAAATTTCAATGCTGAAGATCTGATCACCGAGAAAACGGCGAAAAGTAGAAGCAGAGAACTCGAAAACAGGATGAAGTGCCGTCCTTGCGAGCAAATGCGATCAAAGTTTAGGATGACGAGGGGGCGTTAAAGTCGAGGGTTGTGCCGTGGGAAGCGGGGAGCGGGAAGCATTGGTTTGGCCGAATAGAAAAATGGGGAAGACTCCGATCAAGATTCTCAGAACGAATTCAGCAATCGCTCGACGGCAGAAGAGACTGACGTTTGTGGTTTGGGAACAGCGGAGAAAGCAAAGGTTTTTTCGTCGGTTTTCAGGTAATTACTGGACAGGCAACGAGGTTTTAGCTCGAGGGTCGCGCCATTTGCGTGTTTCCACGTGGACTTCTTCCTCTCCTTAATCCCTTTCTTCCCTCCCCTAGACAAAAAAAGAAAAAAAAAAAAAAAGGAGGTAAACGTTACTATGGAGTTGAATTCACGCGAACTACCACGTCGGAATTAACTGTGTGTCGCTTGCGTTGCACATTACAAGCCAATTTTTGAAGAAGATCTTTTACGATTTCCAATTTTGAAAAAATTTCAAATAAAACCTATTGTCGTATTTCGGAAAATTTAAAAGGAAAAAAAGGGAAAGTTAGGAAACAAAGCAAGTAAATGATTGAGGAATCAAATTGTTAACTTTTGATGTGGAAAGAATTAAATATTTTTGAAAGGTTTTTAGAAAAGAAAAGAGAGGATGAGAAATTGGATTGAAGAGCGACAAGTGTTCACGTCCAACCTCACCTTTACACATAAAAGATACTTGTTATGGACCCATGCACCCTTTCCCACCCTTGTATAGTCATTTGCTCTGGGAAAGTTATCACAAATGATTTCTGAATTTTGATTCATTATGTAATGTGTTATGTCTATTGACTTAATCATGTGAGGCTTGAATAGGTTATGTAATGCAATCTAATGCATTTTTTGCAAAAGAAAAAATGAGTGTTAATATGTGCAAAAATGGATTGATACATGCAAGATTAATCTACTAGATATGTATGTAGTATTTCTATCTAACAAATAAAATAACAAGCAAAGGGATAGAGACATGTGGACATGGGTTTATAATAGTTCGGGTTAAATCAAGCTCACATCCACTGTCCAAAACAAACATTTATTAATAAGGCTAGATTTCACTAGAGCTGTTTGAGTCATTATGGTCATAGCTTGCACGATTTCTACCCAAAGCTAATAGATCACAATGCCAAGTCACATGCACCACTACAACACTTGTACACTTCTCAAAAGATTTACAATTAGTGTATGACTCTTTGGAAGTGAATCTCTTGATCACAAAATAAGTAAAGTGTTCTTGTAATTTTCACAACTCGTCTCTATATATTTTGGCTTGCATTTTTTTTACTTTTATAGTTGTCAAACTTTAAGTTGATCGTTGAATGATTTCCGAGATAATCAATTTAGTTGTTGTAGATAGCAATGAAATCACTAGAGATCCGTTCGCCCATACAAACCAATCTTCTAGCGATTTTGTTGCTTCCAAGAATAAAGACTCCAAATAAGAAAATAATCCTTTTCCATTGGTGTAATGAATGATTGATTAAATTCACCTTAGAGTGAATGAATCCCCAATTTCAACGGCACATACTACTGTAACTAATTAGAAATTGCTAGTGAAATTCAGTCAGTAGGCCATTAGTTTGGGTGAGTGGCCATAAGCTTATACCAAGCTGAACCACTATAAAGCTCATCGTTTCTATCTGCCAACCTTTTGCCATATTTGTCTGATAAATGCAATGCACTTGATATAACTACATGTTCTCGCTTATATCAACTCGTCTTTATTTTTCCTCTTATATTTTACTTGACGTTTATCTTTTTGCATAAGTGAGTAAAGTTTTCTTAAAATCACCCCTTCACCTCCTTTAAATAATATTATCAGCCATTGCACTTATCACATTGTGCTTGGGTCTTTTATACTTATTTCTAGACATATTAACCCTCACTTGTTTCTTCACTAACTATTTGAACTAAGAACCATTTATTTTTGGCATGACCTTGATAGTGTTGAAGAAGTGCTTGGCCAACTACACACTTGTAACAATTCTATTGTCAAAGACAATGCCACAATTTGTTCTTCCTTGAATGATTAGATTTAATTTGAGCTACTTTTCTTATTTAGTGCACTACATATCTTCCATGAACAATTTTCTTGTAAACACTTTAGTTTGACAAATTCAACACTGCTCTATTGAGCAATTGAGTACTTCATAATAGCATCTTGGATTGTTTTGCTTCATTAAATTTCATAGATACACACAAAACACTACTTGCAACTTGTATTTTAAGAAGGATACCAATTTTTCCTTTTACAAGCAACTATTTCATCATCTTCATCCTCATCTTCTAAACTATTACTCTCATCACTTTCATCACTTGAATTTTTCCAACTGTTAAAGTTTGAAAATTTGATATTTAAGATCGCCAATCACGATAAGACTTATTTCTCAATAAAAAAAAAAGAATTTCAATTTTTAGTCTTGATTTAGATTTTTGATTAAGGGACAATGAAATTTAGGGATTTCGGGTTTGATTAAAGAAATTTTAACCTAAGAGCCGATCAATCATTTAGAATATGATATTTGGCGTCATAGGATTGTAATTATTTATAGTGACACCTCTTAAGATCGCGTAACTTGGCACGAGCACACAAAAATCCTAAAAAAAAGATCTTCATATTTTTTTTGCATCACTTTTTCGGTTGCTAGAGGGGAAAATATTGACTAGAATAGATTTGCCAAGTCAGACTTAAGTCAGGCCATTCAACATGTTGTGTCCAGACGAGTCCTAACTGTCAGAATTTTTTACCCCCCTTCTCTCTATTACTTCTCCGATTACTATATCCACTTCCCTCCCTCCCTCCCTCCTTTTGCGCAACTGCAACTTCAGAGCTCAAACTCCATCGAGCGAGCTTCACTACGCCTCTATGATTTTCAGCAATTGGTTGGTGCACGGTTGTGGGCCGAGGAGACCACGGCTTGGCTGGTGAGGATCGCCTTGCTTGCTGCTAGCAAGGCTGGTCTCACCTAGACCATCATTGCCATGGGCAAGGCTGCCTTGCCAAGATCTAGACAAGATTGTCTTTGCTCGCGGGCGGTGAAATCATGGAGTGATTTCTCTAAAGAAGAAGAATAGAGAAGAATAGAGAGGAAGAGAGAGAGAGAGAGAGTGTGTCCGACATGGCGAGAGAGGAGATGGAGTAATTTGATAAGTGAGATCTACCTTGTCACGTATTGACCAATAAATGTAGCATTCTATCGATGATATGAAAAACCAGATCTACCCAATATTTTCTCCCAGACGAGGCTGACGAAAAGGGAGGGGAGGGGGGAAGAAGAAGAGTCTCTTTTATTTTGGCCGAGGCCCTGACGAGGATTCCCGGACCTCTCTGTTCTCTGCGCGACACACGCTGAGAAGGGAGGAAGCAAGGAAAATGGCTCTCTATCCTGAGCTATCTCCAGTCAAACGCCTCAACGTCAGCGGTGGCTACCGGCCTCCATTGCCGACCCCCATAAATTCGCACTTCGTCGTCTCTCACCGCTTCAACTCTTCTCAGCCGCTCTTCCCCTTTTCGTCCTTTCATCGACGTTTTATAGGAAGAAACGCGTACCATGCATAGAGAGAGATGAGAGTATTCGAGGGCAAAAACTCGTAAGAAATAAATTCTAGAAGCTTGCTCGTCGTCGCACACCATCCTTCAGCACTGCCAGCTAAAGATTTTGGAAGAGTACGGAACGCACCCGATTTTACCCTGTTTCTGGCTGTGAGGTTCCGGAGAATTCGGATCGCGACCGAACCTAATCCGTTTGTCATAGCTTCGTTATGGACGATCACAGGAGCTCCAATCGTCGACTCGTACGCTCGTCGCAGCTCCGGCATCGCCACTAAACCGTTTAACGCTTCTCCCTTTTTCTCTCCTCTGCTTTGAGCGCAACACAATGTAGAGTTGTGTCTCCACTGCTTGTGTGAATAATCGGGAATATGAGTATTTTCTGGGTGATTTGTAATGACGTTGTCGTTCAGGTGTTGGTTTCAGATAAAATTATTTACTTCGGTTACTGAGCTATGTGCAATATTAGCAGTGCCTACAAACTGTTCGATGTCATGCCTCTGTTATTTGTCCTAGTCATATAAAAATGAGGCCGAGGTTTTAGTCATTTCCGTCGAAGATTGATTTAAGTTGATGTTGTTGCCAAATCTCGGATCATTGATAGGCCTTCTTGAACGCACAAAACCTGCTCGACGAAATGTTTCTTAGTTGCGACTATGAACTAGTTGCTCCTACTGTTCAATCTGACAACATAACAGTGCAATTCGTATGATGTTAACCGAGCCGTGAGTCATTAAACATGACTTGTTTTGGATTATTTCTTGGTTGCCAAAAATCTCTCTGTTGACATACCTACCCAACTATTTTCTGCGTAACTTGGCAAAGCCATGGCCGCGCATGGAATTGAGTCTGGTGAATGGAGATGGTGGTCTTGAATTTTCCAGTAAAGTTAGTGGATACATGCGTGTTAATCTTGTTGTTTTTGATTTGAATCAAGGAATGAATAGATTTGCTGGATTCTGGAAAACGATAAACATTGAAGAGGACGCAGGCGCCCAAGAGAGGGAAATGGAATTAAAAAAGAGAAGAGGAAAAGGGATGAAAAAATGGGTTTAGCAAGGAAATTAGAAAATGGGCTTCGCGTAGGCTTCATGTGGTTCAGTGTGGACTTGATATGATTTGATAAAGAATGGGTTTGGGTGAGTTTATGTTCGAAGTTGGGCTTGTAAGGATTTAATTTTTTTGGTCGAATTGTAAGTCCCAGCACTTTTGTTGCTTGGAGTTGCAAAGTCCACCTCAGGCCCAAAATCCTGGCCCACGTCCTCGTGAAGTCCATGTTTGACCCTATTCAGATCGGGCCCAAGGGCCCAGCCTGATCCCCCATTTTCCAGAATATAAAAACCTTTAGCACTCAAAATTGATAAGAGACCGTTTGATCTTATTTATATGAAAATACCGACCAAGTTAAGAGGTACTGAAAAGGTGCAAATTAGACTATCATCGTAATCAAGTCCTCGATCCTAATTAATCCTCGTTTGCGTAGAAAGTGAGACAATCTCCCGTGTTTCACTTAGTTTTTAGTCGATCTTAATAGGTCAGTGGCGATTTCGGTCTCACATAGAATCTATTTAGGATTAATTGGAAGTCAAAATGAATTCAATGTCATGCAAGGTAAGGACTTGAGAGAGCCCTTGCCTAATTGAGGGTCATTGGTTCACCTTTTGGCATCTCCTCTAATCCTCTTTCTTTTCCCCATCAATGAAAAGGAGAGGGTTGCGACTATCACCACTACCATGTTCCTTATATTCATTTTTTTTGTCGAAACTTTTCTCATATTCGATCTCATTACTATCGGCTATTGGAGTTCTCTTGTCCCTATTTTCAAGTTCAGCTCCTTCATCCCTATTCAATCTATCAAGTGGTGCAAATTGTTTTTGATGAAATTCCCTTAGTTGTTGCTCTATACGTGCAAGTTCATCATCATCATCATCCTCACTTAGGTTCTTTGCATGTCCCAAATGTTCATCGTCAAAATTACTTGATAGAGCAACTTTCCAACTCAATCTTATACATTTTATCACTTTGTCACTCTATCTTCACCAACAACACTCGGACATTTACTTGTTTGCTGAACTCTCTCTAGCACATGGGCTGCATGCCTTGCCTCACTTTTCCTTTTAGAACATATCCATTTCCAACCTAACAACTCCTTTTAGTACCATTTCTTACTGCTCCTATATTTGTGCTCTCATCTTCATCACCATAGTACTTAGCAAATGCATAGGTAATCTCACCATGGTGATAATGGTAAACAAGATTCCTAATACTATATTATCAAGCAGTTATCTTAGACTGTCTTTCAAGTTCTTACCAGGAACCTTAAGAAAACAATTTTTCTATTTTGCTTCATAATTGTTCCCTTATATCCCTCACATTTTTTCCATATGACAGCCTATTTACATTGACAAAAACAATATTGACATTTTCATCACCATATTCCTACTCATTGCCAATAAAAATTCCCCACTATGGAATATAATGGTGGGCGCAATGGTGTCATCCATGCCGATGTTGCAATAAAAAGAAAGGGTTTCAGTACCACAATGCAGAAAGGATGACGACTTTACATTAAGGTCTCTACAATCTCATCAATTTAATAAACAACAATTGACTTTATCACTTAGTGGACAAAAAACAATAATGCATCTCACCAAAATAAATTACTCACCTTTTTCCTATTGCAATATTCCTTCCTCTGGCACCGTGGCCTAAATTTTCCTTCCAAATATCGAGCCCTAAATTTTCCCTCCAATTGCCTAGCCCTAATTATTCCCCACAACCACTAAGGCCTAAATAAGAGAGAGGGCGATTGGCGACTTTCAAATAGTGAATGAGAGTGAGTTTTGAAGTCAAGGAAAAGACAATGACAGAAAGAGATGTCTTTTCGAGAAAAGACTTGGTGCCTCATAGTCCACATTGGACTTGTTCGTTTATGAAAAAAAGTAAGATATGAATAAATTTTTTATTAAGAAAACCACTTGCACATAAAAGTATCCAAAAAATCCTAAACATATTACATTGACACCAATTCAGTTATTTAATTATTTTAGTTAATTAATTAATTGAATCCATCTAGCTAATTTTAAAACTTTTTATATTAATTTTAATTAAGAAAACCACTTGCACATAAAAAGTATCCTAAACATATTACATTGGCACCAATTCAGTCATAAATATTTTAATTGGACCAATTTAGTTCATTAATACTAATTGAATCCATCTAGCTAATTTATGCCGGAAATTGTTAACATGGATGCCAGTCATTCTACATGGCATGACCAAGACGATACATGAATATTTTTATATAATGTTTAATTATTTTTTTGAATTTTTATATTTCCTCTTTCTTTTTTTCCTTTTCTTTTCCTTTTTTTTCCTTTCTTCCTTATTTTCCTTCTCTAGCCTCCATGATGGTTGGCAGAGGTCGCTAGTAGCCCGCGAGGACGAGGGCGAGGGCGAGGGCGAGGGCTGGGAGGCTTGTTGACCTTTAGCAAGGGCCCTTGAGTGCTGGAAGCCCTTGTCGGCCTTTGGTGAGGGCTAGCCTTGCTTGGATGGCGAGGGCTAAGTGATGGTCCCCTCTCTGGATCTGGTGAGGGGCAACCTCGTTTAGCCCTCGGCCAATCTCGTTTGTTGTTGCCGAAAGGTGTCTCGACCCTCGCCCTCATTGGTAGCTGGCGACCTTCGTCCAGCCATCACGGAGGTTGGTGGAGGAAAATATGGATGAAAGCAAAAGGGAGAAGAAGAAAAGAAGGAAAATAGAAGGAAAAAATGAAAAGAAAAAGGAAAAGGAAAAAAAATTAATTAAAAATTTGAAAAAAATAATTAAATATTGTATAAAATATTCACGTCAGTCAGTTGAGGCACATAGGACGACTAGCGTTCGTGTTGGCAATTTTTGATATAAATTGACTAGATGGACTTAATTTATAAATGTGAAAATGTTTAGGATTAAATTGGTTAATTGAAAGGTTTATGATTAAATTAATATAAATGCAATAGGTTTATAAATTTTTTAGTACTTTTCTCACCTTTGATTGGAATTTGTCTTTGAATGCACCCAAACAATCATATTTTTCTCTTTGAATGCACATAGGACAACAAATTTTTTTCTTCTTTACCAAAAAAAAACAATCATATTTTTCTCTAAATTCATACCTAAATAATTCGGTAAAAGATTTTGGTATCAAAATGAGCAAGGTATGAAAGTTATGACACTTTTAGTATCATTTTCTTATTTTGCAATATGGTGATCTAAGAAAGCAATGTTTACTTGGCATGACATCGGGCAACAATTTTGACTCTATCAAGTTACAAGATAACAACGTGAATATGAAATCTTACAATTTGTATTTCAAGTTAGGTTTTATTTGATATTCTAATATTTCTAAGAGTTAGATAGATTTAAGTAGTCATTCCATCAAGTAAACATTTTTTTTTTCCAGTTATTTTTGTGTGTGGATTGTTATTTCCTTCATCCTAATTGGAGGATGCTTATGATTGGTCGACAATAAGTTATTATACCTTATAAACTTAAAATTCTATATATTATATACATTAATTTATTTAGGGAATATGAGACAAATGATCATTGAACTTTAACCCAATGTACAATGTTATCCTTAAACTTTTAATTTGTTAGTATAGTCTTTGAACATTTGGTACTACATAAAAATACTCAAAAGTGGTGCATGAACTTGAATTAATGAACATTTTCATGTAGTCCAATGACTAGATTGAATGTGTACCAAATATTTAAGGACCACACTAAACAAATTATAAATTTAAAACGACATTGTATATTGGACTAAAGTTTAAAAACTGCATCGAATAAATAAAAATTCAGGGGTCACATATCACATTGGGGTAAAGTTCGGCGACCGTTTGTATAATTATCCCATTTATTTATTTATCACTTTCTTATCTTCTAATTTATAAATACATACTAGTCCATATTTCACATCTTACTTTAGGACATGTTTTATCTCTTCTCTGATACCACATGCAGTTCTCCATCTTCGTCCCTTCTAGAATTTTCGTTGGATCTGCAGATGAGAAGGAAGTCCAGAACCTGACGCTTCTCCTCTTGCTTGCGAATGCGGACGTTTCATTATTCTCAACCAAAATAAATATTTTCTTGAGGTTGATTTCTTTGACAATGTATCTTCAACTGCTAAAAGGAAGAACCAATCGCTCACCTGACAATGACATGACCAGCCTCGCTTATTGCAAGTTAAGAATCGCGGGTTGGCTCGAGTCCTTGTCAATCTTCTCGCCAAAGAAAGCAAAAGGGGTCTCTATCTCTCTCTCAGCTTTTTTCTCTTTAGTAATGGATAAGAGAAGTCTTTGTTAATTAACCTGAAGTCGGAGAGCTTGCGTGGCTCTAGGGTTTACGCGGTTTCAAGCTTTCCAACTCCCACTTATTTCACTTATCCTACACATGTTTTCTTCCTATAATATGGAAAAAGCTCGCCCGAAACGCGTAGATCTTGAATTCATTAGATATTTATAGCTCAAAAGCGATGGAGTCCAGCACAGGACTTTTCTTTTCCTTCACGATATGGCGAATAAAGCTCATGTCGCGCTTAATCCTTCACACGTACCAAACTGAACTAACACAGGTCGCGCATTTTGTTGTTGTTGTTTTTTAGGAACTTTTTTTTACTGATTTCCTGTCTAAATTTAAAGAATCATGAAAAAACTATATTGCATTTAAAGATATAATAATAGTAATTTTGTCGACAACTGCCCGTCAATACCTTCATAAAGAAATATTCTCATTTTTCGATCCACAGTTTTATCTTGTGGTATATCCAATCAGTATATTTGCAATTAAAATATTTCTCTATAATTTAGCAAGCGCGCGTGCGTTGTGTGTTTGCACAAAATTGAAATTTGAAAAATTGAGTGAAACCACTTTATAAGTCACTATTTGAACTATTGAATAATGAAAATAATTTATTGATAAAATATCCAATTTTTGAAGAAAATATATATGGGGAAAGATTCGAACATTTTAAGATATGAAATCGTTTTAGGAAAGTTGTTATTGGATAGAAAAGATTGAAATTATAATATTGAAAGATGAGGGATTATATATAATTATTAACTCGTGCCATGGATTCAATTCAAAAAATAAGTAATAAATGTTATTTGGGAAGAAAGAACGATCAAAATCCCGAGCTCTTTTATATAATAGTACAAATGGTTAATAGGTGCTTCTTGGGGCACTCATTAACAAAACCCAAATAATATTTTGATAGCTTTGAAAGGAAGTGAAAGACATAGAAATATTTCGGAGGAAAATTATAATTCAGTCACTTGTATCGTTCTTGTACATGTACACAATTTATAGTATAAAAGAAAGAATAAAGGAAGGAATACACAAAATTACAATCTGATTACATTTTCCTACTTTATCTCCGAATATCCTTCACTGAATCTATTAAAATCGAAGTCAAGAATAAAATTGTAATAATCACGATCTTCATTACCACTCCCCCTCAAGCTAATGGCTTATATAGGTAAAGACGCCCAGCTTGCTAAGTAGATAAGTATGTTGCCTTTGACATAAGGGCTTAGCGAAGATATCCGCTAGCTACTCCACTATGCCAATTCCTCGAGTCGCAATAATCCCTTCTTGAATTTTTCCTTGAATTTTTTCTCGAGTGAAATGACAATCAACTTCTATATGCTTTATCCTCTTATGAAAGACAAGGTTTGCTACTAATTTAAGTGCATCATCATCTTTGGAGTGTTGAAATCCTGCACTCGTGAGTGCGTTAGTAAATTTCGTATACCACTACCAAGAAGCTTGCTTGAGTCCATACAGGGACTAGCATAGACATCACACCCAAGACTCCCCTTGTCTGCAAAGACCCTGTGGGAGTTCCATGTAGATTTCTTTGTTGAGATCACCATGAAGGAAAGCATTATGATGTCCATTTGATGCAAATCACAGTTACAGAGTGCAGCAATGTAGAGACAAGAACGGATAGTGACCTCTTTGGCAACCGGGGTGGGGAGAAGGTTTCATGGTAGTTAAAACCCTCCCGTTGAGTGAAACATTTGGCAACTGGTTGTGCTTTTGTTGACACCCAAAAACATCTTTGGAACCACGTGCTAACCACGAGCGAAACACCTCATTTTGGTTCGTAAAATTAAGGACAAACAATTTTTGTGAATGCTACTTAAGCTAAGCCTTGATGAGATTCCAAAAGCAAATCTTAAAGTTGATGGCCATATAATTGATTGCCACATGTCAGGCTATAAGGATAATGCACTAGATTTGAAGATCAAGAGAGATTAGCATTAGAACTCGAGTGAAAATAACTGCTACGAGGAATGCGCATAAAACTGTGAGCAGTTATTTACTTGATGAGCAAGCATCACAAGCATCGTTGACGAGTTAGGAGGTAGTTGCTTATGGATAGGGTACTAAGAAGAATTAGAAAAATGTGGAGAATATCAAGAGTGGTGCCCAAGGAAAAGAAATCGACTAATGGTTACTAGCCCATCCTATAAATATCACAACATGTTCACTAAAGAACCCTCCCAAACAACACAACAACTATATTTACTTTATCGCATTTTATTTGCAGCTTTCAAGATTCTTATCGTCAATTAAACTCCGACGTGCATCTCTATCCGATCTAGCATTATTGATTAAATTCCGATATTGTTCCACAAGCCCAACGTCGTCGATTAAATAAATTCCAATGTTGTATTTCTTATCTAGGGGTATTGCTGTTGATTAGATTCCAGCTTTATACCTAAAACAAGCTATGTCGTAGATTAAATTTTAGCATGATTTGAGTTCGAAGCACATACTATCCAACTACTAGTATTTAGATTGCATTATTCATTAGATTTTGATATAATTTGTGCCCAGAAGTAGATAGTCCTCGAGCCATCCAAGTATTGATTGTTAGGGTTGTATATACAAGTTGATAAATAAAATTTCCCTTTGTATTTGACATTTTCTGTCCAAACTCAACATAGAAGATGAATCTTCTATCATAAAACCAAAATGCAGTGTTTGGTGAAAGATTTTCATGGGGATCAAAACCGATGAAACATCTTGTTGGCACGCCTGGTGGGACCCATTTTATTGAGTAGAGCTAGTGCTACGCTACGAACCCGAAGTCGAATCAACTTGAAGAGCGCTATTGATGAGCAAATACCAATGGCTGAGAATAATGCACGAGCTGAGTCATCCTTAGTCCACCTTCCCCACAATGAAACAATAAATCAAATCCAAGAGGAAGGTACTGATGTTTCGAGACAACTTGTAGAGGAAAGAAGACAAACAAATCTCACACTAGTCATGTTCGCTACTATGAGGTGAACGATGGAGGAGACTCAAAATGAGTTTGCTGATTATGTGGTTAGACGAATGACAGATGTTGCCAAGCCTTTAATCATCAATATTTATCACGAATGTGCTTAGGGATAATATGGAGTTTCAACAAGACCAGCTCAACCTTAAACAAGGCTGGTCCCTATCTCAACTGGGTCGCTCTGGGCAGACTGCATCGACTTGGCCCCCTTTTAGGATTTGGCAAAGAGGACAGGTTTTAGCAATTGCGTAGGCTTGCGGGTCTATTAATTCACACGTCCTTACTAATGCTAACCTAGGTCCTGTGTTATTCAACCCACCAGTGGCTCAACAAAATACATTACTTGAGAATCTTGTGGGATAGCCTTAACTTCACCAAATCCCTTGTTGGTACCTTAGGCGAATGTTTTGCCAGTCACAATGAAGGTCCTAGGAGTTCTAATGATTTTAGCTAGAAGGAAGGATCAACTTTAACAAGTGAACATTCAGCCTTAGTTACCCAAGATGGAAGGCCCAAATGTTCAGCCACAAGCACTTCATTTAGGGGTTTTTAATGCTAAACAAGTTCCTAATACGTAGCCCTAGGCTTCTATGAATGTTCATCCTCAAATGTTGCAGCAACCTCTTTTTCTTGCTCAGGTGAATATGCTTAGCTCACAAATAAATTCAGCACCAGCAGTCCAACCACAACCACTATTCTTTCGGCCTCAGCAACAATATCATTAAGCACCTTAGCAACACACGAATCTAGCATTGCAGCCCAATTATGCTGTGCAATAGATCCTAGGGTTTTCTCACATAGCTCCAATCTAAAATCAGCCAATAGTTGAGCCACTATTAAGGGGATACGGCAATGACATCGCATGCTTAGCCAATATCTATAGAAAACTATACCAAGATTGGATAGATAATATACCACACCCTAAGGGTTTCAAAATGCTTGAGTTTACTCTGTTTATTGGAGAAGATGATTAGTTGACGTTTGAGCATGTTAATCGTTTCCTAGCACAATGCGGAGATACGACACATGTAAATCATTGAAAGTTGAGGCTATTCCTTTTATTATTATTAAAAACTGCTTTTACTTGATATACGGCATTGTTGCTAAACTCGATTAATTCATGGGAACAATTGGAAAGATTGTTCCATACCCAATTCCAAAGGGCTGTTCTAGATATGGTAGTAGTTGCCTTATCAATTATGAAATAGCCACATAATAAGTTAGTCGACTAGTTTATCTCTAGGTTTAAGAGGGCTAGAAATAGGTGCTTGGTTCCCTTGCTTGAGAAGACCTTTGCAGATCTTGCAATTAATGTTTTGAAATTTAAAATTTAGGAGAGAATGGTTGGGCAACTCTATGCTGATTTATTTCAATTATCTACTATAGCCATTAAATGTGAGAGATTACTCAACGAAAAAGACAAGAGGCATGGTAGGCGAGTAGGCGTATATTACGTTGATGTTGTGGAAGTAGATGAAGAACTGGAGCAAGTTGATATAACAGAGGTAGCCATAGCAAAAATGATTATTGACAAATCGTATGTTTGTCAAGCATTAAAGCCAACTAGAGTAAATGAGAAATCCAACCTCATGCCAAAAGTTAAAAAACCTATCTACTACTTCTTGGATACCAATAAGACTGAAGAGATATTCGATCTATTACTAGGTTGATGGCCAGATAAGATTGACCAAGGGGTAGAGTATACTCGCTAAAGAAGAATTGACAAGGAAAAGATACTACAAATGGCATCATTCATGGAGTCATAATACTAACGATTGCATGCTTTTTAGAAGAAATGTTCAAGACGTGATCAAGTAAGGGAAGACAAAACTTGTTGATGACAAAAATAAAGCTCCCATGGAAGTTGATATGGACCCATTCCCTATTATGACCGGAATGATATCATCTAGAGTTAAACCCATGCTTATGAGTCGTCACCAGCTTCAGTTTTGCGTGAGGTGTAAGCAGTGATTAGACAGGAGAAGTATAATTCCAAGCACTAGTATCATCAATCTAGTCAAAGGGTCACTAGTAGGGAATACAACTCAAGACTGACTATCTCATTTCGCAATGGACCAATTCCAAATGAGTCAGCTTATCCTACCAAGTATTATACTTATCAAAAGAAGAGAGTTGACCTAGGCGATTTTCAATCTGGCTTTAATCGAGGTCCATTATTGTGTTCAAAGTGTAAGCAATTAGTTTAGCGGCAAAAGCATTTCGTGAGGGGGCATGACAATCAATATAACACAATGGTTAGCAATGGGGTATGTTATTTCAATGGTTCTAACCAAAGAGGATTTTCTATATATGAGACAAGACCCTCCAGGAAATTCCGTACACGAGTGGCTAAAAAGTCAATCAAATGAAGATATGATGAGGGGGATCTAACTATTGGAACCCTAGGAAAACATAGCTGAAAGTATGACTATTATGTTAGTTATAGCCCTTCCCCTATTTATCCTCAAGTAATTAGTCCATCTGGATAGAGAGCAAAATTCAACAATGAAGACATGTAGCTACTAGCTAATTGTCATTGTCAACCAACTTTAAAGATACTCCATGATCCGCCTTGCTGGTAAGTGGTACAAGGTTGAGAGAGTTCAGCCTAAAAAAGATAGCTTGACATGTACATAGAAGAGGAGAATGCAAAGAAGAATAAGATGCATTTGCTTCAAAAGCAGCTTGACCATGTTCAAATTACTCAAGTCAAACCTACTATAATGTCAGCCCATAAGCCAAAGAAGGTCAAGACAAAGAATTTGATTTTGAAGAGAAAGCTAGAGGGCTAGAAGATTGATCACATGATCAACCATTTAGTCACTAGAGTGAAAGGGGAGTGTTATATCAAGGTCAGTATCACCATTAAGCTCATGCATAGTGCAAGTAAAACTTAATGAATTTCTCACTTTCTCATATGCTACGAAATTGTGTGAAGAAATCCTCATAGATGAAAAAGAGGGAGCAGAGGTCTATTTCAATGTTGAGGAAGTAATGAAATTTGAAAAACCTCCAGCACAAAGTTCAAACCATTTGAGAGCATTAAATATTAATGCAAAAATCAATGATCAACTTATATCTCGAGTATTAGTCAATGGGGGTTTTACTTTGACTCTCATCCCTTATTGTTTCTATAAGAAAATGGGAAGAAAAGACAATGAGATCATCTCATCAAATATTCAGTTACCAGATTTTATAGGAGATGTCTCAGATATTAAACTAATATTTGTGGATGATCTAACCGTAGGATCCAAGACTTTTAGAACTTCTTTTTGTATCATCTACGCTAATAGATCATACAATTTATTACTTAGAAGAGACTGGATTCATGATAATCAATGTATACCATTGACTCTTCATCAGATGCTTGTATTTTGGAATGGTGATAAGGTTGAGTATGTTAAAGCAAATACTAAACCATGAGTAGCTTGGTCCCAACTGACCATGGGGTGCTAGGGGCATCAAAAGACAATATTTACGTAAGTAGTCCCCCGTTGGTGGATTCTAATGGCATTGCATTCTACCGTTTTGATAAGGTTATAGTTGAATGGGTCCTAAAGAATCAATTGGCGGAACAATTTGATAAGATTGTTCATGGAGAATCTTATTTTATCAAAAGCCCTCATCAGGAAGACTTATAGGGCCAAATTAGCAAAGCATGATGTTGAAGCTATTGAGGGAATTCTAGAGTTTGAAGATTTGCCTACCAAGGACGATGATAGGGTGATTGAGGCTTAAGACCCATTTAAAAAAGTTAATCTAGGCATGGAGGCCGATCGATGTTCGATTTATGTAAGTGCCTCACTAAGTAATGAATTTAAAGTTTGACTGGTAGACTTGTTACGGAAATACAAAACCCGTTTTGCTTGGGATTATCATGAAATGCCCGGTCAGGATAGACATGTAGTCGAGCATTAATTACCCATTAAAAAGAGCTTTAAGTTGCATAAACAACCCTTTAGGCAGTTTAGACAAAGGTTATGTAAAAAGTTAAACAAGAAATTGAAAGATTGCTTGCGGCAAGCTTTATAAGAACCATATGGTACGTTGAATGGCTATCAAATATTATCTTGGTAAAGAAGGGGAATGGAAAGCTCAGGGTGTGCATAGATTTCTATGATTTGAATGCAGCAACACCTAAAGATGAATACTAGATACCGATGGCTAACATGCTCGTTGACTTAGCCTCTAACAATGAAATTATGTTTCTTATGGACAGTCATTCATGCTATAATTAGATATTCATAATTGAAAAAGATGTCGATAAAACTATATTCAGATGTTCGAGGGCAATTGGTACCTTCGAATAATTAGTCATGCCTTTCAGATTGAAGAACACAACCGCTACGTATCAGAGGACAATGAATTTTATTTTTCATGACATAATTGGTGACTTTATGGAGGTCTATATTGATGACGTCATTGTCAAATCAAACCGGGCAAGTCACTTGCTTTATTTAAGTAGGCTTTTGTTGGGAGGCAGAAGTATAAATTAAAAATGAACCCTTCGAAATGTGCTTTTGAAGTTAAAGTTGGCAATTTTTTAGGATTTTTAGTTAATCAAAGAGGGATTGAAATAGATAAAAATAAAGCTAAGGCAATCCTAGAGTTGACACCATTAACTACTAAAAAACAGCTTCAAATGATATTAGGAAAGATAAATTTCTTGCGTTGATTTATTGCTAACTTGTCAAGAAAGGTTGAAGTGTTTTCCCCATTATTGAAGCTTAAGAATCAAGAAGAGTCTCTATGGGAAGACAAGCATCAACAGGCACTCAACTAGATAAAAGTGTATCTTTGCAACCCTCCACTTTTGATGCAATCCAAGATTGGTAGGCCATTGAAACTATATTTGTCGACCACCGATACCACAATAGGAGGTATATTCGTGTAGTTATATGATGAGGGGAAAGAACAAGTAATTTATTATTTGAGTCGAATACTGAACGATGCAAAGACAAGATATACAGATGGTCATTTACACTCTCTGAAATTAACTTGGTATACGTCCCACTTAAAATAGTAAAAGGATAAGTAGTAGCAAATTTTACCACGGAGTATCCAGGTATTTAGTTGAAGAGCACTTAGAAGGGTGTGTCCAAGTAGTCCTTTGGACCTTGCACTTTGATGGGACGAGTGTAGCTATGTCAACAGGAGCTGGAATTTTGATATTCTCCCCATGGACAAAAGTCCAAAATGATGTTTAAACTAGATTTTAGTTGCTCGAATAATCAAGCTGAATATGAGGCATTAATTGATGGCCTAAATATTTTGGCTAACATGAAGGCAAGATTTATTAAGGTAATTGATGACTCTCAATTGGTTATAAAACAGTCGTTTGGAGAGTACCAATGCCTTAATGAAAATATATTTCTCATCATATGTTAGCTAAACGACTTTTGGATCATTTCAACGATTATGAGTTGATTCATGTCACAAGAAATCAAAACGTGAAGACCTACTGGTACAGAGGCCAGATAGAAGGTTGCTCATCCAGCCCAGCGGATCCATTGTTTATGCGGCAGTGCAATGAGTTAGCTTAAATGGCATCTGGTTATAAGATTTCTAAAGAATTGGCAAATCATGTTATGACACAGGTAAAGACATTACCTTTGATTGATAATAAGATCATGTTGATTCAAGATATACAGGCATAGACAACCAAATAATGAACAAAGATTGGAGAACTCCATTTATTGAATATAGGAGAAAGCAAGTTGCTAGGGATAAAAATTTTAAAAGGAAAGTAATTAAATATTTATTGATTGGTGACAATCTATATCGCAAAATTGTAGATGGGCAATTATTGAAGTGTCCGAGGAAACATGAGTCTATTCTCATTATAGCCGAAGTACATGAAGGAATATACGGTGCACATCAGGTCGGGATAAAAATGAAATATTGCGTCGATACGGTTATTTTTGGCCAACTATTTTTTAGGATTGCATTGACTATACTAAGGGATGTGAAACATGTTGAAAGTATGGCCCTATTTAACATGTGCTGACTTTGATAATGAAATCCATAATTGAGCATTGGCCATTTAGAGGATAGATGATAGATATAATTCTGACAATATATCCTCCCTCGTCTAAAAAGCATAGTTTCATATTAATGGCCACGGACTATTTTACAAAATGGGTTGAGGTCGCATCTTATAAAAATATTACATACATGACAGTAAAAAGTTCATTGAAAAACATAGTATTTACAGTTAGACAATATTTACTTGCTGAGAGGTGTTGAATTTTGCTAAATCAAGAGGGATCAAGTGATATATTCAATGCCTTATTATGTCTTGGCCAATGGTCAAGCCGAAGCCTCAAATAAAGTAATTATTAATTTAATTAAGAAGCATTTGGAGGATAACCCAAGGGAATGTGATTCTTTATTGTCGAAGGTTTTATGGGCTTACCGAATATCTAAGAAATCTACTACTGGAGTTAGCCTATATATGTTGACATATGGCCAGAAGGCTATGTTGCCATTCAAGATCACTGTTCAATCATTAAGGGTAAGGCTCTAGGGGGAATTGGTCAAAGGGGTGATCGGTTCCCGGTTCGGTCCCGGTTCCACCTCGGAACCGGGAACCTGACCGGGAGCATCGATTCCCAAAATTGTGAACCATGGACCGGACCGTTTGGTCCTAGGACCGGGAACTGGACCGAACCATCGGTTCCGGTCCGGTCTGGTCCAGTCCAACAAAATTGGCTCTACTTTTTTGCACTAAAGAGTGACCGCGCTCCGGACCGATCAATCCAATTCGGTTCTCGGGCGATTCAACAAAACTAATCACACATGTTTCCACGTGCAAAATATTCAAACTTCACTTGTGTGATTCACAATTCGCGTGTTTCACACTTAAATTTAACCATGAACAATTTGGCTAAAGGTTGTGCTTGGTTTAGATTTTATAAACAATCTCTCTTCTGCTCTTTGAATGTTTAGTCGATGTGGGACTTTTGGAGGCTTGAAGTGCCTCGTGAGTCTCTTGGAGCCTTAGTCCCACATCGAGTAGAAGATGAAACCAACAATGAGATTTTTTTCTATAAATAAAAGAGTAACAAAAAGGGTTTTAATGGTCTCTTGGTCATATAAGAGGTTGCTACCTCAAATTGCAATTTTGGTTGCAATAAGTTGTCATGTTTATATGTTTTATTAATTCTATGTATATAAATTATGTATAAAAAAATTTGGTTCGGTCCGGTTTGGTCCGGTTCGGTCCAGTTCCCACCTTAGAACTAGGAACCGGACTAACCGGCCACCGGTTCCAAGATTAGGAACTGTGAACCGGACCGCCGACCGTGGGAATCGCCCAAAACCGGCCGGTCTGATCCGGTCCAGTTGGTTCCCGGTTCGGGCGGTTCCCGTTGCACACCACTAATTGGTCAAAGAAGAATATGATAAACTCATATATAGCAATATTGATGAATTGGGTGAAAGTAGGGTAGCTGCTTTGGAAAAGCCGGTCCTTTCAAACAATAAAGTTGCAAAAGCTTATAATAAGCACATAAAAGAGAAACGGTTCGATGTTGGTAACATAGTCTGGAAGACCATTTTGCTAACAAGCATGGATGATGAGAAATTTGGCAAATGGTCACCAACTTGGGAATGACCATATGTGGTCTCCAAAATCTTTAGTGAAAATGCTTATCAATTAATAGAAATGGAAGGCAAAGAGTTGCCGCGTACAATAAATGGAAAGTTCTTTAAAAGGTATTACCCAACCATGTGAGAAATGCAAGGAAAAAAAGTGGTATTATAAAAAAGAACACTGTATTTATAACCCTAGCCGGATTATCGATTTCAATCGCAATAATCTTTTGAAGTTGAGGACAAGACAGGAAAGGCGAGACTCGAGGCGTTGGTTGTCTTCGATTGCTGACGTACTCGCCTTCTCCAAATCATGCATAACTTCAAAAACCATCCGTCGCTCTTTTTCCAAGTGAAGTATGGTAATATAATTTGGACGAAATCGTTCATTTGGCAAATAAGGGTCTTTGTTTTTTTAAGTTGTGGGTCAAGAACCTTTTAGGTGTTGCCCTGCATTGCTTTGTCTTGCGTGACCTTTTCCCTTTCCAACGGACTGAGATCCTTTTCCAACTCCTCAACTAAATCCATATCTCTCATAGTTGAATAAGAATGGGGGCGATGGAGTTAGAGGTGCAAGATGTTGAGTGAACTTCGGGCGTTCACCAATTCATCATACACTGCTTCCGTGGACCCTATCTCTTCCTACTTGTATTGGTGTGCGTGTTTCGCGACCGTGTAGGAGTCGATGGTTGACTAGTTGGCCAGGTAAGAAGTGAGATCGTGATCAAAGATGATCATGAACTTTTCATATTTCCATAGGAAGGGATGGTCATTGGGGATGTCAATAGGATGGCAGTCCCAGGCCAGCTTTCGGATGCCCTCAATGATTTTTGACTCTTTGTAAATCATAACCAAAGTCAGCATTAACTTTGAGAGTAAATCCCTCCATAGGATGAGGAACTTGTCATTCGAGAAGGATGAGGCAAAGGAGGAATATTGACCTACCATGACTTCGAAGTATGGAAGGAAACAAAGGGTTGAGGAGGTTTGGGCGTGCAGGTTAATGCGTATGAATGGATGGTTGTTTGGGAAATCCCTTATGATGTTTTGAAGATGACAAAATAAATCAAAGGCTACTAACATGTTTGATGGTTGAGTAATAGACTATGCAGATGATAGAACATGTAAATGATATTATCAAAGTCTATACTTGGAAGAACCAGAAGATAGACTCTATACTGGAGCTGAACTTATTCAGACTTTGTCCAAATCTTAAAGCTAAATCTGTTCAGAAGTAGAATATGTTCTCTGTTCAGAAGCAGAATATGTTCGGACTCGGATTGTAAAATCTATTGCACTCAGACTTAAATTGTAAAGTCTATTGCTCTCGAGACTTTATATCCAAAACAAGACAGATTGTAACACAAGCCCTAATTGTATAACGACTAGTGATCTGGTTTGAATTCTACATCAATATTAATTTAATTGACTAAATCTAATTTATTGACAATTAAATCTTGAAGACAAGAACTTTCTATACGAAGAAGCTTTACTTATGGAAACTAAGATTTTGTTTGTATGGGCAATCGAATCAATTTGGGATTCTACTTCTATCACTCAATGGCTACCAAATCTTCTAGATACAGATCTGTCCAATGGGTAGATTGGAAGACGATCCTCTAAGATACTGTCCAACGGCTAGTTTGGAAGTGGAGGAGTATTTAAGGAGATCAATGACCGATGAACAAGTAAGAGACGGAGCGTAGAATTTATAATTCCAAAGTCTGAGCGAACTTCGATCACACTCTTGTCTCTCGTGAGCTTAAACGTTTGTGATCGTGAGAGAAATACCAAAAGAGTGACTTAGTGAGATAGTGTAATCTACTATTAAGTGTTTGCACTCAAAGTTGTAATCTCTTATTGATTACATAGTGGAATCTAGCATAAGGCTGTTAGCGTGGGAGAGTGGACGTAGGCTTGATCTAAGCCGAACCACTATAATTTCTGTGTTCTTATTCTCTTCCCTTAACTTTATTTCATTCCGTATATATTTGCCAAGGTTTTGTTTAAACACCTATTCACCCCCTCTAGGTGTTCATACTAGCTCTCTCAATGGTTTCATTTGGAGTACAGTCCTCTATATATAAATATAGATAGTGAGGACTTGAAAATGTGATCTTTGAAGCTCATCATCATAACGGATTTCTTGGGAAGAGATGATGTTTATTGGTAGATCAACCGAATCCGAAGCGTCGCAGATATTAAGTGCTGATACGGGTTGACGTTATGGAGTTTTTTAAAAGGCACGAATATTGATTGATGTTTGCCCAATTTGAATGAACTCTACATGCGCATAAGTTTATCTTTAAGCATCCAAAGATATGAAGGGTTCGTTGATATTCAATAAAGATAAACTTATGCGCATATAGAGCTCATTGATATTCAAAGCCGCGAACATTGATTAGTGTTTGCCTAGTTTGAACGAGCTCTATATGCGCATAAGTTTATCTTTAAGCAACCTAGAATACAAAGGGTTCAAAAGGTGCGAACATTGATTAGTGTTTGCCCAGTTTGAACGAGCTCTATATGCACATAAGTTCATCTTTAACCAGCCCAAGATATAAAAAGTCCAAAATGTTATTTTCCACTATATTTACAAAGAGAAAAGAGATGAGTACAGATGAGGGTTTATCCATCTAGGCCTTGGTGACTCTTAAACCTCAAGACGAAATCATCCAAACGTCTCTCTATGTTCCTATTCTCTTTGATAGCTTGGTGGTAGGCGAAGTGTTTCCCCTCCAAGATTAACTCTGTTCGAGCATTGAGCTCGTCCAACCATGAGTGCATCTTGGCATGCCTAGGCTCTCATTTCGAGGCTCATCATCATCTGTTGGCAGATAATGATCTCATCTTCGAGCATGGTCAGCAGGCTGGGCATCTTAGGAGGCATAGTGGTCAGGACCTCGTGCTTGGATCCTCACCTGCTCCCCAGCCACATTATCCTTGTAGGCCGTTATCCACTCCATCATTTTTTGGGTGTCATCCTTGGCTCGACGCCACCCATCATGAATCTTTTGTAGGTATTGATTGTAGTCGACACCCCTTTTGAGCTCTTCTTCCAACTTAATGAAAGAAGATATGATACTCAAGTTTTTAATGGATGAGTCTAGTGCCTTTGTGAAGAAGCGGTAGAACTTATCATAATCCTTTTTGAAGTGATGCGCGGGAGGAAAGTGAGTAAAATTGCCATTATAGATGAGCTTGATGACCTCTCCGAGGTTCTCAGGGTGGTCGATCAAAAATGTGAAGGTCAGGGTGAGCTTCACGATTAACCCCCTCCAGAAGTTTAAGAAAGCACCCTTGGAAGACGAAGTGCTGGAGGAAGAGGAAGAGGAGTTCGCCATGGGTGTTAGAGTAAGGAAGGCTTTGACCAGCTTTGGTTAACACTTTTAACTATCAAATTTTGAACGGATGATGAGCTTCACAAGCACCCACTAGGGTTTATATAAATGGATGAAAGAAATCTCAAAAGCCGAAGTTGATGTCATGAACGTACAAGATCATGCCCAAGAGAGAATCGCAAGTGTCACAAGTAATGCATGGTTTTTATATCGCAGTTATTATGGGCACAAAACCATGATGAAAAGCCGCCAGTAGATGATAATACTCATTTGCTACTCTACATGCGTTTCAAGATTTTTGTTAGGGTGAAGAGCATCAAGACAAAAGCGTTGATAGGGGTAAAGGTACAACTTATTGAGACTAAATCCCCAATCATCATGAGATATACCGTAAATACGGTGCGGGTTATTTGCTGGAAATCATAAATGGAAATATTATAGCTATGGATAAGGTGCATAGTAGATAAGCACGTGCTAGCCATGACATCGGCAAATAACATATCAAAGCAAGGTTGTACGTCAACGGCCTCTACATTGACGATTATTTCATTGAAAAGGAAACATCAAAAGAGATAACATGCAGCTTGCAATGCTACATAAAGTGCTGTTGCAGCCCCGAAGTGAAGCTATGAAGCTTTAATTCTTTATCGCAATTAGTTTCGAAGAGCTTCTCTTTCTAGACGTGATCTTTAGAGAGGGCCTATGCCATTAATTCATATATGGCTTCAAGCTCGGAGATTAATTGACACAGGTTGACCAGAATTTGTGATGAAATGCTGGCATTGCTACGATATGTTTCAAGAAGTTTGTAGGATTGCGCTAGCTCATTCTCTTTCAGAAATAATGCCTTCTCTCGCTTCTTAACGGCCTTCGTGGACTTCATATGTGTCTTCAAAGGTTCCAAGCCAGAGTCGAAAGAGGTAAAAAATTCGTTAATACCAAATTCCAAAGCGTGGCAAGGTGGGGTAAAGCAAATTGGTCAAAAATGCAAGTAAAGATTTGATCTCATACTCAATCTCGCTTAGATATGGCCTCATACCTTTCTTGCAACAAATTATATAGCCTGACTCATTTGCTTCGAATGTTGCCATCGTCGATGGATGGGAGAGTCTTTTCAAAGGTGGGTTGCTCACACCAAAAGCATAGACATCGTTAATAGATAACGCACCCGAAGAATGATTGCTGAAAAGAGATTGCGTTCGTCCATTGAATCATCAAAATATTTACTGGTGTTGACACTATATTCGAACGGTACAGGTTAGTCACCCCAAACGTAATAAAAGGATGTAACATTACCATCGGATACTAAATAATCCTTGACATCACTGAGCTCAGGTTACAAGGAAAGATAAAGGTCTTATAATCTTCCCATTATTGATAAAAAGCTTCAAAACTATGAGGAACCCTAAAACAATTAAAGAATTTGAACCTTTTCAAAATGTGCTGAGTGATCTCAGTATAACATTTGGTAGCAGTCCTTTTTTCAGCTAAGGTGGGAGGAAAATTCATCAAATACACTATTGGCATAGATGTACCTTGAGTCAACCCAAATTGGCGAGTGCAATAATGGGGATTATATGCTTCGAAGCTTGAGGTATGTTGTTCCCCGAAGTGGAAGTCTAGCATAAGGTCGGTAAGGACAAGAATGATCATCCAAAATGCTAGCATTTCATGATGGAGCGAATCGAAGCTACGTGAGAAGTCAACACCAAATCTATAGAAGGTAAAGCTTTCCAGGGAAAGCAGGCAGCCAAGGAAATACTCAAAAATAGAGAATCCTTCCAGAGTTGGTAGAAGTGTATTGCAAAATAGCCCTATCTGATTCTCAGCTGGAATCTCATGCGCCTCATGCCAATGAATTGGAGGGGTCTTATCCTTAAAAAGTAAATGAGGAAAATATGTGCGCAACCACCCATGCACGATCCATAAAGGTCCAAAAAATGTTGCAGGGTGATTACTAAACAAGGAAGATTGTGCATCGATGAGACCTTTGGAGGAAACTTGTAATTCATTCACTTGTATTGTTCTTGTACATGTACGCACTTTATAGTACAAAAGAAAGAATAAAGGAAGGAATACACAAGATTACAATATGTTACATTTTCCTACTTTATACTTGACTGAATCTATTAAAATCGAAGTCAAGAATAAAATCGTAATAATCACGATCTTCTCTAACAATGTTACTAATATTTTATGTCAAATAAAAGTTAAAGTCCGTAAGCCATAAGAAAAAGATCTTATTAACGAGTGTTCTTGAATACTTTCTTATCATGCCCAATAAAGAAATGTTTTCATTTTTAATGCACCGGTCATGCATAACACTAGAATGACAAGCAATACTTTAGAAATGACGAATTCTCTTTGTTTTGATATGGACTTCAAGGCACTTATTTTACACTTAACTGAGGAAAGTAAGTTCATTTTCAATACATTGCTTGTCTAAGTTATCATAGATAATCAATACGTCGAAAATACAAATTTCTATTTAATGAGTATGGTTGTCGAGAGCGTTCGTCAGCAAGACCTTTATTAATATTTGGCAAGTATCCTGAATATACATGTGACGTGCATCTTGAGGAACTCTCTTGAACGTAACTCCAAACCTGTCGTATTCCGGGCATTCGAGGAGTCCAGAGAGCATACTCTGATCGTCCTGTAGTTGCGGTGAGGCAGGGGGGTCCACACGCTTCCAACTGCCAACGAATGGAAAACGAAATTCAGGT
Organism: Eucalyptus tenuipes; assembly: GCA_014182365.1. Lineage (NCBI taxonomy): Eukaryota > Viridiplantae > Streptophyta > Magnoliopsida > Myrtales > Myrtaceae > Eucalyptus > Eucalyptus tenuipes. Next base: position 26,283,173 of record CM024542.1, read on the forward strand.
CGCGCAATATCAGCCAATCATAATTGTCTCCGAATCTCGGGGGATTTGGACAAAAGAGGAAATCCCGGAATTTACTTTCCAACGTGCTTGGTCAACATTGGAATCTCGGTGCGTAGTATATGATTGCGCTCATTTGCGAAAAATAAATTATTTAGTTTTCTTAAATAATCACTTATAAGTTATAACGTTGGAAATAATTAATTAAAAATAATAAATTATGTCTTAACATTTTGGTGAGCGAGAAAAATATCTTTCATTTATTTATTTTCATTAAAAATAATAATCATTTAAAAAAATATTTTCTAAGTAACTTGGGAATTGTGATTGTTTTTCATGACTCAATCGAAAATGCCTTTAATGCTTGATTTTCAAATTATTTTTGATCGACTCTCATGTCATGGCAATATCCACGGAGAAACAATTCTCCTTACAAAAGAGTTTCTTCATTGGAAAACACAAGACGTAAAACGAGAAAGTATCTTATATACCTGTATACAAGCAAATCAAGAATGTTTTCTAACTTCGAATTTAGATTAAAGGATTTCATAAAAGCTCATATATTCTATAAACATAATAAACATAGCATCCCTTTGATTTAATACATACTCACTGGGCATAGTAGGCTCACAGCCCTTGTCCCGACCTAGACCTATCAAAATGGATTTTAGACCCATTTTTAAATTCATATAGAATAGGTCGAGTTGTTATATGGTTTAGTAATATTTAATAGTGTGTCATAAATTGATTTAAATATAATAGGTGTATTAAATGTGTTAACAACTTACTTATACCAAATCTATCTTTATGACTCTTTTTTTATTTTCTTTCACTCTCACTCACTCTCCTGCTTACTCATTGCGCACTATTGCCTCAATTTGGATATGAATTTTCCTACATTAGGTTAAATAATGTTTTAGCAATATGAGTTGTGGTCGAATATAGGTCATTAGATTTGTATTACATTGAAATGGGTCAAAATGGGTTTAATGGATTTATTTTGGTTGGTCCAGTTTCGACTCAACCCAAAACATGACTCGATTTGATCCACCCATTTGACAGGTGTATTCAAATCCCATAATATAGATCCACACTTTTCTCATGCACATCCAGTGCATATAACCTTTTTATAAAAACGCCGAATTCGGTGGACCCTGGTTAAATATAGTGAAACCTGTAACATCTTATAGTTTGAATCTATCTACCAATGCGTTTATTCAGTGTATGCAATAATGTCACCTCATAGTGGCATGATGATTTAACGTTAGGGAAGAATCACGTTCTCACACTCTAGAAGTGTTGACATTCTTTTCGGTCATAATTGCATTAGCTCAAATAGAGGTTGAGACAAACCAAAGTTTTTTTTTTTTCCTTTTTTTTGCTAAGAAATATATTAAATTTAGGATGCATTCAATAACCATCCCAAATTCTTTTTTATTCTATTTTCGAGAATAATTTCTAAACATTTTAAAGCGTTTGGTAATCGTCCAAAATTTCTATATCCGAAATAGAATCACGTTTAGTACTGTTCTTAAAATTTCTAATCCAAATCAATTTCTTTTAATTTGTTAATAATTTTATTACTTTTTTTCTTCTTTTCCTTTCTTTCTCTTCTTTTTCTTCTTCTTCTTCAAGCTTTGCCAGTCGCCGGCCTTGAGATGACCGGCGACCGACTAGATGAGGGCCAACGGCCTCGTCGAGAGCCGAGCATCGCCGGCCCTCGGCGAGGCCGCACCTTCTTGGCTGAGCCTTGGCTGAGTGAGAGGCCTTGCTTAGATTTGGCGAGGCCAAGCTCGCCTAGCCACGGTACGGCCAAGCCTCACTTGGCCAAGCGAACCTCGCTGGTGGCTAGGCGAGGCAAGGCTAACCTCATGGTGGCTTGGGAGGTCAAGCTAGACCGGTGGTTGGGCGAGCTCGGCCTCACCGGGTCTAAACAAGGTCGAGCTTCACCTAGCCATGGCTCGGTTGAGCCTCACTTGGCCAAGCAAGGCTCGCCGGTGGGTGGGGAGACTCGGGCGAGGCTCTTCAATGGCTGGGGGAGGCCTAGGCAAGGCCCGCCTCGTCAATGGTTGGGCGAGCCTTCGGCGAGCTCGCTGGACTTCGCCCAATTGGTCGCCGATGATCGGTGACAGTGGACAGTGGCGGCAGTGGTGGTTGACGGTAGTGATAGTGGAAGAAGAGAGAAGGAAGAAGAATAATAAGATAAAAGAGAGAAAAAAAAAATGGGTTGACTTGATTTTGGAATTGTTCTCGGAAATAAAGATTCAATTTTTTTACTCCTTGATTCTGTTGCAAATTTATTCCCAAGAACAAATTTGTTCTCAAAAGCAAAAAAATTATTTAATGGATTTCTGTTTGGGAACAAAAGAACATAATCAAACACTATTTAGCAAGTTGCCAAATGCACCCTTATTAGTAAGTGCTTGCTTTCCTACAATAGAAAATAGCTGATTGTTCGAATCTTATACTTTCCCTTAAAACCAGAGAAAGAAGATCCATTTGGGTTTTCTGATGACGGGCGATTAGTCAACGAAAGATTTGTTGGCTAGCTCGGGGAATCAACAATAAATCGGGTCACCTTGGTAAGCTAGCTTTGGTAGCTCAGTAAGACCGGTTCTTTGAGTATTTTGGTTACCCAACTTACACTTCCTAATAAGCAAACGAGATGAAGCCATCGGAGAAGAAGACGCGACCGAGGGAGAATAAACCTACCTACCTTGGGGCAGTTGTTGGACTTCGAGCTGTAATTTGCCTCAAGGTTTTGCACTTAAAGGTCATAGCAGATTTAGACTTGACGATCAGACGAATTCGGGCGCCATAGTGCTGACTTACTGATATGACGGATTAAGGTAACTTGACATTTCATAAAATAGATAATGTATAAAGAGTAGCTCTTCCTTCTTGGGCGGAAATGAATAATTCAAACAATAAAAAAAAATGATCAGTTTTTTTTTTTTTTTGTTATAAATAACAAAAAAATTCAAACTATGCTTACTATAATACAAATATTAAGAACTTTTTTTCGTGTCACCAAAAACTCTAAACTTGCCCACCATAACGCGAATACCACCAACTTTTTTTTATAAAACAAAAAATCCAAAAATTACACGTATGACATATACCCTATATTCTTATCACATTAATATATGTTCGGAGTTTTATACTTTATATGTTTGGAGTTTTTTATGACAGAAAATAGCTTTTAGAGTATTTGTGTCATAATTGGCAAAAAGCAACACAAAATAAAGTTTTGGGTATTTGCACCTGAGTGCGCTAAATATGAAGGTTTTTGTGTGGTATTAAACCATAAAAAAATTGATAGAGGAACATAGATAATTTTATATATCAATACGCATGTAGCTTGAATAATATCAAGGAATGTATACATTATGGGAGACTTTAGAGGTGAGCATGATCTGGATGGGCGATTCCCATATTGGAACTGAGAACTCCCATTAAGAAATGGTTCAAGAATATTGAAACCGAAACCTGTTCGTTGGTTTCATGGATCCGCTCGAAAACTAGACCAATAGTTTGGTCCAGTTCCTGAGTAGATCCATGGAACTAGTCCTGAACCTTATAAAGCTTGTTTGGCCTTATATTCAAGTTGCATAGTAAGCTATTAATTTTAATTAAGGATTAAAAACTATAAGGCAAAACGAATAGACAATACTCGTTAGCTAAAAACTTAATTTCTTCGAAGGTTATGGTGTGGTCATCTTAAGGTTTCCCGACATTGAAAACATGCGGAGAATTAGACTCTAAGTTAAAAGTCCTAACCTCCACGGAAATTAAAACATTAATTGCTTGATTTATCTTTTTTCAATGTTAACTTAATTTAATCATGGAAATAGTTAATGAGAGACCTAATTATACTCTTAAAACAAGTCATGGACTCTTATGGACATCTCCAATCGGTTCTTCCCTTCCTCTACATTTGCTTAATTTCTTTTGGTTGAGATAGCAAGTGAATTGATTATTAGAATTAAAAAAAAATAGAGAATTAATCCTATTACATACCCAAGAGAGAAAATTAGTCAATAGTGTCTAATAATTACAAAATATATATATTTGGTTGGCAAACTACAAAAAATTAAGTAATTGAGATGGATTTTTTAAATATATATATTTGGACGGATGGGCGGGTGGTTCCACGCATAGAAACGGGAACCAAATCGATACTCATCGGTTCCACTAAATTAGAATTGGGAACCAGACCGGCTTCTTGGGGAACCGTCGGCTCCAGTTGGGTCTAGTCTGGTCCGATTTCTGGTGGTCTGGGTGATTTTTTTTTTTTTTTTACACCTCTAATGGGGGTTGCAAGACTTCAAAAAAAGGAAAAAAGAGAAAAAAAAAAAAGTTTGAAAGTCACATGGAGCTGGAGAGACATTAAATTTGCGCGGCGCCGATTTGGAGACAGGTATGAGGTCCTCATCCAAGGGCTCTAGGCTTGACAGCGAGACAACGCGCTTTCGACGCGCAATTTGCGCCTAGATATATTACATGCTCATTTCCAATCTGGGAACCCCGCAGAAATACAGTCTTCATGATCTCGCTGTCTCTCTCGGAGCGTCAGTGAACATGTGGAAGAGGTCGAGCTCAAGCTCGAGCTCAAGCTGCAGTTCCAAATCCAGTTCCAGCTCCAGCTCCAGCTCGCAGGCGAAGCCGGCGGGCGGCGGCCTGGGCAACGTGGACCAGGTGCGGCAGGTGTTCGCCCAGTACGAGAAGAACAGCGATGGCAAGATCTCCTGCGACGAGCTCCGCGAGGTGCTCTCCGCGCTCGGCTCCTCCCCACGACCCGCGAGGAGGCCCAGGCGGCCATGTCCGAGATCGACAAGGACGGCGACGGGTTCATCGACCTCGACGAGTTCGCGGAGCTGATCCTCGGCGGCGGCGATGGGGGGCCCGAGTGCGGGGCCAAGGAGCTCAGGGACGCCTTCGACCTGTACGACCTCGACGGGAACGGGGTGATCTCGGCGAGCGAGCTGCACGCGGTGTTGAAGAAGCTGGGGCAGAAGTGCAGCCTCAGGGACTGCAGGAAGATGATCAGCTCGGTCGATCGGGACGGGGACGGCAACGTCAATTTCGAGGAGTTCAAGAAGATGATGACGGCGGCGAGCAACGGGGCTTCGAGCTGACCGTCGCCGTTCGACTGCGCTCTCGAGTTGGCTCTCTACCTTTGTACATGCCAAGAAAGCTCAGCTGTAACGTGATCTCTATCTCTTCGCATCTGTTTTTTTTTCCTTACTTTTTTTGGTAGGCAGAAACCTGATTAGGGATTGATTCGACCATTGCGCGTGGTTCCGTTGTTTGGCAAAAGCGTAAAAGAGGAGGCACAAACAGTGCAGTAGCGGTGGGGGGATTAGTAGTTTGACAGATAGGTTATATCTGATTTGGCGCTCTTCTTCCATCTTAGATTAGTTTATGGATCTTTTGGCTTGGCTGTCCAACTCTCGATCGCAGGAGAACATCTTCCTATCTTCTCTTCTCTTCTTCTTTAACATGTTACCACATGATATGCACTCAACTAGCTAGGACAGATTATCCTCTACATCTCTGTCAGTAAGTGGATGCAAACTTTGCGGTTTCTAATCGAATATAATGTCCTCGATTTGCCGTTCTGGTACCTTAATGAAAGAAGGCTCACTCTATAAGATATCTATCCCAAACAACATTAGCCATCGAGGATTTTTCGACATTCTAGCGAAAGTTGGGGGATCAGTTTCTAGAGCATAAGGAAAGGATCAGCCTTTGGTTCTCTGCACGACACCTCTTATTAAATGTTTTTTATTTGCTGGACTTCCAGAAATTGTTTTGGATTTCAAGCAAAAACTTCTTTCAAAACCAACATCTCAACAATCAATCATAAATTAATGAATCGCAAATTAAGGCAGAGTAATAATCGCTTGTGAAATACTTTCTTGTTATCGATAATTAAAATATTTTTTACTGACTAATTATAATAATTATTTTTTTAAGAGAATGCCGTCCAAATTATATTATTTTTTTTACGGAATAAATGGAGCTTTTTTTTTTTTTTTTATTGGGGCAAAGATTTGAGGCACTGTTTGATTGGGTTTTAAGTAGGCGGGGGGGCTAGTGTATGGGTGGTCCACGTGTAAGGTTAGTGTGTTAGTAGAGATATGGTGGACGCGGCTGGATCTATCATTATTACTTGTGGAGGACTTCACGCGGCAGTCACCTAACCCTAAGTCCCGTGAAGTGATGGGTGCGTGCACGTCACCCTTTTGCCAATGCTGATCTCAACGCGGTATTCGCTTTACTGTTTGCCTTGTCGCCCGTACAAAACAAGCAGTTCAGTTTATAGGGATAGGCTTGGGCCTATACGATACTGGTTGTTTGAGTGGGTCCGATCTGTGCTTTGAATGTTTGGGCCTTATCGGCCCATGATTAAATTTAAATTGTCAGAGGGGGGAAAAGGTGGATCCTCTAAATATGAAACTTCTAAACATCCATCAAAATCGAGATCATGAAAATGTTCGTAATGTTTCCTTGATCTTGATATAACTCCCCCTATCTCAATGCATCGAATCTGCAAAACTGTACATGGTCCAGCTCCACTGTCATGGGATCAAAGACGAACCAAAATGGGGCAGATGGTGATGGTTGTTGCCACAATCCGGCAGTTGATTAATTTGATTTCTTTTAGAGCTGCCACTCATCTATTATGAGCTGACGAGGAGTCTGAATAAATTGTGGGAATTTTACCTTAATCCTGAGGAAAAATGGGAGATTTACAAGTTCGGAGACTTGGATATACTACATAAATTTGACGCTCTTTCAGTACATTTGTCTCTTTTATGAAGAATGCCTTGCATGCAATCTTCTCAATTTTATCCCCTAAATCCTAATGTAAAAGGTGATCATTCATGGATACTCATGCAGTAAAAACAAATAATCATTAATCAAAGCAATAATAAAGATCAGATAACACCTTAAAAAAATAAAGTATAAGAGGAAAATAAAGAACCCCTCGGGTAAAATTTAGACAAGGCTTGGCCATTAAGCTTTGGAACAGGATTCTTGCGAGTTATAAATAAAAAGTAAATATGCACTAAATTAAAATAAACATGAGATGCTTAATGTAAGTGATACAAATAAATGATTACCTATATGCAATGGAATTAATCATGAATTTATTAATCCAATGATGCAATAAATCGCCTAGATGTAAACTAGATGTAGTCCTAATCTAATTTGTTTTGGTCATTTCTTTAGGAAACTAATTAAAATTCTAACTACATGTCCGTGGCCGCTCTTTCATGACAATGTTATCACTCATGAACACGGATCAGACAGAATTGATCTAAATTGCCTAATTTAAGATGCCAATCTAATTGACATGACCTATTTGCTACATGCTTGATTAAAGCAATAAAAGATGTAATCTTTCCACTTTTCCTCACTCATCTATATGAATTACGCAAATGATGTCCTATGTGCATGCATGGAAAGCGGTAATGGTCCGATCTTGCATCGAAAGGTTCGATCTTTTTGACATGATGACAAGTGATGATTAAAGGAAAATTCACGCAAAGGGTATATACCCTACATCAACAAAGATGCAATTCCTTCATTCTATTAAATTTATGCGAAGGGAGTAATCTAAACATATTATTCTTTAGATCCTAGCAGCACTAGGAAACTAGAGATTAATCGTGGAATTGTCTACCTATATGCACAAATTGTGACCTAAGTGTTAAGATTTGATGCTCAATTACAAGGAAATTGATAATAAAAGCAAGAAAAAGAACTTGAGCACAAAGTTTTATTTTGGTTCACCTTTAAACTAGGGTTACATGCAGTAGGGGATTATACTATAATTGGCATATCCTACCTCTTTATTACATCTCTCACTTATAAGAGAGATGTTATTTATACCTAATAGCTATTTATGAGCTTAAGCCCAAGCTACTAAGGATTTTACTATAATTTGCACTTTGTACTTCTTTGATATGAGGGAGACTTTGTGCCATTCTATCGATGGAGAGTATGAACCACACTCTAACATCAAACATATCCAATCATATATTTGCGAACGATATCATGGATCAAAGCAATAAACACCCACCCTATGGCCAGATCGCATTGACATCCTATGTGTAAAGTATCGAAATCCTACCCTTTTATGGACAACACCACCCCGAAGACGCCGGATTGTGACGGCTAAACGCCAACACTAGGATCGCGACGGGATTGTCAGTAGGGGAAGCCGGGATCACGAGCAAGGCCCCCGGAGTAAAGCCTGTGGGCGAGGATGAGCGAGGTGATGTGAGGTGTGAGATGGGACCAAGTGAATGAGGGCAAGTGTGGAGTCGCTGCATGAATCCGTGAATGCGTGTGTGGGTGGGCCTGAAGTGAGTGGAAAAGACACGGGCGTGTGAGCGTGAGAGCGAGAGTGGTGAAGAAAATTGCGTGTGGTAGTCCTGGACTAGAGGTGGACCGATGCCGGGAATGGAGGAAGCTAGCCCGCCGTTGGCGGAGGACCACGGGTAAGAGAGAGCTCGTGAGATGTGGAATATGCCAAGTGCGTCGATGTGCTGATGGATGGATTGAGGGGTGTATGGAGTCTCCTAATAGATATTTTTATTTAAGGGTCGAATTCGATATCTAATTTTCTTGTAAATGAATGAAAGTTTACACGTCGAAATTTAGGTGTCAATAATGACTCCCCTCAAATTTACCTTTTGGAATTTGTTATGGATATTTTTTATGAGAAAAACAAATTGAGCATAATTATCTATCTTGCCCCCTCTCAACTCATCTTGCTCTCCCTCAAATTAAGCAAAATTTAATCTGAATGATCTTCTTCAAAATCCGATCTTGTGATTTGTGATGTCTCTTTTGTCTTGCTCATAGTGTACTTTTTACGTTGAATGTGCTGACAACTATCGAAATATTATTCGTATATCTTTATGCATCCTAATATTCCTTTGCAAGATGAATTGTTTCTTGACTTGCTCTCTACTCTAGGGATTTGTGACTGTCCCTGATTCATTAACTACAATTCTCCTTTGATCAATGGACGCTCCGGGACTCAATCTTCAACATCATTTCTTGTTTTGAGTCAATTGATTGTAACCCCATGTCTTGTACTCCACTTAAACTCTGTTTATTGGAAGCTCATAATCGATAAGCTCATCAAGCATTTCATTGATGGGATTTATGGATTACATTGTTATGACCTTTATGATCTATGAACTCATCAAGCATTTTGTGGATGGGCTCTGTGGGTTGTTAGTCTATAGATTGTGGCCAGATTTGGGCCATTACATTCTCTATATTTGGGCCTTGATTTTGGGCTGCTGTTAACAAGTTCCAACCCATTGTAAATGTCTCTTTTATGTGGAGATTTTACTTCGACTTGACATATCCATTCGAAACATATCAAATTCAGGTAGGGTTTATTCACCACTTTCCAGTGACCTATTCTCAAGTTAATTCCAACAATTTCCATTATGAATTTCAATTCACATTATCTCACTCATTAATAGATGAATGTGACGACTCCTTTACATATATTATTTCTCACAAGAGGTCACTTATATAACAAGTTTCTTGCTACAGTTCAATGCATCAACCGCAATGCTAATAAATGGCTTAATTTTAGCACACGTTTAGAGAATCACATACTTAGCACATAAACGACTCAACTATGGCCTAATAAGGATAACTAGTTAGATGATTGAGCAAAAACATAGCTAGATAATGGTTTGAGGACTCGTGCCAAGAAGTTCCCAAATGTCGGCATCGCACGAGAGCTCGTTCCAACCATATTGTCTATAAATTCCAGAGACCACGAGTTCTCATCTTTCTGTCCTTCCCGGCCACTTCTAGAGGTGACTTGTCCTCTTCTGGGCCGGTGTCGGTGAGCAGATTTTCCCACCACGCAGTCTCTTTGTCCTGACGAGACAACATTGGAGATGGTTGTTCAGGGTTTTCACCTGGTGGAGTTCTTAAAGCCACCAACGTGGCTTTTCCCCCAAACCATGCTGAGCTCTTCGATAAAATTTGAGGTCGAGGCCTTATGACGTTCACTTTGGTGGTGAATTGCCCAGGCGGGTTGTCTTCCTTCGGCTTGTGATAGATGATGTTTTTAACCAAATGGGTGTTCCAATAGTTCTTCACGTCGTTCGCGGTTCTTCCTGAAAGCCTCCCCGCAATAAGTGACCATCTGCACGGACTTGGGCGGATCATTAAAATGGAAACCTTATTTTCAGTTAGCGTACGCATAAAATCTTGACTCGTGTCTTAAATTTTATTATGACTTGATAATTCTACGTGCCCTCTCAGATCTTGATTGTTTCAGTTATCCGTGCGGGCATGGGCTTATTTCGATTTCAATATTGCCAATTAACTCAATTATCATGTCATAGTAACATTAATAAAGAGTAATAACATCATACATGCTGCTAATGGTCAAGAAAAGGACATGCACGTCCCTTAGCTTGTAATTTCAGTGCTCTTATACATAGATTATTAATTGTGTATTCCTCATTTGAGATTGGTTCATTTGTCTAAATTTTTTTTTACTAGTACATCAATATTTCATTTTAGTTTGTATGCACTTCTCGGTTGAATACAAAACATCCAATCACTTCGATTTTTTGTTTATCCGTTTTGGGTTACCTCAGAATCTCCGACTTCATGTCTGAAATTTCTATCCCTTGTATCCTTAACTTCAATTGTTCGTTTCCATTGTCTTGTATGCGCCACCTCTTTTTTCCCCCTTTTCCTACTTCCCTGCTTGAAAAGTCGAGCATGGATAATTAGCATAGCTACTCCCTCTAAACATTACCGAAAATATCCCACACCTTGTTATATAATTTTCGGACTTAAGACTAAGAAAAGGTCTTCATTTTACCTCACTCACGACCAATTGGTCAGATGTAGGCATTGTAAATCGTATAAAGAATCGTGATGTACACATTGTAAATTGTATAAGAATAGTGCATATGATTCTTTTTTAAGCCATGTCACCCTAATTAGCCGTTGAAGTGCTATAAATGTCCATAATTCATTCCCTAAAGACAGCTACATGCCCTATTAATGTAAGCAAGTTCAAATTTGAGAAAATATTCAATTTTCAAATTATTGATTGTGCATGTCATGAGTGAAGTTGGTGTACTGAAAATTATAACAATTTTTTTTCATTTAGTTTTATATCAAGTATCATTGCGATATCACCGCCCGCGTTGGCCGCGATGGTTAGAGCTTTCTCCTCTCACTGAGAGGAGAGGGATTTGAAACTCTGCGTCCCATTGTGCGACTTACCTGCTGCTGGGTCTGTGGTGGCGGCCCAGTTCGTCCTGGGTTTATCCTGTCGGTTGCCGGCTGTTCGGAAATTCCCGGGTCACAAAAAAAAATATCATTGCAACATTTTTTTTGTTGTTGACAAAACCCTTATATCAAATGAGAATAGTCAAATTATTTTCTCGAAATTATTGTAACATTCTACTACAAACCCTTGAGGTATATTTGAGTAGGTCCTTAAAAGGTTCAAGAGAAAAAAATAAGTGAGAGATCCGTTTAGAGGTAGGAAATTTTGCAATATTACTCTCGTATTTTTTTTTTGTCGAGAATATAAAGATTGATAAAAATTAAAAGGTTTTATGACGATGAAAATAGACATCACTTCAAATTAAAATTTGATTATCACCGAATAGATAGGTATAATAGCTCGTCTCGCGTTACAGACGAGGAAAAATGGGTGAAATACCCACTACTTGACTAGCACGCCTTACGATGCTATCACTGAGCTGATAGGCTAAGTAGAGCACTCTTGATTCAGTTCAGAGTGACAGTGCCGTAGTTTGACTTTTTCCCATCAAATGTTGAGCCCAAAGGGCCATATCATTAATTGGACAAGACACTTTTTCAGAGGTTGTCGCCCTGCGTCTGCATCGATCTCTCCGTCTCTCATGAATTGAATCTGCTGTCCAGCCGTCTCTATCAAACGAGGAAGTACCACAAGGCAAGTTCAAAGACGCTAAAGTCGTTTGGGCAAAAATTGAATGATGCCCTTTACTAATCTTAAAGTATAAGTTTGCCCAGAAATAGGAATAGTGACGGGAAATTCACAGATGGCAAGACACAAGACCTCGAAACAAATTGACTCGGATTGTAGTACATCTGCGACATTCATCTTCCTTAACGAGTGTAATAATTTGAAAGACTGCACGTATGCATCCCCGGTTTATTCTAATTCTTAGTGATAATTTCCTCTTCATGCTATCTTATCCAATCTTAAAGCACTTATGACAGCTATTCTGACATACAACCTATTATTTCTTAAAAGGGAATATTTCGTCGATGATCATCAAACTTAGTGAGTAGTCAATGCTATAATAGCAGGCCAATCAGCCGCTATATGGTTGTTACCACATGACCTTGGCATAGTATTTACTTATATTTGAGGGTGTGGCGTCATATGGCTATCATGTCCACACTTTGTAGAGAAGGTATAATAAGATTTTGGTAAATATATTTTATGAATGGAAAAAGTGATTTGCATATAAAAAGATCGTCGCTAAGATTATTAGTTCCCCTTAAATTCTTTGAAGTGTTTTGAGGGAAAAAAAAAAAAACAAACGCTAAAAAGTGTAGTTTTCGACAAAATAAGTTCTCCCTACAAAAGCAAGTCTTTCTTCATTATTCTCATATTTTGAAACCCTCAATTTTAGATTCAATTCCAATTATGTCATAATTTTTTTTTGTTGAAAAAAATCATAAGCTTTCACTCTAGTTCCAAATCTGCTTTTCGTCCAAAACTCACCATTGGTATTTTTAAGAATTATTGATATTAGGAGGCTTCTGTTATTCCACACGAAGTGAAAGTATTGGTGAAAATGTTGGTTATTGATAATCAACCTTTAATTGGCCTTGACGTCTATAATTGAAGAAACCTATGTGGTTTTTGACCTGAGGACAAATTTGGGATTGTTGTGAAAGTTTGTAATTTTTTAGATAAGAAAAAGTTTGAGATAGAATTGAGATGAAATCTAAAATTGGAGATTTTTTTTAGAAAATTAAGGTGATTCAAGTGATCCAACATGATGTCAAGAAGCAATATTTGGAGGGCCTACCTTGGTTGTGTGGTTAGAGATGTGGTTGATAAGACTACAAACCACTAAATACTTGTCCATTTATTCTCATCTAGTTTCTTTCATTTTCTAAAGAGTTCCTACCACGAAAAATCTTAAATTGGTATACTTACAATAAATTTATCAAAAACTAATTTTTTTATCATAAAAAATTCTAAACTGATACACTTATGATATACTTATCAAAAACTAATTTTTTAACCATTAAAAACCAAAAACTGATATATTTATGATAGATTTACTTTCTAATAGTTTCCTTTAAATTGGATTAGTATCACGAAAAATCGCATAGTGGTGTGCCAATGATAAACGGAGAGCAAGATCTCAAATTCGTACAACTGTCGATTGTCACGTGTCATTCAACTCAGTAATTCGAAAATAAATTTTAATGAAAACTAACGGAGATAAAATTATTGCATGTGTATTAGTTTAGGATAAAATTAATTTAGGGCAAATTTAATATATGTGTATCAGTTTGAAATTTTTTGTGGTATTAACATTTTTCCACATCAACATGTAGCTCTTTGCCCTTTGCCGACGCCCCTAGCCCTATTTAGTAAGTTCCATGCCTCAAAGATTTGGCACAAATTTCATTTCTTGAAAAAGAAAAACTCCTTAAACAAGTTACCTTAAAAAAAAAAAGTTAGAATTTTTACTGCTTGCTAAATTAGACACATGTTAGCTCGTATTCATTTCTTGAAAAAGAAAAACTCCTTAAACAAGTTACCTTAAAAAAAAAAAGTTAGAATTTTTACTGCTTGCTAAATTAGACACATGTTAGCTCGTACTTCTACGCATGAACTGTTTAATTTTCTAGACTTCATGTCGGGCTTGCCCATCGACAAAAGACGCATATAGAACCACCTTGCAATTTGTCATTCGTCTTACTTTATGAATTTGGATGTTCAATCATCTTCATCTAAGATAGTTAGGGCTAATTCTCTAAAAAATCCTAAACTTTAGGTTTAATCTCAATTCTATACCGAAATTTGTTGTCTCTGAAAAAATCCCAAATTTGCCTTTAACTTTTTTTTCCTCTAAAAAAACTCAAAATTTTAGGTTTAGTCCCAAATCTACTCCATGTTTTTTTTTTTGGGTCTCTGAAAAAATTCCAAACTTTAGATTTAGTCTTAAATCTACCCCGAACTTTTTTTTTCTCTCAGAGTAAGTCCCAAACTTTAGGTTCAATCCCAGATTTACCCCAATTTTTATTTTTTGTCGAAAAGAAGGTCATCAATGTTTGCTCTACTCATAAATTTGCCCCGTTAGCTATTTATCCAAAAGTTAATCGTCCCTAATTTTTATATTTTGAAGATAATGTTCTATGTTACCTTGTCGATATGTATCTATTATTAATATGGAAATGCCATGTTAAATTAGGACTAGATCATGGGGTAGATTTGAGAGTATATTAAAAGATATTGATTTTTTTAGACAAAAAAAAATTCAGGGCATATTTGACACTGAACCTAAAGTTTAGGTTTTTTTCGAGACAAAAAAAAAAGTCTGCAGCAGATTTGAGACTAGACCTAAAGTTTATGATTTTTTTTAAACAAAAAAAAGTTTGAGACAAATTTGAGACTGGATCTAAAATTCAGAATTTTTTTAGGGAATTGGCCTAAGATAGTTGGCATTAATGTGTTTTAAGATTACTGATTTTTGTATTGCCTTGATCACTTATATTTGGTGACGTGACGAATTCTAATACGATGAGAGTGATTTGGAAAACATACAAACTTCGCAGGTTTTAACTTTTAAGTGACTAGTGCCTAGGTGCTTCCATAACCATTAATGTTACGGTGACTAATGATAGCCAAACGACAAGCTAGTCGAGTTAATGTAAAGAGAGCTTTTTTCACACACAAGCTCGATGAATTCATCCTTAAACGATGGTAAATATGGAGAGCACTATGTTTTCTTGATGTTGAAGGTCACTGAAGGGCGTTGATTTCAAATTCTCAACGAAAGTTAACATAACTGTTGACAATCTTGCGCTGTCAAAACTCAGTTCTTCTCGTATTTTAGCAAAGTGACCCAAGCTAAGGCTGTTCATACAAGTTTAATTACGTCTTTGAAAAGAATAGTGGATATTTGAGTAGATAAGCATGCACTCAACAAGTCCCTCACATCTCTTTCACATACAATATTTTCTGAATCCAGTATTTTCTATCTTTTGTGTTTGGTCCAGTATACCTGCTCTCCGAGGGACTTGGTGCCACTTTCCTTCACCATATTTCTCCACGCACTTCTTCAGCGACACATCCTCTTCCTCGGTGCACGCACCTTTTCCCACTCCCGTAGCTCCCTTCATTGTCTCCTCTCTCTCTGTCTCTCCTGCGGGCGCACACAGCTTTCTGGTGCAGAAACACTTCCCGACCCAAACTATGAGCATGTGTCGCTTGAAGGTTCACTTGGAAAAGCCATACATTTAAGTAGGGACAGGGAGATCAAAGTTCAGTAAGGTCCACCTGTCCAAATACACGTCTAAAGCGTTGTGGGTGTGCAAGAGAAGTAAGTGAGGATTTACATATTTATGTATCGCCATTACTATTAACACCTAAATTTTGATCTATTTAGACATTTATTAGATAAAAAATTAGGGATCAACGCTTACCGTCATCTAAAAAATAATATCAGTCTGCATTTGCATTTCAGGATCATCTTTTCATTAAGCCCATATAATTGCATTGGACTGAAGTTAAGGGATTTAAGTGAGGGAGGTTATAAGCTTAATTGAATTTAATTGAATTAAGCACGTAAAGTAAAAAAATCAAGTTGAGCCCCTTAAATCTTCATTTAGTGACCGAAAATTTGTAGATGATCGCCAAATTGGAATTTATTTATTAAAGGGGAAACGGGAGAGCAATTAAACTTTATATTATCATAAATCAAATCATAAAAGATAATAAGAGAGTTTCCTGTCAAAGATAGGGAATATATTTCTTAGAATCTAAAATAGGAAAGAAATCTCATGAGGAGAACCCCGGACGTTACCTACACGAAAGGGTTGAGCAGCAATCTTGATACGAACTCAACTCGCTGCTCCCCTCGACGTCGTGTCCAGTGAAGTCACCGGTATTGTGTCCGACAACAGCCCTTATGGCATCCCCAACATCTAACTCAACCGCCTCGGCCCTCACTTGTTTTTCCTCGCTGTTGCTGCCTTGGCGGGACAATCCATCCTCAGTCAGGTCACACAGTCGTTGAGTCCTGCCGCTGGTCACGTCTCCTTGCGTCACCATAGCTCTCATCGTCGTTGATCTTATTGTAAAGTCTTCAGGATCCACACCAAAGGTAGGAAAATCTTCAAGATGATCAATTTAGCCGTTGAAGATTAGTTCCATAATCACCGAGAGATCTATTTGCCCATACAATTAAATCTTTCTTAGTGAGAGTGTGGTTACCATGAATAGACATGCTCACACGAGGAAATAATCATTTTTAGCAAATTGATTGACAATGGATTAGATTTCTCTACGCATGTACGTCTTAGGACGTCCAGGCTTGAGGCTAACTGTAAATAATCCTTAAGATTTAGACTTTTTCTTAGAAGGAATGTTTGGATCCTCAAGACATGATGCGTATTTATGCAATACACACATTCTTCTCAAGTAATAGAGGGAATTGCTTCTATCAGCAACTTGTAAGACCATCTAGGCTTCCAGCTATTAGTCGATTGCGTGCTGCCATCGACTTTATCTTCCTATGTATGAATACGACTATGTGAATTGTTCACTTTGTCATAGTACTTCCAAGTCCTCATAAACTTCCCATTCCTTGACTTGTTCATCTCCATCAAGGTCCTTCAACTTATCTTTACTTTAGGTTCTATCGGTGGCAATAGAATTTTTCTTGCATTTGTTTAATCCTAAGATAAGACAACATTTGCATTTGTCCAATAATTGAAATAAACAGATGGTTTTATCAGCTACAAAATGACTTGGGTTACGATTAGGCCCGATACATAGCGACAACGGAGGAAGTGGAAAAGATGATGGGTTTGAATAACTTGGTTTGTGAAGGAGGCTAGAGGGGAACTAAATTCAATGACGACCAATACTTCTGCGTTAGAGTTGGCATGTCATAAGCTGATGTGCATACTGAGTGTGTTCCACTTGTAAACGCTAGTATGAGCACCTAGAGGGGGTGAATAGGTGCGAAAACAAATTTTTGCTAAGTAAACTAGAAATTATGTTTTTAACTCAAGTTTGTTTGGCAATAGACTTTGAAATGGAAATTAGACTCTAACAATCAAATAGAGTTACGAACAAAGTAAAAGAGTTTAGGGAAGAGAATAAGAACACAAGGTTTATAGTGGTTCGGCTTAATCCAAGCCTACGTCCACTCTCCCGCACTGACAGCCCACCGGCTGGATTCTACTATGAATCAAAAGAGTCGTTACAGTATCACTTCTTTGATTCCATAGTGTAGAGACTTTACTACACTTCCTCAAGGCTTCACAAAAGTATAAACTTTCTTTTGAGTACAAGTTTACGCTCAACAATTGAATCGACAAAGAACAAGAAGCTTCAGACTTTGGAATTTTTTTATCTCGCACACACTCAAATAACCAGAGCATCTTCCTTATATACTCCTCCATGCCTTCATAACCGTTGGCACCTTCCAAAGGAGTTCTTCCAATCTACCCGTTGGACAGAATCAAATTTGGGAGATCTCGAGTTACTTAAGGAATGTGAAGATAGTCCACCAATCATGCTCGCCCATACAATCAGGATTTAGGTTTCCATAAGTAAAACCTTCCAAGTATACTTCGTCAATCAACGAATCCGAATTATTCGAATTAAATTCAAAACGAATAAATGATCTTGAGATGCTATCTCCAGCCGTGAGATCTTCTTCAACCGCTCGAATCAAATCCTTAAAGAAATACTCGAATTTGGATAAATATTCTTCGTCGGTCTAGAAAATGTCAATGAGGGCATACTTTACATCTTGAGTCTAGCGGTCTGGTGATCTTCAGACTTTGACGAAAGAGTTTGCAGGTCTTCAGAGTTTGTCGAGAAAGTCTGCAAGTCTTTAGACTTTGTCGAGTGAGTCTGCAAGTCTTCAGACTAGACTGATGAAAACGTTTTATCGACATCAAAACAAATAAGGGAGTTTTTCTCCAACAGTCTCCCCCTTTTTTATGGTGACAAAACTTTTCTGCAGATTTGGACATTTTGACCTGCAAGACAATACTTAAGCAAACATGGATATCTCATAAATGGATAAAGATAGTAGTGAATCTACATCCACAGAAAATGTGTTAGTCCTGCAAAAACAACTATCTTTGCCAACACTTAAAGTACTGCAAGCAAGTATTAAACAGTCAATCCAAATCCAAGCATTAATCCAAATCAGTCACAACTAGACAAATGTAAAGTCGAACAAAAATAAAACAGGAGTCAAATTCGAATGAAGTCAAATCTGCACGCAGCTTCTCCCCCTTTTTGTCAACATTAAAAAGGAAGAAATGAAAAGAGAATGAAATTAGGATTGTCTTGAAATGCGAACAAGTTGGAAATCTCCCATCGACTGGACAATGTCTTCCAACTTTTTCAAATCCTCTTTCAGCTGTTCTACCTCTTGACTCTTGGCAGTGGCTTGAACTTGAAGAGTAAGAGTTTGTATTTGATCATGCAAAGAAACTGAAGAGGCTTGACTGGCATTCTGCAGATTCTGAACTTCATATCCCAGGGCATAGATCTGACCTCGCATCTCCATAAGAATATCAAGCACTCGTCGAAAGTCTACTGAGTTATCAGTCTGAGTGCTTGCCTCAGCATGATCAGTTTGAGGAGTATTTGCAGATGATGGCTTCTTAGCATGAGTATCCAGATTTGGAGATGAAGCCTCATGACCTTTCTTAGGAAATTGAGATGCATAGACATCTTCTGGATTTGCAGGTGAGCGGCTAACATCTTCACTAGCAAAAGCAATCGAAGAAGTACCTCTTTTCTCAGCAACTCCCCCTATTTCAATGCCTTCAGGTGGAGAGAAGTATTCTTCATGCTCTGTCTCCTCGTCAGTGACATGATGCTGCGATTCTCCTTGCTCCTCTTCTTCCGAAGTTCTTTCTTCCTCTGCCTCTTTCCTCATTGATGCCCTCTCTTCATCCCTCTGCTCTTCCTCTTCTCTGTCTTGATCCTCTCTCTCCTCTGTCTCTGGAACAGAATGCTGAAGATTGCTTAAAGCAAGAGCTGAAATAGTGACATCTTCCTCATCTTCTTCATCCTGCAAGATGATGACTCTTCTTTTCTTGGATGGAGCTGTCATGGGCTCCTTTCCCTTTCTTTTTGCAGCCGAAGAGACTTGATGAGTCTTGACAGGAGTTTTTTCTTTAAATCGCTCCAAAGCCTTGTTTAGCTCTTTCAGACGCATTTTGGAAACCATCTTCAGTCCCACCACCATTTGATCACACGATCGAACACAAAGAATATTGGGAGGCTAAATGTTAAGATGTTTGAACAGCTTAGAAACAAGTGCTGAGTAAGGAAGTTGGCCCTTGTCCTTCACCATTGATCTGTACATGTGAAACATTATAGTGTGTGGTAGAGAGAACTTTTTGCCAGCGTTGATGGCATACATCAGCTTTGCTTTTGAATTTGAAATGTCAGTCTTTGAAGTCGATTTGGGTCTAAGACAGTTGATCACAATCTTGTGAAGCAAGACATTTAAGGCATTCAACCTCACGTACGAAATTTGACCTTCTGCCATCCCATCTGGAACAAGCTCCACCGTTGCATGGCCAATAGACACACCAATTGATTGAAACTCCCCTCTTTTTACTCCAATCACATCGGCCAGAGTGTCCATATCAACCACATAATCTTGATCTCTAACACTGAAAGAGAATCTATTCGCATCCAAAAAGCTTAGATTTGAATAGAAATATGCAGTAAGTTCTGGATGAGCCACTGTCGTCTTAGAGCAAAAA